>OY776132.1:26868440-28276102 GCA_963675135.1 Galeopsis tetrahit
ACACATTTTATTGCAATCCTGAATCCTTACTTTGTTTAATTGAAAGCCAAATATTTACTGATGTATAACCTTTAGTCTACTTTAATTTTTTGTAAAATAAAATTTACTATAGCATTAGGATGTTACAAAAGGTCACCAGTGAACAAATAATTCAACAATCTTACTAGAGTTCTTTTAAATTCCTCATTAAACGTGTCTGGTTTATAATTACGTAGGTGTTCATTTATATTCTGTGTTCATGCCACATGATTAGTTGAAGGTAGAGGTAAAAAAGAGTGAGGGCAAGCCTGAAAAAGAAGGTTTCCAAGAAGAAAGAGGAATCAAGTGATGATTCATCTGATGATAAAAATAGTTCTGATGAGGATGTTGCTGTAGCAAAAATGTGAAAATAACTGTGATGCTACACCTATAAAGGGCCCTGCTGCTGCCCAAAAGAAATCTGGACAAGTAGTGACGATTCCTATAATGAAGATGATGATCCTCCAGCAAAGAAAGCTCATGTACATGCCCCAAAATTGATTTTGTTTACGAATTCTATTCTTGAGATGTTCAATTATTTTGGGGATTTTTCAGGTAGGTGGTTCTTCTAATGGAGGTTGCAAATGATGGGCTGATTTGAGATTCATTTATGCTTTAAGAATTGCAAAGTTACTAGCTCATTCCAATTGAATAGAATGAAACACATTTTCTTTGTCATGTTGTGTGGCCAATATAAGATGATTATGGACCATTTGGCTTTGACGAGTGGAAAAAACTATCCACTAGAAATGTATATCGGTCTATGTGTTATATAAAGTTATTCTATTTTTTGGGTACGTAAAATAGGAACCCAACTTATATTAGGACTTGAAAAATGATTAGAAAACAGAAGAAAAAAAAATGCATTTTCATAACTTAACTCACAGAAGTTTATAGAATGCAAGAATTGAAAGAGGTGGAACGTATGAAAACAGGAAATATTAAAGAGAAAAATTACTCAAAATGATGCAATTTGCTAGAGTTTTAATAAGGGTATTCATTTACTCGATTAAAAGAAATCTAAAATAGGCCCGTGCATCGCACGGTTAAAAATCTAGTTGCCTAAATAAGAAAAAAAATCCACTCGGGCCAAACGGGTCGCCCATGGGCCAAATATTACCTTGAGCATCGAGCCCACGGGTCAAGCCAAATATGCCAGATTTTATATATATGGACGTTTATTTTTTTTAGCCCAGCCCATACTAGGCTTCAGGTTGGCCAGTCCGGCCCACCGGGTCGGGCTCAAATTGCTGACTCTAATTCCAATTGTGAGGCAGTCGTATGTTCCTAGGTGTTGTTAGAATATTCATCCATGATGTCTTTCTCAGAGATCTGAGAATGAATTACCGAAAGGCTAGGCACTCGATCAAGAGAGCAAAATAGGAGGATGGTTAGTCAAAGGTGGCTAAGGGCCCGTAGGGGCAGGCCAAGACGAACGCCTAGGTGGTCAATGGAGGGAAATGCTCCTACTTGAACGACTTTAGTCGGGAGGTGACAACATCTTTCAATTCCCTTGTTGCACTGGGAAGTCATGTGACCAACATTCTTACAGTGTCGACAAAATTCTGGTAGCCTATTGTAATTCATATCCACAATCACGAATTGTTCACCAAATTCTAACACCCGCCATTCCGGATCGTGGTTGCTTCATATCCACCTCGACCAAAATTTAAGCATGTTGTGCCATAGTTTTCGCTAAAGTGTGACCGTCCATCTTAACAAAGGTACTAATAGTCGAGGTAGCTGCGGAATTAACTGTGGATTAATGCTAGAGTTCGATAGGGAGACCAACCAAGTGGACCTATGTCCGACCTGTAGAAAATTTGAACCTGATTCGAATTGATGTCGGGAATCTAATGTTGCAAACAGATGGAGCTCGAAGCCAACTGTCAAATACGATTCTTAAAAATTCGGTCCCACTCCTTCAAGGAGTGAAACTTGAGAACTATGAAACCCTTTACGTTTGGGATAACAAACATGTTCTCCTGAAGGGACCAAACATCGCAATCTACCAATCAATGCATTCGTATATTCACGGACCCTATCTTGGTACGTGTCGATAGAAATAGTGAAGAATCCACATTTTTTAACCGGACGCGTATGATCCGGGAAAACAACTAGAGACATAGGAGTACGGTCAACAAGAGTCGAGCCTGCCACGACAGTGTACGAGGGGCGTGCAAACTCCATAGGGATATGCGAATCAACATCGGACGTCGAAGAAACATGTCGAATCAAATCAACAAAATTTGTATAATGTTAGGGAATGGTTTGGGTCAACTTTGCACTTTAATCCCTCATAAATGTGACTCAGCGTGGTTAGATTCCAGACTGAAATTATGTTTATGTGTATATTTCGAGATACTTATAACGGTACAATTCTCTCATTCACTTCATGAATTCTTAGGCATGTGTTTTTCTTCAAAAAATAAAATAAAATCAATTTACATATAAAAATAAACAAAACACGGTCTTTCACTAGCCATTTCGGTGTGAATAATACATGAAATTAAATCCTATCAAATTAAGAAAATTAAATTATACACATGTATTTTAAGCAATTATTACGCTAGCTAATCATTGGAGTATTTTCCAAACTCTCATTGTATTTCAAGCAATTATTACGCTAGCTAATCATTGGAGTATTTTCCAAACTCTCATTTTTCGGTTGAGTCTCCAATTATTGTAAATGACCTTTTTGATATATATAGTTCTTGTACTTGCATTTTTTTTTTAAATGTGAGATGTTTCTAATACTGTGTACGTTCTCTCATAATTTTGAAAAATGCTTATGAACTGTAATTAGAATTTTCAAATCCCTAAATTCACTTGAATCCTTTTAGAATTTATTTGAAACTTAGCTTGGGATGGGTTTCAAATTCATTAAAAAAAAATCAAAATTGAAGAAAAAGAGGATACAAGACTAAAATTAAATAGAACCAAAGATATACGACAGTCTGTGATATATATTATCCCATGCATCATCAGCAAGGTATATAAGATAGCTAGCACTTTAATACGTACTACTATATTTAAAGGATCAAAATTGAACATTTGGCTGGAGTCTCCAATTAATTTTTTCGACCAGTTTGAATTTTTTTGGTGAGTTTGAAATTTAATGATTGAAATTGATCGAAAAACTATCAAAATTGTATGCCCTAGCTATGACGTGTTTTGAAAAGTGAGAATTTGATGGATTTTTTTTGTTATTAGTCAAAACATACACAATGAAAAAGTACTGGAGCTGCTTACCTCGTTCGAAAAAGTATGACTTGAACTTTGAAAGAAGATTGAGTAAATGGTTAGAGGTTGACTTGAACTTTGAAAGAAGATTGATCGAGTAAATGGTTAGAGGTTGAGTTTTTACGGGGATATGGATTGGGATTAGTCACTAGAGATTTGTGAGATTTTGTGTCTAGTTGTGAAAATGAGTCTTAGTTAATAGAGAGAGGCAAGACATCTATGGGTTCGACCCAAAAATCCAATTTCAAGAAAATATGAAATTCTACGAGTTTAAATTTTTTTCGTGAGTTTAATTTAAATTGGTCGAATTTTTTTTCAGAATTGTACGTACGCCTATGACGTGTTTTGATAAGTGTAAATTTGAAGCATACCATAATTATATATCTACAAGAGCTGATCAAGCGAAGAGGCTCAGAGATGTCTAGCGGAGGGTCATAGCAATACCTCATTTAGATTCTAGATTTATAGAATTAGGAACACTTTCAGTTTTAAGAGCTTTTGATGAAGCCTTATATTAATTAAATAAGCATCCAAGATTGCAGTATTTGAGGTGTGTTCATTCGTTGTTGATAAATTAAGAGTAAACAAAATGAATATCCATAAGAAACATGAAAAGGCTAGCAGGTTTTATTTTTATTTATTATGAGGAAATACATTACAAAAAAAGTCAGAGACTTATTTCCACAGCTGGATGATGCCAAGGCCGATTGGCCTTGGGCGTTTAGACGAAGACAACGTTGAGGCGGCATTGCTGGGTTCTCAAGTTGCACATTTGTGGAAGCTGTTGAGCCCTCTGGTACACCTGCCCCATCTGCCTCTGTCCCCCCATCTGCTGCACCTGCATTGCCGCGTGTCTGATGGCTTCACACTCGCATCCTCGGTTCTCCATCTCCTTGAGGCTTTCGCAGCATTCTTCTTGCACCTGCCTTGGGCTTACGCTCCTCATTTCAATTTCCTCATCGTTCCTGGGCTGTTGGAGGAAGCGTTGGCATGCTCGGAATTGGCGCCTCTGCACCTGTTCCCTGCACTGCTGCTGCCCATCATTGTCGACGGTGATTGTGGTGGTGGCTCCGGCTATGGCGAGGAGAGCCACCAGGAGTGCTGCTGCCAGTGCTACCTTGATTGCCATTATTTCTAATGTGGTGTAGTGAGATGTGAAAGATATATATATAGGAGATTGTTATTGTGGTGGAAGCTTAGGTAGGTGTGCTTGTATTTATAGAGTGTTTAAGGGGTATGCATGTCTATTACGTGTTGCTTCGTGGGGATGTATTTTTGCTGGTGCGTTTTCGAGCCTCCACATCGATTTGCATGCAAATGTTGCCAAAAACAGGTGGAGATTTGTGTTGGAACACTATTTCATTTTTTTTTTATAACTCACTTCTCTACTCAATCTACTTTTTTTTACTCCCTCCGTCTCATACTTGAAGGCTCAAACCAATTGGGCACGCGTTTTAATGAATGAATTATTTATTAATATTGTGTAAGATAAAGTGGGGGTAGTAAAGACTTTTCAACTTTATAAATAGTAATAAAGTTCTTTTTTAGTGTAATAAAGTAGTGGCATTTGTTGTAATATTGTGATGTTTTAAGGGGAGTGTTTAAAAGTGTTTTTGCTATTTTAGGTAATGTGGCTTCAAGTATAAGACGCCCAAAATGGTAAAATGTGTCTTTAAGTATGGGACGGAGGGAGGGAGGGAGTATATATGTATTGAAATTAACTCCTAACATATACAAGCTTTATTTCTAAATTCTAATAAACCAATCTTTCCAATTAATAGTGAGCTAATTAAACTTCTTTTTTATTTTCACGATTAAACTAACACAACAATTTACTTTTTGACAAAAACTTATATGCAATATTGACTAATTAAGGTAAATTAAGTCAAAATTTGTGGGTCAACGCGGGTCAACCGTAATTAAAATATTTATTTTCACTCTAAAATATTATCTTACTACATGATCAAAACTATGTTACTACAAAATCTAAATTTTATCACTACAAGACCAAAAGTGTATTACTGCAAGTTCAAAAATATTATGGACACTTATTTTTTTTGGACAAAATTACTAAAATAATCTTAACTTATTCGACTACTACATTACTAAAACAATGTTACTACATGACCAAAATTTTATCACTACAAGGTCAAAAGTGTATTACTAAATGTTCAAAAATATTCTGAAAACTTAATTTTTTGGTGTATTTGTCATATTGTTTTGAGGGGAAAAAACAATATGGGACAAACAACCCTAAGACTTTAAGATTCAAGCTAATTTTATTTAATGATACAAATAAAGACAAAATTGATGAGGATGCTAAGACAAATGTCAGATCATAAAAATCAATTATAACTGCCGATTTGAAAGCCCGTCGTCGAAGAGAATCAAAATCAAGTTTCATCGACGGCGAGAATCAAATAAAACGACGGCGAATCGAAACTAAATCTGGATCCATCGCGAATCAATCGCCGACGAGGTAAAAATCACAAAAAGAAACAGATCAAATTCATCATCACAAATCGCAAAAAGAAACGGTCAAATCGTCGGCGCCACCATCCTCATCCATATCCGCCACTCACACGGAGGCCAATGTCTCGATTCTCCGAGTAGTGTAGTTGGTGACAACTGCAACCTAAAAAACCCTAATGCCGCCTCCATTTTAGGATACTGAATATGAAGGGGTGAGTTTTGAAATGAGAAATGAATTGAATTCAAACATGGAATGTTAAATCGGATTTTGGGGGAGAAAGGAAAGAATGCTAAAAGACTTTCAAATTGTAAATAATATAAAATGAAAGGCAAAAATGAGATTTTGTACTCTATTTTGGTCTTAATTGTTTTACTCAATATTTTTGTCTTACTTTGTTTAAATGACTTATGGATTGTCTTAGTTTGTTAATAAACTCATGTTTTGACATGTATTATTAAATTTTTTGCCTTGTAGTGGTAATATTTTGACCTTGCATGTAGTAACAAAATTTTGGTCATGTAGTAAACCACCGGTTTGCAACCCACAAATTTTCTGGACAACCCGAATCCAAGCTTATGACCCGCGATTTTTTTAAAATTGACTTAATTTGAGTTTTGAGCTTAGGGTTTTGACTTGCTTAATTGGGATGGAATGCATGTATGCAATATTTCACACAAGACTAGCCCTTACTTTTTTCCGTATGCTCAAATAGGGGATAAGGATTTAGTTTGAATTTTTTGAATTATTCCACTTTGTATCTCTATAGACATCTCTCCTAGATTTATTTGTTATAATCCCTAAAATATCTCTTGTCTCAGTTATCTTATCAATTGGGGTCAAAATGAAAGGATTATTTTAAAAGTCTGAGCCTCTTTAGCAAACCTGCACGGGGTTCAGACGAAACCAAAAATACAAATATTAATCTATGTAATGATAATCAAATCACTTTTAATTGCAGCTTTGTTGCACGATCCTATACAGAAGCTGAGTATCGTGTCATTGCTTCTATTGCTGCTGAAGTTCAGTTGGTCACCTCTGTTATCTCTGAACTCCGCGTCTCTATACCTTCCATCCCTACCATCTACTGTGACAATATCGGTGCTACCTACTTATGCTACATGTCCCCAGAATATGCGGTAGACGGGGTGTTTTCACTGAAGTCGAATGTGTTTAGTTTTGGAGTTCTAGTTCTTGAGACTGTGAGTGGTAAGAGAAATAGGGGATTTATGAATAAATATTACCGCCTAAACCTTGTTGGACATGTAAGTGTCAAAACCCCTGAGAAAATACCTTTCTTCCCCATTCTTTCTTCTCTTCAATCATGGTCGATCCTACTTCCACCACCATTACGGCCACCTCCGTCTTCGATTCAACGCTTACTCTACATGCTATGACCCACCTCGTCACGGTCAAACTCAAATCCTCGAATTATCTCATGTGGTATGCGCAAATCTACCCCTTGTTGGTTACTCAAAAGTTTCTTCCGTTCGTTGACGATTCTTTACCGGCCCCTCCAATCACCATCACCACCGACGACAAATTGGAATCAAATCCGGAGCATATTTCTTGGTTCGAGAAAGATCATATTGTCCGAGTTTTCTTAGTTTCTCCTTTAACGGAAGAGACAATGGCTGTTATCGTCGGCTGCCGTTCTTCGGCGGAAATCTGGTCAACTCTAGCATCGGCCTTCAACCAAACGTCCAAAGCACGAGAGATCCATATCAAAGATGAGCTTCAAACCATCAAGAAAGGATATCGCACTGTTACCAAATACGGTGTCCTATTCAAGAATCTGTGCGATCAGCTATCATCCATGGGCTGTGTTCTCGATAATACGGACAAGTCCCACTAGTTCTTACGTGGCCTAAGCCCCGAGTTCCATGGTTTTTCAACCTCACAAATTAATGTAACCCCTCTTCCTGGTTTTTCTGATCTTCTCGCCATTGCCGAATCTCATGACTTGTTCACAAGATCTCTCAATTGGTCTTCTACGTCGGCACCTGTTGTTCCGTCGTTCTTTGCCCAAACCTTTCGCCCTCTTCGACGTGGACGCTCAGGAGGTCGTGGCCGTGGTCGCTTCCCCCCTCGTTGTCAAATATGTAAGTTTGAAGGACATTTCGCTGACTCTTGTCCTCAACGGTATAGTTCTCCTCCTGCTCGCCAGTCCAATTGTGTTGAATCTTTTTTGGCATCCTCGACCATAACACCTTCCAACATCTCTGACTGGTACATTGATACCGGCGCCTCGGCGCATATGGTCTCCTCTCCAGATGCGCTTGACTCCTCGACCTTATATACAGGTACAGACCATGTTGTGGTCAGCAATGGCCAATCCTTGCCGATCACTCACATAGGTTCTAAAGTCCTCTCTTCTCATCTTTCTTTATCTAATATTTTAGTCGTCCCTACCATCACTAAAAACTTAATCTTTGTTAGTCAACTTGCTTCTGACCATCTTATAAATGTTAGCTTCACCAATTCTACCTTTGCCATTCAGAATCGAGCAACAAGGACTCTGCTCGCTCAGGGGCGACGTGAACATGGTCTTTACATATTAGATCGTCCTTTAAATTCTCTGTTCTCTGCTCATCACACCACTTCTAAACCTAAGGCTTCTTATGAAATATGGCATGATCGTCTTGGACACACTCACTTCAATAATATCAAGATTCTTGCTAGTCTAGGCTACATTTCTGTCTCTTCTCTTTTACGTAGTCCTATCTCATGTACTTCTTGTCAATTTGCTAAGAGCTCTCACTTACCATTCTCTGTTAATAATAAACGATCACACTCTTTGTTAGATCTTGTGCAATGTGATCTTTGGGGCCCTTCCACTGTTACTTCTTGTGATGGTTATCGATATTATGCTATATTTGTGGATGATTTCTCTTGATTTGTTTGGTTCTATCCCTTGAAACAAAAATCCGATTTCTACTTAGTGTTTGTTCATTTTAAGCAGCTAGTAGAAAATCAATTAAATACAACTATCAAAAGATTTCATTTTGATGGGGGCACTGAATTCACTAACAACACACTTCAAAACATTTTTTCACAACACGACATTATTCACACCATGTCCTGCCCTTATACTCCTACTCAGAATGGCCAAGCAGAATGTAAACACAGACATATCACTGAAATTGGTCTATCCCTCTTGTTTCACTCTTCGGTCCTATCCCAATATTGGGTGGAATCCTTTGGTACTGCTTTCTATGTTATAAATCGAACGCCTTCATCATTTCTACAAAACAAAACTCCCTATGAAATCATATTTCGCTCCCCTCCCCGCTTTAATAACCTCCATGTTTTTGGATGTCGTGTCTTTCCTTATCTTCGTGATTATGCTGCTAACAAACTCTCTCCTAGAAGTACTCCTTGTGTTTTTCTTGGCTACAGTTTTCGCCATCAGGGCTATTGTTGTCTTGATCCCTCATCTTCTCGAGTCTTTGTTACTCGCCATTCTTTATTCGATGAAAAAACCTTTCCTTTCAAAATTACTGGAACTTGTTCCTCTTCGCCGCCTTCCAGCACTCCTACTCCTCCCTACTCAGAGTGCATCTCGACAGACTCCTCTCTCTGTCCTCCTGTTGCTCGCCCGCTTCCTCCCCTCCTGCCTACTCATCCTCGCTTACCTTTCCCTCCTGCTTGCTCTCCGCCACATAGAATGGACATTCCTAGTCCAACTCATCCCATGCGAACCCGCTCTAAAGATGGCATTGTCAAACCAAAACATCCCTTCAACTTTGTCTTCCTCGCTACCAATACTCTTCTTGCCTCTATTCACTCTACTAAAGAACCTAAGGGTATTAAATCTGCCTCAAAATTCCCCCAATGGGTTGCGGTTATAGAAAATGAGGTGTAGACTCTTCACTCCAACAACACTTAGTCCTTGGTTCCTCATCCCTCCTCTGAAAATATAATTGGTTCTAAGTGGGTTTATCAGACGAAGTACTTAGCTGATGGCAGCATTGATCGGCATAAAGCTCGATTAGTCGCCCAAGGTTTTTCTCAGCATCCTGGGTTTGACTACGACCACAACTTCATCCCGGTCGTTAAAGCCTCAATTGTTCGTGTTATCCTCTCTATTGTTGTCCTTCGCAAATGGAATCTTCAACAACTCGACGTTAACAATGCCGTCCTTCATGGTTATCTCTCCAAACCATTTTACATGGAACAACCTCCAGGCTACGTCGATCCCGTTCGCCTTAATAAGGCTATATACGGTTTAAAACAGGCACCCAGGGCCTGGTTCTTCGCTTCAGTACATTCTTACTTTCATTGGGCTTTAAAGATAGCAAATATGATACATCTCTTTTCATTTTTCATCAGGCGAGCATGACTCTGTTCCTTCTCGTCTACGTCGATGACATCATTATAACAGGGAACGATGACATCCTCATTACTCGCCTGATCTCTCGCATCCAAAAGGAATTTGCCATAAAAGATAACGGTAAACTTAACTATTTTCTTGGTCTAGAAATAACTTACACCTCTTCTGGTCTTTTTCTCAGCCAAACCAAGTATGCTCGCGACATACTTCTTCGAGCAGACATGCTTGATGCCAAACCTATCGCCACTCCTCTGTTTCCACTGATAATCTCCGCCTGCTCGGCACCCCTTACACCGATTCAACAAAATATCGCTCTTTGGTCGGCGCTCTTCAGTACCTGACTATTACTTGTCCTGATCTTTCCTTTGCGTTCAATATGGTTAGTCAATTCCAATCCAATCCAATCAAATCCAACAACTGACCACTTCTAGGCCGTCAAAAGGATCCTTCATTATGTCAAGGGAACTCTTCAGTTTAGTATTGACTTTGCTCGCGACCCTACACACCTTCTAGCTTACTCTGACGCTGACTGGGCTCGCTGCCTCGATACTCGGCGATCAACCTACGACTACTCAATATTCCTCGGTCCAAATCTTATTTCTTGGAGTGCCAGAAAGCAACCAATGATGTCTCGATCTAGATGCGAATCTGAATATCGGGCAATGTCTTACACAACTTCGGAACTCATCTGGGTCTCCTCGCTTCTACATGAGCTTCACGCTCTTCCTACTAATCCTCCTCGTCTGCTATGCGATAACAAAAGCACACTCTTCTTAAGTCAAAATCCGGTCGCACATAAAAGGGCCAAGCACATTGATATAAACTACCACTTTGTTCGCGAGCTTGTCACTTCTGGTCGGCTGACAACTCAGTTCGTCCCTTCTACATTACAACTTACAGACATTTTCACCAAAGTTCTTCCTCGACCACTTTTCGAGTTCTTTAGATCCAAGCTTCACGTCTGTCCCCATCCGTCTAGCTTGAGGGGGTGTCAACATTTAAAAGTCAAATAACTTAAAGTTAATTAGTTAGTTTCTTAATCTTGAAGTAGTTATCACTTCAAGATATGTATAAATATGTTCCCTGGGTTACCTTCTTGTTCAATGAAAATCAATTCCAAATACTCTCACAGTAAGTATTATAATCAGTAAAAACTTTATTTGATTATATGAAACTAATGTTTATGATATAACATACATGGATGTTGTACAGAGAAGAAAGGTCACAGGAAGCATTTGATTCTTGTCTGAGATATTCGAGCAATTGACCAGAGATAGGCCGGGCATGGCTTCAGTGGTGCGGATGCTGAGCAATGATGGTGCCCTGCCTGAACCAAAACATCTAGGTTTTTTCACTGCAACAGATGTATTCACAAATTCAACCTCATTTAGCTCAAGCATAACCACTTCAAAAAATATAATGAGAACTACTACTACTATTTTAGAGGCTCGATAGTTAGATTATAGTCCATTTTGTTTTGTTTTGTATCTTAACATGCTTGATTACCGGAAAAACAATTGTTGATACATATAAGTGCTAAGTTTTTCCGTGTGAGTTCAGAAAGAAACATAACTCAATGATTTGTAAAAACAAAGTAAAGCATAATACAGTTTTTTTCAATTGTGAGTGGGCCATAGGAAAGTTTCTGTTCATAATAAACAATTTTGATAACTTATGTGGGGCCATGGGAAAGTTCTTTGGCGTGGAGTATATACCCCTCCAGCTTTGTTAGGTGCACTCCCCCGATACAAGTACTCCCCTCAAAATACATCTAAAATAGATGCACTTCCCCAAATTATCTATTATACCCTTTATCTTAAAATTCAGTGTGATAAATGCACGTCCCCCATAAAACCCTATTTTTCCTCATTTCTTCCCCAAAACCCACTGTCTTCTTCACCTTCTTCTTCCTTCATCACGTCGGCCACTCCCCCAACAGCTAGCTCCGCCGATCATGTCGTCCACTTGCCACGCGTCCATCGGCCGCCCCTTCCTCTTTCCTCCTTTTATTTTATTTATGTCCAAGCAGCGGCGTAGCGCCGCCGCTTCCTTTCCCCGCCACCCTGCCCCAATATTCTCCCTCGACGGCCCCTCCCTCCCTTGCTTATTTTTTTCATTTCTGTAACAAACAAGAAGCGTAGCGCGGCGGCGGCCCCTTTGCCCAACGCCGCCGCCTCCTCTCCCCCGCCGCCATGCCCCAAACTTTACCCCCGACAAATCCTCTCTCCTCCCCGACGTACGGTCCTCTATTTTTTTCACGATTTCGCGAAACAGTGGTAGGGTTTTTTTTTTCATTTTCAACGAGAAATTGTCGACCATAAACGTTATAATTGATAAATTGTTGTCAACCATAACCGTTATGGCCTCCTCGACACTAGTTTCTGCTCTTTCTCTCTCCTCTGAACCTCGAGGGTTCAAGTCAGCGGCTAAGTCCCCTCTTTGGCTCGCTGCTATTGTTGGGATATAAATTCATCCTAAGCCCCACTTGATGTTAGAATAGTTTTGATGGCCAAAACACTTAGAGTTTATAAATGTAATAGGATCAGCTGACTTGTATAGAACAGCTTAGACTAGTCTTGTGTGATCAACTGTATTGATATCAGCTGATCAGCACAGTCCTGGCTTACATGCCTATCCTCAAGATGAGAAGAGTAGAAGACATGAAGACTAGAAGATCCTTGAAGACCAGATAAGTTAAGGTGCTTGTATACCTACCTATCTGATGGAGTCCCAGATTGAAGATGGCCTAAAAGCAGTACAAAGAATTTCCAGATCAGAAGAGTGAAGACAGAAGACCTAAGTCCAGAAGAGTAGTCAGAAGACTAGAAGTACAGATCAGAAGACTATGTGCTCTTCCAGGACTCGGCTGATTCCCAAGTCATCTTGCAATTCAAACGAAGACCTACCTTATTTAGAAGATTGACATGATCCCAGGATTGAAGCAATCAAGCGGCTGGAATCAAGGAATCAAGCTATTATGGAAAGATTGCTCAAACGGCTAGTCAACTCCAACGGCTAGTTGCAACCAATCTCCATTATAAATACAAGAGGATGAGAAATCACAAAAAAAGAAAGAAGTCACAAGAGAGAATTCAACAAGCCAAGCAAGCAATCAAAGCTAAAGCCATACAGTTCTAAGAATTCTCAAAAGAGCCAGAAACCATTAGATTATCTATAGCTCTTAAGTGATTTCTATCCAACCCTTAAGAACCTGAAACCTGTTCATATTGTATATCAATTGTTTTAGGCATAGTGGTTAAGCAAATTATAAGCTTGAACCATTAGTTGGATACACCTCAAAAACCCCAAACCCTCACCGAAAGGTTAAAGTTTTTGAAACCCCTTAAAGTGCAAGTGCTTACAATCACTTGTGGAGACCGTAGCTGTTAGGACGGCTCAGATCTCAAAGTCCTAACCTTGGGACTATAAAGGTCAAGACCCTTAAAATTTGGGGAAATTAAAGGGATTAAACATCACGTTAGGACGTGAGAGTGGACGTAGGAACGTATATCCGAACCACTATAAATCCGGTGTTATTTACTTTCTGCACTTTACATTTCTGCCTTTACATTCATTATTATATAGTGCATACTGTGATTTCAACACTCTTCAAAACAAGGCCATAACTTTCAAACCAGCATCAGCTGAGTATTTTCATTAAGTAAAACAAGTTACAAGAACGAGTCTAAACCAGGGCCACCATAATTCCGCATATAACCTCCTCAGTCAGATCACTATAGTCATCTGGACCAGCAGACTTGCAGTCCAGTTGACATAGCAATCAGAAGAGGTTCCCAACTCTGTTTGAAAAAGTTTTAAAGTCTATTCACCCCTCCCCTCTAGACTTTAAACCCATTCACTACTCGTTCAGGGACCAACAAGTGGTATCAGAGCAGTGGTTCTAACGGACTACTGTCTCTAGATTATCAGAAGACTTGAGGGAGTCTTTCTGTAGTCCTCTTGAACAGATCTTTTTGGAAAACTTGTTTTTGAAAACTCATACAGCATGAGTGCTAACATGCGTAAGTTGCCTAAGTTTTCAGTTGAGGATTATGATTACTGGAAGATCAGGATGAGGAAGAATCTCACATCAGTCCACTACAAGATGTGGTCAGTAATCACTGAAGGCCCAATCACCATCATGACAGTCAACACTGCAAATGGTGATCCAGAAGTCCCAGTTGGAGAACTGGTTCCCAAGCCCATGAGGGATCTCACACCAGAAGAGATGAAGCAATCAAACCTTGATAGCATTGCTCAAGATTACATAATGCAAACTCTTCCAAATGAGTACATTGCAAAGGTCATCCACTGTGAGTCAGCCAGAGAGATGTGGGAGGCATTGGCACTCCTCTGTGAAGGAACTGAGCTGATCAAGGAAAGCAAATTGTCGACAGCAGTCAAGAAGTTTGAACACCTCAAGATGCATCCAGGAGAAAATATTGATCAGCTGGACAATAGATGTACAAAGATCATAAATGAGATTGAATCTCTAGGCAAGAAGTATACAAATAGAGAGAAAAACTTGAAGATCTTGGACTCTTTACCCAAGAGATGGAAACTCAAGAAGACCATCAAGAAGTGGTCTACTCAAACTCTATTTCAGAACCTAAAAGCTCATGAATATGACCTTGAAGAGAAGAAAACTCAGGAAATGATGAGTCAACTGCAGCCCCATCTACCTCCAAGACTGTAGCCTTCAAGGCAGCTAATACAAAAGCTGCAAGTACCTCATCTGGCAAGGCCTCTCTGAAAACAGAAGACTGTGAAGGATCAGACATGAGTCTGAAGGAACAAATGGCTCTTATGATCAAGAGATTCGAAAGGATGAACACTCTCAACAGCAAATATAGAAAATTCTATAGAAACTACAAAGATAGAAGAGCAAGTTCACCCTCCAGAGGTTCCAGAGAAAGAACACCAGAAAGACATCCTAGAAAGGATGTGGAGTCATCTGACAGCCGAGGATCTAGAAGAAGAGATGCCACTCCTCCAAGGAAAGGCAACTCAAATCAGAAACCTGGATCATGCTTCAACTGTCGCAAACCAGGACACTATGTCTATGAATGTCCTGAGCTGGATTTGGATGACAAAGAAGAAAGAAGGCCAAGAAGAACTTCAGACAAGAAAGCTATGGTGACTGAAGAATCTGAATATCAAAGTGATGAACTCCCTACATCACCAGACTGCCAAATCTTCTCAGATGATTCAGATGACCTAGCTATGATGGCCATAGGTGAAAATGAGGTAAACTCCTATACTACTACTTTCCATTCACCTATTTTTTCACAATCAGATGAGATAAACTCATCTGAAGGCGAATCAGAAGACACCTATTATCAATCTTTAAGAAAAGTAAAAGGTGATCTGGATATTGCCACTAGAGCTTTTATAGAAGTGGAAGAGAAGAATAAGGATCTAAGGAAAGAAATTGCTAAGTTGAAAAAGGTTAAGTTTGATAACACCCCTGAGCTGGCCACAATGAATGAAAGATTGACCAGAGAAGTGGAGCTTCTTAAGGAAGAAAATACCACAATAACTCAGTTGTATGAGGGGATGTTACAAACTCAAGCTTTATAAACTAAGGAACTTCGTTCACTACAATCCAAATTCGATGACCTCTTCCAAGCACACAAGCTCTTAGAAAAGGAGAAGGAATGCCTAAATCAAAAGATATCAGAGTTCAATAAAGCCTATACTACTATTGAAAGTATCTCTGAGTATTATAGATCAAATGGCAATAAGATGGGTTTTGGCTATGAACTCAACCCATCTACATCCTCTCCAGCTGGGGGTAGTACACCTAACAAGTGCACTACTCAGACACATGAAAAGGGTGAGTGTTCTAAACACAATGAACCAAATATGAACGAAAAGGCATCTGTACCAGCTAAGGCTAACTATCCCAAAACCAAAAATGGTAAAGGACAAGCTAACCCCAAGCCTGTACAGAGGAACAGCAAACAGCCTAGACCATCTCGGCTGAGACAGTCTCAGCTGTATGCTGCTCCAGCCAAGAAGAAGAAGTCTTCTTCAAACAAATCTGTTCTCTTTGCACCCCCTATCTCTTATGATATTGTGAGAACAGAAGAGTATGGTCCATATAATCGTGTGCATCGACTAGCTAATGCACCCAGGCCGAATGTAACTAGTCAAAAGATCATGTATGTACACTCCTATAAAGGGAAACCATTTGACTATTACTTAGCTGACACTAAGGACAAATCAGATCAGTCCAAGGTGCTGACTGGTAAGATTTGGTTATGTGATGCCCGAGGGAAACAACTCAAGTGCTCAAGGTTGTTCAAACGACCAATGTATAAGTGGGTTCCCAAGGGTAGTACTAACACCCAAGGACCCAAAACAAAATGGGTACCTAAGACTTAACTTTTCTTGCAGGAAAGGAGGGACCTATACAGAAGAGGAGGTCTAGCAGGAGAAACTTGGTACATAGATAGTGGATGCTCAACTCACATGACAGGAACCAAAGCCCTGCTGACCAACTACATAGAAAAGAAAGGTCCAAAAGTCTTCTTTGGTGATAACGCGCATGGTAACACAAAAGGATATGGCACCCTTAAAAATGGTGACATTGAGGTACATGATGTATCATATGTAGAAGGTCTTAAGTTTAATTTATTATCTGTTTCTCACTTTTGTGACACTGGTTACTCAGTCAAATTCTCTAAAGATGAGTGTCTCATAAGTGATAAGAGAACAAAACAAAACCTTCTAACAGGATCTAGAAAGGGAAGTATGTATCTTGCAAATTGGAACAGCTGTCCTAAGGATACATGTCTGCTTGTGAAGAGCCCTAAAGATGTCAGCTGGCTATGGCACAAACGTCTTAGTCATCTGAACTTTAAGACTATGAACAAGTTAGCAAGGGAATCCTTAGTTGATGGTCTGCCTAATGAACTCTACTGTAAAGATCAGGTGTGTGATGCATGTCAACAAGGAAAGCAAACAAAGGTCTCCTTCAAGACCAAGAAGACAGCATCAACCAGCAGAGTTCTTGAACTGCTTCACATGGATCTCTTTGGACCAATCACTCCAACCACTCTAACAGGGAGGAAGTACACTCTTATTGTTGTAGATGATTATTCCAAGTTTACTTGGGTTATCTTCTTATACAAGAAGAGTGAAACACAGCAGAAGCTCCCTGAACTATTGAAGAGGATCCAAGTAGAGAAATGAGAACCAATTGTGAAAATTAGAAGTGACAAAGGCACTGAATTCATTAACTCTTATATTATTGCCTATTGTACTTCTAATGGTATTCAGCATGAGACAAGTGCAACAAGAACACCACAACAGAATGGTGTAGCTGAAAGAAGAGTCAGAACACTCAAAGAAGCTGCCAGAACACTCCTTGCTGAATTCTCCACTCCCAAGAAGCTATGGGCAGAAGCCATCAACACAGCTTGTCACACTCAAAACAGGTCAGGTATTCATAAAATACATGAGAAAACCCCATATGAACTATGGAAAGGAAGAAAACCTAGAGTATCTTACTTTCATATATTTGGTTGTAAGTGTTTCATTCACAACAATGGGAAGAGTAAGTTGAATGCTTTTGATGCCAAAGCAGATGAGGGGATATTTTTAGGATACTCCTCAACTAGCAAAACATTTAGAGTACTCAACAAACGAACCCTTCTTGTGGAAGAAACACCTCATGTTGTTTTTGATGAATCTTGTGAAAAGAATGCAGTAGAAACAAACTCAGCTGCAGATCAGATGAGACATCTAGTGATCAAGTCCAAACCAGATGAGTTCATTGAAGTCAATGAACCTTTCCCTGAAGAACCAGAGGAGGATAAGCCTCATAGACCTGTCACTAGATCTCAAACTCAAGCAGGACAAGCTGACCAGAATCAAGATGCACCAATCCCGAATGCCAGGGGGAATGATCTCTTTGACACTCAAGATACAGATGATGATCGACCTAATCAAGTCAACCCTCCTGATGGCACTAGATCAGATGAGAATCCAAGCTCATCCAATGCAGATACTCCTGTGAGGCATACATGGAGAAACAACCATCCATTAAACCTCATCTTAGGAGGAGCTGACTCAGGTGTCAAGACAAGAAGACAACTGAATCAGAACTCACAATCATCTATGTTCTGCTGGTGTGCTTTCCTATCCAACATTGAACCAGCTGATATAGAAGAAGCAGTGACAGATAGCAATTGGATCACTGCTATGCAAGAAGAACTAAACCAATTCGAAAGAAATGAAGTCTGGGAATTGGTAGATCGTCCTGAAAACCACAATGTAGTAGGAACAAAGTGGGTATTCAAGAACAAGAAGGACGAAAATGATGTGATAACTAGAAATAAGGCTAGGCTAGTTGCAAAAGGATACTCTCAATCTGAAGGGATTGACTATGATGAAACCTTTGCTCCAGTAGCCAGATTAGAAGCCATACGACTGTTTCTAGCTTATGCATCATATATGGGCTTCAAGGTATATCAAATGGATGTCAAGAGTGCTTTTCTAAATGGTATTCTGGTAGAAGAAGTATATGTAGAGCAGCCTCCAGGTTTTGAAAAAGGTGATCAAGTATATCGACTGAAGAAGGCTCTCTATGGTCTAAAACAAGCCCCTAGAGCTTGGTATGACACATTGTCACAATTCCTACTTGACAATGGATATACAAAAGGCAAAGTGGATAGAACTCTTTTCAGAATACAAGAAGGAGAAGACATCCTAATGGTGCAAATATATGTAGATGATATTATATTTGGATCACCCAATCAAGAGATGTGCAAGAAGTTCTCTGAACTTATGCAAGGAAAGTTTGAAATGAGCATGATGGGTGAGATGAATTATTTTCTAGGACTTCAAGTCAAGCAGAGTTCAGAAGGGATCTTCATCAACCAGTCCAAGTATACCAAGAGCCTATTAGAAAGATTCAAAGCCCTACGAAGCAAGACTGCAAGGATTCCAATGATGACATCTTTCAAAATGGAACCAGATGAGTCTGGAAAGGCAGTTGATCAAGCTGAATATAGAGCACTGATTGGATCTCTACTATATCTTACAGCTAGCAGACCAGACATAACATTTGCTGTAGGAGTATGTGCTAGGTTTCAAGCAAACCCAAAGCAAAGTCATCTAGAAGCAGCAAGGAAGATTCTCAAGTACCTAAAAGGAACAGTCAACTTAGGACTATGGTACCCTCCTGATGACAATCTAGAATTGAGTGGCTATTCTGACTCAGACTATGGAGGATGTAGAATTGATAGGAAATCCACATCTGGAACCTGTCAATTTCTAGGCAACAAGCTGATATCATGGTTCTCTAAGAAGCAAACCTCAGTTGCAACCTCCACCACTGAAGCAGAATACATGGCAGCTGGTAGTTGTTGTAGTCAGCTGCTCTGGCTAGTTCAACAACTCAAGGATTACAATGTAGAGGCAAGAGAAGTCCCTATTTATTGTGATTGCAGCAGTGCCATTGCCATCACTCAAAATCCAGTCCTCCACACAAGGTGCAAGCATGTTGACATTCGACACCACTTCATAAGAGACCACCTTGAAAAGAAGGACATCAAGATGGAGAAAATTCACACAGATATCCAAAGAGCAGACATCTTGACTAAGCCCCCAGCTGAAGAAAGGTTCAAAACCCTATGTTACAGCTTAGGACTCCTGGACCCAAGCACATGAAGAAGGAAAGATCAGCTGAAAACCTCAGCTGACCCAAGTGCAGCAGACTAGGAGGATCAGATGAGGTGAATAGACACCCTAATCTTCAGGTAAGTTCTTTCCCAATGAAGACAAATAAAGCTGAGGGAAAACTTAGAGTCATCTAATCAAGGGGGAATCAATGATACCTTAAGAATCCTTGATGAAATACTCTAAAATCTGCATTGCATATCATATATATATATATATATATATATACAGCAGACTTGAACAAAGTTATTTGAGTTCTCTACTATAAGCAATGTATACTATGTATAATAATAAACTATTCTTCATAAAATACTTTATTTATATACATACATACAATATACTATTGAGTTATACTTGGTTGGATTAATACACCATCCTCACCGACTCAACAGTATGCATGCACTGTACGGATTTCAAATAACTCTTGCTCAAAAATTTATAATTTCTGCATTCCATAAGATAAAGTCTGAATATCTTTAAATGTGAACCCTTAGATCAAGAATCTCATTGTTGATCTTAAGAAGTAACTTTTCAGAAATTCAGACCTATTAACTCTATAGTTTTGTCATCTTTCACTCCACTACCTCATTTCTACCCCTATAAAAGGAGGAAGTTATGAGAACACCTAAGAACACAAATCACTAACTATCATTTTCTGTTTCAGGGATGGAGACAATCGAAAGAAGAGATGGAATGGAGATCATCCTTCAACCAAGGTCTTGGGTGAAGGAGATGAAGATTTGTCCAGAAGATAAAGATGATGCAGATCAGCACACTTGGCTTACTCAACACAAGTATGCCTATGAAAACTAGAGGAAAGAGAGACGTACTTATTGAAAACTAGAGGAAAGAGAGATGGGGAAGACAAAGTAGCAAGCAAGCAGAGCTTCTTCTCCAGGGGAAAGTTCCACATGGAGAGCGTGTTATCAAAAGCTACTGTGTCTAAACAGAACATGAAGGCTAAGTCCATGGCCCTCTCTTCAGACTCCATTGAAGCCTCTTCCAATCTTCCTTCTCTTTCAAGAGTAGCGAAGAAATTAAAAAAGGACACATTTGATGCTACAACCCATCTGATGATGAGGAACATCAGATGGTAAGGGCAACCTGAACCAGTGGGATATCATCCAGGCTGATCATCATATTGATTTGATGGTCCTACATGGTTCAGAGATCGAGCTGGAAGATCCATCAAACCAGGTTGGATCACCACTCACAATAAAGCTGGAAGATTCATCATCCAGGTTGGATCATCACAGCAACAACGAAGGATCCACCAAGACAGGTTGGACCTTCAAAACCCAGAAGATTTACTCAGCAAATCTCAATCCTCCACTCAGCTGATCAGAAGACCAACTCAGCTGACCAGAAGACTTTCAAGGAGAATCAGCAGACCTCTTGAAGAAATCAGAAGACTTCACTCTACTGACCAGATCATTTGATTTTAGAGTTCAATGACTATCTTTGATCATGTAATTCATTCTAGATTATTCCTGAATGTAATTAATCAAATTGACCTATATAAGGAATGCAATTCACTTATAAAAAACGGCCTTGATGATCAATTCTTTCCACAAAATTAGTCACAACGGCTATTTTTGGTAATGATGTCATTAATACTCAATTACCAAATTGCCAGCAAATCAACTGTTGCCACATGGCAAATTCAGCCGGCAAATTTAAAGGAAGGCCCGAAATCAAAGAAGGAAAATCTTGGGCTCTACTCCACAATTAAATCCAAATCTGACCGTTAGATCAAGAATTATTGGAGTATATATACACACCCTTAAAACTCTTCCAAACCCTTTCGCTCACATTACTCAATTGCTCTCGATACTCTCTCGTTCTGCAAATTTCTTTCAAGCTCTCAAAACCTAACACTCAAAATATACTATGGCAATCATTGAAATTTACGACGAGAAGACCAAGAGCACTGGCACCTTGGATGCTGCAAAGTGGTCCAAGGAAGGGAAGATGTTCACAGAGAATGCTCTGTTTTTCAAGGGCAAACACAAAGCAGAAAACAAGGAGATCCTTCTTCGCTGCATCAACCTCAAACTGCGAGAGTTTCTGGAAGCAGCACCCACCAATGTTTATGAACAAGATGTGCTGGCTTTCTATGCAAACGCTGTGATGACGGGATCTTATGTCGAAAGTGTCATGGGTGGACACAGGGTCAAGGTAACAAGGGAAATCCTTCAGGAACTTTTCGGTTTATCAAGGGGGAAGATCATTATCTCCAACTATATTATGGGTAAGGAGAAAGAATACATGGAGATGTTCACTGATGGGAGAATAAAGGCTGCTGATGCCTCTGGACTCAAGAAATCCCAATTAGAACCTAAGTTTCAAACCCTGATGGATATAGCAGGCAAGATGCTACTAAGTAACACTTTCAGCCATGATGCTGTTACCACCTTGAAGGTTAGAGTTATGGCTGCAATCTGGGATCAGATTGATGGAGACTGGCAAGGGCTTTTCTTGGACAGAATTGCTCTTGAAGCCAAGAAGGTGACTTTGGACCTTCAATCAAGAGAATGGAAGGTAACCTCAACTGTCATCTTTGTCAACAAGCTGAGTATCATCCTTCCAGAAGTACTCCCAAGAAAGTACAAGATGGGACCTCACAAGACCTTCCACATCTCCAAATATTATTTAAGGAAGGACGCTCTTGCTGAGGCAGCAAGGTTGAAAGAAGAGAGGAAGAAGCTGTTAGCTGAAGCATCTTCCAAAGATGTTATTGAAAAGGCAGAAGAGTCCACTCGTAACTCTGCTGCTGAAGAAGAAGAAGAGCCATCGAAAGAAGAGGCTCAAAAGAAGGTTGCTGAAGAGGATGATGATGACAATCAGACCTTAGCACAAAGAAGATATCTGATCAGATCAGGGCTCATCTCCCCATCTGATTCAGATGTCACTCCCACTGCCTCTCCTTTGAAAAAGGCAGGTACTTCTAACCCCTCTCTCACTTTCACACCTTCTAAACTATCAAAGGGTCAGAAGAGAAAGAAGAACACTTCTTCTTTCACAAAGAAAGCCAAGAAATCCAGGCTCCCTACTCCAATGAGCATAGCCCCTATTTCATCCTTCAACCCTTCTGATGATACCAACCCATCTGAACCCTCACACACTGATGCCCAAATCCCTGCTGATACTCACACAGCAGAGGAACAAGCCCAGCCTAACCCTGCTGATGTTCAAACAGCAGACAACCAACCTCAGACCACCTCCACACAACCTGCTGATGATCAAACTCAGATTATATCCACAATCCTTGCTGATATTCAAACAGCAAATATCCAAGATCATCAAGCTCAAACACCTACTGATCTTCAAGAAGAAACTGAACCAGACCAGTAGACCCATAACCCTGCTGATGAACAAATTACTGAAGATCAATCCCAACCTCCTACCCAACAAGAAGAAATCACTTCCAAAATCTCTGCTGATACTCACACAGCAGAGGAAAATGCCCCAACTACCCAAACCCCTACCATCATTGTCCCTTCTGCTCCAGAAGACTTGGCACCAGAAGACCTGGTTCAACCTGGTCCTTCTCAACCTCAGTTCAGAATGGTGCACTACCCCATGTGCCAAACAGAAAAGATAATGAGGATGAAGATAGCCAACCTGCTCAAGACCACCATCCCTGGAGTTGATGAGACTTCAATCCAGTTTGAACAAGTGCTTAGGGTATGCACTTGGATTGAGCTCAGAAGAGATGATGTAGATGACCTTCTTGAGGTCATGGAAGGAATGGGAGGAAAGGAAAACTTCCTCGACTGGGAGATGGAGCAAAAGGAAGTTGCTCAAGTTCAATCCTTTGCTCAGCTGCTATCAGATGAGGCACTAACTGCAGTCTGCAACCGGATCCTAGGAGTCTCCACTGCTGATGTCCCTATCCCAGTAGGTTCATCGGATCAGCAGACAGCTGAACAAGCAAAGATGAAGGAATCAGCTGCACCAGCCTTGGTGGAAGACTCAGCTGCCCCTGCTAAAGACTCAGCTGCACCAGCTGACAAAGAAGAGATTGAAAGAGAAGTAGTCAGAATACCAGCTCACTTCAGACCTTCAGACGAACTGACTCACTTCATTGCCAATCAAGAGGATCCAGGCAGACGAATGATGACCCATCTGATCAAGGCCACTACCTGCTTCCTCAATGAGGAGTACCTATCAGCCGAAGAAAGAGGCAAAGCAGTAATTGTTCATCCAAAGCCTCAAGGTACACCCTCTACTTCTACCCCATCTGTTGACCATACAGCAGACATCTGCTCCCAGGTCAAAGCTGCAATAGACTTGCACTTTGAGAAAGGTTTAGGCATGCAGCTAGGAAGATATGTTGAGAAAGCTGCAAGGGATCAGAAGACTCGTCTTCATGACCAAATTATTGAAATTGAAGACAAGTTTGGTGAAGCACTTCATCAGCAGATAGGAGAATACTTGAGTACCTATCAGAAGTTGTCAGCCGACACCTCCAAAAGGTTTGCTGATCTTTACACTGATGAGATGCACCGCATGGAGACCACCTACAAGACAAGAATTGAGGATGCTGAAGCAAGAGCCACTGAAGGACAAGCTCTTCTTAAAACAGCTGCAGAGGAGAATGAGAAACTGCAGACTCAGCTGAAGGAAACAGCAGCCAAGTTGGAAGCACTTGCAGAAAAGCTCGAAGCTGCCTCCTCCACCAATTCTCTTTCTCATGTCATGGAACACAGTATATCCCACATTACTGCTGTCAACAAGGTCAATGCCATGGCATTGAAACAAACTCTGAAAGTGGAAATCATGAATGCCATGAAGCCTTTTTCGGCTGCACTTGCTGAAGCCAAAAAGGGGGAAGATATGTTGATAAGAGCTCTTGAGAAATCTACTGCACAACATGCTGTAATGGTAGTATCTCAAGATGAGCTGAATGAAACCTTGAGTAGTTTAAAGAGCAAAATCAAGAACAAGCAAGAAAAAGGCAAAGGCAAAGAAATTGCTCAAGAAGACACTCAAGCACCCACTCAAGCTCCTGCCAAGACTCTTCAGATCACTGCTCCTGAAGAACAAGTCCCTGAAAAGAGAATGACAAGGAAAAGAAAGGCAGATGAGCAAGCCCAGACAGCTCAGACCAGCAAGAAATTAACTCCAGCAGAGCCTACTGCAGAACAGAAAGAGGCTCTAGAGTTGAAGAAAAAGAAGTTGCTTGAAGCTCAAGAGCTTAAGCAAAAGAAGCTGAATGATGCGAAGGCAGTCAAAGCCAAATTTGAAAGAAGAATTGCCAAACTCAGGAAAATGATGAAGGACAGAGCAAAAGACGACAGTGTCCTGGTGTTTGATAGCAATTATGTGGATTACTTAGCCCTTCAAGATGAGCTACCAAGATGGTATCCCCTAAAGAAGAAGTGGCAAATTCAACACCACATAGTAAGGAAATTTGGCCCTCTCCCAACTTATGAAGATGAATTCTTCCAGTTCAATCAGTTCATGAACATTGAAGATCCAGTGTTCTGGGAAGAAATTGTCAAGACAGCCAAAGGACTTGAAAACTGCAGAATCTTAACTCCTGAAGAACCCAAATGGGATGCACCCCTTCTGGATTCAGGAAGAGTCAACATGATAGAAATCAAGAAGATTTTGTACAAGATCTATGAAGAGGAGAATGTTACAGATGTACAGCACATGGAAGAAGTTCGAGCTCGTCTGTACCTTGCCTACCGCATTTGAAGATCAGAAGACCTGATGAAGACTAGCTTAGAAGTTTAAAGAAACTATTACTTGTAATCTGTAAAAGTTCTATCTATATTCAAGTTCTAGTTCTTTTTGCTTACAAGACAAACTCTCATTGTCTTCATCAGATACTTCAAGTCTTAGCATGATATAAACTCTTATCTTAATTCATTAAGAGCACTTATCAAGTATAGTTTTGGCTTCATCAGAAAGGGGGAAATTGTTTGGATATAAATTCATCCTAAGCCCCACTTGATGTTAGAATAGTTTTGATGGCCAAAACACTTAGAGTTTATAAATGTAATAGGATCAGCTGACTTGTATAGAACAGCTTAGGCTAGTCTTGTGTGATCAACTGTATTGATATCAGCTGATCAGCACAGTCCTGGCTTACATGCCTATCCTCAAGATGAGAAGAGTAGAAGACATGAAGACTAGAAGATCCTTGAAGACCAGATAAGTTAAGGTGCTTGTATACCTACCTATCTGATGGAGTCCCAGATTGAAGATGGCCTAAAAGCAGTACAAAGAATTTCCAGATCAGAAGAGTGAAGACAGAAGACCTAAGTCCAGAAGAGTAGTCAGAAGACTAGAAGTACAGATCAGAAGACTATGTGCTCTTCCAGGACTCGGCTGATTCCCAAGTCATCTTGCAATTCAAACGAAGACCTACCTTATTTAGAAGATTGACATGATCCCAGGATTGAAGCAATCAAGCGGCTGGAATCAAGGAATCAAGCTATTATGGAAAGATTGCTCAAACGGCTAGTTGCAACCAATCTCCATTATAAATACAAGAGGATGAGAAATCACAAAAAAAGAAAGAAGTCACAAGAGAGAATTCAACAAGCCAAGCAAGCAATCAAAGCTAAAGCCATACAGTTCTAAGAATTCGCAAAAGAGCCAGAAACCATTAGATTATCTATAGCTCTTAAGTGATTTCTATCCAACCCTTAAGAACCTGAAACTTGTTCATATTGTATATCAATTGTTTTAGGCATAGTGGTTAAGCAAATTATAAGCTTGAACCATTAGTTGGATACACCTCAAAAACCCCAAACCCTCACCGAAAGGTTAAAGTTTTTGAAACCCCTTAAAGTGCAAGTGCTTACAATCACTTGTGGAGACCGTAGCTGTTAGGACGGCTCAGATCTCAAAGTCCTAACCTTGGGACTATAAAGGTCAAGACCCTTGTAATTTGTGGAAATTAAAGGGATTAAACATCACGTTAGGACGTGAGAGTGGACGTAGGAACGTATATCCGAACCACTATAAATCCAGTGTTATTTACTTTCTGTACTTTACATTTCTGCCTTTACATTCATTATTATATAGTGCATACTGTGATTTCAACACTCTTCAAAACAAGGCCATAACTTTCAAACCAGCATCAGCTGAGTATTTTCATTAAGTAAAACAAGTTACAAGAACGAGTCTAAACCAGGGCCACCATAATTCCGCATATAACCTCCTCAGTCAGATCACTATAGTCATCTGGACCAGCAGACTTGCAGTGCAGTTGACATAGCAATCAGAAGAGGTTCCCAACTCTGTTTGAAAAAGTTTTAAATTCTATTCACCCCTCCCCTCTAGACTTTAAACCCATTCACTACTCGTTCAGGGACCAACAGCTATGCAAGAAGAAATAGTTGCGCTTCGCAGAAATAACACTTGGGACATGGTTCCGTGCCATCTGGTGCTAACATTGTCGGGTCAAAATGGGTATTTCGGACGAAGTATCACTCGGATGGCTATGTTGAGCGTCACAAGGCCCGTTTGGTTGCCCAGGGATTCACTCAGGTTCTGGGCGATGATTTCTCCCACACTTTCAGCCCAGTGGTCAAAGCTGCAACTGTTCGCGTGATCCTCGCCATTGCAGTCTAGTCCAATTGGAAACTTCATCAACTCGATGTCAAAATTGCCTTCCTCAATGGTGTTTTGGACAAGCCCATCTTCATGGCTCAACCTCTGGGCTACATCGATGCTCGCTTCCCGGATCACGTTTTTCGCCTAAAGAAAGCCCTTTATGGTCTACGCTAGGCACCTTTGGGCTGGTTTCAGCGGTTTAGTACCTTTCTATTCGGCCTTGGGTTTGCTGCCTGCAAGTCAGATTCCTCGCTGTTCTACCTGCAATGGGGCAAATCTGTCATCTTCTTGCTCCTCTATGTGGATGATTTTATTGTCACGGGGAGTATAATGATCCTTCTATCCTTGCTCGCTTCATTTTGCAGGCACACAAGGAGTTTGCTTTGAAGGATTTGGGGCGCCTTAATTACTTCTTCAGGCTTGAGATCTCGTACACTACTGACGGTCTCTTCATTGGCCAATCTAAATATGCTCGTGACATTCTTGATCGAGCATCATTAACTGACTCTCGACCAATTGTCACACCCCTGGTCGCCGACGAATCTCTATCGAGCACTGGCGATCCTTTCCCGGATCCAACTCTCTATCGATCGCTTGTTGGTGCTCTTCAATATTTGACGATCACGCGACCTGATCTATCCTTTGCCGTAAACCATGTTAGTCAGTTTCTCCAAGCTCCATCCGTTGATCATTTCTCTGCGGTGAAACGCATCATCCGTTATGTCAAAGGTACTCTCAACTTTGGCCTCACCTTTGCTCGCCGACCTGACTGAACAATTATTGGCTACTCTGATGCGGATTAGGCTCGTTGCCTTGAGACCCGACGCTCTACTTATGGTTATTCTATATTCTAAGGGGGAAACCTTATTTCTTGGAGCTTTAAGAAACAACCAACAGTTGCTCGCTCGAGCTGTGAACCTGAATATAGAGCTTTGGCGAACACCGCTGTCGAGATGATTTGGTTGACGAACCTTCTACGCGAGCTTCGCCACTTTCCTCCTGTTCGCCCGGTTCTTCTCACTGATAACAAAAGTGCTTTATTACTCAGCCAAAATCTAGTTGCACATAAGCGGGCTAAGCACATCGATATCGATTGCCATTTTGTTCGGGATATGGTCACTTCGGGGCAACTTCGTATGGATTTTATGCCTTCTCATCTTCAGCTTGCGGACATATTCACCAAGAGTCTACCTCGACCTGCCTTTGAGTTTTTGCGTTCCAAGCTTTGTATTTTTCCTCATCCCACGCAAAGCTTGACGGGGGATATTGATATTAAGGAATAAGTCAACATTACATTGTATATAGGATATATTTATTTGTACAAATCTTTTCCCTGATTTCTTGTAATTTGTTATCTTGTAATTCTTCATTATAAATACAAGACATATCTCTCTCACCAAGATTATGGGTGATCATATTTCATTGTTCACACTTTGTTTATCGCCTATGTTTGAGTGTAATTTCTAGTTAAGGTATGTTTCAACCTTTTTTTTTATTCTCTCTTCAAATGCTGACAATTATTTAGACCCTTTTCCCTCTTTAAATTTAAAAGTATTACTTTTAACTCTTTTGTTTGTAATAATTCATGAATTTCTGTGAACAATGAGATATGATCACCGTTAACTTTGGTGAGGTGGTACAACTTGTATTTATAATGAAGATGTACAATGTAACTAATTACATGATTGTAGGGATATACATTTGAATATTTGAATATACAATTAATATCAATAAATGCTATTAATAAGGGGTGAGACAATCACTCATTGATATCCCCCGTCAAGTGATGCGTGGGATGAGGAAAAACGCAGAGCTTGGAACGAAGGAACTCGAACGTCGGGCGAGGAAGACACTTTGTGAAGATGTCGACCAACTGAAGATGTGTAGGGACAAACTGCGTGGACAGTTTTCTAGAGGTGATGAGCTCGCGAACAAAATGGCAATCAATGTCACTGTGCTTTGCTCGTTTGTGTGCGACTGGATTCTGGCTGAGAAAGAGAGCACTGTTGTTGTCGGAGAGCAGAACAGGACGAGCAGGTAACGAAACTCGTAGCTCGCGGAGCAGAGATGTTAGCCAAACGACCTCAGAAGCTGCGTTGGCTAAGGCACGATACTCCGATTCGCAGATAGAGAGAGCAACAGTGGGTTGTTTCCTGGCACTCCAAGACACCATATTTCCACCCAAGAAGATCGAGTAACTATAGGTTGAACGTCGAGTTTCTACACATCGAGCCCAGTCGGCGTCAGAATAGGCGACCACCGAGGAGTCTGGTCGGCGAGTGAAGGAAAGGCCGTAGTCGATGGTGTGTTTGACATAACGAAGAAGGAAAAATCAGGCCGAGTAATGGTGAGATACTGGAGAGCGCCGACCAAGGAGCGGTAAAGAGTCGGATCCGAAAATAGTTCGCCAGTGCTCACAAGGGTCTCGCCCGCAGTCAAAGGAGTGGCAATAGGCTTTGAATCCTGAAGATTAGCTCGTTCAAGAATTTCACGAGCATATTTGGATTGTCCGACGAATAGGTTGGTCGCAAAGGGCCTTAAAACGTCGACCATAGTCGGCAACAGGGAGAGAATCACGCTTGAGGAGAAGGAGCTCCTCACGAAGTTGGGTGATTCGCGACAGTGAGGAGTGACTGAAGGCATCCTTCAGAGCAAGCCAAGTGTCACGGGCCGTGTCACATTGAACGACCTCGACCAGGATTTCCTTAGTGAGAGAGGAGAGAAGAAGGGCAAGGACTTTCTGATCCTTCGTTTTCCAGGCAGCGAAGGACGTGTCAGTGGCGGCAGGGGGGCGGATGAGCCATCCACAAGGCCATAGAGATCGGCACAAGTGAGCATCGGGACAACCTGCTTCTTCCCAAGGAGATAATTGGAAGAAGAGAGTTTCACCTTTACCATATGGATAAGGACATTCATAGGGATAGAAGAGTCTGCCATTGGAGGGAGATGGTCGAGGGGGACAAGCTCGACGATCGGTGAAGCGGCGGCGGCACAGTGGCGACGGCGGCAAAGAGGGAGAAAGAAATTAGGGTTAGGGTTTTAGGATCGTGTTTAGGCTGATACCATGTGAACAATGATATATGATCACCGTTAACTTTGGTGAGGTGGTACAACTTGTATTTACAGTGAAGATGTACAATGTAACTAATTACATGTGTTGGGATATGAATATCCTTAGTTTAGTTTTGATAAACCAAATCAAACATGTAATAGGATAAGTTGTATTGTATAGACAACTTTATTATACATCTTGTAATAGATAGGACTCTGGTTAGAAGAGAAGACTTGTCAAATGCTCAAGAAGAGAAGAGAAGACCAAGACCAGAAGTCATCTTACATCAGCTGAGTAGAAGTCGTCTTACATCAGCTGAGTAGAAGTCATCTTACAACCAGCTGAGTAAAGACAGCAGAGTAAAGACAGCAGCTGAGAAGAAACAGCAGCTGTGTACAGCCAGCTGAGTAAAGACAGCTGAGTAAAGACAGCAGAGTAAAGACAGCAGCTGAGAAGAAACAGCAGCTGTGTAAAGTCAGCTGAGTAAAGACAGCTGAGTAAAGTCAGCTGATCAGAAGACCAACTCAGCTGACCAGAAGACTTTCAAGGAAAATCAGCAGACCTCTTGAAGTCTTCTTATACCAGCAGAGTAGAAGTCTTCTTATACAATTAAGGGAAGACCAATCAGAGCTGGAATCAAGGATTGACAAGATATGTGCACAAGAAAGGAAAGTCAAAGATATGATTTAAATTACATGACAATGGTAATATTCAATCATATCAAAATCAAGAGATTGTCAATTCCTCAATTAGTGGAGTTTTGAATGTCATCATCCAACGGTAACATTCAAACTCAACACTATATAAATGAGTTCAGTTCTTACATCATTTGGAGTGAAGAGGTGTGAGATGCAGAGGTCGAGCAAAGTTCATAAAGTCCAGAAATAAGAAGAGCTCAAGAAGATCATTCATGAAGATTCAACACGCATCACCTCATCCCCAGTGAGTGAACTCATACCATCTAAGCCAGTGCAACCACTCATATATATCCATAGCTTAGAGAGAATTTCCCAATCCTAGCATGAGGCTAAAACAGATTGTAAGGGAAATTCTCACCTAGTTCATATACACAAAACCCACCTTCTACCATAAAACCTTAGAAGTCAAGTTGAGTGTTTATCACTGTAAAGAGTCCAAGTGCTCTATAAATCACTTGTGGAGTGCAAGTGCAAGTGCTTACAATCACTTGTGGAGACCGTAGCTGTTAGGACGGCTCAGATCTCAAAGTCCTACTCTTGGGACTATAAATGACAAGGCCCTTGTAATTTGTGGAAATTAAAGGGATTAAACATCACGTTAGGACGTGAGAGTGGACGTAGGAACGTATATCCGAACCACTATAAATCAATGTGTTATTTACATTTCTGCACTTTACATTTCAAGTCTTTTCATACATATTTGTGCATAAACTGTTTTTACACACTGTATTTATTAAATAGACGAGTATAATATTTATGGGCACACTACAATTCCGCACTTAACTCCGATAAGTAATTAATCAGTCGACTAACTAGTCCTAGGCCCCTAGTGACATCAGCGGACTAGTTACTTTGAAGAGTTAGTTTATTTTCCACACAATCAGCAGACATCAAGTCAGCTGATCTTAAACTCGTCTCAGGGACCAACAAGTGGTATCAGAGCCGTGTGTTCAAAAGACCATTGCTTTGATTTTTTGATTTTCGAAAATCTGCACTTTTTCTGTTGTTTTCAGAATTTAACGTGTGAGTACACTTTTTAAAGTGGAATTGATATTTTGAATCAAACTCACTGCTTTGCAGTGACGTGTAATGCCTTTTGGCCAAATTCCATCGTTTGAGCCATCAAAAACACGTTTTACTGTTTTCAATGGTCACCTGAATAGATCCATTTTTGAAAAACTGTTTTGCATGCAATCTGTTTTCATAAAAATCATACTTGCATGTATTTGGATTATTGTGTGTTAAGAACAGGTCAACAACTAAGGGGGAACATCAGCTCAGTTGAGTTCTAGCCCTATCTGGATTTACACGCGTATGAGCAAGAAGAGGAGATCAAGATGATCAAGTTGTTAGAAGACCTGAAGACAAGAAGACCTTAATTGGAAGTCGTCTGATTTGCAACATATCAGCTGAAGAGTAGATAAGAAGACCTTTGTAATAGCTGATTAGGTGAGTCCGTGCTTGTAAAGTGCATTATTAATAAAACTCATCTTTTTAGCTTTTGGAGATAACATCTAGTTATCTCATCTGATGACAACTTCTCATTGTCCTCATACAAAAGCCTTCTGTTTTTACTCTTCTGCACTATTATATGGACTCTTCCTCTGGTGTGTGAGTATCAGCAGGGATTTGGGGAGTGATTTCTTCTACAGTGGTTTGTTCATCAACAGGGTTTTGAGTCTGCTGGTCTGGTTCAGTTCCTTCTTGAAGATCAGTGGGTGTTTGAGCTTGATGATCCTGATCATGTGCTGTTTGAATGTCAGCAAGGATTGTGGATATAATCTGAGCAGGTTGCCTATCTTCATCTTCATTATCTTCTCTGTTGTACACATGGGGTAGTGAACCATCTTGAATTGAGGTTGAGAAGGGCCAGCTTCATCCAGGGCTGCTGGTGCTAAGTCTTCTGGAGCAGTTGGGGCAGGTTGCACTGGCTTAGATGGTATGAGTTCACTCACTGGGGATGAGGTGATGCGTGTTGAATCTTCATGAATGATCTTCTTGAGCTCTTCTTATTTATGGACTTTATGAACTTTGCTCGACCTTTGCATCTCACACCTCTTCACTCCAAATGATGTAAGAACTGAACTCATTTATATAGTGTTGAGTTTGAATGTTACCGTTGGATGATGACATTCAAAACTCCACTAATTGAGGAATTGACAATCTCTTGATTTTGATATGATTGAATATTACCATTGTCATTTAATTTCAATCATATCTTTGACTTTCCTTTCTTGTGCACATATCTTGTCAATCCTTGATTCCAGCTCTGATTGGTCTTCCCTTAATTGTATAAGAAGACTTCTACTCTGCTGGTATAAGAAGACTTCAAGAGGTCTGCTGATTTTCCTTGAAAGTCTTCTGGTCAGCTGAGTTGGTCTTCTGATCAGCTGACTTTACTCAGCTGTCTTTACTCAGCTGACTTTACATAGCTGCTGTTTCTTCTCAGCTGCTGTCTTTACTCTGCTGTCTTTACTCAGCTGGTTGTAAGATGACTTCTACTCAGCTGATGTAAGACGACTTCTACTCAGCTGATGTAAGATGACTTCTGGTCTTGGTCTTCTCTTCTCTTCTTGAGCATTTGACAAGTCTTCTCTTCTAACCAGAGTCCTATCTATTACAAGATGTATAATAAAGTTGTCTATACAATACAACTTATCCTATTACATGTTTGATTTGGTTTATCAAAACTAAACTAAGGATATTCATATCCCTACAATTTCCCCCCTTTTGATATAACCAAATCATCTAACACTAACTGAAGCAATAAAGAACAGACAGTGCTAGAGTCCATATAATAGTGCAGAAGAGTAAAAATAAAAGGCTTTTGTATGATTGACAATGAGAAGTTGTCATCAGATGAGATAACTAGATGTTATCTCCAAAAGCTAAAAAGATGAGTTTTATTAATATTGCACTTTACAAGCACGGACTCACCTAATCAGCTATTACAAAGGTCTTCTTATCTACTCTTCAGCTGATATGTTGCAAATCAGACGACTTCCAATTAAGCTCTTCTTGTCTTCAGGTCTTCTAACAACTTGATCATCTTGATCTCCTCTTCTTGCTCATACGCGTGTAAATCCAGATAGGGCTAGAACTCAACTGAGCTGATGTTCCCCCTTAGTTGTTGACCTGTTCTTAACACACAATAATCCAAATACATGCAAGTATGATTTTTATGAAAACAAAATTCATGCAAAACAGTTTTTCAAAAATGGATCTATTCAGGTGACCATTGAAAACAGTAAAACGTGTTTTTGATGGCTCAAACGATGGAATTTGGCCAAAAAGCATTACACATCACTGCAAAGCAGTGAGTTCGATCTCTACTGTCAGCTTTGTCAACAAGCTGAGTATCATTCTTCCAGAAATACTCCCCAGAAAATACAAGATGGGACCTCACAAGACCTTCCACATCTCCAAATATTACTTGAGGAAGGATGCTCTTGCTGAGGCAGCAAGGTTGAAAGAGGAGAAGAGGAAGTTGTTGGCTGAAGCACCTTCCAAAGATGCAGTTGAAGAGGCAGAAGAGTCTACTCAAGACTCTGCTGCAGAAGAAGAAGAGGAGCCATCCAAAGAAGAGGCTCAAAAGAAGGCTGCTGAGGATGATGATGACAATCAGACCTTAGCACAAAGAAGATATCTGATCAGATCAGGGCTCATCTCCCCATCTGATTCAGATGTCACTCCAACTGCCTCTCCCTTGAAGAAGGCAGGTACTTCTAACCCCTCTCTCACCTTCACTCCTTCCAAGTTGTCAAAGGGTCAGAAGAGAAAGAAGAACACTTCTTCTTTCACAAAGAAATCCAAGAAATCCAGGCTCCCTACTCCCATGAACATAGCCCCTATTTGAACACACGGCTCTGATACCACTTGTTGGTCCCTGAGACGAGTTTAAGATCAGCTGACTTGATGTCTGCTGATTGTGTGGAAAATAAACTAACTCTTCAAAGTAACTAGTCCGCTGATTTCACTAGGGGCCTAGGACTAGTTAGTCGACTGATTAATTACTTATTGGAGTTAAGTGCGGAATTGTAGTGTGCCCATAAATATTATACTCGTCTATTTAATAAATACAGTGTGTAAAACATTTTATGCACAAATATGTATGAAAAGACTTGAAATGTAAAGTGCAGAAATGTAAATAACACATTAATTTATAGTGGTTCGGATATACGTTCCTACGTCCACTCTCACGTCCTAACGTGATGTTTAATCCCTTTAATTTCCACAAATTACAAGGGCCTTGTCATTTATAGTCCCAAGAGTAGGACTTTGAGATCTGAGCCGTCGTAACAGCTACGGTCTCCACAAGTGATTGTAAGCACTTGCACTTGCACTCCACAAGTGATTTATAGAGCACTTGGACTCTTTACAGTGATAAACACTCAACTTGACTTCTAAGGTTTTATGGTAGAAGGTGGGTTTTGTGTATATGAACTAGGTGAGAATTTCCCTTACAATCTGTTTTAGCCTCATGCTAGGATTGGGAAATTCTCTCTAAGCTATGGATATATATGAGTGGTTGCACTGGCTTAGATGGTATGAGTTCACTCACTGGGGATGAGATGATGCGTGTTGAATCTTCATGAATGATCTTCTTGAGCTCTTCTTATTTCTGGACTTTATGAACTTTGCTCGACCTCTGCATCTCACACCTCTTCACTCCAAATGATGTAAGAACTGAACTCATTTATATAGTGTTGAGTTTGAATGTTACCGTTGGATGATGGCATTCAAAACTCCACTAATTGAGGAATTGACAATCTCTTGATTTTGATATGATTGAATATTACCATTGTCATGTAATTTCAATCATATCTTTGACTTTCCTTTCTTGTGCACATATCTTGTCAATCCTTGATTCCAGCTCTGATTGGTCTTCCCTTAATTGTATAAGAAGACTTCTACTCTGCTGGTATAAGAAGACTTCAAGAGGTCTGCTGATTTTCCTTGAAAGTCTTCTGGTCAGCTGAGTTGGTCTTCTGATCAGCTGACTTTACTCAGCTGTCTTTACTCAGCTGACTTTACACAGCTGCTGTTTCTTCTCAGCTGCTGTCTTTACTCTGCTGTCTTTACTCAGCTGGCTTTACACAGCTGCTGTTTCTTCTCAGCTGCTGTCTTTACTCTGCTGTCTTTACTCAGCTGGTTGTAAGATGACTTCTACTCAGCTGATGTATTCTGGTCTTGGTCTTCTCTTCTCTTCTTGAGCATTTGACAAGTCTTCTCTTCTAACCAGAGTCCTATCTATTACAAGATGTATAATAAAGTTGTCTATACAATACAACTTATCCTATTACATGTTTGATTTGGTTTATCAAAACTAAACTAAGGATATTCATATCCCAATACCAAGAGTCTATTAGAAAGATTCAAAGCTCTACAATGCAAGACTGCAAGGATTCCAATGATGACATCTTTCAAAATGGAACCAGATGAGTCCGGAAAGGCAGTTGATCAAGCTGAATATAGAGCACTGATCGGATCTCTACTATACCTTACAGCTAGCAGACCAGACATAACATTTGCTGTAGGAGTATGTGCTAGGTTTCAAGCAAACCCAAAGCAAAGTCATCTAGAAGCAGCAAGGAAGATTCTCAAGTACCTAAAAGGAACAGTCAACCTAGGACTATGGTACCCTGCTGATGACAATCTAGAATTGAGTGGCTATTCTGACTCAGACTATGGAGGATGTAGAATTGATAGGAAATCCACATCTGGAACCTGTCAATTCCTAGGCAACAAGTTGATATCATGGTTCTCAAAGAAGCAAACCTCAGTTGCAACCTCCACCACTGAAGCAGAGTATATGGCAGCTGGTAGTTGTTGTAGTCAGCTGCTCTGGCTAGTTCAACAACTCAAGGATTACAATGTAGAGGCAAGAGAAGTCCCTATCTATTGTGATAGCAGCAGTGCCATTGCCATCACTCAAAATCCAGTCCTCCACACAAGGTGCAAGCATGTCGACATCCGACACCACTTCATAAGAGACCACCTTGAAAAGAAGGACATCAAGATGGAGAAAATTCACACAGATATCCAAAGAGCAGACATCTTGACTAAGCCCCTAGCTGAAGAACGATTCAAGACCCTATGCTACAGCTTAGGACTCCTGAATCCAAGCACATGAAGAGAAGAGATCAGCTGAAGACCTCAGCTGATACAGGTGCAGCAGACTAGGAGGATCAGATGAGGTGAATAGACACCCTCATCTTCAGGTAAGTTCATTCCCGATGAAGACAAATAAAGCTGAGGGAAAACTTAGAGTCATCTAATCAAGGGGGAATCAATGATACCTTAAGAATCCTTGATGAAATACTCTAAAATCTGCATTGCATATCATACATATATATATATAGACAGCAGACTTGAACAAGGCTATTTGATTTCTTTACAAGCAATGTATAACTATGTATATTAATAAATTATTCTTCATAAAATACTTTATCTTGTATACATACATACAGTACACTATTGAGTTATACTGGTTGGATTAATACACCATCCTCACCGACTCAACAGTATGCATGCACTGTACGGATTTCAAATAACTCTTGCTCAAAATTTATAAATTCTGCATTCCATAAGATAAAGTCTGAATATCTTTAAATGTGAACCCTTAGATCAAGAATCTCATTGTTGATCTTAAGAAGTAACTTTTCAGAAATACAGACCTATCAACTCTATAATTTTGTCATCTTTCACTCCACTACCTCATTTCTACCCCTATAAAAGGAGGAAGTTATGAGAACACCTAAGAACACAAATCACCAACTATAATTTTTGTTTCAGGTATGGAGAAGATCGAAAGAAAAGATGGAATGGAGATCATTCTTCAACCAAAGTCTTGGGTGAAGGAGATGAAGATTTGTCCAGAAGATGAAGATGATGCAGATCAACATACTTGGCCTACTCAACATGAGTATGCCTGTGAAAACTAGAGGAAGGAGAGAAGTCCTTATTGAAAACTAGAGGAAAGAGAGATGCAGAGGACAGAGTAGCAAACAAGCAGAGCTTCTTCTCCAGGGGGAAGTTCTACATGGAGAGCTTGTTATCAAAAGCTATTGTGTCTAAACAGAACATGAAGGCTGAGTCCATGGCTCTCTCTTCGACTCCATTGAAGCCTCTTCCAATCTTCCTTCTCTTTCAAGAGTAGCGAAGAGATTCAATTAGGACACATTTGATGCTACAACCCATCTGATGATGAGGAACATCAGATGGTAAGGGCAACCTGAACCAGTGGGATATCATCCAGGCTGATCATCTACATATTGATTTGATGGTCCTACTTGATTCAGACAGAGCTGGAAGATCCATCAAACCAGGTTGGATCACCACTCACAATAAAGCTGGAAGATCCATCATCCAGGTTGGATCATCACAGCAACAATGAAGGATCCATCAAGCCAAGTTGGACCTTCAAAGCACAGAAGATTTACTCAGCAAATCTCAAACCTCCACTTAGCTGATCAGAAGACCTACTCAGCTGACCAGAAGACTTCCAAGAGAAATCAGCAGACATTTTCAAGAAATCAGAAGACGTCACTCTGCTGATCAGATCACTTGATTTTTGAGTTTAAATGACTATCTTTGATCATGTAATTCATTTTAGATTTATTCCTGAATGTAATTAAACAAATTGGCTTATATAAGGAATGCAATTCTCTTATAAAAAACGGCCTTGATGATCAATTCTTGCCACAAAATTAGTCACAACGGCTATTTTTGGTAATGATGTCATTAATACTCAATTACCAAATTGCCAGCAAATCAACAGTTGCCACATGGCAAATTCAGCCGGCAAATTTAAAGACAGCCCAAAATCAAAGAAGGAAAATCTTGGGCTCTACTCCACAATTAAATCAAAATCTGACCGTTAGATCAAGAATTGTTGGAGTATATATATACACACCCTTAAACCTCTCCCAAACCATTTCGCTTACAATTCACTTTTGCTCTCATACTCTCTCGTCCTGCAAATTTCTTTCAAGCTCTCAAAACCTAACACTCAAACACTACTATGGCAATCATTGAGATTTACGACGAGAAGACCAAGGGCACTGGCACCTTGGATGCTGCAAAATGGTCCAAGGAAGGGAAGATGTTCACAGAGAATGCTCTGTTTTTCAAAGGCAAAGAAATTGCTCAATGAGATACCCAAACACCCACTCAGGCTCCTACCAAAACTCTTCAGATCACTGCTTCTGAAGAACAAGTCCCTGAAAAGAGAATGACAAGGAAAAGAAAGGCAGATGAGCAAGCTCAGACCAGCAAGAAGCCAACTCCAGCAGAGCCTACTGCAGAAGAGAAGGAGGCTCTAGAGTTGAAGAAGAAGAAGTTGCTTGAAGCTCAAGAGCTTAAGCAAAAGAAGCTGAATGATGCGAAGGCAGTAGCACAAGATGACTTGACTGAAACCTTGGGTGGTTTAAAGAGCAAAATCAAGAACAGGCAAGGCAAAGGCAAAGAAATTGCTCAAGGAGATACCCAAGCACCCACTCAGGCTCCTGCCAAAACTCTTCAGATCACTGCTTCTGAAGAACAAGTCCCTGAAAAGAGAATGACAAGGAAAAGAAAGGCAGATGAGCAAGCTCAGACCAGCAAGAAGCCAACTCCAGCAGAGCCTACTGCAGAAGAGAAGGAGGCTCTAGAGTTGAAGAAGAAGAAGTTGATTGAAGCTCAAGAGCTTAAGCAAAAGAAGCTGAATGATGCGAAGGCAGTCAAAGCCAAATTTGAAAGAAGAATTGCCAAACTCAGGAAAGCACAAGAAGACAAGGTCCTGGTGTTTGATAGCAATTATGTGGACTACTTAGCCCTTCAAGATGAGCTACCAAGATGGTATCCTCTGAAGAAGAAGTGGCAAATTCAACACCACATAGTAAGGAAATTTGGCCCTCTTCCTACTTATGAAGAAGAATTTCTCCAATTCTCCCAGTTCATGAACTTTGAAGATCCAGAGTTCTGGGAAGTAATTGTCAAGACAGCCAAAGGACTTGACAACTGCAGAATCCTAACTCCTGAAGAACCCAAATGGGATCCACCCCTTCTGGACTCAGGAAGAGTCAACATGATTGAAATCAAGAAGATTCTGTACAAGATTTATGAAGAGGAGAATGTTACAGACATGCAGCACATGGAAGAAGTTCGAGCTCGTCTGTACCTGGCCTACCGCATTTAAAGAACAGAAGACCTGATGAAGACTACATTAGAAGTTTAAAGAAACTATTACTTGTAATCTGTAAAAGTTCTATCTATATTCAAGTTCTAGTTCTTTTTGCTTAACAAGACAAACTCTCATTGTCTTCATCTGATACTTCAGTTTTAGCATATTATAAACTCTTATCTTATTTCATTAAGAGCATTTATCAAGTATAGTTTTGGCTTCATCAAAAAGGGGGAAATTGTTGGGATATAAATTCACCCTAAGCCCCACTTGATGTTAGAATAGTTTTGATGGCCAAAACACTTAGAGTTTATAAATGTAATAGGATCAGCTGACTTGTATAGAACAGCTTAGACTAGTCTTGTGTGATCAACTGTATTGATATCAGCTGATCAGCACAGTCCTGGCTTACATGCCTATCCTCAAGATGAGAAGAGTAGAAGACATGAAGACTAGAAGATCCTTGAAGACCAGATAAGTTAATGTGCTTGTATACCTACCTATCTGATGGAGTCCCAGATTGAAGATGGCCTAAAGCAGTACAAAGAATTTCCAGATCAGAAGAGTGTTACTCGTCTGATATCAGAAGACAGAAGACCTAAGGCCAGAAGAATAGATAAGAAGACCTTTGTAATAGCTGATTAGGTGAGTCCGTGCTTGTAAAGTGCAATATTAATAAAACTCATCTTTTTAGCTTTTGGAGATAACATCTAGTTATCTCATCTGATGACAACTTCTCATTGTCCTCATACAAAAGCCTTCTGTTTTTACTCTTCTGCACTATTATATGGACTCTAGCACTGTCTGTTCTTTATTGCTTCAGTTAGTGTTAGATGATTTGGTTATATCAAAAAGGGGGAAATTGTTGGGAATGATATAGAGCCCACCAATTGTGCCCACCAGTTTTGCCCACCGCCTATGTGGCATTACCACGTCAATAAATTCTTATTTATATTTAATTTAAACTTAATCTAATATCAATATTTTATTTTTTTATCCATATCAATATTTTAAAAAATCTTTTTTTATATTTAATTTAATATTATCTCTATCAAATTACGCTAACTAACGCCATAAATCTTTTCTCAAATCTTTCCATCACCATTAATTTTTTCTCAAATCTTATATGTGGCGTGAGTTTAATGTAATATTAATATATTATCAAATCTTAATTGACTAAAAAATTAATGGTGATGGAAAGATTTGAGAAAAGATTTATGGTGATGGAAAGATTTGAGAAAAGATTTATGGCGTTAGTTAGCGTAATTTGATAGAGATAATATTAAATTAAATATAAAAAAAGATTTTTTAAAATATTGATATGGATAAAAAAATAAAATATTGATATTAGATTAAGTTTAAATTAAATATAAATAAGAATTTATTGACGTGGTAATGCCACATAGGCGGTGGGCAAAACTGGTGGGCACAATTGGTGGGCTCTATATCATTTCCGATATCTATAAATCAAATTAATTAGTATAATGCTTGATTTTCTACAAAGTCCAACTTAGGAGTAGAAATTAAGCTTACGCTGTAATATAAATTATTTGTAGATTGGGGTAAGAATTATTACCAAGGTGGTAAAAGTGGATTTATTGCTTGTTTCGGTGCATCTTGTACAAGTTATTTTGATTAATTTAATATACTAAATTCCACTCATTTGGAAATTATACGAATAATACATTAGGATATATTGTCTTGAAAAACACTTCATATTGTATTTCCTATAGGCATCTATAGTTTTATATGGATCGAAAGTGGGTTCGAGCTGATCAATTATCAGAGGAGTATAGGAATGGGGGGAAGAGTTTTGTAATCATGCAATTAGACACTGCACCGACCATCGGTACATTCCATGTCCTTGTTGGAAATGTATGAATGGAAAAACTGTTAGAGATCGAGAAATTTTTTTCGCCCACTTGATGATTCACGGTATTGATAAAGCATATACCGTTTGGACATCTCATGGTGAGACAAGAGATAGATGTAGCTCAAGCGAACTAGGAACTGACTTTAGGTTGTACGTTGAAGATACAGTGGACGCGGATAGTTTAGAAGATGTACCTACTGTTGATACATCGAGTGGGGATGATGATGAGCTGCGAGATCACCCGTATATGTAAGAGAAGTTAAGGGATTCACCTAGATTACCCCTTTGGCCCGGGTGTAAGAAGGCAACAAAAATGTCAGCTGCGTTGATATTGTTGACCTTAAAAGCAGCTCACGAGTTATCTGATGCGTGCTTCACAAATTTGCTGGAAGCAATTAGTGGTCTATTGCCTGATGGAAATGTACTGCCTAAGAGAGCATATGATGCTAAACAAATGCTCAAGTCCATCGGGTTAACACATTAGAAAATTCATGCTTGTCCGGATGATTAATGTATCTTATTTCGGAAGGAGTATGCAGACCTCGATGAATGTCCCAAATGTGGGAAGAAGCGATATAAGAAAAATAAATCTCCCGCGAAGGTGATGTGGTACTTTCCAATAATACCAAGATTTAGGAGAATGTATAGTAGCGTTGTGGATGCTAGAAATTTAACTTGGCATCACGATGATAGGATCAAATATGGAATGTTAAGACACCCTGCTGATTCACCCCAGTGGAAGACATTCGATGTCAGGCATCCAGAATTTGGCAACGAGCTACGACACTTGCGTTTTGCACTCTCAACTGACGGAATGAATCCGTTCGGTATTCAAAGTACCAACCACAGTACATGGCCAGTGATTCTGTTAGTTTATAACCATTCACCCGAGTTGTGCATGAAGCGCACTTACATGATGTTGTCTATGTTGATAGAAAATAATCATAATTGTAATGCGTGCTTATAATCTAATCATAACAGGTTACGAGGCAACGAGATGGTAACCATTGTGGACATTTTGTATGTTGTTATATTGAAGATATAATCCACGCTTTTCACACGACGATTCCTAACAATGTAAGTCAATTTATCGATTTATTTAAATTATTATTGATTGAATAAAAATTCATATATTATATATCTAACTATATTGATTGATCACTGTTTGCAGTTTGTCTATGAACGTTCGCTCAAGACTTACAGCGACAAAAGAATGGATAAATGGAAAAGGAATTGGACAGGGTACCTTTACAATCGATTTTCGTATATGTATACTTAAATTGGTATAACTTTTGGTAGCATGTAATTAACTTATATATTTGTAATGATATTTCATGTTTCTGGTGTATATTGGACGTATGTATGTGTACATTTATTTATTTGATGTTTTGGTATTTGACGTATATATATTGTAGTGGTATAAGTTTTGGTTTTGTATAAACAGGATTTTTAAAATATAAAATAATTATTAAAATATATATATATATATATTACTTAGACAGCGGTTATGAACCGCTGTCCAAGTGAGACGGATTTTAAAAAAAATTACTTAGACAACGGTTATGAACCGTTGTCCAAGTCAAATATATTTAAAAAAAAATATATAGACAGTGGTTTTGAACCGCTATCTAAGATTACCACTTGCAATGCCTTTATGAACTGCTGTCCAAGTGCTTTTACTGAGACTGCGGTTTTTAACAGCTGTCTAAGCTTCGACAGCGGTCACTTGGAGTGCTGTTTTAACAGCTCTCCAAGGCACTTTTTAAGGGATGTCCAAAGCCAAATATGTATTAGTGTCGTGGTGGAAATAAATATTTTACCACGTGTGTAGATGATAGCACAAAATTGTATTTTGTGTATCTTCTAAAGAATAAAAATGAAGCTTTTGATAAGTTCATGCTTTTTAAAAACCGAACATTGGAAAAAAAAATGAATACAATGTTGCTAAATTCGGGGTTAGCTCAGAATATGTGTGGAGAAGCAGTGTTGACTGCAAATTACCTTTTAAATAAGGTGCCACAAAAGAAAATAGACAAAAGTCCATATGAATTATGGCATAGTCGAGCACTATCCTACAAACACTTGAAAGTGTGGGGGTGTCTAGCAAAGGTGTCTATTCCACCACTTAAGAAAGTGACAATAGGTCCTAAACTGTTAATGATGTATTCATTGTTCATGCACATAACAATAGCTAACACTTATTGTTTTCTTGTGTATGAACCTGTTATAGACTACGTGAGGTCTAAAGATAATATTGCAGATTCATTAACCAAAGGGTTAAATCGAGAGTTAATTATGACATCTCACATTAACCAAAGAGTTAAATCGAGAGTTTGACCTTTGACTGGTTAACGGTCAACAGTTGACTGGACAAAGTTCACCCAAGTACACTGTGTACTTGAGTGCACAAGAGACTCACCCCATATCAATACCTCAAGCCTTATATTAAATATGCATCCAAGATTGCAGTATTTGAGGTGTGTTCATTCATTGTTGATAAATTAAGAGTAAACAAAGATGAATATCCATAAGAAACATGAAAAGGCTAGCACGTTTTATTTATATTTATTCAGAGGATATGTATTACTACAAAAAAAAGTCACAGACTTATTTCCACAGCTGGATCATGCAAAGGCCGATTGGCCTTGGACGTTTAGACAAAGACAACGTTGAGGCGGCATTGCTGGGTCCTCAAGTTGCACATCTGTGGAAGCTGGTGAGCCCTCTGGTACACCTGGCTTATCTGCCTCTGCCCACCCATCTGCTGCACCTGCATGGCGGCGTGTCTGATGGCTTCACACTCGCATCCTCGGTTCTCCATCTCCTTGAGGCTTTCACAGCATTCTTCTTGTACCCGCCTTGGGCTTACGCTCCTCATTTCAATTTCCTCGTCGTTCCCCTGTTGGAGGAAGCGTTGGCATGCCCGGAATTGGCGCCTCTGCACCTGCTCCCTGCACTGCTGCTGCCCGTGACTGGCCTCATTGTCGTCGACGGTGATTGTGGTGGTGTAGGTGGTGGCTCCGGCTATGGCCACAAGAGCTACCAGGAGTGCTGCTGCAAGTGCTACCTTAATCGCCATTCTTGTCTAGTGTAGTGAGATGCGAGAGATCAAAGGAGCTAGGTTATTGTGATTGTGGTGGAAGCTAGTTAGGGGTGCTTGAATTTATAGAGGGTTTAGGGGGTGTGCATGCCTATTACGTGTTGCTTCATGGGGATGTATTTTTGCTGGTGGGTTTTCGAGCCTCCACATCAATCTGCATGCAAATGTTGCCAAAAACAGGTGGAGACTTGTGTTGGGGGTGTCATCACGGTGGAACTTAAACATTATTTCATAGTATATTTTTTTAACTCACTTGTATATATGTATTGAAATTAACTCCTAACATATACAAGCTCGCTTTATTTCTAAGTTCTAATAAACCAATCTTTCCAAATAATAATGAGCTAATTAAACTTCTTTTTTATTTGAATTATTCCACTTTGTATCCCTAAAATATCTATTGTCCCATTCATCTTATGATCAATTGGGGCCAAAATGAAAGTCCGAGCCTCTTAGCACACCAGCGCGGGGTTCAGACGAAACCAAAAATACAAATATTAATCTATGTAATGATAATCAAATCACTTTTAATTGGAGCTCTGTTGTCCGATCCTACAGAAGCTGAGTATCGTGTCATTGCTTCTGTTGCTGCTGAATTTCAGTTGGTCACCTCTGTTCTCTCTGAACTCCACGTCTCTATACCTTCAATCCCTACTGTTGCGTCAAAAAGTAACGAGCAGGGATATCGAATCTCCCTATCTGGATTACGGCGATTGTGGGCTTTAATCGTCACTTTCACGCAAGCTTATCCACGAATAATCCTCCTTCAAGCTCCTTAAAGACCTGCAAAAACACGCCGGAGGGGATTCTGGCGTGAAATCTCCGATGCTCAAGTCAAAATCTTTCTCAGGAGAATCAAAGAGGAATTTCCATGTGATTCAAGGGAATTTCTCACAAATATCGTGGAACTTTCTGTATTTTCACTATGCCAAATAAGCTGATAGACAGCGGTTAAAAACCGCTGTAAATTGATATAAGCAACCGCTGTGGTACAAAGCGCTGTAGAAAGGGGGCGCTGATAGACAGCGGTTATTAACCGCTGTCGTATCTATATACAACAGCGGTTAATAACCGATGTGGTATGTTCTCGGTTTTAACCCCTCTCAATATTTACAACAGCGGTTTTATTAGTTATGACAGCGGTTATGAACCGCTGTTGTTTGAATTTATTACAGCGGGTTTTAACCGCTGTTGTTTGGAATTACTACAACGGTTTTAAACCGCTGTTGTTTTGAATTACTACAGCGGTTTTTAACAGCGGTTATTTATTAACAACCGTTATTGTACTTGCTCTATAACAGCAGTTGTATTAGCTATAACAACGGTTATTAGCCGCTGTTGTATATAGCCAATATTTTTAAAAAAATAATGAAATTTTTATTTGCTAAATTAATAAAAATAAAATACAAAACCTAAACAAAACCATAAATTGATTAATTGTGAATGAAATTAAAATTCTTTACAAAATCCACCAATCATCATAATTAATGTTCAATGTACGACATATATATATATATAAATTCAACTAGACTATTACAATAAATTCATTAATTAGAAATTCCTCCAAACGTGCAACGCACGTGCTTTCCTCTCTACTCAACCATGTATGGTTGCACGCTTGTAGCCCACTCCGACCGCACTTCATCAATTTGAGCTTTCGTGTAAGTTTTTTCTACAAACTATGAATTGCAAACACATACAATATTATAAGGTACAAAAAGTCAATTAATTAATAAATATAATGTGATTGTAAAGTACAACAATTACCATTAATTGCAACGAGTATATGTCAACTTCGCCTTCAAATTCAACAATTTGTCTCATGTAACGAAGCACATAGAAGCCACATTGCTTTGTGTCAGGTTGCCTAGGAGCCTAGATTATGAAACAAATAAACTCATGGGTTAAGTAAATTATAAATCATATCTAGCTTTCATTTTAAAACAGTTAAGTAAAACTACTAACAACAAGATTATGACATATTAAGGCTACCATTATAGTTATCAGACCAATAAATGATATAAACTCATTAAAATTATACCTTATATTCCATTTATGGACAAATTAACACATGAAGACTTTCATATACCTTTATTTCAATCAATTTAGGCCTCTTTCCTCTCTTTTTCACCATCACCGACGCATTAAATATATGTAAGGCCCTACATATATTTAAAATTAGCAAACGTCACATGTATATATAAAAAATTATTTAATAACAAAAATATTATTGTATCTTATTAATAAGAAGAAGAAATAACTTACGACTCAACAATAAGTGTCCATTGTGTATCTGGTTCGCCATGTAGAGGGTCAAAATAACCAAAAGTCAACTTGTGTGGGTCGATAATCGTTAATATCCAATGTTTACTGTTTATATACACATAATAAGATGCATTAGTAAATTTTTTAAAATAGAATATGAAAGTGGTTTTAAAAGTCTTACTTACCCGATATTGCACGGCGCCAACAAAAGTTGATTAGGTTGCATACCAAGGAGTCTATCTACAAGAGAACGTGTCCTTCGTGAAATTTGATCATCAATGAATTTTTTATCTGTCCTCTTAGACGACAAATTCCCTATATCATATGGATCCACAAATCCGAACTTGTCCTTGTTCATTTTCTTGTACAAATACCTATCGTGAACAAATAAACTTATTATCCACAAAATAGAAAAAATTGAAAGTAATTTTATAATAATAATCAAATTAAAAATAAAACAAGATATTGCTTACCATATGTAAACAACTATGCATGTATATGAGATTGGTTGCAACCGACAAAATGGTTCAATGTCTTCAAAGTTAATAAACAACAACCGCTCATGATCAAAGACATCATTATCTAAGCGAATTGAAATCAAGCCGGTGGTAGTAATCTTATTCTTTGCATAGCAATATAACATATGCAGCAGTGGCGGCAAACTTGAAAGATCTAATGAAGTTGTCTTAATTTCACACTTCTTTGTGTTTTTCCTGACACTCTAAATATTGCAAATGCACCAACGTAAGATGTATTGTAAATTTATAAGAATTTTGTTTGTTATAAATAATTCAATATATAAATCAAAATTTTATAACCTGAACATGCAACTTCATGAACTGCCTTGGCCAAGCCACGTAAGATCCGATTGCATCAGAAACTTTAAGTTCACAATCACTAGTCGGGACTATGGCCAGATTATCCACAACTCGCTCAATGGCAACAAGAAAACAATTATTGGGTAAGTTCTTACCACAAACTCTTATTATTGTACCATATGCAACAATCTCCATCCCCAATTTTAAACTCAATGATACAGGTTTTCCCTATAAGGAAAATTAAACTCTTATTATTGTACCATAAGCCATAATGCAACCAATTTCACAAATAGAAACCATATAAAATTAAATGTATATACCTGACAACTCTCATCGTTTTCAAGGCCCACCTTCTCTTCAATTATCTTTATATCATCATCATCATCACCAACAAGCTCATGTTTACCAGTAGATGCTTGAATATTTCCTGAGCAACTTCCCAACTCCTCTATTTTCGTTTTAACTTTTGTGATCTTGCGTATATCCTCCTCTAGTCTATCTATGCGTGCATCTTGCTCATCATTGATCTTTCTTTGAGCTATCAACTCATTCTCATGTTGCTTGTACAATTCAGTCTTTGAAAGTTTATTGCCATGATGGTGAAAGTATACTGATGGACATACTAATGATCCAATCCCCCTCATGCGTCCAGAATGTTCTTGGGACTCAAGGGCTTGTGAAAGAATACCCTTTTCATCTTCGCATTCATTACCGTCCTCTTTCTTTTAATTTATAATATCAACCTGTAATTGTAAAAAAAAAAAAAAAAAAAAGGGTAATACACACAATTTTTTATGAAGTTAAAACAAATACTAGTAACTTGACTGACAATTTTTTCTGCCTTTTCTTTCAGATCAACCCCGTCAAACTCTCCATCTTTATTCTTATGTCCTTCAAGCCAAAGAGTGGCTCTATCAATGTCGTTATCTCCGGACATTAATGATTCCTTGATGAAAAGATGAATCATTAAAAATGATGAGTGTAATTAACATATAATAATAATGATTGTTGTAATAACTTACATTCTCCACGGCATAGCGCGCATAACCTTTTCGAGAAAGGTGATGAGGAAATTTATTTTTCAATGCAAGTTCTTTATTTTTGCTACTCAGCTCCTAAAGTCAAAAAAATGAAAGTATATACATGAATGATGTTAATTATAAATATTATTCTTATGTACAATAAGAGAATCTTACCTTGAATTTAGTAGACAATCGAATTATGACAAAGTCTCTCCAATCAAGATCATTAATTCGTATGCCAACTTGATTAATTGTCGGTGGTGTATTCAATTCTGTGGTGTCGACTCTTTTATAGACAAACTCTCTCGTGAGATAATTTTTGAAAACATAAAAGAATTGTTGAACTAGCTAGTTACACTCTAGAACAAAGATGAATAAATTGTAATTTAAAGTTTATATCAAATACATGACATAAGGATCTACCTCACAATCATTTGTTAACACATGAAGATGTGCTTGCCTTAACTCCTCAGGACTGATAACACAAACTTGGCACGCTCCTAAAGGTCTAGTGGGTTTCAACGGTTGATATCTAAGTGGAATTCCGATGGTGTGCACATTTGACAAATAGTCCGAGCAAAATTCCACAGCCTCTTCTGCAATATAACTCTCAGCTATGCACCCTTCAGGCCGAGAACGACATCGTACATAATTTTTCAAAACTTTCATATATCTTTCAAACGGGTACATCCATCTATACCAAATTGGTCAACATAATCTCACCTCCCGCACAAGATGGATTGTTAAGTGAATCATGATATCAAAGAACGATGGAGGAAAATACTTCTCCAAAAGACACAATGTTGTCACGATATCCCTTTGCATATCATCTAAAGTTGAAACATCTATCACTTTGCTGCACAAGATATTGAAGAAGAAACACAATCAAGTGATTGTGTATCTAACATTATCTGGCAAGACACCACGGATAGCTACAGGGAGTAAATGTTGCATTAAAGTGTGACAATCATGTGACTTAAGTCCAATAACCTTCAAATCCTTCATTGAGATCAAATTATGAATATTGGATGAATAACCAGTAGGCACCTTCATTCCGGACAGAGAAGAGCAAACTTTCTTTTTCTCTTCCTTACTTAGTGTATAAGGAGCGGGTGGCAAATACGTTCTCTTTTCCCCTACGAGTGGTGCCAGCTCAGGCCTCAGTTTCATGTCATCAAGGTCTCGTCTCGCCGCTAACCCATCTTTTGTTTTACCTGAAATATCTAGCAATGTACCGATTAGACTCTCACATACATTCTTCTCAATGTGCATCACGTCTAACACATGTCTAATATGTAGATGTTCCCAATACTCGAGTTCAAAGAAAATAGATTTTTTCTTCCAATATTTATTATCCTCTTTCAATTTACCATCAAGACCTCGCTTTCCCCAATGGCTATTAACTCCAGCAACTTTATTTAAAATTTCAGAACCACTCAATGGTTTTGGTGCAAAGTTAAACTCTTGCTCTCCATCAAAAACCTTTTTTTGCTTTCGAAAAGGATGATTTACATCAAGAAACTTTCTATGGCCTGTGAATGACATTTTTTTACTATGCTAGCTTCAACCTCTTTGCACATGTGTTCTCACCGACATGCATAATATCCTTTCACAACACATCCTGAAAGATTTCCATAAGCTGGAAAATCATTAATTGTCCATAACAAGACAGCTTTAAGGAGAAAACTTTCATCCCTATAGGAATCATATGTGTCTACTCCTATCCATAAAGTTTTTAAATCATCGATCAAAGGTGCCAAGTAAACATCAATATCATTCCCTGGCTGCTTAGGACCAGAAATCAACAGAGTTAGCATCATGAATTTCCTCTTCATACACAACCATGGAGGAAGATTATACGTGATCAATATAACTGGCCAACAACTATATGTAGAAGTCATATTACTATGGGGGTTGATCCCATCAGCTGATAAAGCCAGTCTTAGATTTCTAGAGTCAGAACCAAAATCTTGCCATGTATGGTCCACTAACTTCCAAGAGGGTGAATCAGCAGGATGACGCAAATTACCATCACAAACCCTCTCATCAGCATGCCAAGTTAACTCTTTCGCCACTTCCTTGTTTCGAAACATTCTTTGAAATCTAGGTATAGGTGGAAAGTACCACAACACCTTCGCAGGAACTCCAACATTTATCTTGGAGTTTCTACCCACCTTCCACCTTGAGGCCTCACATGTAGGACAACTTTTAAGATCTGCATACTCCTTTCGATATAGAACACAATCATTTGGGCATGCGTCAATTTTCTCGTATCCCATACCCAATGCATTCAAACTTTTTTTTGCTTCTCTCATAGATGAAGGTAATTCATTGTTATGAGGGAGCATATCCTTGAATAATACAAGTAAGTCCTTCATACTCCTATCACTCCAACTATATTTTGCTTTCAAGTTGTACAATCTTACAATTGTAGACAATTTTGTGAATTTAGTGCAGCCAGAATATAGAGGTTTCTCAGCATCTTCAAGTAACTTTAAGAAATCACTTGGATTACCAGTGTTTTCATATGCATCATGTACCATATCATCTAAAGGTTCTTCAAAAAAGTCACCAGATGTATCTTGTCCTTCTCCATCTCCATCGTTGTCAAAGTCACCAGGTGTATCTTGTCCTTCTCCATCCCCATCGTTATCATGCACAGGAGACTTGTCTATCCATTCTTCTCCATGCCATACACATATCCATGTATGATAGGTTCTATCCACACCTTTAGACAACAAATGTGCCCTAACTGCATTAAACTTCAGCCTCTTTAAATTTCCACATTGCACACACGGGCATGCCATTGCATTAATATCATCAACATTTTCTTTTGCAAACTTCACGAATAACTCTACTCCTATCTGGTACTCACGTGACAACCTATCCTTACACATCCATTTTTTATCCATCTTTTACCTTACCTGGAGTGGAGTTCACAAATTTCAGAGTCTTCTAGATTCACAATAAAAATAAAAAAATAAAAAGTAAGAGTTATAACTTGTAAAAGTTTCATCTAAGTTGTGTGGTGACAATTACAACAATATAGAGTAGAGTGGAGTTCACAAATTTCAGAGTCTTCTAGCTTCACAATAAAAATAAAAAAATAAAAAGTAAGAGTTATATCTTGTAAAATTTCATCTAAGTAGTGTGGTGACAATTACAACAATTAAGGATTTTTGTTACTGAGATTTCAAGAGAATTTTAGAAAAGTATTCCCAAAAAATTTCAAGAGAGTCCATGAAATTCCCAACAAATTTTACAAATTTCAGGAGAGTCTCAACAAAGTCTTGTGGTTAATTACCACCTGTCTCTATTTTTTTTAATAGATCAAGAAAAAATAAATCAAGAAATTCCCAACAAATATTTCATGTTACACTGTCTCTATTTTTTTAATAGATCAAGAAAAAAGAATAAATAATTATCTGAGAATAAATCAACCTCCTATTTTTCTCATAAATCAAGAACAATGTATATCATATTAATAGGCGTTAGAGAAAGAGAATGATTAGGGGAGTTTTCATACATCTTCCTCGTGATTTTCTTTCTAGATTTTTCCTAATTCTTTAATTTGTTTCTTATGTTTTTCTCTAACATTTTAGAACTACTCCTTGATTTCTTGAAATCTAACCATCAATTTTCACACCAACAAAAAAAAAGAAGAAGCAATGAATGATCAATTTTATTTCTCTTTACCGCGGGCGTCGACAACTGTGGGTGCAATGCAGGCAAAAAGCAATGCAAGGAAAAAATGTGTCTCTGACGGCAGCTGCTCTCACAGAAACAAGGGCGCTAGGGGAGATCAGAAGACAAAAAAAATATTAAATTTTCTTAATTTTTTTAATAATAATATAATATATAGGACCTGATATTTTATTGATTTTTTTAATTTTTTTATTAATAATATAATATATAGAAAAAAATATTTTAAACTTATATAGTTGTTTAATTAAAATACGTATATTGTGTTAATCATTATATATTTCTTAATTGATAAAACTTAAAAAATAATTAAATTAAAAATAAAATTCTTTATAAATCAATTAAATCTAAGTAAAATCTTAAAAATATGAAATAATCAAATACAATTTTAAAGATTAATTACAAGATTAATTTTTTTAATTGATTTTTTAATATATTTAATTTTGAGAATTTAATTGTATTTCATAAAAAAAAAATTATCATATTTTTTTTATTTAATTATTTTTAAAGACTGAGAAGCTATTACAGCGCATAACTAAAACATATCACAGCGGTTACAAAAAAACGCTGTCTATCAGCGCACAAATGGAACCTATGACAGCGTTTCTGAAAAGAGATGCATATGACAGCGGTTTTTGAAGTTTTAACAGCGGTTCTAAAAATAACCGCTGTTATTCAACTGCTGTAAAAAGCATAATTTGGCATAGTGTTTTCAGTGTATATCCCGTGTATTTCTTATCAAGAATGTTAATAATGTATGTTCTGCCCGTAAAAAACGTAGTCCACAAAGTAAACAAACCTGCCTTTATACCTGACCTCATTTCGTGGGAGAGAGAAAGACTCCCTCTCCCTCTTCTCTCTCAACTGTCCCGCAAGACTCGGCCCCTTGGTGGACTTCTCCCACTTCTTCTTATTGACTTCTTCTCGGGCCTCATCTATCAAGAACATCAGATCCTCTCCTTTCCCTCATGGGCTAGAAATACTTAGCCCAAGAACAATTGAACGATATGGGCCGAAAAGCCCAATTATGCTTATCCCCCCTTTTTGGGCTTAGGGGTGTATTAATCCCTTTTACCGAACCATTATTCATAACAAGACGGATTTAATTCATCCTATATCCACGTGTCGTCATTTCCGAGGACGACATATTTTGTCTGCATCACCTACCATCTACTGTGACAATATCGGTGCTACCTACTTATGCTCGAATCCTGTGTTTCACTCTCGTATGAAGCACATCTCCATTGACTTTCACTTTGTTCGGGACTTGGTTGAGAAATCTCTTCTTCGGGTTGCTCAGGTCTCCTCGGTTGGTCAACTGACAGATGCTCTCACCAAGCCCCTCTCATGCCCTCGTCTCTGTCTTTTTATGTCCAAGATTGACATAATAACAGTGCTCCATCTTGAGGGGGTGTATTAGGAGAATACATAATAGGGAATAATTAATAATATATTTTAATTTAGTCCATATCTTTTGTATATATCTCTTTGATATGGTTGTTGTATTTACCTTAATTATCTCATTGTAAATACTTATATATAGTCAATTATTCCTATCACCTCATTAACGGTGATCACATACCTATTCTCACATGGTATCAGAGCCAAGTTCTACCTTTGTTGACGTCTAAAACAAGAAGTTTCTTGCTCTCTGCGATCAGCTTGCTTCCATCGGAAAGCCCATTGATGACGGCGACAAGTGTCATTAGTTCTTCACTGGTCTTGGCCCCCAGTTCACTAGCTTCTCGGATACTCGCATGGCTATGTCGCCCATGCCTTCTTTTCAAGATTTGATCCATCAGGCGTTAAACTTTGAGTAGTCTACTCGCTCAATGAACTCCTCGTCCTCGCCCGTCCCGACGTTCGTTGCCTCTCCTCGCCCGGCCAAATCTCATCGCCCTGGTCCCAAATCTCGTCATCCTCCTTCTCAAAATCCTGGTGGCCAAGCGAACACTTGTTCTTCGGCAGGTGGCTCGGGCCCTGCTCACCGTCCTCCCACATGCCAGATTTGCCGCCAACAGAGCCACTATGCAAACCATTGCCCTGAATGGTATGCTCGCCCTACTCCTTCTGCGGCTAACCTTGCTCATGCCCTCGACACTCAATGCCGTGTGTCGCAGCCTCCGACCTCTGATTGGTTTCTCGACAGTGGTGCCTCTGCTCACATGACTCCTCGCTCCACTGATTTGGATAATCTTTAACTGTATTCTGTTAACAATAATGTTGTTGTTGCAAATGGTTCAACAATTCCGATCACTCATGTTGGGTCATGTTCAGTTAATAAGGGTGTTCGCTTATTAGATGTTCTTCTTGTTCCGCATCTTACTAAGAAACTATTATCCATCAGTAAAATTACTTTTGACTTTCCTGTTGATGTGTTATTCACTAATGACTCGTTTGTCATCCAGAATCAGGAGACCAAATAACCCTTGGCGAGGGGTCGGCATAGTCGAGGCCTCTATGCTCTAGAGCAGGGCACTTCAGCCTTGGTCGCTGCTTTATGGAGTTCGTCGCTGAAGGCTTACTTTGAGTGTTGGCATCGTAGATTAGGCCATGTTCCTATTTCTATCGTTAAATTATTAAATAAATTGGGCTTGTTGTCCCTTACGCCTATTTTGCCCAAACCGAGCCTTTGCACTCCGTGTCAGTTGGCTAAGAGTAAACATTTATCTTTTGCGTTAAATGAAAAGCGAGCTTCTCATGTTTTGGATTTAGTTCACTATGATCTTTGGGGACCTGCCCCTGTTGCTTCTAATGACAGGCTTTATCCTCTGCATGCCAAGTCTAATTTCCATGACGTATTTGTTCGGTTTCACACCTTTGTTTGCAATTAGTTTTCCACTTCCCTCAAGGAGTTCCAGAGTGATGGTGGTACTGAGTTTGTTAATGGTCGTGTTCGTAGCTTCCTTGCCGACCATGACATTCATCACCGCCTCTCTTGTCCTTACACTCATCAGCAAAATGGTCGCGCTGAACGTAAATATCGTCATGTCACTAAAACTAGACTCTCTCTATTGTTTCAGGCGAGCATGCCCGCCCACTTCTGGGTTGATGCCTTATCCACGACTGTTTACATTATCAACCGTCTGCCCACACCTGTTCTTGGGAATAGGTCGCCCTTTCAGGTTTTTTTCGGCTCTGCTCTGAACTTTGCCAACTTCAGGACATTTGGGTATTTCGGCATCTTCGTGACATTTGGGTATTTCAGGTTTTGTTCGGCGCAGTGCTCCATGCAACTTTATGGGTTACAGTTCCTCCTATAAGGGGCTTCGGTGTTACGATTCGATCGCTTCCCGCTTCTACACTACTCGTCATGCTCAGTTTGATGAATCTGTGTTCCTGTTCTTGGCATCTCATGTTCCGTCCCCGCCTGGACTCCCTTGAGATCAGCTCATTTGTGGAACCATTCTGCCGCTGCTCGCCAGTCTCCGTGCGGTCTCTGCCCTGACCCACCAGACCCGATCATGCCCCCTGCTCGCCCAACAATTCAGTAGCCTCCTGCTCGCCCAGCCGCTCAGCAGCCCCCTGCTCGCCCGACTGCTGATCCACCAATTGCTCGCCCACTTCCTGTCCCGACTCACCCGATGGTTACTCTTGCCAAATCTGGAATATTCAAGCCTCGGCACATTGCCGACATTGCGACCACCGGACTCCTGTCCACCCTCTCGGTCTCAGACGAGCCTAAGGGTTTCAAATCGGCCCTTAAGCATCCACACTGGTTAGCTGCAATGCAATCTGAGCTCGATTCCCTACATGCTAATCAAACTTGGGAGCTCGTTCCTCGCCCTCCCTCTACAAACATTGTTGGTTCGAAATGGATATTTCGCACCAAATTTCTTACGGATGGTTCAGTTGATCGTTACAAAGCTCGCCTGGTCGCCCAGGGCTTCTCACTGTTTCCTGGTCTTGACTTCTCGCCCACATTCAGTTCTGTCGTCAAGGCCGCTACTATCCGCATCATCTTGTGTCTGGTTGTTCGGAATTAGTGGCACATGCACCAGCTCGATGTAAACAACGCCTTCCACCATGGAAAATTGACGAACACTGTTTACATGGCTCAACCTCCTGGTTTTGTTGATCCTCGTTTTCCAGACTATGTTTATCGCCTCAAGATGACACTGTATGGTCTTCGGCAGGCTCCCATCGCCTGGTCTTCTGTGCAGCCGAGCAGATCCTTCCACTTCAGACGTGGTAAAGTCACTCTATACCTCTTACTTTATGTGGATGATATTATTGTGACAGGGAGCGACCATGATGTCATTCGGCGTTTCATTCGCCGTGTCAACAAGAAATTTACGATCAAAGATCTTGGTCTCCGTAGCTACTTCCTCGAGGTCACTCACTCGTCAGATGGTATTTTTCTCAGCCAGGCGAAGTATGCTCGCAATGTCTTATCTCGAGGTGAGTTGCTCGACTCGAAGCCTGTCTCCACTCCCCTCGCGGTCGGGGAGTCCTTGGTCAGTACAGGTGCCCCTTTTGCTGACCATAATCTACTAGTGTAAGACCCGCGTATTATGCGGGTTGAAATAAATTTATAATATATTTTAATTTATTAATAAAAAATATTTTTAAAATATATACTCCATAAATTCGTAAATTTATTTTCTTGAAATATCTAATTTAAATTTAAGATCAATAATAAACTTTAAATTGTTTAACATTATATTGCTAATATTTAATAAATGAAAATTTCAAAAACAATACTTCGTTCTACAATTACTTTCTTTCTTCCCATAATAACTTTCACACCCTTAAAATAAAATTTTATTTATAAACTCAACTTTCGCAATATCCTCAATTTTATAAATTTCAATACTTTTTCTTTACACACTCCTAAAAGTCAAACTCACTTCTTTAATTTATACTTAACTAGATAAATCCCCGCGTATTACGCGGTATATTGATAAAAGTTAATACTCAAAATAGTATAACTCATATTTTAAAAATACACTTATAAAATTTCATATAAAGATTTAAAAGATTATAATGTAATTGAAAAATTAATACTGTAGATGGAATGTATTGAATAATTAATGTAATTTAGAAATTAAAGTGATTAATAGGTGAATAACATGTAATTATAAATTAAGTAAGGAAAGTATATATGCTTAAAATATTACTGCAGACGTGGCTTAATAACAAATAACAAAATTACACGTGTAACTCGATTTTTTATAAAATGACACGTAGGCCAAAGCTCTCACAAGACGACACATCATCATTTTAAAACTCCCTATTAGTATTATAGGCGATGTTTTACCAAATTAAAATTTGAATATTAAAAATTGATTTGTTAATAAGATATTTTTAGAACATAGCATATATATATTTGGATTTGTTATTAGAATTTTTTTAATCCTAGAATATGTTGGGATTAGTTATTAGTTTTTTTAAAAAAAAACTTATTAGAATTTTTTTTAATTCTTCGTATATGCGGTCCTAAAATTATGTTTTATTTAGGATATTTAAATATCTATGTATAATTAAATTTATATTTATAATATATACACGATTTTTTAAACGCATAAATTAAGTAATAATTAATTATGTCCTAATTCAACAAATTTATCAGGTATTAAAACCTTAGATCTCTTCAAGATAGTTGCAGAATCTTCTTAATCTTTAGATGTAGAATAAAAAATCAAAACAATGGATGAAAGCTAATAATTACTCCAATTAATTTGATTTGACTGAATATTAATTTATTTTGTTGCTGTTAGTGAAATTTCATTCAAGATGCTGAATTGCATGTTAAAATGGAAAGATACACAATTTCTTCAATTTCATGGACCTGGCCTTCGATTTCACGTTTCTCATCAATCTTCTAGGTCACTTTTATTTTTTAATATATTTAAAGTAAGTAAAAAAATTATAGGGATATGTAAATATGAACTTTTTGACCCGTGTTTTTATATTTGGATCGAAAATTAAAACGATTTTTAGATCCTTTTCGGACCGATTCCATGACCAGTTCAACCCTTTTCAGACCGATTCCGTGACAGGTTCCCGGTTGAACCGATTGGACCGGTCCAGTTCCGAAAATAGTGCTTTTGATAAATATGCAAAGCATATAAAACTTACCTGATTTAATGGAAATAAATTCAAATATTAAATTGTTGACTAACACCACACGACCCACTTGAAATATTATTTTACACCCCAACAAAAAGCTTAAATATAGGCAACTAATTAAAAAAAAAAAAAAAATTACCGAGGGTTGGTTACAAAATGCGACCAAGAAGAATTATTTTGACTTAGTAAACCAATTTAAAAAGGATAAATTTTTAATGTTGCCTAAATTTTGCTTCTTAAAAATACGTAATATATACCTTCAAAAAAAAAAAGTAATATATTATTTATTTATTTTTTAAAAAATATGCTGCAATTTAAAAAAAAAAAAAGTAGTATTAGATTAGATCTCTTGAAAATAGGTTAAAATATATTTAAAAATATGTAAAATCATTATATATCTCCATCTATATCCTGTATATATTAGTTGAGTAGAATTAGAATGTACAAATTAAAGAAATAATTAATTATATCATAATTCAACAATTTTATTCATAAATAAATATAGAAACAAATACTCCATATTTCTTTAATTTATTTCTTAATCTAACTATTTTCATTCATGTTCTTAATATATTAATCTTTCATTCCTATATTAAAAAAAAAAAAAAAAAACTTCTCCATTTTAAGACTGTATATTAATCTTTCATGTTTTTAATATATTTAATGTGAGTAATATTTATACAATCTAATGAAGCCACACATACGAAATATATTATTACGAAAATTTGCAAAAAAAAAAAAAAAATTGTATCTGGTCAAATTTCATTAGCTACAAAATTTGAATGCAAACAATGGTTGATTTACAAAAGATATTTAAAATAAATATTATATCAATAATCAAATACAAATCTTCAAAATATCTTTAACCCGCAAGATCAACCTTAGTGTGAATCTCAACCCAAAAAAAAATTAATTTCTCATATAAATCTTAAACCGTCAAGATCTTCACTGAATTAATTATAATCTTCAAAATCTTCTTGTAAATCTTAACCGCCAAAAAATTAAGAATAAAATAAAGATGTTACATCAATATCAATTACAGAAAGATATTAAAAACAAACAATATATCTTCGTGTGAATCTTAGGAAATCTTCAAGCGAACAACAAAAAGAGAATAATAGGTAAGAAAAAGAAAAAAAAAATTTTAACTACAAATTTATAAACTTACAAAAGATATTAAAAATAAACAATATATAAATATTAAAAATCTTCAAATCTTAAAAACAATATATTGATTAGAGAAAAACCTGTAAAAGAAAAAAAAAATCTTAACTACAAATTTATAAACTTACAAAAGATATTAAAAATAAACAATATATAAATATTAAAAATCTTCAAATCTTAAAAACAATATATTGATTAGAGAAAAACCAGCAAAACGAAACATTGATATTGATTAGAGAAAAAATAATGCAAAACAAAAACATTGATATTGATTAGAAAAAAAAACTTCTGCAAAACAATATATTGATTACAGAAAATTCTGCAAAACAAAACGAAATGAAATATTTGATTGATTGAAATGAGAAGAAATGTGTTGATATTTATATAGTACAAATAATGGGCCGTAGAGATGTTTGAGTATGAAGAAATTTTGTTTCATTTAAATTTTAATATTCAAAATTAATATTCAAAAGTGAAGATGAGATTAACAAAATGTAATTAAAATTAATATTTAAAATCGGGCATTTAAAATATGAGATTAAAAAATGTACGGCTAAGATTAATGATTAAGATTAATAAAAAAATTAATAAATGTGAAATTAATACTCCCTCCGTCCCGTGATTACTTGCATACATTACTTATTTGAACGTCCCAAAATTACTTGCACATTCTTAATATGGAAATACCCCACAAAATTAATACCCTCCCAACATCATTTTATTTTCAAAATTGCCACCACCTTTTTACATACATTTTACTTTACACCTCATCATATTCACTTTACACCTCACCAAATTCCTAAAATACCCCTCATTTATCTTATATCACCAACCACTAAATTCACTTTTCTTAAACAACGTGCCGGTCAAACCGTGCAAGTAATCTTGAGACGGAGGGAGTAAGAAAAAATAGATTTTGAAATAGAGTGATTTGAGAAAAAATAGACTGAAATAGACCAAACATTTTGCGACATGTGGCACCTAAAATGTTTGTAAATATATGATATTAAGATATCGCTCGCTCGTCAGCGCTCTATAGTATCTGACGATCACTCGTCCTGATCTTTCATATGCTGTGAATCATGTTAGCCAATTTCTACACTCGCCGACCACCGACCACTTCCTCGCGGTCAAAAGGGTCCTTAGATATGTTAATGGAACTATGAACTATGGGCTCTTCTTTGGCCGAACAAGTGACTACTCGCTCGTTGGTTATTCAGATGCGGATTGGGCACGTTACACTGAAACTCTTAGAGTGCGCAGAAACAACTCATTGCTGCTCGCTCGAGCTGTTAATCCGAGTATAGGGCACTCGCGAACTCAACTTAAGAAATGATTTGGGTCACTCAACTTCTTCGGGAGCTTGGTCAGCTTCCTTCCTCGGCCCCAGCACTACTTTGCGACAACAAGAGTGCCTTGTTTTGGAGTCAAAACCCAGTTGCTCATAAGCGAGCGAAACACATCGACATTGACTACCATTTTGTTCGCGAATTGGTCTCATCTGGTCGCCTCATCACCAAGTTCGTCCCATATACTCTTCAGCTCGCTGATGTCTTCACCAATAGTCTTCCTCGCCCCAGTTTCGAGTTGTTACGTTCCAAGCTCTGTGTTCGATTGCATCCACAACATCGCTTGATATGGTTGTTTGCGAATTGGTCTCATATAGGAATAATATATTTTAATTGAGTCCATATCTTTTGTATATATATCTCTTTGATGTGGTTTTGTATTTACCTTAATTATCTCATTATAAATACTTATATATAATGGAACGCTGATCACATACCTATTCTCACAATACATATAACATATTGAATATATTTTACTTTTGTCCCACCTTGAAAAGTGTATTTATTTATTCTTGAATTACTGTACATTGTATTTATGGGTTCTCCCACATGTTAATAAATTATCTTTTCATCCATTAATCTCTATACTTATAAGCCGTGTTTAATATTAGGAATATATTTAAAGTATTGTTTATATATTCATATGTAGGCCCATCTCATGTCACTTATGGGCCTTATCTATTAGCCCAATAAGATTAGGTCAAGATTAGGTTAAATCCTTGTATTGTATAAATACCTCTTGTACACTCTTTTGTAAAGTAATCAAGAAATAATATTTCTATATTCTCTATATGGTATCATCGAGTCACTTGGCTCACGCCTGATCCAAACCCTAGCCGCCGCCGTCGCTATTCAACCCTAGCCGCTGCCGCCGCTCCAAACCCTAGCTGCCGCCGCTGCATCCAAGCCCAGCCGCCGCCGCTTTCGTCCATAAAGCGCCGTCGCCATCCGTCTCCGACGCCCAACTCACCACTGCATCTCCTTCTCTCCGCTGCCCCACTCCTCACAATGGCCACTCCTTCTCCGTCTCCCTCCCTCATCACCTTTAAGGGACTTGCGCAGATGTCCTTAAAACTCACCCCCACCAACTACGGTGCTTGGTCCTTTCAGCTTCGTCTCCTCCTCACGGGACATAACCTCTTTGGCTATGTTTCGGGCACTCATCCATGCCCACCTCCCACAATCCCAGCCAACGATGGCACAGACACCACCACCATCTCCAATCCGGCACACGACCAGTGGGTGTGTCAGGACAATCTCATCTTCTCCACCTTGGTCGGGTCCATGTCTCCGGAACTAATCCCCTTTGTTGCATCAACAAAAACCTCCTTTGAAGCCTGGTCGATGCTTGAGAGCATGTATGGAAAACCCTCAAGAGGCCGAATTCTTGCCCTCAAAACCAAGTTTCGCTCTCTCTCCAAAGGTGCTCGCCTAATTTCCGACTTCCTCATGGAAGTTCGCTCCGTGGTCGAAGAACTTGCTCTCCTCGGCATCACCTCTGATGCCGAGGACGTCACTCTCCAAGTTCTAACAGGACTTGACGAATCCTACAATGACATCGCGAATGCGATCCAAGCTCGTGAGCACCCCATCTTCTTTGCCGAACTATGCAACAAGCTTCTAAGTGCCGAGGTTCAAATTGCCTCCCGACCACCCTCGGCCTTAATTCCTGTGACCGCTCTTACTGCTGGCAAAACGCACCACCGCTCCTCGCGCCATGATTCGAGGCCCCGATCCTCTGATCCTCGTCCTCGCCAGTCCACACAGAGGCCCTACCTTGGCACCTGCCAATACTGCCGAACACCAGGCCACACTGCTCGCACCTGCCCCGAAATTCCACCAGCACCCTCACGTTTCACTCCGCAAGTTGGGCAGCATCGACCACCTTCACAAGGCAGTTTTACTACATCTTCAACTCGTCGACCTAAGATAGATGCTCGCCCAGCGTACTCGGCGCATTCAGCCTCCTCGTCCCATCCTGCCGAGCACTGGATACTTGATTCAGGTGCCTCCCATCACATCACCAATGACCTCGCCAATTTGTCCATCCACTCACCCTTTAATGGGCCTGACAATGTTGAAATTGGTGATGGTAAAGGTTTACATATATCTCACACTGGCTCATTGCACTTCAACACTCTTGAATCTCTCAATTTTTCGAATGTCTTGGTTGTTCCACACATCTCGAAAAACCTGATTTCTTTCTCTAGCCTCTGTCGTGATAATAATGTTAACATTATTTTTGGGCGCTCTTCCTTTCAGGTGCGAGATGGTCATTCGGGGAGCATTCTCCTCGTCGGGAGTCGTATCAATAATTTATACGTATGGCCGGCACTGATCTCCACCTCCTCGCCACAAGCCTTCACCACTCAACACCTGACCACAACCACCTGGCATGCTCGCCTTGGCCACCCATCAACAAAGATACTTGCCCACACTCTATCTCAACTTCATGTTTCAAATGCTCCGTCCAAACATTTCAATTGTAACTCTTGTTCTTGTATCAAAAGTCACAAACTACATTTCTATGAATCTAGCATTGTCTCAAATAAACCTCTTGATGTTATCTTCACTGATGTATGGTCGTCACCTGTCCTCTCCACTGAAAACTTCAAATACTATGTCATATTTGTTGATCACTTCAGCAAATACATTTGGGTCTACCCTCTAAAACAAAAATCTGACGTCCTACAAACCTTCACCACCTTCAAAACACTGGTTGAAACCCAGCACCAAAATAAAATCAAAACACTTTACTCTGACAATGGTGGTGAATACATTGCCCTTCGCTCATTTCTCCAAACTCATGGCATCTCTCATCTTACCACCCCGCCACACACTCCTGAACACAACGACATGTCCGAACGTCGCCATCGCCATGTCGTCGACACGGCCTTAGCCCTACTTCATCATGCTTCCATGCCTCTTACTCACTGGCCCTATGTTGTCTGCTTGGCAGCCTACATCATCAATCGCCTACCCAAACCCAACCTCAACATGCTATCATCCTACCAAAAACTTCTTGCTCGCCCTCCCAATCTAGCCAAACTCCGAGTCTTTGGTTGTCTCTGTTACCCATGGCTTCGTCCCTACACTACCCACAATCTTGATTCTCGCTCACTTCCCTGTGTTTTCGTCGGCTACTCACTCACACAGAGTGCCTATCTCTGTCTTGACCTCTCCTCTAATCGAGTCTACACCTCTCGCCATGTTCAATTTGTCGAACATTCCTTCCCCTTTCTTACCATCTCTTCGCCTATCCGATCACCGTCTGACCCTGTGCGCACACCTACTGCTGTGTCTACCACCTCCTCGCCCATTATTGGCGCAATCATCCCTACTGCTCCCATCACCAATGTTACTCCACATGTCCCCGCTCCTGACCCTGTGCTCGTCCCTCCACATCATGCCGACCAGCCTGTTGCTGTCCAGCCCCAGTCACCTCCCCCTCCCCTCCCCTGCCGACCACAACCACCACCAACACCCATGTGCCGACCAATGCTCCCCCGCGACCACTTGCACCTCGCATGACCACTCGCTCTCAAAACCAAGTGTTCAAACCTAACCCAAGGTATGCGCTCAATTCAAATCTCTCTGCTGACATTGAACCGATCTGTGTCTCCCAGGCCCTTAAAGACAAGCATTGGCGAGATGCCATGTCCTTGGAGTTCGATGCTCTTCTCCAAAATGGAACATGGGACCTGGTACCACCAACGCCTACCCAAAATATTGTCGGTTCCAAATGGGTGTTTCGTATCAAGCAAAAACCGGATGGCACCTTGGACAAATACAAGGCTCGTCTGGTCGCCAAAGGCTTTTATCAGCGACCAGGTGTCGACTTCACTGAAACATTCAGCCCCGTGGTCAAGCCCGCCACTGTGCGAACAGTTCTCAGCATTGCGGTTACCAACAACTGGCCTCTTCGCCAATTTGATGTTAACAATGCCTTCCTCCATGGAGAGCTCTCAGACACAGTCTTCATGGCTCAACCTCCAGGCTTCAAAGACAAGACTTTTCCCACTTATGTCTGTAAGCTACGCAAATCCATCTATGGCTTAAAGCAGGCCCCTCGCACATGGTACTACGCTCTTCGCTCATTTCTCGAAGACATTGGATTCACCCCCACTCACTCATCCATGCTCGCCCGTGTGGCTGCCGACCTCAGTGCCAAATTCTCGGTCAAGGACCTCGGTTCACTGTCATATTTCTTGGGAGTAGAAGTCCTTCGATCTAAAGATACATGCCTTCTCTCCCAACTCAAATACGTCACTGACCTGCTCGCCCGGTACAACATGATCGACTCCAAACCAGTTCAAACTCCACTATCCACCTCTGCTCGCCTAACACTCTCGGATGGTACTTCCCCCGCTGATTCCACCCAATATCGTCAAGTGCTCGGCAGCCTTCAGTACCTCCAACTCACCAGACCAGATATTGCCTTTGCAGTTCATAAGTTATCTCAATTCATGCATGCACCAACCATCACTCATTGGAATGCAGTAAAGCGACTTCTGCGCTACCTCAATGGTACAAGGGATGTTGGAATCAACATTACTCCTTCCTCATCCTCCTCCCTCCACTGCTTCACAGATGCCGACTGGGCAGGCAACCATGATGAACGCACCTCCACAAGTGCCTATGTAGTCTTTTTGGGGGCTAATCTTATCTCATGGTCGTCCAAAAAGCAGAAGTCTGTTGCTCGCTCATCTACTGAAGCCGAGTACCGAGCCATCGCCTCTGCAGCCTCTGAAGTCTAATGGCTAACATCCTTACTCAAAGAACTACACTTTCCCATTTCCCCAATACCTGTCATCTACTGTGACAACATTGGAGCCACCTACCTATGCTCGAACCCCGTATTTCATTCACGAATGAAGCACATTGCCATAGACTTCCACTTTGTTCGTGACCTCGTCAAAACTGCTCGTCTCCGCATCTCCCATGTTTCTACTGCCGACCAGCTTGCTGATGCTCTCACCAAACCTCTCTCTGGTGCTCGCCTCAAACTTCTTATGTCCAAGATTGGACTATCCTATGGTACTCCATCTTGAGGGGGCATATTAGGAATATATTTAAAGTATTGTTTATATATTCATATGTAGGCCCATCTCATGTCACTTATGGGCCTTATCTATTAGCCCAATAAGATTAGGTCAAGATTAGGTTAAATCCTTGTATTGTATAAATACCTCTTGTACACTCTTTTGTAAAGTAATCAAGAAATAATATTTCTATATTCTCTATATTTAATTCTCTTTTCTACGCTTTTATGTTTTAGCTTTTCTTTATCATTACGGTGCATGTACTCGTTTTTGTTGCGATTACTAGATGGAGTAAATAAATGTAATTTTGAAATCGGTAACTATGAGTATATGGAGTACAGATATATTCAGCTCACATGATTTGTTCTTCCAATTTACGATTTAACATAATTAAAAATGAAGAATCTGTTATATCTAGTCAAAGAAGTCAATCTTTGACAAGTCAATCCTAATCACCAGCTTAGTGGCGAGGACTAGTCAACAAAGTCGTGCGACGACTAGTCAACAAGACCAAGAAAATGTAATAGAATAAATGTATTTAATATGTTCAAGTGCTCGCTCAAAGATGTTGGCGAGCACATGTTTTAGTTAGCTGCTCGCCTAAATGTGTGGCGAGCACGCGCCTATTTTAGCTAGAGAAGTCTAAGTGTTGAAGCTTTGGGAGACAGCATGGAGCGTGGCGACCACACACCTCGAAGGTCTGGGCGACCACTTTCCTAGATGATCAGGTCCTCCAGCGACCACCGTGGCCCAGCTCCTCGGCATTTTGGCGAGGACGACCACCGAAGGCGGTTTAGCATTAAATGCGCCATCAAATCACCTTTTCGGGCAGAAGACAGGTCCAATGAGGGCGTGCCACGTGTAAAGGGCGGGCAGCCCCCAAAAACCACTATATAATGCCTAAAAGGCTCATTTGTAAACAGAAGTTACACAATTCCACCAAATCACCCCAACCCAAGCAATAAACTCTCCCAAAGCTCTCAAGCTTTTAGCTTCTCCAAGAAGCTATATCATTGTTCTTGATCGTTCTTATTGTTCATCATAAAGATCATTAAGATCATCATAAATACTCCCTAAACACGTAATAAACCCCGATCATAATACATGTTTGTCTCGTGCTAATAAATAGTCCACATCCGAGTCAACCCGACGAAAGCACGTACAACATTTGGCGCTAGAAGGAGGGGTCCTTTTACGTGTTCATCATCTCAGTTTCGTCCGATCATCGAGCGATCGGTTAGCAAACTCCATTTTTCAGGTTTTAATCGGTAGTTCCACCGTTTAAAGCTTTATATACGTATTTTCGTGTTCTTCGTGTTCTTGAATATTTGCGATATTCGAGACATATTTTGGAGTTTGATCTCCGTGTAATCTTCTTTTCAAGCTTTAGTTGTTGTTACTTTGCTAGTAAGTAGTTGTAATAGCACGTTCTTCTGCGTAAGAACTCTGATCTTTCGTTTTTAAGCGTCGAAAGCTTAAGAACAGTCATATACTTGTAATAATCCCCAGGAGACACTCTTTTAACGATGTCTCAGCATACTCCACATGACGAAATCTTACCGCCCAGAGGGAACGAACCCCCTCCGGTGCGACCGGTAAATCCTTTCGCCAACTTGAACATGGGGGACATTCTGAATGATCCCCAACATTTGAAAGATCTCTCTGATTATCTCATGGAGAAGAGGAGGCAGAATGAGAAAGAAGAGCTGGAGAAGGCCAAAGATCAGGCCTTCGACAAAGCTCGCAAAGCCAAGGGGAATGAGGACGACGACCGTTCCTATCACTCCAACTCTGTTCGCCCCCAAGACAGAGGAAAGGATAAAGCTGCCGAGCACTCCCACAATAGCCACACGGGAGACTCGCGACACCGAAATTCGGTTTTCAACCGAATGGATGATAAAGATGGAAGGGCTCCTCGCCGAGTGCCTTTCAATGTGGATGGCCGACCAGGGAGGGCCGACCACAGAGATCGCGCTGACAGGAGAGATCAGGGCGACAGAGTCTCAGCTCTCAATCGAGTAGGGCCGGGGCAGGGCTCGCGAGCTCCGGCGAAGAGTTATCGCAGCCACCATTCTGATAGGCATTCCCCCAGGCGATCACGTCATGATGATCGTCCGGCCGCATCCCAAGGGAGCCGACGCGACGAGGTCGTCGTCCCCCGAGCACAGACTGCCGAGGAGGGGCAAATCGCCCAGTTCCTCGAAACCCAGAAATTGATGAAGCTGGAGATGGACGCTCTACGAGCAGAGGTGGTCGCCTCGAAGCAAGGGACCACTCCACCAATCACTCTGCCCGCACCTCCACTAAGTGTTGCAATCCTTACCGCCCCCATCCAAAAGAAGATTCAGATGCCCTCCATGGCGGCATATGACGGAATGTCCGACCCCAGAGTACACTTGTCCAAGTACTCCAACTACATGGCCTCAATCGGGGCAACGGACGCCACACAATGCAGAAACTTCTCCCTAACTTTGGGAGATCGGGCTCATCGTTGGTACACAACTTTGAGTGCCGGGTCTATCACCTCATTCCTTGAGCTGGGACAATACTTTCTGACCTACTACGGGTCTATTGCTGCTCGCCCAGCCTCAAAGCAACGTTTGGCAAACGTTCGCCAGTCCCTGAATGAATCGGGCAAGGACTTCATCGAGCGCTTTGATAGGCTCGTGATCGATGGAGAGGCCGTAAACGATGAGACAAAGCTGATCTCAGTTGTTTCCGGTCTGAGAATAGGTTCCAAGCTCTGGGAATCTATCCATCTTACTTTCCCAGTTTCTTATGCGGATTTCCGCACGAGGGCTGGGAACTTCATCCAAATGGAGGAAATCATGGACGCCGCCAAGGCTAACGAGCAGCCTGAGACGTCCAAAAGGGTCTGGCCCAAGAAAAATACAAACACTGGGGAGTCGTCCCAGCCCAAGAAGGCGACCACTCAAGCTGGCAGTGCTCGCCCAGCGAACTTCAGGCCTTTCGAGGAGTCTCCTGAGATCATCCAGTTCAGAGAATCTCTCTCTCTGGATCCTAGGGGCATCTTCAATGCAGTCAGGGGAAAGAATCTGCTCCCCCATGCCAAGCCAATGCATACAAGTGATGACAACCTCGATGGTAGTAAATTCTGCGACTACCACAACTCCATCGGCCACCACACTAATGGGTGCCGGGACTTGGTGAGAAATCTTTTTAAGCTATACAATGAGGGCAAGCTCGCCCAATTCATCAAGCCCCTTGGAAATGGCGACAACAGGGGAAAGAAATGTCGCGACGACCTGCGCCAACAGTTGAATCGTCCAAAGCTAACTCCTCCCATGCCAAACAATCCAGGAGGCGACATCGATAACGTGGGAGCTTGTTTGGTTATAGAAGGCCCCTTGGGGGGAACTCAGTCCGGGAAAGCTCTGTCTGTTCGCCGACAACAGAGTGACATGCGAGCACTTAACAACGTGCATCAGGTGTGCGTCGCTCCGGCTGCCGAGAAGCCTCTTTCTCATCAAGTCCTTTTCTCGGACGACGACCTGAACGACGTGGTGCACCCAAACAATGATGCTTTGGTCATCTCTGGAAAAATTATGGGAACCAACGTCCATCGCATGATGGTCGACACCGGGGCATACACCAACATCCTTTTCAAGCATACTTTGGATGCTCTCGGTGGATATGCGGAATACATCGAGCCTTGCGATGATATAATCGTAGGTTTTGGGGACACGCGCAACCTTCCCATTGGGAAAACCAGACTGTCCTTGGAGCTGGCATCGTCGAAAGAGCCAGAAATGCACCATGCTCGGCAGCTCGACTTCTTGATCATCGACATGCCATTGTCCTACAATGTGTTCCTCGGCCGACCTTTCTTCAACGAGTTCAAGGCGGCCGTTTCTACTTATTATTATTGTGTAAAGTTTCCAACCCCGGCGAGAGTTATAACCGTCAAGGGCGATCAGACGCGGGTGAGGGAGTGTCTCGTCCGTTTTGCAAAGCGTCATTCTGAGGAATCTACTATGGTTGGAAAGTATATCGAGTGTCAAAAACAAAAAGAACAAGTGAACTACTTGGAGGGTCTTCCTTGCAAGTACCGAAAAATTGAAGTTGGGGAGTGCAGTCGTAGTTCCGACGACCACCAAGTGGAGGCGAACGAGCACGCCTCCATGGAAGTGGACGACCACACTCCAATGGAAATCGACGAGTAGACAGATTCGGGCGACCAGCTCCCCGACGACCAGGTTCCAGAAAACATTCCAGATCTGGAGCCTATGTTAGGCTTTGAGCTAGAGTTCGGAATCGAGGATCCTCGTTGGAAGGAGCCTAAAGAACGGGCAACTTCAGCGGAGGACCTTGAAACCATTGACTTAAACGAAGCTCGTCCAGAACTCGAGGTATTCATTGGTTCGAATTTACCAGAACAATTGCGGTCAGATATGGTCACATTTTTGAAAGAGAACATCGGTGCGTTCGCCTGGTCGCACGAGGATATGGTGGGCATTCCCACGAATCATGTCTGCCACAGATTGAATATTGATCCAGCAAGGAGACCCATCACCCAAAAACGAAGAAAATTTGGGCCTGATAAAAGTGCGGCTTTGGCGGTCGAAATCGAAAAATTGATCGACAACAAATTAATCGAGAAAACTGGAACTGATCCCGAATGGTTGGCAAATCCAGTGCTCGTCAGAAAAACGACCGGGTCGTGGAGATTGTGTATAGACTTCACAGATCTAAACGACGCCTGTCCCAAATATCACTTTCCGATGCCCCACATTGATCACCTAGTAGACAATACAACGGGGCACGAGATGTTAACTTTCATGGACGCTTTCGCAGGGTACCATCAGATTGCAATGCTTCCCGACGACCAGCGACATACGGCTTTCATGACTGCGCTCGACATGTACAGCTGGAAGAGAATGCCTTTTGGTTTGAAAAACGCGGGGGCAACATACCAAAGACTGGTGAATAAGATGTTTGAGAAACACATCGGCGAGATGGTGGAGGTCTATATCGACGACATCGTTGTCAAAAGCTTACGGAAAGAGGATCACCTACACCACCTTGCCATGACATTCGATATCCTAAAAGAGTACAACATGAAGTTAAATCCAAAGAAATGCAGTTTTGGAGTTAGCTCAGGAAAATTTCTGGGGCACCTGGTTAGCCAGCGGGGCATCGAGGCAAATCCGACTAAAATTCAAGCAGTCATTAATATGCAAAGCCCGAGGAACGTGAAAGAAGTAAAGAGGTTGACAGGATGCCTTGCATCGCTGAATAGATTCATTGCACGAACGGGCGATCGTTGCAAACTTTTTTTCGACGCTTTGAGAAAAGGAAAGTTCGAATGGACCGATGAGTGTGAGAAAGCTTTCGAGAAATTGAAGGAATATTTATCGGATCTGAAGGTCCTATCTAAGCCAGTCCCCGGCGAAATTTTATATCTATACTTGGCGGCCACTGACTGTGCGATCAGTTCAGTGCTTGTCCGAGCTGAGGGGAGCACACATCTACCTATCTACTACGTAAGTCAAACACTGAGAGATGCGGAGTTAAGATACACTCCAATGGAAAAATTGGCGTACGCACTGGTCATGAGCGTCAGAAAATTAAGGCAATACCTGTTCGACCACGAGGTGGTCGTCCTCACAACTTTTCCTCTCCGACGAGCACTACATCGTCCAGATACCACTGGAAGACTTTTGAAATGGTCGGTGGAAATCGGGCAATTTGGGCTCACCTACGCACCCAGAACGGCAATCAAGGGACAAGTGCTGGAAGAATTCATTGTAGAGCTCACTTTCCCAGAGAAATTGGACGAGGGAATCGAACTTCCTTGGACACTGTTCGTCGATGGCTCGTCGACGAGCACCAAAGCAGGGGCAGGAATCGTCCTCACCAGCCCAACTGGACAGACGTTTGCTTCGGCGATCGAGTTCGAGTATCGGGCGACCAACAACGAAGCAGAGTACGAGGCTCTGGTTGCATGAATCAAGATGGCTATGGCTGTGGGCGCCAGAAAACTGAAAATTTTTTCTGACTCTCAGCTGGTTGTATGTCAAATTATGGGCGACTACGAGGCTCGCGGCGATCAGATGGTAAAGTATCAAGACCTAGTGAAAGGATTACTCGAGCAATTTGATCAATTCCACATCGAGCAAATCCCTAGGGAGGCAATATTTTCAGAAGCGACCATCACTAAAATTTCTTCCCCATCGGTGAACAGAGGTCAAATTTTGCAGGTTGAAGCGACCAGCGACGAGGACTGGAGGTCGCCGATCACCAGGTACATCAAGACTAGCGAGCTCCCTGCAGATAAAGTGAAAGCAACCAGATTGCAGCTCAGGTCCGCAAGGTACACAATTATTAGCGACCAGCTGTACAAACGGGGTTTTTCAATGCCTTTATTGAAATGCCTCGGAGAAGACGAAGCAAAGATCGTCATGCACGAAATCCACGATGGAGCATGTGGAAATCATACAGGGGGGCAAGCGATCGCTTTAAAGATCATGAGGCAAGGCTACTTTTGGCCAACACTGAAGAAGGATGCAGTTCATTACGCCCAGGCGTGCAAGAGATGTCAAGCTTTTGCACCCGCTATTCACTCACCTCCAGACGAGCTCATCTCCGTCTACAGCTCTTGGCCCTTCGCGAAGTGGGGCATCAACATCATCGGACCTTTCCCGCCTGGCGTCGGGGGGGTAACTTTCGTAGTCGTAGCAGTCGATTACTTCACCAAGTGGACAGAAGCAAAGGCACTAAAGACCATCACAACGGCTCAGATGAAAAGCTTCATCTGGAAAAACATAATTTGCAGGTTCGGCCTACCACGAGCAATAGTGACGGACAACGGACGTCAGTTCACAAGTCAAGACATGCTGGATTTCTGCTCAGAGTGGAACATCAAGAAACTTTTTTCAACACCCTATCATCCACAATCAAATGGTCAAGTAGAGGCGATCAACAAAATCATCAAGCACACCTTGAAAGCTAAGCTAGATGGATTGAAGGGCAAATGGGCAGACGAGCTGCACATGGTTCTGTGGGCATATCGGACGACCACGAGGAATTCTACTGGTGAAACTCCGTTCGCGCTCGCGTTCGGAACCGAAGTTGTCATACCAGCAGAGGGGCAGGTCCCAACTTTTTGAGTGGCAAATTATGACGAGCAGTTGAATAACGATGCACAGCTCTCCGACTTGGACTTCCTAGAAGAGCGAAGACTAACAGCGGACGAGAAGAATGTGGTCTACAAACAAAGGTCAGAGCGCTACTACAACACCAAAGTACGTGCTCGCCAATTCACTATCGGCCAGCTCGTACTTCGGAGGGCGACTGAACAGTCCATTGGCATACTTGGCCCGCCTTGGAAGGGTCCGTACCGAATAACGCGCACACTCCTGAACGAATCGTATGAGCTAGAAGATCTCGAGGGTAAGCCGAGCAAGTACCCATGGAACGCGGTCAAGCTGAAGAAGTATTATCAGTAAGTTTTTAATTTCTTTATATTTGTATAGTTTGTATCTAGTCATCATTTCAATACAAAGCAAAGTTTTAAATTTCCATCAAGTGTTAGAGATAAGTTTGAAATTTTAGACAAGGCTCTGCGTAGCCAGCTTGGAAACAAAGACGGGCACTCTTTCTTAAAGATGCTCGCAAGGTAGGGGCGACGACGATCACTACCTATCAAACAAAAAGAGTTCAACCGACGAATGGTTAACTCTAAAAGACGAGCACTCTTTCTTGAAGATGCTCGCAAAAGAAAGACGAGCATTCTTTCTTAAAGATGCTCGCAAGGTAGTGGCGACGACGATCACTACCTATCAAACAAAAAGAGTTCAACCGACGAATGGTTAACTCTAAAAGACGAGCACTCTTTCTTGAAGATGCTCGCAAAAGAAAGACGAGCACTCTTTCTTAAAGATGCTCGCTAGGTAGTGGCGACGACGATCACTACCTATCAAACAAAAAGTGTTCAACCGACGAATGGTTAACCCTAAAAGACGAGCACTCTTTCTTAAAGATGCTCGCAAGGCAAAAGACGAGCACTCTTTCTTAAAGATGCTCGCAAGGCAAAGGACGAGCACTCTTTCTTAAAGATACTCGCAAGGCAAAAGACGAGCACTCTTTCTTAAAGATGCTCGCAAGGCAAAAGACGAGCACTCTTCCGCAGAGATGCTCGCAATAAAAGAAATTTCAAAAGACAAGTACTTATTAAAAAATGCTTGCAAAAAATAATCATAACATAAATCGAAAAGCAGTGAAGAGGACGATCACTCAAGGTAACCAAACACATCATATGAGCAAAAAGTTCCATTCATTGAAAAGCCTTAAAAGGCTGAAATTACAAAAGAGGCCTTAATGGCCGAGCAGTCCTAAAAAACAATAAAATACAAGTAAATTAAGCTCCCGGAGCATTCCCCTCGGCGGGAGCATCTTGCTCGCCAGCTTCTTCCTCCTCGTTCACAACCTCCACCTCGGCAGGAGCACTCTGCTCGCCCTGTTGAGTTGGGGAGACTTGTGGAGGGTCCCCGAAGAGTACCGGAACACCCAAAAGTCGAGGGAACTGGAGTCCCAATTGCATTAGAGGGAGCAGGGGGAGTTCCGATTCCGGTTGTGGTTTTTCCTTCATAAGGAGGCCGTCTATAAATCCGCCAAGCGGGATTACATCCACATCCGGATGAACTTCTAGAAGCCTATGAACGAGGCCGTGGGCAGTGAGCGCCACCGATAAAATGGCCACGCCCCCAGCGATCTCATTTATTTCATCTCGCTCCTCCGTCATGGCGACCAGCTCTTGACGAAGAGTGGCCAACTCTTCCTCAGCAGTTGTAGATTTATTTGTAAGAATGTTTACCTCGTCCTCGGCAGTCTTGAGGCGAGCACGGAGACGTTCGATCTCTTGGAGATCTTCTTGATCTTTCTTTCGAACCATCTCAAGTTGGGCCTCAGAATCGGCCAACTTTGCCTCGACATCGGCCAGCTTTGTCTCAAGGTCGACCACCTTCTCCTCAGAAGCGACCAGCTGCCTCTCGACGACAGCTTTAGCCTTGGCCATCTGGGTGAGCTTCGCACTCCTGTCTTCGCTAACCGTGCGACCCTCAGCGATCTGGCAGGCGAGTTTCTCCATAGTGTAAGCTGCCCGGCTCAGATCAATGGCGACCAGGCGCGCATTCTCCAAGGAGTTGTGATTGTTTACCTCGTCGACTAGAGTGGTCGTCAACGATCGAGGCAGGTTCTTCACGGCCCTGAGTGCGATCGGATTCAGAGGCTCTTTGTCGACCGGATCCCGCGACCGGTAGAAGCCGAGGAGGTTCTCGTTGAAAGGTTCGACGAACCGGTAGTCGGCAACCCTAATAAAGAAGGAAAAAATTAGAAAAAGGTACTTGAAAACTTACTTGGCAACCCTTGCGGCATCCCAACCGAGAAGTGTGTTGTCCCCTTGGGCCCTCTGCTCGGCCGACGAGCTCGCAGCAGTCTCTCGCGACCGAGTGCTTCTGCGAGGAGGGGATACGACCTGTGCGGGGGGAGGCGAGTTACCCCTCGTGGGAGATCTCCTCGGCGAGATCCTCTGTTCGCCAACTGGCTCGGCCCTCTGCTCGGTAGCAGGTGGGCGAGAAGAACCCCCTCGGGTTGGTTTAGCAATTTTCTTGGGTGGAGCCCCCGAGTTCTCCGCCCCTTTCCTCTTCTTGCCAGAGCCATCGACGATCTTGCGCTCGCGGAGCAATCTTGCTTGTTGAAGCATCCTACTCGATGTTATGCGATCAACTTCGACGGTTGGAGGAAGATAAGTGACAACTCTTTCTGGAACCACTACTAAAAAGAAAAACGAGAAGTCAGTGTTTACGAAGAGCAATTTCACAAAAACTTAGAAATATGTTGATACCTGGAGGGAACTCTCGAGTGAAGTGATGAGGAGGTACTCTGAGACCTGCTCGCTCGCGCATACACTCCCTGTTCAGAAAGCGGCAGGACCTCTCCAGGTAGCGACGATTAAGAACGCAGCAGACGTGATATTGGAAGAGGGGCGAGAGACGGTGCTCGGCGGTCTTCTTGCGAGCAGTTTCACCTACAAAAGTGAGGAGTTATTCAGTATAGACAAGAACGAGCAGAAATAAAAAGACTTACCACGAATTCTTTGATATTCAGTCTCGATGGGAATGCGAGCAGAGGATCCATCCGGCCTCACCGGACTTTTCCAGTCCCCAGCTACCCACCACCAGTTGGTCTTCCAATCTCTAATTTTGTTGGGAACCCCTTCAACCAACTTAAAATTATCACGGCCTCTTACGTAATAATATCCATGGCCTACCTTCTCTCCGGCCTCGGCCGCCTGAAGGAGATAGTTAATCTCTTTCGGGCTAAGCCATGTGTTCCTAAGAAGTGTAAGAAGTTTGAGATACTGGGGTGCAGGGGGAACCTCAGCCCTGCCTCCATCATGCCGATGTTGACGGCGACCATCCCTTCTGGCGGCTGGTCGGCGCTCTCATCCTGGCGAGGAACAAAGAAGCAAACGTCGGCCGGCAGTTGATACTTCTTCCGTGAATTTTCTAATTGGGCCGAGGAGACTTTGCTCGCATACTTGCTTGCTTCATACATTGTTTGGAAAGCTTCTCGATGCGGGCGAGGAACCTCGTCGCCATCCAAGTTGTCTCTACCACTCAGGATACTTCTAATTTGGCCGGCAGTTGATACTTCTTCCGTGAATTTTCTAATTGAGACCTCGTCGCCATCCAAGTTGTCTCTACCACTCAGGATGTCCTTTATGCTCGCCGCATATTGAACAACCTCCTCGAAATCCTCGCGAAGACTTCTCGCCAAGGTCTCCTCGACTTGGGCAGTTTTTATCTGTTCGCCCACCCCTCGATCCAAACCCTGGTCGCGTAGATCAGAATCAGTCTCACTACTATCCTCCTCGGCATCACCCTCCTCGGCATCATTGCCGGCATCGTCCCTATCGGATTCGTCGATCTCGTCGACGTCGATGACCACTGCCTTTCCGACATTGCGGACTCCAACACTTATGGGTTCGGGGGAGAGGATCCTAGAGTCCGAAGAGGCTGCCCTCTCCGCCAAGGCCAAGGCCAGATGATCTCCGTCGCCGGAGCTTTCGGAGCCACCAACCAACGGCGGCGGACCACCACCGGAGCCACCACCAACCTCCATTTTTTCTTAAGAAATGGGGGAGAAAGAAGTTTTAAAGAAAGAAATGTGAGTTATTTACCTTGTTGACGATCGAAAACCACCACAAACTCGCCTGAAAAGCTTGAGAAGAAGCTTGGAACGAAGCTTGAGGAAGAAAATCGAAAATTTGCAGAGGTAAAAGTGTTGTGAAGAAGGTAAAGGCCCTATTTATAGGCAAGAGTGTTCAGGGACCAATTTGCAAAAAACGGAGTCAAAATCGTAATTTCCCCAAAAATTTGGGGTCATTTCCGAAATCGAGTTCGGAAAGTGGCCCCCACGGGCCCCTTTGAGGTCGGCACGCGCCCCACGCGCGCATTTCAAATTTCGGGCGCCGATCACGCCCCTGACACATGTCACATCAATCATTAAAGTCGCTTCGAATAGCGTGCTCGGCGTAGGAAACGAGGCGACCGCCTCCAACTTACGTCATCAAGATTTCGAAATGGATTTGTTTGTCGAAGACAAATCCACCTTCCAAGAAGACGATCAGACTGCTCGCCTTACCATTCTACGAATACGAAGAAAGGCGACCAGGGGGCAAATGTTATACCTAGTCAAAGAAGTCAATCTTTGACAAGTCAATCCTAGTCACCAGCTTACGTGGTGAGGACTAGTCAACAAAGTCGTGCGACGACTAGTCAACAAGACCAAGAAAATGTAATAGAATAAATGTATTTAATATGTTCAAGTGCCTGCTCAAAGATATTGGCGAGCACATGTTTTAGTTAGCTGCTCGCCCAAATGTGTGGCGAGCACACGCCTATTTTAGCTAGACAAGTCTAAGTGTTGAAGCTTTGGGAGACAGCATGGAGCGTGGCGACCACACACCTCGAAGGTCTGGGCGACCACTTTCCTAGATGATCAGGTCCTCCAGCGACCACCGTGGCCCTGCTCCTCGGCATTTTGGCGAGAACGGCCACCGAAGGCGGTTTAGCATTAAATGCGCCATCAAATCACCTTTTCGGGCAGAAGACAAGTCCAATGAGGGCGTGCCACGTGTAAAGGGCGGGCAGCCCCCAAAAACCACTATATAATGCCTAAAAGGTTCATTTGTAAACAGAAGTTACACAATTCCACCAAATCACCCCAACCCAAGCAATAAACTCTCCCAAAGCTCTCAAGCTTTTAGTTTCTCCAAGAAGCTATATCATTGTTCTTGATCGTTCTTATTGTTCATCATAAAGATCATCAAGATCATCATAAATACTCTCTAAACACGTAATAAACCCCGATCATAATACATGTTTGTCTCGTGCTAATAAATAGTCCACATCCGAGTCAACCCGACGAAAGCACGTCCAACAGAATAATTTATGCATTTTGCTGAAACCATATTTGAGTATAATGAATGAGCTTAAAACCAAAATCATTTTTATTTTCAATATAAAATTTAAACTAGTTTGGAACCATTTGATAAAAAGGAAAAGGTTAAGGGAGGATCTAAAATTAATTAAATTTATTAATATTGCATCATGCATCATCACCAAATGAACTTGTGAGTGGCATGGAATAATTGCAATGGAGAAAAGGATGGATGTTCAACTATATATCATGAAAACGTACCAAATGATCAATCAATCAAAACATAGATTCAAAGAAAACATGCAAGCAAATCAAGAAAAGTAATACAAGAATTAGGTAGCTAGATTTCAGTGTTATTAAGCCACCTTCCGACTTGAAGATTGAGGAAAGCACCAAGACAAGCATTATGCACTTGCACATGTGAGAGCTTCCCAGGGTAACTCCATTGAGTTTGATCCACTTCTGGCTTCTCCACCTTCGCCCCCAAAGTAATCTTAACCAATTCACTCTGCTCCGCGTATTTCAGCTCCGGCCGCTTATACCGCTCCATTGCAACTTCACCCAAATCCACCAACTCAGTGATCTTGGGGTTAATCGCGAAGATTTCTCCCAACATCTGCCAAAGAAACCGTACCTTTCGTCCTCAAGGAAACTTGTCAGGGTGGCGGGGCAATCGTCTTTGCTGCAATTCACCAGCTGGAAGACGAGGCACCCGATCTCCATCGCACATCTGGAACGTCCCAATATGAGGCTTGAATCTGTCGTCGAGGTATATCTCCGCTTCCACACCGATGAAGCAGCGGCTAGTATTATTAGTGACGTCTTCTTCGATCACCTTGATCCACTTTTTCATCGTTTCAGGGTCCTCTGTCACCGTCGTGTAGATGGTTCTGTCGAAGATGGTAACGTCGTAGAGATACTCCACCGCGTAGAGATCCAAAACCTGTTTTTTAAAACCAAAAGTAAACATCCCCTTAGTGTTTTTAATTATGTAATTGAAAAGGTTAAAAATACACAAATAAAATTTTTAAATTAATAAAAGGCACGTCTCACTAAATTCTTTACACCACACTAAATCACTCAAAATATCCCTCATTTGTATATGTGTAAACTAAAGAATGAAGGGTGTATCAGTGTATTGGGGGTAAATATTTCCATTTATGAAAGCGTAAATATTAAGTTTGGACGGACAAAAAGGAAAATTAAATACATTAATTAAGAACTAAATTAGATATTAAACAACTGATATTATACTGTCTTCCTACTACCCCTCAAAGTCTCATGTGCACTTAAGTACACGGTGTTACTTGAATTGACCTTGACCAGTCAATTGTTGACCGATCAACGGTCAAACTTTGATTTTTTTTTTATTATTATTTTTTTTTTGAAAATGTGTATGTTAATATATTGAAAAGTGTATCTTCGTTTTTTAATGAAAGGTGTATGTTACTGTATTGAAAAGTGCAACATTTATTTTAATAAAAAGTGTATGTTATTATAACTGAAAAATGTATGATATTATAACTGAAAAATGTGTGTTATATTAATGAAAAATGTAAGTTATTATAACTGAAAAGTGTATGTTTTTATAACTGAAAAGTGTATGATCTAGTAATGAAAAGTGTAAGTTATATATTAATGAAAAATGTATGTTATTATAACTGAAAAGTGTATGTTATTATAAGTGAAAAGTGTATGATCTATTAATGAAAACTGTATGTTATTTTAACTGAAAAGTGTATGTTCTATTAATGAAAAGTGTAATTAGTTATATATTAATGAAAAGTGTATGTTAATATAGTTGAAAATATTATTGAAAAGTGTAAACTTTTTGTAAAAAAAAAAAAAATGGATTGTTGACCATTCAAGGTCAACTCAAGTACACCGTGTACTTGAGTGCACAAGACACTCACCCCATCTAGTTTAACACAATTACCAAAAGTAAATAATAAGAAATGTTCTGACACCTAAATATTTCCTAACGACAAAATGGGATAGCTCAAGTGGTTAGAGCACCACTACCTACGCCTTAGATCCTGGGTTCGAGTCATGGGGAGGGGAAAAGGGATGGGTATTTAATGTAATTCAAAAAAAAAAACCCTAAATATTTCCTAACACAAAGTTCAAAAGATGTCTTCTTTGAAACAATATGTAAAGCCGCAATTAAAGTCGGTTGGTCTTGTTCTAAAACATAGAGTCCCTGACTACGTTGTCTTCGAACCAAAGGCTACTTTGTCAACCAATTCGGAATCACCAACGACTCATCAGTAAATAGAACATCGACAAGATAATTAGTTGTGAGCTTATTGATGGACATCAAGTTTTTAGTGAGATGAGGTACCAGCAGTAACTAATACATCCAATAAATTAACATTTGCTTTCATACGATAAGTACCAATACGGGTAAAAGGCATATAAGTACCATTTGCAATGATAATGTTATAATGATTAAGAGAGTCAACAAGTCAAATGTTGACCAGTCAAATTAAGTCTTCAATCCTAGTCAGCAATGGCGAGGACGAGCATCCAATAAGAAACAAGTAATAAAGTCTTCATAAAAGGGTCAACGAATCAAGTAAATCCACGTGGGAGCGAGAAGAAAAAATGATATTATAATGGCGACCAATATGTTTATGATCGCCTAAATTAGAAGGATTAGATGTATTAATAAGGTAATTTGTATTATCCAAGTCAAGATGGTCAACAGAGATAAAGATAACGAGCAGCATCATGATCACGAAGAAGAAGCCATGAAGACTCAAGATAATAGTCATATTGAGAAGATCCAAGACCAGGTGCTCGCCCAATGGCCAAGCCCGGGCGAGGACAACCAAAAGTCAGTATAATCGAGTAACATCGAGCAATGAATCATGGACTTCATCTATGGAACGTTGGCAAATCAAAGGCGGTGTAATTGGGGTGTTTAACGACGAGCGCCGTGTAGGATGTGACATATATTGGCTGGTTTCAGAGGCATTTAATTCAAAGTTGTAGCATTAAATGCATGTAATGATCATTAATAAGAGGAAATTTTATTTTTAGTCCTATAAGTTTGATACATTCCAAAATAAATCATTTAAGTTTCAATTTTACAAAATACGTCATTTACCTTTCAATTTTTATCATTTTTTACATCAATTTTTATCCTTTATGTTTTGTAGGAATTAAAATTTGTAAAGTTGGTGCCACATATATTTTAAAAAGCCACATCATCATGCCACATCACATTATATTAAAAAAATAGAGCTAATAATACCCCAAAATATTCTATACACACCCCATAATTTTAAATACAAAAAATAGATGTATATAAAATGACTAGATAGGCCTTATATAAATAAAGAGAAAAATAATTAAAAAAAATAACATGAAAAATCTGGAGAGCGGTTCAAAACCGCTGTCTAAGACCTCGCTTGCACAGCCATTAAAAAGAGCTCTCCAAGTGCAATTTAGCTTGCACAGATCCCACTTGGAGAGCTCTTTTAAAAGCTCTCCAAGACCCTTTTTTAAAGCTCTCCAAAGCCAAATATGTAGTAGTGAGTGCACTGCATGTCAAATGCCTGAGCAAAATTAGAAGTTGTCTTGGACTGTTCAACATGCGAATTTGGGCATTGATCAACATGTAGGGATATACAATTTTTTCTGGTGGTTGTTTGTCTGACCACGCTAACCAAAACTCTGACCAGAAGATCCGCCACCATGAATTGGAGCCCAAACGGTTTAAATACTAGTGACTAGTGAGTTGTCTTCGCTTCGTCCAGAACACGACCCATAGAGCGAGCTGGTCGCACATAGAACACTACTTGTAACTGTTATACCTAGTCAAAGAAGTCAATCTTTGACAAGTCAATCCTAGTCACCAGCTTGCGTGGCGAGGACCAGTCAACAAAGTCGTGCGACGACTAGTCAACAAGATGAAGAAAATGTAATAGGTTTAATGTATTTAATATATTTAAGTGCTCGCCCAAAGATGTTGGCGAGCACATATTTAACATGTTTCGGCGACCACCTACCTAGACGACCAGGTCCTCCGGCGACCAACGTGGCCTAGCTCATCAGCATCTCGCCGAGTACGACCACCAGAGGCGGTTTAGCATTAAATGCACTGCCCAATCACCTTTTCGGGCAGAAGACAGGTCCAGTAAGGGCGTGCCACGTGTAAAGGGCGGGCAGCCCCTAAAAACCACTATATAATGCCTAAATGGCTCATTTGTAAGGAACAAGTTTCATATTCCACTCAATCACCCCAACCCAAGCAATAAACACTCCCAAAGCATCCAGCTTTTAGCTTCTCCGAGAAGCTACACCTGTGTTCTTATTGTTTCTTCATATTATCTTTATAAATCATCATATTAATCCGCATAAACACGTAATAAACCCCCGATTATAATACATGTTTGTTTAGTGCTTACAAAAGCCCACGTTCCAGATCATTCATTCAAAGCACGTACAACATTTGGCGCAAGAAGGAGGGGTCCTTTTACGTGTTCATCTTCTCAGTTTCGACCGATCATCGAGCGATCGGTTTGCAAACTCCGTTTTTTCAGTTTTTAATCGGTAGTTCCACCGTTTAAAGCTTTATTTACGTATTTTAGTGTTCTTCGTGTTCTTGAATATTTGCGGTATTCGAGACATATTTTGGAGTTTGATCTCCTTGTAACTTTGTTTTTGAGTTTCTTTTGTTGTTACTTTGCTTAGAAAGTAGTTGTAATAACACGTTCTTCTGCGTAAGAACTCAAATTGTTCGTTTTTAAGCGTCGAAAGCTTAAGAACAGTCATATCTTTGTAAGTTTTTGTCAGCAGACACTCTTTAAACGATGTCTCAGCATACTCCACAAGACGGATTTGTAGCTCCCGGAGGGAACGATCCCCCTCCGCCGGTAAATCCTTTTGCAAATCTGAATATGGGGGACATTTTGAAAGATCCCCAGCATTTAAAAGACCTTTCTGACTACCTCCTGGAGAAGAGGAGGCAGAACGAGAAAGAAGAGGTTGAGAAGGCCAAAGATCAGGCCTTCGACAAAGCCCAAAAAGAAAAGGCGAAGGCCAGAGGAAATGATGAGGACGGCCGCTCCTATCATACATATTCTATGCGCCCCCAAGACAGAGGAAAAAACAAAGCCGCAGAGCAATCCCACAACAGCCATACGGGAGACTCCCGAGGAGGCCGAAATTCTATTTTTAGTCGCATGAATGATAAAGACGGGACGGCTCCTCGCCGTGTGCCTTTTGACCTGGGAGGCCAACCAGAGAGAGATGGCCGACCAGACAAAGTCGACCACAGAGATCGGGCTGACAAGAGAGGTCAGGACAGGATCTCCGCCCTCGATCGAGGAGGGCCAGGACAGGGCTCGCGAGCTCCGGTTAAGAGTTATCGCAGCCACCATTCGGAGAGACATTCTCCCAGGCGATCACGTCATGATGGTCGCCCGGCCGCATCTCACGGGAGCCGACGCGACGACAACGTCGTCCCCCGACCACAGACCGCCGAGGAGGGGCAAATTGTCCAGTTCCTCGAAACCCAGAAGTTGATGAAGCTAGAGATGGAGGCCTTGCGAGCAGAGGTGGTCGCCTCAAAGCAAGGGACCACCCCACCAATCACTCTGCCCGCTCCTCCACTAAGTGTTGCGGTCCTCACCGCCCCCATCCAAAGATAAATTCAGATGCCCTCCATGGCGGCATACGACAGAATGTCCGACCCCAGAGTACACTTGTCCAAGTACTCAAACTACATGGCCTCAATCGGGGCAACGGACGCCACACAATGCAGAAACTTCTCCCTAACCTTGGGAGACCGGGCTCATCGTTGGTACACAACTTTGGGTGCCGGATCTATCACCTCATTCCTTGAGCTGGGAGAACACTTTCTGACCTACTTCGGGTCTATTGCTGCTCGCCCAGCCTCAAAGCAACGTTTGGCAAACGTTCGCCAGTCCCTGACTGAATCTGGCAAGGACTTCATCGAGCGCTTCGATAGGCTGGTAATCGATGGGGAGGCCGTAAATGACGAGACGAAGCTAATCTCGGTTTTTCCGGTCTAAGGATAGATTCCAAGCTCTGGGAATCTATGCATAATGTTTTCCCAGTTTCTTATGCGGTCTTCCGCACGAGGGCTGGGAACTTCCTTCAGATGGAGGAAATCATGGATGCCGCCAAGGCTAACGAGCAGCCTGAAGCGGCCAAGAGGGTCTGGTCCAAGAAAAATTCCAACACTGGGGAGTCATCCCAGCCAAAAAAGGCGACCACTCAAGCTGGTAGTGCTCGCCCAGCGAACTTCACGCCTTTCGAGGAGTCCCCAGATATCATTCAGTTCAAAGAATCTCTCTCTCTTGATCCGAGGGGCATTTTCAATGCAGTCAGGGGAAAGAATCTGCTCCCCCATGCCAAACCAATGCACACAAATGACGACAACCTCGATGGTAGTAAATTCTGCGACTACCACAACTCTATCGGCCACCACACTAATGGCTGCCGGGACTTGGTGAGAAATCTCTTTAAACTGTACAATGAGGGCAAGCTCGCCCAATTCATCAAGCCCCTTGGAAATAGCGACAACAAGGGAAAGAAACGTCGCGACGACAGCGACGACCTGCGCCAACAGTTGAATCGTCCAAAACTGACTCCTCCCATGCCAAACAATCCAGGAGGCAACATCGACAACGTGGGCGGAGCCTGTATGGTTTTGGAAGACCCTTGGGGGGAACTCAGTCCGGGAAAGCTCTGTCTGTTCACCGACAACAGAGTGATATGCGAGCACTCAACAACGTGCATCAAGTGTGCATCGCTCCGGCTGCCGAGAAGCCTCTAGCCCATCAAGTCCTTTTCACAGACGATGACCTGAACGGCGTGGTGCAACCAAACAATGATGCTTTGGTCATCACAGGGAAAATAATGGGAACCAATGTCCATCGCATGATGGTCGACACCGGGGCATACACCAACGTCCTTTTCAAGCATACTTTGGATGCTCTCGGTGGATATGCAGAATACATTGAGCCTTGCGATGATATTATCATCGGGTTCGGGGACACGCGCAACCTTCCCCTTGGGAAAATCAGACTATCCCTGGAGCTGGCATCATCGAAAGAGCCAGAAATGCATCATGCTCGGCAGCTCGATTTCCTGATCATAGACATGCCATCTTCATACAACGTGTTCCTCAGCCGACCTTTCTTCAACGAGTTCAAGGCGGCCGCCTCTACTTTTTTCTACTGTGTAAAGTTTCCGACCCCGGCGGGAGTTATAACCGTCAAGGGCGATCAGACACGGGCGAGGGAGTGTCTCGTCCGTTTTGCTAAATGCCATTCTAAAGAAACTCCTATGATTGGCCAGTATATCGAGTGTTAAAAACAAAAACAACAAATGAACTACTTGGAGGGTCTTCCTAGCAAATACCAAAAGATTGAAGTTGGGGAGTGTAGTCGGCGTTTCGACTACCACCAAGTGGAGGCGAACGAACACGCCTCCATGGAAGTGGACGACCACATCCCAATGGAAATCGACGAGCAGACAAATTCGGGCGACCAGATCCCCAACGACCAGGTTCGAGAAAACATTCCAGATCTGGAACCTAGGTTAGGCTTTGAGCCAGAATTCGGAATCGAGGATCCTCGTTGGAAGGAGCCTAAAGAGCGGGCAACTCCAGCGGAGGACCTCGAAACCATCCATTTAAACGAAGCTCGTCCAGAACTCGAGGTATTCATTGGTTCAAATTTACCAGAGCAATTGCGGTCAGATATGGTCGCATTTTTGAAAGAGAACATCGGTGCATTCGACTGGTCGCACGAGGATATGGTGGGCATTATCACGAACCATGCCTGCCACAGATTGAATATTGATCCAGCAAGGAGACCCATCACCCAAAAACGAAGAAAATTTGGGCCTTATAAATATGCGGCTTTCGCGGTCGAAGTCAAGAAATTGATCGACAACAAATTAATCGAGAAAACTGGAACTGATCCCGAGTGGTTGGCAAATCCAGTGCTCGTCAGAAAGACGACCGGGTCGTGGAGATTGTGTATAGACTTCACAGATCTAAACGATGCTTGTCCTAAAGATCATTTTCCAATGCCCCACATCGATCATCTAGTGGACAATACAGCGGGGCACGAGATGTTAACTTTCATGGATGCTTTCACAGGATACCATCAGATTGCGATGCATCCCGACGACCAGCGGCATACGGCTTTCATGACTGCAGTCGACATGTACAGTTGGAAGAGAATGCCTTTCGGTTTGAAAAACGCGGGGGCAACATACCAAAGACTGGTAAATAAAATGTTTGAGAAACACATCGGCGAGATGGTGGAGGTCTATATCGACGACATCGTTGTCAAAAGCTTGCGGAAAGAGGATCACCTACACCACCTCGCCATGACGTTCGATATTCTGAAGGAATACAACATGAAGTTAAATCCAAAGAAATGCAGTTTTGGAGTTAGCTCAGGAAAATTTCTGGGGCACTCGGTTAGCCAGTGGGGCATCGAGGTGAATCCAAGCAAAATTCAAGAAGTCATCAACATGCAAAGCCCGAGGAATGTAAAAGAAGTACAGAGGTTGACAGGATGCCTTGCATCGCTGAACAAATTTATTGCACGAACGGGCGATCGTTGCAAACCTTTTTTCGATGCTTTGAAAAAAGGGAGGTTCGAATGGACCGATGAGTGTGAGAAAGCTTTCGGAAAGCTAAAGGAATATCTATCAGATCCGAATGTCCTATCTAAGCCAGTCCCCGATGAAATTTTGTATCTATACTTGGCGGTCACTGACTGTGCGATCAGTTCAGTGCTCGTCCGAGCAGAGGGGAGCACACATCTGCCAATCTACTACGTAAGTCAATCACTAAGAGATGCGGAGTTGAGATACACTCCAATGGAAAAATTGGCGTATGCGTTGGTCATGAGCGTCAGAAAACTTAGGCAATACCTGTTCGACCACGAGGTGGTCGTCCTCACGACTTTTCCTCTTCGGTGAGCACTGCATCGTCCGGATACCACTGGAAGACTTTTGAAATGGTCGGTGGAAATCGGGCAGTTTGGACTCACCTACGCACCCAGAACGGAAATCAAGGGACAAGTGTTGGCTGAATTTATTGTAGAGCTCACTTTCCCGGAGAAATTGGACAAGGGAATCGAGCTTCCTTGGACACTGTTCGTGGATGGCTCGTCGACGAGCACCAAAGCAGGGGCAGGAATCATCCTCACCAGCCCAACCGGACAGACGTTTACTTCGGCGATCGAGTTCGAGTAGCGGGCGACCAACAACGAAGCAGAGTACGAGGCTCTGGTCGCAAGAATCAAGATGGCTATGGCCGTGGGCGCCAGAAAACTGAAATTTTTTTCTGACTCTCAACTGGTCGTATGTCAAATTACAGGCGAGTACGAGGCTCACGGCGATCAAATGATAAAGTATCAGGACCTAGTAAAAGGATTACTCGAGCAATTTGATCAAATCCACATCGAGCAAATCCCTAGGGAGGCGAATACGCAAGCAGATGCGTTAGCTCGGCTGGCCACTTCAGAGGGGGAGGCAATATTTTCAGAAGCGATCATCACTAAAATTTCTTCCCCATCGGTGAACAGAGGTCAAATTTTGCAGGTTGAAGCGACCAGCGACGAGGACTGGAGGTCGCCGATCACCAGGTACATCAAGACCGGCGAGCTCCCGGTAGACAAAGTGAAAGCAACCAAATTGCAACTCAGGTCCGCAAGGTACACTATAATTGGCGACCAGCTGTACAAACGGGGATTTTCAATGCCTTTATTGAAATACCTCGGAGAAGACGAAGCGAAGATCGTCATGCACGAAATCCACGATGGAGCGTGTGGAAATCATACAGGGGGGCAAGCGCTCGCTTTAAAGATCATGATGCAAGGCTACTTTTGGCCAACACTGAAGAAGGATGCAATCCATTACGCCCAGACGTGCAAGAGATGTCAAGTTTTTGCACTCGTTATTCACTCACCTCCAGACGAGCTCATTTCCGTCTATAGCTCTTGGCCCTTCGCGAAGTGGGGCATCGACATCATCGGACCTTTCCCGCCTGGCGTCGGGGGGTAACTTTCGTAGTCGTAGCAGTCGATTACTTCACCAAGTGGACGGAAGCAAAGGCATTGAAGACCATCACAACGGCTCAGATGACAAACTTCATATGGAAAAACATAATTTGCAGGTTCGGCCTACCACGAGTAATAGTGACCGACAACAGACGTCAATTCACAAGTCAAGACATGCTGGATTTCTGCTCAGAGTGGAACATCAAGAAAAAAATTTCAACACCCTATCATCCACAATAAAATGGTCAAGTAGAAGCAATCAACAAAATCATCAAGCACACCTTGAAAGCTAAGCTAGATGGATTGAAGGGCAAATGGGCGGACGAGCTGCACATTGTTCTGTGGGCATATCGGACGACCACGAGGAATTCCACAGGTGAGACCCCGTTCGCGCTGGCGTTCGGAACCGAAGCTGTCATACCAGCAGAAGGGCAGGTCCCCACTTTTCGAGTGGCAAATTATGACGAGCAGTTGAATAACGATGCACAGCTCTCCGACTTGGACTTCCTAGAAGAGCGAAGGCTAACAGCAGACGAGAGGAATGTGGTTTACAAGCAAAGATTAGAACACTACTACAACACCAAAGTACGTGCTCGCCATTTCACTATCGGCCAGCTCGTACTTCAGAGGGCGACGAAACAGTCCATTGGCATACTTGGCCCGACTTGGGAGGGTCCGTACCGAATAACGCGCACACTCTTGAACGGATCGTACGAGCTAGAAGATCTCGAGGGCAAGCCGAGCAAGTACCCATGGAATGCGGTCAAGCTGAAGAAGTTTTATCAGTAAGTTTTTAAATTCTTTATATTTGTATAGTTTGTATCTAGTCATCATTTCAATACATGTCAAAGTTTAAAGTTCATCAAGTGTTAGAAGTTTTAGAAATTTTAGATAAGGCTCTACGCAGCCAACTAAGAAACAAAGAGTTCAACCGACGAATGGTTAACTCTAAAGCACTCTTTCTTAAAGATGCTCGCAAGGTAGTGGCGACGACGATCACTACCTGAGAAACAAAAGAGTTCAACCGACGAATGGTTAACTCTAAAAGACGAGCACTCTTTCTTAAAGATGCTAGCAAGGAAAGACGAGCACTCTTTCTTAAAGATGCTCGCAATGAAAGACGAGCACTCTTTCTTAAAGATGCTCGCAAGGAAAGACGAGCACTCTTTCTTAAAGATGCTCGCAAGGTAGTGGCGACGACGATCACTATCTAAAGCATACGAGCGCAAACCAATGAAAGGCAAAATCAAAAGACAAGTATTTACTGAAAGATGCTTGCAAAAAATAATCATAACATAAATTGAAAAGCAGTGACGAGGACGATCACTCAAAGTAAACAAACACATCATAAGCAAAAAGTTCATTCATTAATAAGCCTCAAAGGCTGAAGTTAAAAAAAAGGCCCTAGTCGCCGAACAGTCCTAAAAAATAAAATAAAAAGTACTAAACTAAGTTTCCGTGGCATTCCCCTCGGCAAGAGCATCTTGCTCGCCCGCAGCCTCCTCCTCGCCGATGGCCACCTCCTCGACAGGAGCACTCTGTTCGCCCTGTTGAATGGGTCTTGTGGCGGATCCACGAAATAAACCGGAACGCCCAAGAGACGAGGGAACAAGAGTCCCATTTTCATCAAAGGGAGCAAAGGGAGTTTCGATTTTGGTTTAGGATTTTTGGCCATAAGGAGGTCGTCTATAAACCCGCCGAGCAGAGTTACGTCCGCATCCGATTGAACTTCTTTGAGTTTATGAACAAGCTCATGGGCAGTGAGCGCCACCGATAAAATGGTCACACTTCCAGCGATGTCATTGCTTTCATCTCGCTCATCCGCCACGGCGACCAGCTCTCGCCGAAGAGTGGCCAAGTCATCTTCAACAGTTGTAACTTTATTTTGAAGAGTGTTTACCTCGACGGACTTCATTTTTAGCTCGTCCTCGGCAGCTTTGAGGCGAGCACGGAGATCTTCGATCACCTGAAGATCTTCCTGATCTTTTTTCCGAACAACTTCAAGTTGGGCCTCAGAATCAGCCAACTTGGTCTCAAGGTCGGCCACTTTCTCCCCAGAAGCAGCCAGCTGCCTCTCAACTCCGGCTTTAGCCCTAGCCATTTGGGCGAGCTTCGCGCTCCTATCCTCGCTGATTTTGTGACTCTCGCAGATCTGGCTGGCAAGCTTCTCGACAGTGAAAGATGCGCGGCTGAGCTCAACGGCGACCAGTCTCGCATTCTCTAAAGAGTTCTGGTTGTTCACCTCGTCGACCAGTGTTGTCGTTAACGATCGGGGCAGGTTCTTCACGGCCCTAAGTGTGATCGGATCCAGAGGCTCTTTGTCGGCCGGATCCCGCGAGCGGTAGTAACCAGCGAGATTCTCGTTGAAAGGTTCGACGATCGGGTGTTCGGCAACCCTAATAAAGACAAGGGAAAATTAGAAAATGTACTTGAAAATATTCTAAAATCTTATTAATAGTAAACTTACTTGGCAACCCTCACGGCGTCCCAGCCGAAAAGAGTGTTGTCCCCAGGGGCCCTCTGCCCGGCCGACGAACTCGGAGCAGCATCTCGCGACCGAGTTGTTCTGCGAGGAGGGGATGCGATCTGTGTGGAGAGAGGCGAGTTAACCCTCGCTGGAGATCTCCTCGGAAAGACCCTTTGTTCGTCCACTTTCTCGGCCCTCTGCTCGGTAGCAGGTGGGCCAGAAGAACCCCATCGGGTTGGTTTCGCAACTTTCTTCGGAGGAGCCCCCGAGGTCTCCGTCCCTTTCCTTTTACCTTTGCTTGAGCCGTCGATGATCCGACGCTCGCGGAGCATTCTCGCTTGTTGAATCATTCTGCTCGACATGATTCGATCGACTTCGATGGTTGGAGGAAGATAAGTGATAACTCTTTCAGGAACCACTACTAAAAAAGAAAAACAAGGAGTCAGTGTTACGAAAAGAAATTTCACAAAAAACTTAGAAATATTTCGATACCTGGAGGGAACTCTCGAGTGATGTGATGAGGAGGTACTCTAAGGCCTGCTCGCTCTCGCATACACTCCCTGTTCAGAAAGTGGCAGGACCTCTCCAAGTAGCGACGTTTAAGCACGCAACAAATGTGATATTGTAAGATGGGCGAGAGACGGTGCTCAGCAGTCCTCGTGCGAACAGATTCACCTACAAAAGCGAGGAGTTATTCAGTATAGACAAGAACGAGCGGAAATAAAACCAATTGGTCTTCCAGTCTCGAATCTTGTTGGGGACCCCTTCGACCAACTTGATGTTATCGCGGCCTCTTACGTAGTAAAAACCATTGCCCACCTTCTTGCCGGCCTCGGCCGCTTGAAGGAGATAGTTGATCTCTTTCGGGCTAAGCCAAGTGTTCAGACAACCGTTCTCGACCGCCACCAGGCCGAACACCTTGAGGAGCCCAATCAGTTTCGACCACCCGTTCGGCAATATCTGAGAGGGCGCCACCCCTAGAAAATGTAAAAAGTTTGAGATTTCGGGGTGCAGGGGGAACCTCAGCCCTGCCTCCATCATTCCAATGTTGACGGCGACCATCCCTTCTGGCGACTGGTCGGCTCTTTCATCTTCGTGAGGGAAAAAGAAGCAAACATCGGCTGGCAGTTGATATTTTTTCCGAGAATTTTCTAGCTGGGGCAAGGAGACAGTGCTCGCGTACTTACTGGCTTCATACCTCGATTCATATGCTACTCGATATGGGCGAGGAACCTCCCTAGGCAGGTAATCGCAAAAGTACTTGTAGTAGGTTTTCCTCGAGAGCTCATCGCCATCTAGGTCGTCTCGCCCACTCAAAACATCTTTTATGCTCGCCGCATAGCGAACAACCTCCTCATAATCCTCGCGGAGACTTGTCAAAGTCTCCTCGACTCGGGCAGGGTCAAGATGCTCGCCCGTTCTCATATTCAGATCCAGATCGTCCAGATCTGAGCCAGTCCCCTCGCCACCCTTCTCGGCATCGTTGCCGGCATCATCCCTTTTAGACTCATCGGTCTCATTGTTGACAACAACGCCGACCACTTCTAACATTTCGTCCCAACTATCGACCGGAAGGATGGGGGGACCTACATTGATGGGGTCGGGGGAGTGAACCCTAGAGCCCGAAGAGACTGCCCTCTCCGTTAAGGCCAAGGCCAAACGATCACCCTCGCCGGAACTTTCGGCGCCACCGTCCAACGGCGGCGGACCGCTGCCGGAGCCACCTCCAACCTCCATTTTTTTCTATAGAAATGGGGAAGAAAGAAGTTTTAAAGAAAGAAATGTGAGTTGTTTACCTTTTTGACGATCGAAAACCACCCCAAAACTCACCGGAAAGCTTAAAGAAGAAGTTGGGAAGGAAGCACAAGGAGAAATTCGAAATTTTGCAGAGTGAAAAAGTTTTTTGAAGATAATGAAGACCCTATTTATAGGCAATTTTCAGGGACCATTGTGCAAGAAAACGGGGTAAAATCCGTAATTTTCCCAAAATTTGGGGTCATTTCCGAAATCGAGTTTGGGAAGTGACCCCCACGCGCGACCTTTGAGGTCGGCACGCGCCCCACGCGCGTAATTCAAATTTCGGGTGCCGATCACGCGCCTGACACGTGTCAGATCCGCCATCATTAAAAGGTGCTTCGAAAGTCGTGCTCGGCGCAGGAAACGAGGCGACCGCCTCCATCTTACGTCATCAAGATTTCAAAATTGATTTGTTTTGTCGGAAACAATTTCGCCTTCCAAGAAGACGACCATACTGCTCGCCTTACTATTCTACGAATGCGAAGAAAGGCGACCAGGGGCAAATGTTATACCTAGTCAAAGAAGTCAATCTTTGACAAGTCAATCCTAGTCACCAGCTTGCGTGGCGAGGACCAGTCAACAAAGTCGTGCGACGACTAGTCAACAAGATGAAGAAAATGTAATAGGTTTAATGTATTTAATATATTTAAGTGCTCGCCCAAAGATGTTGGCGAGTACATGTTTTAGTTAGCTGCTCGCCCAAATGTGTTGGCGAGCACTTGTCTATTTTAGCTAGATAAGTTGAGTGTTGAAGCCTTAGGAGACAGCAAGGAGCGTGGCGACCACCTTCCTCGAAGGTATTTCAGCGACCACCTACCTAGACGACTAGGTCCTCCGGCGACCACCGTGGCCCAGCTCATCGGCATCTCACCGAGGACGACCACCAGAGGCGATTTAGCATTAAATGCACTATCCAATCACCTTTTCGGGCAGAAGACAGGTCCAGTAAGGGCGTGCCACGTGTAAAGGGCGGGCAGCCCCTAAAAACCACTATATAATGCCTAAATGGCTCATTTGTAAGGAACAAGTTTCATATTCCACTCAATCACCCCAACCCAAGCAATAAACACTCCCAAAGCATCCAGCTTTTAGCTTCTCCAAGAAGCTACACCTGTGTTCTTATTGTTTCTTCATATTATCTTTATAAATCATCATATTAATCCGCATAAACACGTAATAAACCCCCGATTATAATACATGTTTGTTTAGTGCTTACAAAAGCCCACGTTCCAGATCATCCGTTCAAAGCACGTACAACAGTAACTATATCATCGATGGACGACGAGTGCAACAAAGACTAATCAATTCATCGCGAATATGATTAGCTAGAGAGTCCGATCAAGGAATGATTGTACGTTGCTTCGAGCTTGAGCCACACTAAGTGACATGTGACATACCCAATCACTCAAAGACTGCTTCTTCGGATAGAGAAAAAGAAGCAAACTCAAGACCTTTGGATGCTTCTCGAACCAGGCGTTGTAGGCTGAATTCGGAACTTGGGAATTATTCTCAATGATTATTTCGGCAAAAGGGGTTGGAATCCCGTTCACTTGAGAAAAGAGATTGTGACTCGTGAGAACATGAACAACCTGACTTTTCTAGAGCACGTAATTAGAATAAGAGAGCTTGAGGGTGAGGAGATGGACGAGAGTGTTGGAGGGCCAGCCAGGCCAAGAGCCGCCATTACTGATCTGAGAGACAATGTGTGTGTGTGTGAGAGGCTATATAGGAGGGAAAAAATACATTTGGTTAGTTGACAGATACAATGTGAGAATAATTATAGGATCACCATCAATGAGGTGATTGAATTAATCCACTATATATAAATGTCTGAGATCGAGATATCTAGAAAGATACGAAGTGGAATAATTCAAATATTTCAAAGTATATTCTTATCCCTTATTAGAAGCATGTGAAAAAAAAAGTAAATAGGCAGCCGCAGATGCATCGAATTGTAAAATTTAAAAAAATGGTATATTGAATTGCAAATAAAAAATAATATTGTAATTGATAAACAACCTAAAAGTGGTATTTTTTTTTTACAATTAACCCAAATAAAAAAAATTAGTTAGCTCACTATTAATGAAAGTTAGGTTCGTTGGAGAATTGGAAAGTATGGTTAATTAGAATTTAGAAATAAACCGATCTTGTATGTTAGGATTTACTTCAATACATATATACTGAAATAAAAGTTTTACTTACTTTCACCGTGATGACACCTTATTTTTTGGCAACATTTGCATGCAGATTGATGTGGAGGCTCGAAAATGCACCTGCAACACCCCCACAAAAATACATCCACCAACATCCCCCAAGAAGCAACACGTAATAGGCATGCACACCCCATAAACCTCTATAAATTCAAGGACCCCTAACTAGCTTCCACCACATCACAAACACAGCAATAACAATATCTCTTAATTAAATCTCACTACACCAGACAAGAATGGCGATTAACGTAGCACTTGCAGCAGCACTCCTGGTAGCTCTCGTGGCCATAGCCGGAGCCACCACCTACACCACCACAATCACCGTCGACAATGATGGGCAGCAGCAGTGCAGGGAGCAGGTGCAGAGGCGCCAATTCCGAGCATGCCAACGCTTCCTCCAACAGCCGAGGAACGACGAGGAAATTGAAATGAGGAGCGTAAGTCCAAGGCGGGTGCAAGAAGAATGCTGCGAAAGCCTCAAGGAGATGGAGAACCGAGGATGCGAGTGCGAAGCCATCAGACACGCCGCCATGCAGGTGCAGCAGATGGGGGGACAAAGGCAGATGAGCCAGGTGTACCAGAGGGCTCAACAGCTTCCACAGATGTGCAACTTGAGGACCCAGCAATGCCGCCTCAACGTTGTCTTCGTCTAAACACCCAAGGCCAATCGACCTTGGCATCATCCAGAGGAAATAAGTCTTGGTGACTTTTTTTTGTAATGTATTTCCTCTCAATAAATAAAAATAAAACTTGCTAGCTTTTTCTTCAAACAAAAAATGTTACACGGAAAAATATTATTCAAACCAAAAACTCATGCTATGCCAAAAGTTATACCGAGTAGGTGCTCGTTGGTATAAATAACGAGCTGAAAAGACGATAAGCACCCGTATGCTTTATTGATAAATTTGTCGTTGGTATAGAGTATTTTCTATGGAATAAAATAAAAGTAAAAATATCATCTTCCGACCAAATGTTCGTCGCTAATAACTACATAATACCGACAAAATTTCTTCCAGCTGGTAAAGACAATACCATGAAGGCTTGTTGCGACGGATTATAGCGATGGACTATCGGTAGGCAAATTAGTATTTCTGACCAGTTTTAATGTATCCCGACCAATACCTTTGTCGGAAAAATAATTTTTTCTTGTAGTGAGAGCTCGAGAATTGAAACACAATCTCATCAAATTGAGGGGAAAATTATTTTTTAAGGACCGCAACTTAAGGGGGTTTGCAAAAAGAGGACCGTAACTTTACGGGCTGGCAAAATTAGACCCGTAACTTCTTTTTTTCTCAATTTCAGGACAAATTAGCCCAATCAACCCAATTTCGGGCTAATTGAAGCCCATTTTTCGGTCCACACTTATTTATTGCAAAAAGAGGACTATAACTTTTTAATGCAAATTTAAGAAACATGACAAAATAAATAAAAAATACTCGTAAACTTTTAAAAATTAAATTTGAAAGTTGTAGATGTAATAATTTGTTATGAATTAGAAAACATTATTTATGTTTAAAGAAACAAATATATACTACATATAAATTATAGTGAAATGAATGAATAAAATATTATAAATTGGGATGATAAATTTTTAATTGTTAATTAAAAAGATTGTCACAATTTTTAAATAATAATATAATTTTTAAATGTTTAATTAGTACATTTTAGATTGTATTTACATAAATAATGCTTATAAATTTTATTGAAGGAAATTTTTTTATAGATTTATTATTGAGAGGATTATAGTAAACATTAATTACAAAATTTCGATCAAACATTTTCCAGTATTTTTATTTAAACTATTTGATTCGAAATTTTATGGAAAATTTTGTATAATATTTTAAACTAGTATAAGACATGAAAATTGATCTAATTGATGAAGGGAATATAAACTAGAGTATATTTTAAAAATTATATACTTCGTATTTACTAGTGGAAGACCCGCGTAACACGCCTGATTGAAGATAATTTATTATATTAATATTTTGACAAAAAAATTATAAGACAGACTCATACATATTTTTAACACTTATAAATTTTATGAAATGTTATAACTTTATTTAAATCGTATTTTAAAATAAAGACTATATATAAAGTAAAATACAAACTCTAGAGTAAAGTTCAATCCCATTCATGAAAGTCAATTTCACACAAGATATTTATTTTTGTAAGTAACATTAAAAATTAAAATTTTAAAGTTTATTTTATTATAAAAGTTATATTTGATTTTACTTTAGAAAATTTTCCTCGGGAGACCCAGCTCCAAAAGAATTAAAAAGAGTTTTATTTTTTTAAGATTATAAAAAATGCATTAAAATACAAATACGATTTTTAGAATTTAAATTGTTAAAAATTGGGGAAGATGAGTGGTAGAAGAAGTGGTTAGAGACAATTTTAAACCTATTAAAAAAACTGTTTTAAAAGGGGAAAAAAATAAAATTATGAGAAAATTATAAAATATGAATATTGAATTTGTGTTGAGACACATAGAAAAAAAAAATTCAAATTATTATAATAGGGATATTAATTGATCCTAAAATTGCATTAAAAAAAGTTGTGGTCCTCTTTTTGCCATAAATAAGTTTGGCCCGAATAATGGGCCTCAATCAGCCCGAAATTGGATTGATTGGGCTAATTTGGCCTGAAATTGCGAAAAAAAGAAGTTACGGGCCTAATTTTGCCAGCCCGCAAAGTTACGGTCCTCTTTTTGCAAACACCCCTAAGTTGCGGTCTTGAAAAAATAATTTTCCCTCAAATTGAGCATATGCAAGGTGACTACGAGGAACAAGTTTATTAGCAGCATAATCACGCAAATTATAAAGGGCTTAAAAAGGAGAGTGATTCTCCAAGACAACAATTAGAAGACGATTTATAGTGTACACTACAGTAACAATTGAGGCATGAGAGAGTGAAACATCATACACATACCAGTTTTAGAAATATGATGGTGCTTCCGCTCATCATGACCATTTACTGAGGAGTGTATGGATAAGTTATACAATGAACAGTGTCATGCAAATTCGTAAAATTATGAACACTACCATTAACAAGCTTAGTATCACCATCACTCTGAAAAACCTTCAGGGAGCAAGGAAATTGGTTGCACCCAAAATAGTAAAAAATAACCAACACACCAAAAAATCAGATTTAACACAGAGTGGATAATCCAAGTGAATCTTGAAATATTATCAACAAAGGCCACATAAAACGAAACCCATCAGTAGTGGGAACGGGGGCCGGTCCCCACAAATTACAATGTACCAAATCAAGAATAGAGTTAACACGTTTCTCATTTAATGCAAAAGACAAATGTTTGTTTTTAACTAGAGCTGTTAAAACGTAGTAACGGGGCGAGCCGGTCCACGACGGGAATGAGTTGGAAAACTCTGTAAGCTTTACTAACTTGAGAATATCCAAGGAATATTCCTTCACCAGCTTTGCTGTCAAAAGCTTTCAATTGTTCTTTCCCATTATTATGAATGAAACACTTACAACCAAAGATGTGAAAGTAGGCTACAGTGGGCAATCTACATTTTCATATTTCACATGGAGTTTTACCTTGACCTTTTGTGATTAAGGACCTGTTTTGAGTGTGGCATACAGTGTTAATGGCTTCAGCCTAGAACCTTTTTGGAAATTTAGACTTAGGGGGGTGTATTCAATTGAGATTCTGTTGAATTTTTTTTTACTTTTAAAATTTGGGGGTATTCAATCCGAATCTTTAAAAGTCTTTCAAAATTTTGAGGTATTCAATACGGATTTTAAAGTCTTTAGAAATCATTAGGTATTCAACAATGTATGGATTTTAATACTCTATGGATTTCGTTGGATTCTCCTTCAAAAATATAAATAAATTTCACTATTCAAAATCTCTTCTAAAAACCATAGATTTCAACGGATTCTCTCAGAAGACTCTGAAAGAGAAGAAAAAAAAAACTTTGTTGTTCTTCTAACAAAATTTCAACTACTAACCTACTACATTAGTCTCCTTCGAAAGCACGTGTTATTTGAAAAAAAAAAAAGATATACAACACAAAAACATTATAAAAGTTTTTATTATTTCAGAATTTTACACTATAAAACTTGTTCATAGCTATCACAGCCCAGAAAAGTAGAGAAAAAACAGGCATTCTTGCTGTATTTTGAACCACAAAATCCCACCCATTTTACAAAATTGAAAAGCTGTCCATCTTCCTGCTCTTCTTCAAACGAAATAAAATCAAGAAACGTAACTATGTTCTTCGATAAGTATCACAGATTCTTCACCACCATTATTATCGTGAAAAAGATTACATCTCTGTATTTTAAAATTATGTTCTCTCTTTAAAAATTATAGTATATCGGCACAGTTGACACCGTTAGGATAGCAATAATATATTCTCGATCGCCACCTAATTATTTATAGTATTAATGCCAACTTTAAGATCTCAAGAACATTTATTCATATTGTTTTTGAGATCTTAAAGTTAGCACGATATCATCTAAAAGATTTGGGTGGTCAAGGTACGTCACCCCAAAAATGCAAGTGAGTTATTCAAACTTCGCCATGCATCATTGAGAAATGTGATTGTGAGAATTTTTGGTATTTTCAAATCGCGATTCACAATTTTCAAAACCCACCTCCGTTCCCATTTCAAACCCAAGCAGGGTTAGTATTGGCTTGTGCTGGATTACATAACTTTCTTCGGAAAGAATGTCGCTCTGATGAATTTCCAGTCGAATATGAAGAAGATCAAGATTCACCACATCTCGACATGGAAGAGGCTTTGGAAAGAATGTCGCTGTGATGAATTTCCAATATGAAGAAGATCAAGATTCACCACATCTCGACATGGAAGAGGAAAATTTGGAATTGCTTTCTCAAAGCCAACTACAACAAATAACTGAAGCTAATGCATGGAGAACTAGTATTGCTAATGCTACGTGGGAAATGAGGCCCAGGTATAACCGTGATGGAAATGAAAATAATAATGATGAATAATAAAAAAAAAATTTGAACTAATATATTTTTGGTATTTTTTCTAAATAATTTAGATAATTTTTTTTTTTATATACAAGTGTGTTCGATATACGTTTGCATCAATAGTTTTAGGGGCGTAGTTTATGGAAATCCATGTAGATCAATAAAAAAATGTGTATGTTAGAATCCTGTCAAATCTATGAAAATTCATATAAATCAATAAAAAAGTCAGTCAAACTCTGCATAGTGTCTATTGATTTTCTAAATCCACTGACTTTTTAAAGTCCAAAAAAATCCAACAGAATCTCAATTGAATACACCCCCCTTAGCTATCATAGTTCTAGCCGTTTCCTTCAAGGTCATATTCCTTCTTTCAGCTACACCATTTTGTTGAGGTGTTCTTGCTGAAGAAGTTTCATGAGTGATGTCATTCTTGCTGCAGTACTCATTGATGTATGAGTTTATAAACTCAGTACCTTTGTCTGATCTTATCGTGATTATGCTTAGGCCCTTTTCATTGCTTAGCTTCTTCATGAGCTCAGGTAGTTTGACCTGGGTTTCCTTTTTATTCAAGAGAAACATTACTCAAGTGTACCTAGAAAAATCATCAACAACTACAAGTGCATATTTTCTTCCATTAGTACTTACATGAATTATTAGACCAAACAAATCCATATGCAGTAGTTGGAGAACTCTCTTAGTGGATATGACAAGTTTTCCTTTGAAGGATGTATTAATTTGCTTTCCTTCTTGGAAAGGTTGGCACACATGTTCCTTGATGAACACTTGATTTGGTAAGCCCTTCACTAGAGAGTTTCTTGCTAGTTTGTTGAGAATTTTGAAGTTCAGATGGTTTAGACTTTTGTGCCATAACCACCGCGCTTTGTTCACTTGAACCTGTTGGTCCCAAAGTTGAGTTAAGATTGAGTAAGCTAAGAAAAGTCTAGATGGGAAGGGTGAATAGACTTTTCAAAATCTTTCAAAATATCAGAGTTTTAATGCGGAAATGTGTTCTGATCAGTACTGTTCTTACTGGGTGAGATTAGTACTTCCAGTTTCAGTTTTATATTCAACTTAGATTTAGATCTTGTACATGTTTGTTAAACAAATATTAAACAGTAAGTAAATCAACACACAAGATTTATAGTGGTTCGACAAATGTCTACATCCACTCTCACAACTCCAGTCGTGATATTTTATTAACTCTTCCTTCTTAAGTTTCTTGTGGCTTAAAGTCTCAAGACTAAGACTGTGATCTTTTCGATTATACCTCCAGGTATATCTTCGATCGACTAGTAATTTCACAAGTAACTAGCACTCTTGTTTACAACAAATCACAAACTAAAAGTAAAGTAAAACTTTTCTTTAGTAGTAGCCTTTGATTCTTCAATTCAGTACGGTGGCTGCTTCTTGATTTGATCTCCTTCAACTCTGTGAGTTATTGAATGCTTCGAATACTTTGATTGCTCTTAGATCAGTAGTCTTAGAAGTAGAAGATCACACGGTATTTATAAACTTTAGTATGACAGTTAGCAGTTTGTGAAACTAACTCTCAACTAACTCATAACCGTTTCTTGAATAACTTCTTTTTTGTAACCAACTTAAAACTTATCTTCAAAGTCAGCATATCTTCTAATATATCTTCAGTTACGCTTCAAATAAGTTTTCCAAACTTATTCTTCAATCACACTAACTTAGCACAGTAAACTACTCTTCTTAGTTTTACTGTTCTTAGTCAGTTAGCACAGTTCTCAATAACTGTTCTGCTTCTTCAAAATACTTCTCTTGTATCTCTGAGCTTCATCTTACTCCTTTTGATAGTCTTCTGATCTTCCTTAGTCTTCTGATCTGGTTCCAATCTACTGTTCTAAAATTTTACAATACTGAACACAATAGAATACAAACTTACACATATATAAACCTATCTATACATCAACTGAACTATATACAGATGAGTATATCTAAGTCCTATACTATAAGCTGTCTATACAATACTTTCTCAGCTTAGTTCCTAACAGTTCATATATCAGATCAGTAAAACACTAAGATCAGTAAACTCAGTTTTCATAACACATTAAGACCAGTAAACTTATTTCACATAACTCAGTTAGAATGACTTATAATCACATATATCATTAACTTCAAGTTGCTTTTGGCCATCAAAACATATAATCATCAACTACAACATTGTTTATAGTATCCATATCCCAACAGAACCTTTTGCAACTAGACAAGTTTCATCAATGGTTTTGCTTCAATCTGCAAAATAAACATTTCCCTTTCTCAAGCCAGTTAGTAGCACATGTTGTGTTGATTTATTCTTAATCAAGCAATAATTACTTAAAAATTCAACACAATAACATTTATCACAGATCTGGCTTATAGAAAGTTTATATTTCAAACCTAAAACATATGATACATCAGTTATTTTAACTGAACCAATATTCACTGTACCATAACCTCTTGTAATTCCTTGTGAGCTATCTCCAAAGGTTACTGATGGACCATCTTTTTCAATAAAGCCAGAGAGAAGTTCCTTATTTCCAGTCATGTGTCTCGAGCATCCATTGTCGAAGTACCATGTTGTTCTTTTGTTTATTCTTCTCTTCTTTTTGTGGTCCATGCATACCTGAAAATTTAAGCTTTAGGTACCCTTTGAATATTGGGTCCTAGTGGGTTAGCTTTACCTTTGGGAATCCAAATCTGCCTAATTACTCTAATTGATTCAAAGTGGCTGATTTGTTTTCCATTAACATCTACATACACAGTTCTACCCTTAAATGCCTAGGGTGAAGTCTGTGCATAAGTGTTGGTCCTATAAGTTTCAGGAGAGTGTGAAATCTTTCTTGGGACAAATCTCTTGATCTTTTTGGGCCTTGGTGCAGCTTGGTGAAACCTTTGTAGATGAGTATATGGATAGCCTTTTCCCTTTGGCATGTAGGGTCTAGACTTCCTCAAGTGTTGTACCTTTTAGTGAAGTTATCCTTGGGTCTTTTAGTGAAGTTATCCTTGGTTCTGTTCAGTTGAGGTTGTCTTATTTGAGTTGGCCTCTTCTGAACATTTTTGGGATAACTTATCTGTTAAGTATTCAGGTAGGTTGTCATTCAATTGGATCTACCTCTCTGAACCTCATTTTTCTTGTGCTCAACATTCTTAGCCTTTTCCTTAGGTTTGGGCTTTGGAATGTTGTTCACTTGAGTAGGTGCAGTAACCCCTTTACCCTTATCCTTGGTCAATAGCCGATTCACTTCTTGTTCAATTTCTTTTAATTGAGTCATTGATGTAACAAAGGTTCTTTTAGTGTTACTTGTTGATGCTACACTAAGACCAGGTGAGGATTCACATGGATCATAGCCTAATCCACTCTTTTGAGTCATTGGTCTCTGAAATCCTTAAATTTCCTCTATTGCCTTAGATGATTTGTTCAAGGCAGACATTTTGTTTTTAAGGCTCTCCTCACTTAATTTAAGAACATCAAATTCATGTGAGAGATTGATTCGGTTGTAAATTGCATAAGATTTCATGTGTTTTAATGATAAACTTTGAGGGTTTTTCGTGCATTTTCACACTAATATGCTTGATTTGATTGAGAAAGGGGTTTGAGCTCGTTTTGTAGGAATATAAGGTGATTTAGGCATTAAAATCGTAAAAACGAGTGTTCAATCATCATTTTCACTAATTGGACTGAAGAGAGGATTGCACCATTGGATTCGTCTCGAAAAATGGAGTGAAATGAAAAAAGAATCGAGTCAATCGGAGGTCGGAAGCTCGAGATATGAACAGACAAAAAACTTGGCCGGGTGACACCACCCGGGCGGGTGGAATGACCCAGGCGGGTAAAATGACCTGGCCACAGTGCTGTACACCCACATTTTTTTATTAGTTCACCCATCGAGTATTTTGGCCGGGTAAAACCACCCGGCCAGGTGATTTCACCCGGCCATGCCCTATTCCATCAAAACCTTCGTATTTTGGCCGGGTAAAACCACCCGGCCGGGTGAAATGCCCTGATTCCACCATTTGCTACGTATTTCGGCCGGGTGGCATGTCCGGGTGAAACCACCCGACCGGGTGACATGTATTTCAGGGGTTTTGGCCTATTTTATCCATTTTCGAGGGACCTAAGTGCAAATTTCTTTCAAGACTTCCACCCCAACTATAAATAGATCCAATTTGAGTTTTGAAATGGAGTCTTACTCCTTTTACAAGCAATTTCTCACACACATTCACATAGTTGTAGGTGTTCTTCATTTTTAGTTTAAATTCTTCATTAGATTAGATAGAATAGTGGTTATTACTTAGAATCAAGCTACGATTATCATTGGGCATCATCTATTACATCGTATTGTAGCTACACTTCCATGATCAAGGTTATATTAATCTATTTTGCAATTCAATTTGGTATTTTCTTAATTTCTTCAATCTATTGTTATTCTATTATGAGTTTTATGTTCATTGTTGTTTTAGCCATGGGATTCTCTTCTAGAACCATGGGCTAAGCTATTATTGCCTTGAGTGTTGATGTTTTAATTGGTGTTTAGTGTAATTGTGGATTAATTGCATGATTAGCTTAGGATTTGGGTGTTTATGTTTCTAGTGTTGTGATTTCCATGATTCAATTGATTAATTCACCCTATTAGCTAGCATTGTTGGTTTTGTCGACTTTAACGACCGTATTGGGTTGTATGATATAAGAGTGTGGGTGTGAGCTTGGATTAATTGATTAGAATCAACATAGTAATTAACTACACCGACCGGGGGTTGATTGCTTAGATCGACAACACTAGACACTAATCGATTAGAGGTCGTCTATTAGATTAGTGAAAGGGCATCTCATAAGCATTAGTAACCGTGTTGAACATGTTTATGAGACACTATCTTAGGAGCTTATGATATTTGGTTAGATCATATAATTGCTAATCAATGCACATGTTCACCTAGGCCTCACGAGGGATTGGTCTACACATAAGAAGTGATAGCCTTTAGCTTAATCCAAAACCATAGTTTACCTCATGCAATTGGTTTGTTAACTCATTGAATTACCCACAAAACGGAAACACCCAAGGCAATACCCTTCTCTTGCACTTTTATATCGAAAGTTAGATAGTTCGTTATTTCTTGTGTTATATTTTTGTTATCTTAGTTAATCTAGTTTAATACTTCCGTGCTAATTCCCAAAAATCCAACAAACACGTTTAGTTACTACAATAACATGAATACTCTTAACTTTAGGGATTCACTTACATTCAACTAGATCCTTGGATGAACAAACTACTTGGTCGTACTTACGTACTACAATCGGACCCATACGCTTGTGGGGATTGTATTGTTACACGTGTAAAAAGTGTTGTCAATGGCGCCGCTGCCGGGGATTTAAGCGATTGTTATTAGCGAAACTTAGAGTTTGTTGAGTGTTATTGATAGTAGCATTTCTTTTTGTTATTTTGTTTTAGTTCATCTTTGTGGGCTTTGACATTTTTCTTTTGTAGGTGCATGATCACAAGATCACGTGGAGGAAACCTAGAACCGTTGGATCTTGAGATTGAGGCACACGCAAGAAGAAGAAATCGAAGTAGGAACCGACAAAGAGTCATAGAAGAACCATTTGAGATGGAGAACAATGAAGAGATGAATCCTCCACCACTTGGATATGATGAGCTTCAAAGAGAGAATCCCCAAGTTGGGAATCAACAAGGAGGTAATCACCCTCCAAAACCTCACCTAAATCCTCAAAATCCACAATATCCACCTCAAAACCACCCTCCATATCAAGGATACTATCCTTACCCTTATCCACCTCCACAACAAGCCTACTACCCTCCACCTCCACATCAATACCCACCACCTCAACACCCTTACCCTCCTTACCAATATCCTCCACCCCAACAAATTCAAGAAAAGTACATCCCTCCTCCACATATAGAAGATCCTCAACATGTATACCATGGAAGGCCAGTGAGGGAATATTTTGAGCCTCAACTGAGGGAGCACTACGATGGGTTGGCAAGACCAAGGGTGGAGGTAAACAATTTTGAGATAAGTGCCTCTCTACTACGGATGTTGAGGGAGAGACAATTTAAAGGAATAACGGAGGAAGGATTTGAGAAAGACCTGAATGAACATCTTGCTCAATTTTTAGAGGTGGCCGACACTCTCAAGAAAAATGGAGTGTCGGAAGATGCTAAAAATATGAGACTATTCCCATTCACATTGTCGGGCAAAGCAAATGTTTGGTTACAATCAAGTATTCCCGCCGGAGAAGTGAGGACGTGGGAAGAGTTGAAGAAGAGTTTTTTTATTGAAGTACTACCCTCCTTCAAAGACGATGGAAGCCAAACAAAAGATCTCTACGTTTCAACAAGGGGAAAATGAGAGCATCAAGGAAGCATGGGAAAGGTTTACGAATCTTCTCATCACATGCCCCCATCATGGATTCCCAATAGAACAAACAACATGTTGGTTCTTTTGTGGGTTACGTGCGGAAGATCAACACCACATTGATGCTTGTGCGGGGGGTTCAATTTGGCGAAAGTCGGTGGATGAGATCAATAACATAATGGAAGGGATCTCGAACAATACTTTCAAAATGAGAGTAGACCGTGGAGCAAGAAACCGGGTAGCTCAAGTGGATGATATGGAAAGCATGAAGGCAACTTTGGCCACACTAGTAGAAAAGGTGAATGTTATATCTCAACCAAGAGATAATCATTTACCCTTTGGTCAAGATGAACCTCAATTGGGATTTATGGAAGAAGTGCAATACATGGGTCAACAAGGATATCCACAAAATTTTCAAGGGAATCGACAATATCAAGGACAACCACCATATCAAAATTGTGGTCAAGGATATCAAGTTCCTCCTCAAAACCGATTCCAAGGCCAATCTTCATCATCTCAAGGCCAAGGGGGTCCATCCCCTCAATACCAACCTCCTCAAAATCCGAATTTTCGGAGGAATGAGAATTTGTCTTACTCCAATCCTAAAAATGCTATTCAATATCCTCCCGGATTTGATCCCAGAGCAAAACATCCAAATGGAGAAGGGAAGTCCGCCACAGACGAGCTTCTTGCACACCTCATGAAGAAGATGGAGACAAGTGAAAAGAAATCTAGAGCAACCGACTCCATCTTTGCCCAACTCATGAGTAATACAATACTTTCAAGATGAGAGTAGACCGTGGAGCAAGAAACCGGGTAGCTCAAGTGTATGATATGGAAAGCATGAAGGCAACTTTGGCCACACTAGTAGAAAAGGTGAATGTTATATCTCAACCAAGAGATAATCATTTACCCTTTGGTCAAGATGAACCTCAATTGGGATTTATGGAAGAAGTGCAATACATGGGTCAACAAGGATATCCACAAAATTTTCAAGGGAATCGACAATATCAAGGACAACCACCATATCAAAATCGTGGTCAAAGATATCAAGTTTCTCCTCAAAACTGATTCCAAGGCCAATCTTCATCATCTCAAGGCCAAGGGGGTCCATCCCCTCAATACCAACCTCCTCAAAATCCGAATTTTCGGAGGAATGAGAATTTGTCTTACTACAATCCTAAAAATGCTATTCAATATCCTCCCGGATTTGATCCCGGAGCAAAACATCCAAATGGAGAAGGGAAGTCCGCCAAAGACGAGCTTCTTGCACACCTCATGAAGAAGATGGAGACAAGTGAAAAGAAATCTGGAGTAACCGACTCCATCCTTGCCCAGCTCATGAGTAATAAAAAATCAACCGACTCCATGCTTGCCCAACTCATGAGTAATCAAAAATCAACTGAATCCATGCTTTCTCAACTTATGAGTAATAAAAAATCAATGGAATCCCATATGGGGCAATTGGCAACTTCAATCGGATCTCAACCAAACGAGGGTAAATTTCCATCGACAACCGAGGTAAACCCACGTGAGCATTGTAATGTTATTACAATTTCAAGTGGTGAACAATATAGAGTTTCTTCAATGTTAAGTGAAGTAGAAGAAAATGAAGTGGTGAAGGGAAAAGAAAGAGAGGAAGAGAAAAAGAAGGAGGTAGAAAAAGTTGAGAGTGGAGAGATTGCTCCAAGAATTCCAAAGTGGAGAATTGCCAAGGATTTGAAGAAGCATGAGGTACCTTGTGATAAATGGGGGGTTCCCATTACATATGCGCCGCTTCCATATCTGGGAAGGTATAAAAGGAAGAAGATGGATGAAAAGTTTGGAAAGTTTTTGGAGATCTTCAAAAAAATCCACATTGATCTTCCACTTACGGATGCTTTAGAGCAAATGCCTCATTACATGAAGTTTCTAAAGGATTCAATAATAAATAAGAAGAAGCTAGTGGATGATGAGAAGATCAAGTTGACCGAGGAGTGTAGTGCCATTCTTCAACGAAATCCTCCCGAAAAGCTCAAGGATCCGGGTTGTTTCACTCCCCCATGTGAGATTGGTGATGGTCCCATGATGAAAGCTCTTTGTGATTGACTTGGTTCGTATTTTGCACACTTTTTCAAACAACAATACGATCCCCACAAGCGTATGGGTTCGATTGTAGTATGATAAGTATACGACCTATTAGATTTTCGTTCCAAGGACCTAAAGAGAGCGTGGAGCCCCAAAACTATAAGTCGAAATGGTGTTATAGGAGCTAAACAGGAGAATTAACAAATAACAACTAAGAAAATAACAACTAATGCAAACAACTAAACTAACTCTCAAAGATGAAAGTGCAAGTGGAAGAATTGCTTCGGGTGTTTTCCTTATGTGGGATCACATATTAATTAACGAACTAATCGCAATAATTAAACCTAATGTCTTGAATTATGCTAAAGGCTATCACATATATGTGTAGACCAATCCCTTGTGAGGCTTAGGTGAACACGTGCATTAATTAGCAATTATATAGTCTAATTAATACCATAAGCTCCTAAGATAGTGTCTCATAAACACGTTCAACACGGTTACTAATGTTTATTAGACGCCCTCCCACTAATCTAATAGATGACCTCTAATCGACTAGTGTCTAGTGTCGTCGATCTAAGCAATCAACCCCCGGTCGGTGTAGCTAATTACTATGTTAATTCTAATCGATTAATTCAAGCTCACACACACACTATTAATCATGCAACCCAATACGGTCGTTGAAGTCGTCAAAATCAACAATGCTAGCTAATAGGGTGAATTAATCAATTGAATCATGCAAAACACAATACTAGAAACAATTAAAATCAAGACATAAGTTAATTAAGCAATTAATTCATACACCCACTAATTACCCTCATAATTCCAACACCCAAAGCAATAAGAGATTACCCCATATCTAAATTAACAACTAGAATAAAACCCATATAAATTAAACTACAAGACAGGAATGAAAATGAAATTACCAAATTAAAATTGCAATAATAGAAAAATATCACCTCTAGGTCTTCAAATCCTTCAAAGCTTACAATAAAATGAAATATTAAATTAAATCTATCTAAGAAATGAAATGAAATAACAAGCTAAGCTAAGCTAATCTATTGAATTGAGTGGAGTGTTTGGAGAAGAGGAGGATTTCTCCCCCAATGGAGAACTGCCCCTGTTTCGTCGCCAATCCTCTTCTGTGTGTGTTTTTCCCCCTCAGCGTGTATTGGCCGACCGAATAAATCTTGAATGGGTCCAATTAAGATCAAAATGGGCTGCTCACTTATCAATTGATGGAGATGGGCCCAATTTCATTTCTCACGCCGCATTACTTTACAAATCAAATGGGCCTAGCTTTTTAATTGATGCCAGCTGCCATATGGAATGAATAGACGTGGCCTCTCAAATTAATTAGTGTAAAAATGAGAAGGGCCCAAAACATTTAATTAAGTGGGCTGCAAAAATTAAATTCAAACCCAAATAATTTTAACTTCCAATTTTTCTGGTCTCGGACTCTAACTCGTCTCACTCCTTCAATTAACTTCATAAAATAAATGAGGCGTGTTTTGCTCTAAAAATGCTCTTTTTCCTATAAAAATAGCAAACAACACCCTTTCTCCAAATCAAGTGCAATTAGTCAATTTAGTGTAAATAATGCAACAAATCCTATCAAATTAAGTAAAATAAATCCATGAATTTCAAGCAATTTTCACACTAATCAGTGATTTGGGAGCTAGCATCAATTTGATGCCACTCTCAATCTTCAAGCGTTTGGGACTTGGAGAAGTAATACCCACATCAATTACTCTTCATTAGCGGATCGTTCCATCACACATCCTAAAGGGATCATTAAAGATGTGTTGGTGAAGATTGACAAGTTCATCATTCCGGCCGACTTCGTGGTGCTTGATATGAAAGAAGATGCAAATATTCCATTGATTCTTGGGAGGCAATTTCTTGCCACGGGGGGAGCAAATATAAACTTGAGAAAAGGAGAGGTGGCATTGGAGGTGAATGGAGAGAAGGTGATCTTCTCCAAGTATGGCTCAATTGAGAGTTCCCCAAGAAAAAATGAATGTCACTCAATTAAAGAACTTGACATTTGTGTGAATGAGCCCTTACCAAGATTCCCATTGAAAGATTCGGGAGATGATCAAGAAAGGAAGCAAACACCCAAACTTGAGCAAACCTCAGGTTGGGGGGGGGGGGGGTTTAAAGGGAAAGAAATTTGGTGAGTTCCTTGAGGCTAGTGAGGATGAAGAATGGAGAAGAAAGAGTTTTAAGGAGAAAAAAATTGAAAAGGACTTTGAAATTGGAGATAAGGTGGTATGGTGCAAGGGAGTGATGGAAGTCCATGGAAAGGTGAAGCTCAAAGAACGCAAGATGTTGGTCATGAAGAAATTGACCTATGAAGGAGGCATTGCATTGGAAAGTGAGGATGATGAATTGTTCATCACCGACGAGCACAACATGAAGCACTATCATCCTCCATTCAAAGAAAGGGAAGTTTGAACTTGTTAAGTTCTGTCCGGCATAGGACGTTAAACCTAGCGCTAAATGGACGATTGGAGATCGAATGTGGAACTTTGAGCTTTGAAGAAGGTGTAGCTATAGCAATCATAAGAGGTACGCCCACCCCAATTCTTAGGAATTGCATAACAATTACTAAGTTTGGGGGGGTAGTGGAATTTATATTCTTGTTTATGACATTGATTGCTTAGTTATTCTTGGTTGTATTTATGGGGATAGTGGTCCGTTATGTGTAGATTTGTATGGTTAACACTTGGTGTCAATATCATTGCAAAACTATTTTTCCAAACTTTTAATTGATTAACAATGAAAAAGTTTGGGGGGGTAAGTTCGTTTTTACATTTTCTATTGACACCAATGTATACTCTTGTGTGTGTGTGCAATTTGAGCTTTAATGATCATTGGGACACATTTGATAATGATTTGTTATGAATTTGATTCTGTGAATGTGTACATGATTGGAATGAATCATCTTGTTTGTGTTGTTGTTATCTCGTTTCCTATGAATGTTTTGCATGCACAATGAGTTATGTGTGGTGATGATTGATGAATGTTTGAGTATTTAATGAACCGGTGAGAGTTGAGCTTTGAACCGAGCATTAATCCGGTTTATTTCATTTTTGAGTGGATCAATTCATTGCTTGCTTTTCTAGAACTTGTCTAAGTTCTTGCTTGAGATCATAATTGTGTGATACTTTGAGATATGATGTAGGTCATCTTTCGTACTACAAGTCACTTAGCCAAATTTTTCCCGATAATCGAAGTAATCTTCCGTAGTTAACCCATTTGAGTTTGATTTCCCATTTTCTTGGCAACCTACAATGTTTAACCACTTAGCCTTTTGAGCCTTTGATATCCAAATCTAGTGGAAAATAAAAAGAAAGTGGTAAAACATGGGCTTTAGTGTCTTTGGTTTGAAGAGAAAAATTGGCAAAGTTATGAAAAGAGAAAAGATGGATAGTGAAAAGAAAAATGTTGTGGAAGAAAAGAGGGACAATAAGCCCCAAGAGCTTAAAAAGAAAATAAATTGGCTAGAAAAAGATGAGGAGATGAATGCATTTGAGGAACTTAAATGTGAGAATGAAAGGTTGTAATCCTTAAGAGCATGAGCTTGATTTGTTGAAAAAACAACTTTCATTCTCCACTAGACGAGTCACTTCTTCCATATTCATCATACTCCGTCCAAAGAGCCAATGTTACGTCCTTGGTTAAGACCTATTTATCTCATCGTTGAACATGTTTGTAGTGGAAAGATGGTAGAGCTTGGGCAAGCTTATGTCAATTGCAATGCATGATTTGATTGATGAGTGCTTATTGTCCTTAATTTTGTTTGAGTGTTTGAGTGAAACACTATTTCTTGTGAGTTAAACTTGAACATCTTGATATTGTCATCACCATCACTTGTTGTTGTGTGTAGAACATGTGTGGGTAATTAGTTGGATTTTCAATAATGAACTTGTGATCATTTTGAGAATGTATCTTGAGAAAGAAGAATTCATTTCATGCCATTTGATACGTGGGATCTTTCATTGATCATCTATTTGCAATCGTACAACCTCATGTTTTAATTCTTTTGTTGCTCGAGGACGAGCAACACCTTAAGTTTTGGGGGTGATTCGGTTGTAAATTGCATAAGATTTCATGTGTTTTAGTGATAAACTTTGAGGGTTTTTCATGCATTTTCACACTAATATGCTTGATTTGATTGAGAAAGGTGTTTGAGCTCGTTTTGTAGGAATATGAGGTGATTTAGGCATTAAAATCGTAAAAACGAGTGTTCAATCATCATTTGCACTCACTGTACTGAAGAGAGGATTGCACCATTGGATTCGTCTCGAAAAATGGAGTGGAATGAAAATCCGAATCGAGTCAATCGGAGGTCGGAAGCTCGAGATATGAAGAGACGAAAAACTTGGCCGGGTGACACCACCCGGGCGGGTGGAATGACCCGGGCGGGTAAAATGACCCGGCCACAGTGCTGTACACCCACATTTTTTATTAGTTCACCCATCGAGTATTTTGGCCGGGTAAAACCACCTGGTCGGGTGATTTCACCCGGCCATGCCCTATTCCATCAGAACCTTCGTGTTTTGGCCGGGTGAAATCACCCGGCCAAGCCCTGATTCCACCAGTTGCTACGTATTTCGGCCGGGTGGCATGCCCAGGTGAAACCGGCCACCGGCCGGGTGACATGTATTTCGGGGGTTTTGGCCTATTTTCTCCATTTTCGAGGGATCTAAGTGCAAATTTCTTCCAAGACTTCCACCCCAACTATAAATAGATCAAATTTGAGTTTTGAAAAGGAGTCTTACTCCTTTTACAAGCAATTTCTCACACACATTCACATAGTTGTAGGTGTTCTTCATTTTTAGTTTAGATTCTTCATTAGATTAGATAGAATAGTGGTTATTACTTAGAATCAAGCTACGATTATCATTGGGAATCATCTATTACATCATTTTGTAGCCACACTTCCATGATCAAGGTGATATTAATCTATTTTGCAATTCAATTTGGTATTTTATGAATTTCTTCAATCTATTGTTATTCTATTATGAGTTTTATGTTCATTGTTGTTTTAGCCATGGGATTCTCTTCTAGAACTATGGGCTAAGCTATTATTGCCTTGGGTGTTGATGTTTTGATGGGTGTTTAGTGTAATTGTAGATTAATTGCATGATTAGCCTAGAATTTGGGTGTTTATGTTTCTAGTGTTGTGATTTCCACGATTCAATTGATTAATTCGCCCTATTAGCTAGCATTGTTGGTTTTGTCGACTTCAACGACCGTATTGGGTTGCATGATTATGAGTGTGGGTGTGAGCTTGGATTAATTGATTAGAATTAACATAGTAATTAACTACACCGGCCGGGGGTTGATTGCTTAGATCGACAACACTAGACACTAATCGATTAGAGGTCGTCTATTAGATTAGTGAAAGGGCGTCTCATAAGCATTAGTAACCATGTTGAACGTGTTTATGAGACACTATCTTAGGAGCATATGGTATTTGGTTATTAGATCCTATAATTGCTAATCAATGCACGTGTTCACCTAAGCCTCGTGAGGGATTGGTCTACACATAAGAAGTGATTGCCTTTATATTAATCCAAAACCATAGTTTAACTCATGCAATTGGTTTGTTAACTCATTGAATTACCCACAAAATGGAAACACCCAAGGCAATACCCTTCTCTTGCACTTTCTATCGAAAGTTAGATAGTTCGTTATTTCTTGTGTTATATTTTAGTTATCTTAGTTATTCTAGTTTAATACTTTCGTGCTAATTCCCGAAAATCCAACAAACACGTTTAGTTACTACAATAGCATGAATACTCTTAACTTTAGGGATTCACTTACATTCAGCTAGATCCTTGGACGAACAAACTACTTGGTCGTACTTACGTACTACAATCGGACCCATACACTTGTGGGGATCGTATTGTTATGCGTGTAAAAAGTGTTAAAAAACGAGACAAGTCAGAGATTATCAAACTAAGCCTGTAGAGTTATGAGTTCAAAATATTTTTTCTTCCAAGCCAGATGTTGCTCATTAATCAACTTTTGTTGTTCAGCCACTTTGAGAGATACAACTCAGTTGATTCAATGTCAAAACATGGTTCAGATTGATTGGGATTATTGATTCTAGAACTTAAGGCTTCATTTTCTCTTAATGCTTGATCATGCAGTTCTTGCAATCTAATGAAATCTTCCATTAACTTTCCAAAGGAATTTTTCAGGTTGGCTTTACTAGAGTTATGTGTGTTCATAGTTCTTCACTTCTTACAACAACTCTACTACTTTCTATCTTTGAAAGGAATAAGGTTGAAGTTGGTTCCAAATAAGTGAGATATCATTTACAATGAGAATAGTGTACAAAGGATAGGATATCTCTTGCTAAACTTTGGAATGTTACAGTTTAGCTTGGCTAGAAGTGATTCAGGAAACTGGGAATATTGTTTGTGTAGAATGAACTTTTGTATACTTGAATGGCTTGTGTTTCCTGTACTTGATCAGTTTTGATCACTTTTGTATTTATAGAGAAATTTGAACATATACCCGTTGGAGAGGCAACACTCAAATTTATCTATTTACAGCTTCATTGAAACGGCTACTTGAGCTCTCTTCTATTATCCAACGGTTATAGAAGGTTTTTCAATGGTTGCTTGAATGCTTGGTGTTTGACTTCAGAAAATGCGGCTGGAAAGCTTGTGTCAGTCAAATGTAATGCACATTTTCCAAGGTAGATTGTGTCAAAATCTGTCATTTTCCAACGATCAGATGGGACAAGTTCTCTGAACATTTACAGCTGCATTTGGAATGTTCTTTGAGCATTCAATGTCTTCACTTCGGTCATTAAAGCTTCTTAGTCTTTAATGCTTCTTCATGCTTGATGGTCTTGAATGTTCATTAATGTTGTTTTCTTGAGCATATGCATTCAATGTACTTTTCTTCAGCTTTACATAGGCATTCTTTGATCTGGGCAGCACTTATCATTTCAACTGATCATCATCAATCAAGGATTTTAGTATTTTAATCATCACAACAACATCCCTCAACTATCTCCCTCCCCAAGGAAACTTTATTTCCCCGTATTTATTAAGATTGTGAGACTTTGAACCAAAGATGGTTTTTGTTGTGTAAGAACCTTCAATGCCACTTAATTGCCAAGCAAAGCTAAATGGAAAAGAGTTATATTTTTGTATGTCAGGGCCATCACTCATCTTGCTCTCGCCCCCAATTTACCCATTTAATATTATATCCAACAGTGTATCATTTCTTCAGTGAATTTCTTCAGAAAATAAGTGTTCGTGTCAATCAAATGCAAAGTACTTACTACCCCTGCTTTCCGGACCACACACTACAAAAAACGCGGGGTTTGCCGACGGAGGTCTACCGACGGAATCCATTTCGTCGGCCGTCCCGACGGATCGCCGACGGAATATTGGAATCGACTGACTTCCGACGGAATCCAACATCCGTCGGGACCGTCCGACGGACTTCCCGACGGAATTTAGTTTAACAGTCAAACGGTGTCGTTTTAGCCTTGCTTCCCGACGGATTTTTCCGTCGGTCGTTCAAATTTCGACTACCGACGGAATAATCCGTCGGTAGCCGACCCGCTTTGACCCACCGCCTCGGATACCAATGAACAGACGCGTGGAATAAATATTCGCGTGCTACCAACGGAAATATCCGTCGGTAGCAAAAAAAAATTTTTTTTTATAAGAACCGCCGAAGGCAGTTTGTGAAGAAGGAAAAAAACTTTCGTCTCGTCTCCTCTGTTCTCTCCTCTGTTCGTGGTGATTTCGTGCGTGGATTGGATTTTCTTATGCGTGGATTGATTGACAAAGGGCATAACGATTATCTACTCCAATTTTCTACAATTTAAACAGTACGTTTTATAAATTCTTAATTAATTTTAATTAAGTTATTGTATTAATTATTGCATGTTAATTATTATAAAACTGTTATTGAATTATTATAAATTGCATGTTAATTATTATAAAACTGTTATTGAATTATTATAAATTGAATGTTAATTATTATAAAATTGCATGTACGTAGTTGATGAATATGTATAATTAATTCAAATATATGTTAGTACGTGGATTATATATTTTTTATTGGTTAATTGTAATTAATTAATGTATGTTAGTTCAAATATACAGTGTAGTTCTTGTTAGTTCGTTTTGATAATTAAACTAGGTTATTATTGTTGATTAAATTAGTAATTATTGTTATAAGTAGGGGTGTTGTACGGTTTGATTAATATAGTAATTATTGTTATTGTTTAAATTAAGCCATTATTAATTAGTTTGGTAAATTATTGATTTCATTAGTAACGTGATTTGTTATTGATTAAATTAGGAAATTATTGACTTAAATTACTAAAATGTTATTAATTAAATTAGAAAATTATTGATTTCATTACTATATTAATTATTGATTAATTTATTATACTTTTAAATTTTATTTATTAAAATAGATGAGTCAAGATGCTAGTGGGGCCTCAGGATCTCGACGTAGGCGGTCACTTAGGCCTGTTGAGCCTCCTATGACGACGTCGTCGCCATCCGTTCCACAGCATTCGCCGCCGTCATCTCAATCGTCGGCAGCTCGTCGACATCCCACGCGGGCCCGAGAAACTAGACTGAGAGTATGGATTGAGGGGGGAATATAGTAAGTAATTAATTAAATAATTTTAAGGTTTAACAATATTTAATAGCATCAATTTTTGTACATTTTTTAATTTATAATGTGTTTGTTTCTTAATATATAATGTCACAGCTTACTTCCTGGTAATGAGGTGTCGAAGATTTGCACTGATTCGATTATTAAGTGCAAGGTTGCTGCGAATGCCTACTCTTGGCTGAAGGTGCCGCAGACGAAAAAGGATGAATACTGGGAGGAATTTCAGGTATTTGAGTGCATTCAATTAAATATTAATAAACAATTTATTATATATATTATTTGATAAATATGCTGATCGAATATGTGCAGAAATATGCTTATTGGCTTAGGGAGTTTTTTTCGGACGACGATATTCACACGCACTGGGCCGCTTCATGTCAATCTAGGTATAATGAGGTAATGTACACCTGGAGGACTGCTTGGCGTAGTCGTGGCGTGGTGCAGACGTTGGGTACGGACGAAAATGGAGTCGACGTGTGGAACACGTTGACCACGTATTGGAGTAGCCCGGAGTACGTGCGGAAGTGTCAAATTACTCGAGCCAACCGTAGAAGTGATGTGGGAGGTGGGATGTCAAGGCATCGGGGGGGGGGGGGATCCGCGTATGAGCACTCAATTGCTCTAGTAAGTGTTCACTAAATTTATTTCAATTATTTATATTATATTATATAAAATAATTTTTATATGCTCATTTGGTACGAAATAGGAGCGGGATCTTGGGCGTGAACCCACACACGTGGATCGGTTGAACCTTCTTCATCCGTTTCATCGAGATTCGCAGACGTCCACATATGGACGCACTACCGAGCTTCACGTAAGTTTAATTAAATTGTGATGTTTTTTTAATATTTAATTAATTAAATGTATTGAACTATGTATTAATTTAATTTTTTTTAATTATGTAGTTGAATGTGAACCGGAGGATTGAAGAGGTCACGACACAGGCTTCTGCTGAAGCCGGGCCCAGCTTTCCCCCTCCGCCTGATCTTAACCGGATTTACCTGGACGTTGCCCCGGCTGATCGAGGACGGATCCTTGGCCTTGGCCGGATGAGCCGCTCAGTGAGAGCTGCGTCGTCCAGTTCGTCCCAGCGTGCATCGCAGGCCTCTGTATCCTCCACTGCTGCTCCGGACCCGAACCTAGTCAACTGGATGAACCAATACTTCCGACAGATAACTGACACTATGGGTCGATCGTTGGGGATGTCTGCTGATCAAATAGATACATGCTTTGCACAGGCGATGAGAGTTTCCTCTCCGCCTTTGAATGCTCCGGTTGGTCCAGTTCCCCCTACAGCTCCAGTTCCAGATCCAGATGTAGCCGCAGACGACGACGTCGACTTGAATTTCGCTGGTGGTGATGAGTTTTTTGACTTTAATGGTTGATGTTTGAACACTTTAATTTTCTGTCGAACTATTTATTTTTCTGTCGAACTATTTAATTTTCTGTCAAACTATTTAATTTTCTGTCGAACTATTTATTATTCTGTTGGACATATTTATTTTAGTTGATGCTTGTTTGTCAATGGATTGTTTATTTATGTTATTGTTTTTAATTTATACATAATACATAATTTTTCGTTAGATTTGGTATAAAGTAAAGTATTTTTTGATTTTTTTTCGATTTTTTTTATTCCGCCAAAATTACCGACGGAAATAAAAATTCCGTCGGTGGAGTACATTACCGACGGAATTTTGGGCGCGGGACTACCGACGGAATTTCAAAATCCGTCGGTAGCGCGCAGTACTTTACAGAAGCTTTTTTCGGATCCCTTTTCTCACTCAGTCGAAAAAAATTGTGGAAATTGTATGAAAGCAAGCAAATTTCGGTACGTTTTTCTTTTTTACTTGGTTAAATTTTGTAGTTTAGTTGTGCATTTTATATGGTTGTAGTTTAATTAGTTGTGCATATTATATATTTGTAGTTTAGTTGTGTATTTTAATTATATTTTTTGTAGTTTAATTAATTGTGCCTTTTTTATATGTTTGTAAGAATTTTATGTTAAATGTTTAACAGATGGAATTGCCGGATCGTCGATGGATGTATTGTACTCCTAGGTTCATTTTAGGAAATGTGAATAGTGAATTTTACAATGAACTTGTGTCATTTGTTGAATTTGCAAAGCTCCACCCACATTACATGTATGGGGATTGTATCAAGTGTCCGTGTAGTGCCAAAAAATGTCAGAATAAAATATTTAAGTCGATTGATAAGGTTTTGGTACATGTTCTGAAGAATGGTTTCACTGTTAATTATTATAACTTGACATTTCACGGCGAAGGACGTTGGCCTTATAACTTTGATCAAGTTTTATACTATTACACTACTGGTATCTATGAAAGACAAATATATGGTAATCAAGACGGCACGAGTAATGGTGGGGAACAACAGTTTGGTGGGGAACAATAGTTTGGTGGTGAAGAATAACTTGGGGAAGGAGAACCCAATATGTATCAAACAATGATAATGGAAGCCGGTTTTTCAAATGTAGAAGAGGAGCCGACGGATGAAGCATTTCGGTTTTATGAAATGCTCAAACTTGTCGATCAAGATTTGTATTCGGGTTGTGATTCTCACTCTCAACTGTCATTTAATGCCCGACTTATGGATATCAAGACCGAGGACAAGCTTTCTAACAGGGCATATGAGCAAATGACACAATTATGCAGTGAGATCTGCCCTCCTGAGAATAAGGTGCCTACAGCGTATCATCAAAGCAAGCAAATGATGAAAAATATGGGATTGCCGGTCGAGAAGATTGATTGTTGTGTAAACGGTTGCATGTTATATTGGGGTGATGAAGATAACAATCTGAACATGTGTAGGATGTGTAGGATGTGTGGTCATCCTCGTTACAAAGAGCCACGTCGGAAGGGGCCCGCTGGTCAATCGAAGTCGTCGAAGAAGAAAGTGGCACACAAGAAGATGTATTATCTTCCAATCATTCCTCGTTTAATGAGATTGTATCAATCCACTGCCACAGCACAACACATGACGTGGCATGCAACAGATTCGTCTTCGCCCGAGTCTAGGGAGATGCGACATCTGGCGGACTCGGAGGCCTGGAAACACCTTGACAACGTGTATCCCAATTTTTCTTCTGAACCGAGGAATGTGAGGCTAGGTTTGTGTACTGATGGTTTTGCACCGTTTGGGAGCTTTGGAAAGTAGTATTCGTTGTGGCCGGTGATTCTGACTCCGTATAATCTTCCTCCATGGATGTGCTTGAAACCTCAAACAATGTTTCTAACTGTATTGGTGCCAGGTCCGTCGAATCCAAAGGATAAACTTGACGTTTATCTCCAGCCTCTTATAAAAGACTTGATCTTTTTATGGGAAAGTGGTGTCCAAACGTATGATGTGTTCAGAAAATAGAATTTTACGATGCGTGCTGCTATATTGTGGACCATTAGCGACTTTCCTGCATATTCTATGTTGTCTGGGTGGAAAACGGCTGGGTTTCAAGCATGTCCGTATTGTATGGAACATTCTGAATCTTTCAGTCTTGAGAAGAGTAGGAAAGTTACATGGTTCGATAATCACCGAAAGTTCTTACCTCGAGATCATCCATTTAGAAGGAATAAGAACAACTTCTTGAAGAACAGAACAGTTACAAACAATCGACCGCCCCTTCGAAACGGTATTTTAATTATACAATTATTTGATCTAGTATAATGTTATACGTATATGTTTTATTAATTTCTTCTAGTATAATGTTACCGTACAGGACAAAGGTTGTTACATGAGATTCAGTGGACGGGTTTGAAAAAATCTACTGAGGAAAATACAGCTGAACACAACGGTCGAATCCCAGGTGGATGGAATAAAAGGAGTATTTTTTTAGATTTGCCATACTGGAGTTCACTATTGATCCGACACAATTTGGACGTGATGCACATTGAGAAGAATGTGTTTGATAATGTGTTCCACACAATGATGAACACAGAAGGCAAGACGAAGATACTCCAATGTCCCGAGAAGAGCTGAACATTTATTGTCGTCGTGAAGAGTTGAAAATGGATCCCAGTACAGGTAAATATCCGAAGGCTTGCTACACACTAGATAAGCCACAGAAACAACAACTGTGTCGTTGGATTCACGGGTTGAATTTTCCAGACAACTACGTGTCAAACTTGAGTCGATGCGCAGACATAAACAGGGGTAAGGTTTCAGGGATGAAGAGTCACGATTGTCATGTTTTTATGCAGCGCTTGATACCGATTGCGTTCTGAGACGTTGTTCCTCTCAATGTGTGGAGGGCTATCACTGAATTAAGTCTTTTTTTTAGAGATTTAACATCTTCAACGATCAAGATCGATGATATAATTCGTTTGGAGCAAGACATTCCAGTGATTTTGTGTAAGTTGGAACAAATTTTTCCACCTACCTTCTTCAACTCCATGGAACACTTACCCGTTCATTTAGCGTATGAAGCCAGAATTGGTGGTCCAGTGCAGTACAGGTGGATGTACCCATTTGAAAGGTAAACTCTTACATTTTTCATTTTTTATACTACATGCATGTTCACTGAATTAAAATATATATTTTTTATTATAAATCAGATATCTCCACAACTTGAAATGCAAATGTGGAAGCATCGATTGTTAATGCATATTTGAATGAAGAGGTTGGCATGTTTTGTTCTTATTATTTTGAAGACCATGTCAACACTCGGTTGAGAAGTGAACCACGTAACTACGGTGGTAGAGGTACAGACAATATCGGTGAAGAGGTCGATGGAATGCTGTCTATATTCAAGTCTAAGGGACGACCAATAGGAAAATTCACTGAACGAGAGTGGGAGACGAACAGAGAGGTAGAAATAGCACAAACGTATGTGTTATTGAATTGTGATGAAGTTCAGCCTTACATTGAGTAAGTATTTTATATTTTTATCACTACTTCATTTATGTAATTTAATATTAATTGTGATTGGATGTTGTGAATTAGAATGTATACTCAAGAACTAAGACGAACAGAACAAAACATCTCAAATACAGATATAGATGCTCGTCTTCAACGTGATTTTGCCCGATGGTTCCAACGTTGTGTGAGTACCATTTCCTTAAATTTTAGGTAAATAAATATGATTCATAATTAATGTTAATTATTTGAACTGTATAGGGACGGTCAAACGATTTTGAGAATCGATTCTTAAGGGATCTCAGCAAAGGACCACTACGTCGTGTAAAGACTTACAACGACTATATTGTGAAGGGCTACAGATTTCATACATCCGAGTATGCATCAAGAAAAACGACTACCAACAGTGGTGTTTGCATTAGCAGTGCAAACTACAATGCAGATGCAAGTGACTACTATGGGGTGTTGCACGAAGTCGTTGAAGTAGAATATCCGGGATATCCAGCAAAGACTGTAGTGTTGTTCAAGTGTCATTGGTTTGATTCAGGTCCTTCAGGAACAAGGATTCATCCGGAGTACAAACTCGTCGATGTTAATCCGAAAAGGAGCTATAGCGGGAATGATCCATTTGTATTTGCCCATCAAGTATCTCAAGTATACTACTGCAAGTATCCAATACGATCACGTAGTAAAATTGAATGGCACGCTGTTTGCAAAGTAAAGGCAAGATCAATGGTAGAAGTCCCTACAAAGAAAAGGAGTGATGAAGATGATTCTCCGTTTCAAACGGAACAAATAGAGGCTAGAACTGAAGTCCTTACGGGAGATTTGAATATCCACGTAGACTTGACGGCTGAAAATTCACAATTGATCGAAATTGAAAACGATAATGGAAATGAGGAAGATGATGAAAATGAAGAGGATGATGAAGAGGACGAAGAGGAGGAGGAGGATGATGATGAAGAGGAGGAAGATGAGACAAATAATGAAAATGTAGATGAAGAAGATGAAGAGGAAGAAGATGAATAATAAATTATATAATGTAAGCTAATTATTTTATTAGATGTACAATTTAAAAATATTTATTTATCATTAAGTTACAACTAAAAAGTGTGAAAAGAAATTAATTTTTTGAAATATTTTAAAAAATAATTAGCAAAAAAATGAATATTTTAGTATTTAAAAATATATAAATTATAGATTACAAATTTAATTATTTAATTTATGTGAAAGAAATTAATTTTTTGAAATTTTTTAAAAAATAATTAGCAAAGAAATGAATTTTTTACTAAAAAATATGAGTATTTTAGTTAAAATATGAATATTTTAGTATTTTAAAATATATAAATTATAAAAATATAAATTATAGATTACAAATTTAATTATTTGATATATGAAATTAATTTTGTGAATTTAAAAAAAAAAAATGGGCCGAAAATTAGTACATATACAATTAATATTACAATTACAAACAAGTAACTCACTTATCCGAGTGGTAGGCACCCCTGACTAGGTGCCCACACACCCGGGTTCGATTCCCAGCAAGGCCTGAATAAAATGTTGGCCTATAAAAATAGTTTGCAGGTCGGGTATGATCCACGACCGTTTTTTTTTTCCGGGTTGTGTTACCGATAGTAAACCTTGTCGACGAGGCTAGCACCGACTGAAAAATTCCATCGGTATTTCCTTCGGTAACCACGCCTACCGACCACAATTCCATCGGTAAACAACAAGTTTTTTGTAGTGACATTTGCCTCCTTAAGAAGGCACTCCATGGCATTCGACATGCCACCTAGCTTGTATAAGCACAGTTTTGATGAGTTTGACTCACCTAGCGTGTTTAAGCACAGTTTTGATGAGTTTGAGGTTTCTACACTGTCAGTGCTGCCGATACCTCGCTCTTTTTTTACAACCGCAACAATGTCATTATTTACTTGCTTTTATATGTGGATGGCATCGGCACTAGCAATAATGAAGGACTCAGGTCTTAACTACTTTCTTGGTATCCTCCCTACACTAGTTGTTGCAGGCGAATCTCACCTGACCAGATTTCTCTTATGCTGCTGTGAATCATATGAGCAAGTTATTGCAGTCACCCAATACAATGGTGTTGTGATACTATTTATTTCCTTTGTGTGTGTGTCTCTGTCTGAAATACATTTATAGTATCAGGGAGTTTTTCAATTGTTAGAGCTTTTGATGAAGCTTTAATTAAGCATCCAAGATTGTAATTCTTGAGGTGTATTCATTCGTTGTTGATAAATTAAGAGTAAAGACGGAGAAAAAGATGAATATCCATAAGAAACAAGAAAAAGCTACCACATTTTATTGAGGGGAAATACATTACAAAAAAAGTCACCGATTGACTTAATTATTTCCACTGGATGATGCCAAGGCCGATGGGCCTTGGGCGTTTAGACGAAGACAACGTTGAGGCGGCATTGCTGGGTCCTCAAGTTGCACATTTGTGGAAGCTGTTGAGCCCTCTGGTAGATCTGGCCCATCTGCCTCTGTCCCCCCATCTGCTGCACCTGCATTGCAGCGTGCCTGATGGCTTCGCACTCGCATCCTCGATTCTCCATCTCCTTGAGGCTTTCGCAGCATTCTTCTTGTACCCGCCTTGGGCTTACGCTCCTCATTTCAATTTCCTCGTCGTTCCTCGGCTGTTGGAGGAAGCGTTGGCATGCTCGGAATTGGCGCCTCTGCACCTGCTCCCTGCACTGCTGCTGTCCATCATTGTCGACGGTGATTGTGGTGGTGTAGGTGGTGGCTCCGGCTATGGCGAGGAGAGCCACCAGGAGTGCTGCTGCCAGTGCTACCTTGATCGCCATTGTATATAGTGTAGTGTAGTGAGATGTGAGAGATAGGAGATTGTGATTGTGATTGTGATTGTGATGGTGGTGGAAGCTTTGGCAGGGGTGTTTGTATTTATAGAGGATTTGGGGGTTCTGCATGCAAAATACGTGTTGCTTCATGGGGGATGTTGGTGGATGTATTTTTTGCTGGTGCGTTCTCGAGCCTCCACATCAATGTTCATGCATATGTTGCTAAAAACATGAGGTGTCATCACGGTGAAAGTAAAACTTCATTTCATTTTTTAACTCCTCTACTCAATCTTGTTTTTATGTATATATATCTACACAAAAACTTATATAAATAATTAAACTAAATTTGGGAGGAAATCCCAGGTCATCATGAGTCAAAGCTGGTCAAATTATCTAAGGCCTACGTAGTGGTGCTCTAACCACTTGAGCTATCCCACTTTGTCAAATATTGTCACTACAAAACAAAAATTATACTACTACAAGTTCAAACATATTCTGGATACTTAATTTTTTTGGGTGATTTATTCATAGTACTTTTGACATGTAGTTGTATGCTTTTGGTCTTGTATTGATAATACTTTGACCTTAAAGTAACAATATATTGGTTATGTAGTAAACCACCTGCTTGCGACCCACAAATTTTTTGAACAACCCGAATCTAGACTTTTGACCCGCGTTTTTTTTATATGTCTTATAAATTAAACATATTTGATGTTGCTCTATATTCTAAATCCTAATAAACCAAACTTCCTAACGCACCTAACTTCCATTAGTCTCTTTAAAGCTACTTGGATCACTATACTCCCCGGTCTCAGTTGTTTGCAATGCATATGAGACAAGATCAGCATACCCAAATTTTACAAGTGGATTGTCTGTGCTTTGTCTATCTCTGGTTATGCTATAGTTTCTCAAATTTTGGGTTTGCTCCTCATTTGATTCAGAGTTAGATGAATTGTCCTTAACGCATCTACACTGTCATATATATCCATTTTCAGCCACAACTGTTTCAACTTTGTTTCCCTCTTAACCTTTTTTGTTCTTTCTCATTTAGAAAAGGGATTGATTGACCTTGGTTTTTTCAATTAAGAAAGTTTGGGTTGAAGAAAGCCTCTCAGGACAATTCTTCTTCAGGTGACCTAACTTTTAACATCCAAAACATCTCCTCAGCTCAACCGAAAACTTCTTCTTGCCAGCTTTGAATCTAACATTCAAATCCTCCCCTTGACTTTAAAGCTTTTTTTTTCTTCATTAAGTGCTTTGTTCAGGCTCTTTGTCTTTATTGCATTCTGAATTCGTTCAAATGACATAGCTTCTTAACATCAAGGTATCTTTGAAGGTTTCCAAAGATTTTGATGCTCTCAACAACGGTCTTGTCCTCATTTTCTAGCTTGATATTAAGGTTCTCAAGATCAACCACTTGATTGAATTAATCAAGCTGATTTTCAAAGAGTTTTGTCATCTATCATCTTGTATGACATTAACATCTGTTTCATATATAACATATTTTATACTGACTTGGTGGCCCACACTTCCGCTACTGTCATTTCCTTTGATACCTCCCTCAAGACTTTGTCTCCAATGCACAAGATGACAGTGATACATGTACCTTTTCAAGAATATCAGCCCTCTTTTCCTTCCCAGCATTTGTAGTAGCCTCAGCTAATGGTTTAAGAGCATCACCAAGGCCATGTTGTGTCAACAACGCCTTCATTTTAATTCTCCAAACTCCAAAATCACTTTTTACGTAGAACTTCTCTCCATCCATTTTGAATGAAGCCATGATCTTTTTTTACAGACGGCGCCACTTGTTATGGATTCGATACCCAACCTAACAAGAACAGGTTCAAAGATGAACTCAAACTTATCTTGAGGGTAACTCAGCAAAGAAGAATCAAACCATTAAACGATTTTACTTGATTTTATTAAATTAATCTACGTCCACGGGATGATCAAAACACTATTTCCACAAGATTACATAATCAATCTAAACAAGAATTAAAATGAATCATTGACTCTCAGAATGAATTATTTCTCACACGATCTCTTGAATTACAAAGTACTCCAATCAACTAAGGCTTCGATTAAATCAATGAATGTGTTAATTGCGTTGTAACTGCATCGTGTTGTATATAAATGAGACTGGACTTGAGTTAGTTGCAACCACCAAGTAAATAACTCAACTATTTCTAACTGAAAAACTGTCCCTTGAACAACTCTCCTGAAAACAGTTAAGTCAATCTCCCTAAACGCAAACATAAATTAGTTGGCTCCTTCAACTGACCTTAACCTCATCTGACTTCTGCTAACATAAACTCAACGGTCCCACTCAAAGAAATCCCTTCATAGGCTAAATTCCACACCCAAATTCCCTCGTTCCCCCAACTACCCACCTCCCTCACACTTGCCCTTGTCTCTCGTTAACAAAAACAATCTAGGGAATTCGACACAGAAGGCAGCTGCCCCACACCAACTCACTTAATTTACACTCTCCCCGTCCCCCAACCCCCTGAAAACTGCTCAACGCATCCCTCAATTTTATTTTATTTTTAAAGGAGAAAATGGATTATATGGATCTGGTACTCTAAATAAAAAGTGTCAAATTACAGGTTACAAAAAAGATTAGTAACAAAAGACGCCAATTCAATCTAGACACCTAGACCCTCATGAAGAGTTACTTATGCGCAAGCTGCTCTCGGGTTTGCGCACCAGTCGTGACAGGAAGTCGAGACGGGGCATTCTTTGTGAAGGCAGAAAATGCTCCAGGCCTTTGCTCTAATTTCGTCGAACATTTTTTCTGGTTTCGGCTCCTCGTTTGAAAAAATCTTCTTATTTCTGGCATTCCATATAAACCAGAAATTAGGATCATCTATACTATAAAACAGAAAAGGCAGGAATACAGTTTCACATTCGTCCACTTCATGTAATACTTTTTGATTAACAATATTACACTTAAAAGTTAAATGACCATAATATTTTGTATCTTTTTTCCTACAAAATGTGAATTCACTGGCTTGGAATCATGCATTCCCAAAAGGTTCATTTGGTCCATCAAACTGATCGATTCAGATTGTGCAAGGAGAAACACTAGTGTGTTAAGTTGAAACAGATACAAGACACGGAGTATAAGCTAACTTACATTAATTTATTTATCGAGCCTCTAGCAGCGTAATGCTCATTGTATTTTTTGAACTTGTGGTGCTTGGGCTAACTGAATTTGGTACATCTCTTGAAGTGAAAAAACCAGGACGTTTAGGTTCGGGCAGGGGACCATCATTGCTCAGCATCTGTACCACTAAAGCCATGCCTGGCCTATCTTCTGTGTTTTCTTGAACACATAAAAGACCTATATGGATTGATCGCTCTATTTCGTTTAAATTGCTCGAATTTCTGAGACAAGAATCAGCTGCTTCTTCTGACCTTTTTTCTTTGTAAAGCATCCATGCCTGTTATATTTGCTCATAGGATTATTTTCATATCAAATAAAGATTCAAGATTCCACAGGATATAACACTTACATGTCCAAGAAGGTTGAGGTGGTGATCTTCATTCATAAATCCCCTGTTTCTCTTACCACTAACAATCTCAAGGACTAGAACTCCAAAGCTAAACACATCCGATTTCACTGAAAACAGACCTTCTGCAGCGTATTCTGGCGACATGTAGCCACTACATAAAAATGAATGATATGAATTAAATTGCATGAAAGGAAAGTGCATGTAATGTATTAATACACGAAGAATTATACGTACAAAGTTCCTACTACTCGGCTTGTGTTGGCTCCAGTTTCATTCCCTCCAAAAGTTCTAGCAAGACCAAAGTCTGATATCTTTGGGTTAAAATCAGAATCTAGTAATATATTACTGGCTTTGAGGTCTCTGTGGATAACCCTGAGACGGGAATCTTGATGCAGATACATAATGCCACGAGCAATACCATTGATAATGTTGAGGCGCCTAGGCCAATCTAGTAACATGCTTTTTGTAGGATCTACCAAAAGGGGGGACATATACGTATATTTGATACTTTTGTTTAAAGTTATCACGTTTAACAAAATTCAGAAAATAGTGCTTACCGAACAGTATTATGTCCAAACTTTTGTTTGTCATGTATTCATAAATCAGCATCATTTCTTCTCCTTGGAAGCACCATCCTAGAAGCTTCACTAGATTCCGATGCTGAAGTTTAGCAATACACACTACTTCGTTCTTAAACTCATCTACTCCTTGATGTGATGTTCTTGATAGACGTTTCACACCAATTTCCCGTCCGTCTTCTAGCACACCCTAGTTTTACAACACACTAATATCACTGGTATGTACTGTTTTACTTGACTAAAAACATGATTTTATTATCAGCTTTTGTGATTTCTTTGGCTCAATCATCAGTACAGATTCAGTAATTGTACACATTGCTTACTCAAGAATCAATTACATATCTTGAACACTTTAAGCAATAAATATAGATTCAGGTTTACCTTGTAAACAGGTCCAAATCCACCCTCTCCAAGCTTATTGTTGATCGAAAAATTGTTAGTAGCTTTTCTTATTGTGGATAAGTAAAACAGAGGTAGCTCGAGTTCCTCATTATGACTTAGGCCATGGTGATTATCCACATTGTTCTGTCCCGTCCTGCCTACATCACGAGCGACAAATTATAGGAGATGAGACAAAGTCTGCTTCACAACATAAAATAACTCATGTTCCTACCTGTCAACTTCTTTCTTTTCTTCGAATACAACATAAGGCTCAGGCTTAGAAGCAATATTCCAGTTACCAGGGAAAATACCACTATAAGTATTTTCCGTTTCCTTCCTCCTGAGTCTGTAGAGATATTTATTGAAATAAAACACTATTTTTACATGTCGACAGAGAACAGAATGCATAGTGCCGAAATCCATAATATTCATAATATTGTACAGAAATAGAAAATAAAAATAGAATAACTAACTTATATAATAGCTAGAAAACCTGCCAAAACTAAGAAGCAATGATATCAATCTTATAAGTATAATCTAACACATAAATAGTTAACCCCCAATTCTGTAATAATTACACAACAGTTTTATGTCATGAATCACAACTAATACTTATACATCATAGATAGTTCTTTTATTTTTTTGGAATGAATTCTTACCTAACTCAGAAGAAGACAAGCGTATATAGATATCTTGTCCTGGAGTCATCTCTCTGATGTTAATAAGGTCACCGAACCAAAGTAAACATCCATTTTCACCTCTGTTTATATTTAGACTTGCATAAGCCATACAGGAGCAATTGTTCAAGCATTGCACCTTGCATTCTTTAAGAGTCATTGTCGTGTTGTACCAAGAATGCCGAGAGTTAGGCAATTTAACACCCGAGTACTTCACAAATGCATCTCCATTTTCACAATTCAATGGTGTGCTTCTAACGCACCCTTTCGACCAATTTCCACTACGCCAACTATCGGGGTCTTTTGGTTCGAATTTATTCAAGCATCCACAATTGATAGGTGTATCTTCAATATAGCAAATACCATGTGCACCGCAAAGATTATAGATATCACAATTATCTGACAGAAAAGTAAGATACAAAAACCAACTTTGTGTCTGATGTTCCCACACCCACCTCTGTCCAGCACCAGTATCACTTAGTGTCAATCTTGTGTACACTGAGTCGTTGAGGAGGTCGTATTGATAGTAAAGACTACACCTTTCCAGGGCCCTGAACTATACCGCAAAACTTCACCATCTTTTAACAAGGTCTGCGGATAACCAGTAGGATCACAATGATACGTAAAATTTCCCGACGCTGGATTACCAGTGTTCTTCAGTGACGTGAGATAGACTTCTGCGCCGGTCTGAAAGTTGACGCCGAGCTTCATCCCTGGTAAAAGAGTATCAGTTGGATGCTCGAAACTCTGCCACACAAAATTCTCGGGGTTATCATCATCTGCATCTTTTATTACAAGATTCCCCGAGTCGAGCAGCTGTGCAACTGGAGTCTGCAGAGTTGTTGATGCATTAGTAGACCAAATAACATGATTAGTACCATTTACAAGAGCTAGAATTCCAGGGTGTATGAGTTTGAGCACACCTGATGCATCTTTGAGTGGATTATCTTTGTTGGCAATCCACACCACAGTTGTTCCTGTTATCTTCTTGTACCATATTCCGACGTACCTGTAGTCAGAATTCTCGGGGCTGAAGAAGCCCAATTCGAAGGTTCCACCAGATGAAATCAAGGTACTTGTAGTGTTATCTGTGAATATTTGAGAGTTATTTAAGGTATGAGTTGAATAAGTGGAGTACAAGGAGGTAATGATGAGAAATAAAGGTAGAGAGTATTCTGTGAATGTGGAATTCATGTTTCTGGTTTAGGAGAAAAGCAGAGGATAGAGAATTAATAATGCTAAGACTTAAGAGTAAAAGTTACAGGGTGAAAGAAACTTTGTATCTTGACTAGAATGGGGTCGTCAGCCTCAAATTTATTAAGCTCTATCGTATCTTACGGTTGACCTGAAACAGTTTAGTCGTGATATGAGGACTCTACACATAATGTTAATTTTAGGGAAAAAGATTTTTTGAGGAGGTCTATCCAATCAAATTTTGTAAAATTAATAAATCCAAAATTTGCAGATTTAACCATAATATTGTGAAATTAGGGTGCCACACACAAACGGCAAAAACTCGATCATAAAGTCATAGCAAAAACGTCGATCATCATCATTGCTAAAACGTCTCATATTGTGGGCCGGATAATCACCTCTACCATTTGGGAAGGAGACTCATCGAATGGACAATTTAAATGGGTGAAAACTTTGCCTAATGTTCTGATACATGAAAGAAGGTTTTTCTACACCTTTCTACAAAGCTCAACTGTTTTTGATAGATGTCCAAGTGGTCAGTTTTTTGAAGCAGTCAGTAGGTTGGTTATCAATTCTCAGTTGTTCAACACATCCACTTCATAATAACTACTTATTTGGCAGCGCTTAAATTGAGGAAGCACATACACATTACTGAAATAGGTATTTCATTAATGTTTCCTACGCATGCTCCGTCCTGTTTTTAGGTTGATGCTTTTTCCCCTGTAGTTTATAATGTTAACGCTTGCCTACGCTTATCTTTGACATCAAATCTCCATTCAAGTCGTTTGGTTGTTGGGAGTTTTTGTACCTTTGTGATTATGCTTCACAAGCTTTCACCCGATAATGTTCCTTGCATTTTCTTGTCCTAAAACTTGTCACACATAGGGTTTCGGTAGTACAATCACATTGCTTCTCTACACAATTCATGATCAGTTTGATGAATCATCATTTCCATTTTCCCTGTGCTTCTATTTCATCCGATATTTGCTAATTTCTGGAACCGAGTACTAGCTCTTCTCAATCCCCTTCTATTTTGGATCTGCCACCATAGCCCAAAACTCGGCATCAGCCCCTGATATAGATGCACTATAGGGAATAAGAAGAATCAAGAAAGTATAAAGGAAATCCACAAGCTTAACCACTACTATTCAACAATGATTCTCAATAATCCCCTAACTAGAACTCTCAAACTATATATGTACTAACTACACTAACTGTCCTAACATCTAACTGTCATGGGCCCAACACAAAGGCTCACCAATCATAAAAGAAAGGGCGTTGTTATAGACACCCACCATTGTATTGAGGACACCCACGAGATGAGGACACACACCGTTCGGATGAGGACACCCACGTGGAAAAGCCAAATTTGCCCTCCAAATTTCTTTCCCTCCCTCCACTCTCTTCTTTCGGTACACCCACCCATCTTTACTCTTCTCCCCCACTCCCACCTCTTCTCCCCCATTCTTCTCCCCCATCTGCCCCAAACTTCTCCCCCACTCTCTCCGTTCTCACGGCGACATCGAACTAGAGAGGGCACCCACGACGACATCGAACAAGATAGAGAGAGAACACGGGCGGCGCATCGTTTTTTTAGAAGAAGAGGACGTTCGAATTTTTTTTTTATTTTTTGCAAAAATGGTTAAAGGTTAGTTCTTCTTGCTTATATTTAGAATTAGTGTTGTGGTAACACGTGTTTTCTTGTTGAAACATTGATTCTATTGTTATAGGGTTTCATGATTTAGGTTTTGTTTTTTGAATTTTGTGTTAATTCATGAATGTGTTGATTAAGGTAGGTTTTTGTGTTATAATCATGTTTATGTGTACAATGTATCAATATTTGATGTGTTAGGATGGAAATAAACCAATGGGCATCTAATTGGCATGGTTTAGGAAGAAATTAAACGTTTTCTTCTGGTTTTTCTAACATTGAGTAGGTGTCCGGAACTTATTTTCGCACATGGCTTGTTTGTTGGGGGATAATTTTCGAACATGTCTTATGTGTTGGGAACTTTTTTTCGTACATGGCGTGTTTGTTGGGAACCTTTTTTCGTACACGGCGTGTTTGTTGGGAACTTTTTTTCGAACATGGCTTATATGTTGGGGGATAATTTTCGAACATGGATTGGATGTTTGGAACAAATTTTCGTACATGGCGCGTCTGTTTGTTTCGTACATGGCGCGTTTGTTTGGAACAAATTTTTGAACATTGATTGATTGTTTGTTGGGGTTTCAGTTTCGCACATTGCTTGTTTGTTATGGTTTCAGTTTCGAACATTGCTTGTTTGCTAATTGTTTCATATTTTTGGCATATTGTTCATGTTTTCTTAGAGGGTGTTAGTAGGGCTCGACTGACTGCTTCCAATAGGAAAAGGAAGCAACATGTTAGCGATGAGGCCGCTCCACAAGAGCCCAATCCACAAGAGGTCGTTCCACAAGAACCGGAGGTAGATGATCAAGACAGGGAGGAGGGAAACGATGAGGGAGATGGAGAGAAAGAGGGACAGGACGAGGGAGAGGCGGAGGGAGCCGTTGGTGGAGACGATGAGGGAGAGAAATAAAGAAGAGTTGAGAATGTTGATCGGCAAATTGTAACCTCACCTCCCCTTCTCACAAGCTTCCAAGAGCATGTAGCCAAATACATATGGTTAGATGAGGAGCGAGATGTTGAAAGTGTGCTGGTATGCAGTGTTTAAGTTTAAGTAGAATAATGTTGTACTAAATGTTGTGACAAATTGTACAACACTGACTCTAACAGAATATCAGAAATTAAGATACACAGCGGAAGACTTGAAACACTAAAAACAAACGTGACACAATGGAAATATTTTTCACATAGATTTTATAAATAAAAATATATGTGAGCCTTACGGCGAAATTCAATACTTATCTTCAAGTACAAATGTTGTGTGAAATGTTACAGCAATAACCTTCACAACTGAAACTACAAACGGGGCAGGTGTCTTGTTCTAAAAACGAACTAAGTGTATAAATTATACACTGTCGAAATGCCTAGTCTATCTAATGATTACACTCTCAATAGATAAGAAGACATACAGCCATACGGGTGGGATACTTCGTATGATCTAAAAGGTAAAACTACTGGCCACAATTCCTAACAGGGATCAACGCTCGGTCTAGGAAATTGATCGAATAGAATACACTGATTTGAGAAGCCTTCAATCGGTATTTATAGAAGTGGGGTGCTGATTCTAGAGGCTTCCATAATGAGATCCTATTTTTTAGGAACTCAACTTCCATGATCCTTCTAGATCCTTCTTGCACGTTCCAGGTCATTCTAAGATGCTTCCAGCCTCTTCTAGCTCTTCTAGGACGTTCTCCAATATTCTGGAATCTTCCAGGTTCCAGATCCTTGTAGAAGCTTCTAGACTCTGCCAGAAATGCTGTGACATTTAGATCAACATTTAATGTAGCATTTCAGAAAGGACTTAGAAAAAATCTCGAAAGGTCAAATTAAGATGTTGTTGATAATGTTAAGACATTTAAGGATTAACAACATCTACAATCTCCCCCAATTTGACCTTTCGACTACAACACACCTGATGCACATATATTTCTATACATACTCAGTATTATGTACTTAATTGAGGTCGACATCATTGCTAAGTACTAGTCAAGACAATACCTGTTGTAATCGTTGGATCAAATCAAATGAAGATCAAGGATAATTTTACAGTGATCCGTGCCATAAGATCAAGATAAATTTTATCCAAAATAGAACAAGTATAAACACTACACTTATTCACAACATAAGTAACTTTACTAAGATCATAAGTTGAACTGGAAGGATTAACTTAGAATCTAAGTAAGACACTAACAAAAACAAACAAAAGAGCAAAAACAATAAACAATAAAAATGGACAGAACAAGGACTAAGCAACCTGTAGCAGACACATGATAACTTGTAAACAATTTAAGCAAGGGCAGTAAACAGATATCATCAAGTGGAACCATAATTAAGCAAGTTGTAAAACAATAGACAACCTATCATCTAGAAAAATAAATAACAAGTGTATCAGAATTCAAACTTAAACATTAATTACAGAGATTGAACTGAATAAATGGCATATATTGTTGTGGTAACAGCTGCAGCATCAACTTCCTACACCATAGCCATTATGGAATTCAGATCTCCCCCTGTCTAGCAGCTTCCTCTATGGAGATCACCATACAAGGTCTCCATGTCAGCATCATCATCTCCTTCATCAACAAAGTATGTAGATGCAAGGTGTGCAACTACATTAGTCACTGCAGCATATCCAGCATCAGGTCCATCACCAGCATCAGCAGCAGCTGGAACTCCATCATCATTCATTTCTTCAATCACCACATTGGAGTTGGATGGTGGAGCTCATAAATTGTTTCCTGCAAGTGTTGGAGTTGGAGTTTGATGAATTCCTGTGAAAGATACACATTACCAGAAATGTTGATACGGATGTTCTCAACATTTGGGGTTGCATTTCTCTGTCTTGATCTGGATGATTCAGGATGATCAGAAGTTGAGGGTCTGGAAGTTCTCTGTGGACTAGCAGTACCAGGAGCAACTAAGGGCAGATCAATTACTCTGTCCCCAATCAATAAGGCAGGAGCAACAACAAGCAGTGGCACTCTCCCCCTCAAGACATCAGTCTTCTTAGCAGTGAAGCCATGGTGCTTCAAATAGTTTGAAATCAAGACTGGATAGGGCAGATTTCCTTTCCCAGTAGTTTTCCCAGTAAACTTCCTCATATGGTGACAAATGGTGTGGCCTAAATTGAACTTCTTAAGTATGGAAATCCTATACATAAGAATGGCTTGATCTCTGGTAATTTTAGTGGTGTTGGTAGTGGGGATCCAATTGTAAATAATCAGCTTATACAAAACAGAATGTAAGGAGGTTAAGTGTCTAGCCAACATTTTCCTAGCCCACTTAGTCTTTCTACCCCCTGTGATTGCAGTAATCACAACATCCATATCCGGATCCTCATCCTCATCAACATTAGGGGTGTGCAAGAACTCATTAATAAGTTCAGGAGTAAATGGCACATCCCTCCCCCTAAAATTAACAGTACCATAAGATTTAGAACTTCTCCTACTAGTGCTTTTCTTCATACAGGCATAGAATTCATATGACCAATTAGTCAGAAAAGCTTCACCAAATGTAACAGCATTCAACAGATTTCTATCCTCTAAGAACTTAATCATTCCCTTACTATCAAAATCAGGCACATTAATTCTTTTCTCAATCAATAGCTTCCTCTTAGAGTAAATTTCTAACCTTTTTTCAACATAGTTAGAGTGATCAGAGATACCTTCACTTTCTTCCTCAGAAGGCAGTTCCTCATCAGGATCAGAATCTCCATCATGTTCAGATGAGCTTTTGGATGAGCTCTTTGCTTCAGCAGATGAGCTCTTTGCCTCAGAAGATGAGTCTCCACTTCCACCATCATCAGGTTCTGGTGCGGACTCCTTTGCAGCAGCAAATGACTCAGCATTCTTCTTAAGAGATTCTTGCATATCTCTTAGGCAAACATTGAAATCAGAATCAGAGTCTGATTCAACAGGTTCTTCTTCAGGGATCATCTTGGCTTTCCCTTTTCCTTTAGGATCAGCAGCAATCTTCTTCTCAATTGGTTTCTCAACAACAACTTTCTTTGGTTTCTTTACAGCAACAGTGGCAACTTCAGTCTCTTCATCAGAATCAGTGAACACTTGAATGGGTTCACTAGCATCAGCTCCGAATTTCTTCTTCTTCCTCATAGATTCAGAGTAATCTACTCGGGTAAAGACACGGTTTGACCTCCTCCTTTGAACAGGGCTTCTCTGTCATTTCCCTTTCTGCACCATTTTCTTAAGAGGAACAGGGGCAGACTCATCAGAGGGTGAGAGAGAGGAGTTTGTACCATCATCAGAAGCTTCGGCATCCTCCATTTCGACATCCTCAGAATTGGATGCATCAGCACTAGCTTTTCCTTCAGCAACGGTTTCCACATTCCGTTCCGGTGCAGCAGGCTCAGTAGGGTTCGATGAATTGGGGGTTTTTGCAGCAGCAGCCATCTAGGCAGTTTGTTCGGCCAAATAGCTTGAGATATCCACAGTGATATCTCCGAATGTCATCACAGGTAGATGACCAGTAGCCCGAAGAGTGTTGGATACCTCTTCAACAGCCCTAGTGAACTGTTCAACGGTTGAGTCTTGTGGGATGTGGGTAGTTGGTGGAGTAGTTTGTGGAACAGGAGTAGTTGTTGATGGGGTTGCAGAGACATTGGTGTCGGCATTTGAGGAATTTGACTGTTGTGAGGCCATTGAAGCAAGAAGATCGAGAGAGTTTTGGGTGTTTTGATCGGAAGATTCAGGAGCAGAGTGTGAGTGAGAGTGTGATTGAGGGTGGTTTCCAGCCATTAAGAAGAATCGGTTGGATTTCCAAGGTAGGTTTGAGAGTGTATGCAGCAAAATTGGGAAATACACGACCAAAAAACAGTTTCTGCAAATGTAGTACTTAACAAAGCTCGACAAAAACAATTAGCAACATAAATCACAGTTAATTGAGTTTTATAGAGAGAATGTGTGTAGTTGGAGGTTAACACGATTAATTCCAGAAATAATTTGATAGTGCTCCACATTTTTAGCCACAACCTAGATCATTGTTTAATTAGTGGGAAAATCAATTTTATTAATTAATTAAGTAATTAAGAAGTTTCTAGAATTTTTACTTAGTCTAAGCATAATCTGAAAAATAAAAAACGTGGATTAGTATATAATTAAATAAATAAAATAAATCTCAGTAACTAATTAAATAATTACAACAGATAAAAATAAATTCGAATCAGGCAATGTTGTGCTCAAAACTGTTACAAACACCTCAACACGGTTTTTACATGAATTTGCTTCATTTGTGTTGCACCATATTTTTTCTTTTTGTGTTATAGCATCTAATTTGTATTGATCCATTGTTCATGTAGAGTACATCGTAGTAGCGAACTCCGTGCCCCATACTTACTTAATGGATTACAAATATGTTGATGTTTTTACCAAATATCACCTTTTGAAAAGAAGGCATCGTAGTAGTGAACTCCGTGCTCCATAGTTACTCAGTGATTTGGTACATCTTTTAGTATGTTAATAACATTCTCATTTTTATGCATTTGAGAGGTGTAAGACGTTTATTTTTGCACTCCAAGGTTCTTAGATTCGTAGATATTTTACAAAGGAATTATTTAACTAAGTAAGAAATAAATTCAACTTATAAAATTTATACAACCCATGATGTTGTCCCAAATGCTGGCGCATTTGTGACAACATCCATCCGAATTTTTAAGATAGTGCTCATACCAAGAGATTTCCTCAAGATTGAGAATCTCTCATGGTCTAATGCCTTGGTAAAGATGTCAGCATTTTTTTTTTCAGTAGGTATGTACTCCAACTTTACAATATTCTTCTCTACTAAATCTCTCATAAAGTGATGTCTTATGCTAATGTGCTTAGTGAGTGAGTGTTGTACAGGATTCTTAGAAATGTTAATAGCACTAGTATTATCACAAAAGATAGTAAGTATACCATTCTCAATACCATAGTCATGGAACATCTTGCTCAGCCACAAGAGTTGTGTGCAGCAGCTTCCAGCAGCAATATACTCAGATTCTGCAGTGGATTGTGAAACACAATTCTGTTTCTTGCTGTGCTATGATACAAGATTGTTTCCCATGTAGAAACATCCTCCACTCGTACTCTTTCTATCATCTATATCTCCAGCCCAATCAGCATCACTATAACCAATCAAAATGTTGTTGGTGTCCTTAGTATACCAGATTTCAAGGTCACTTGTACCTGAAACATACTTGATAATCCTCTTCACAGCATTCAGGTGTGATTCCTTTGGATTAGCTTGGTACCTAGCACAAACACACACACTATACATAATATCTGGTCTACTAGAGGTTAAATATAATAAACTGCCTATCATGGATTTGTAAAGTGTTGGATCAACATCTGTTTCCAGCACTATCTTTGCAAAGTTTCAAAGAAGATCCCATAGGAGTTTTCATTGGTTTTGAATTCTCAAGACCAAATCTTTTAACCAAGTTCTTAGCATACTTACTCTGGGAGAAGAAAATACCATCACTGCACTGTTTGATTTGAAGACCTAGAAAATAGTTCAAGTCTCCAACCATACTCATTTCAAATGTTGCAGTCATTGCCTCAACAAAGTTACTCAACATTTTATCACAAGTAGAACCAAACACAATGTCATCAACATATATTTGAGCAATAAGTAAATCTCCTTCAGTGTGCTTAATGAACAAAGTTCTATCAGCTTCTCCTCTAATAAATCCATATTCCAAAAGAAAGTCAGTAAGCCTACCATACCATGCTCTAGGAGCTTGTTTAAGACCATACAATGCTTTCTTAAGTTTATATACATGATCAGGATATTGTGGATCTTCAAATCCTATAGGTTGTTCAACATATGCTTCTTCATTCAATATGCCATTTAGAAATGCAGCCTTTACATCCATTTGATGAAGTTTAATATCAATAAAACATGCAATAGCTAGCAGTAATCTAATAGATTCTATCCTAGTAACAGGTGCAAAAGTCTCATCAAAATCAACTCCTTCAACTTGGGTGTAACCTTGTGCTACTAACCTAGCCTTGTTTCTAACAATATTACCAGATTCATCAGTTTTATTCTTGAATATCCACTTTGTTCCAATGACATTAGTATGACTAGGTCTTGGAACAAGTGTCCACACTTCATTTCTTTCAAACTGACCAAGTTCTTCATGCATAGCATTAATCCAGTTTTCATCAGTTAAGGCTTCTTTAGCACTCTTAGGTTCAATTTCAGATAAATAGCATTCAGAATTTACAACATTACACATAGAAGACATGCATATTGTTCTTACCACATCTACCTTGTTTGATCTTACTCTCCCTCTTGTTTGCACTCCAACTGTAACATCACCTATGATCTGGTCAGAAGGATGAATTTTACCTATTCTTGAAGAAGGATTCGTTTTGGGAACGTACTGGTCATTCTGTGAAGTTACAGCTGATTGTTCTGTAGATGTTGACCCAGATGTGTTAACATTTGGTGCAACATTTTCAGACTTCAGTGTATTCTCAGAAGTGTCAGTAACCTGTGATACATCTTCTTCATCTTTGTCATTTGTAAGACCCTTATCATCATCAAACATAACATTAACAGATTCTTGAACAATGTTAGTTCTAAGGTTATATACTCTATAAGCTTTACTATTTCTAGAATAGCCTAAAAAGAAACCTTTATCACTTTTAGAATCAAACTTATGAAGTTGATCCCTATCATTCAAAATATAACACACACAACCAAATACATGAAAATATTTCACACTTGATTTTCTGTTGTTCAAAATCTCATAAGGTGTTTGACTTGTGCCAGAACGAATAAAAACCCTATTAATAATATGACATGCAGTATTCAATGCTTCTCCCCAAAATTTCTTAGCAAGACATTTGGATGTTAGCATGACTCTAGCCATTTCTTGTAAAGTTCTATTCTTTCTTTCAACAATTCCATTTTGTTGTGGAGTTTTAGGAGATGAATATTCTTGCAAGATACCCTTTTTATCACAAAAATCATTAAACATGCTGTTTTCAAATTCCCTACCATGATCAGTTCTAATACGGCCAACTTTCAAGTTAAACACATTTTTGAACCTCTTATAAAGAATTTATATGCAGCAAATGCTTCAGATTTGTCTCTTAAGGACTCTACCCAGGTATATCTAGAAAAATCATCTACCACAACTAAGGAATACCTTTTTCCTCCAATGCTTTCAGTTTCCATAGGACCCATCAAGTCCATGTGCAGTAATCAAAACATCGATGTGTAGTACAATGTGACAACATTTTGTGCGACATTCTTACCTGCTTACCTTTTTGGCATGGTCCACATACAGTGATATTGTGAAACCTTAGTTTTGGAATTCCTTTTACTGCATCTGCTTTGATTAGTTTTTGCATTGCTCTGTAATTTGCATGACCCAATCTTTGATGCCATAAAACATTTTCATCATATTTTGACAAGTTACACATATTTGTTCCAATAAGATAGCAATTATCAGCTGACCTAGTACCAGTCATGACACAAACTTCATCTTTATTAAGAACATAACATGAATCTTTATCAAATTTCACATGCAAATTATCATCACAAAGTTGACTAATGCTAATCAGATTTGCAAGTAAGCCATCAACATGTAAGACATTTTTAAGCTTAGGAAAACCTTCAACATTCAAAGTTCCTTTACCAACAATCTTTCCTTTAGAACCTCCACCATATGTAACACTACCACTATTCAAGGTCACATAATCAGATAAGAAATCAGTACGACCTGTCATATGTCTAGAACAACCACTATCAAAATACCATAAATCAGGTAGACATGCTTTTAAGGAGGTGTGAACAACATTACAGGTAGTTTTTGGTTTCCATGCAAATTTCAGAAACTGTTTACTAGGATGTGACAGTTTTTTATTCAACATTTTCAAAGTTTTCTGTTCTTCAAACAATTTTATACAGTAAGGGCGAATATGACCAACTTTGGAACAGTAATGACAGATATACTTCCTCTTAACCTTGTGAGTATTTGATTGTGCAGATATTACACCAGATGTGTCAACATTTGCCTTCACAAATTTCACAGGTTTTCTAAATTTATCAGAAATAGAAGCAGTAGAACCATCATAACCTAAACCATGATTATTAGATTTACCAGTAGCTATAACATTATTTACCTCGGAAGCACTCTTGGAATATTTCTTGAAACATAAGGTGGAATTTATCAATTTCTTCTTTAAGTTACAAATTTCCAGATCTCTTTTGGTAAGTATAACCTCTAGCTTGGTGATTGTGTCCTTCAGATCCTCATTCTCTTTATTCAAGGAATTAAAAGTGAGTTTCTGATTGTTCCAATCATCTAACAGCTTTTGGTGTTCATTGTCATCAGTCCTTTTTCCTGCATCATCAACCAAACCATTAAAACAGTTCAAATCTGGGTGACTCTGTTCTGATGTTGCTGTAGATGTTGAAGCATCAGGTACAGCATCAGAATCTATTTCATCCAGATCATCATCTGAGGAATCATTATAATCAATTCTGGTAAAATTAGAATACTCATTCTGATTTAATTCATCAAGATCATCATCATCAGATTCATCACTCAAGGTAGCACTAAAATTCAGTTTTTTCTCAAGTCTAGTATTGGCACATTCATTTGCATAATGGCCATAACCAGAACAAGCATTGCATTGAACTGATTTTCGAAATTCAGGATCATACCTTGGTTTACCTTCACTCTTTGATGGTTTTGGTGTGAATTGACCTTTCCTCCTTTCTGGTTGAGGTGTTGATGTGTTGATTTGAATCTTAGGCTGAATGTTTCTAGATTTGTTCACAGATTTCTTAAGAAACTTATTAAAGTGCTTAGTGAGCAAGGCAATGTTGTTAGGATTGTTGAGGCATTCATCAAGCAATTCTTCATCAGAATCAACTTCAGTAATGATAGGTTGAACTTCAGAAGTGTTTATTGTTTCCCCTTTAAAAACCACACCTTTCTTATCAGCATTAGCTTCATCAACTTGATTAGTGTTTATCTCATAAGTTCTAAGAATACTCACTAATTCATTTTGACTTAACTTATCTGTATCTTTTGCCTCTTCAATAGCACAAATTTTAGCATAAAATCTTTTAGGAACAGATCTTAATATCTTATGGACTACTCTAACATTAGAAATAGGGTCACCAAGAGAATGTGATTCATTGATAATCTCACTTAACCTTTCATTGTAGGCTGTAATTGTTTCATCTTCCCTCATTCAGAGATTCTCAAATTTTGTCCCCAACATTCGAAGCTTGGTCCTTCGAACACTTTCTGAACCCTCACAATGCTCTTGCAACCTGTCCCATGCATCTTCAGAAGTAGAACAGTTAGATATAATTTTAAACATTGAAACATCAACAGAAGTAAAAATAGCATTTAAAGCTTTAGAATTGTAGCTTGCTGTTGTTATTTCATCAGCCGTCCAGTCAACTTCTCTCTTGAGTTGTATTTCACCATCTGCGTCTGCTGGTCTTTTTGGAGCTTCCCAACCTGTAAGTACAGTCCTCCAAGCACGTTCATCAACTGACTTGATGTACATACGCATCTTAGGCTTCCAATAAGCATAATTCGATCCATCTAAAACGGGTGGCCTAAGTGCCGTGGATATGTGATGTGTTTCCATTGCTAACCTACACTAAAAATACACTTGACCAAAGATCTAACCTAGTGTCGTCAGGTATCGGCTCTGATACCAACTGAAAGTGTGCTGGTATGAAGTGTTTAAGTTTAAGTAGAATGATGTTGTACTAAATGTTGTGACAAATAGTACAACACTGACTCTAACAGAATATCAGAAATTAAGATACACAGCGGAAGACTTGAAACACTAAAAACAAACGTGACACAATGGAAATATTTTTCACATAGATTTTATAAATAAAAATCTATGCGAGCCTTACGGCGAAATTCAATACTTATCTTCAAGTACAAATGTTGTGTGAAATGTTACAGCAATAACCTTCACAACTGAAACTACAAACGAGGCAGGTGCCTTGTTCTAAAAACGAACTAAGTGTATAAATTATACACTGTCGAAATGCCTAGTCTATCTAATGATTACACTCTCAATAGATAAGAAGACACACAACCATACGGGTGGGATACTTCGTATGATCTAAAAGGTAAAACTACTGGCCACAATTCCTAACAGGGATCAACGCTCGGTCTAGGAAATTGATCGAATAGAATACACTGATTTGAGAAGCCTTCAATCGGTATTTATAGAAGTGGGGTGCTGATTCTAGAGGCTTCCATAATGAGATCCTATTTTTTAGGAACTCAACTTCCATGATCCTTCTAGATCCTTCTTGCACGTTCCAGGTCATTCTAAGATGCTTCCAGCCTCTTCTAGCTCTTTTAGGACGTTCTCCAATATTCTGGAATCTTCCAGGTTCCAGATCCTTGTAGAAGCTTCTAGACTCTGCCAGAAATGCTGTGACATTTAGATCAACATTTAACGTAGCATTTCACAAAGGACTTAGAAAAAATCGCGGAAGGTCAAATTAAGATGTTGTTGATAATGTTAAGGCATTTAAGGATTAACAACATCTACAGTTGTGTTGAAGTGTCACTGTCATGTGACCAAACTATTGAATTGGGAGTTCGATGGTGAACATAATTGGCGTCATTGGCGGAGGTTTTTTAGAGGATCTAAATTGATTCATGTTAGACGTGCAGCTTACAAGTATTCAAACAAGAACCTTATCACAGCCTTCGTTGAGAGATGGCACGAAGAGACCAACTCATTCCACTTGCCCTTCGGGGAAATGACAATCACTCTTGATGATGTCCACTGTATCACGCGTTTGAAAGTTAATGGTCTCCCGGTGCAGTCTACTTCCGAAGAACATATTTTGGCTTCAGATTATTTGATGAAATATTTGGGTTTATCATTAGTAGAAGCCAAGGAAGCATTAAGTGGACAACGAGGGGGTTCTGTGAAGCTAGCGTGGCTAAGGGAGACTTTTATGCCCATGATGTCCTCGGACAATGAGGACGAGGTGTTGTATTCAACACGAGCGTTTGTGTTGTACATGTTTGGGACCACTTTGTTCCCGGACAAAAGTGGTACTCATGTTCACGTACAGTGGTTGCAGTATACAGACGACATGGCAGAATTTTCAAATTATGCTTGGGGTACCGCAACACTTGCCTATTTGTATAGACAATTAGGGATGGCGTCAAATTTCAAGTGTAGGAAGATTGGTGGTTACTTTACGTTATTGGAGGTATTAATGTATTTTAAATAAGTTAGTTAATATTTCCTGTTTTTCATTTGATATTGACCTAATATTGTACTTTCAGGCTTGGATTTATGAGCACTTCCCTACTTTGATCTTGCCGCCTCATAATCCAGATTTTGGCCATACGGATCCACTATCGATGCGTTATGCACCCGAAGCTCATACAGGCCCCTGCGTCGACCGAGTAAGAGGCTTTAGAGAGCGATTAGATACCCTTCTAGCAAGCGAGGTACGTTACTAACCAAATTAATATATTTGTCTGTTGTTTATTTGTTTTTAAGATAAATACGCATTTTTTATTTAATTTGGTGTTGTAGGTTAACTGGAATCCATATCGTTCCATACGAGAAAACCATCCATTGGATGAGGTATCTTACTTTCATGGGTGCATTGTGTGCGGAGATATTGTTGAGCCGTACATGTCGGATAGAGTGCTCAGACAGTTCGGGTACGTGCAAACCGTTCCTGAAAAGCCGCTTGCTACCCGTGTTAAGAGAACCGGTTCCACATCCAAGAAAACAAAGCTAGTGTGGGGTGCTATGGCGGAGTACTTTTCTACGTGGGACACACACATGCTTACGGAGGATAGACTTGGTGAGCGTTGTATCCAAGATTCGGGTTGCAGTGATGGTTATGTTGATTGGTACCTCGCCAACGGTCGTCCTTTTGTTTCAAATCCTTCTAATAGGAGACTTCCTCCTCGTGAGCCTCCACGTAGGGCCGAGTCATGGCACTTGGTAGATTTTGCAAAGGTTGAGCTGAACATGTTGTTGCACAAGTGGAGGAACGACGAGCCATTAACAATGGATGGGGTAATGCAAAAGGTTGAAGAAGTTGTGAGGCAGCTTGGTGGACAAACTTCGGATGACGTAGGAGAAGAGGCACCGTCATCATCAAGTGCACGTCGTGGACGTGGAAGGGCTAGGCGTTCTTGAGGCGTTACTTGTTTTATATCATTTTGAACAAAAACTTGACAATGTTGTTTTTTAACATGTATGGTAACTTGTATTTAGTGTTTTAACATATATGGTAACTTGTATGGTAACTTGACTACTTTATGAATGTTATGTTGTATTTATTGAATGGTTTATATATAATGTTGTATGGTTTCATATGGTTTTTATAATGTTATAGTATGGTTTATATATAATGATGTATGTTTTTACAAATTTCGGATGACAACACCCACGTGGTAAAGTTATATGGATGAGGACACCCACTATGTACGGGACAAATTTTCGAAAAAATGAAGACCTTCCAGGACAAATTTACCGAACAATAAAAAATTTCGAACATTTGTAGTATGTGCGGAAGTAATTTTCGAACATTGGCACGTTGTTGGGAGCTTTTTTTCGAACATGGCCCCAATGTTCGAAAAAAAGTTCGTCACAGAAACTTTTGGTTTAAAATTCGACCAAGTAAAACTCGCGGAACAAATTTTCGAACATAGAACAATTGTTGTGACCTGTTTTTCGAACATGGACCAATTGTTTGGAACATTTTTTCGAACATGGCCCCAATGTTCGAAAAAAAGTTCGTTACAAAAACTTTTGGATTAAAATTCGACCAAGTAAAACTCGCGGAACAAAATTTCGAACATTGGCACGAAGTTGGGAACTTTTTTTCGAACATGGCCCCAATGTTCGAAAAAAAGTTCGTTACAGAAACTTTTGGATTAAAATTCGACCAAGTAAAACTCGCGGAACAAAATGTCGAACATTGGTATGAAGTTGGGAACTTTTTTTCGAACATGGCCCTAATGTTCGAAGAAAAGTTCGTTACAGAAACTTTTGGATTAAAATTCGACCAAGTAAAACTCGCGGAACAAAATTTCGAACATTGGTACGAAGTTGGGAACTTTTTTTCGAACATGGCCCCAATGTTCGAAAAAAAGTTCGTTACAGAAACTTTTGGATTAAAATTCGACCAAGTAAAACTCGCGGAACAAAATTTCGAACATTGGCACGAAGTTGGGAACTTTTTTTCGAACATGGCCCAATTGTTGGGAACCTTTTTTCGAACATGGCCCCAATGTTCTAAAAAAAGTTCGTTACAGAAACATTTGGTTTTAAAATTCGACCAAGTAAAACGCGCGGAACAAATTTTCGAACATGGACTTATTGTTGGGAAATTTTTTTCGAACATGGACCAATTGTTGGGAATTTATTTTCGAACAAAAGTCAATTTTTTGAAAAAAAAATGATCTCAACTATAGGTTTTTCACACCATATTATACTTTTAACACAATTGTAGTGCCTCATTCAAGCACGATAAACCATTAAAAAAATAGGCTCGACTCACGTTTGGTGGACGCATCAGACTTCTTCTTTTTCTTTCCCTTTTTGGGTCGACCACGAGTGTCTTCCTTAGGGGGTGGCTCAATAAGAGTTGTAGTCTCGGGGTTTGCAAGCTCCCTCATACGCTTCAAGAAGATGAGTTGCTCCTCCGCAGAGAAGCTCTTATAAACCTCAGCCATATCGTCTACGGAATCTTCAAACCGATTTTTGTTATGGATGGTAGGAGGGTCATCCACGAGTGTGGTGGTTGGGGTAGGCTCCATATCCAGCTTCCTCCAGAAGGGATCAATGGCATTCACGGGTATCGGTTTGTCAAACTAAACATACTCCTCGATCTCATGACCACAGGGCAAATCGTATACCTTCCTCAAGATATGTTGGCACTCTTTAGGATCAAATCCGGGTTGTCGAGCATTCTTTTTAAGGCGGCATGATGAATTTCTACTCTGATAAGCGAAAATTTAAAACGTTAACGTTAAACAACTTACAAAATAAAAAAATTACTTTAAATAAATACAAAAGTATAAACATACATGTTGGTTGTGGTATTGCCAAAGTGCATAAAATCATTCGTCCAAGCCCTTACGAACCTCTCTTTATAAGGGGTAATCCAACTCTTCAACACGTAATTCACTGGCTTCTTCGGAAATTTGGACTTGAACTCTCGAAGAGCTTCTTCAAAGTCAGACTGGGTATCGGACCTCCATAAACGGTTGAAATAAAAGTTGAATACCTCCCATTTTTTGACATCTTTAAATTCACCCTTGCAGTTGGCTAACACATTCCGATCAATGTGGAATGTACAAAGAAAATGACGGGCTTCTGGAAATTTCTTGGCCACCGCATTCATCAATGCAAGTTCACGGTCCGTGATAATAACATCCGGAAGAGAAGATGAGCCCAACACGTCTCGAAGCACCTCCAATGCCCATTGATAATTCTTTTCTTTCTCATCCATTAGGTACACCGACGCAAAACAAAATGTGATCCCAGTCGATGTAACTCCCACAATCTCCAAATAAGGTAACCGGTACTTATTCGTCTTGTATGTGCAATCATGAGGACCTTCGGAAAAGCATGCACTAATTGGAGTGAGACGGGATGTGCAAAAAACAACTCGTTAAGAGTGTTTGTCTTCTCACATCTTCGCGTGGCATGAAAGTACTTGTGCTCGACAAGTTGACTCATCAAATATTACAACTGACTACGTCCACAATATCGATGGATTCTATGCTTCGACCTTGCATTGTAGATCGTTCGAAGAGTCGAGTGATTGTGCACATTCTTCTTCTTCAACCTAGACAATACAGATTTAGGAGGAGCGTGTAATTTGGACATTTCAATTACGAACTCCTCTTCCTCGGTAGTTAGACGGCCGACATAAGAATGACCCTCAAGGTAATGGGATATTGGATGGTTATGTGTACCGCATTTCACCTCCAATCTCCACTCACATTGAGCTTCTTCTGTACCCTTCAACAAAAACGGACACCCACATTTCTTGGTACCCGTAACCCTTCCTCTCTTTTCTTCTTCCCCTCATTCTTCTTAGCCTTCTTCTTAGGAGGCGCGGGCTTCTTCTTTTCACGATACGCACCGCCACGCTCACACGTTAAGAAAATACGTGCCTTTTTATTCCCTTGTCCATTATCCGAACGCTTCACAACAATAACTATGCTGTGTTGTTTTCCCGTACGACGCACCCAAGACAAGAGTGCGTCACGAGACTCAAACAAAGCCATATTCGTGAAGACGTCCGTGTAGTCCATAATTATTTCACGACCCCGGACGTCAGGATCCATAACATCATCATTCTCAATTTGTTGAATAGCAGATTCTTCCAACCACTCATCATCATCATCATATTCCTCTTCAACTCCATATTCATCCACCCAAACGTCATCCTTATCATCATTCAAATCCTGAAATTAAAAACAAAAAAATTATACAAATGTTCGAATATAACTACCATGCAAAATATAAATGTTCGAAACTAACTTCCATTCACAACACAAATGTTCGAAAATAACATCAAAACAAGAGACAAATGTTCGAAAATTTATTCCATGCAAATGACCTATGTTCGAAAATAACTTCAACACAAATGACCAATGTTCGAAAATTTCTTCAACACAAATGACCAATGTTAGAAATTTTCTTCAACACAAATGACCAATGTTCGAAATTGTCTTCAACACAAATGACCAATGTTCAAAAAAAACATGAACATCGTCGTCTTATTCGCGAAACCAGACTCGAATAAGAACTTTTTTCGATTCAAGCAAATGTCATTCATATTGTCAAAATGTATGTCCTAAATGCATACTATTTAAACTAGATACCATTATAAACTCATATTATGCAAAAAAAAAAACAACATTAAACTACCAAAATACCACAAAACCTTACACATAAAAAAACTTCCATTTTTTAAAACTAAAAAACCTTCAAAACATGTTAAACAACTTACTAATGAATATTTGGCACCCCCACGGGTCAATTTTGCATCACTATCGGCCATTTTCGAGTTCTTCCACAAGCAAAATCGTTTTTGCAATTTTTGGAAAGTTTTAGAAATGGAATTTTGATCGACGCCTCTGCTCTTCCCGCGATAGATACAGTGGTGGGTGTACTCATCCGCTGTTATTTTTAAAAATTTCAAGGAGGGGTAAAATAGACCATTTACATACCCTTTTTTTTCAAAAAAAAACTTCTCGTGGGTGTCCTCAATACAATGGTGGGTGTCTTTAACCGCGCCCTAAAAGAAAAGCCCAACATATAAAGGAAAAATAACAAAATAGCCCAATACTCCTATACACTTTAGGCGTGGGTTATATGCCCCTCCAAGTATGTTAGATGCACTCCCCCTCCACTTTTATTAATTAAATATTCATGTAAAATACATATTTTGCCCTTTTAGTAAAATACAATAAAATACAAGATAGATGCACTTCCCTATATTTCTAACCCTAATTGGAGAAGTAGTCGCTGCCGTCGTTGTTGCCCACCGCCGACAGTCACCGTCGCCCACCTCCAACAGCCACCACCAACCCAAATAAATTTAGAAATTCAAAAACAAAACTTAGAATTTAAAAAAAAAAAAAAAACCTTATTTTCGATTAATCAGAGTCGACCAAAAACACTCCCATCGACACTGATTTTCCAACCAAAAACATTCCCGTCGAAACTGGTTTGTCGACCAAAATTTTTAAAGAAATGAAATTTTCGACAATAATGAATCGACCAAAAACACTCGACGAGAGTGTTTTTGGTTAATTCATTATTGACGAAAAAAAAACTACATATGGGCGGAGGAGGCGGCGCGCAGCGGAGAAGGAGGCGGAGCGTGGCGTCTTGTAGAAATTTAAAAAGGAAAAAAAAATAGGGTAAAGGGGCGGCGGCAGCGGCAGCGGTGCTGAGCATAAAGAGGACGACCGCCGCTGTTGTAGAATGAATTAAAAAATAAAAAAAGGGAAAAGGGAAAAGGGGTGGCGGCTTAAGCGAAGGGCGGTGTTGTCGGGCGGAGTTGGGCGGGCGGGCGGCAACGATGAATTGAGGAGGAAGAAGAGTGGGAGAAAGGGGAGAAAGAATGGAGTGGGGAAGAAGAAAATGAAAAATTAAGGGCATGTTTGTTTTGGGATTTTGAGGATTTTGAAATCCGGATTTCAAAATCTAGTGGATTTCAAAATCCTAATACTTTTTGTGTTTTGTGTTTGTTTTGGAATTTATTTAGGGTATGATTTAACTTTATAGTATAGGATTATAGGTTTTAGGGTAAATTTCTAATAGAGTCATTTCACTCCTAGTTTTCCCTAATAGAACCTAGTCCATTATTTTTTGTCTAATTGATTCAAAATTATATTTCTAAGACACTTATACCCTTTGATTGCTTTGAATAAATGCGAAATAATTATTTCAAGTAAATAAGTCAAATAAATCTTCCAATCATCTATTAACATAGAATCTCGAAAACAACGAGATTTATGGATATTCTAAAATTTAAAAAATTTACTAAAAAGTAGTTATTCCCATTAATTTTGTTCATTTGGTTCAACTTTGAAATTTTGGGAGTCTGCATTTAATTCCAGAGATTGTAAAGAGTTAATCTGCATTTTTCGGCGACGACGAGGACGATTCACCGCATCAGGTAGTGTGATCATCTGCATGTTTCATTGTAATGTTATTTTCGTCAATAATGCGTCTGAGGTATTGAAAATCGACCGCCATTTAAACTATATGATGTAGATGATACAGAAAAAGGGGGACTGTATATTTTCTAAACTGCATGTGTTGTGTAAAATTGATTGTTGTTTCTTAGATTTGATATTTTAAAGAGTTTGAGTTAAACAGGGCATAAGATTAACTTACTAAAGATGTAAACCCCAGAAATTACATGTTTTATTAAATAGTTTTGTTGATATTTAATATGACGTATGAAAAATTAACAGAATTTGGTGGGACTGTTCCGTTATTTTTTATATGCAATTTTTCCTTCAGTGTTGATCGAATCTGCAGGAAATTTTGGAAATCAAAATTTGGAAATACGAAATTTGGAAAGTCGAGACTTTTCAATTCCAAACCCTAATATTCAGGAATTCCATGATTTGGGGAGATTATGGAAATTAAATAACTAGCTTAATTTTTAATTTCGAAAATCAAAATACAACTTGCATGTGCATCGGAAAGTGCATGGACATATGAAATAAGGAATGCATATTCATTAAAAAGCATGAATAAATATGCATTGTGTATCGTAAATAGATATGCATTGTGCAGTTCCCAATGCATATATAGACATGCATTGTGCAGTTCACATATCATAAATAGATATGCATTGTGCAGTTTAAATATCATAAATAGATATGTGTAATATTGTACACTGATATAAAACAAATAAAATTTATAAGTCTGATCACTATAATATAAAATGCATTAAAACTGGAATCTTAACAATTATGGAAATATAAGATTTTTTTTTTGTAAATATAGGAATAATCTGAATAACAAAGCATAAATTCTAGGATTAAAATTGAAATCTGAGAAATTGAAATTGAAAAACAAATTTGGGAATTTTCTTCGGTGCATAACAAGAATTTGAGGGAATAATTTTCGAAAATCGAATTTGGAAAGTCAGTAAATTACGGGAAACATAACCTAAATTTTAGGATTTTGACTCTGCAACTTTTTTGGAATTTAAAATATGCCGTTAGTTTTTTATTGGCATAAATAGATTAAATAATTAGATTAAGGGTATAATGGTATTTTTTGCTTTAATTTGACTCTATTAGAAAATTATTCAACTTGGTGTTTCTATTAGCTTAGTGGGTTCTAATAGTGGACTTATTAGGGAATAATCTCTAGGTTTTATAGCTGGTTTGTGGGTATTTATAGGGTTGACTTTTATATGGTTTATAGGTATTTATAGGGTGGGATTTTGAAATCCTAAATCAAAATCCCAAAGGGCATGTTTATTTTGGGATTTTGAGGATTTTGAAATCCGGATTTCAAAATCCGGATACTTTTTATGTTTTGTGTTTGTTTTGGAATTTATGTAGGGTAGGATTTAACTTTATAGTATAGGATTATAGGTTTTATAGGTATTTATATAGGGTTTATAGGTATTTATAGAGTTGACTTTTATAGTGTTATAGGATGGGATTTTGAAATCCTGAATCAAAATCTCAAATTGTAACGGGGGTGGAGTTTCGAAATCTCAAATCCGGATTTTCCATCCCAAAACAAACATGTCCAAAGTGTAACGGGGGTGGAGTTTCGAAATCTCAAATTCGGATTTTCCATCCCAAAACAAACATGCCCTAAGGGTTTTAGTGTAAAAATTAGGATCTTTGTAGGTGGTGTATTTATCATAGTGAATTTTGAGATAAAAGGGGTAAATAGTAATTTAGGGGGAGTGCATCATCTTAGGTCCGTTTTTTGAAAAGTGGGAGTTCATCTAACATGCCTGTAGGGACATATAACCCACGCCTACACTTTATTTGAAGGCTCTCCGAAACAGCCTTACTCTCAAGGCTGATGTCTGAAAATTGGCCCAGCATAACTTCCACATTTATCAGATTGGCGAAAAGGGAGCTACCCGAGACGACTTCTTCTCGAGAAGGACAAAACTCTTTTCGGATAGCGACGATGACAAGATGGTTAAAACGCTCTTACCTCAGGCTAGGGACTTCACCGTTTTTTAGCAGAGGCCCGCCATTAATCACGCGGGGTTCACTAATTTACACCAATCTGCTCACATTGAAATTCACTTTAAAAGATGCAAGTCCGTTCCATCGTCTCCAAGTAAGCCCCCTGCCTTATCTTCAATGTCGACAGGCTTTCATTGTTCACGACCACCAGAATTCTGGAAAAACAAGACTGCAGAGGAGGTAAAAATCCACCGTCTATAGTGGCCGCCACGTGTTTGATAAAATGCCCAGGAGAAGGGTTGCTTATTTTACAGAGGGAGTCTTTCCCCTTTCAAGAAGATCCAATAGGGGAAATTCGAGAAGACGAAGGTGGCCAAATCACATTCGTTTTATTCTAGTAGGGTGTCAATTTTCCCCTTAAGAAACTTGGGTGTTTTTTCTGTTCTCCTAAGAAGGTGAGGATAAAGAATAAAGAAACAATGAGTTTGGATTGGGGGGGAAGCTGGATGAGTTTTGATCTGATGTTAGTAACCTTTCAATGAATAATAAGAGGAAGGTGCCTTATTTTTTACGGCTGCCGGAAGGGTCACAAATTCATCCAGTATTTTAGGTGTCTCTTCTCAAGAAGGCTATCGGTGAGTTTGGGGCAGTGGCAGAGTTGCCGGAGGAAGTGCAGGCTTTGGACCACTCGTTTGTGCCGGAGGAAGTGTGGGAGCGTCGCTGGATGGCTGGTAGCGTGGGGATGATTGAACAGGTTCTTGTTGTTGGCAAGGACGTGGTGCGGATGGTAACTCGTGGATTAATGTGGAATACATTTAAGTATCAGGGAGTTTTTCAATTGTTAGAGCTTTTGATGAAGCTTTAATTAAGCATCCAAGATTGAGGTGTGTTCATTCGTTGATAAATTAAGAGTAAAGAAGACAAAACTAGGTTGTTTTATTTATTTATTGAGGGGAAATACATTACAAAAAAAGTCACCGATTGACTTAATTATTTCCACTTGATCATGCCAAGGCCGATGGGCCTCAGGCGTTTAGACAAAGACAACGTTGAGGCGGCATTGTTGGGTCCTCAAGTTGCACATCTGTGGAAGCTGTTGAGCCCTCTGGTAGATCTGGCCCATCTGCCTCTGGCCCCCCATCTGCTGCACCTGCATGGCGGCGTGTCTGATGGCTTCGCACTCGCATCCTCGGTTCTCCATCTCCTTGAGGCTTTCGCAGCATTCTTCTTGTACCCGCCTTGGGCTTACGCTCCTCATTTCAATTTCCTCATCGTTCCTCGGCTGTTGGAGGAAGCGTTGGCATGCCCGGAATTGGCGCCTCTGCACCTGTTCCCTGCACTGTTGCTGCCCATGACTGGCCTCATTGTCGACGGTGATTGTGGTGGTGTAGGTGGTGGTGGCTCCGGCTATGGCCAGAAGAGCAACCAGGAGTGCTGCTGCAAGTGCTACCTTGATTGCCATTATAGTGTAGTGTAGTGAGATGTAAGAGATAGGAGATTGTGATTGTGGTGGAAGCTTAGTTAGGGGGTGCTTGTATTTATAGAGTGTTTAAGGGGTGTGCATGCCTATTACGTGTTGCTTCATGGGGGTGTTGCAGGTGGATGTATTTTTGTGGAGGTGTTGCAGGTGCATTTTCGAGCCTCCACATCAATCTGCATGCAAATGTTGCCAAAAATATGAGGTGTCATCACGGTGAAAGTAAAACTTTATTTCATTTTTTAACTCATTTTTCTACTCGATCTTCTTGTTTGTGTATTTATATATTTCTAAATAAAAATTCTTATAAACCAAACTTTCCAACGCTCCTAACTTTCATTGGTGATCAGCTAATTAAACTTCTTTTTTATTTCAACAATTAAATTAACACAGCAATTAACTTTTTTCCAAATGCTCCGAACTCCTTTTCTTTCAGAATTGTTGCCTAAGATTGGATATTATATATATACTCCCTCCATCCCGTGATGACTTGCTTACCTCGACCGACTCACTTTGCGAAAATAACTCAAACAGACTGGACTAACACAACTGTGGTAGAATTTGGTAAAAAAAATTTGTTCAAAATTTCAGTGGTGAGGTCAGATATGGGTAAATGTTGTTCATATTTTTACTGGGTATTGTTCGAAATATCTTGAAGAATCGCTCACGTTGATATATGGGGTCCTTATAATAACACTGAGTTCATAAAACTGAGAAGAACTCTGTGAAGATTGAAACAGATACAAAACATGGAGTACTGTTAGCTAACTACTATTTATTCATCTAGCCTCTAAATGCGTAATGCTCATAGAATTTCTTGAACTTGTGGTGCTTTGGCTAACTGAAGTTGCAGTTGTGAGTACATCTCTATCAGTGAAAAAACCAGGATGCTTAGCTTCAGGCAGTGGGCCATCATTGCTCAGCATATGAACCACTGAAGCCATGCCTGGTCTATCTTCCGCGTGTTCTTGAACACATAAAAGACCAATATGGATTGATTGCTCTATTTCTTGTAAATAGCTTGAGTTTTTTAGACACGAATCAATCGCTTCTTGTGACCTTTCTTCTTTGTACAGCATCCATGCCTGTTAACATTTCTCATATTCTAAGGATTATTCTCATATATATCAAATAGAGATTCAAGCATGTAATACTTACATGTCCAAGCAGGTTGAGGCGGTGATGTTTATTCATAAATCCCCTGTTTCTCTTACCACTCACGATTTCAAGGACTAGAACTCCAAAGCTAAACACATCTGATTTCACTGAAAACAGGCCGTCTACTGCATATTCTGGGGACATGTAGCCACTGCATAAAAATGATCATTGATATTAAATTAAGTGCCTGTAATGTATCAAGACACCAAGAATTATACATACAATGTTCCTACTACTCGGCTTGTGTTGGCTCCAGTTTCATTCCCTCCAAAAGTTCTAGCAAGACCAAAGTCTGATATCTTTGGGTTCATGTCAGAATCTAGTAGTATATTGCTGGCTTTCAGGTCTCGGTGGATAACCCTGAGACGGGAATCTTGATGAAGATACAAAAGGCCCCGAGCAATCCCATTAATAATGTTATGGCGCCTAGGCCAATCTAGTAACATGCTTCTTGTAGAATCTGCAACAGGGGACAATTTTCAGAAAATACATGTTGATTAGCTATTGATGAATATCATGCGGAAATTATTTTAGTAACCCTTACCAAAGAGTATTATGTCCAAACTTTTGTTGGTCATATATTCATAAACCAGCATCATTTCATTTCCTTGAAAGCACCATCCTAAAAGCTTCACTAGATTTCGATGCTGAAGTTTAGCAATGCAGATAATTTCGTTCTTAAACTCATCTACTCCTTGATGTGATGTCCTTGATAGACGTTTCACACCAATTTCCTGCCCGTCTTCTAGCACGCCCTAGTTTTACAAAACATACTAATGTATATCACAGGAACGTACTATGACATTTTAATCAACTTTTAAGATTTATTTGATCACTTGAAGCAGTAATCATATACAATGCAGTAATTATAGATTTAGTCTACCTTGTAAACAGGTCCAAATCCACCCTCTCCAAGCTTATTGTTGATCGAAAAATTGTCAGTAGCTTTACTTATTGTGGATAAGTCAAACATTGGTAGATCGAGTTCCTCGTTATGACTTACACCAGGATGATTATCCATGCTGTTCGGTCTCATCCTTTCTGCAACATGAGTGATAAATTTAGGCATGGTAACAGTTTACATAGTATTCCTATAACATGCCTTAAGCTTCACAGCAAGAAATAATTCATGCCTCATACCTGTTTCCTGCCGCTGATGATTGTACCTCTTCCTTTTTTTCAAATACAGCATCAGGCTCAGGCTTACGAGAAGTATTCCGGTTACCATGGAAAATACGACTACAAGTATTTTCCATTTCCTTCTTCTTGAGTCTGTAGAATTATATATGAAAAATGAACATGAAATTTTTTAACAATTATACTACTGTTTTATATCATGAATAAATTCTTACCCAACTCAGAAGACGCGACCCTTATATAGATATCTTGTCCAGGAGTAATATCTATGATGCCATCAAGGTCACCAAACCAAAGTAGGCATCCAGTTTCGCCTCTGCTTATATCTAGACTAGCATAAGCCGTACACGAGCAATTCTTTAAGCATACTACCTTGCATTCTTCAAGAGTCATAGTCGTGTTGTACGATGAATTTCGAGTGTCAGGCAATTTAACATGGGAATACTTCAAAAATGCATCTCCGTTTCCACAATTCAATGGCGTGCTTCTAACACAACCATTCAACCAATTTCCACTACCCCAACTGTCAGGGTCTTCTGGTTTGAACTTATTCAAGCATCCACAAACAGGCACACTTTCAATATTACAAATACCCTGCGGACCGCAAAGATTGTAATCATCACACTGATCTGATGGTATAGTAAGGTAAATAATCCAACTTTGTTTCTGATACTCCCAAATCCATCTCTCTCCAATACCAGTATCACTAATTGTAAACCTCGAATATACTGAGTCGTTGACTAGCTCGTAGTGGTAGTACGCCTCCTTGTCGTTTACGACTACTCCAAACGTGTAATAGGGATTCTTCCTCAATTTACTACTCTTGCTAAAGCTTACACCATTCCAGGACCCTGACCTTGACCGGAAAACTCCACCTTCTTTTATGAAAATTTGTGGATAACCAGTTGGATCAAATTCAAATGTAAATTCTCCTGATCCTGGATTGCCTACGTTCTTGGGTGATCTGATGTAGACTTGTAAACCCGTCTGAAAGTTGACGCCGAGCTTCATCCCTGGTAAAAGAGTATCAGTTGGATGCTCGAAACTCTGCCACACGGGGTTATCGTCGTTTTCATTTTTCACGACAAGATTCCCCGAGTCGAGCAGCTGTGCAACTGGAGTCTGCAGAGTTGTTGATGCATTAGTAGACCAAATAACATGATTAGTACCATTTACAAGAAGTAGAAGCCCTGGCTGTATGACTTTGAGCACACCTGATGTATCTGTAAGAGGATTGTCTCTGTTGGCAATCCATACAACAGTCCTTTGTGGTATATTGTTGTACCACATGCCAACGTACCGATTCTGGGAATTCTCCGGGCTGAAAAAGCCCAATACAAAGGTTCCACCAGATGAAATCAACGTACTAGAACCCTTATCTGTAAATATTTGAGAATTATTTATGGTGTCTGTTGGTGTTGGATATGGCACTTGGTGAGTGGAGTACAAAAAGATTATGTTGAGAAATAAAGGGAGGAGGTAGCATTTTCTCAAAGTGCTAGTATTCATTTGTTCTGGTTTGATGAATATCAGAGGCTTAATAATTGATAAGGATTATGATTAAGATTGAACATTTAAATATATTTTCTACAGTATTCTGCAATTAGGATTTAGGACCATATCTTTCTATACTACTTCATCCCTCAAGCTTTAAATTTACATTTGATTTATTTTGCGAATTTTACTTTTTTTTTTTTTTTTTTTACTTTTTCTTATGGGAAAATATCAATTTTGGTCACCGAGTTTTACTTCTTTTCATATTTGGTCACCCACATTTCATCACTATCAAAATTGGCCACTCACTTATTATATTCTATCAAAATTGATCATTCCGTTAGTCAATCTGTCATTGACTAACGGAGAAAGAGTTTTGAGCTCAAAATTTTCAAAACATTAAAAACTTTTGATGCATCTTCTAGAAACTAATGAAACAAACGCAGTAGTAAGAATGAAACATGTGAAACGCGTTCTCATGCGGAATTTTCATTATATTTATCCTTGATTAGAAAGAATTTTCAAACGTGATTCAATCAACTTGTTGGGTAGTCAAAAAAATTTCAATAAATTTTTAATAATTATTTAACTCAATTATGAATTCATTTGTTGTTGGTTTACTTTTTAGAACGTGATTCAATCAACTTTGCTGGTAGTCAAAAAATTTCAGTAAGTTTTTAATAATTATTTAACTCAATTATGAATTCATTTGTTGTTGGTTTACTTTTTATTTTACAGGAAAATGAGAAATTCGGTTTACTTTTTATTTTACAGGAAAATGAGAAACTCAAGATAGAATGAAACTTTGTACTCTTGTTTTTTTTTAACAATTGTACTCTGTTTTTCAATTCTTGGTTTCATATTGAATTTGTATAATAATTGGAGATATAAATTTGGAATAATATCAATTTTGGTTTTTGACTACCCAGCAAGTTGATTGAATCACGTTCCAGAAGATGCATGAGAATTCTTTCTAATAAAGAATAAATATAATGAAAATTTCAAGATGCATGAGAATTCTTTTGACCTATTACGGATAAAACTAAGATTCTTCAATGGGTATTCACGCTCCGGTAGGTTCCACATGTTTCATTCTTGCTACTGCGTTTGTTTCATTAGTTTGTAGAAGATGCATCAGAAGTTTTTAATGTTTTGAAAATTTTGAGCTCAAAACTCTTTCTCCGTTAGTCAATAACAGATTGACTAACGGAATTATCAATTTTGATAGAATATAATAAGTGAGTGACCAATTTTGATAGTGATCAAATGTGGGTGATCAAATATGAAAAGAGGTAAAACTGAATGACCAAAATTGATATTTTCCCTTTTCTTTTTTATATTTGTCTCTATATTTTTTTTCTATTAAAAAAATATTAATTAGATACTGAACTGATTTTTTGACCAATATTCAAATAACGCAAAAACTTTTATGCAAATACTTTATGTGTGCTTATGTGAAAATTACCCAATTTATGATTTAGGTTATTATATTTGGCCCATATATTTTTCCGACCCGGCCCGCTCAAACTTAAAATTTTAATTTTATGCAAATTCCTTAAGTTTAAATACCAAAATTTACTTTTGTAATCCCACACCCTCACTGTGTGCGATTTACACACAGTGAGGCGTCGCCCTCCATCCCCCTTCTACATTTCTGGCCGCGCCAATCTGTCCTCCCGTCGCGCCGATCCGTCCACCCGCCCGCCGCCGAAGCCGCCCTCCCGCCGCGCTGATCCTTCCATCCGCCCGCCGCGGACGCCGCCCTCCCGCCGCGTCGATCCGTCCATCCGCCGCGCCGATCCTTCCATCCGCCCGCCGCGGACGCCGCCCTCCCGCCGCGTCGATCCGTCCATCCGCCGCGCCGATCCGTCCATACGCCGCGCCGATCCGTCCATCCGTCCATATTTTCATTTCCTATTTTACATTTTCTACTCTTCTTCAGGTATTTTATATTTTGAGTTTGATTCAAAAAGTTGTTTTTGTTTCTGTTCTCTGACGATGATTTTTATAAATGACATTTTATCTCTTGAGAATAATTTTGTGCTGAATCTATTTGGAGACCTAGGCTGAAGAGAATCTGTTTTCATTTCTTTTAAACAGAATAGCTTTGCATTCGATATCTTTTATCTCATCTTATTTGATTTTCTGAGAAATTTCCCTTATTTTGTTGCATAAAATTTGTTTTCTGATTAGCCTGATGATCAAATCACAACTTTCGTTCTTCTGAGAATATTTCGTGCGGAAGAATTATGGAGACCTGAACTGAAGAAGCTTTATTTTCGAATCTCATTTTTTTTTTTGCAATTACAGTCTTTCAGTATTAACTAAAATTAAGGAAGGGGACGATAATTGTTTCTCAGTGATGATAATTTACAGATGATAATTTACCTTGTAAGTAAATTGACCATGAAGTAGAGTACATTGGTGGATAACTGGTAATACTATCATATGCAAAATATAATACTATTGTGTGTATAATATAACACTGTGTGCCTTTAGATGTTATACTGTGGAAAAATATGAAGCAAATAGAGACAAAAATAAGGTCAAGAGGTGAGGATGATGAATTGCTGGACAGTGTTGTTAGAGAAGAAGAGAATGATGGTGACGTAATTAAAAAAAAGGTATAATTGCATGTAATACTGTTAATACTGTTACGTTTTAATTGTAATACTGTTTTTGTTTTGATTTAATGTCCTTCAAAACTTGAGTAGTTAATTAGTTCATTTTTTAAACATTCAATTTGATAAAAATAGTTGGTTTTTTGTATGATACTGACTAAGTATTTCATGTGTTACTGTCTAGGTGTGTTGAGATGTAGAATAATATAGTACTCCATCAAGTATTATTTTCATTTATTTGTGTTAAGTTGATGAATTACTTTGTAAACAATAGAGTATGGCTTCCCTAAATTGTTGATATTGTAGAATTCTCAAATGCTTAGATATTTTTGTTTTATAATACCATGTTTCTTATTCTGTAATATTGTATGCTTTCAGGTGTGATACTGTTAAAAGAATGTGCACAAGTGATTAAAAAAAGAGACAAGAAACGTGTAAGAAGAATGAGGGTATGGTAAAGTAGTGTATAACGTGGTTAGAGAAGAAGAGAATAATGATCCAGTGATAAATATTTTGGTTTTCACTTTGTAATACTGTCAATTACAATAATGTAATACTGTTAAATGTAACGATGTAATACTATTTACATAAAATTTGTGATATTAATGTATAAAACAACAATACACATCAAATTTGTGTTATTATTTTGGTATTTTGTCCCATACTGACATTCATAAATGTGTGATACTCTCATAGTATTATGTGTGTACTATCTTAATTTTTGTGTGTATTGTGTATTAATGTGTTGGTATTTTGTTTGTTACTTGTATGCAAAATAATGAGTAAGAGTAAAAAATAAAAAAAAAATAAAAAGGAAAGAAAATTAATTTAAAAAGAAAGAAAAGTGTTTGAGAAAAGTAAAAAAAAATAAGGGAGTGGGTCAGTGCTATTTACTGTCTTAATATTGAAAAATAAAGAAAAAAAATGCCCTTAATATTGAAAAATAAAGAAAAAAAATGCCCTAATTGAGAATTGAGCCTACAACCTCTTTTTAAAAAAAATGCCCTAATTGAGAATTGACCCTACAACCTCTTTAAAAAGAGGGTAAACTTTTACCACTAGGACATAACTATAGTTTGTTATTAATTTTGTTTTATATGCTTAATAATGTTTCATTTTTCGCGGGCTTTGGATTTGGGCCCAGGTACCTTAATTTTGCAGGCTTTGGATTTGGGCCCATTTTTTTCCGGATACCCGCGAGAATATTAATCCAAATTTTTTTTCCCCTTATTTGATGAATTTGCACATAAGCACAAGTAAGGTATTTTCACATAAGTCCATCCCTTCAAATAAATATAAGGTTGAAGGAGTAACAGGATATTAACCTTACTCTCGGCCACAAAAAAAAAAAAAAAGAAAGGAAAAAGCCCCTTTCATATTTGCATTTTCACAATAATGCTAGGAGTCAACGTTGACTTCGTGTGGCCTACCCCGTGAAGGAATCATAGTTTCTTGACTAGGAATGTCGGGGTTGACTTGAATTTACGTGGAATTCTAAGTGACCCTCAAATTGGAATGGCATAATTCCAAATTGGAGTGAGAACCCTTTAAGTGAGAAAAAATATCAAAATTTTGAAATATCTTGTTGAAAATATATCAAAATTATAGAGATTTTCGATATATGAAAAATTATTATACCTCGATATTTCGGTATATACCGACTTTTTATATATTTAGTATAAAATATTATACAATATTGACATTGTTAGACTAAGCAATTAGTTTAGTTAGTTAATTAGTGGTTATTAAGTTGTAACCATATTGGTTTGTTACCAAAAGTCTTCTTGTATAAATATGAGCCAAGTGTCTTTACTTTCTCTTAATGAAAGATTATTCTCACTCTAACATGGTATTAGCCATTTTCTGAGAAAAACTCAGTCCTACCTCTTCTTTCTTTCTTCTTCTCGCCCTCTCTTACTTCTGCTCGTCGTCGCTGCCGACCCCTTTTGATGGCCGACCCTGCATCTCCTAAATCTACCACTTCTGTCTTTGATGCTACTCTCTCGCTTCATGCAATGACACATCTCGTGACTGTTAAGCTCAAGTCTACGAATTATCTAATGTGGTATGGTCAAATCTTTCCTCTTTTGATCGATCACTCAAAAGTTTCTCCCTTATGTTGATAAATCGAAAAAGGCGCCTCCTCCGACGATCACCACCAACGCCGTCACCTCTCCCAATCCTGCCTATCTCTTTTGGCATTCTCGTGATCAGATTGTTTGTGTTTTCTTTGTTGGGATATTCAGGCCAACTGATATCCCTTATGCTTTGTATTGATAAACCAAATCTTCTTGTAATATGATAAGTTGTATTGTATAGACAACTTGATTATTCATTTTGTAATAGATAGGTTTTGGTCAGCATCAGTTGAGGAGGAACCCAACTGATGTAGTGGAGAAACACGTCCAAGCTCAAGACCATAATTTACTAGACAAACGAGGTCTATACAGTTGGGGAAACAATCAGAAGCCTAAGTGTCAAGATCAGAAGAGCATAATCCAAAATCAGTTGAGCCATAAGTTGACCCCATAGGCTAACCCCATCAGCTCACTCATCAGCAGAGATCATCAAATGAGTCATTAGTTGAGTACTCAGCTGTAGAATATCAGCGGATATAGATCCGTGAGAGAGCAACCAAACAAGTTGACGTGGACCAATGGAAACGCGACAACGGACGTACGAATCTGACACATAAGCTGTAGAGCATTAAAGTCAAAGATACACTGAATATTACATGGAAATGTAATATTCAGGGTATCAAATCAAAATATTGTTTTTCCTAAAATAGTGGGATTTGATTGTCATCATTCAATGGTAACATTCATAATCCACACTATATATACGAGTTCAGTTTCATATCTCACGAGGAGTGACGGGATGCCAAGGTCGAGCAAAAGCTTAAGTGTTCATCAATTAGAAGAGCTTAAGAAGAACTTCAATGAAGAATCCAATAAGTATCTCCTTACCCCAGTGAGTGAACACGTATATCCTAAGCATGTATTTATCTTATATACATCCTAAAACTTAGAGAGAATTTCACAATCCCTTAGGATTGTAGGGGAAATTCTCATCTAGATCATATACAAAAAAATCACCTTCTACCCTAAACTCTTAGAAGCCAAGTTTGTGTGAAACCGCTATAAGAGTACTTATTCTCCCAATAACAAGTACATAAACCTGCACTCTAGGTTGAATGTATCGCGATCAAAAGTCTTCTCTTGGAACTATACAGCAGCAAATCGTCTTCTCTTGGGACATTAAAGTAGCAAGGATCATTTATTAATTAATTAACTTCACGTTGGAACGTGGGAGTTGATTAAGGACGAGTTGCAAGGATCTATGTGTTATTTACTGCTTTAGCATGCATATTTACATAGCATATGTTTAAAGGAAAATATATCGTATCAGCTGATACGCATTAATCTGTTTTGTTATTTGAACTATCATGATCAGCTGACAGCAAGTCAGCTGATACCCCAAAATGTGTTTATGCATGAAAGTAAACCATTTGTTAAGTAGTAGATGAGTATAATCTTTAAAATGGGCACACTATACATTCCACAAGCTTCTCTATAAGAAAACTAATCAGTAGACTAACTAGTCCTAGGCCCCTAGCGAAGTCAACTGACCAAGTCATCTAGAAATGTTAGTTTTTCTTACACGTCTTAAAACACTCGTCTAATAGAATCCGGGGACCATCATTTTTTACCTCCGCTCCACCCTTATGGAAGAAGCTATGGGGGTCATCGTTGGTTGTGATACTTCGGTCGATATTTGGAAGAATTTAGCCACGGCCTTTAATCAGCCATCAAAGGCTCGAAAGTTACGTCTAAAATACGAACTTCAATTAATCAAGAAAGGCTCAAGATCCATTGTGGAATATGGAACTGCTTTCAAGAACTTATGTGATCAACTTGCCTATATGGGTTGTATCATTGACGACACGGATAAGTCACACTGGTTTTTTCGGGGCCTTGGTCCCGATTTCCACAGTTTCTCTAAATCTCAACTACCGCATTTCTCTGACTTGCTCGCCAAGGCAGAAGTTCCTGATCTATTCACCAAATCATTGGAGTATTCCTTTGTATCATCTCAGTCTCCGACCTTCTTCGCCTAATCCTCGCCTACCCTCGGTGGTCATTCCCCGTCTGCTCAGCTTGCTGGTGGTCGAGGCCAATTTAATTCTCGAGGTTGCGGTCTTTTTGGTCAAGGACGAGGACGTGGCCGTTTTACCCCTCGATGTCAAATTTGCAGATTTGAGGGCCATTTTGCTGACTTTTGTCCTCAAAGTTTTATTACTCCTCCTTCTACTCGTCATGCTAACCTGGTAGAGGTTGCTCGTCCTACTCGCCACACCACCCTGATTGGTATGTTAACACCAGTGCTTCCTCACATATGATTCCCTCCTCGTCGACTCTTAATTCAGTTCTCCCTTATTCTGGCACGGACAAAGTCATCGTTGGTAATAGTAACACTCTTCCCATTTCTCATGTTTGTTCTAGTCATTTAACTCCGAATCTTTCCATTTCCAATGTTCTTATTGTTCCTCGTCTTACTAAGAATCCCTTCTCTGTTAGTCAACTCACTAATGATCTTGATGTTCAGGCTTGTGTGTACTAACACCGGTTTTGAAATTCAGAATCGGACGACAAGACTTATCTTAGCGCGAGGAAAACTTGAGCATGGTCTTTATATCTTGAATACTTGTCAATCGGCCTTAGCTACTTCTTTGATCTCTAAAACGAATTGTAGCTCTTTTGAATAATGGCATAATCGATTAGGTTATTTTATCATTGATACTATATCTCTTTTAAAGAACTTAGGTCTTGTGTATGTGTATATCTTATCAAAAGGCTAAGAGTAAACGTCTTCCTTTCTCTATAAATGATAAGCGAGTACTACATGTACTTGATCTTGTTCATTGCGATCTTTGGGCCCTTCTCATGTTAAGTCAAATGGTGGTTTCTCTTATTATGTTGTTTTTATATATGATTACTCTCGTTTTTCTTGGTTTTACCCTTAAAAATTAAAATCAAACTTCTACTCGACTTTTGTACATTTCAAAGCTTTAGTTGAAAATCAACTATCTAAGAAAATAAAACGATTCCAAATTGATGGTGACACTGAATTTACTAATCATCGTCTTCGTGATCTCTTAAATTCCTCTAGAATTGTGCACACCATTTCTTATCCCTACACTCTTGCTCATAATGGTCGAGCAGAGCGTAAGCATCGCCATGTAACTTAAATGGGTATTTCCTTATTATTTCACTCATTTGTTTCTACTACTTATTTGGTTGAGGCTTTTGCTACGGCCACCTATCTCATAAATAGGATTCATACTTCTCTTCTTTCAAATAAATCTCCTTATGAGCTTATGTTCTTCACTTTTCTGTCTTATGCTCACTTAAGGGTTTTTCCTTGTCTATGTGACTATACTACTAACAAACTATCTCATCGTAGTATCTCTTGTGTCCTTTTAGGTTTGTAGTTCTCTCCATAAAGGTTATTGTTGCCTGGACGAGCGCAGTACTCGCATATACATTACTCATCATGCTATGTTCAACAAATCAGTTTTTCCCTTCGCTGATTCTTCCTCGTCCTCAACTCCTGATTTGCCAATTACTATCTTTGATGATGCCACCCTTAGCTACTCGCCCCTCGCTTTGCCCTCATCTTCATCATCGTTGCCTTCTCACATTTCGTGATTGCTATGTATTTCCTCTGTTCACTCCACACCTACTCCTTCCATGGTCGCTCCTTTGCCACCCATTGCTCGTCCAACCACTCGTCCTCCTCGACCTCCTCCGTAGCCGCCTTCCCCAACTCCTTCTCCTCCTCGACTGTTCGTATGGCCATCTGCCATCACTTCCTCGTCACCCTCTACTGGCCGTCAATCTGCCTCTTCCCCACATCCGATGCGAACTCTCTCAAAGGATGGCACCTTCAAACCAAAACACCCTTCTTCTACCTCCTTTCTAGCCCATCATAATCTGACACAGCAAAACCTAAAGGATTCAAGTCTGCTGCCAAATCTCCACATTGGCTAGTTGCCATGGATGCCGAACTCAAAGTCCTTTACAAAAAACAACACTTGGGAGTTGGTCCCATGTCCTCCGAACTATAAAATTTGTGATTTGTATTGATTTTCATAGAATACATATACAAAGATATATACACGTCAGAGACTAATTACATAAGAAAATAGTCTTAAACTAATTGCATGGATTAAGGGATTTTATGAATAAAATAATATTCTAAAGATATGCCTTAATATATATCATAAATATCTCTTATACGCCCCCGCAAAATTGACGTCCCATAGGCGACGAAGATTTTGGAACGAAGAAACTCAAAGCACTGTCGAGGGAGAGAGTTGGTTAGCAGATCGGCCTATTAGTCAAGAGTATTGATATAAGAAACAGAGAAAAGGCCCTTGGAGGAGAGATCCCGGACAAAATGTATGTTAATGGCTATGTGCTTCATCCTAGAGTGTTGGATCGAATGAAGGGCTAGGCAAGTTGCACTCATGTTGTCGCATTGTAGGTGGGGCCGGTTGATGAGTGAAAGATGAAGATTCTTAAATAGTTGTATCACCTAACAAACTTCTGAAGCAGTCGAGGCAAGGGCACGATACTTAGCTTTCGTAGAAGAACGAGCGACACTCGCCTATTTTTGGGACCGCCAAGAAATGAGGTTATTGCCAAGAAACCCCATATAAGTAGAGGTGGATTTGCCATCACGAGAGTCACCCCCATAATCCGAGTCGGAGTAGGTAGTAAGTGAGAAGTAGTTGATGGGGCGAAGCAGAAGGCCAAAATGAAGAGTTCATTTCAAATAGCGAAGTAAGCATTTAACAACAGCCCAATCATCGGCTGATGGCGAAGAAATGGCTTTTGCAAGGCAGTTCACAGTGAAGGCGATGTCGGGGCGGGTAAATGAGAGATATTGAAGGCAACCAATAACACTTCGATAAGTAGTGGGGTCAACAGGGCTAGTAGATGTTGGTCCATGAGCAAGTAGTGAATAAGTTTAAAGTTTAGAGGGGAGGGGTGAATAGACTTTAAAACTTTTTCAAATCAGATGGCCGGGTAACTCGGTTGTATACTTTGTTTGTTAGATTGGCAAGTTTGCTGATCCAATATACTAAGTATTAGCTTTGTTAAATACGGAATGAGTAGGCCCTTTTTTTATACTTGTTCTTATAAAAATCTCGTTTATACCAAGTTAAAACTACTCAACCGACTTGATGTTTGCTGGTTTTAAATATATATGATATCAAACGTGATTCAATTTCTAGATTGGATAGGAAATTTGAAGAGCTAAAAGATGATAATGAATCTAAACTGACTCTTGAAGAACTCTTGAGATGAATCCAATCAACTAGTCGTTGTCAATCATTCCTTATATAAGTTTGATCCCTTGATTTATTCTTGATTGATCTCGATTCCACCAAATCTGGAACTTGCTTTATTTGGATATGGAATGTGCAGTTAATGCACGTTTTCCGAGATTCCACAGTTAGGTTTATTCATGGTTTGATCTAGTCGGCTGATCTTCTAGTCTTCTGATTTGGTTCAATACAGCAGCCTCAGCATGAATGTTGATGTCGTCTGATCTGACTTCTATACAGATGAGTCCAACTCATCTTGTCTTGACTAAACTTCCTCTTCTTACGATGATATCTTCTAAGTCTTGAGACTTCAATTCAATCGACAACCCAAGAAGCCCATATCAGTTGATAAGGCATATAAGGGTCTTCTCATCTGATCTTCTAACATGGTCTTCTTTAATCTTCATGGTCTTCTTAGTCTTCTATTCTACAAATCTTGATTGAGCGCGTGTAAATCCAAGATGTGATCTCAGCTGATATACATACAGCTGATCTCACACGACTAGACTAAGAAACTATAAGTTGTTCTATACAATTTAGTTTATCCTATCAGATTACATAAACTTACGAAATAAACTATTAAGTGTTTTGGCCATAAAAAATAATACAAAATTACATTGTTACCCTTGGGGGTGGGTGAATATCCCAACAACAGATGAACCGATTTTGGCGGACGAAAGGAGTCAGAATCAGCTTCGCTCCATCCATCTTAAGGCGACGAAGTATGTCTACTACATACTTATGTTGGGAGAGAAAGAGGCTCTCCTTGCAGCGAGCAACCTCAATACCCAAGAAGTATGAAAGATCACCAAGGTCCTTAACCGCAAAAGAAGATTCAAGATGCTTTTTGAGAGAATGGAGAAGCGAGGAGTTAGAAACAATAATAATGAGATCATCAATATAGACTAAGACAATAAGTTGAACTATGTCCTTAACATATGTGAATAGCGAGTGATCGGCGTCGGATTGTGTGAAACCAAACCGAAGAAGCGCAGAGCTTATGGCATGATACCAAGAAAGGGGAACTTGACGAAGGCCATAAAGAGACTTCTTGAGCAGGAAATTTGAGACAGATGTTAAGGATCAGTGAAGCTCAGAGGTTGTTTCATGTACACGAGAGTAGTAAGTGTACCATGAAGGAAGGCATTGCTTACATCAAGTTGACGAAGAGGCCAACAACGGGTAAGAGACAAGGAGAGAACAGTGCGCATGGTGACAAGCTTCACAATTGGGCTGAACGTCTCATGATAATCGATGCCCAGACATTGATGAAACCCTTTGGCGATGAGGCGAGCTTTGAATTTATCTGTAATGCCATCAGGATGTCTTTTGATTCGGAAGACCCACTTACAACCAATAACATTAGCATTCAGGGGTGGGGTGACAAAATCCCAAGTGTCGTGGCGTTGGAGCGTCGTGAATTCGTCAGCCATTGCCGACCGCCAATGAGGGTCTTTGAGGGCAGCCGAAACTGTGGTGGGTTCCACTTTGGACGGAAGCAGATGTTTTGTAGCCGAGAGGAATTTTTTGGCAATTATAAAAAAAAAATTGACTTTGTGTGTGCATAGCATGAGTACGAGCTGGGGGTGGATTAGTGCATGGCGGTACCTGAGGAACCAAAGTAAGAGGCTCAACAATCGAAGTCGGAGGAGATTTGGCATGGGCATGAGGCGGTTATATAGGCTCCAAAAATAAACGACCCAAGGAAGGATCTGGGGCCGCGTAACGAGGAATGGAAATCAAGAAGCTGGTTTCATCAAATTTCACATGTCGAGATAAGTACAATCGGCTAAATATGGGGTCTAGGCAGTGGTACATAGTTTGCAACGTAGAGTACTATATATAATATGTGATTTGTATTGATTTTCATAGAATATATGCACAAAGATATATACACGGCATAAACTAATTATATAAGGAAATAGTCATAAACTAATTGCATGGATTAAGGGATTTTATCAATAAAATAATATTCTAAAGACATGCCTTAATATATATCCTAAATACGTGTGATCCTCCCTTACTGTAATAAATCAGTGGTCGTTGCATCAATTAGATGTAAATAATGCATTTCTTCATGTCCTTCTTGATAAAACAATTTACATTAGTCAACCACCAGGTTTTGTGGATCCTCTTCGGCCTAATCATGTTTGTCGCTTAAATAAAGCTATTTACGGTCTTAAACAAGCTCCTCACGCCTAGTTTCAACGTTTTTGTGATTTCTTTATTGTCCTCGGCTTCAAGGAAAACAAATTTGACACTTTCTTGTTTGTCTTCGTCTCAGGTCGTATCCTTTTTTATCTCCTTGTCTATGTTGATGATATTATTATCACGAGTAACGATAAAAAATTTGTTGCTCGCCTTGTTTCCAAGATTAGCAAGGAGTTCGCAATCAAGGATCTTGGCCTGGTCGCCTAAATTACTTCCTCGGCCTAAAAGTCACCTACACCGAAAATGGTATTTTCTTTGGTCAAACAAAATATGTCAATGACATCCTTGCTCGCACTGACATGCTCGACTAATCTTCTTGGCCTTGACGGACAAGCCTTCTCTAATCCAACACTCTTCCGATCTCTTGTTGGTGCTCTCCAATACCTCACCATTACTCGCCCGGATCTGTCTTTTGCAGTCAACACCATCAGTCAGTTTCAAGCTCGCCCAACCACAACCAATTTTCAGGCAGTTAAACGAATTCTCCGATACATAAAGGGAACGATCGATTTCGGCCTTCAGTTCTCGCTTGGTTCCTCTTCGCTGGTCGGCTACTCTGACTGGGCATGCTGTCTAGACACTCGCCGCTCTTCGCCATCCATTGCTCGCTCTTCGCCAACCATTGCTCGCATCGCTTCGCTTAAGGGGGATGTTAGACTAAGCAATTACTTAGTTAGTTAATTAGTGGTTATTAAGTTGTAACCATATTAGTTGGTTACCAAAAGTCATCTTGTATAAATATGGGTCAAGTGCCTTTACTTTCTCTTAATAAAATATTATTTCCACTCTCACAGACATTTACTCAGTCAACCGTCAATATTGTGTTTGAAATCTACGTGGACATCTGTGTTGCATCTTAATGCGACTTCGGCATTCACATCATTTATGTGTTGTTAAAACATAGGCAAATGTATTAAATTTCAAATATTAAAAAAATGTAGTGTATCGAATTGCAAAGACAAAAAGATACTCCCTCCGTCCCATTATTAATTGAACATTTGTCAAAACCTTTGTCCCATTATTATTTGAACATTTGCCACCTAACAATCAAAAGGTGGTGAATTTTTTTTTTAGCAATTAACCCTTTATTTAATTAATGTTCCATTTTCATGACATTATGGATAATTGGATATTGTGAGGATTAAGTTTATAAATAGTTTTTCATTTATGTAGTGTTCAAATGATAATGACATATCCTAATAAGGCATGTGTGCAAAAATAATAATGAGATGGAGGGGTATATATTTCAAACTTTGAATTGAGAAAAGTATATAAAGGCAGGAATATAGTTTCAGATGCATGGTTTCACATTCGTCCACTTTATGTAATACTTTTTGATTAACAATATTACACTTAAAAGTTAAATGACCATAATATTCTGAATCTTTTTTCCTACAATAATGGATGTTGTGTTTTTGTTTGACTGCTAACATTTTGAGTCTCTTTCATACAATCCAGTATCCCAAAATCTGAATTCCTTGCTTGGAATCATGCATTAACAAAAGGTTCATTTGGTCCATCTCTTAAGTTGAAACAGATACAAGACACGGAGTATAAGCTAGCTTACATTTATTTATCGAGCCTCTAGCAGCGTAATGCTGATTGTGCTTGGGCTAACTGAATTTGCAGTCGCGAGTACATCTCTTGAAGTGAAAAAACCAGGACGTTTAGGTTCAGGCAGGGGACCATCATTGCTCAGCATCAGTACCACTGAAGCCATGCCTGGCCTATCTTCTGTGTTTTCTTGAACACATAAAAGACCTATATGGATTGATCGCTCTATTTCGCGTAAATTGCTCGAATTCCTGAGACAAGAATCAGCTGCTTCTTCAGACCTTTCTTCTTTGTAAAGCATCCATGCCTGTTATATTTTCTCATAGGATTAATTACTTTTATATCAAATAAAGATTCAAGATTCTACAGGATGTAACACTTACATGTCCAAGAAGGTTGAGGTGGTGATCTTCATTCATAAATCCCCTGTTTCTCTTACCACTCACAATCTCAAGGACTAGAACTCCAAAGCTAAACACATCTGATTTCACAGAAAACAGACCTTCTGCAGCATATTCTGGCGACATGTAGCCACTGCATAAAAATGAATGATATAAATTAAATTGCATGAAAGGGAAGTGCATGTAATGTATCAAGACACGAAAAATTATACATACAATGTTCCTACTACTCGGCTTGTGATGGCTCCAGTTTCATTCCCTCCAAAAGTTCTTGCAAGACCAAAGTCTGATATCTTTGGGTTCATATTAGAATCCAGTAATATATTGCTAGCTTTGACGTCTCTGTGGATAACCCTGAGACGTGAATCTTGATGAAGATACATAAGGCCGCGAGCAATACCATTGATAATGTTAAGGCGCCTAGGCCAATCTAGTAACATGCTTTTTGTAGGATCTACCAAAAGGGAAGACATATACGTATATTTGATACTTTAGTATATAACTCATCAACAAAAATGAGAATTAAAGTTATCATGTTCAACAAAATTCAGAAAATAGTGCTTACCGAACAGTAATATGTCCAAACTTTTGTTAGTCATGTATTCATAAATCAGCATCATTTCTTCTCCATGAAAGCACCATCCTAGAAGCTTCACTAGATTCCGATGCTGAAGTTTAGCAATACACATTACTTCATTCTTGAACTCATCTACTCCTTGATTTGATGTTGTTGATAGACGTTTCACAGCAATTTCATGTCCGTCTTCTAGCATGCCCTAGTTTTACAACAAACTAATATCACTGATTCACTGGTATGTACTCTTTTACTAAAAACTTGATTTTCTTATCAACTGTTGAGATTTATTTGGCCCAGTCATCAATGCAGATTCAGTAATTATACAAATTGCTTACTCAAGAATCAATTACATATCTTGAACACTTTAAGCAATGAATATAGATTCAGGTTTACCTTGTAAACAGGTCCAAATCCACCCTCTCCAAGCTTATTGTTGATCGAAAAATTGTCAGTAGCTTTACTTATTGTGGATAAGTCAAACAGCTCATCATGACTTAGGCCACGATGATTATCCATGTTGTTCTGTCTTGTCCTGCCTGCATCATGAGCGATAAATTATAGGAGATATAACAAAGTCAGCTTCATAACATAAAATAACTCATGTTCCTACCTGTCAACTTGTTTGTTTTCTGCGAATACAACATCAGGCTTAGGCTTAGAAGCAATATTCCAGTTACCATGGAAAATACCACTATAAGTATTTTTCGATTCCTTCTTCCTGAGTCTGTAGAAATATTAATTGAAATAAAACATTACTTTTACAGGTCGACAGAGAACAGAATGCATAGTGCCGAAAACCATATCATTCATAATATTGTACAGAAATAGAAAATTAAATAGAATAACAAACTTATACAATACCTAGAAAATCTATCAAAACTATAAATAACCTAGGAAAATAGAATATAACTAAGAAGCAATGGTATCTGTCTTATAAGTGTAATCTAACACATAAATAGTTAATCATCATAGATAATTGATTTTTTTTTTTTTTGGGAACGAGTTCTTACCTAACTCAGAAGAAGCCATCCTTATATAGATAACTTGTCCTGGAGCCATGTCTCTGATGTCAACAAGGTCACCGAACCAAAGTAGACATCCATGTTCGCCTTTGCTTATATTTAGAGTTGCATAGGCCATACATGAGCAATTGTTCAAGCATGTTACCTTGCATTCTTCAAGAGTCATAGTCGTGTTGTACCACGAATGCTGAGTGTTAGGCAATTTAACACCTGAATACTTTAGAAATGCATCTCCATTTTCACAATTCAATGGTGTCCGTCTAATGCACCCATTCGACCAATCTCCTCCACCCCAATTGTCAGGATCTTTTGGTTTGAATTTATTCAAGCATCCACAATTAATAGGCGTATGTTCAACATTACATCTACCATGTGGACCGCAAAAATTATAAATATCACAAGTATCTGACTGAAAAGTATGATCCAAAATCCAACTTTGTGTCTGATGATCCCACTCCCACCTCTGTCCAATACCAGTATCACTTAGTGTCACTCTCGTGTATACTGAGTCGTTGAGGAGGTCGTAGTGATAGTACGCCTCCTTCTCGTTTATCACCACTCCAAACCTGAAAATCGGATTCTTCCTCAAGTTCTGGCTCCCACTAAAGACTACCCCATTCCAGGGCCCTGAACTATACCACAAAACTTCACCATCTTTTAACACCATCTGTGGATAACCAGTAGGATCACAATGATACGTAAAATTTCCCGACGCTGGATTACCACTGTTCTTCGGTGACGTGATATAGACACTTCTGCCCCGGTCTGAAAGTTCACACCCAGCTTCATCCCTGGCAAAAGAGTATCAGTCGGATGGCTGAAACTCTGCCACAAGAAATTCTCCTGGTTATCATCATTTGCGTCTTTCACAACAAGATTCCCCGAGTCGAGCAGCTGTGCAACTGGAGTCTGCACGTTTCTTGATATATTAGTAGACCAGATAGTACTACCAGTACCATTCAGAAGTGTTAGAATTCCTGGCTGTACGACTTTGAGCACACCTGATGCATCTTTGAGTGGATTATCTCTGTTGGCAACCCATACAACAGTTTGCTCTGGTATTTTCTTGTACCAAATGCCGACGTAGCGGTAGTCGGAATTCTCCGGGCTGAAGAAACCCAATTCAAATCTTCCACTAGATGAAATCAACGTGCTAGTACTGTTATCTCTGAATATGTGAGTATTATTTAAAATGTCTGTTGGTGTTTGGCAAGATACTTGCAGAGTGGAGAAGGAGGTAATGATGAGAAATAAAGGGAGATAGTATTTTGTGAATGTGATATTCATTGTTCTGGTTGAATCAACTGTTAGAACAAAATCAGAGGCCTAATAACGGTGGAAGTCATCTCAGAGTCAGATGGAAACTTCGTTTCTTGTCATGAACCAGAACTTGCATTGGTGTGAGTCACACAATGCAACTAGTCTCTTAAAAATGTTGACAAATTCGGTGTGAAACATGCCATTAGAAATATCAAAATTATATAAACTTTTACTCGCTATCCATAATTTGAACTCATTTTGATTTTGAATGAATTTATGTATTTTGAAAAGGTGTCACCAGAAAGTGCTCTAAAAATGTTATATATTTCAAACTTTGAAAATGAGAAAAGTACATAAAACAGAAAATAACATGTGTATGTGTAAATTTGGTAGAAGAAGCAGAACATAAATATGGTAGAAAGGGCAGGAATTAAGTTTTGCATGCATGGTTCCGAGCAATCGACACACTCATTAGCCACCACCGCGCGTTTCCGGCGCCCAACCCACCCGTGCAGCTGCCTCCCTCCTCAAGCGGAGATTGGGGAGCCAACCGTAAGCTGAGTAGAACACAATCATTTTGTACGAGGGCAAAAATAGAATTAACATCCCGGGAAGTAACAATCTAAGAGACAAGAGAAATCCTTTCAGTTTATTATACAACGTCTGCGGTGCGTACGATCATAAAGAGTTTAGGATTAACCATACCCAGCTCTAGGTATTTCAGCTCTAGGTATTTTCCTAGCCAGGTGCATAAGCATTAGATATTAGCGCATTTGTTTTAGGCATTTCATCAAACACCTTCTTTGCATCAGCCAAACCGATATTGATAGAAACGGTAAGAGGGGAAGAGGGAACCTGATCTCGTATCTCTGTTTTTTGAAAGTGCTCAATAATGGAGTGTATGCAATAGCCGCGCCCAAGGGGCATTTCGTTCACAATAACTGTTGAAAACTTGAAATGTGTAAAATGCCAAGGTACTGCAGGTGGTGCGGTGGGGTTGATAGATCAAATGTTAATGGTCAATAATACGATCCGACAGAGACTGTGTGTATGAAATTTGAGGATACATTTCACACCTAACCCTGAGTTGGTTTGGGGTTAGGAGTATGCTTTATCTACATTAACTAGCCCTATACCCGCGTTTTTAAACGGGATCGATTTATTAAAATTAAAGTTAATTTATTAAAATAATAATTTTAAGTATATTAATTTTTAGATCTTTTTCATAGTTTGTAAGAATAAACTTTTTTTATTTTAATATATTTATAACGTATACATATCTATAAATTTGAATCTATATTATTCTATTTATATTTTTATGTATTGTAATATTTTTTTAATATATTAATAAAATGTGCATTAATTAAATTATAATTTTAATTGTAAAATTAAAAATATTTTTAATAAGAATGGGCATTATAAAATAATTTTATACTTATTATATGTATCTATATAGAGTTTATAAATATTTATTTGTAGGATAAGATTTTTAAAATTCTAAATTTAAATTTTAAAGTAGAACCGTGTGCAATTTTTCATTTCAAAACAAACATTTCTTTGTGACATTTCTAGTAATCTATTTTCATGACACAAAATAGTCTTTAATTTTCCTTTCAATTATTAAAAACTATTATTCATAATTTTCTCAACTAAGTCAGCGTACCATAAAACTTTTTCAAGTAAAGTTTGTTAAATTATTCTAGAATACACTTACTCTCTGATTTTTTTATTCTCAATTACTAAAAATTCTCTAAAACCCTCAACAATACTCTATATAGGGAAAATATCAATTTTGATCATCCAGTTTTACCTCTTTTCATATTTGGTCACTCACATTTAGTCACTATCAAAATTGGTCACCCGGTTATTATTTTTTATCAAAATTGATCACTCTGTTGGTCAATCTGTTATTGACTAACGGAGAAAGAGTTTTAAGCTGTGAAATTTCTCAAAACCGCAAAAATATTTATAATAGGTCAGAAGGAATTCTGATGCATCTTCTAGTGGTTTACTTTTTATTTTATAGATAATTAGGAAATGAGAAACTCAGGAGATAGAAATTTATTTCAATTAATTTCAAATGCCCAATTGTTTGACTAACATTTCAAGAAATCTGCAATAATAATCTTAATAGAAAAATATTTAGAACGAAAAAAAGTTTATGAAATTTTTTTGAATCAATAATTTTAGAAAACTCTTTACAATTAATCTTCACCACAAATTATGCTCCAATAATTATAAATTGGGAAATGAATTGAAATAAATTTATATCTCCAATTATTATACAAATTCAATATGAAACAAAGAATTGAAAAACAGAGTACAATTGTTCAAAAAAAAACCAGAGTACAAAGTTTCATTCTATCTCTTGGGTTTCCCATTTCCTGTAAAATGGGTTTCCCGTGTAAAATAAAGAGTAAACCAACAACAAATGAATTCATAATTGAGTTAAATAATTATTAAAAACTTACTGAAATTTTTTGACGACCAGCAAGTTGATTGAATCACATTCTAGAAAGTAAACCAACAACAAATGAATTCATAATTGAGTTAAATAATTATTAAAAATTTACTGAAATTTTTTGACTAGCAAGTTGATTGAATCTCATTCCAGAAGATGCATGAGAATTCTTTCTGATGAAGGATAAATATAATGAAAATTCCTTCTAAAGGATGCATGAGAATTCCTTTTGATCGGATAAATATAATGAGAATTCCTTCTGATCTATATAAGATAAATATAATAAAATAATTTTGTCATAAAAAAACTTAAAACTTAAATTGAAATAAGAAATAATGTATAATTTTTGTGATTGACTAAGATTTGTAGGTTCCACATGTTTCATTCTTACTACTGCGTTTGTTTCATTATTTTCTAGAAGATGCATCAGAAGTTTTTAACGTTTTGAAAATTTTGAACTCAAAACTCTTTCTCCGTTAGTCAATGACAGATTGACTAACGGAATTATCAATTTTGATAGAATATAATAAGTGAGTGACCAATTTTGATAGTGACTTAATGTGGATGACCAAATATTAAAAGAGGTAAAAGTGGGTGACCAAAATTGATATTTTTCCCTCTATATATCTTTTAAAATTATCTTAGAATACATTCATACTCTATATCTCAAGAAAATTATATATACATTTACATCCCGTTCATCTTAAAGTATTATAGTTTTTAAAATTATCTTAGAATACATTCACATGGTATTATTTACGGATCTGAAAAATTTACAAACGGTAAAAGAAAAATGAATGGTGGCAACTATAAAAAATCTTAATAATACTATATACAAAACAAAATTGAACCCAATAATAACTCAACAATGTTCCCTACATGTATAGTATATATATATATATATATATATATTTCAATTAATAAAAAATAAATAGAACTAAGAAAATGTTACTCATTATAACGGTAAAATAGAAATTTAACTGCATAATTATAAACCGCAAAAATAAGTCGATTGAATTGATAAGATAAAACCCTGCAAATTTATAAAAACTGCAAAAATTAGAAAAAAAATTAATTTATAAGAAAAATCAGTCGATTGACATTACCTAATCATAGATTACAAATGGTTGCAACATGAATTGATAAGAAAATCAATCGATTGATATTACCTAACCATAGATTACAAATGGTTGCATAAATGTAAACTCGAGAGAAATGAGTAATGAAATTTTGATTTAACAAATGGTTATACATATGCTTTATAGTTGAAATTATAATTTGAATGTACGATAATAGGTAGAAATTAGGGAAAAATTGATGATAATCTTAAATTTGAATATTCAAAATTGGACTTGTTAATAGAATATTTAAAATGCTTGCAAATATATGATATTAAAATATTAAGATAAGATTAAGATTATTTTGAAATTAAAATATGAAAATTTAATTTTTTTTAATAAGAATGTCTAAGAATAAGAATGCAGGAAATTTGAAATAGACGATTTTGGTGATGAGAGATTGTGATAGGCTAGTAAAATTGTGTCATTCTATTATGTTCTCACAAATATAGATTAAGATAGTCTTATACCCACATTTTACGCGGGGTCGATTTATTAAAATTAGAGTTAATTTATTAAAATAATAATTTTAAAAACTATATTAATTTTTATATTTTTTCATTTGTTAGAGTGTATGAGAATAAACTTTTTTTTATTCTAATATATTTATAACATATACATATATATAAATTTGAATCTATATATTATTGTATTTATATTTTCATATATTATAATATTTTTTTAATATATTAATAAAATTATAATTTTAATTGTAAAATTAAAAATATTTTTAATAAGAAGGGTGTGGAATTTTCCATTTCAAAATAAAATTTTCCTTAGAATTGTGACATTTCTAGTAACCTATTTTCATGGCACAAAATATAGTCTTTAATTTTTCAGTCAAATTTTTTTTCCATTATTAAAAACTATTATATTATAACAAATAATTGCATAATTTTCTCAATTAAGTCAGAGTACATTTTTTTTTAAGGACGATCGCTCTTCATATTTATCAAACCCTTCAATTAACTCATCAAACTTTATTGGAAGATTTTAGATTTTTTTTATTGACAATAACTAAAACTTTCTTCAATTAACTCATCAAACTTTATTGGAAGATTTTAGATTTTTTTATTGACAATTATTAAAACTTTTTCAAGTAAAGTTTGTTAAATTATTATAGAATACACTTACTCTGATTTTTTAATTGACAGTTGCTAAAAATTCTCTAAAATCCTCAACAATACTATATATATATCTTAAAAAGTTTTTAAATACATGTCCGTCATGTATGTTATAAAAGTTTTAAATATATATATATATCTTATTAAAGTTTTAAATTATTTTAAAAAGTTTTAGAATACTATATATATATATATATCTTAAAAAGTTTTAAATTATTTTAGAATACATTTATATATACATTTACATCCAGACAATGATTACCTGTTCACTTATTGATGTGTCGAAAAAGAACGCCTTCGGATATCGATCGTTCCTTTGCGAGCACTATTAATCACGAGTTTGAATCGTCCGTTTATCCTTGGCAATCTTCTCGTAAATCTCCTCGAGAATCCAAAAATGACCTGCAAAAGTACGCCGGAGGGGGGCTCCGGCGTATAAGCTCCGACGCTCAAGTCAGAATCGATCGTAGGAGAAATCAAAGAGGAATTCCCCTGTATATCTAGGGAAATTTCGGCGAATATCGTGGTGTTTCTTCTCAATTCAGTGTATGTTTAGTAAAAAATGTATGTATCATGTAAAACGTAAGTAAGAATATGGAAAGAACCTGCTTATATACCTGGCCCCTCTCTCCGGAGAGGGAAAGACTCGTTCTCCCTATATCCTCGGCCCATTCCTATAAATCCGGCCCTAAATCCCCCAAGGAATCGGTCTCTCTCTCCCTAGAGACTTGGTTCTTCAGCATATCCGCCCCTATCTTCGTGGATTGAACCATTCATTTGACTTGGTTAAGAAAGGTTGACTATTCGTTCCCTATTTGGGCCAGATCCTTTCAGGCCCAAGGGCTATTAATCTCTCCAAATATGGACCAAAGGCCCAATCACCCTGATTTCTCTAATTTCCCTACTTAGGCCCAAGGGTGTATTAATCCTGTTTCTTCGGTGTATTGACCTAATTACAACTATCATAATTTATCCCGTTTCCACGTGTCGACTTCTCAGAGAGCGACATATTTATCTACATCAACCACTCCCCCCTACTCTCATAAAAGGAATAATTTTTAGGAGAGTAGGAAAACAATGACACTAAGATAAAATAGTAAGGAGATAATCCATTCCTTAGAATACTCCTCGAAATATTACTGATTTAATTTCCTTCTTAATAATGACCTCCAGAAGGCTTCAGGCCTTTTGCACTTCCACACGCAACCCTGCCCTCGAAATACGTAGCCACGCGTTCATTCAAGGGCCAACATCAGGCCGCCCTTCTTTATTCACGCGCCTTTTGATTGGGGTGCCATTAATTCTCCTCGGTCTTCTCCCTTCTCTCTCCTCTGCCTAATCATTTCAAAATTCACACTCATTCCCCCGAAAACCCTCTTTTCTTTTCTTTCAAACCTATCTACTCTTCTCTTTCTCTTTAATATTTCTGCAATCAACTTCTCTACACACGTCCAGCGGCCACTCCGTCATTTCTCCAAAAACCGACTTTATCTCAGGTATCTTTTACTTCTTATCCTTTTCCATTTACAATATCTTTATGTCATCCTCCTCAGACTCCATATCCATGGAGAGTTCAACTTCCAACTCACCTCCCATATTTCCCATAACCGACCAAGCTTTGGAGGACAAAATTTCTGGTCCCTCGATTCTCACTCCCGAGCGCGTAGCCGCTTTTCTCCGCTCAGGGATCTTCCCCGCCGATTATTCGGTTAGGGCTGCACATAGGAAAGAACGCCCTAATTTTCCGGGTCATAACACCTTAGCCTTTTCGGAGGCTCAACTAAAAGCGGGCCTCCGTTTCCCGATCCATCCTTATCTCTGTGAAATTTCCACTTACCTCCGTATACCTCTGAACCAGTTCACTCCCAACGCTATACGCGCAATGTTAGGCTTTTACATCCTGATGAAAGGAAACAGTGGGGAGCCCTCAGCTCAACTCTTTCTAACCCAGTACGTGTGCAAGTTTGCGGACGGGTTTTTTTACGCTAGTGGTCGTACCTCCAGGACCGGAAAATTCATGGAAAAGCTCCATGAAGGGGTCCAGGACTGGAAAGACTATTATTTCTTCGTTACAAATCCTCTTCCTTGGGAATTTCCTCATGAGGGGTGGATTTATTAGAATCCTGGGGTACCCCGTCCTCCTCTTTCTGTTTGTTCTTCTTTAAACCTGGATGTGATGAATCATTTAAATGATAATGTCTCTGCCCATGGCTTTTTTTATGTGATGAGTATCTGTAAGAATCCTAGAGCCCTCTCTCATTTCGGTTTTGGTCGCCCCGATTATCCCCTAGGTCCCGACGATGGTAATACCATTTCTTTTTTCTTGGTATTGTCCTCAAAATTTGAACTACCGTGTTTGTTAATGTCGTTTCATATTTCTTTGTGCAGCTATGAGTTGGTTAACTCAGATTTCCCGTGATGCCACTCCTCTCTCGATGGTTGCTAAGTCTCCGGCCCCTGAAAGCTCCTCAAAGGCTCCAATTCCTCCTTTCCCAGTGAAACCTATCACCGGGTCAGTTGCTAAACGTACCCGATCCTCTACTGAGAAGGACTTAGTTTCTACTCTGCCTCCTGCCTCTGATGCTTCTAAAAAGAAGAAGTCCAAAACCAAATCCTCTTTGCCTAATGTCGCTTCTGACGCTTCTGATGAGATTAATGTTGATCATCTCCTGGCTTTCATAGAGCGTCACACTCTGACCCCTGCCACCGAGGCCCTTAATGCTCTGTCCTCCGAAGAGCGAGTTGTGCATGTCGCCCACAGCTTTACACAGGTAGACTCTCCGTGCAGATATATTTCTAGGTAATTTAATAAGAAAAAGTATACATGTCTTACTTCTTTAGATTGTTCATTGTGTAGTTTGGTCTTCTATTCTCCAATGTGTCTGAACGAGCTCTCCAGTCCCTTCAGCTAGTGGATGATCTCCAAAGCCAAGTAGAGCTGGAGAAGGTGAAGAAGGAGATACTCGATGCAGAACTACGGGACGCTAATCAGAGGTGTAAAGTACTCCAAACGACGCTTTCGGGGGAGATTTCTTCGCTGAAGAAAGAGTTCGGTAAACGGGTTGAACAGCTGGAGGTTACTCTTCATCTGGCTGGTATGAAATTATGCATAGAGTCCCTGTTTACCTCTGCCATAGGTCAAAAATTTCTAGGTACCTTGCATCGGGAGTGGTTGGAGGCCTTTCTTCAGAGTAGCAGCTTTTTAGGGGCAATGGGTGCATATATCCCCCATTTCATCGATCATGGGTTTTCCAACGCCGTAGCTGAACATTCTGCTCCAGGATTTAATGGTCATTATACTCGTGCCCTCCGGTTGGACGAACTGGACACTCCCCCTAAGTTCCCTGGAGATGCTAAGGAAGACATCAACACTCCTTGGTGGTTACCTGGGATGAGGAAGGCGGTCTTGGAGCTGAAAGATGCTGCCCTGAAATTGGATGATCTTGCGCCGGCGAAGGATATGGCTTTTCCTATCCATGTGGACAACCCAACTCCGGTGGCCACTGTGGCAGCAGGTGCTCTAATGGAGAAAGCAGAGGGAGGTGATTCCAGTGGGCGAGCAGAGGAGGCAGGAGAAGGTTTCGAGGGGAAGAATGATATTCCCCTCTCTTCATAATTTTATTTCCCTGATAACACTTTGGTACTCTTAAAACACTTTTTATTTTGTTAAGGCCTCTAAGGCCCTTTTTGGTATTTTCCGGAGACTCCACACTCCGGGGTTTTTCTGTGGAGGGCCTAGGCATGGTGCCTCAGGTCTTGAATATTTCTGTTTTTCTTTCGCTTAATATCGTACCTGCACCTTTATCACTTAGCATGCATATATACATATATATCTCTATCTCTGCTATAGGGTGCACTATCTGCCCTGCTTATGCATTTAGCATGTTTTCAACATTTTCTTGACACGTAAAGGCTCTAAAGCTCCTAGAAGAACCTTAATGAGGAGATAGGGCTTACATCCTTGTACTTACTTGGTGATTTGGTAATGCTTCTAATCTCTCTCTTAATACTAGAGTTCTTAGGGATCATATTCTCCCTTAGGTTAGAATTCGTAGGGATTATCCTCTACCCCTAAGTTGTTTATACTCGTGAGAGTTGTTTATACTCGTAAGAGTTGTTTATACTCGTGAGAGTTGTTTATACTCGTGAGAGTTGTTTATACTCGTGAGAGTTCTTAGGGATTATACTCTCCCTGAAGTTAGAATGTTTAGGGATTATACTCTCCCAAAAGTTAGAATTCGTAGGGATTATACTCTCCCCTAAGTTGTTTATACTCGTAAGAGTTGTTTATACTCGTGAGAGTTTGTTTATACTCGTAAGAGTTTGTTTATACTCGTAAGAGTTGTTTATACTCGTAAGAGTTGTTTATACTCGTGAGAGTTTGTTTATACTCGTAAGAGTTTGTTTATACTCGTAAGAGTTTGTTTATACTCGTAAGAGTTGTTTATACTCGTGAGAGTTTGTTTATACTCGTGAGAGTTTGTTTATACTCGTAAGAGTTGTTTATACTCGTGAGAGTTGTGAGAGTTGCTAGGGATAGGGTTTATTGGCAAGTTCCTTATATCTTCTGCTACTATACCCCCTACTCCCCCTAGCTTTAGAGGCTGTCGTGGATAGAAACTTTAGGAATTCTTCCTAGGTATTTTCTATTCGAATCTTTATGAGTTGGTGTAAATCTCTCTATCTTGCAATATCTCTATCATGTTATGTTTTAGTTTTCGAAACATATTCGTTATTTCAGCACTCATTATGCAGGCCCTTAACAGTTATCTTAACACGGTATTAACATATGAGAAACATTTCATCATAAAATCGGCATACAAGAGTCATCTCATCACAATATTAACATGCATTCAGGGAAATTGCTGAAATTTTATCAAAACCGATGCTCCATTGATCAAAAGTGTTCATCAACATAGGCAAATAAGGGGAACCTATGCCGGCCTCATTAAAAACCTCTCTGTGGTAAAACCCCAAAGGGAAACCCACGTAGAGGGAAAAAGAGTGCCGGTGAAGCAATTATTCGAATAAGAAGTAAACATTCAAAATTGTTCATAAAGAGAAAGGAAGTAGGGGAATAACACCTTCCTCAAACATAAAACCTCTTCAAGTGGCACACGTTCCACGGCCTTAGTATTTCTTTCCCTGTCATGTCCTGGAGCTTGTATGCTCCGCCTTTTAGTACCTGTATTACCCTGTACGGACCTTCCCAATTAGGTTCCATCTTCCCAGTGTTCTTCAAGGCATCGGCTCTCCGAAGGACTAAATCTCCAACTTTAAAGGAGCGAGGGATTACCCTGCGATCATATGCTGCCTTGATCCGACTCTTGTACCTTTCTGCTTTTAATCTCGCCATCTCCCTCTCTTCATCTACCAGGTCCAGCGCCTCCCTCATCAATTCTTCATTTCTTTTTTCTTCAAAATAGGTGATTCGGTGCGATTTGAGTCTGGCCTCAGGAGGTATCACTGCCGCTGCTCCATATACCAAGTAGAAGGGAGATTCGCCCGTAGCTGTCTTAGGGCTGGTCCTGTAGGACCAGAGGACGTTGTCTAACTCCTTCACCCATTTTCCTCCTACCTCTTCCAATCGTGTTCGAATACCATCCACTAGGATTCTGTTTGTAACCTCTACCTGCCCATTAGCTTGTGGATGGGCTACTGATGTAAACCTCTGTGTAATGTTCCATCTCTCGCACCATCTCCTTACTTTCTCTCCATTGAATTGCGTTCCGTTGTCGGAAACCAAGATTCTGGGTACTCCAAACCTGCAACAAATATGTCTAGCAAGAAAAAGAATTACATTATCTTCTTCGATTTTGGCCAAGGGCACAGCCTCTACCCATTTACTGAAATAATCCACAGCCACGATCAGAAATTTTCTCCCTCCTGGTGCCAAGGGGAAGGGTCCCACCAGATCTATTCCCCATTTGGCGAAGGGATAGGGCGAGTACATAGCCCCCATTTCTTCTGCAGGTACTCGTATCAAAGGTCCATTCTTCTGACACTTCTCACATTTCTTCACATATTCTCTAGCATCTCTGATTATGTTAGGCCAATAGAAACCTGCCCTAAATACTTTATTCACCATAGTCTGGTAACCTTCATGGCTGGATGCGCAACCTTCATGGATGTCCTTGATCACTAGCTCTGCTTCTCTTCTTGAAAGACATTTCAAATAAGTTTGAGTGAAGGACCTCTTGTACAATTGGCCTCCTAGGATGCAATACTTCCTTCTCCAAGCTTTGGCCTCTCTGGACATTGGGGTTACTGGACCCCTGTTCAATTCTTCCCATATTTCTTTCCTCCAATCATCCCCTGCTGTTATCTCTCCGATCAGGGTTTCCGTAGCTACTTGATCTGCCACCAACAGGGTCACCTTTCCGTCTCCCTCGAATTCAGTGGAACTAGCTAGTTTAGACAGTCCATCTGCTTTCACATTCTCTTCTCTTGGTACCTGTATCACTTCGAAAGTATGGAATTTATTCTTTAATTTTTTTACCTCCTCTAGATAGGCGATCATTCTCTCATCTTTAGCGAGGTACTCCCCCATGACCTGTTGTACTACCAGCTGCGAATCAGAGTATAGGGTGACTTTCTGTGCCCCTAACTCTGCTGCCATGCTAGCTCCTCTAATCAAGGCTTCATATTCTGCACCATTGTTTGAGGTTGAAAACCGGAATTTGATAGCAACCTGTACTTCTTGGCCATCAGGGTCAACCAACACTATCCCTGCTCCACATCCCAAGGCGGATGCTGAGCCATCCACGTATATCTTCCATCCCTGTTCTTCTTCCACTCTGGTAGACTCTTGAATAAAGTCTGCTAAAGCTTGAGCCTTGATGGCTCTCCTTGGTTCATAGTCAATATCATACTCCTGCAATTCCACTGCCCATCTGACCATTCTTCCTGATAAATCTGCTCTCCCTAGCATCTGCTTCATCGGGAAATTAGTCTGCACCATCACTTTATAAGATAGGAAATAAGGGCGTAATCGCCTAGCCGTTACCACCACTGCCAGGGCTGCCTTCTCTACCTCTGAATACCTTGTTTCCGCTCCTTGGATGACCTTGCTCACATAATATATAGGCTGTTGTGTGGAGCCTTCCCTTACTGAGAGGTATAGGAGTAGAACATCTCCCTGAGTGGGCTTGGTTAACTTCGGGAGTTGTTCTAGATGGAGCTTCAGTTCTTCAAAAGCCTTTTGACACTGTTCATCCCATTCAAATCTTGACCCCCTCCTCAGTGTTCTGAAGAAGTGATGGCTCTTCTCCGCAGATTTTGCTATGAATCTGCTAAGGGCTGCGATTCTGCCGTTCAGGGTCTGCAATTCCTTCAAGTTTCGAGGGGGTTGCATGTCAAGGACCGCTTTCACCTTGGCAGGGTTAACCTCTATTCCTCTTTGCGTCACCATATATCCGAGGAATTTCCCTGACCCTACCCCAAAGGAACATTTAGCTGGGTTAAGTTTGATACCGTTTTCTCTAATTACCTGAAATATCTCCTTCAGGTCCTGAATGTGTTCCTCTGCTTTGACGCTTTTAGCTAGCATATCGTCTACATAAACCTCCATGTTTCTCCCTATCTGTCCTCGGAAAACCGAGTCTACCATCCTTTGATAGGTGGCTCCTGCATTTATCAGTCCGAACGACATACGTACATAACCAAAAGTACCACACGTTGCAATAAAGCATACCTTTGGTATATCAAGGGGATTCAACTGGATTTGATGGTACCCCTGATATGCATCCATCATGCTGAGTAATTCAAACCCAGACGTGGCATCCACCAATTGATCAATCCTAGGCAGGGGATAGTGATCCTTAGGGCATGCTTTGTTCAAGTCCCTAAAATCAATGCACATCCTCCATTTGCCGGCTCCCTTGGACACCAGCACTGCGTTCGAGAGCCACTCAGGGAACTGCACTCTCTTCACGTGCCCTGCATTCAACAATTTATCAATTTCCTCTTTTACAATGAGGTTCTTCTCTTTGCCGAAGTTCCTTAACTTCTGTTTCACGGGCCTAGCTTTGGGATCCTCATTCAGATGGTGCACCGCTATTTCTGGAGGGATACCCGTCATATCCGTCGCCGTGAATGCGAAGATATCTGCATTCTCTTGGAGGGTGAGTATCATCTTTCCCTGGAGCTCAGGGTTCATATTTGTACCTATCCTGGTTGTGAATCCTTCCTTTCCTGGGTAGAGCTCGATGCTCATTAACTCCTCGCCTGCTTTGGTTTTGGGTTGCTCTTGCACTAGTTCACCCACTTTCTGTCTTTTCAACTCAGGGTCTTCACCCTTAAATCTCTCCATTCCTCGGAACACGGCCCTGTCTGCTATCTTGACCGATTCCACATAACACTTCCTTGCTTGGTATTGGTCGCCACATATCTCTCCCACAAGGGAATTCCTCTTTTACAATGAGGTTCTTCTCTTTGCCGAAGTTCCTTAACTTCTGTTTCACGGGACTAGCTTTGGGATCCACATTCAGATGGTGCACCGCTATTTCTGGAGGGATACCCGTCATATCCGTCGCCGTGAATGCGAATATATCTGCATTCTCTTGGAGGGTGAGTATCATCTTTCCCTGGAGCTCAGGGTTCATATTTGTACCTATCCTGGTTGTGAATCCTTCCTTTCCTGGGTAGAGCTCGATGCTCATTAACTCCTCGTCTGCTTTGGTTTTGGGTTGCTCTTGCACTAGTTCACCCACTTTCTATCTTTTCAACTCAGGGTCTTCACCCTTAAATCTCTCCATTCCTCGGAACACGGCCCTGTCTGCTATCTTGACCGATTCCACATAACACTTCCTTGCTTGGTATTGGTCGCCACATATCTCTCCCACACCCCCTGAGGCAGGGAATTTCATCTTCATGTGGAAGGTTGAGATCACTGCCTGAAAGATATTCAAGCTTGGCCTTCCCATTACTACATTATATGAAGATGGGACATCTACAATTAGGAATTCTATTACTTGCACACGACGGCTAGGAGCGATTCCTAACCCTACTTGTAGTAACGCTGAACCAAGGGGTTGAATGGCTCCCCCTGAGAATCCATAAAGAGCGGTCTCCACCGGTCTAAGCTTTATATTTAGGTCCATCTTCTTGAAGCACTCCAAGAACATGATATCGACAGAGCTTCCAGTGTCTACAAAAATTCTCGCTACATCGTATCCCGCTATATCCGTGGTAATGATTAATGCGTCATTATGAATTTCTCTGGGTTCCCCAGCGTCTTCTGGCCCGAAATGAATGTCCGGACCCTCTGTCATCTTTCCCACCTCATGGTGCTCTACATTCCTCTCGTTCTTCAGCGACCGAACGCTCTGCTTTCTCTGCCTGAAGGAATCCCCATCAGCGGGGCCTCCCATAATCATATGAATAGTTCCCCTCTTCTGGGGAGGGGGTGGTTGCTCTTCAGTGCTTTTCCTCTGATCTCTTCTGTCGTCTTCCTGCTTCCCCTCGGGGTCCTTTCTCTTTTGACCCCTGGGGCCTTGTCGGTCTCTGAAAATAAACTCTTTTAGGTGGCCTGCCTGAATCATCCTCTCTATCTCGTCCTTCAAATGCCAACATTGGTTGGTATCGTGGCCATAGTAGTTATGGAATCTGCAAAATTTGTTTGACTTAGGATTTTGGGGACCTCTGTTTCTTGAATAGGGGAATTTCATATCCGGATGGTCCCCTGCCACCTCTAGGACTTCGGCTGGCTCTATCCTCAAAGGGGTATATCTCTTCGCCCTTCCTCTGGGGCTCCAGGGTGCAACTTCCTCTCTTCTTACATTTTCCAGCCTCCTGGAGCTTCGATGTCTCTCCGGACTTGGCCTCCTAAGCGGAATTTCTTTCCTCCATTCTCCATTACCCACTATTATCCTGGTCTCCGAGCGCTTAGCCTTCCTTACCTCTTCCAGGGTGAGGTATTTTTCTGCTCTCCTCAATAACTCATCAAAGGTCCGAACTGGCTTCTTGGCTAGAGATGTGAATAGATCTCCATCTCTTAACCCGTTGGTGAGGGCGTTGATTTTGACCTCTGAGGAGGCTGTAGGTACTTCTAGAGCCGCTTGGTTGAATCTCTTTAAGAAAGCCCGTAACCTCTCGTTCTCTCCCTGGCGCATGTTAAATAAAGTAAGGGTGGCTCTAGGCTGTCTCCTAGCGCTGGCGAATTGATGCGGGAACAATTCGCTGAATTCAGACCATGAGTGGACAGTATCTGGTCCCAGTTGTGTGAACCATTGCTGTGCAGCCTTAGATAGGGTGGTCAGAAATACTCTGCACTTAACGCCCTCTCCATACCGATGTAATAGAGCAGCATTCTCAAACCTCATCAGATGCTCATACCGGTCCGTGGTGCCATCATATTCAAAGTTTAAAGATTTGAAATTAGAGGGCAGTTCATCTTGCAAAATATTAGACGAGAATTGATATCCAGTGGTGTAAGAGGGTTTACTTACATTGTCAGTAATATGTCTCTGCATATCCCTCATCTCTTTTCGCAAAGCTTGTATTTGATCACTGACGGCTCCTTGATACGTGTCGTCCGTGCTTTCTCCCATTCCTGTATCCAGGGTGGTATCCCCTAGGACCCTCTCCACATCCCTCCGAGGAGGTCTTTCCAGGATGCTTCTTTCGGCCTGGGAAGGTACCTTTTCTTCTGGGTTTCGAGGGGGATCTTCGTTCCTGGAGGGGACCGGAACTGAATCAATGACATGTTCTGGGGGATTTTGTCTTGTACCCTTATGGGTAGGTGGAATAGGTTCGGGAGGACGAAGTCCTCGAGTAGCGATTATCCTCTCAACGGATTGCGCGATCATCTCGTCTAACTGATCCCGAGAGACAGTCAGGAGTTCTGGTTGAGCGTTAGGGTTATCCTTATTGATCCCACTCCCTGAAGCTCCTGAGGTACCTGGTGCATTTCCTTCTTGGCCGGGAGGGATATCGTCTGGTGCATGATCCACAGGTTGTTTCCCTAGATTTCGATTTAAGGGAAAACCTGGAGGAGGGGTATCTTCTGGTGTATGATCCACGGGTCGTTTCCCTAAATTTCGATTTAAGGGAAACCCTGGAGGAGGCGGAGGAAGAGGAGGAGGGGTAGAATCTCCTTTCTCCTTCGTCTGCTTCGTTGGATCTTGTCCTCCACCCATTTAAGTACGGAACTTTTCTCACGCCTTAGCTTGAAATGTTTCCACAGACGGCGCCAGTTGATGCGTCGAAAAAGAACGCCTTCGGATATCGATCGTTCCTTTGCGAGCACTATTAATCACGAGTTTGAATCGTCCGTTTATCCTTGGCAATCTTCTCGTAAATCTCCTCGAGAATCCAAAAATGACCTGCAAAAGTACGCCGGAGGGGGGCTCCGGCGTATAAGCTCCGACGCTCAAGTCAGAATCGATCGTAGGAGAAATCAAAGAGGAATTCCCCTGTATATCTAGGGAAATTCCGGCGAATATCGTGGTGTTTCTTCTCAATTCAGTGTATGTTTAGTAAAAAATGTATGTATCATGTAAAACGTAAGTAAGAATATGGAAAGAACCTGCTTATATACCTGGCCCCTCTCTCCGGAGAGGGAAATACTCGTTCTCCCTATATCCTCGGCCCATTCCTATAAATCCGGCCCTAAATCCCCCAAGGAATCGGTCTCTCTCTCCCTAGAGATTTGGTTCTTCAGCATATCCGCCCCTATCTTCGTGGATTGAACCATTCATTTGACTTGGTTAAGAAAGGTTGACTATTCGTTCCCTATTTGGGCCAGATCCTTTCAGGCCCAAGGGCTATTAATCTCTCCAAATATGGACCAAAGGCCCAATCACCCTGATTTCTCTAATTTCCCTACTTAGGCCCAAGGGTGTATTAATCCTGTTTCTTCGGTGTATTGACCTAATCACAACTATCATAATTTATCCCGTTTCCACGTGTCGACTTCTCAGAGAGCGACATATTTATCTACATCACTTATAAAAGAAAATAATATGGGATAAAATTATTTTAGAATACATTTATATATACATTTACATCCAGGTACCTGTTCACTTATAAAAGAAAATAATATGGGATAAATACATGTCCGTCATGTATGTTATATAAAATTATTTACATAAAATATATAAATTACATTTAAATTAACATAAATTTTAAAAATTATTATATAAAAACTGAACCTTGCAAATCAATCTGAATCAACATTTCATTATATTCTTATTCTCCAAATTAAACTTTAAATAAATATTATATTCTTATTCTCCAAATTAAACTTTAAATAAATTTCTTTTCGACTAAGTTTTCTAGTTCGACGGAGGGAATCCAAATTAAACTTTAAATAGTAATTCGAAATATAAGTTTCATAAGTTTCTTTTCGACTAAGTTTTCTAGTTCGGGATGGAAATTCATCACCAAAACCTAAACTGCAATTTAAAAAAAAAATACTATGAAATATATCAAAACAATAAAAAAATATTGTTAAAATTAATTTGTTAGTTTAAAAATAATAAAAATATAAATTTATATATTTAAAAGGTATTACAAATTACCTCCTCGTTATCAGGGATAATTTCGTTTTTAAAATCATTCACCGGAGATTTTTCAAATGTTTTTAAAATTCTCTAAAATCACTTTATACATTTTATAGAATGTTTTAAATTATACCTACATTCACATTCCATTCGGACAATGATTTATAAAGTCAAATATATATATTTTCTTTACCCTTCATTTTTCATAATATGCCACAAAATAAATGAATATCTGGTTACGTCACTTACAGTAAATTTATTTAAAAATAAAAATTGATCTTACAATTGATAAACTTACATTCATTTAAAGTGCATACTCCGTATTTATTAAAGAGGTGTCTACAAATTACTAACTAAAAATAAAAATTAGTACAACAATTTGATATATATTTAATATGTAAAGAAATATTAATAATAAATCAAGAATAAATACAACCAATCTCTCCTCTTTAAATTATTTGGTTATCCGTTCATATCCAAGTTTAATATTATTATTGAGACAATAAGAAAATTAGATGTAACCTATCGATTAATTAAGTAAAAAAAAGTATTGAATTTGAGATCAAAACAATAAAAATAAATCATAATCATAATAATAGATACTCCTATTTTCTTTATTGAGACAATAAGAAAATTAGATGTAATCTATCGATTGATTCTAATTAAATTAAAAACATACAACAATAACTGTCAAGAAAATTCAATTTCGTAAATATTTTACTGTACCATTTCGACAAAATAATTTAAAAAACTGTAAACTTATAAATAAAAGGGAAAGAGAGGGAAATAATTAAGTAAAAAAACAACGTTGAATAAAAAAAAAAATTTAAGAAACTGTGAATCTATAAATAAAAAATAAAAGGGAGAGAGGGGAGAGAACAGGAAAATAATTGAAAAAATAAGAGAAATTTAATAAAATTGTAAAAGCAAAAAAAAAAAAAGTAAAAAAAAAATAATTAAGTAAAAAAAAGAGTTGAATTTGAGATCAAAACAATAAAAATAATTCATAATCATAATAATAGATACTCCTATTTTCTTTATTGAGACAATAAGAAAATTAGATGTGATCTACCGATTAATTCTAATTAAATTAAAAACATACAACAATAACTGTCAAGGAAATTCAATTTCGTAAATATATTTATTAATTTACGTTTCGGAAAAAATAATTTAAGAAATTGTAAATCTATAAATAAAAGGGAAAGAGAGAGAGGAGAGAACAGGAAAATAATTGAAAAAATGAGAGAAATTTAAGAAAACAGTGTAAAAGCAAAAAAAAAGTAAAATAAAATAATTAAGTAAAAAAACGGTGGATATAGAGAAAAATGAGAGAGAACCAAAAAAAAAATTAAAGAAGAGTAATTTTTTTTTTAAGAAAATGGTAAAAGAATTGAAAGAGAGAGTGAAATGTACTCCCTCCGTCCCTGAAAAGCTTTCATTTGATGGAACGAAGTTTAAGGAAAAAGTATAATAATTAGAGCTTTGAAGGTAATTTTATAAACTTTTATATATAAAGTAAATAACGTAGTTTTGATTGAGTGTATGATGGACCCCAAAAGATGTTGTATGAAGGGTAAATACGTGTATATCGTGAAAGTAACTATGAAAACTTTTCAGGGACGGAGGTAGTATCATCTAGTAGACATCTACAAAAGAAATCATATATGTTAATATCAGCTTAAAAAATAAAAGAATAAGAAAGTAAAATGAGATCCCGTTTAAAGGAGATGATGTAAAAGAATTGAAAGAGAGAGTGAAATGTATCATCTAGTAGACATCTACAAAAGAAATCATATATGTTAATATCAGCTTAAAAAACAAAAGAATAAGAAAGTAAAATGAGATCCCGTTTAAAGGAGAAGATGACCTTTATAAATAGGCTATGAGATTAAGAATATACGGAATTCATTTAAATTTGAATATTAGAAAATAAGATTAAAATAATTTCAAATTTAAAAATAATAATTATGAGTAAATAATATTAAAATTATTATTTTAAGATGAAAATAGGAAAAATATATTTTTTTAATCAGAATGCTTAAGAATGCAAAGATTTTAAAATATACGATTTTGGTGAAGAGATTAAAAATAATAATTATAATTAAAAATTTTGAATTATAATTTTGAGATTAAAATAGGAAAATTGATTTTTTAATAAGAATGCTTGAGAATACAGAGATTTTTAAATAGACGATTCTGGTGAAGAGAGAGATTGTGCAGAGTTATAAAATTGTGACACGTGTCCCATTATATTCTCACAAATATAGAGTATTAAGATTTCTACTTAGATTTTAGGCAAAAAAATTTAAATAATACTCCCATCCAATTTCATTATTCCCACTTTCCTTCTTTTTTTGGTTGTACAATTTTATTATGTTCATATTCTTTTTAGAAACAATATTATTCATGTTACTTTATCTCCACCCTTCTCCCCTCACTTATTTACACACTTTATCATTCACTTTATTCATAAACAATCATTTATTTACAAATGACCCCACAATACTCCATCATACCCTCAACTTATCTACTTTATGAACACTACAAAAAAAAGTCTGATTTTGATACCATTGATTTAGAGATGGATATCCAATCTGTCTCTAATAGGTACTGATTAGAGACTGATTTGTAGAAAAATCGAGATTTGAAACCAAAAATAAATGAAAATCAGTCTCTAACCGTACTTATTAGAGACAGATTGAATATCCGTCTCTAAATCAATGGTATCAAAATCAGACTTTTTTTGTAGTGGAATAAACTAATCAATATTCATTAAAATTCGTGCCCGGAGAAGTGGGCATAATAAAATTGAACGGAGGGAGTACATTTTTGGAAGCTCCACTTGAAAATAATGTAACAAAAATGGGTTTGTTTATGAAAGGGAGAATTACACTATAGACCATTTCACCCTAAGTCTTTGCAAATCAATGAAATTTTGTCTGTAGTTACAAATCAAGCCAAAATAACAAAATGAAGTACAATTATACCCCTAATGTGTTAATACGAATTTAAGTTTTGAAATAATTAGATTTAAATAATATAATTATTCGAAAGTCAACTAATTGAAGAGAATCAATTTAATTCTGGTAGATATTATCCTCGAAAATCGCGCACTTCTTAATTCAAAACACTTTCCTAATATCTCAACTACACAATAATTGCTCCCAACTTTGAAAATCTCTCACCATTGAAGCTGAAGGAAGATAAGCGAAGAAAACAAGAAACAACCGTGATCGAAGAATACAAGAAACAACCTTGTGCGAAGAACACTTAAAGGTATTTAGTGGAAAAAATCGTCTCTTGTATATTATTATTTTTCGATTGTTGTTATTTTTGGATTCTATGAATATATGATTCTGTTTTCACGAAAATTTTACAAGTTTTAGGGATTTGCATATGGTAGGTTTTTCGTTGATTTTGGTGATGATTAACAAAACTACATGCATTTTAAGATGTTTCATTCTCTGTTTTCTTAGTTAGAACGGTCCCTATTTTTGCATTTTAGAGAAACAGGGTAAACAACATATGAGGTATATATTATTCGATTATTATATGATTTTATAAAATCATAGAAACTTATATAGTTATGACTCTTTAGTATAATTTTTCTGTTTTTATAAGAAGATCTAGCTATTTAGTATAGATGTTGCATATTTGGTTGAGATGTGTTTGCATGTGACTAAAGATTTTAATTTCTATTCAATTTGGTATTGTATTTTCTATGAATATATGATTCTGTTTTATGAAAATTTTACGAGTTTTAGGGCTTTGCATATGCTAGGTTTTTCGTTGATTTTGGTGATGATTAACAAAACTACATGCATTTTAAGATGTTTCATTCTCTGTTTTCTTAGTTAGAACGGTCTCTGTTTTTTGCATTTAAGAGAAACAGGGTAAACAACATATGAGGTATATTTTGATTCGATTATTATATGATTTTATAAAATCATAGAAACTTATATAGTTATGATTCTTTAGTATAATTTTTCTGTTTTTATAAGAAGATCTAGCTATTTAGTATAGATGTGGCATATTTGGTTGAGATGTGTTTGCATGTGACTAAAGATTTTAATTTCTATTCAATTTGGTAATGTATTTTCTTTGTAGACGACTAAACGGAGGACATCCGGCATTCAGATAAATGCAGGAGCAAGAAAAATTAAGAAAAAACGCATAAAGAAGGAAGTGACTAGAGTCTTAAGTGAGTAAATAATTATTCATACATATATTGTTATGCTTTTCAAGTAATACATAGGTATATGATATCTGGAAAAAGTTTTAAATGTCTTATACTGCACTTACAATGCATAATGTGCATTGTATTAGTTTTGATTTCATAATATCGTACATTAATGACTGCACAAAATCCATATATTCATGTACATTCTGTATTAACATTTATTTCTTTATCAAGTGTAATAAACAAGTGTTATGTATTGTAAAAAATGATTTAGGTATCTGATATTAGATTGGTTTTTAATTTGTGTAGGGTCAAAGGATAAAATGACACGTTCAAATGCTAGACACGTACCAGAAGCATAAAGGTTTAAGTATAGTTTTTGGCCATTATTAGTATGTTTAACATAAATATAATTTTGAATTCTCATATGCAGGGAAGAAGATTGTACGTTATGTCTTGGTTCAAAGTGATTCAGGTAGTTTTTAGTCTAGATGACATTTCATTATGATTTATTATCAATGTGACATAAAATGTTTTTTTGCATATGTATATAGAGTTTGAGAGTGATGTTGAGATAGAAGTAAACTCAGGTTCTGATTCTCAAGGTTAGATAATGTTATTTAATTAGTATCTCTCTTCAAGATTATTTTATGGCTAATCCAGAATTTTAAAAATTTGTTTAGTGAATGTATGCTGTAGAATATTGTACATTAACATTTCTTGATCTAGGTTATGAGAGTGAAGAGTTCAGTAGAGTTAACAGGCGGGAGAAGAAGGTGAAAAATCGTAAAGCAAAGAATAATTTTGGTAAGCTCTTCTACTGATTTATATGTGTAGACTGAAAGAATGTTGCCATTAATTAAGAGGTTATTGTTTTTCGCAGGAGCAGTAGATCGAAGTCAAATCGGGAGAAAACTATTTCAGATCGAATATGCTTACTTGTTTTATAGCTTTGATGGAACTTGAATTCTCGGACAGTCATTACGAAGAGCTTAAGAAGACCCCGTTCTGGTTCCTGTTGAAACCCATTCTTACAGTTTGCACTGATGAAATGATCGAAAATTGGACGAAATTTGATGATGATATCAGGGACATCATTACTAAGTTTGACGAAGCTTCTGGTTCCTTTTTATTTGGTTCAAACGAGTTACAGCTTACTAGGCAAGATGCAGAAGTAATATTTGGCATTACATCTGGAACTGAGAAGATACCATTCAGATGTGAGAACTATGTACCTCTGGAATGGGTAAAGCGGTGCTTCGGAGAAGAGGTAATTAACAAACAACCTACCCCTTCCATGTATAAGCCAATGATATTGAACAAGATAAACATGATTGGAACCCTCAATGATCTGCAATCTAGGCAAGATGTTGCAAGGCTCTTATGTTGTTATGTAATGTGTGGTATTCTCAGCCCTGTGAAGAGTGGCGCATTGCCTTGGTATTTAACTCTCTATTTGGAAGACTTTTACAATATTTGCAAATATGATTGGGGGACGTTCATAGTTGATTATCTCAAGTATCATATAAAGAAAAGCACCGATATGAAATCAGGAGGTTGTTTTATGCTTCTTCCGGTACGTTAAAGTTTTTTTTAAGATTATATTTATTTTAACATATTACATAGCATATGCTGATGGAATATATTTTCGAATTACATTGTGTTTGCAGTTTTGGCTATGTGAGCATACAAAATTGGTGGAACCAATAGACCAGAAAGCATTCCCTAGATTTCTGAAGTGGGATCTTAATGAGCTTAATAGTGTTCTAGATCGGGGAAAGTTGAACAAAAAACGTATTAAGGTAATATAGTAAATAACCGTTAAAATTTAGTAGTTCAATATATATAAGATATAAAATGTATAACTAATCAAAAAATTTTGTAGGTGTCTACTGATCCATTGAAACCTGAGGCTTGGGAGGAGGCTGAGTTTCAGTCTATTTATAAGTTTAGAGAGGATGAGAAGGCAAAACGAATGAAGGATGTTGATGGTAATCCTGGTTCTGTACCAAATGCCAATCAAAATATTAACACTGCTATTCCAACCAGTATGTTATTTGACCAATCAACATCTAGAAAGTTTGAAGTTGGGTCAATATCTGGGATGAAAGCATTCAGTAATGATATAGGTCCTTCATTCGACATTGGATTCGAAAATGATTCTCCCATTTCTGCTAATGGAATCAATGTTGAGTCAACTGTAATGAGAGTATGTAGTGAGCTGAGGTCGAGTAACGGCGATGAGAATGATATGGCAGACATATCATTTGGTAAGGACGATCGTACACCAATAAGGGGAGGTTCGGCTGAAAATGTGAATCCTGGAGCTGATGTTCTACTAAGCAAAGAAAGACAGATTGACGACCTGAAAGTTGAAAATAAACGTCTTATATCTCAGTTTGAAAGAGAAAGGGTTTTTTTCGAGATGGAAAGGAAGGCGAAGAATGATATCATACTTGATCTAGAACGTGAGAATGAACTTCTGAAGAGGGAGATTAGTACACACCAAATGCCATCACCAACCCGTTTGTTTGAAGACGAATGTCTAATACGTGAAGTTGATAGAATAGAAAAAGAAGTACTGGAAAAGACTTCAGGGGAAAAGGGTATTGAAGAAAATAGTAATTCAAACGGGAACTTGGGAGATACATTTCAGAGCCCACCATGCACGTATAATGAAGAGCATAAAAGGAAAAAAAACTTTCAGGGTATTAGTTCGATGGCGTTACGTGTTAAAGCAAGGACTGAGGCAAATGATAGAAAGCCTGTGCAAATATCACCTCAACCTTTAACCCAGGAGCTTATGGTTGTTCATGAAATAATTGACAATGGTGGAGTAGATAATTTGAATGCGCAAGATACTAACAAGGAACAAAGGTTTATGAAGTCCCCCTTTGATCAAAGACTTCAGACTGTAAAGAATGCTCCAACTGAGTTGAAGAATCAAATATTTAATGAACTGTATGACCACGGGGAAAGGTAATTTTATGTTTAAGTAAAATTACTATCAGAATAATTATTTTTTAAACGTATAATAATATGTATATGCATTCTTTTTTATACTCTGTATTTTCAACACGTGCAGTCATCGGGTGTACGTAGGCAATGGTCCATTGACTGATGTTACAATTAGAATGTTAATAGATCTTCTGAACAACAAAGCAGTTGAAAGTCAGGTAATTATACATTTTTTTTCTTCTTTTATTGGTTTATTTATTATTTCTGGCTTGGAAATGAATAAAGTAATTAATTGGCATTTTAGTTGGTCTAACAATATGTTGACATTATAGTTAATTGATGCGTGGTCTGATATGATACGGACGATGGATTGTGATAATGTTCCGTCTGCAGGACGTGTGCAGGTCTTAACCTCTTCATGTTGGGTAATGCAAAATTATTGTTAAATATTGAATTCATTATTATAAATCTGCATTTAAATATAGTTATGAAATCTTACAACTATAATATTGTTTTTTAGTCGATGATTGCCAAACGTCATGTAGCGCAGAAAATCTTTGCAAGTATGATCGAAAAAGTGCTTGATGAGAGTGTAGATAAGGATATACTGATGTTCCCTATAATTATTACAGACGTTGGGGCGAGAACAATGTCAAATGTTAAAGGTCATTATACATTGTGGAAGCTTGATGTTAGGACCAAAGAATGGACATTTTATAACTCGCTCCGTCCAGGGAAGGTTTCGATTGTTGATCATCAGCTTACTGAAGCTAAACAAGTGGTATAGTATCTAACTTTAATCTTTATTGCGTACATGATTTATATATATAGAATACATAGCATTACTAATATATTTCTTATTTGTTAATAACAACTCCCAGATTAGATACGTTGAGTCAAAGCTAACAAATGTATTGAAGAAGGCTGCACCAAGCCATCCATTCTTAAAGAGATCTAGCTCAACATCTATTCAATCGTCCATTATCCAACAGACCCATGGAACGCTGGATTGTGGTATAGTGATATGCAAGTTACTGGAGTGTTTCATAAAAGGTGAAGATCCTCCAAATGGTGATTTTGATGCAGGAAAGTCAAGTAGTATGCGTATCAAGATGGCGGGAAAATTCATGAATCCGTTTATTTACAAGTAGTTTTGGGGTTATGGTGTTAGAAACATATAAATGATTATTTTACTTATCTAGTTTTTAAATTATTAATGCATGGATGTTAATGCTTTTGATGTGAGGATGACTGAGAAAATTCATATATCATGAATTTAGAACAGATGAGTCCTGCTTGGTTTTTAGTTTTGTTAAACTTGGTATATTGGTTGTTTTATCATGGATTTAGAACAATGTTTTCGTGCTTGTTTTTTGGTTTTTTTTTTTATGTTTTGAAAAAATAGGAATGTTGTTCTACCAATATACTGGAATTTTGAGTTGTTGTTGATGTATAAGTATCAAAGAAAGCATTATAATATCCAAACTTGTCTTATTGCATATAGTGGTTCGAATGCAACAGAAGAGTATATATAAGACAGAATATGCATTCCATGTATGCACATACCATGATATATGCATTCTGTTGATTAAAAAAACTATGCATAATGATATAAATATGTACACAATTAATTATAATATAAGATAGAATACATAAAATAAATACAGACCAAGAAAAACATGATCTTCATTGAATATATAATTATTTTAATTAAACCTACTTAGAAAATTAAAACGGTACCAACAAAAGGAATATATGTTATTAATTTTTAAGTATAAGTATTGTTAAAAAACAGTCAAAATGAAATGCAACAATAAGTGCGCATATAAGATTATATGTCATAAGATAGATCATATATATTAATATATATATGACGATATATAACGTGTAGAATTTCTCTGAGTATAAATATAACGACATAATTAGTATAGAATATATAATTCATAAATAACTCATTATATTATGAACATGAATTAAGTTTGGATGACTTTAAAAATATATTATTCCTTATAAGACAGGCGTGGGTGCTGATCACGCCTATGACTATTTTCATAAACAAAATCATTTTTATTACGTTTGAAAGAGGAGCTCTAAAAAAATGTACTCCTATTATTTAAATTTTTTTGCCTAGATCTCATGTTCTAAACTTTAAGATGAAAATAATTCTTAAGGGCCCTAAATATGGAGTTTTATTATGGCTTCAGTTGACAGTTGACACTCCTGCTTGTAAAATGTACTTTTAACCTGAAAGTCCAGATTTTAAAAAATAAAATAAAATAGAATTATTCACACCAATGCAACTTCAAGGAGTTGGTCTAGTGGGGTAGGCTTGAGACTTAGGAGTGTGCTTCTCTCTGGGTCTCAGGTTCAAAACCCCTAAGGTGCAAACAATTTATATGGGGTCATCTCCATACAGAGTGCAAAACTCTGGCTTTAAACGGGACCCCCACAAGTGGACGGTGGGTTTGGTCCCCACGAATTAGTCGATCCTTGGACCGGATATTGTTCAATGGGTTAGCTCTACTTGTGTTCCAATCATGTCTTCCATTCTCATATGAAGCACATCTCTATCGATTATCACTATGTTCGTGATTTGGTTCAAAAGTTTGAAGCACATCTCCATCGATTATCACTATGTTCGTAATTTGGTTCAGAAGTCCCACTCCAGTTGTCGCATGTCTCATCAACTGATCAACTTGTTGATGCTCTTACCAAGTCACACGTCCTCGTCTACAACTTTGTATGTCTAAAAGATGGGACTCACTAATAGAGCTCCATCTTGATGCTCTACCAAGTCTCTCACACGTCCTCGTCTACAACTTCGTATGTCTAAAAGATGGGACTCACTAATAGTGCTCCGTCTTGAGGCGGTGTATTAGGATTATATTGTATATATTCTTATTTAATGTATCTCACATTGTAAGTATATAGTTATTAGCATAGAATACTCTTGTACTTATTTCTACTCTCAATATTGAATCATGTCAATCTTGTACTTATTTCTTTCCTTCGTGTGCGTCTTGTTGGGCTTGTGTTAAAATAAAATGAGTTTTTGTCCCACATCGGATGTGAACAAAGAAGGGGGGACTTCCTAACACTACATAAGGAGTCAATACACTTTGGTCTGACAAGAGGAATTCTGTGCTGGTTTTGAAGTTTTCACATTAAATTCTTGTGTTGTGATTGTTTTATTTCTTCATTTATGCCCTTGGGAGAATTAATTTCCCATTCTTATGTTGTGATTGTTTTATTTCTTCATTTATTTTCGTTTGCCCTTGGGAGAATTAATTTCCCATTCTTATGTTGTGATTGTTTTATTTCTTCATTTATTTTCGTTTGCCCTTGGGAGAATTAATTTCCCAACTGTTAGGGTCCTCGGGTTGGCTCCTCCGTAGTATTCCCCACTTGGTATGATATTGTCCGCTTTGGGTTTGTCAAACCCTCACGGCTTTATTTTTTAATTTCCCCCAAAAGGCCTCATACCAATGGAGATACTAGTCCCCCCTTTTATAGCCATAAATCCTTTTGTGCCTTTTCGATGTGGGACATTTGTTTGACCCTCTCAACAATCCTCCCCTTCAAACAAAGAACCACGTACCTCCCCACAAACGACCCCACTCTAACTAGATCACTTAGCTAGCTAGACTACTGCTGCCTGGAGACGGGTTTGCTCTGTCTAGACCATCTTGCCTATCTCATCGAGACTGTCGTTCCTCTAAGGGTTCCTCCTGTCCTACTGTTTTTCAACACCGTGCACATTCGTCAGGATTATGGCCCCCGCTCTGATACCACTTTGAGTGGGCTCATTAGCAGGCCCCCATACATCAGCATGTAAATATTCAAGCACATCTTTGAAAGTAGAATTATTGGGGGAGGGAGAAACATGAGATTTCACTTTATGTTGTTTGCCAAGTACACATGCATCACAAAAAGGAATACTAGAAATTTTATCAGCACTAGAAGACCCATCTTTTTTCAAAATATCCATACCTTTATTGCTCATTTGTCCCAACCTGTTATACCATAAATCGGGTTTTTCACCCTTTGACACATTCACAGCATTTAAGAACTCAGATTGAGTAGAACAAACATATAAATTATTTATTTTCTCAGCTTTGAAAATCACCAAAGCTACCTTTAGAATTTTCATAAAAACCTTATCCCACTTACCTTCCAATCCATCATCTTCCAATGCAGCACAAGACATGAGGTTATTGCATAGAGCAGGCACATATCTAACATTTTTCAAAGTATAAGTAACACTAGAAGAAAAACTCAAAGTTACATTACCAATTCCCATCACATCACATTTCTTGTCATTCGGTATGGAAACAAAACCATTTTAAATTCTTATTCTGTTTTTCTCGAAACTTTTTGGGCAATCTTTAATAAATTAATGACCAGATTTATGACAGTGAAAACACTTTCTGGCCTTAGTCTAAGACTTAGATCTACCTCTCTCACCATCATTTTTATTACCTTGGTCATTTATATTATATTTCTTAGGCTGATTTTCATCTTAGTTCTATCCCTCACATGCATGACTTCACCCTTCACACTATCATGTTGTTTCAAATCCTGTTCTTTGCTCTTTAAGCCATTCACAACGATGTCCAAAGTAACATTATCTCTACCATATTTAATAGCAGATTTCATATCATTGTAAGAATCAGGTATAACATTCAAAAGAACAATAGCAGTGTAATCATCAATGTGCTTGTCACCCGTTTGCTTTATATCTTGTATAAGTTTAGTGAAATTGTCAAGATTCTCATCAATATCCTTGTTCATGTCAAGTTTATGACAGAAAAAAAATTTCAACAAATATAATTTAATGGGTAAAGATGTTTCATAGTATAATTCAGACAGTTTATTCCATAACCCACGAGCACTTTTTAGATATCCAACTTTACGAATCACACAATCAAACAAGTTCAATATAACGGCACTAATAGCAAGTTCATTCATTTCAGCCTTCTTATCATTAGTGACAGTGGTAGCATATGAATGATCAATGGTTTTTACAACTCTATTTTGAATTAAAACACATTTCATTTTATGCTGCCAAATACCGAAATCAGACTTACCATTGAAAGGAACCAAAGTGATATTCGTCGTAGTAGTAGACATTAAGAAACACAAGTAACCAAGCAAACAAAAACCATAAATAGAGAATTCAAAGAGCAAGAATCCTATATTCTAACAGCACATAATCCCAAGCCTATACGCGATCAACGGTCTAATTTTACGAAAAAATTAAAAGAATGAATAAGCCAATATACCTGATAATAACTTTGATTAAATTGTCTTGGGTGAAATAATAACAAATTGAAATTCTGCCAACAATTTCAATAAAGGAAATAGGATTTAAGGACAAGTGTTATTCTCTTCAGAAGGTGGGTTAGTGGAACCTCAAAAGCAGGGTAATAATCTATATAAACTATGAAAACTAAAGAATAATAGCAGCCGAAGAGTATATTATAATATATATATATATATATATATATATATATATATATATACTGTATATATATTACTAGGATAGCAGTGGAAATTTGGAAACAGAAAAGGGAAAAAAAATCAAACCTTCAACCTGGCCTTATAACCTGTTGTCGGCAATTACTCCACCAGACGGACATCCGCTCAACTTAGGAGAACCTTCTCCACCGGACAACAGCAGATCAACGACGGACTTTCGGAGTGCAGCAGATCGAAGGTGGCGGCGATTTGCAGCGGCGACAATTATCTTCTCAAGGGCGGTAACTTTTTCGACGGCAGGGAGCAGTCCCAGATCGTACAGCTCTTGATTCCACTGTATGTTTTTCTTTCACAAAAAACAAGTGTAATACAAAAGAAAATAATGGTGGAAAACTAGGAGAAAAAGAAATTAAAGCGAAACAATATAACCGGGCTCAGTGCCTAAATTCAAGTGGAACGTCACACGATGCATGGAACAATCTCGAGGCCTTCCTCTCTCACCGAATTCACACTCTTTGTAGTTATTTCTCTTTTCTCACTCATACAAGAATTGTATTGTAAACCACACTTTTCACCAAAGGACCGATGCCCTTTATATAGTCAAGACTACCCACAATTTTCGGCCATTAGCCATAATTCCCAATGAAGGGAAAGGAAAGTAAATTGTGGGAATAATACAAATTACTGTGATTAAAAGATAGGCTTCCTAAAGTATGAGATTTGATTGGAGAAGGAAAATAGGGTTTTTTCTCATATGGGTCAAAGCCATATAATTTGGGCCAACTGAAAAGGTTGGGCCAAGAAGACATATCCACTAAAATAGTGGGGCTAGACAAAGGCCCAACATTTCTTGGTATGGAAATAGGACAGGCAGGAACCCTTGAAGGAACGATAGTCTCGATGAGATAGACAAGATGGTCTAGACAGAGCAAACCCGTCTCCAGGAAGCAGTAGTCTAGCTAGCTAAGTGATCTAGTTAGAGCGGGGTCGTTTGAGGGGAGGCTTCTTGGCCCAACCTTTTCATTTGACCCAAATTATATGGCTTTGACCCATATGAGAAAAACCCTACTTTCCTTCTCCAATCAAATCTCATACTTTAGGCAGTTTATCTCTCAATCACAATAATTTGTATGAATCCCACAATTTACTTTCCTTTTCCTTCATTGGGAATTATGACTAATGCCATCGTGGGTAGTCTTCACTGTATAAAGAGTATCGACCCTTTGGTGAAAAGTGTGGTTTACAATACAATTCTTGTATGAGTAAGAAAAGAGAAAGAGCTACCAAGAGTGAGAATTCGATGAGAAAGGAAGGCCTCGAGGTTGTTCCCTGCATCGTGTGATATTCCACTTAAATCTAAGCGCTGAGCCCCATTATTTTGTTTCTCTTTAATTTCTTTTTCTTCTAGTTTTCACCATTGTCTTCTTTTGTATTACAAATGTTTTTTTAAAGGAAAACTAACACCAAACGCGTCTCTCTGTGTGAAATAGATATATAGAATTAGAGAGACTTTCAATTTTAAGAGCTTTTTTTATGAAGCTCTAATTATTAGGGATAATATTGTATAATATCAATATTATGTATATTTTAGATAGGATCTTTGTATATATTTACTTTGATTTGATTTCCTTAAATTGTGGAGATCTTGTTGTACTCCTCATCTATATATTAGTGGAATTTCCCAATCACCAATTAACGGTGATCTCATATCGTTCTCACATGGTATCAAGTCTCCCTCACCTCAAACCCTAAATTTCTAATTCTTAAACTGTCGTCTTCTCTGTTCGATCCCTTCTGCAAATCTCTGCCGCTCTTCGCCGCGAATTTGTTATGGCTACACCGACTGCTCCCGTTGTTGCCTCGACCACGGCCATGATCCATCTTGTGCCGATCAAACTGTCGTCCACCACATATCTTATGTGGAAGTGTCAATTCTTGTCCATGGCCGCCACACACGATCTTCTTGCCATTATCAATGGTTCGTCCGTCGCCCCCTCCAAGACCGTCACAGCAGCGTCCGGTGATGACGCCCCCAATCCCGCGTATGAAGCGTGGGCTCTCCGTGATCAGAAACTTCTTGGCGTTCTCTTCGCCACTCTTGAACCCGAAGCCATGGCTGAAGTTCTTGATTGCACCACTTCTCGTGCGGCTTGGCTTGCCCTCGAGTCCGTCTTTGCCAACGCATCCACTGCACGTGCGAACCAACTTCGAGAGCAGTTGCTCTCGTTGCGTCGTGAGTCTCTCTCCGTCGCTGATTATGGTAAAAATTTCAAATCCTTGTGTGATCAATTATCTGCAATTGGGAAGCCCGTCGATGAGGGCGACAAAAGTCACTGGTTTCTTCGTGGACTTGGCTCGCTCTTTGCTAACTTTGCAGATACTTGGATGTCTATGTCCCCTGTTCCTCCGTTTCGAGATATATTGCATCAAGCCATTCAATTTGATCTCATGACCAAAGCAATGGAGGGCTCGCAAACTTCTCCTGCTGCTTTTGTTGCTTCCAATTCAAGTAATAACAGGCCTGGTCCCTTTCGGCAACAGCATGGCTCTTCTCAGCCTCGCTCCCACAGCGGCACCACACGAAATCAGTCCGGTGGTGGTCGTGGGGGTCGTCGGCCTCCGCGCTGCCAATTGTGTCGAGGGGAGCATTATGCTGATAAATGCCCCCAGTACATCACCTTGCAGAACCGGGCATCTAACAGCCACTCCCGTCCTCCCGATCCCTCGGCTCATCTCGCTCAGGCTTTCCGTGTTACTTGCAACGTCTCGGATACGACCACAACCCCTGATTGGTATGTGGATTCTGGGGCGTTCGCTCACATGACGTCTCAACCATCTGCTCTTGATTCCTTTGCTCCGTATTCTGGTAATGGCTCTGTCATAGTCGGTAATGGAAATTCTCTCTCAATTTCGCATATTGGTTCTGCTAATATTACTCCTGCCGTTCAATTGTTGGATGTATTGGTGGTGCCGCATATTACTAAGAATCTCCTGTCTATTAGTAAATTAACATCGGATTTTAATGTGGATGTTGTGTTTTCTGATAAGTATTTTGCTATTCAGAATCGGTTGACAAAGGCAATACTGGCTCAGGGCAGATGTGAAAATGGCCTTTATGTTTTGGAGAGGGGTAGCTCGGCTTTGGTTGCTGCTTTGAGGACTAAGGATTTGCGAGCTAGTTTTGAGTTATGGCATTTACGCCTAGGACATGTGTCCCTTTCTGTTATTTCTTTGCTTAATAAATTAGGCCATTTATCTGTCACTTCTGTTCTACCAAAACCTACTATTTGTTCGCCTTGCCAGTTGGCTAAGAGCAAGAAATTACCATTTCCTTTAAATGATAAGCGTGCAGTTGGTGTTCTTAATTTGGTGCATTGCGATTTATGGGGTCCTGCTCCAATTACTAGTTCTGCTGGGTATCGTTATTATGCTGTGTTTGTCGATGATTATTCCCGCTTTTCTTGGCTATATCCTTTGCGTGCAAAATCTGAGTTCTGTGATGTTTTCATACGATTTCATGCCTTTGTCTGTAATCAATTTTCGACATCCATGAAGGTTTTTCAGTCTGATGGTGGAACTGAGTTTGTCAATAATCGTGTGGCTTCCTTCATGACTCATCATGGCATTCTTCATCGCATCTCTTGCCCCTATACACCTCAACAAAACGGTCGCGCTGAACGAAAGCATAGACACATCACTGAGACTGGTCTTTCTATGCTATTTCATGCCTTTGCTCCGGCTTCGTTATGGTTTGATGCATTTGCCACAGCAGTTTATGTAATTAATCGCCTGCCCTCGTCTGTGTTGGACAATAAATCACCTTATGAATTACTCTTCCACAGTCCTCCCAACTATGCCGTTTTTAAGCCGTTTGGTTGTCGAGTTTTTCCGTATCTTCGGGATCATGCTGATAATAAACTTTCACCTCGCAGTCGTCCTTGCATCTTCTTGGGATATAGCAGTTCCCATAAAGGGTTTAGGTGTTTCGATCCTGCTTCCGCCAAGGTCTTTTTATCTCGTCATGCTCAGTTTGATGAGAGTTTATTTCCTTTTTCAGGACATACTACTTCGCAGGCCACAAACTTGGATATCTCGAGCTTCCTTGATGGTAGTGTGCCTTCTGTTCCTTCGGTCAACATCCCGCCGATTGCACCTACATCTTCGACGCCACAATCTTGCCAACTCTGTCCAGATGTGGATCCCACTTCCATGCAGCCCCCTCTCGATCATCCACCTGTTCAGCAGCTTGGTGACATACCAGCTGCCGATCTCGAGCAGCCTGCCGCCGATGATCCCGAGCCCGATGCCGATGATCCGGTCGACCAGGTACCACTACCTCCGCCCTCTCATCCCATGATGACTCGTGCCAAGGCTGGGATTTTTAAACCCCGATATCCGGTCGATATTGCTTCTACACCTCTACTATCGGCTCTTGTCGCATCGTCTGTTCCGAAGGGATTTAAATCTGCCTCTAAATCTCCTCATTGGGTTGGTGCGATGCAAGAGGAAATCGATGCTCTTAACCGGAATTGCACCTGGGATTTGGTGCCTCGACCACCTAATGTTAACATTGTTGGGTCAAAGTGGGTGTTTCAAACCAAGTATCACGCGGATGGTTCTGTTGAACGACATAAAGCTCGTCTTGTCGCTCAAGGGTTTACTCAGGTACCGGGATCCGATTTTCACCATACTTTCAGTCCGGTGTTCAAAGCAGCGACGGTCCGAGTAATCCTTGCTTTGTCTGTTCACCACAAATGGCCGCTTCACCAGCTCGATGTGAAGAATGCTTTCTTAAATGGGGTGTTGTCCAAGCCTGTCTTCATGTCTCAGCCGCCGGGTTTCATAGATGCTCAGTTTCCTGATCATGTTTGCCGCTTGAAGAAGGCCCTATATGGTCTTCGTCAAGCTCCATTGGCCTGGTACCAGCGTTTCAGCTCTTATTTGCTAAAGTTGGGATTTTATCAGACTCGTTCCGATTCCTCCTTATTTTGTTTCTTTCGGGGTACGTCTGTTATTTTCCTTCTTCTTTATGTTGATGATATTGTCCTTACTGGTAACGATCCGGGCTTGCTTCGGAAATTCATCAATCGTACTCATGCCGAGTTTGCTATTAAGGATTTGGGCCGCTTGAATTATTTTTTGGGCCTTGAAATTTCTTATACTTCTGTGGGTCTTTTTGTGGGTCAAGCAAAGTATGCCCATGATATCTTATCACGTGCTGACATGCTGGATTGTAAGCCCATTGCTACTCCTTTGCATGCCGGGGATTCTTTGATCAGTACAGGCCCTGCTTTCTCTGATCCTACTCTCTATCGTTCCTTGGTAGGAGCTTTGCAGTACTTGACGATCACTCGTCCGGATCTCTCCTATGCAGTCAATTCAGTGAGTCAGTTTCTACATTCTCCTACAGATGTTCACTTTTCTGCGGTAAAGAGGATACTTCGTTATGTGAAGGGCACACTTAACTTTGGTTTATCTTTCATTCACCGTCCGGATAGGTCTATTCTTGGTTATTCTGATGCCGATTGGGCTCGATGCATTGAGACGCGCCGCTCCACCTATGGTTATTCCATTTTCTTAGGTGGTAATCTTGTTTCTTGGAGTGCAAAGAAACAACCTACTGTCGCCCGATCTAGTTGTGAATCCGAATACCGAGCTCTTGCCAATACAACTTCTGAGATGGTCTGGCTCTCTAATCTGCTTCGTGAGTTGAAACAGCTTCCTCCGGATCCGCCTGTCTTGTTATGCGATAACAAGAGTACCATCTTTCTGAGTCAGAATCCTATTGCTCATAAACGAGCCAAGCACATCGACATCGATTGCCATTTTATTCGCGAGCTCGTTTCATCCGGTCGCCTACTTACCCGCTATGTTCCGACTGAACTTCAGTTAGCAGATATATTTACTAAGAGTCTTCCACGTCCTGTCTTTGAGTTTCTACGCTCCAAGCTTTGCGTTTGCCTTCATCCCACGCAACGCTTGACGGGGGTATTAGGGATAATATTGTATAATATCAATATTATGTATATTTTAGATAGGATCTTTGTATATATTTACTTTGATTTGATTTCCTTAAATTGTGGAGATCTTGTTGTACTCCTCATCTATATATTAGTGGAATTTCCCAATCACCAATTAACAGTGATCTCATATCGTTCTCACACTAATTAAGCATCCAAGATTGCAATTCGTTGATAAAAGATGAATATCCATAAGAACTAACAGGTTTTATTTATTTATTCAGAGGAAATGCATTACAAAAAAAAGTCACAGACTTATTTCCACTAGATCATCCCAAGTCCGATGGGCCTTTGGGCGTTTAGACGAAGACAACGTTGAGGCGGCATTGCTGGGTCCTCAGGTTGCATATCTGTGGAAGCTGTTGAGCCCTCTGGTACACCTGGCTCGTCTGCCTCTGTCCCCCCATCTGCTGCACCTGCCTAGCGGCGTGCCTGATGGCTTCACACTCACATCCTCGGTTCTCCATCTCCTTGAGGCTTTCGCAGCATTCTTCTTGTACCCGCCTTGGGCTTACGCTCCTCATTTCATTTTCCTCGTCGTTCCTCGGCTGTTGGAGGAACTGTTGGCATGCTCGGAATTGGCGCCTCTGCACCTGTTCCCTGCACTGCTGCTGGCCATGACTGGCCTCATTGTCGTCGACGGTGATTGTGGTGGTGTAGCTGGTGGCTCCGGCTATGGCCACGAGTGCCACCAGGAGTGCTGCTGCCAGTGCTACCTTGATTGCCATTATTTCTAATGTGGAGTAGTGAGAGATTGGAGATTGTTATTGCTGTGTTTGTGATGTGGTGGAAGCTTAGCTAGGGGTGCATGTATTTATAGAGGGTTTGGGAGGTCTGCAAGCAAATTACGTGTTGCTTCATGGGGGATGTTGGTGGATGTATTTTTGCTGGTGCGTTTTCGAGCCTCCACATCAATCTGCATGCATATGTTGCCAAAAACAGGTGGAGATTTGTGTTACAACTTTATTTCAATTTTTTAATAACTCGCTTCTCTACTCTATCTACTTGTTTGTATATATCGGTTGAAATTAAATCCTAAGATACAAGCTCGGTTTATTTTATTTTAATTACATTATATACCCTCCATTTTCGTCTTCACATGACTCGATGTATTTTCGAATGGAATTACCTATTCTAATTATGATGTTCCACGTCTTATTCCACTGTATGGATTCATATGTGTTATATTAAAAAATAATTAACGTCTTATAATATTGGGGCGACATGTGTTAAAAAATTCAATAGAATGAAATATCAGTGGAACAGTCAAACCGGTTTATTTTTAAATTTTAAAAGGCAATTACTTGTGTACCAGTTACATACATGTAACTTGTTTCTATTTAATACAATTTTTTAAATGGATGAATTTTACACCTGAGTTATACTAAATATAGTATAGTATTAGTCTAATTACCGTATAGTATTAGTTCAAATATAGTATAGTATTAGTTTAAATACAGTATAGTATTAATTCAAATATTAAATATGAACCAGTTACATGTATGTAACTGGTACACAAGAGTGCAACCCATTTTAAAAACCAAACTTTCCAATTCTCCAACGCACCAAACTTTCATTAATAGTGAGCTAATTAAACTTCTTTTTTGTTTTCATGATTAAACTAACACGGCAATTTCCTTTTTTCCCGTATGCTCTAATACGGGATAAGGATATAGTTTGTAGTGTAAGCTTACTTGGGTATTTTTTTTTTTTTTTTTTATGTCAAAGCATAATGAGACATGGCTAGAAAATTTCCAAGTTCTGGATTACATGGTTAGACTTAGGGGCGACGATTAGAATTCCCTCTTGAAATGGGGTGGGTGTATTTATCATGATTTTTTTTTTAAATTTTAGTAAAGGATATAACTGACATTTCACACATTACTAATTTATTAAAAAGAATTCGGTGGATGTCCTCATTATTCTCGTGTGTCCATATAACTGTTTCCAATAGGTTATCTGGGCGTTGGCTATATACCCCTCCAACCATGTTAGATATACTCCCCCAACTAATTTATTAATTTAATATTCACATAAATTTCCCATTTTACCCTTTTAATAAAATACACATGTTAGATACACTCCCCAAATTTTTAAACCCTTACCCAAATGACACAGCCAACAGCCGCCGTCCATGGTCGAACAATACTTCCAAAACAATTTCAAAAAAAACTAAACAGGATCACCATTACTTAAAAATTTTAAAAAAAACTCACAAATTAAAAAAAAAAAAAAACTCAGAAACTTTCGACAAACCTGGGTCGACAATGTACACTCTCGTCGACAACGTTTTGTGGACGAGAGTGTATACCGTCGACCCGTAATTTTTTTCCCCCAAACTTTCGACAAACTAGGGTGGATGAAATACGCTCTCATCGACAAATTGTTGTCGAGGAGAGGGTATATCATCGACCCTGGTGCGTCGAATTTAAAAAAAAAAAATCAACTAAGTAAAGAGAGAGGGGGCTTGGGACCTTGGGTACAGAGAAATTGGGGGTGGGAGAATAACAAAAAAAGAAGAAGAAAAAAACCTCTGTCGTGGGGTGAGTGAGGAAGGTCGGCGACGGTGGCCGTGGGTGGGGGAAGGCAGGGCGGCGACGGCATCGCGAGGAGGAAGGGCGCCGCCGCCGCGATGGTTGCAGAAAAAGAGGGGTTGCGCGGGCGGCTTCGAACTTAAGACGGCGGTTGCGGGGGGCTTCAGGCGGCGGCGGGTTAATGGAGGAAAGATGAAGAATGAAAAAATGAAGAAGTAGAAGATGGAGGAAAAAATGAAGGTTTATGTTTGGAGGTGTACATTTAACATGAATGAAATTAAAAGAAAGGGGCATATTAGACATTGTAAGGGGGAGTACATCTAACATCATGTATTTTTAGGGGGGTATGAAAATCTGGGGAGTATATCTAACAAGGTTGGAGGGGTATATAGCCAACGCCGTTATCTGTCTTATCGCTCGAAAGAGGATCTGGCCCACGTATGGTGGGAATGTAGGGGTTAGGCACATAAGACTTACTTCACGGGTTGGGTATATACCCCTCCAGCTTTGTTTAATGCACTCCCCCCTTCTATTTATTAATTGAATATATATATAAAATACCATATTTGCCCCTTTACTAAAAAATTATAGATACATGCACCCCTCAAAACCCTAAACCTAATTCCCCAACTCATCTTCCCCAACTTCTGCCGCCTCCCTCTCTTCCCTCCTTCCATTTTTTTTTCACTTTTTTTCTCCCATTTTCTGCACTCCCTCGCCGTCGCACTCCCCCTCCCTCCCCTCTCCGTCGCTCTCCCCCTCCCTCCCTCCCCTCTCCGTCGCTCTCCCCCTCCCTCCCTCCCCTCTCCGTCGCTCTCCCCCTCTCTCCCCCCTTGCCGTCGCATCCCCCTCGCCTCGTTCGCCACCGCCGCCCTCTCTCCTCTCCATTTTTTTTAATTTCTGTAACAGACGCCGCCCTCCTCCCTCGTTTCTCGCCCTCCACCGCCGCCCTCCTCTCCGTCGCTCCAGCTCGCCCCTGACCGTCGCGGCCAGCCCTCGCTCACCCCCTGCCGTCGCGGCCCACACGCCTTATCGGTCGCCGGCAAAGAAGAACAGGTTTGGTTTTATTTTATTTTTTAATTTTCGACCATTATCGGTCGTTCAAAAACACTCTCCTCGACAATAGGGTATCGATGAGAGTGTTTTTGGGCTATCAATAATGGTCGAAAATTTCAATTTTTTTTTAAATTTTTCTTTCGAAATTTGGTCGACAAACCAGTGTCGACTGGAGTATTTTTGGTCGACAAACCAGTGTCGACCGGAGTATTTTTAGTCGACGAACCAACGTCGACCGTAGTGTTTCCAGTCGACAAACCAATGTCGACCGGAATGTTTTCTAAAAATAGTAAAAAAAAAAATTCTAAATTTTATATATGTGGCGACGGCGACGGAGGCTGTCTAATTCTAGGGTTAGGGTTAGGGTTGTGTTTAAATTGTAGGGGAGTGTATGTATCTAACATGATTTAATGAAAGCACTTCACTCAGAACTGGAGGGCCATTACGACGTGGGCTTGAGATCTCAGATCATCCCGTGGATTATAGGATCTAAAGCACTTTTTTAGGGGCCAGGCTATATCCACTCCACACTTGTTAAGTATACTTCCCCTCTTCATTTATTAATTTAATAATCATGTAAAATACTTAAACTACCTTTATACTAAAATGACCCTAATAAATACACTCCCCTCCACTTTTGAATCCTAAACCCTAACCATAATTTAAGAGCAGCCGCCGCACCACCTTCGGCCACCGCTGCACTTCCAGGAATTAAAAAAAAAACTTAGATTTAAAAAAAATACATTCTTTTTTACACTGGTTTGTCGACGAGAGTGTTTTTCGTCGACACACGAGTGTAGGCAAAAAACACTCTCGTCGACAACTTTTATTGAAATATTCTTTTTTTAAAAAATCAATATTTTCGACAACTTATGGTCGAAAATATACACAATCGTCGATAAATAATTGTCGACGAAAGTGTATATTTTCGATCAAGAGTTGTCGAAAATAAAAATAATTAAAAAAAGAAGAAGGAAGAAACCTACAATACAACAGAGAAATGGAAAAAAGATGGGCGGCGGCCGTGGAAGTGAGGGAGGAGGGGGCGTAGACGGTTTCCATGGGAGGGAGGCGGCGGTGTCGCCACTGTGTGAACATAAAAAAAAATAAAAAAAAATGTTGTGGAAGGAGGTAGCGCGTGGGGAGGAGAATGAGCGACAGACGGTGTGCGGGGGAGTAGAGAGCGGCAGGCGGCGCTGGGCGAGGGGGCGCCGCCGCCGCGGGCATAAATTAAAACAAAAAACTTACATGCAGGGGAGGAGGCGGCGCGGCCTTGCAGTCATCCTAAATGGAAGGCGCACGGTGACCTACATTGCGTTAGTGGGGTGGGTATCGGGGCTGCCGACGGTGGGGGTGGGAAGAAGAAGGGGATGAGGGGAGAAACTAGGGTTTAAGGGGTATATGTATCAAAGTGGATTTTAAAAAAGAAAGGGTATAATAGGTAATATGGGTAGAGTACATCTAACATAATCGATTTTGAGGGGGAGTGCATAAATCGGGGGAGTATATTTAACAAGTATGGAGGGGTATATAGCCTGGCCCCTTTTTAAGTGTTGGAAATTTAAAAAACCGTTGTACCATAATATAGGCATGGGTTATATTCCCCTCCAACAATGTTAGATGCACTCCCCCTTACATTTATAGAAACATAATCTCCCCCTCTTAAAACCCTAACCCTAATTTTACACCCTAACCCTAATTTTACAGCAGCAGCCGCCGTCGTTGCTCCTCCACCATCACCATCACCTCCGACAGCCACAAAAATGTAAAAAAAAAAAAAAACTAGAAATTCAACAACAAAACTTAACAAACTTAGAAACAAACTCGCGTCCAACTCATCCCACAAATAAAACTCAACAACAAACCATAAACTATAAACCCAAAACTTAGAAATTTAAAAAAATATCTTATTTTCAACAGACCAGAGTCGACCAAAAACACTCTCATCGACACTGGTTCATCGACCAAACACACTTCCGTCGACTCTGATTTATCGACCAAAAAACCTCTGATTGACTCTAGTTTTGTAGAAAGAATTTTTTTAAATTTTTTTTTGACATTTTCGACAATAATGGGTCGACCAAAAACACTCTCGTCGACAAATTGTTGTGGACGAGAGTGTTTTTAATCGACCCATTATTGTGGAAAATAAAACTTGGGGGCTGTGGAAGGTAGTGCACGGCGGTAGAGGTTAAATTTTATTGTAGAAAACGGTGGCTTGGGCACGGCGGGTTGGGCTCAGCGGCGACGGCGGTAGGGGGTTACGGTAGTTGCAGAAAAAAAAAGTGAGAGAGATAAGGGGGATGCAGCGCACAACGACACAGGCGGAAGGGGGTGTGGCGGCGCGGCTAGCGAGACAACGGCGAGACGGGTGGGATGGGGGCATATTTGAGGGGGGAAGAAGAAGGGGGAGGGAGATGGAAAATTAGGGTTTTATGGGTGAGGGTGTATTTATTATGGTTAATTTTTAAAAAATGGGGTATTATAGGTAATTTGGGGGAAGTGCATCTATAATATGTCAGTTTTGGGTTGGGGGGGGTGCATGTATCGGGGGAGTGCATCTAACATTCATGAGTGGCATATAACCCACGCCCATAATATATATATCTACAAGAGCTTATTTGGATATATTTTAGGGTTTGACTATATCCATCTCCATTTTGGAGAGATGCACTCCCCCTTTCAGTTTATTAATAAAATAATAGGGTAAAAAATAAAAAATACCCTTCATTAAAATAAAGCATATACTAGATGCACCCCCTACTAAATGCACCCCCTACTAAGCGCCTCCCCCTACTGTCATTGCTTTCACCTTATTCCTAAACCACAACTTCTGGCGCCGTCACCATTTTTTCCGGTAGCCAAAAAATAAAAAAAATTCAAAAATTTCAACAACAAGAAGAAATCGACCATATTCATCCATATACACTTAGAAAACAACAATTTGTCAACGGGAGTGTATATGGTCGACACTGGTTTGACGAATTTTTTTTTAATTTTTTTCAAAATTTCGACAATTATAGGTCGACCATATATATTCTCGTCGACAAATTGTTATCGACGAGAGTGCATATGGTCGACTAACAAAGGTCGAACAAAACATTTAAAGTTTTTTTTTTAATTTCAACACTGTAATGTCGACCATATACACTCTCGTCGACCACATTTTGTCGATGAAATTGTACGTGGTCGACGTTAGAGTGTCGAAAAAAAAAAGATGCAGAATTTGTGAGTACAATCGTTGTCGGCGCACTAGTTTTCTACGATGCAAAATTCATGAGTGCAAAAAAAAGATGCATAATTCATGATTTTAGAAAACCCTAAAAAATCGAGGCCGATGCAAATACCTGGGGCGATGCACATACCGGCGGCGACAAGGTCAGTCGGAGCAGCGTGGGGTGGGGTGATGGGCCGGCGAAACGGAAGGAAGAAAAGAGGAAGTGGCGGCGACGACCAAGGGAGGTGGCCGCGCCGGTGAAGAGAGACAGGGGGCGGCCGCGGCTGCTGTCAGAATTTTTTTTCTTTTTTTTTTACAGCAAAGCGGCTGGGGCGGAGGGCCATGGCAGAGGGTCGCGAGGGTGGTGGCGGGGGCTGTGAGGGCGGGTGTCGGCGGAGGGGCTGGTGGAGTGGTTTTGGGGGGAGAGAAGAAGAAGATGAAGGAGAAATTAGGGTTTGAAGGAGGTGTGGGTAGTAATAGGAATTTTATGGAGACAAGGGCATTTAAGACAATTGAGGGGGGTGCATCAATCGGGGGAGTGCATCTCTCCGAAATGAAGGTGCATATAGTCAAACCCATATTTTATCACACGTTTACCATTTCCGACTAGCACTAGCAAAACATCTCATTGTTTTGAATCAATACATTGTGATATAAGAGGACCATATAGGTGTGATACATTCACCGGTGCTCATTATTTCCGCTCAATTGTTGATGATTATAATAGAGGTAATTGGGTATTCCTCATTCGCCAAAAATTTGACGTGGCTGCACATTTAATCCAGTTTTACAACATGGTACAAACTCAATTTCACCAACATACATATCAAACGAACACAATCGGACAATGGGATCGAATTTCAGACTACCACCTTGCTTGCTCACTATGCTAATAAATGTATTTTATTTGGGACCTCTTGCACTGACACTCCACAACAGAATGACATTGTTGAGAGAAAACATCGACACATATTGGACGTTGCTAGAGACTTACGTTTTGAATCTAGACTCCTTATTGAATTTGGGGGCAAATGCATCCTCACCGCAGTGTATGTGATTAATCTCTTACCTTCGCCAATCATCTCCAACAAAAACCCTATGACATCTTATTGAAGAAATAACCGACTTACGAACACCTTTGAGTTTTCGGGTGATTGGCATATGCACATGAGAATTGTCGCAAGGATAAATTTAGGGAAATGGAAAGTACATGTATTTTCATTGGATACCCAAATGGTGAGAAGGCATATCGGGTTTTTTACTTGCGGACACATAAGATTTACACTTCTCGTGATGTCACTTTTGTCGAGAATGTGTCCCTTGCGTGCGTTAATGGGCACCAGTCCACAAATCTGGTACCTCGCCCACATATCCTGTCGCACGTGCCCCATTGACCATCCAACACGGACACAGGGCAGATTGCGAGCGATGCACTAGCTGTGCAAACTGATACGCGCATTCCTAAGTGTATTTCGCACGACCCCGTCGACACTAGCACAACACCTCCCTTGGTGCCTGAGCAATCCCCACGAGAGAGTCACAGGCTTAAGAAGCACCCTGCTCACCTCATCGACTACATCATAGACCTTGCCTCCTCTCTAGACCATTTGCACCCCACTACCAATTCAACGAATCGACGGTATACCCTCTATCTCATTTTATCGTATACGATAATTTTTTTGTTGCTCACAAAACATTCCTAACATCCATCACACGTCTTGACGAGCTAAAATACTTTTCAAAGGCTGTTAAGGATCCCTTATGGCGAGAAGAAATAAAAAGGAAATCAACGCCTTGGAATCAAATGGAATATGCATGGAAGTTAATTCTACTTCCACTACAAGAAAAATGACTTTTAGTGACAGAATTCCTGTCATTATAGCTTCTCTAGCTAAAAGTCTTTAGTGACGGTAACTGACTTTTAGTGAGAGGTCCTGTCATTAATTCTCAAATTCCTGTCACTAAAGACTTTTAGCTAGAGAAGCAATAGTGAGGGGATGTTGTCACTAAAAGTCAGTTTTCTTGTAGTGTTCCTCTCGGCAAGAAGGCTGTCGATTCGAAATGGGTTTACAATATTAAGTACAAACCCAATGGAGAAAGGGTTTTCACAAATTTAGGGGGTTGATTTTCATGAGACTTTTGCTCCCGTGGCCAAATTGGTCACGATCGGATGCATGTTAACCATTGCAACAGACCGAAATCGGCATGTCCACTAATTGGATGTAAACACCACATTTCTTCACGGTGATCTACATGATGAGGTGTATATGAATATTCCTCAAGGGTTTGCAAAGGATGGTGACTCTAGGGTTTGCAACTCGAGAAATCACTTTATGGACCCCGACAAACGTCACGTAATTGGCATGGAAAGTTTACAAAAGATCTTACCGACATTGACTTCCATCAATCACGAGTCGACCACTCGTTGTTTGTGTTTTGAAAGGAAACCACATATGTCTTAGCCCTTATTTACGTGGACGACGTCATTTTAGTCGGCAATGATGCAAGCTCAAACAATTTGCGACTTTTTTCTTGTTTCAGAACCTTTACCTTCAATCAATGCAACAAAATTTTTGATATCGAAAGCTAATTAGCGCTGCACCGCCTCTTGTAGGGTGATCACACAAGAAGAATTAATTAATCTCTCGATCTAATTAACCCAAAGGAAAACACAATATAAGTTTGTATCTCTACCTCACAAATATTGTATCACCTAAACTAGCCCCAAAGATCATTCAATTCCCTCTTCGATAATTAATCCTCTCTCGAGCTCATAATAATACCGGGTTGCATGCTTGCATACGATTAATGGAATAAATCTCTCGATCTTACCCCAATTAACAATGAATTAAGCAAATCATCATGGCCAATAACAACATGCTTTGCAATGGAGAATTAAGCACACAAATAAGAGACAAACACCAATTAAAGCAAGAAATTAATCATAAACTTCAATCCAAGTATCTACAATGCCTTAGAACCACAAATGTTCTAGCCAATCAACAACATAATCAAATTAACAAAACCAAATGAAATAACTAAATAAAAAGAGAGAAAAATAGAAAGCTTAGTCAAATGGATGGTGTTCTCCTCATGAGCGGATTTTCCAAACGTATGCCTCCCTCCTTCTTCTTCTTCTTTTTCTCCCCCTTTTCAAAGTATGAATAGAGGGTTTATTTATAACTTGAAAATTAGGGCTAAAACTTCTAGAAAAACTATTTCCAAAAATATAATTTCCTTTTCTCTCTTCAATTTCCAAATCTTCTCTCTTTCCTTTTTCTTCAAATTTCCAAATCTTCTCTCTTTCCTTTTTCTTCAAATTTCCTTTTCTTCGATCTCTCGGTCACTGGCTTGGGGCTCAAGCTACATATTGACCCAAATTATTTCTTTGAATAAATTTGACTTGTTTTACTCGCGAACTCGATTTCTTCCTTCATTGACTTCACTAAAAATTAGGTAAGTATTTTTTCCTTCTAAAATAGTCGTTTTTCCTACAAACACGACAAAACACCACCTTTCTCTTATTTTGACCAAAACATCCATAATCGACCAATAAATCAATGAAATCACAATCAAAATGAGCTTCACATGTGCATAAAAAACGTGTAAATTCCACCCGAATCAGCAGCTAGGCTCGTTAGGAAAACAGACTTCTGAAAAGGAGCCCGAGGTTCAGCTTTCGGGGGGGGGGGGGCTTGGGTAAATTGAAATAATTCTTGGGAATTGAGGTTGCCCGATCACCCGAAGGCTTCGTATTGAGCCAACGAAAATATGCATTGGATATATTGAAAGAGAGCGGTCTACTAGTTAGTTGAAACTGGTTCCCGAGGATGAAAGTCCACTAGTAGATGCTTCACAACACCGTCTCTTGGTGGGCCGTTTGCTATACCTTATAGTAACTCGCCCAGACATTGTATTTGTCGTCAATTAATTGAGCAAATTCTTGAGCAACCCCCGACAAACCCATCTTGCAGCGGCACATCGCGTGCTACGATACATAAAGCACGCACTAGGCCAAGGTATTCTCCATTTCTTGGCAATTCTCCAATTTTGTGGCACACCAAGAAACTGTCGTTTGTGTCCTGGTCCACGTCTGAAGCAGCATATAGGGCAATGGCAACGACCACTTTGTGAAATAGTGTGGTTGCGATGGTTACTTAATGATTTGGACGCTGCTGACCAGTCAAGCCCCGCTTCTTTATTTTGCGACAATTAAGCGGCTCGTCAAATTGCCGCTAACTCAATCTTCCATGAGCGTATGAAACACGTTCAAATTGATTTCTACTTCGTCTATGAACGAGTCATCAATAGAGATATTAAGCCTTGCATGATCTCAAGGGAAGATCAGGTTGCCGACGTATTTACCAAACCACTTGATACTAATTAAGTGTTTCCGTTTCCTACGAGATAAGTTGGGTGTTCGTGATCTACACATGCCAACGTGAGGGGGAGTATTGGGATATATTTTATCCCTTACTGAGCTATTGGTCTTATTCAGCCCACACATTGCATTGGGCCCATTATCATTGTTTCCTTATTTAGAATTATATTCATGAATGTCACATATTTTCTTCTGCCAAACAAGCCAAGAGTAGTCGGTTTTAGGCCAGAGCTGGCTCATAGATGCCTAGCGGAGGGTCATATATGGCTACACATGGCCTCGTTTAGATTCTAGATTTATAGAATTAGGGACACTTTCAATTTTGATGAAGCCTTAATTAAGCATCCAAGATTGCAATTCGTTGATAAATTAAGAGTAAACAAGGTGAAAAAGAAAGCAAGCACGTTTTATTTATTTATTGAGGGGAAATACATTACAAAAAAAAGTCACCGGTTGACTTAATTATTTCCTCTGGATCATGCCAAGGCCGATTGGCCTTGGGCGTTTAGACGAAGACAACGTTGAGGCGGCATTGTTGGGTCCTCAAGTTGCACATTTGTGGAAGCTGTTGAGCCCTCTGGTACACCTGGCTCATCTGCCTCTGTTCCCCCGTGCGCTGCACCTGCATGGCGGCGTGTCTGATGGCTTCACACTCGCATCCTCGGTTCTCCATCTCCTTGAGGCTTTCGCAGCATTCTTCTTGTACCCGCCTTGGGCTTACGCTCCTCATTTCAATTTCCTCGTCGTTCCTCGACTGTTGGAGGAAGCGTTGGCATGCTCGGAATTGGCGCCTCTGCACCTGTTCCCTGCACTGCTGCTGTCCATCATTGTCGACGGTGATTGTGGTGGTGTAGGTGGTGGCTCCAGCTATGGCCACGAGAGCCACCAGGAGTGCTACTGCAAGTGCTACCTTGATTGCCATTCTTGTCTAGTGTAGTATAGAAGATGTGAGAGATTGTTAGTGTGTGATGTGGTGGAAGCTTAGCTAGGGGTGCTTGATTTTATAGAGGGGTTGGGGGTGTGCATGTCTATTACGTGTTGCTTCAAGGGGGATGTTGGTGGATGTATTTTTGCTGGTGCGTTTTCGATCCTCCACATCAATCTGCATGCATATGTTGCCAAAAACAGCTGGAGATTTGTGTTGGAGGTGTCATCACGGGAAAACTAAAACTTTATTTCATTTTTTAACTCACTTCGGATTCCTTATCTTTCAGAATTATTTCCTAGATTGGATATTATATACTATCTCCGTCCCATGATGACTTGAATTTATTGAAGTGTTGGAAAAATGTGGGTTCACAATTTTAAAAATAAAATAATATAGTTAGAATACTAATATTGTAGATTATTTCCATATTGAAAGTGTGATATAAAGAAGGGTGCAAGTTATTATGGTAGCGGTAAGTACATGAAATTAAACTAGCTAGTTTAGATATGAATTAAATAAATTTTTTTTTTGAAGCAAAATGAATTAAATAATTTAAATTAATACTCCTCCTTTTTTTTTAAAATGATGGTTTAAAGTAATTTGTTAAAATTAAGAAAGGGTATGTATTGACAAGTATACATTTATATAATAAAAGAGGTTTCTAATTACATTAATTTAATTCCACGGTGCACATTAAATTTCAATTCTTTTCAAAGTTAAAGGAATAGCATAATTGGAATAAACGGTGTAAAAATTCTAAAACATCATTTAATTATGTACAAGAGAAAAGGTCTAAAACACTATATATAAAAAATGGAGGGAGTAGAGTTTTAAGAGGGTGTTTGCTAATTCAAAGGAATCATTATTTTTTAAATGCTTCTAAAATTGTGAGATGCTTCAAACTTTTGATAATGAGATTAGAGAAATCTAATCCACAATCAAAATCCATCCAATTTGTTTGCATTAAAAAATAAATGAATGAATTTTAAATACTTACGGAGTATGTTTTATCCCTTTTTTTTTAGTTAAAATTGAGATAATATATTTCACTAAAACCATGTCATTTAAAATCCTTTCATTTGAAATGCCTTCTCAAATTAAATCTTTCGTCCAAACACAACCTAAGTTTCAGTCACCTTCACTTGCTTACATTTGGTTTTTTTTTTTAGAGTTTTTGGCTCAAAGGGGCGCAGTCGAAGCCTATTTCTCTCCTTAATCCAATCTATTTATCTTCATTTTTAATCCAATCTAATAATCTCCGTTATTCAATTTAAGGTACTTTCCCATTTCTATTTAAGATTTTGTTTTATATCATCTGTTTATCTCTGAAGATGGACGACGATCTAGTTTATATACATCTCCGTAGTCGAGAGTCTCTAATTCTCTCTTCTGAGTTGAGAGCCTTCCATTTGTTTTTTTTATCAATTTGGTTTGTGAAATCAATATTTTTTGGTATAATTTTTTTCAAAACTTGACAATGAGAAGCGTTGGTTGTGTAGTGACTAGTGAGCAAGATGGATGGGCGAGTGCAATAGTGTTTAGTTTCAGAGGTGGAGATTTCGGTGAAAGTTACCACTTTATTCTTATTACGGCACACAAAAGAATCAGAGACACAAAGTGTTTTCCACCGAAGTCATGTCTGGCTTATCTTCTGCGTGTTCTTGAACACATAAAAGAATGATACGGATTGATTGCTCTATTTTTGGTATATAGCTTGGATTTCTGAGACAAGAATCGGTTGCTTCTTCTGGCCTTTTGTTGAAGTAAAGGAGAACTCAACTATAAAATTATATAAATCTTATGGTAAACTAGTACACGATAAAGGAGATGATTCTCTCCGACCAAGCGCAAGCGCCGAACCAATTCTCAACTCAAATCTTGCCTACCTGCTTCGGGAATTAATTCCCTATTTATTTGTCCTAATCATGCAGGCCCATAGACTCATTAACCCTACTGACTCCACTAATCACGAAACATAACTTAATTAAAACTCTTTAATTGGGCAGCTGCTATAATTCTCATCCGTAACAACTCCTCCCTCCTTCTAAATAGCCTTGTCCTCAAGGCTGAATTCAGAAACTGCCAACCTCTTCCTTTCCTCCCTCCTTGTGCTGGACAGTGGCTTCCATAGGAGGCGGCTCACCGTCCTCTACTTCAGCTACAATTATGACTTGCAGTGTTTTATCCACGCATCGATGTCTTGGAGTATACTTCTCATCACATCGAAAACATTTTCCAGCTGCTCTTTTCGCCAAATACTCCTTGTGCGAGAGTTGATGAATCGTTCTACTCCTCGTCTGGCTAACATTGGATGCCGACGAACTGTCTGTGTACGAGGTGGCTTGAAGGTTGCCAGCTGGCACTGAATCCACTCCAGCGACCCCATAATTATGTTTTTCGGTGCCTTGGTTATCCTTTGGATTCCACGAATTCGGGTAGACGGGTGAGTTGGTGATGCCTCGTGGCCGACTAGTTACAGGTTTCAAAGTATTCTCGTACCCACGAACTCCCCCCAATTCCCGCTCGATCTCTCGGGCCAAGTGTATGGTTTCAAACAAGTCTTTTGCTTCACGTGAGCGAATATGCAGTCGTATATCATCTTGTAAGCCATGTAAAAACATGCCAAAGCAATGTTGATCTTCAAGCCCTGGTACATGAACTAGACGAGTAATGAATGCATTGACATACTCACTTACCGTTCCTATCTGGGAAGTGTACATTAGTGCCTTAAATGAATTGGCCATGGGATCCTGTTCGTACATCCGTAGGAGTTCATGTTTCATTTGGATCCATGAAAGACCTGGATATTTCGCCTTCGTCCACTAATACCAATGCAAGGCATCTCCCTCCATAGCCATCAGCGCTACCTCCACCTTTCTATTTTCAGGGGTGCTATGCAGTTGGAAATACTGCTCGGCACGCGCCACCCACTCTTCAGGTTCACTATCGTCAAATAACGGTAAATGGAATCGGGTTGCAGTGGAGAAAACCTCATGGACTTTGGAAGAATCCAGTGGTTTTTCCATGGAGCTTCCCTTATATGGTACCGAACTTGTAGATCTCTCGTCACCACCACCTGCTGCATCATCAGGCTTCTTTGAAGCGTCACCCATAACTAGGCCGCGATCGCGAAGCAACACGGTCACCATTTGACCCAATTTGTCCATCTTGTCTTGTAGCCAATCGATGGCCTCAATTTTCTCCAACTTCTTGCGCCACTCTTCCATTTCTTTTCGAATGGCCTCATTCCCCTTCTCCAACATCTCAACTCGGTTTTCCATCTCAAGGTTAATTGATTGGCGAGTTTTTGTCATAGGCCGATCCGGCAGGTCAGACCAAATTGTTGAAGTAAAGGAAAACTCAACTATAAAATTATATAAATCTTATGGTAAACTAGTACACGATAAAGGAGATGATTCTCTCCGACCAAGCGCAAGCGCAAGCGCCGAACCAATTCTCAACTCAAATCTTGCCTACCTGCTTCGGGAATTAATTCCCTATTTATTTGTCTTAATCATGCAGGCCCATAGACTCATTACCCTAATGACTCCACTAATCACGAAACATAACTTAATTAAAACCCTTTAATTGGGCAGCTGCTATAATTCCCTTTAATTGGGCAGTTGCTATAATTCTCATCTGTAACACCTTTCTTCTTAGTAAGGCTTCCATGCCTGTTATATTTGCTCATATATATTCTAAAGAGTATTTTTAAATTGGATAAAGATTCGAGGTTCTACGGTATGTAATACTTACATGTCCAAGAAGGTTGAGAATGAATGAAAGACCTACAAAAGGATATTACGTTACTTGACTCTTCACAATGGTATAATTTTCAATCCTATTGCTGATTTTTTTTTTTTTTTTTTGAGAGTTTTGTTGATGGGTCTGATGAGCTCAGGTCAACTTGACCCAACGGGCCTAATGGGCTCAGGTCAATTTGATTCGACGGATCGTGGACAACACAAATAGCCCGGCCAATTTTTTCTCGGTAGTCTACAAATATTTATGACAATCTCAGTCTCTCAACCGATTATTCTCAAGGGCGCGGCTAAATGCACCCGGATTTCCTATCAGTACACCCACCGAATTTTTTTTTTAACACAAGGGGTACGCGAAATGACATTTGTACCCTTCTTGCAAATTTTTAAAAAAATGGACGGATGAGTACACCCATCCATTCCATTTCACAACGATTCGTCATTTCTCACCCAAATCACCACCAAAAATCATAAAAACTTAAAATTTCAACAACAAAAATAAAATCTTAATATGTTCGAAAATTTTACCCAAACATTGTTGAGATGTCCGAAATTTTTTAACGAACAAACTCAATATGTTCGAAAAAATTTTCAAAACAAATTAAATTTGTTCGAAAAAAAGATCGAACAACTTGTTCGAAATTTTTTCCAAAACAAAGTAAATATGTTCGAAAAACACAAATTGTTCAAAAAAAAATTCAAAACAAAGTCAAAATGTTCGAAAATTTTACATGAACAAACTTAGATTGTTCGAAAATTTCTACAAAACAAACAGAAATTCTACAAAACAAATAGAAATTGTTCGAAAGAAATTCCCGAACAACATACAAAACCCTAATTTTAACCCTAATTTTGAGAAACCTAATTTTCAACTTACCTGAAGCGGCGCGGTGGCGGCGAGAGGCACGAACGGAGGGAGGCCGGCCGCGAACGGCTGCGAGTGGGGGAGGAACTGCGGCCGCGAACGGCCGCGAAGGGGAGGGGCGAAAATGCGTGCGGCCGCGAAGGGGAGAGGGAAGGGCAGCGGCCGCGAACGACCGCGAAGGGAAGGGGCGGTGGCGGACGAGGGCAGAGTTGGTGATTCGCCTTCTCCGACGGCGACGGCGGACGATTTAGTATATCCGGGTGCATTTAGCCGCGCCCTATTCTCAAACTTTTGAAAAGATGCCTAGAATTTTCAAGATTGTCCATAACTCTCATTTTGCTAGATTTTTTTTATTTTTTTTTTAAATCATGTTATGGTCCGGGGTGGTTCGCTAACTGCAAGGCTAAATTGGGCTCCCAATTTTGTAGGCCGAACAATTCATGGACCGGTCCAATACAACCCATGAATACCGCTTAGCTGGGCTAGACCGAGTGGCCCGAAATGTCAACTCTAAATATTGACATGATTTAATTAAGGAGTATTACTGACTTGTTATTTTGTAAGATAATGATCATATCATATTTCTTAATATATGTTACTATCTTATATTTTTGTACGATACTATCTTAGTATTATGAATATACTATTATTATTATTAGTATGTGTTACTGTTTTAGAGTTATAGTATTTAATATTGACATTATTTGAGTGTTATTGTATTAATTGACGTTATATTTAATATTGGCATGAATTAAGAAGTATTATTATTTTGTATATACTATCATGAATTAGTAATAATTACATGTCTTATTATTTTTGTATTATACTTACATATGAGGTAATGTATGTTATTGTCTTGATTTTTTTTTGTAGGACAGTGACATTTCATTAGTGAGTGTTACCGTGTTTTTGTTTTGTTTGTTATATTCATACTTTAATGTGTATTATACTAGTCAACAATAAACAAAGTAAACATATATGTGTAGTGTTCTCATTTCACGACTAATCTGTAAGACACGATAGAGCGTAATAAATTTGAGGCTGACACTACATTCCTAGTTTCCTTCACCCTGTACCTCACGCTATCTAGTTTTCTCTTAAAGTCTTAACTTTATTAATTCTCTATTCTCTGATTTTCTTCTGAAATAGAGCCATGAATTCCACATTCACAAAATACTCTCTCCCTTTATGGCTCATCATTACCTCCTTGTACTCCACTTATTCAACTGACACCTTAAATAATTCTCACTTATTTGCAGATAACGCTACTACAACGTTGATTTCATCCGGTGGAAGCTTCGAAATGGGCTTCTACAGCCCGGATAATTCGGACTACCGCTACGTCGGCATATGGTACAAGAAGATAACAGGAAGAACTGTGGTGTGGATTGCCAACAGAGATAATCCACTAAAAGATGCATCAGGTGTGCTCAAAGTCATACACCCTGGAATTCTAGCTCTTGTAAATGGTACTAATCATACTATTTGGTCTACTAATGCATCAACAACTCTGCAGACTCCACTTGCACAGCTGCTCGACTCGGGGAATCTTGTAATAAAAGATGCTAATGATGATAACCCCGAGAATTTCGTGTGGCAGAGTTTCAACCATCCAACTGATACTTTTATGCCAGGGATGAAGCTCGGTGTGAACTTTCAGACCGGGGCGGAAGTCTATATCACGTCACCCAAGAACAGTGGTAATCCAGCATCAGGAAATTTTACAAGTCATTGTGATCCTACTGGTTATCCACAGATTGTGATAAAAGAAGGAGAAGTTGTGCGTTACAGCACAGGGCCCTGGAATGGTGTAGTCTTTAGTGGGAGCCAGAACTTGAGGAAGAATCCGGTTTTCAGGTTTGGAGTGGTGATAAACGAGAAGGAGGAGTACTATTACAACGAGCTCCTCAACGACTCAGTATACACGAGAGTGACACTAAGTGATACTGGTATTGGACAGAGGTGGATGTGGGATTATCAGACACAAAGTTGGATTTTGGATCATACTTTTCAGTCAGATACTTGTGATATTTATAATTTTTGTGGTCCACATGGTAGATGTAATGTTGAACATACACCTATTAATTGTGGATGCTTGAATAAATTCAAACCTAAAGATCCTGACAATTGGGGTGGAGGAGATTGGTCGAATGGGTGCATTAGACAGACACCATTGAATTGTGAAAATGGAGATGCATTTTTAAAGTATTCAGGTGTTAAATTGCCTAACACTCAGCATTCATGGTACAGCACGACTATGACTCTTGAAGAATGCAAGGTAACATGCTTGAACAATTGCTCGTGTATGGCCTATGCAAGTCTAAATATAAGCAGAGGCGAAAATGGATGTCTACTTTGGTTTGGTGACCTCGTTGACATCAGAGACATGGCTCCAGGACAAGTTATCTATATAAGGATGGCTTCTTCTGAGTTAGGTAAGAAATCATTCCAAAAAAAAACAAAGAACAATTATCTATGATGTATTAGTATTAGCTGTGATTCATGACATAAAACTGTGTTGTGTAATTGTTACAGAATTGGGGGTTAAGTATTTATGTGTTAGATTATACTTATAACATAGATATCATTGCTTAAGTATATAGATATTATTTTCCTAGGTTATTTATAGTATTGGTAGGTTTTCTAGCTATTATATAAGTTTGTTATTCTATTTCTGTACAATATTATGAATGTTATGGTTTTCAGCACTATGCATTCTGTTCTCTGTCGACATGTAAAATTAATGTTTTATTTCAATAGATATTCCTACAGACTCAGGACGAAGGAAACGGAAAATACTTATAGTGGTATTTTCCCTGGTAACTGGAATATTGCTTATAAGCCTGATGTTGTATTGGCAGAAAAGAAAGAAGTTGACAGGTAGGAACATGAGTTATTTTATGTTGTGAAGCAGACTTTGTCTCATCTCCTATAATTTGTCGCTCGTGATGTAGGCAGGACGGGACAGAACAATGTGGATAATCACCATGGCCTAAGTCATAATGAGGAACTCGAGCTACCTCTGTTTTACTTATCCACAATAAGAAAAGCTACTAACAATTTTTCGATCAACAATAAGCTTGGAGAGGGTGGATTTGGACCTGTTTACAAGGTAAACCTGAATCTATATTTATTGCTTAAAGTGTTCAAGATATGTAATTGATTCTTGAGTAAGCAATGTGTACAATTACTGAATCTGTACTGATGATTGAGCCAAAGAAATCACAAAAGCTGATAATAAAATCATGTTTTTAGTCAAGTAAAACAGTACATACCAGTGATATTAGTGTGTTGTAAAACTAGGGTGTGCTAGAAGACGGACGGGAAATTGGTGTGAAACGTCTATCAAGAACATCACATCAAGGAGTAGATGAGTTTAAGAACGAAGTAGTGTGTATTGCTAAACTTCAGCATCGGAATCTAGTGAAGCTTCTAGGATGGTGCTTCCAAGGAGAAGAAATGATGCTGATTTATGAATACATGACAAACAAAAGTTTGGACATAATACTGTTCGGTAAGCACTATTTTCTGAATTTTGTTGAACGTGATAACTTTAAACAAAAGTATCAAATATACTTATATGTCCTCCCTTTTTGTAGATCCTACAAAAAGCATGTTACTAGATTGGCCTAGGCGCCTTAACATTATTAATGGTATTGCTCGCGGCCTTATGTATCTTCATCAAGATTCCCGTCTCAGGGTTATCCACAGAGACCTCAAAGCCAGCAATATATTACTAGATTCTGATTTTAACCCAAAGATATCAGACTTTGGTCTTGCTAGAACTTTTGGAGGGAATGAAACTGGAGCCAACACAAGCCGAGTAGTAGGAACTTTGTACGTATAATTCTTCGTGTATTAATACATTACATGCACTTTCCTTTCATGCAATTTAATTCATATCATTTATTTTTATGTAGTGGCTACATGTCGCCAGAATACGCTGCAGAAGGTCTGTTTTCTGTGAAATCGGATGTGTTTAGCTTTGGAGTTCTAGTCCTTGAGATTGTGAGTGGTAAGAGAAACAGGGGATTTATGAATGAAGATTCCCACCTCAACCTTCTTGGACATGTAAGTGTTACATCCTGTAGAATCTTGAATCTTTATTTGATATGAAAATAATCCTATGAGCAAATATAACAGGCATGGATGCTTTACAAAGAAAAAAGGTCAGAAGAAGCAGCTGATTCTTGTCTCAGAAATTCGAGCAATTTACAAGAAATAGAGCGATCAATCCATATCGGTCTTTTATGTGTTCAAGAAAACACAGAAGATAGGCCAGGCATGGCTTTAGTGGTACAGATGCTGAGCAATGATGGTCCCCTGCCTGAACCTAAACGTCCTGGTTTTTTCACTTCAAGAGATGTACCAAATTCAGTTAGCCCAAGCACCACAAGTTCAAAAAATACAATGAGCATTACGCTGCTAGAGGCTCGATAAATATATGTAAGTTAGCTTATACTCCGTGTCTTGTACGTATCTGTTTCAACTTAACAGATTAGTGTTTCTCCTTGAACAAGAGTTCTTGTCGTTGTAGTCGGTAGACATTTGTCAATATCTGAATGTGTTTGATGGACCAAATGAAGCTTTTGGTAATGCAATATTCCAAGCTAATGAGTGAATTCACTTTTGGGATACTGGATTGTATGAATGTGACTCAAAATGTTAGAAGTCAAACAAACAGACACCATCCATTTTTGTAGGAAAAAAGATTCAAAATATTATGGTCATTTAACTTTTTAGTGTAATATTGTTAATCAAAAAGTATTACATAAAGTGGACGAATGTGAAACCATGCATCTGAAACTGTACAGACGATCCTAATTTCTGTTTTATATACTTTTCTCAATTCAAAGTTCGAAATATATACTTTTCTGTTTTATTAGGATATGTCATTATTATTCACACACTTCATAAACGAAAAACTATTTATAAACTTAATCCTCACAATATCCATAATATCATTGAAATTACATATACATAAACTCAATCTAATAATTTCTATCTTTACTTTATACACAAACTTCGATCCACTGCATATTAAAATATTATACACTAGATTGGCCTCCTCGATCTTCAGGGGATGGAGACGATAATCCGGTGCATGAGTGAGGGAAGTGTTAGAGAATTAATACAAAATGAATCTTTACAGGTTCGTACTTTTAAATGATAAAACTTATGCACCCAAGCCCCATGTGAAAGTAAGAACATATATGACTCGCATTGTTTGTAATCAATGGAGAGTTTTTTGACGTATATACGTGCATGAAAATAACATTAATTGAATTCCTTTGGAGAAAATCCAAGCCAAATGTCTGATACCATAGCATTCAAGTCTATATTGACTGTTGACTATTGGCTAAGTAGATGTTAATATTTTATACCGTTTCAAACTAAATATTGCTCATATATATTTTTTTCAACGCTAAAATATACAATCGCAAGTGTACGATGTCTATTGTAGTGTAGTAACTGGGAAATATGAGTCGATTCCACATAAAATGATTAGTGTAAAAGTAGTATTTGTTGGCACGATTCTATCTAGATATATTTGAAAACTAAAACTAATTCTGATGCTATCTATAAATGACACTAAAAAAGTAAATAAAACTAATCAAATCCAAATCAACAACAAGCTCATAAAATAAAAATGACAAAGATATAAGGGAAAATGCGGTTTCAAGGCATATGCAACTCGTTCAAATGACAATTAAGTTTTTCCCTTATAGCTTTGATCACTAAATAATTAATTGAAAGATATTTCAATCCAATTAATTCAAATGAAATATCACATCTCTATATATACCAAGCATGCATCATATAACCCGAAAATTATTATTATTGATTATGAGCAAGATGAGTAGTGGCCTTGACATAAAGAATATAACTCATTTCGCTTGGTAAGTGGCATTGAAGGTTCTTACACAACAAAAACAAGTTTTGGTTCAAATACAATCCAAAATTAAATTAAATTATCTACAAACTATAATTACAGTAAAACCTCTAAAAAAGAATACTCTATTAAGGAATAAACTCTCTTTAGGAATAAAAATTCATGGTCCCAACTTGGGACCAGTTATAATTTGGAATAAACTCCATATTGTCATAATTCATATTTTTTCAAGTCCCAACATAAAGAAATACACCTCCATTTAAGAATAAATCATAATAATATATATAATTTTACAATAGATTTAAGTTGATTTAAAATACTTGTTCAAGGTTGATTGTGACAATGATTTAATCTTTTGTGTTGTAACCTTATCCTTCAACTTGCGTGTGCGCATTAGCTCGTCCACATGACCACCTTCTTGTTGAACTCAAAAAGCAAGTACATGCATCTATGGTGGGTGACTCTTGAGTATTGTCTTTTCATATTACGTGAGTATATTAGTTCAATTAAGTTCAACACATTACATCATGTACATGTATCTACTAATTATACCATTAAAAAAAAACCTTATAACTCTATTTACTATTTAGGAATAACCCCCATTTAGAAATATTTTTTTGTGGTCCCAAGGATATGACTATAGAGAGGTTTTACTGTAATAGAAAATTTTATTAACACCAAATTTACAAAGACTATTCATTTTATTACAAAGAAATCTAAATATCATTATTCATCATTATAATCACATACTTCAAAACAAAATCATTATTCATTGAATATTAGATTTACAAAAACGTCATACAGACTACAACTAACTAAGGTTTTGCAAATCTAAATCTACCCAACAAATCAAATTGTTACTTATACTAAAAATTAGCTTTAATTAACAATAAATACAAAGTCTATATAACAGAAATCCTAGTAACAATATATTGCAAACATCGCACATCCATCCGAAGATTGAGATTGAAGTTTATACGAAAGATTGAAGAAGGGTTATACAATATTCATCAACCTGCCTACTACTAAGAAAAGAAAGAAAAATGTAAAATTACCGATCCAAGCCTACTACTAAGAAAAGAAAAATGTAAAAATTACCTACTACTAAGAAAAGAAAAATGTAAAATTACCGCATCAAATCTAAGCCTACTACTAAGAAAAGAAAAATGTAAAATTACCGGATAAGATCCAAGCAACATCAAGTCTAAGCCTACTAAGAAAAGAAAAATGTTCAAATCTAAGCCTACTAAGAAAAGAAAAATGTAAAATTACCGAATAAGATCAAAAAAACAACAGGTATAGCAGCTTCTGCATAAAATTATTATTCATTAAGCTCACATAGTTTCTGCTACCCAAAACCAGATCTCCCTACGACGAATTAGCAACAACATCATCAATCTCCCTACAAATTAGCAATATTGATGAAAGTGAAAGAGATGGGTGGAAGGTGAAAGTGAAAGAGATGTGTGGAAGGTGGAGGAGGCCTGTATTTATAATTATGTTGGATACTTGGATTGATTGATATGGTTTATACGAAAGGGCCACTTCATCAACCAATATGAGCCCATAAAACCTCTAACCTATTACTTAACTCTCTAATTATTTTTCAAGGGTTAGGACATATAAAAAATACAAAAATAATACTACCCCCGTCTCCGAAAAATTTGTACAGTCACTCTCACGATATAGACATATTTACCCTTCATACAATATTTTTTGAGATTCGTATAAAAATTTACAAAATTGTCTTCAAAACTTTAATTATTACACTTTTTACTTAAATTTCGATCCATCAAATACAAATTTTTCAGAGAGAGAGAGAGTATTTTTTATAATAATTTCCAAGCGCACTTATTAATTAATGTGAGATGGATGTTGATAGCTTGACAAGTTTAGCCCGGTACATGCAAAACATTAAATACTTACGTGGCCGAGACCCGGTACATGCAAAACATTAAATACTTACGTGGCCGAGACATGACATGCATTAAATACTTACGTGGCCGAGACATGACATGCAAAAGTACACGCGTGAGGACAAAGCACTAAAGTACAGGACAAAATAAGTAACATTAAATACTTATGTGCCCGAGACATGCAAAAGTACAGGCGTGAGGACAAGGGTGAGGTGTGTCGTATAGTGTGCTGAATTTATAGTGGGTGTGGTGTAGAATTAATATCTTAATTATTAGTCCTTCACACATTTATCTTAGTTATTTGTTTATTTTACAATTATTTGCACCAGTATAACCCTAGCAATAATTTTTTTTATATAATATAAAAATAAAAGATTGATAAATGATAAAGAGAATTGAGAAATACGTCATAGAAGAAGAGAAGAAGTGAAAGAAAAGAATTGAAATAGATAAAATGAGAGAGGAAAAAAAGGTGAAAGAAAAATAGAAAAAAGAAAGAGAGGTGAGAGTTAACATAAGATTTGCAAAAATTAAAAGATGAACAAAAATTAAAATAAAAAATGAATACTTTTGAAAATACCATGAAAATAGAGAACATCAATCTAGATTAAAAGTTGAGTGGTTTAATAGAAAAGAAAGGTGTTGAGATTTATATAGAGTAAAAAAAATAAAGATACATAGTTGAGATTAAAACTTAAAATGAAGGGTTGAGATTAAAAGATATAAATGTTGGGGAAATTAGTATATAGGACATTTCACCTATAGAAACTCGAAATAAAGACAAAAATTTTAAAAGTTAGGAAGAAGGACAATTTGATTTATAAAAGTACAATTTTAACCTCCGTTTATAAATAAAATCGAAATTTGCATATTCAATTAAGATAAAATAGGAAATTCAAAACAGGAGCTGATGAAATATTAAATTCCCGGAAATCTCGGTCATAATTGTGTTCGAAATTTCAAACGTTCCTAAATATCCATCGGTCATAATCTCGATCATAATTGCGTTCGAAATTTCAAACTTTCCTAAATATCCATCGGTCATAATCTCGGTCATAATTGCGTTCGAAATATTAAATTCCCGAATAGACAATCTTAAACAATCTGGATGGAAAACCGTAGCAACAAAAAAAAAAAAAAAAAATACATATGATGTAATTAATTCAGTAACGTGGAACGTTTTCTATGGAATATATGCGCACGTATATGCCAAACAAATATGCACATTGAGATATGTGCAGTATGGAATGCAAAATACACAATTTTTTTTCTATATTTATGATTACTACGATAATCATAATATTATTACGTGAATCATTTGGTTATAGATGTTAAATATAAAAGGTATTATTATAATATTCACGTGTACATATTATGCAAACGTGGATATCAAAATAAACTATTCATTTTAGAAATTTTAATTATAATATTATTTATAGAAAAAAATTAACATTGAATATCAGTATGTTTGAAAATGTCAAAAATATATTGTTAGTTTGGATTACGTGAGATAATTGTGGGGAGTAGTGGATATATTTAAATTTAATAATATTAATTACGATTGATAAATTATAATCTTTTAACATTACTTTTATAATTGTATGAATTATTTTAATATGAGATTAATTATTATGATATTCCATGATTTTATTCGATGCCATAGAAAACATTATATTATGGGTTGAGTTAACTATATCTGGCCCTAACATAAATAATTAATGAATACATATCTAGTTACTGCATATATTGAAATATATATAATTAATGAATACATATCTAGTTACTGCATATATTGAAATATATGCTAAACATTTAATGCACATGTGTAAATATAAGTTGAATATAAGCTAAACCTGTAAATCATATTTCAAAAAATAAAATATACTCTAAGAAAAAAAAAACAATATGGAAGAAGATAATATGGGCCACATATCGATTACTTCGTTAACAATGTCTTCGAACTTTGAAGATTGTTGAACACGGATCAACTTGATTTTCTCCTCGAATTCGAACTTTAAAATCACAGCATATTTCATTTCTGATTCAGTAAATTAACTTCTCCAATTAACACGTTCAATAGAACCCTAAATCGCATAATATAAAACAGGGGCGAATTAGAAAAGATCGAAGATCGTGTTGGACAGGGTATATAGTGGAAGAACAATGAACCAATCGAATTATTGATTATTGAATTAAAACAACACGGAATAAAATTGCATACCTTGATAATGGAATGGTTCTCGGATGAGATTTAGAAACTCAAAATTAACTCTATTTTGGGTAGTTTGGTGATGATCGCATATCGCAGATGAGATTTGCAGATCGAATTATTGATTATCGCAGATGGAATTTGCAGATGGAATTATTGCATCAACACCGAATTCATACCTTCACAATGTAATGATTCTGGTATCGAAGATAGCGCAAATGAGATTTGCAGATCGAATTATTGATTATCGCAGATGGGATTTGCAGATGGGATTTGTAGCAACACCGAATTCGTAACTTCAAAACGGAATGTTTCTGATATAGAAGATAGCATTGTTGACCATGAAATGATTTAAATTTAAAATATAATTTTAATTTACAATTTGATTTAAAATTAATTAAAAATCTTAATTTTAATTTTAATTATTGTTTTAATTTAAATTATTGGTGTGGTGAAAGAATAAGGGCATGTTTGCTTTATGGGTTGGGATAAGATGGGCTAAGATGTGGGGGAGGCTGGATAAACCCAGGGGGAGAGGCTAGATAAACCCAGGGGGAGAGGCTAGGTTGTCTAAACCTATGGAATCTAGTTTAAAAAAACCGGGTCAAATTATAAACCCGGGTCAAGGTGTTTAAAGTTATGAGAAACCAAACATGGGAGAAGATGGGTCTACATATCAAACCCACCTAAACCCATCAAGCAAATGCTCCAAGGTATAATTGGTTATTTGATTATGAATTTGACCTTAATCATAATACTATAATTTTTTTCACTTGGCACTATTTTTGTGTCCACCGCTGTGGCATGGCCACGTAAATAATTTTTATTCATATCAAATAGGAATATCTTTCTAGTCAACAATGCCATTAATCTTTCTTAAAAAATTCACAAGAACAACACCATTAATCTTTCTTCACAAAATTACACAGCCTTTAGTTTAGTACGAATGGTCTTAAAAAATTTACCTCTCTCATCTCACGTCTCTTATCGCCTTCACTGTTCACAGCCGGAAGCTACTATTCTCCCTAAGCGTTGACCTCTACATCTAATTTTCACCGAAAACAGCTGTTGTAGTTGAATTAGGTTCACTCCCCATTTATTCCATGGACCTACTTAGAATGTTGGCGTGGGTATATACCCCTCCAACTTTGTTAGATGCACTCCCCCTTCCATTTATTAATTAAATATGTATGTAAAATACCATATTTGCCCTTTTAGTAAAACGATGTAGATACATACACTCACCCTTAAAAAAACCTACCCTAATTCTGTACAAAAACCCTAACACTAATTTTGCAGCCGACGCCACCCCATCCAAAAATATATTCAGAAATGTAAAAAAAGAAACTTAAAACAAAAAAAAAAAAATTATATTTTTTCGACCAACCAGTGTCGATCGACCGTAGAATATATCATCGACAATCATTTGTCGATGAAAAACACCTTTGCCGATAATTTTATCGAAAGAAAAAAAAACTTAAAAAAAATTAATTTTCGACGAGAAATGTCGACTATAAACATTATGGTTTTGTCGACCATAAACATTATGGTCGACATTTCCCATCGAAAAAAAACAAAAAAAGAAACGTCGTACCTGTGCGAAGAAACGGGGAAGGAGGGAGAGGGGGTGAGGCGGCGGCGGCGGGCGATGAGACGGAGGTGGAAAATCGCGGCTGAGGTGGTTCCAGCACGGCGGCGCTTAGTGGCCGACCTCCATGGTCGGATATCAGAACAGGAAAAAAAAAGACAAAGAAGAAGAGGGGAGAAAGAGAGGGAGGGAGGAGCGCGTAGGGCGGCGGGGGTTGGCTGCGGCGCGGCGCCGTGTGGCCGATCTCCATGGCCATCCCCGTCTTGAAGATCTGGAAAAAAAAAAAAAAAGGAGAAGAAGAGGGGAGAAAGAGAGGGCGGCGGAGTGTGTATTTATCCTACTCAATTTTAAGAGATAAGGGTATAATAGATAATTTAGAGGGAGTGCATCTATTTTGGGTTAGTGTATCGGAGGAGTGCATCTAACAAAGCTAGAGGGGTATATACCCCACGCCTAGAAAGGGTCTGACTATATGCACCTCCATTTCGGTTTGATGCACTCCCCCTTTCAGGAAATTATTAAAATAATATGGCGAAAAACCCAAAATACCCTTACACTAAATTGCATGCCACTAACTGCACCATCCTTACTGTACGCACCCCCCCAATTTTCGGCCCTTTTCATATTCCCCCCTAAACCCTAACTTCCCCATTTCCCTTTCTCTCCAAACCGAAAAAAAAAATCGGCCACTTCATCACCAAAATCCTCCACTCGCTCATCTCACGTCGACAACTCGTGGAAATCGTATTTTTACACTCTTTGTGCTTCAAGGATCAAGAAATGACAAGAAAACGTGATGGATTCTACAAATGTGTAAGTTTTTTTTTTTTTGCTTTTTGCCTAGCTAAACAAGGGTTTATTTTTAGTTTTCCTCATATATTGTTCCTTGTACGTTTTAGAGTAGTTTATGATATATGGTTTAGAGAAAATGGTTGACTACGCTATTGGCGTGTTTAAATTTTTTTCATTTTTTGTCGTTAAGGCGTCGACCCTGGTTAGGTGATTATAGTGGGTTTGGTCGATTACGCGACATCGACTAGGTGTGTTATGGTAGACCCTGGTTAGGTGATGATAATGTGTTTGGTCATTAACTTGATGTCGACAGGCGTTATTCTGGTCGACAATAAGTGGCCGACGGGGAAGATTTTATGCTTAATCCATGTGTCGACCAAAATTGTAGTGGTTGACCCCCCGATGTCGACCGAAACATGATTTTTATTTTTTGGTGTTGAATTTTGTTTCTTTTCAGAATTTGGCCAAGAAACTTATGTATTGGTTTCTTTTCAGAATTTGGCTGATGACGAAGAATTTGATCCAGATTTCTTTTTTTATTCGGAGGATGAATCGGGGCCATCGGGGCCGTGTGATGCTTCGGCTAATGAGGAGAATGCCCCAAATAATGAGGAGAATGCCCCAACTAATGAGAATGCTTCGGCTAATGAGGATGCTCCAGGCAATGAGCTTATGATGGACTACACTGATGTGTTCTCAAATTTCAATTACTTTGAGACTCGGGAAACCTTAGAACAGTGGGTTCGAGACGTAGCCATACAACACAACATCGTCATTGTTGTAAAGCGCTCAGATAATGGTAGTGGGAAGAAGAAGGCACAAGTGTTATTGGCGTGCGAACGTGGTGGAACTTATCGAAAAAATAAACCAAAGATTGGAACCCAACTTCTTGTTGTAGGAAATGATGATATTGATGATTTTGAAGATGATAAGGGACGAAGAAGGACAACGGGGTCAAAAAAGTGTGGATGTCCTTTTTTCTTAAGGGGCATTAAAGTGTCTTCAAATGAATGGATGTTGGAGGTCAAATGTGGGACTCACAATCATCCCGTAGCAATCTACCTCGAGGGTCACTCATACGTTGGGAGGCTAACTCCTGCTGAAGAAAATTTGGTTGTTGATATGTCTAAGTGTAACGCTCCACCAAAGGATGTGTTGAAACTACTTAAGTTGAGAAATCCGAACAACCATTCTACGATCCGCACCGTGTACAATGTCCGATCCAAGTTTAAGATGGCAGGTTTTGCTGGAAAGAGTCAACTACAACAGTTGATGACTTTGTTGATTGACAATAATTATTTTCAAAGCCACAGATTTTGTCCAGTATCAAATACTATACTAGATGTATTCTTTGCACACCCAACTAGCCTTCAATTGTACCGTGCATTCCCGAGTGTGTTGATAATGGATTGCACGTACAAGACTAATAGGTATAAGCTGCCGTACTTAGAGATTGTTGGATTTACGTCGACTGGCATGACCTTCTCGGTAGCTTCAGTGTTCCTCGAGCATGAGAGGGAGGAAAACTATACTTGGGCATTAAGTGTCCTTCGTGAGTTATTGGAGGATGGTTGTCTACCGAGGGTGGTTCTTACTGATCGAGAGTTGGCCGTCATGAATGCTGTCGGCACCGTATTTCCAGAGGCTAAACATTTCCTATGTAGATGGCACATAGATAGGATTGTTTTGGCCAAATGCAAGGAGAAGTTTGAGACCAAAGAAGATTGGGAAAGATTCTTCTATTCTTGGAAGAATGTGATGGATGCATCGTCTGAAAAAGAACTCAATACCGTTGTTCAGCTTTTTCAATCTGAGTATGCAAATGTGCACACTGAAAGTGAGGCATACTCCTACTGCATGAACCAGTGGATAAATCCATTCAAGGAGAGGTTTGTAGCGGCATGGACGGAGGAGTACATGCACTATGAAAATACAACTACGAACAGGTACGTTTTAATATTTCATAAGTATGTGTCTATGTGTTATTAGTTATTTTGTAGTTTTTATGTGTGTAATTAATCTATCAAAATATTATCATTTCAGGGCTGAGAGTCACCATGCAGCGTTGAAGAGATCTCTTGTTAACAGCTTGGGTAATTTTAAGATCTGCTAGACAAAGGCAGACACCTTATATCAAGCAAGTCACAATGCCATTAAAGCTTCGTTTGAGAAGAGTGTGAATGTTGCCCTACACAAGTTCAAGTTCGTGTTATATCAGGAGTTATTGGGAGTGGTGTCAATCCATGCATTGGAAAAGATATACAAAGAAGTGACACGTATCGAACACGGTGAATCCAGTCCTGATATATGCATTCACTATCTAAGAAAGGTATGCGGATTGCCATGCACTCATGAACTTGACCAATATCACCGGCTTGGCAAACCGATACCTATAGAAGCTATTGATAGGTTTTGGAGAAAGCTTGATATGGAGCCAGCTTTGAGAGGCGAGAACAAAGCGAAGGACGATGTGGCTGAAGATCTCGACACTCGATATGAGGAAGTCATTAAGAGCTTAATGATTGCATATAAAGAGCAAGAGGCCACAACGTCGAAGACGATGATGTTGAGGCAAGCCATAGAGCTTCGGAATCCTAGGACCACTTCGCTTATTGAACCTGAGCCGAAGGTAAAAACACGTGGTCGACCGAAAGGAAAAGGAAATAAGAAGAAAAATGATCCTTCTTCGACAAAATGGGATCCGAGCTTCTTCGAGTACAAGGAGTCCATGTGTTTCCCCGGTATTGTTGAGATAGATGAGCCTTCGTCGTCGAAGACGAAGAAAAAATCAGCTAAGCGTCCGCCGGTAATTTGATTTATTTTGAATTGTTTTATTGTTGTTTGGTTTTATGGTTATTTGGTTATTTGGCTTGGTTCTTTATATGTTGTTTGATTTATTTTGAATTGTTTTATGGTTATTTGGTTATTTGGCTTGGTTGTTTATATGTTGTTTGATTTATTTTGAATTGTTTTATGGTTGTTTGGTTTTATGGTTATTTGGCTTGGTTGTTTATATGTTGTTTGGTTTATTTGGTTTACTTGGTTTGTAGGTGGTCGCTCGTAAGCGTACTCGCTCTTCATCTACAAACGCAGGGTTGAGAGAACGATTACCCATTAGATTTCAACCATTTGTGGTGGATTGTATTAATGTTCTTGCTGACGGACACTGTGGTTTTCGATCGATTGCTTCTGCTATGGGATTTGGTGAAGACAATTGGGCTCGAGTACGACAAAATGCAATGACGGAGTTAGGGCAACACGTAACTTTGTACTCGAAAGTGTTTAAAGAAGATAAGATGTTTGGTGTTATTTTGAAGGCCCTCAATTGTTTTGAAGTTACTGCACCGTGGAAAAATTGGTTTCAGTTACTGTACATGGGGTACCTCATCGCATCGATGTACAATGTTTGTTTGGTCACCTTGGGCAATGATTTATCGCTCACATTCCTTCCCTTGAGAACGTCGCCACCGGAAAATCCTAAGAAAATTTGTATGGGCCACGTCAACGGTAATCATTTCATCCACGTCAACTTGTCTGCCGATTGTCCACTTCCGCCCATTGCGGCTTCTTGGCCGACCAATAGATTACCAGCCGCATCTGGATGGTTGGACGCATATAACAATAACCTTATTAAATAGGGTTTATGTTATCATACTTTTGTAGTGTTTTTGAAATGTCGTACATTAATCATCTTTTGGCACGTTTTGAAAATGACTTAGATCAGTCATACTTTTGGAAACTTTTTTGAAATGACTTAGATTAGTCATACTTTTGTAATGTTTTGTAAATGACTTACATTACTATTGGTCAACGATTGTACAATTGAAATCGAGTTGGAAATGACTTAGATTAGTCAATGTTATGTGTTTTATGATGTTGAGGATCAATGTTACATTTTACGTCGAATAGTTTTTGTAACGTGTTGACACAAACATCTAAAAAAAATGTGTATTAATTCATGACCGTTTTCGACTCATTAATTATGAACAGAGGTGTATACGTCGACATATAGATGTCGATCGACAATCGGTAGTCGACCAAGACCTCTCTCGTCGACGTTTACTTGTCGACCACAATCAATTAACTCGACCGCTTAATTATGAAAAGAGGCATATTATTCGGCAAGAGGATGTCGATCGACGTTCCAATATCGACATAAAGCTCACACGTCGACATCATGACCTCGACTTATTTACTAGATGCCCCCCACCTGAAAAAATTATTGAGTTCGACTAGCAAAGGTCGACCGGCATTTAATCGTCGACCACACTCCGTGACGCCGACCAATTAATTATGAACAGAGTGTGTATGGTCGACAACTAGATGTCGATCGACAATTAGTAGTCGACCAATATACTTTCTGTCGGCCTCGTGTGTTCAACTACATGTTCTTTGGTCGGCACATTAATTCTGAACAGAAAGAGTATGGTCGACCTTTGGTTGTCGACCGAAATTTATTAATCGACTAATGTGGATGTGTTCAAAACGTAAAGTCGACCATTATCGCCATTGTCTGTCACACTACGTCAACTACGCAATTAAGTATAAAATCCAATTAAATTAAACATCTAAAAATCCAAATTTTTCAGCGAGGCATTCAATTAAACATAAACGATCATTCAATTAAAATTAAACATAAACGATCATTCAATTAAACTAAATTAAACAAAGACCATCTAAAATAACCTTAAACATCTAAAATAAACATAAACATCTAAAATAACCTTAAACATCTAAAATAAACACAAATTAACATCCGAACATCCAAATTTCATTAAAAAAATTATCATCCAAATTATGCCTTGCTCCTTTTCCTTCGGCTTTCTCCCCTGCCCCTTCCTCTTGGTGGCCTTGACGATGATGCCGACGCAATAGGTGGCGGCTGTAGTGTTCTACATGCCGCTTCCATAACCCGTGCAAGCTCTTTCGCTGGCGGTGTATCTCCGTCCTTCCATCTCTGAACCAGCGGAGCCATCATATTTTGAGCGAGGCTTATCATAAGCCACGCATCATCTGCAATGGGTACTCGATCGGATGATGCCGTCGTACGTGTGGCTGGGTTAGATAAAAACACGTGGGAGTTTGCCGTGAACCATGTTTTGTAGTCCAGAGCACTCTCCCAAGGAAGTCTGGCCTTGTCTCCGCGTCTTTCAGGTGATAACAAGTGCATGTCCCATGTCTCAAAATAATCACCCAAATGCCCCCACACAAGCTTAGACTTTTTTGAAGGTTTAGCACTTCGTTCAGAACGTGCAACAAGAGGCCTCTCTGGTATCGTCTGGACAAACCCGAATTGTCGGAGGACTCTATCTGGCATGTACGGCTCCACGATATCCCCACAGACCAAACAACCATGAAAGTACGTGACTTCATACAAAGGATAATCTTTTCTCATTTTTGCGTATGGATTCCACATAACCTACATTAGATGTAAATTATGAGCACCCACTATTAATTGACACACGAGAAAGGGGATAAGTCAACTCCAAACCTCATGTGGTTCTAGGGCATCCATACGCTCTCGGAATGCTTGCACACGTGGCATCGACGACCCGAAATATCCTTGTGGGGCCCATGACTTGTTCGTATTTTTAGATAAGTTTTTCCCAAGTATATTTTCGTTCCAAGGACTTAATTGAGTGTCAATGAATCCCTAAAGTTGCAAGTTATCATGCTATTGTAGTAACTAAGCTTGTTTGTTTGGAATTTCGGGAATAAGAACAAAGATATTAAACTAAATTAACTAAAGTAATAAGTAATAGTGACTAGAAATAATGAACTAACTAACTTTCGTTTGGAAAGTGCAAGAGAAGTGTATTGCCTCGGGTGTTTCCGTTTTGTTAGAAATTAATGAACTAGTGAACCAATTACATGAATTAGATATGAATTCGGATTAAGCTAAAGGCTATCACATAAGTGTGCAAACCCCCTTGAAAGGCATAGGCGAACATCGTGCATTGATTAGCAATTATATGATCTAACCAAATACCATAAGCTCCTAGGATAGTGTTTCATAAGCACTTTCAACACGGTTACTAATGCTTATGAAACGCCCTCTCACCAAACTCCTAGACGACCTCTATTCGTTTAGTGTCTAAAGTTGTCGGTCTAGCCATTAACCTCCTCTCGGTTAGCTAATTACTAATTAACTTCTATTCAATTGACCAAAGCTCACACTCACACCCCAATCATGCAAACCCAACTCTCGTTGCAATCAACACAGTCGAAAATGCTAGCTAATAGGGTTGATCAATCAAATGAATCAAACAAAATACAACTCTAGAAACATTTACACCCAAATCCTAAGTGAATCATGCAATTACTTCACAATTACACTAAATTCCCATCAAAACATCCACACCCAAGGCAATTGGGGATTAGCCCATGGTTCTAGAAGAGAATCCCATGGCTACAACACAAAATAACATAAAGCCCATGCTAATTAATAGAGAAATTGCAATGTAGAAAGTAATTACCAAATTGAAACTTAAAATTGAGAGATATCACCTTGATGATGGATTTGTAGCTACAATATGATGAAATAAGCAAAGCCCACTTACAATCCTTGATTGAAATGACAAATTAACTAAGTACTAAGCTAATCTATGAAAAACTAGAAGGATAAATTCTTCAAAACCTATTACTATGTGTTACTATGTGTAGAGTCTTCTCAATGTGTGGAATCCCCTTGAAAAACAAACTTGTGGCCTTTTATACCCTCCTCCTTGAGCTTGGCACGTGTTTCTAGGTCAAAAACGAAGTGGGGCAATTTTTCTCTGCAACTCGGCCGAGTTGGGGTCACTCGGCCGAGTTGATCACTTATAAAAACGTTATGCGACTTTTCCAGCCGAGACTCGGCCGAGTGAGGGTCACTCGGCCGAGTAATCTTGCAATTTCTTAGATGTGGTTGACAACATTGTACAAGATGAATGGGAAGATTTCTCTAACACTTCTTTAACTCATTCTATTTCTTCATTTCTATGTGATTATTTGATTGTCTCTAATGAATTGTTGCCAAGTTCTAATAGGGAATCAATAGAAGAAGTTGATGCAATGGAGATGAGAAGAAGACCTCCAATACTACCACTTCATATTCCCGTTGAAGGAGGACAAGGTCCGGAAGAAAAGAAGGAAAAGATGAAGCCATTACCGGAGCACCTCAAGTATGCTTACTTGGATAACGAAATGAGGTACCCCATTATTGTTTCCTCTTTATTAAATGATGGTGAGTTGGATAAATTGTTGGTTGTGCGTGCTAGGAATAAGAAAGCCTTAGGTTGGACCATTGATGACTTGAAGGGTATTAATCCATCTATATGCATGCATAGGATTAGGACCGAGAGTGATGTTAAACCTATAGTCCAACCTCAAAGACGAGTAAATCCTATTTTGCAAGAAGTCATTAGAAAAGAGGTAATCAAGTTCTTAGACTCGGGTATGATTTTTCCTATTAGTGATAGTCCGTGGGTATCACCATTGCATGTCGTGACTAAAAAAGGGGGAATGACGGTCATCACGACCGATAAAAATGAGGTAATTGCTACACGGGTAGCAACCGGGTGGAGAGTGTGTGTGGATTATAGAGAGTTGAATAAGGCTACATGTAAGGACCACTTTCCCCTCCCCTTTATGGATCAAATGCTAGATAACATTGAAGAGATGAATCCTCCACCAAATGGTTCTTCTATGACTCTTTGACGGTTTCTACTTCGATTCCTTCTTCTTGCGTGTGCCTCGATCTCAAGGTCTAATGGTTCAAGGTTTCCTCCACGTGATCTTGTGATCATGCACCTACAAAAGGAAAATGTCAAAGCCCACAAAGAGAAACGAAAAACAAGATAACGAAAAAGAAATGCTACTACCAACAACACTCAACAAACTCTAAGTTTCACTAATAACACTCGCTTAAGTCCACGGCAGCGGCGCCATTGACTTGTTCGTATTTTTAGATAAGTTTTTCCCAAGTATATTTTCGTTCCAAGGACTTAATTGAGTGTCAATGAATCCCTAAAGTTGCAAGTTATCATGCTATTGTAGTAACTAAGCTTGTTTGTTTGGAATTTCGGGAATAAGAACAAAGATATTAAACTAAATTAACTAAAGTAATAAGTAATAGTGACTAGAAATAATGAACTAACTAACTTTCGTTTGGAAAGTGCAAGAGAAGTGTATTGCCTCGGGTGTTTCCGTTTTGTTAGAAATTAATGAACTAGTGAACTAATTACATGAATTAGATATGAATTAGGATTAAGCTAAAGGCTATCACATAAGTGTGCAAACCCCCTTGAAAGGCATAGGCGAACATCGTGCATTGATTAGCAATTATAGGATCTAACCAAATACCATAAGCTCCTAGGATAGTGTTTCATAAGCACTTTCAACACGGTTACTAATGCTTATGAAACGCCCTCTCACCAAACTCCTAGACGACCTCTATTCGTTTAGTGTCTAAAGTTGTCGGTCTAGCCATTAACCTCCTCTCGGTTAGCTAATTACTAATTAACTTCTATTCAATTGACCAAAGCTCACACTCACACCCCAATCATGCAAACCCAACTCTCGTTGCAATCAACACAATCGAAAATGCTAGCTAATAGGGTTGATCAATCAAATGAATCAAACAAAATACAACTCTAGAAACATTTACACCCAAATCCTAAGTGAATCATGCAATTACTTCACAATTACACTAAATTCCCATCAAAACATCCACACCCAAGGCAATTGGGGATTAGCCCATGGTTCTAGAAGAGAATCCCATGGCTACAATACAAAATAACATAAAGCCCATGCTAATTAATAGAGAAATTGCAATGTAGAAAGTAATTACCAAATTGAAACTTAAAATTGAGAGATATCACCTTGATGATGGATTTGTAGCTACAATATGATGAAATAAGCAAAGCCCACTTACAATCCTTGATTGAAATGAAAAATTAACTAAGTACTAAGCTAATCTATGAAAAACTAGAAGGATAAATGCTTCAAAACCTATTAATATGTGTTACTATGTGTAAAGTCTTCTCAATGTGTGGAATCCCCTTGAAAAACAAACTTGTGGCCTTTTATACCCTCCTCCTTGAGCTTGGCACGTGTTTCTAGGTCAAAAACGAAGTGTGGCAATTTTTCTCTGCAACTCGGCCGAGTTGGGGTCACTCGGCCGAGTTGATCACTTATAAAAACGTTATGCGACTTTTCCAGCCGAGTGGTCTTCAATTTCAGTGGCTACGGCATTCCACCTTACTCGGCCGAGTTGGCTCACTCGGCCGAGTGCGCAGTAATTTCAAAACTTGTAGATTCGGCCGAGTTGAGTCACTCGGCCGAGTGCGCAGTGATGTCCAAAGTTACAGATTCGGCCGAGTTGACTCACTCGGCCGAGTTCCCTCCTTCTCTTCTCGTTTCATGCATAACTCTCTATCCCGATGCCCGATCGACTCGATTCTCGTCTCATTTCGACCCTCTTCTTGATACCTTTCTTGTGGTTGACTCATTGGATTGATCCAAGGGCTGGATTTCTCGTGATTTACTTCGAAACTCCTTGCTTTTCCTAAAAATCAAACAAAACATTCATGTATCAACATATCTAACAATTAGCTCATGATTACACGAAAGTTGTAAGAATTTCTTGATATCTAGAGCATAATTGACCCACAAATTCGAGCAATCTCACGACAAATCAGCCCACCTCGCTGATAGCGGCTGACCAGTCTCGAAGTCCATATGATGGGGAGGTTTGACCAAGACAGGAAAGTGTTCGTAAATCCAAGCCTACAAAATAACAACCATTCAAAATGTTGAAATGCAAAACATACTATAAATTCAAAATGTTAAAATGCAAAAGTGTTAAATATGAGTTTTACCTCTAGTAGAGTCAAATAGCCTAATATCTGTGCAGTCTTATTTCTCGACACCAAACCAAGCTGTCTATATAAATAAGCTAATGTGGCAGCTCCCCATGCATACTCATGCAATCCTTGCATATCATTCAAATACTGAAGCCACGTCGTTGACACACGAGTGCCAGTTTTATCCGCAAACAAAGAGCACCCAAATGTATACCAAGCGTAGGCCCTGGCAGAACGCAACACCTGAACACGGTCTTCAGAATTAAACTCGTTCATGAAGTTCTCTCGCAACCATTCTAGCTTGACCGAAGACCCCCGTGAACCACTTACTAAACCTTTCGCAACAACAACATCTACACCCAACAATAAGATCAGAAGAAGAAGAGACGAAATGAACACGAGAAGAACGTACTGGCCGGCCTTCAACTGGTAACCCGGTAATGCAGAAGACATCATCTAGTGTAATGGTAATTTCACCGAACGGAAAGTGAAATGAGTTGGTCTCGGGATGCCATCTCTCAACAAAAGCGGCGATGAGGTTCTTATTAGTGGACCTGTATGAAATATCCCTAATTTGAACTAGGCCGGACTTTTTCAAATACTTCATCCATCGTCGAAATTGTTGGGTGTCCACGTCCTCGGGAAATTTCCATGCCAAAAGCTTACTAATGTGGCTATGTCACTTGAGCACAGGACGCTCTTCACCCTTCCAAATAAATTTGGCCACATGAGTTTGGAAAGAGGTCAACAGTGGAGGATTCGCCTCAACACCTTCGTTTGCTTCCACATCCTCCGGTATATCATCATCTCTATCATCGTAATCATCATCATCATCGTCGAAAATGTCTTCAGATACTTCCTCATCTTCAGATTCTTGAGATGTAAATGTGATTTGTTGTTGAGGAGAGGTGGGTTGTGCTTGCGGATGAACGGAAGGTTGTGCTTGCGGATGAACGGAAGGTTGTGCTTGCGGAGGAGCGAGAGGTTGAACTTGTGGAGAAACAACAGGTTGTGCTTGCGGAGGAGCGACTTCTTCAGTTGGTGCACTTTCATCTTGAGGTGCAACTTCTTGAGGTTGAGGTGCGACTTTATGAGGGGGCTCAACAATTTCATCCTTATTTTTCTTCCTGTTGGACGCAGTTGGCCTTACTCTCTTGTTGTACACTGATAAAATGAAAAATAAAATCAATCAACCATATGGTAGACATTTATACATATACATAGATAATTTTCAAAGTGGTCGACAACAAGTGGTTGACCTAATTTATTCTCGTCGACACTGATGCATAGACGAAGTCTTGTTTGGTCGACGTCACGATGTCGACAAGAGTTAATTGTGGTCGACACTGACGCATCGACAGAATTATTACTCGTCGACGTCGAGACATCGACCAAACAAGGCCTCGTCGACGAACCAGTGTCGACGCTTCCTACCCCGATGCAATAGGTTTTGGTTGATTTCACACTACTTTTTCCCCCATTTTATATTAATCATACAACAACAACCAACAAAAACCAAACAATCAAACAAATAAACAACAAATCCATAAAAAAGCCCTAAAATCTAAAACCCAAACCATAACTAAAACCATCTTCAAATTATGTTATAATAGCATTACAAAATCACCATTCTATACATAAGAAACAACCATTAACAACATACATTACAATTAATTTTTCAAAAAAACATAAAACAACAAAATCACCATTAACAACACACCATAACATAAAGCTTTAAACTACATACCTTTACGTGAGTCCATGACTTCGCGGTGTGAGGGAGCGCGTTGGTTTGTGGTGGTTGGAAGCGGCGGCAGGGCACGGCGAAGGGAGGCATTGGACGGGACATGAGTTTTTTTTTTTACTAAGTCTTGTGGGGTGGACAAAGTGGGATAGCTCAAGTGGTTAGAGCACCACTACCTAGGCCTTAGATCCTGGGTTCGAGTCATGGGGAGGGGAAAAAAAAGGATGGGTATTTAATGTAATTCAAAAAAAAATAAGTCTTGTGGGGTGCGATTTTGAAGAGGAAGAGGAAGAGGGAGGGAAGGTAATAAGAATGTGGGGTGCATTTAACATGAGGTGTGTGTGTAGTAATATGCATTTAATTGGTATAAATGGTATTTTGGGTTTTTCGCCATATTATTTTAATAATTTCCTGAAAGGGGTAGTGCATCAAACCGAAATGGAGGTGCATATAGTCAGACCCCCTAGAAAGGCTAGAATGTTATGTCTTGGACCCAATTGAAATGTTAAAATCTTGGGCCCAATTTGAATGTTAATTAGTTCTGCAAGTGGCTGAGTTTTCTACTTGGCTCGACACTGAATCCTTCAGTCTTGGCCCGATTTTTTTATCAAACGGGCTCGTCTTTATATTTTTAAAATGCTCCAATTTTACATGAATTAAATAATAAAATAAATATCAAGTTAATCGAAGGACACAAACTGATAAGTCGAAACAATGCAATAAAATATCAATTTACTTCTCATATAATATCCAATTAAAGCACAAAAATATGAAATAATTCTAACTCATCTTTCATTTTAATTCTTGTATAGATTGATTATGTAATCTTGTAAATACTTTGTGATCTAGTGGAAAGAGTGTTTTGATCCTCTCGTGGACGTAGATCAATTTGATCGAACCAAATAAAACTGTTTGGTTGTTCTTTATTGTTATATTTTGAACTCATCTTTATATCAAGTGGCGCCGTCTGTGAAAAGTTCCCCAAAAGAAGATCATGATTTTCAAAATGGATGTAGAGAAGATCAACGGAAAAGGCGATTTTGGACTTTGGGGAATTAAAATGAAGGTGTTTTATTGACACAATATGTCCTAGGTGATGCTCTTAAATCATTAGCTGAGGCTACTACAGATGTTGAGAAGGCAAAGAGGGTTGAGATGCTAGAAAAGGCACATAACACTATCATTTTGTGCCTTAGAGACAAAGTATTGAGGGAGGTAGCAAAGAAAATGACAGTACTTAGCGGAAGTGTGGACAGCCTTTATTTGACCGAGTCAGTATCAAATGTATTGTATATTAAACAAGATGATAGATAACAAAACTCTTGGGGATGAATTCAATGCAAGTAGTTGATAATCTTGACTTTGAGAACCTTGATGTTAAGTTGGAAAATGAGGACAAATCATTGATGTTGTTGAGAGCATCAAAATCTTTGGAAACCATCAAAGATACCTTGATGTTTGGAAGACAAGAAGCTATGTCATTTGAAAATTCAGAATGCAATAAAGACCAGTGACGGAGCCAGAACTTAACCGATGGGGGGCCCAATTATGAATAATAAATTTCGCTTTTAATATCATATAAGTTTGAAACATATACGGTAATATATTACTAATGAATCAAATAGAGTTTTAATATGTTTCAATAAGAGTTTCATTATTTCCATTCATTACCTAAAAAAAATTTATGTTTATACAGTCTATAAGCGAGCTTCTTTTAATTTTTATGTTTTAAATTGTTATATACTTCACTCGTTTTATATTGATTGACACTATTAGTCTTAATTCTTGTTTTAAAAATTTGTCATTTTAGCTATTTTTAACATGTTTGTCCCTAAATTACTCATATGCAAATTTCTATAATTTTTATTTTAATACTTTTTTCATCTCTCTTTCTTGATAATTGAAGTAAGTCATTTCACACTCTCTTATATTTTTTTTCATTTTTCTCTCAATCTTTAATGATAATGAAAGGTAATTTATAAAAAAATGTTATTTAATTATACACAAAACAAGTACATTATAAGGAAAATAATAATTGCACTACTAATATTTTACTAATTCACTTAAAAATTGTTATATGATTATTAAATATAATTAATTATAATTGTAATTATTTTTTATTTTATTTTTTAATATTTTAAAAAAAATTATTTAAAAAAAATTATAAAATGGGTGGGTGGCCCAGTGGCCCCCCTGGGCCCTCTCTCCCTCCGTCCTTGATAAAGACAAAGATCTTTGTGAAAAAGAAGTACTCTCAAAGTCAAGGGACGGGTTTGGATGTTAAATTCAAAGCTGACAAGAAGAAGTTTCAAAATAAGAGTGGTGGAAAGCCCAACTCAGCTGATAGCAATCAACGTGGAGGAGAGGGCTTTGTTAAGATGAGAAGGTCCTATGAATGTTAAAAGACGAGAAAAAACACTTTTGGTTCTACCATCCACGTCCCCTCATGATTTTAGTCCCAACACTCTGAATTTTGATCTCGAAAGCAAAAAAATTGATACATTTCGTCCCAAGTCCGTTAATTGTTGACGGAAAGAGTCACGTGCATGTCACGTGGGCCGTTACTCATTAGTCATTTATTTTCCCATTAAAAAATAGTAAAAGAATTAAAAATAAAAAAAATTATAAAATGTCTAAAATTAAAAATTAAAAAATCTAAAAAATAAAAAAAATTATAAAATGTCTAAAATTAAAAATTAAAAAATCTAAAAAATAAAAAATTCGAGAAAAATGCAGTTTTGGTCCCACCATCCACGGGCACTCATGATTTTGGTCCCATGATTCTGAATTTTGGTCCCGATAGCGAAAAACTTGACACATTTGGTCCCAAAGTTAGCGAAAAAATCTTCTTGCTTCTAAGATGGAAGAGTTGAAAATTTCACACATATTGTGCACTAAAGTATCACACCTTGCAAATGTAGTGAAATGTGACTTTGACCATTGAGAAGTTGGTTTCTCTTGAAGCCATTGAAAGCATCTTTCATCTATTTCTCTTAATTTCCTCATAGATCTGTCAAAAGCTGAGATTGTTGTTGTTGTGGCTGCAAACCATAAAGCTTTCTTGAATGCATCACCTTTGAATCCAGCCTTCTTCATATTCCCATGCAAGTGCCTAACACATAATCTATTCTCTACACCAGGTAACACCTTCTCAAAAGCTGGGATCAGACCCTTTTGCTTGTCTGACATGAAGGTGTATCCATCTTCCCTTCCTACAATTAGGTCTTCCTTCACCAAGCTTAAGAACCATTCCCAATTCTCCTTATTTTCTGATCCAACTACTGCATATGCCAATGGAAAAGGGTCATTATTTGGATCAATGCCAACTGCAGTAAGCAACACACCTTGAACAACCCCTTTTAGGTGACAACCATCAACACCAATCCATGGCCTGCATCCAGCTTTGAAACCCTCCTTCAGTGCATTCAAACACACATATAACTTTGAGAATTTGTTACCAACAGGTGTTTCCTCCATCTTCATTATCACTGTTGAACCAGGATTCTTTTCCTTTAAGGTGGCCAAATAGTCCCACAATTTGTTGTATTGATCAGTGACCTGACCCTCAATTACCTTCACTGCTTTCTGTTTTGCCCTGTATGCTTGGTGGTGAGAGATGTGTCACCCAAGTTTCTTTATAGCTTGATTCTTCAACCCACAAACTTCTTTGTTTGGTTCAATCCTTAATTCTTCCTCATAGATCTTTGCCAACCAACCAGATTTCACATTCTGAACATGAAAACTCCTAGCACATGTGTGATCTACATTGAATTTTCTAATTAGGAATGCTTCTTCACCTGCAATCTTCAGTGCATTAATGTGCCAATCACACCCTTCTGCCTTACATCTTGCATATATTCTCCTCCCATCATTTTTAGTTATTGCCAAGCTCCTACCTGTTTGCACACTGTGGTAGGTAATTGCTTCCTTGAATAGCTTTTTGGTGGCAAATATTTGCTCAAGGAAGAAAAATGGCTTGACAACTTGAGATTTCCTGAAAACAAGATCTGGCCTATCAAGTTTATCTTCATCATCAGAATCTGGTAGACTGTCAAAATCTGAATCATTGTCTTGGCAAATTTCATCATCCTCACTAGATGAATCAGACTGCTCTTCATCAATACCAGCCCATTCAACTTCATTATCAACATTTTCATCATATATTATATCATCATAATCATCACTGTCCTCTAGACCAATGAAATATGAGTCCTCATCAGAGTATGACAAATTTGAATCCTCACCATCATAATCCAAAACTTGTTTTCCTTTGTTGATTGCATGCTCATTATCCATTAACTCTTTCTTCACCTCCAAAATGTGTTGAATTTGGGCATCATCATCATTGATATCATGTTGTTGATTTTGAACATCAATATCAATCAAATTGAATTCTTCTGCCTCATTCTTTACCACAGGGGACACCTCATTCTCAATCATTCTGAAATCTTCTGCCTCATTTTCAATCCTTCTGAATTCTTCTACCTCATTCACTACCAAAGTGCATACTTCTAGCTCCTTCTCAACCACATGAACCACTTCTGGCTCCTTCTCAACCATAGGAACTACCTCTAGCTCCTTCTCAACCACAGGAACCACCTCTGGCTCCTTCCCAAATACACTGAATACCTCTGGCTCCTTCTCAACCACACTGAAGAACTCTGCCTCCCATAAATAATCACCAATATCATCCTATGAGTCTGTTTTCTTGCCAACCAAACACATTTTGAACAACCTAGTTTCAATACCAAGGTTCATACACCTCTCTATGTCAAATGAACATTCAACCTTCTCTAATTTCCCCTCTTTGTTCAACCCATAATATTCTTTATCCTCAATGTAACCTAGCTGCTCACATAACCTATCCATATAACCCAAATCTGCCTTTCTTCTGTCTACAAAATCAAAAACACTGACTATCCCTCCATTGTACACTAAATCTGCATTAACATTTTGATTTACTGTCCCACCATGTTGCAATGATAATGAGTAATATTGTCTTTTTCCAATTGCAACTACAAATATTTAACAAAAAAATTAATTACTAACTGTTGGCAACAAAATATTAATCCAATTCAACAAGAGCAGAACACTGAAGAAAAATTCCAATTAAACATTGAAGAAAATTTTCAATTAAACAAGAGCAAAACAAAAAAACCCTAAACCCATTAACAAGTACGACCAAATGCGTTCATTTGTAAGCAAGAGCAAATAAATTCGTTCGCAAAATACAAAAAATAAAGATGAAATAAACAAACTTACCATATGGGGGTACTCCAGCCTTCATCTTACGCCGTTGACGCAACATTTCTTCGCCGATTAATCGGAAATGTGGTGTTTTTCGATTTGGGGAGTTTTAATTTCCGATTCTTGCAGCTGTGGGAAAGAATCGATTTGGGGGGAGTTTTAATGTTGTGGGAAATTTTCGATTTCGATGTCCGATTCTTGCAGTTGTGGGTTTAGAATCGATTTGGGGGAGTTTCAATGTTCGATGTTTGAGAGTTGTGGGAAAATTTTAAATTTGGGAGAGTTAGGGCAAGATTTGGTGTTTAGATGGGGGTATACGCTCGTTTGGGGAGAAAATGACGACTAACGGCCACGCGACACGCACGTGACGGCTTCCGTCAACATTTAACGGGGGTGGGACCAAATGTGTTAGATTTTCCGATTTTAGGACCAAATGTGTCAAGTTTTTCGCTATCGGGACCAAAATCATGAGTGCCCGTGGATGGTGGGACCAAAACTGCATTTTTCTCTAAAAAATTCTAAAATGTGTAAATGAAAAATAAAAAAAAAATTTGAATTGTATAAGTTATAAATAAAATAAAAAAATAATTAAAAAGGTATAAAAATGAAAAATTCTAAAAAATTAAAATCTCATTAGAATTAAAAAAATATTTCTGCCAAAACTAACGCATTAAAAAAAAAAAGAAAGAAAAAACTCATTAAAAAACATACTTTATAAATTAAAAAAATTGTAAAAATAAAATTAATAAATTCTAAGAATAAAAATTCTAAAATGAGTAAATTCTAAATTAAAAAAAAAATCTGAACATGTACAAATTATTAAAAAAAAATTCTAAAAATTAAAATTTGAAAATTTAATTAAAAATATTAATTTTTACCTCCATTAAAAACTACTTTGCAATAGTTCATCATACCTCCATTATATCTACTTTGCAATAAACTAAATTAATATTCATTAAAACTCGAGCACGAAAAGAAATTAACAATTATAAATTGCGTCAAAATAAAAGTTAAAAATTTCTAAAAAATATACAAATCTCATTAAAAATACAATCACGGGGACGGATGAAGAAATTTTTTTATTTACATATTTTTTTAGCTTTTTAACGAGATTTTTAAATTTTTATTTTCAAATTTTTTAGACTTTTTAGAGTTGTTGAACATTTGGTTATAGTTTTTAGATTATTTTGAATTATAATGAGCTTTTCTAATTTTTAATACATGTCAAAATAGAACAAAAAGTTATTGGGACCAAAACGGTTAACGGTTAACGGTTGACTAATATTAGGACCAGTTTTGTCAATTTTTTTCATTTTTTGAAACAAAAATTCAGAGTGTTAATTGGGACAAAAATCATGAGAGGCCGTGGATTGCGGGACTAAGAGTGAATTTTTGCCGTTAAAAGACAGGTTACCTAAAGAAGAATTGTCCTAAAAGGAATATGAAATGTCAAGAGGAAACAAAGTTGAAGTAGATGCATGTGGCTGAAAATGGATGTGAGTGACGGGTGGTTCGGTACGGTATACCGAGCATACCGAACTATACCGTTATTATACCGAAAATGTTGATATTGAAAAAATCCATACTGTTACCGTATCGAAATTTCGGTATACCGTAATCTCGGTATACCGATTCATATCCAAAATATTGAACCATCATTTCATATCGAAATACTAGTATACTAATTCATACCAAAAATACTGAAGCATTGTTTTATACCGAAATTAATTATTTAAGATTTATTTTATTTATGTTTTAATAATTAAAGTTATAATTTAAAAATAATTATAAAAGTATTATTTTATTAAGATTTCGGTATATCGATATACCGTTTCATACCGAAAAAAATTCGGTATACCGAAATACCGCGGTATGGTCATTTTCCATACCGTTATCGTACCGAAAATTTCGGTACGATATCATACCATACCGAAAATTTCGGTATACCGAAAATATCGATAATTTTGATATTTTTTCGGTATGAAAAGCTCGGTATACCGAAATTTCGGTATATTTACCCACCCCTATGTGAGTCACACAGGGCGGGGCAAATCGGGGTGACCCATTATAAAATTTAAAAAATATATTAAAAAAATTAATTAACTTTTTAATATGTAACAAAAAAACATAGATATGTATTGAAAAATAAATAAAATAGTCTTAGAAGCATGTTTATAAATTTATTTTCAGATTATAAAGAGGTTAATATTGATATAAATTTTTAGATGAAATATTTGATATTATGTTTTATCAATTTATATTAACCTAAAAAATATATATGGAGGTGAATTATTGTTATATATATGTTATATATATTAATAATCATGTTACATGCAAAATATTGAAGATATATTATATTTATATGTATAATATATATAAAAAATAAATAAAAGGTCACGGGTCTGGGTCACGGGTCGAGGGTACGATACCCGGACCCGCGCCGCCCCTTTTAATACGGGTCCAGGGCGAGGCAATCCAAATAGCACGGGTCTGGGGTGGGTTGAAATTGCCATCCCTAGATGTGACCGTGCACAGATGCAGTTGAGGCCAACTCATCTGACTTTGAAATAGATGAGAAGCAAACTCAAAATTTGAAAAATTACAACCTAACCAAAAATAGACAAAGGAAGACATTCAATCCACCTGCAAGGTTTGTGCATGATCTTGTCTCATATGCATTGAGAACAACTGAGGTTGTACGTAGAGTATAGTGAGAGAAGAAGCTTTAAAGAGGCTAATGAAAGTTAGGTGGGTTGGGAAGTTTGGTTATTAGAATTTAGAAAATATATGATGATGTAAAGGAAGAAGAGACACTTAATTTCCCGGGAATAATTTCCGTCCAAGCCAAAGGCCTAAAAATAATTCAATAATTCGATAATCCTCAATTAGGGTAAACACATTGTAAATATAAGTTCGTGGCCCATGGACCAATTGCTTCAAATAACTCAAAAGGAAATAAATAAACACAGCGCATAAGGAAATAACTAAAAAGGAAATAATTTCAAAGGAAATAAATAAAATACTAAGCAAAACAGTCAAAATAAACTCCTCCGTCTTCACTTACGCCCATTATACACCATATGAGGCGTATCAATTCCTTCCCCCTCAAGAGACGCCTTGTCTTGAATATGAAATGGAGGGAATTACTATCGTAAGAATAAGACATCGACCCAGGTCGCATCCTCCTCGGGACGCTGCTGCCATGCGACCAACACTTGAGGAATTCAGGTTCGTGCCCTTCCAAATGTTTCAACTGCGAATAATCGACTCAGGCACGAATTCTGCTGTGTCTCCAAAACAGTCTGGTGGAAGGGAGGCTTCGACAGCGTGGTCCCTAACCGACACCTTTAGCTGGGATACATGAAAAACTTGGTGCACACCTATATCTTCCGACAAACGCAAGCGATAAGCGACTTTGCCAATCTTTCTCTCAATCGTAAAAGGGCCAAAATACCGAGGAGCCAGCTTCACATCCAGCTTCTTGAAGAGGGACAGTTGTCGATAAAGCCAAAATTTCAGGAACACCCGATCCCCAACATCGAAAGAGACGTCCCGACGATGCTTGTTCGAGACACGCTACATACGTTGTTGAGCACGCTCCAGGTGGAAACAGAGTTGCCGCAAGATATTATCTCTATCGCCGAGCTCATCCGCCACGACTTTGACTAGGATTTCGCCCGACGCCCATTGCTTAATAGTAGGGGTTATCTGCCATATACTGCCTCAAAAGGAGTTCGGCCCGTGGTGGAATGAAAAACAGCGTTGAAGCAATATTCCACCCACGGAAGCCAATGAGCCCATTGCTTTGGGTGATCTGAAGCGAAACAACACATGTAATTCTCGAGACAACGATTCATAACTTCGAACTGTCTGTCGGTCTCTAGACGATAAGCGGAGCTTATACGCAATTGGGTCCCCGAGGCAGCGAATAACTCTTTCCAAAAGGCACTCAAGAAAATAGGGTCCCGATCGGACACAATGGAACGAGGAATCTCGTGGAGGAACACAACCTCACGGTAGAAGATGGTGGCTACTACCCGGGCCGTGTACGGATGAGTGAGATCCATAAAATGGGTAGCTTTGGAGAGACGGTCCACCATCACTAAGTTGATGTCCCAATATTAGAAACGGGGAAGGCCGTAGATAAAGTCCATACTCACATCCTCCCATGTGCGGTCTAGGATAGGTAGAGGCTGCAATAACCCGGTCGGTGAACGAGTATCCACTTTAGACTTTTGGCACACGAGACACTTAGCGACAAAACGAGTGACGACCTTCATCATAGATGGCCAATACACTTTGGCAGCTAAACGACGATAAGTGCGAAAGGCTCCTGCATGCCCACCTGTGGGCGTCGAGTGGAATTAAGACAGGAATCGTGAGACCCACGAGGAACCTGACGGAATCGCAAAACATCCTTTATTATAGAGCACCCCGCTGACGAGGGTAAATAGCTGAGTAATAGTGCCCCCAAACTATAGGGTGTTAATGATTGGGCTGTAAATTGCGTCAGACCGGGCTGCTTTGTTTAGGGCAGTCCACTTCAGCCATTGGGGAATGGAAACTGTTGCACACTAGAGGTCGGAGTCGCGGTGCGAGAGGGCGTCGCCGCCGACATTCGAAACCCCAGCCTTGTATTCCACCACAAAGTCGAACCCTATAAGCTTCGAAATCCAATTAATATTGTTGTGTCGGGGATGAAATAACTGTTCCAGTAAATGCTTCAAGATGTGGTGGTCGGTGCTAACCACAAAACGACGACCTAAGAGATACGGGCGCTAATGAAGGACAGTGCGAACAAGAGCCATTAACTCCTTTTCGTATGTAGACTTAAGGAGGTTTCGACCAGCAAGAGCATTGCTTAAATAAGCCACTGGGCGACCAGATTGCATCAAAATAACCCCCAACCCATGCACGAAAGCATCACACTTGATGTAAAATGGCACAGAAAAATCTGGAATAGCCAAAACTGGGGCCAATGTAATAGCCTGTTGTAATGTTTCGAACGCTACCTGAGTAGTCGACGACCAGAGCAGTTTCCCATCTGACTCTTTTTTTAGTAGTGCAGTGAGGGGTTGAGCTACCTTCCCATAATCACGAATAAAACGTCGATAATACCATGTGAGTCCGAGGAAACCCCGAACAACCTTGAGAGACTTCGGAATAGGCCACTGCAACACGACTGCCACTTTCAACGGGTCCATTTGAACCCCCTTTGCCGACACAATTTGATGGATGGTCGTGCCCAAGCACACTTCTTAGGATTCACCATGAAGGAGGCTGAATCCAAAAGACCCAACACTTGCTGAAGGTGATGTAAGTGAGAATTCCAGTCCGGACTGTAAACCAGAATGTCGTCGAAAAATACCAAGGCGAGTCATCGTAATAAGGGGTGGAACAGATCATTCACGATGGCCTAAAAAGTGGACGGAGCATTCATAAGACCAAACGACATAACCAAGAATTCACAATGCCCCGAATGGGTCTGAAAAGATGTCTTCGAAATATCCTAGGGTACTACCTGAATCTGATGATATCCAGTACGTAAATCCAAACGGGTGAACCATTTGGCCCCATGTAACTCATCAAGTAATTCATGAATAACCGGAATAGGGTATTTATCGGAATTGTCTGTTTATTTAACTCTCGATATGCTGAATGATACCAGCTGAAAGCATCTCCCGGACGAGCCGTTTGATTGCATCTTTTTAAACCACGGAATAACGATATGGCCTGGTGGAGACTGGCCCAGCCGTCGAGTGCAAGGAAATGCGGTGGTCGCAGTCCCGTACGAGCGGGAGGCTTGGCAAGGGTTCTAGGACTTGCGGAAATTCAATAAGAAGCTGCTGAATTTCGGAGGGCAGATCGTTGACCCCCTGGACTGAGGTTTTCATCAAATCTAGCGATCAAATCAACCATACTAACTCCACGCCAGTTTCTTTCAAGAGGGTCGAGAGTGAAAGTCGGCGATACTCTAGACTAGGTTCCCTGTGAAGGCACACCAGTAAGCCTTCATAGGTGAATACCATCGTGAGGGCCCCCCAATTAGCATGCACCTCGCCCCGGGTTGAAAGCCAAGAAACCCCTAAAATAATATCAACGCCGCTGATCGGAAAAATAAACGCGTTGACCACAACAGTTACCGGCCCCAATGTGACTGAAATTGCATCATAACGCCCTGTCGTGTTAGTATCCTTCCCGTCGGCCAAATGGACGAGCAAAGACGTATATGCATCAATCGACAAACATAAATTCGACGCTGCCTTAGGAGAAATAAAACATTTGGTGGCCTCACTATCAACCATGACGACTACCGGCTTACCATTGATACTCCCTAGTAATTTCATAGTTTGGTACCCATCAAAACCACAAGTCGTCAAACTGCAAAGATTGCAAATCGACTAGTGAGGTATCCTCGAAAATAGGGTCAAAATTTGTAGCACCCAAATCGGAGAGAATGATTATTGCAAACATGCAGCGGACTGTAGGGCTCACAACAACGAAAATAACGACCCTTTGCACGCAAATCCCGATACTCCGATTGAGTTATTTGCTTAGTCTGGCGAGGCTGCTGGATGACCGAAGACCCATCTGATTCGGTAGGACGAGGTGTCGCCAGAGAATGAGAAACTAAGTCTATTTTCGAGAAAACACCCGTCGAACAGGAGTATCCCGCCGTAAACGGTGGTCGAGTCGGCTAGTATGGGGGATTGGGAGTGAAAGAGGGGCGTGATGAAGGGCCTCGTAATTCTCTCCCAATCTCGCATGTAGTGTGCATGGGGGAACTGATGTCTTCCGCATCGCGCGAGCGTATACGAATACAGATGTCCTCCTTAAGCCCGTTGAGAAAGAGCCCTAAGGTGTTAGGTTTTACCAGGGATGGTACAACATCCAAACGCATACACAAATCCACATACTTGTCGACTGTTCCCGTCTAACGAGTGAGGCCCAACGCCTCGCGGGGGTTGGTATGGGGGTCGTCCCCATAACGATGCAAAAGTTCCCAGACGTCAATTCGAGTGATGATAACCAAACAGGTTGGACCAAATTGATGGAGTGAAGGATGTAGAGACACTACTAATTTCCCGGGAACAATTTATGTCCAAGCCAAAGGCCGAAAAATAATTCAATAATTTGATAGTCCTCAATTGGGGTAAACACACTGTAAATATAAGTTCATGGCCCATTGGCTAATTAATTGCTTCAAATAACTCAAAAGGAAATAAATAAACACAACGCATTAGGAAATAACTCAAAGGGAAATAAATAAACACAATGCATTAGGAAATGGACTGGTCTTATATAAAATCAATTCCTTATAAGGAATTGAGTTGACTTGATCAATCTAAACCCTAAATATTCAAAAATATTGTGAACCCTAAATATTGTGAATAAATTTTTTGACTTGATCAATTTTTTTTTTTTGTAATTTTTTTTTATTGGTAATTTTTTTTCGAAATTGTGTGTTGAAAAGTGTAAGTCAATATTACTAAAAAGTGTAACACATTTTTTTATTAAAAAGTGTAAGTCACTATAATTGAAAAGTGCAACACAACTTTTAATAAAAAATGTAAGTCATTATAAGTTTATTACTAGAAAATGCAAGTTAGTAGTATAACTAGAAAGTGCAACACAATATTATTAAAAAGTGCATGACAATATACTTGATAAGTGCAACACAATATTTTAATGAAAAGTGTAAGTTATTATAACTGAAAAGTGTAACAAAATACGACTAAAAGGTGTAACATAACATTAATAAAAAATGTAAGTCACTATAACTGAACATATTGTTGAAATTGTAAGTCACTACAACTGAAAAGTGCAACAAAATATGACTAAAGGGTGTAGCATAACATTACTAAAAAGTATACGTCAATATAACTAAAAAATATTGTTGAAAATTGTAAGTTACTACAATTGAAAAGTGCAACAAATGTATGTCATTACCTCAACACAAAATATACTATTCTCAACCGTTGGAGCTACATAAATTATCATACATGTTTTTTTGCGTATTTTATTTTTATTGTTAATCCTACCCATTTTTTAAAATGGACTCAATTCCAAAGGAAATAAATAGAATACTAAGCAAAACAGGCAAAATAAACTCCTCTATCTTCACTTACGCCTCTTATACACCATAAGAGACATATCAATTTATATAAACTAGAAGATCGACTAGAGGAGTGAGTTAAAAAATTGAGAAAAAATTATTTACATTCCGTCCGTAACTTTCACCTTTTTTAAAAAATGGCCCGAAAAAAGATAAAATTTTAATTTATGTCCCATAATTTTGTAAATTACTTAATTTACGTCAATTTTTTTTTTTTTGCAAATACACCAAAACGACATCGTTTCACGCACTCATGCTTTTGTCAAATGCGCATAAAAATTATGAAAAATCGACTGAAGTTGTAATGTGGTCAAACTCGACTTGTATAGCTTGGAAAAACAATGATCATTTGGATTTTAAAAATCATTAATACAAGTCACTATTTATAATTTTTATCATTAAGAAAAATGAATATTAACCAATTTACGAAATTATGGAATGTAAATTAAATTTTTATCTTTTTTGAGACGTATATTAACCAATTTACCCAATTATGGAACGTAAATTAACCAGTTTATAAAATTATGAGACGTAAATTAATTATTATTTTTTTTTGAAAATTTCTCAAAAAATGTGAAAGTTACTGGACGTATATTATTTTTTTCTCTAAAAAATGAAATAAAGTTTTACTTTCACCGTGATGACACCTCATGTTTTTGGCAACATGTGCATGAACATTGATGTGGAGGCTAGAAAATGCACCAGCAAAAATACATCCCCACGAAACAACACGTAATAGGCATGCACACCCCCTAAACCCTCTATAAATTCAAGCACCCCTAATTAGCTTCCACCACAATCACAAACACAGCAATAATTAACAATCTCCTCCTATCTCTCACTAAAGCAGAATGGCAATCAAGGTAGCACTTGCAGCCGCACTCCTGGTAGCTCTCGTGGCCATTGCCGGAGCAACCACCTACACCACCACAATCACCGTCGACAATGATGGACAGCAGCAGTGCAGGGAGCAGGTGCAGAGGCGCCAATTCCGGGCATGCCAACGCTTCCTCCAACAGCCGAGGAACGACGAGGAAATTGAAATGAGGAGCGTAAGCCCAAGGCGGGTACAAGAAGAATGCTGCGAAAGCCTCAAGGAGATGGAGAACAGAGGATGCGAGTGTGAAGCCATCAGACACGCTGCCATGCAGGTGCAGCAGATGGGGGGACAGAGGCAGATGGGGCAGGTGTACCAGAGGGCTCAACAGCTTCCACAGATGTGCAACTTGAGGACCCAGCAATGCCGCCTCAACGTTGTCTTCGTCTAAACGTCCAAGGCCAATCGGCCTTGGCATGATCCAGCTGTGGAAATAAGTCTGTGACTTATTTTTGTAATGCATTTCCTCTGAATAAATAAAAATAAAACCTGCTAGTCTTTTCATGTTTCTTATGGATATTCATCTTTGTTTACTCCTAATTTATCAAACAACGAATGAACACACCTCAGGTCCTCAAATACTGCAATCTTGAATGCATGCTCATTTAAGGCTTCGCCAAAACCTTGAAAATTTGAAAAAGTCCCTCATTCTGTAAATCTATTTTTCAGACGGAGAGACGCACACAGGTTTTTTTTTTTTTTCGATCGACCAGTAAATTTGACTGATTTCAAAATAATTTTTTTAAGTTTTCACTTTTCAAAATATATCTTAGGCCGGTATACAATTTTGTTCCTTTTTTTGAACAATTCTTAACGGAAATTTTGATCCTTTGATTAAATTGGAGACTCCAGCCAAATGTCAAATTTTGATCATTTAATTATATTAAACTGTTCTTTATATTATATACCTTGCTAGTGAAATAATATCACAAATTGGATCTATTCAATTTTAGTCTTATATGCTTTTTTTCTTTAATTTTGATTTTTTTAATTAATTTGAAACCCATCCCAATCTGAATTTCAAAGAAAATTTAAAAAGATTCTAAGTGAATTTTATAGAGATTAACGAGTGAAAAGATATTTATTAACATGTGGATTATGTCTCCCCATCACAATGTGTTGTGTACATGTGCATTCTATTTATGAGTGTGAATTGCAATAATGAGCCTATTACCATCATTGAGAAAGCACTTTGAGAAAGAGACCTCACTTGTTAGTTCTAGGTTGGTGTTACATAATGAGCCTATTACCATCATTGCTTAGCTCGATCTCGGAGAGAGAAGGGGAATAGTTGCAACCGGATGTAATCTTGTGGAACTCGATTGATCTTAACCGTCCCACTTATCTCGAGGAATTGAGACAAGTGGAAGTTGGGATCCTCCTTGGAAAGTCCTCCAAATTGATTGTTTTGGACCATTACAATCAAGGTCGTCTTGAGCTCGAAATTGTGAGCATCAACGGGTTCCCGACCCGCTCCTCCGTACGGCCTCAGAATCGGATGGAAATGATCTCTCAAAACTCGGTGTGGACCATTCTCCTCATTCTAAATCGGATTTTTACCAACCCTTCGGTGAAGATTGTCTCTCACGGCCCTTTGTGGTCGGTTTCCACCATTTCCATTCGGCTCCTCAAATCCATCAACCCCTTGGTTCCATACTTCCTCCTCGACCTCCTGTACAATCGGGTTCTCTCTTCTATTCATCTCTTCCAACTCAACTCTTCTTCTCTTGGTGTTTCTTTTTCGACAATTAGCTTCAATCTCCGGGTTTAGAGGTAAGAATTCTTGATGGTTCCACCTAGATCGCGTGATCATAAGCCATATATATCAAATGTTCAAAAGAGAGTGAGAATCACAAGTAAGATGAGAAATAACAAACACAAATATTTTTGGGATTTTTGAGAATAAAGAAAGCAAATAAGGTGTTTAGACTAAAACTCTATCAACCTAAACCTCCCCGGCAGCGGCGCCATAAACTTGATTCATGTATTATGTAACACCAAAATACACAACCGCAAGTATACGGTGTATATCATAGCGTGGTAAATACAAGGTCGATCCCACAGAGAGGTGTAGTGTAAAAGTATAGTTTGTCGATTAAGTTTTAAATAGACGGCAATCGATAAGTTTGAATGTAGCAATTACCCCTAATTATCTACCAAAGTGTCATAAATAGACAATAACGAGTAATAAGAAATCGATCAAATATCATGCAAACCACGGAAACGAAAGAGAAACGAGTAAAACTCAAATATGAGAAGATATGTTCCAAGGCACATGTAATACTAGTGAATCCATCTATGATTTAACAATTTACTGAAATGGTGTTGTGTTTTTTCTATAAGATTGATCACAAAATAGTGAGTTAAAAGTATTTTCAATCCAATTAACCCAAGAGAGATATAACACTGCACAACCTAGTATCTCTACCTAAATTGCATCATAAAACCCAATTAAGTCCCTAAGATCATCACACATCCTCCTAATAATTGATCATCTCTCGATTTCACAATAAAATTAAGTCAAGTGCTTGCAATCAATCAATCAAAAGAGATTTCTCAATCCAATTTCAATTAACTAAGAATAACACATCACTATTGTACACTAATGACATGTTTGGAAGTGAAAATCGAGCATTCAAATAGAATTAAGCCACACAAACACAAATTAAGCAAAGTACTAATTCATAAACTTCATCAAAAGTATTTACAAGGCCCTAGAACCAAATGTGTTCTAGCCAAAACCCAACATAATCCAATTAACACAAACTAATGAAATAACTAAATAAAAAGAAAGAGAAAGCTTAGTCTAATGGATGGTGAAGAATGGAATTTTCAAAGCTTTTGACTCCTTCCTTGCTTGATTTGGTGGAGAATTGAAGAACTTGGTGATAAATCCCTCCAAATGTGTGTTTCTAGGTGAAGACTTCTTGTGAAATGGGTAAGGTACCTTTTGATTTCAAGAATAGGAGTATATATAGTGTTGTGGTAGGGTTTGGGTGCAAGAATTGCAAGTAAATTCCTCAAAAATAGAGAAAATACACTATTGGCACCGAGAATGGGATGGCTCGACCGAGCAAGGAGCTCGGCCGAGCAAAATGAATTTTGGTGCACCCAGGAGCTCGGCCGAGCAGGCAACTCGGCCGTGCAAGGTAAAATTTGGGCCTGGAGGGAGCTCGACCGTGCCCTTGCGTGGTCTTCAACTTACTGTCTCGAGCTCGGCCAACTCGTGTTGTTGTCTCGACCGTGCTTTGTGGATTGGGCATGGGAAGGTGCTCGACCGTGGCATTGCCTTGCCTCGAACTTACGGTGTCGAGCACGCCTTGCTCGATCCGCGTGCTCGGTCGTTCCTCTCCTCAACCCTTTCTTATTTTGTGCATATCTTTTGCTCCCGACCTCCAATCGACTCAATTTGTTTTGCTATTCCACTCCGTTTTTCGAGATGAACTCAATGATGTGCTTCTCTCTTTGGTACAGTGAAGTGTGGTTGGTGTTTTGCTCCCAAATTCCATCGTTTTTCCTACAAAATCGACAAAACACCACATGTCTCTTATTTTGACCAAAACCATCATATTCAACCCATAAATCAATGAAATCAACATCAAAATGAGCTTTACATGTGCATAAAAAATGTGTAAATTCCACCCGAATCAGGGAGCGAGAGGCTAGTTTGTGTGAGGTGTATGGACGGAACCAAGGATAGTAGAGGTACCCAAAAACCCTAAGTTTCAAGATGCTCGGTGGCCGATGGAAAAGAGTTTCAAAGGAAGACTTCATAGATATAGACACCTTGGACAGACGATTAATAATATAAATGGATGCAGAAATGGCATATGGCCAATAGGTAAGGGGCATAGGCGAGTGATGAAAAAGAACTAGGGCAGTGTCAACAATGTGACGACAATTTTAAGGTGTTTGCAAACTCTAATAATAGTTTCTAAGCTTTTCTTAAAAGGTAAAATTATTAAAGAACAAAATTTTAGAAGAATCTCATTTTTTAAAAATAAAAATCCAAGTATAAGAACAATCGAGAATGCCATTTACAACAGTTGGAGGTTTCGACCCAATAATGATAGTTTGGGAAATACCCCAATGAGTAGTGTGATAACTTCTTGATATTCATGTGTATAATTTTCTTAATTTAATAGGATTTCATGTATTATTTACACTAAATTGGCTAATTATACTTGAAACGAGAAAGTTTGTGTTTTGTTTATTTTTTAATCAACGATAGGCATCACAAATAAAGTAGAAGATTCCCTTAGTCGTTGCCACTCCCTTCTGAAATAAATGTGCACGATGGTCCCGAGTATAGATTCTATACCTCTGTGCTACTGCCCCCCCTCTTTTGTTTTAAGAACTTACAAAAGGGTTACACATCGAATTTTTCTTGGATGATGGGTTCATTTATAATGGCATGCGTCTGTGTATTCTGGAGTGCAACTTCATCTTCTTTCTCATTCAAGAGTTCCACAACATGGGTAATGTTGGGCGAGATCGAACATTCCATCTTCTTGCCGCTTCCTACTTTTGGCCTTCTAAACGTCGGGAATGAGATCACCCATTCCAATTTTAGCGTTCCAAATCTTATTTCAATATATGGATGATTGACATGTTTCATATTAAAAATTAATCAACATCCTACAATATTGGGGGTGACTGCACGTGTTAAAAGTCCAATAGGGTGGAATACTAGTGGAACACGAAAAGTGGTACAAGAGAATCGAACCGCAATTCATATCTTTTTAGAAGACAACCAATCTTGTGGTCGTGGCTCAATTGTACTTATGTGACATTTGTCGCCTCCATGGACTTCCTTCCACCATTTTCTCTAATAGGGACACTCATTTTTTCAGCTACGTTTGGCGAAGCTTATGGCGTGAACATGTCGTAAAACTTCAATTCATCTTATCACCCTTAAACTGATGGTCAAACTGAGGTTGTGAACCGAGCTTTGGGTGCTCTGCTTAAGGCCCTCGTTGGAGACAACCTAAAATCGTAGGACATCAAGCTCCTGCAAGCAAAGTTCGCCCACAATCAGGCCACTAATATATTTACCGGATACAACCCTTTCGAAGTGGTCTATGGATTTCTTCCCTTGAGTCTCGTCGACCTATTGTCACTGCCTTATGTTGTGCATCCACATGGAGTCGTAGTGGACTCCGTCTGGAATATTCAATGTATACTTCAATAGGTTCATGCTAACCTCCTCGTTTGACGTGCAAATTACAAAGCCCGGGCTGATCGTGGGCGCCGGGAAGTGTTTTTGACGTGGGCGACTACGTTTGGGCCACCGTTTCTAGAAAATATACATTTTGCAACTCGTGAATATAACATGCTTAGTTGCTCGAAGGATTGGGCATGTGGAAATAATTGATATATTGGATTAGCCCCAATGCATATAGGCTTCGTCTTCCCAGTCATGTTCGTACGTACTTACGACGTGTTCAACGTTAAACACCTCACCCCTTATGTGGGGGACTCCTCGCCCGAAAAAGACCATCCAACTTCAAGGACGAATCTTATTAGGAGTTAATTATACACAAGAATTAATTTTCCACCTCTCTACAAGTTCGGACTTTTAGATGAGACATAATTCTTTCATGGTATCCTAGCCTTAAGGCTCACGCCCACACGTCTTGAGTTTGATTCCTGCTGAAAACAACTCCACCCATTTAAATTGTCCACTCGGCGGGCCTTCTCCTAAAAAAAGGGTAGAGGTGATAATTCGACCCCCGAGTAAAGGAGAGTATTAGGAATTAATATACATAAATTAATTCTCCACCTCTCTACAAATTCAGACTTTTAGATAAGACAAAAATTCTTTCAAACATTTCCCGTCCCGGGAGAGATGATGTAAATCAATTAGCAATCCCATATTTTGAAGCATTTATTTCCTTTACAAACTTATTTCCTTATTAGTATTCATTCCTTCTTGTCTCGCATGAATTGGGGAGTATTGCACAATTATTGGGATCTTTGTTACTTTCAAAAACTCTATTTTAACCCACTGCATTGAGTATTGTTAGGCATGAAGTACTTTTGAATATTAATAAACTAGATGACTCCCCGCGTATTACGCGGTATAATTGATAAAAGTTACGGAGTAATATTCAAAATAGTATAATTCATATTTTAAAAGATACACTTATAAAATTTAATAGGTAAATTTACTTTTTATAATTTAAAATTTTATTATATAATTTTTTATTTTGAATAATTTTTTTTAGGTATAATTAGTATGATGTCAATTAATTTATAATATATATTCAATTACTGATAAAATTATATACAAATGAATTTATCTTATTAATTAATTAAATTGATATATTCTATAAAATGTATATATATCTTTTAGACAAAAGAACATAACTTAATCAAAAAAAGATATTAATTTATTTTAATTTTAATTAAGGTAAGACTTTCCATTTTAATATCAATGACATGTATTAACCAATAGTTTAATTACACATTAAATTAAAAAAAATCAATTTAATCTCCATGCGACACATCATCACATTTAACCATATGATGACATGTGGTAAAATTAAACTCACTATTAGTATATAGGGGTGACTAGTATAGAACCCGTGTATTACACGGAATTTTAAATATATATTCTTAAATATTTAATAATAAAATTTTAATTATTTACTTAATTTAATTTTTCATATTTTTATTTTGTATGATAAATTATTATAATTATATTTAAAAAAAATGATTTCGCAGAATTATAGTAATTATTTTGTTAAAAAAAATTAACAATTTTTTCAATTATATTTATTATAACGTTGTATTATAATATAAAAGTTTAACTAATATAATATTTTGAGTTATACAAAATAATTACACTTATGTTAGTTAATTTTATAAAGCAAATTTCAAAGAAAATTTATGAGAATCAAACTAAATGAGACGTTGACATTTAATAACTATGAAAACAACTTTTAAAAAAATTATAAAATTTAGGAAATAAACAATTTAAGTAATATTAAAATAGCTCTTAATAATTTGTAAGTCAACCTTCAATATCAACCACAACACCTTACATTAAATAAATATGAAAAAATAACTTTAAAAAAATTATAAAAATTCGGAAACAAATAATTTAAGTAATATTAAAATAACTCTTAATAATATATTGTAAGTCAACCTTCAATATCAACCACAACACCTTAAATAAATATTTTAGTTAATAGCAAATTAAATCATAACATTTTCCTCATTTGCAATCTAATCTAAACTTTAAGTTAATTGCAAATAAATCACAAACTTTAAATATAGTTGCAATTTAGTCTTTTTGACAATTTTAATTGTGTTCGAATCTAACATAATTTAGACTTCTTAATAACATAACAACACCTTAATAAAACAATGGAGTATTGTTTTTCAATCAAACCAAATATCAAAAGGTATGATTTAGGGACAAAGTAAACTTCTAAGAAGTCTAATTTACAATAATATTTAAAGTTTGTGATTTATTTGCAATTATTTTAAGGTTTAGATTATATTGCAAATGAGCAAAAGGTCGTGATTTAATTCGCAATTAACTCTTTTTAAAATTAACAACTTCATTAAATTATGACACATAAGCCAAATCAACTACAAAATAACACATAAGCTAAATTAACCACAAAATGACACATCATCAATTTAAACTCCCTATTAGTATATAAGGGGATATGAGATTTCATCTCCCGAGATTAGACGGTATAATTAATTTCCTTATCAATGTCTTTTCTCTATTATTGTTGTTTTTGCGCTCACTATGTCTATCATGAAGCCAATAAGAAAATTGCATCATTAGAAGTGTCTCAAAAAAACGAGTAAAATGAAATAAAAATAAAAAACAGAGTCAATTGAAGGTAGGGAGCTCGAGATATGAAAGAAACGAGGATAGAGAAGCTGGTCGGGTGACATGACCCGGCCTAAATACATAGAAGCATAATTTCGGTCTAGAATCTAACCCAGTCGGTTAACTTGCATTTTCAGTTATCTTTTGCATGTGGGAGAAAGTAAATAGGTAGATGCATCAAATTGCAACACTTAAAAATGTGGTATCTCAAATTGCAAATCAAAAAAATGTTGTAATTGATAAACAATATTAATCTAAAGGGGGTAAATTTTTTTGCAATTAACCCAAATAAAAAAAAAAAATTAATTAGCTCACTATTATTGAGAAGTGAGTTAAAAGATGAAATAAAGTTTATGTTCCACCATCATTGAGAAAGCACTTTAAGAAGAAGAAAGAGACCTCATTTGTATATGTTAGGAGTTAATTTCAATACATATATACAAATAAGTAGAACGAATAGAGAAGTGAGTTAAAAAATGAAATAAAGTTTAAGTTCCACCATGATGACACCTCCAACACAAGTCTGAAGTCTTCACATGTTTTTGGCAACATTTGCATGCAGAATGATGTGGAGGCTCGAAAACGCACCAGCAAAAATACAACCCCAATAAGCAACACGTAATAGGCATGCACACCCCCTAAACCCTCTATAAATTCAAGCACCCACAACAATCACAAATACAACAATAACAATCTCCTCCTATCTCTCACTACACTAGACAAGAATGGCAATCAAGGTAGCCCTGGCAGCAGCACTCCTGGTGGCTCTCATCGCCATAGCCGGAGCCACCACCAGCTACACCACCACAATCACCGTCGACGACAATGAGGCCAGTCATGGGCAGCAGCAGTGCAGGGAGCAGGTGCAGAGGCGCCAATTCCGGGCATGCCAACGCTTCCTCCAACAGCCGAGGAACGACGAGGAAATTGAAATGAGGAGCGTAAGCCCAAGGCGGGTACAAGAAGAATGCTGCGAAAGCCTCAAGGAGATGGAGAACCGAGGATGCGAGTGCGAAGCCATTAGACACGCCGCTATGCAGGTGCAGCAGATGGGGGGACAAAGGCAGATGAGCCAGGTGTACCAGAGGGCTCAACAGCTTCCACAGATGTGCAACTTGAGGACCCAGTAATAGAGATAATGTTAAATAGTATTATTTGTTAGAGATTTTATTGTATTCTTAGAATATATCTTTTATGATTTGGTCTTCCTATAATTGTGGAAGTTTGTTGTAGACTTTGTAAATCTCACTATTATATATTTCAGAATACTCAATCACCACATTACGGTGATTTTCCTCTCAATTATTCTTTTCCAAAATATGTATTCTACATATTCTGTTATGGTATCAGCCTAATATTACCGATCCTAAACCCTAATTCTTTTCTTCCGCTTCTACATCCGATTCTCTCTTCCTCCCGCTGCACGGACTGGTAGCCTCCGTCCAGTTTTCCTTCTCGTCGAGTGTTATATCAAGGACTAGTCCCCTCCGTCATCTCTCTCGATCGACAAGATGACATCCTCCGCCACCGATCCTCTTCCGGTGACGACGATGATTAATATGATGCAAATCAAGCTTGAGGCGTCCACTTATCTTATGTGGCGTCGTCAAACTATTCACATGGCCGAATGCTTCGATATACTCGGGCATCTTGATGACACTTCTCCCTCTCCCGCGGCCACTGTACCGGCGGTTGCACCTGCTGTTGATCCGACACCGAATCCGGAGTATACGACATAGCGACTCAAGGACAAACGGTTGCTCAGCGTTTTGTACACCTCTCTATCCCCTGATGCCGCGTCTGAAGTGATTGATTGCACCTCTGCAAATCAGGCGTGGGTGGCGCTCGATTCTGTTTATGCCTCATCTTCACGATCGCATCAATTACGTGAAGAATTGTTATCTCTCCGTCGCGGTGATCTGTCTGTGGAGGAGTATGGGCGCATGTTTAAACATCTCTGTGACCAGCTGCAAGCAATTGATCGTCCGATTGATTCATCTGATAAAGCTCACTGGTTTTTACGTGGGTTAGGACTTCAGTTTGCGGGTTTTGCCGATACCCGTATGGCTATGTCTCCGATCCCCGCGTTTCGTGACCTTTTGCACCAGGCTGTGCAATTCGACATGATGATGAAGTCAATGGAAGGGCCTTCTCATGCACCTGCGGCGTTTTCTGCTACTCGAGATGGGCAACCTTCTTCGGCTGGGTCCAGGCAGGTGTCCCGATCCCAGAACCGTGGCCAATCTCAGTCCCAGCAGCAGTCCAGGCCGTTAGGTTTTTCTGGTAATGGGGGTGGCTCTGGCAGGCGTGATGGGCAGCCCTCTGGAGGTGGTTTCCGTCGTCCTTTCGTGCCTAAATGCCAACTCTGTCATGGGGAGCACTACGCAGATAAATGCCCCAGGTATCTGAATGCTATTGGTTCGAACTCTGCTGCAAATCTTGCTGAAGCTTTCACCTCGACATGCAACGTCTCAAACTCTACCCCTGATTGGTATCTCGATTCCGGAGCCTCCGCTCACATGACGAACCAACTGTCCGCCCTTGACTCTCATGAGTCCTATTCTGGTAACGGTTCTATTATAGTTGGTAATGGTAATGCGTTGAATATTTCTCATATTGGCACTACTAAACTTTCAGACGATGTTAAGTTGTTAGATGTGCTTGTTGTACCTCATATCACAAAGAACCTCCTATCTATCAGTAAATTAACTGCGGATTATCCTGTCGATGTTATTTTTTCTGATAAATTCTTTGCGATCCAGAACCGACTCACAAAGAAAATACTGGCTCAGGGAAGGTGTAATCAGGGGCTTTACCTACTTGATCGGGGTGTTCCAGCTTTGGTTACAGCAATTCGGGTCAGGAGATTGAAAGCTAGCTTTGACTTGTGGCATTTGCGTTTGGGGCATGTCCCGTTTTCAGTTATCTCATTGTTAAATAAACAGGGTTGTTTATCTGTTACTTCAGTTTTACCAAACCCTAGTTTATGCTCTTCTTGCCAGTTGGCCAAGAGCAAACGTTTACCATTTATGTTGAATGAAAAACGAGCTACTGCTGTTCTTGATTTAATTCACTGTGATTTGTGGGGTCCAGCACCTGTTTCTACATCTGATGGCTTTAAGTATTATGTTGCCTTTGTCGATGATATTTCACGTTTTTCCTGGATATATCCATTACGTGCTAAGTCAGAATTTTATGATGTATTTGTTCGATTTCATGCCTTTGTCTGCAATCAATTTTCTCGAACTGTGAAGATATTTCAGTCTGATGGTGGTACTGAGTTTGTAAATGGGAGGGTTCGTCACTTTATGCACGAGCATGGTATACATCATCGAATTTCATGTCCATATACACCTCAACAAAATGGCAGGGCTGAACGTAAACATCGTCACATCTCTGAAACTGGGTTGTCCATGCTTTTTCATGCACATGCTCCAGCTTCTCTTTGGTTTGATGCCTTTGCTACTGCAGTATATGTTATTAACAGGCTTCCATCTGCCATACTTGATAATATTTCTCCCTTTCAGGTATTATTTGGATACTCGCCTAGTTATGATACCTTTAAACCATTTGGATGTCGTGTTTATCCTTATCTTCGGGATTATGTTGCTCACAAATTAGAACCTCGCAGTCGGCCGTGCATCTTCCTTGGGTATAGTAGTACTCAGAAGGGGTTTTGTTGCTTTGATCCAGAGTCTTCTCGAGTTTTTATCACTCGCCATGCTCAGTTTGATGAGCTCTATTTTCCATTTTCTCGAGCTCCATCTCTCACACAGGTCACTGATTTGGATATCTCAACTTTTCTCGACATCTTCTCTGATTCCCCTTTGGCTCCTGTTTCGGCACCTATCAAACAACCACATCGGTTTTCTGTTGATCATGATACTCGTCCTCCCTCGCTGGTTCATGATGAACTGGTTATGCCGCCACATGTGCCTGATCCTATTATACCGCATGTTCCCGACGTTGGGCCTCCTGTTCCGCCTCCAGCTCAGGACTTGCCACTTGTATCCACTCATCCCATGATCACCCGAGCTCGTGTTGGGACATTTAAACCTCGTTATCCAGTCGACTTCGCTTCTTCGGCTCTACTCTCTGCACTTGTTACCACCTCTAAGCCTCGTGGTTTCAAGTCTGCTGCTAAGCATTCCCACTGGCTTGCTGCTATGCAAGAGGAGATTGATGCACTTCGTTCGAATTCCACTTGGGATCTGGTGCCTCGTCCATCTGGAACGAACATAGTTGGTTCAAAGTGGGTTTTTCGTACGAAATTTCTGGCAGATGGTTCGATTGAACGTCACAAGGCTCGTTTAGTGGCGCAGGGCTTCACTCAGATTCCTGGTCTGGATTTTCATCATACATTTAGTCCTGTTGTGAAGGCAGCTACAGTTCAGATAGTTTTGGCATTATCGGTTCAGCATGGGTGGCCTCTTCATCAGCTTGATGTCAAGAATGCTTTCCTTAATGGAGTTCTTGACAACCCTGTCTTCATGTCTCAGCCTCCTGGCTTTGTTGATCCTCAACATCCTGATCATGTTTGTCGCCTTAAGAAGGCTCTATATGGCCTTCGCCAGGCCCCTCTTGCCTGGTACCAGCGTTTTAGCACATTTCTGTTCAGCTTGGGCTTCTCTCAGAGTCGTTCTGACTCGTCTCTCTTTCATCTACATCAGGGTAATTCTATTATAAATCTCCTTTTGTATGTTGATGATATCATTGTTACAGGCAATGATTCTGCTGCCCTTCGTCGCTTTATTGCTCGTACTGGTGACGAATTTGCTATCAAGGATCTTGGCTCTTTGAGTTATTTCCTTGGCCTTGAGGTCTCCTCCATTGACGCTGGTTTGTTTGTTGGCCAGACCAAGTATGCACTTGACATCCTTGAGCGTGCAGACTTGGTCGAGGCTAAACCTGTCTCAACTCCCTTAGCAACAGGTGAATCACTTGTCAGCACAGGTCCTACGTTCAAGGATCCCACCCTATAAAGATCGCTTGTTGGTGCTTTGCAGTATTTGACTATCACTAGACCTGATCTCTCGTATGCTGTAAGCTCTGTGAGTCAGTTCCTCCAGTCTCCAACTGAGGACCATTTTCTGGCAGTTAAGCGTATCCTTCGCTACATGAAAGGTACAATTCATTTCAGTTTATCCTTCACTAAGCGCTCGGATATCTCCATTCTGGCCTATTCTGATGCAGACTGGGCTCGCTGCATTGAGACTCGTCGTTCGACATATGGGTACTCTATTTTTCTTGGAGGTAATCTTGTATCATGGAGTGCCAAGAAACAACCGACTGTTTCTCGCTCTAGTTGTGAATCTGAGTACCGTGCTATGGCCAATGCTGCGGCCGAACTTGTTTGGGTTATCAATCTTCTGAAGGAACTTCGAGCTCTTCCTTCTACTCGGCCTACTTTGTTATGTGATAACAAAAGCGCCATCTTTCTGAGTCAAAATCCTGTTGCACACAAGAGAGCCAAGCATATAGATTTGGATTATCACTTTGTTCGTGAGCTAGTGTCTTTGGGCAGAATTTCTACCGGGTTTGTCCCATCTCATCTACAGCTAGCAGATATCTTCACTAAGAGTCTTCCGCGTCCAACCTTTGAGTTTTTACGTTCCAAGCTTTGCGTGTGTCTTCACCCCACGCAGCGCTTGACGGGGGGTAATAGAGATAATGTTAAATAGTATTATTTGGTAGAGATTTTATTGTATTCTTAGAATATATCTTTTATGATTTGGTCTTCCTATAATTGTGGAAGTTTGTTGTAGACTTTGTAAATCTCACTATTATATATTTCAGAATACTCAATCACCACATTACGGTGATTTTCCTCTCAATTATTCTTTTCCAAAATATGTATTCTACATATTCTGTTACCCAGCAATGCCGCCTCAACGTTGTCTTCGTCTAAACGCCCAAAGGGCGGACCGTCAGCTTGGCTGGGGCGGGCTGTAGCCCACCCTAGTTTTTTTTTTTCTCTTAATAAAAATATTGTAGTTTTTGATTATGTATTTCAATATTTTATTCCATTTCTTTTATTCACGACTCATTTACTTTATTTAATTTGCCTTATTCATTTTTTACAGGGATATTAATGATAATCATTATTAATATTTAATTAGATATTTATCTTAGATTTGTTTTTTCATATTATAAATAGATAAGTTCTAGATTTTTAGTAGGGAGTTGAATTAATTAATAGAAAATTATATTTTTTAAATATTTTTTTTACAAAAAATGACAAATATTATGAAAATAGTGAAAAACTAACAATTTTTTTTAATAATAATGGAGCGAATATTTGATTTAGTAATAGGTAATGAATAATTATGTTATGTATTGTTATTTAATTAATTTTATATTTGATGTTTGCATTAATTTTATTTGTATTTGACACTTCGTGTTATTTGAAATAAAATGGAGAGTCATTATATATCTATTAGATGTTATAATTGTCTATTTAGAAAGATAATTGTTTGAAAATATGATCCTATTATTATCGATGAATTCTATTGAATAAAAGATCGAACGACACAATATTTACAATTTATGTAAAAAAAAATTGTAATATATTTATTTTATACTTTTAGCCCGTCCCAAATTTTAATCCTGGGTCCGCCCTTGGGCCTAGGCCCATCGGCCGAGAGATGATCCAGAGGAAATAATTTAGTCGCTGACTTTTTTTTTTGTAATGTATTTCCTCTGAATAAATAAATAAAACCTGTTTTTTCATGCTTCTTATGGATATTCATCTGTTATCAACGAATTGCAATCTTGGGTGCTTAATTAAGGCTTTTGTTATATCTAGTCAAAGAAGTCAATCTTTGACAAGTCAATCTTAGTCACCAGCTTACGTGGCGAGGACTAGTCAACAAAGTCGTGCGACGACTAGTCAACAAGACCAAGAAAATGTAATAGAATAAATGTATTTAATATATTTAAGTGCTCGCTCAAAGATGTTGGCGAACACATGTTTTAGTTAGCTGCTCGCCCAAATGTATTGGCGAGCACATGCCTATTTCACCTAGAGAAGTTAAGTATGGAAGCCTTGGAAGACAGCATGGAGCGTGGCGACCACACACCTCGAAGGTCTGGGCGACCACCTTCCTAGATGATCAGGTCATCCGGCGACCACCGTGGCCCAGCTCCTCGGCATCTCGGCGAGGACGACCACCGGAGGCGGTTTAGCATTAAATGCGCCATCAAATCACCTTTTCGGGCAGAAGACAGGTCTAGTAAGGGCGCTCCACGTGTAAAGGGCGGGCAGCCCCCAAAAACCACTATATAATGCCTAAAAGGCTCATTTGTAACATAAGTTCTCATATTCCACCAAATCACCCAACCCAAAGCAATAAACTCTCCCAAGCTTCTAAAGCTTTAGCTTCTCCAAGAAGCTATATCTTGTGTTCTTGATTGTTCTTGTTTGTTCTTCATAAGATCATCATAAACCACCATAATAACCTCTCTAAACACGTAATAAACCCCGATCATAATACATGTTTGTCTCGTGCTAGCAAATAGTCCACATCCGAGTCAACCCGACGAAAGCACGTACAACATTTGGCGCTAGAAGGAGGGGTCCTTTTACGTGTTCTTCATCTCAGTTTCGACCGATCATCGAGCGATCGGTTAGCAAACTCTGTTTTTCAGGTTTTAATCGGTAGTTCCACCGTTTAAAGCTTTATTTACGTATTTTAGTGTTCTTCGTGTTCTTGAATATTTGCGGTATTCGAGACATATTTTGGAGTTTGATCTCCTTGTAATTTGTTTTTGAGTTTCTTTTGTTATTACTTTGCTTAGAAAGTAGTTGTAATAGCACGTTCTTCTGCGTAAGAACTCAAATCTTTTGTTTCTAAGCGTCGAAAGCTTAAGAACAGTCCTATCTTTGTAATAATCCCCAGGAGACACTCTTTAAACGATGTCTCATCACACTCCTCAAGACGGATTTGTAGCTCCCGGAGGGAACGAACCCCTTCCGACGCCGGTGAATCCGTTTGCAAACGTGAACATGGGGGACATCTTGAAAGATCCCCAGCACTTGAAAGACCTCTCTGACTACCTCCTAGAGAAGAGGAGGCAGTACGAAAAAGAAGAGCTTGAGAAGGCCAAGGATCAGGCCTTCGACAAAGCTCGCAAAGCTAAGGGGAATGATGAGGACGACCGTTCCTATCACTCCAACTCTATTCGCCCCCAAGACAAAGGAAAGAATAAAGCTGACGAGCACTCCCACAATAGCCACACGGGACACTCGCGACACCGAAATTCGGTTTTCAACCGAATGGATGATAAAGATGGGAGGGCTCCTCGCCGAGTGCCTTTCAACGTGGATGGCCGACCAGGGAGGGCCGACCACAGGGATCGCGCTGACAAGAGAGATCAGGGCGACAGAGTCTCAGCTCTCGATCGAGTGGGGCCGGGGCAGGGCTCGCGAGCTCCAGCGAAGAGTTATCGCAGCCACCGTTCGGAGAGACATTCTCCTAGGCGATCACATCATGGTGATCACCCCGCCGCATCTCACGGGAGCCGACGCGATGAGGTCGTCGTCCCCCGACCACAAACTGCCGAGGAGGGGCAAATCGCCCAGTTCCTCGAAACCCAGAAATTAATGAAGCTGGAAATGGATGCTCTGCGAGCAGAGGTGGTCGCCTCGAAGCAAGAGACCCCCCCACCAATCACTCTGCCCGCACCTCCACTAAGTGTTGCAATCCTTACCGCCCCCATCCAAAGGAAAATTCAGATGCCCTCCATGGCGGCATATGACGGAATGTCCGACCCCATAGTACACTTGTCCAAGTACTCCAACTATATGGCCTCAATCGGGGCAACAGACGCCACACAATGCAGAAACTTCTCCCTAACCTTGGGAGACCGGGCTTATCGTTGGTACACAACTTTGAGTGCCGGATCTATCACCTCATTCCTTGAACTGGGACAATTCTTTCTGACCTACTACGGGTCTATTGCTGCTCGCCCAACCTCAAAGCAACGTTTGGCAAACGTTCGCCAGTCCCTGAATGAATCGGGGAAGGACTTCATCGAGCGCTTTGATAGGCTGGTGATCGATGGGGAGGCCGTAAACGATGAGACAAAGCTGATCTCGGCTGTTTCCGGTCTGAGGATAGGTTCCAAGCTCTAGGAATCTATCCATCTTACTTTCCCAGTTTCTTATGCTGATTTCCGCACGAGGGCTGGGAACTTCATTCAAATGGAGGAAATCATGGACGCCGCCAAGGCTAACGAGCAGCCTGAGGCGTCTAAGAGGGTCTGGCCTAAGAAAATTTCTAACACTGGGGAATCGTCCCAGCCAAAGAAGGCGACCACTCAAGCTGGCAGTGCTCGCCCAGCGAACTTCAGGCCTTTCGAGGAGTCCCCAGAGATCATCCAGTTCAGAGAATCTCTCTCTCCTGATCCTAGGGGCATTTTCAATGCTGTCAGGGGAAAGAATCTGCTCCCCCATGCCAAACCAATGCACACAAATGAGGAAAGCCTCGATGGTAGTAAATTCTGCGACTACCACAACTCTATTGGCCACCACACTAATGGGTGCCGGGACTTGGTGAGAAATCTATTCAAGCTATACAATGAGGGCAAGCTCGCCCAATTCATCAAGCCCCTTGGAAATGGCGACAACAGGGGAAAGAAACGTCGCGACGACAGCGACGACCTGCGCCAACAATTGAATCGTCCCAAACTGACTCCTCCCATGCCACACAATCCAGGAGGCGACGTCGACAACGTGGGCGGAGCCTGTATGGTGATAGAAGGCCCTTTGGGGGGAACTCAGTCCGGGAAAGCTCTATCTGTTCGCCGACAACAGAGTGACATGCGAGCACTAAACAACGTGCATCAGGTGTGCGTCGCTCCGGCTGCCGAGAAACCTCCATCTCATCAAGTCCTTTTCTCGGACGACGACCTGAACGGAGTGGTGCACTCAAACAATGATGCTTTGGTCATCTCTGGAAAAATTATGGGAACCAATGTCCATCGCATGATGGTCGACACCGGGGCATACACCAACATCCTTATCAAGCATACTTTGGATGCTCTCGGTGGATATGCAGAATACATCGAGCCTTGCGATGATATAATCGTAGGTTTCGGGGACACACACAACCTTCCCATTGGGAAAATCAGACTGTCTCTGGAACTGGCATCGTCGAAAGAGCCAGAAATGCACCATGCTCGGCAGCTCGACTTCTTGATCATCGACATGCCATCTTCCTACAATGTGTTCCTCGGCCGACCTTTCTTCAACGAGTTCAAGGCGGCCGTTTCTACTTATTTCTACTGTGTAAAATTTCCAACCCCGGCGGGAGTTATAACCGTCAAGGGCGATCAGACGCGGGCGAGGGAGTGTCTCGTCCGTTTTGCAAAGCGTCATTCTAAAGAAACTTCTATGGTTGGAAAGTATATTGAGTGTCAAACACAAAAAGAACAAGTGAACTACTTGGAGGGACTTCCTAGCAAGTATCGAAAGATTGAAGTTGGGAAGTGCAGTCGGAGTTTCGACGACCACCAAGTGGAGGCGAACGAGCACGCCTCCATGGAAGTGGATGACCACACTCCAATAGAAATCGACGAACAGATAGATTCGGGCGACCAGATCCCCGACGACTAGGTTCCAGAAAATTTTTCAGATCTGGAGCCTAGGTTAGGCTTTGAGCCAGAGTTCGGAATCGAGGATCCTCGTTGGAAGGAGCCTAAAGAGCGGGCAACTTCAGCGGAGGACCTTGAAACCATCCATTTAAACGAAGCTCGTCCAGAACTCGAGGTATTCATTGGTTCAAATTTACCAGAACAATTGCGGTCAGATATGGTCGCATTTTTGAAAGAGAACATCGGTGCATTCGCTTGGTCGCACGAGGATATGGTGGGCATTAGCACGAATCATGCCTGCCACAGATTGAATATTGATCCAACGAGGAGACCTATCACCCAGAAACGAAGGAAATTTGGGCCTGATAAATATGCGGCTATGGCGGTCGAAGTCAAGAAATTGATCGACAACAAACTAATCGATAAAACTGGAACTGATCCCGAGTGGTTGGCAAATCCAGTGCTCGTCAGAAAAACGACCGGGTCGTGGAGATTGTGTATAGACTTCACAGATCTAAACGACGCCTGTCCAAAAGATCACTTTCCGATGCCCCACATTGATCATCTAGTAGACAATACAGCGGGGCACGAGATGTTAACTTTCATGGACGCTTTCGCAGGGTACCATCAGATTGCAATGCATCCCGACGACCAGTGACATACGGCCTTCATGATGGCGACCGATATGTATAGCTGGAAGAGAATGCCTTTCGGTTTGAAAAATGCGGGGGCAACATACCAAAGACTGGTAAATAAGATGTTTGAGAAACACATCGACAAGATGGTGGAGGTCTATATCGACGACATCGTTGTCAAAAGCTTACGAAAAGAGGATCACCTACACCACCTTGCCATGACGTTCGATATTCTGAAAGAGTACAACATGAAGTTAAATCCAAAGAAATGCAGTTTTGGAGTTAGCTCAGGAAAATTTCTGGGGCACTTGGTTAGCCAGCGGGGCATCGAGGCGAATCCGAGTAAAATTCAAGCAATCATCAAAATTCAAAGCCCGAGGAACGTGAAAGAAGTACAGAGGTTGACGGGATGCCTTGCATCGCTGAACAGATTCATTGCACGAACGGGCGATCGTTGCAAACCTTTTTTCGACGCTTTGAAAAAAGGGAAGTTCGAATGGACCGATGAGTTTGAGAAAGCTTTCGAGAAATTGAAGGAATATCTATCGGATCCGAAGGTCCTATCTAAGCCAGTCCTCGGCGAAATTTTGTATCTTTACTTGGCGGCCACTGACTGAGCGATCAGTTCAGTGCTCGTCCGAGCTGAGGGGAGCACACATTTGCCAATTTACTACGTAAGTCAATCACTAAGAGATGCGGAGTTGAGATACACTCCAATGGAAAAATTGGCGTACGCGTTGGTCATGAGCGTCAGAAAACTAAGGCAATACTTGTTCGACCACGAGGTGGTCGTCCTCACAACCTTTCCTCTTCGGCGAGCACTGCTTCATCCGGATACCACTGGAAGACTTTTGAAATGGTCGGTGGAAATCGGGCAATTCGGGCTCACCTACGCACCCAGAACGGCAATCAAGGGACAAGTGCTGGCAGAATTCATTGTAGAGCTCACTTTCCCGGAGAAATTGGACGAGGAAATCGAGCTTCCTTGGACACTGTTCGTCGATGGCTCGTCGACGAGCACCAAAGCAGGGGCAGGAGTCGTCCTCACCAGCCCAACCGGACAGACCTTTGCTTCGGCGATCGAGTTCGAGTATCGGGCGACCAACAACGAAGCAGAGTACGAGGCTCTGGTCGCAGGAATCAAGATGGCTATGGCCGTGGGCGCCAGAAAACTGAAATTTTTTTCTGACTCTCAGCTGGTGGTATGTTAAGTTACGGGCGATTACGAGGCTCGCTGCGATCAAATGATAAAATACCAAGACCTAGTGAAAGGATTACTCGAGCAATTTGATCAATTCCACATCGAGCAAATCCCTAGGGAGGAGAATATGCAAGCAGATGCGTTAGCTCGGGTGGCCACTTCAGAGGGGGAGGCAATATTTTCAGAAAGGACCATCACTAAAATTTCTTCCCCATCGGTGAAAAGAGGTCAAATTTTGCAGGTTGAAGCGACCAGCGACGAGGACTGGAGGTCGCCGATCACCAAGTACATCAAGACCGGCGAGCTCCCGGCAGACAAAGTGAAGGCAACCAGATTGCAACTCAGGTCCGCAAGGTACACTATTATTGGCGACCAACTGTACAAACGGGGTTTTTCAATGCCTTTATTGAAATGCCTCGGAGAAGACGAAGCGAAGATCGTCATGCACGAAATCCACGATGGAGTGTGTGGAAATCATACAGGGGGGCAAGCGCTCGCTTTAAAGATCATGAGGCAAGGCTACTTTGAGCCAACACTGAAGAAGGATGCAATTCATTACGCCCAGGCGTGCAAGAGATGTCAAGCTTTTGCTCCCGCTATTCACTCACCTCCAGACGAGCTCATCTCCGTCTACAGCTCTTGGCCCTTCGCGAAGTGGGGCATCGACATCATCGGACCTTTCCCGCCTGGCGTCGGGGGGGTAACTTTCGTAGTCGTAGCAGTCGATTACTTCACCAAGTGGACCGAAGCGAAGGCATTGAAGACCATCACAACGGCCCAGATGACCAACTTTATATAGAAAAACATAATTTGCAGGTTCGGCATACCACGAGCAATAGTGACCGACAACGGACGTCAATTCACAAGTCAAGACATGCTGGATTTCTGCTCAGAGTGGAACATCAAGAAACTTTTTTCAACACCCTATCATCCACAATCAAATGGTCAAGTAGAGGCGATCAACAAAATCATCAAGCACACCTTGAAAGCTAAGCTTGATGGATTGAAGGGAAAGTGGGCGGACGAGCTGCACATGGTTCTGTGGGCATATCGGACGACCACGAGGAATTCTACTAGTGAAACTCCGTTCGCGCTCGCGTTCGGAACCAAAGCTGTCATACCAGCAGAGGGGCAGGTCCCCACTTTTCGAGTGGCAAATTATGACGAGCAGTTGAATAACGATGCACAACTCTCCGACTTGGACTTCCTAGAAGAGCGAAGACTAACAGCGGACGAGAAGAACGTGGTCTACAAGCAAAGGTCAGAACGCTACTACAACACCAAAGTACGTGCTCGCCAATTCACCATCGGCCAGCTCGTACTTCGAAGGGCGACGAAACAGTCCATTGGCATACTTGGCCCGACTTGGGAGGGTCCGTACCGAATAACGCGCACACTCCTGAACGGATTGTACGAGCTAGAAGATCTCGAGGGCAAGCCGAGCAAGTACCCATGGAATGCGGTCAAACTGAAGAAGTACTATCAGTAAGTTTTTAATTTCTTTAAATTTGTATAGTTTGTATCTAGTCATCATTTCAATACAAGTCAAAGTTTTAAAATTCCATCAAGTGTTAGATAAATTTTAGAAATTTTAGATAAGGCTCTGCGTAGCCAAATAAGAATCAAGAGTTCAACCGACGAATGGTTGACTCTAAAAGACGAGCACTCTTCCTTAAAAGATGCTCGCAAGGAAAAGACGAGCACTCTTTCTTAAAGATGCTCGCAAGGTAGTGGCGACGACGATCACTACCTAACAAACAAAAGAGTTCAACCGACGAATGGTTAACTCTAAAAGACGAGCACTCTTTCTTAAAGATGCTCGCAAGGAAAGACGAGCACTCTTTCTTAAAGATGCTCGCAAGGAAAGACGAGCACCCTTTCTTAAAGATTCTCGCAAGAGAAGACGAGCACTCTTTCTTAAAGATGCTCGCAAGGAAAGACGAGCACTCTTTTTTAAAGATGCTCGCAAGAAAAGACGAGCACTCTTTCTTAAAGATGCTCGCAAGAAAAGACGAGCACTCTTTCTTAAAGAGGCTCGCAAGGTAGTGGCGACGACGATCACTACATAAAGCATTCGAAAATCAAAAGACAAGTATTTACTGAAAGATGCTTGTAAAAAATAATCATAACATAAATCGAAAAGCAGTGACGAGGACGATCACTCAATATAAACAAAGTAAGCAAACACATCATAAGCAAAAAGTTTTCATTCATTAAAAAAGCCTTAAAGGCTGAAGTTACAAAAAGGCCCTAAGTGGCCGAGCAGTCCTAAAAACAAAATAAAAGAAAATAAAAGAGAAACTAAGTCTCTGCAGCATTCCCCTCGGCAGTAGCATCCTGCTCGCCGGCAACTTCCTCCTCGTTCACGGCCTCCACCTCGGCAGGAGCACTCTGCTCGCCCTGTTGAGTTGGGGAGACTTGTGGAGGATCCCCGAAAAGTACCGGAACACCCAAAAGTCGAGGGAACTGGAGTCCCATTTTCATCAAGGGAAGCAGGGGGAGTTCTAATTCCGGTTGAGGATTCTCCTTCATAAGGAGGTCGTCTAAAAACCCGCCGAGCGGAATTACATCCACATTCGGATGAACTTCTCTAAGTCTTTGAATGAGCCCGTGGGCAGTGAGCGCCACCGTTAAAATGGCCACGCTCCCAGCGAGGTCATTAATTTCATCTCGCTCATCCGTCATGGCGACGAGCTCTTGACGAAGAGTGGCCAACTCTTCCTCAGCAGTTACAGATTTGTTTTGAAGAATATTTACCTCGGCCGATTTTACTTTCAGCTCGTCCTCGGCAGCCTTGAGGCGAGCACGGAGATTTTCAATCTCTTGAAGATCTTCCTGATCTTTCTTCCGAACAATCTCAAGTTGGGCCTCAAAATCGGCCAGCTTTGCCTCGAGATCGACCACCTTCTCATCAGAAGCGGCGAGCTGCCTCTCAACGATGGCTTTAGCCTTTGGCCATTTGGGCGAGTCTCGTGCTCCTCTCCTCGCTGACCTTGCGACTCTCGGCGATCTGGCAGGCAAGTTTCTCGATGGTGTAAGAGGCACGACTCAGATCAATGGCGGCCAGGCGCACATTCTCCAGAGAGCTTTGGTTGTTCACCTCGTCGACCAGCGTGGTCGTCAGCGATCGGGGCACATTCTTCATGACCCTAAGAGTGAGCGGATCCAGAGGCTCTTGGCTGGCCGGATCTCGCGACCGATAGAAGCCGAGGAGGTTCTCGTTGTAAGGTTCAACGATCGGGTGTTCGGCAATCCTAATGGAGAAGAAAAAGTTAGAAAAAGGTACTTGAAAATATTTAAAGGTTTTCTTTTAATAAACTTACTTGGCAACCCTTGCGGCGTCCCAGCCGAGAAGTGTGTTATCCCCTTGGGCCCTCTGCTCGGCCGACGAGCTCGCAGCAGTCTCTCGCGACCGAGTGCTTCTGCGAGGAGGGGATACGACCTGTGCGGGGGGAGGCGAGTTACCCCTCGATGGAGATCTCCTCGGCGAGATCCTCTGTTCGCCAACTGGCTCGGCCCTCTGCTCGGTAGCAGGTGGGCGAGAAGAACCCCCTCGGGTTGGTTTAGCAACTTTCTTAGGTGGAGCCCCCGAGGTCTCCGTCCCTTTCCTCTTGCTTTTGCCAGATCCATCAACGATCTTGCGCTCGCGGAGCATCCTCGCTTGTTGAAGCATCCTGCTCGACGTTATGCGATCAACTTCGACAGTGGGAGGAAGATAAGTGACAACTCTTTCAGGAACCACTACTAAAAAGAAAAACGAGAAGTCAGTGTTTACGAAGAGCAATTTCACAAAACTTAGAGCAAATTCACAAAAACTTAGAAATATGTTGATACCTGGAGGGAACTCTCGAGTGAAGTGATGAGGAGGTACTCTGAGACCTGCTCGCTCTCGCATACACTCCCTATTCAGAAAGCGGCAAGACCTCTCCAAATAGCGACGATTGAGTACGCAGCAGATATGATATTGGAAGATGAGCGAGAGACGATCCTCGACAGTCTTCTTGCGAGTAGCTTCACGTACAAGAGCGAGGAGTTATTCAGTATAGACAAGAACGAGCAGAAATAAAAAGACTTACCACGAATTCTTTGATAGTCAATCTCGATGGGAATGCGAGCAGAGGATCCATCCGGCCTCACCGGACTTTTCCAGTCCCCGGCTACCCACCACCAATTGGTCTTCCAATCTCGAATCTTATTGGGGACCCCTTCGACCAATTTGAAGTTATCGCGGCCTCTTACATAATAATAACCATCGCCCACCTTCTTGCCGGCCTCGGCCGCTTGAAGGAGATAGTTGATCTCTTTCGGGCTAAGCCATGTGTTCCGACATCCATTCTCGACCGCCACTAGGCCGAACAGCGTGAGGAGTCCGATCAGGTTCGACCACCCGTTCGGCAAAATTTGAGAAAGGGCCACCCCTAGAAAGCGTAAGAAGTTTGAAATCCCGGGGTGCAGGGGGAACCTCAACCCTGCCTCCATCATTCCAATATTGACGGCGACCATCCCTTCTGGTGGCTGGTCGGCCCTCTCATCGGCACGAGGGACAAAAAAGCAAACATCGGCTGGCAGTTGATATTTTTTCCGAGAATTCTCTAGCTGGGGCGAGGAGACAGTACTCGCGTGCTTACTGGCCTCATTCCCCGAGTTACGCGCTACTCGGTATGGGCGAGGAACCTCCCTAGGCAGGTAATCGCAAAAGTATTTGTAATATGCCCTCCTCGAGAGCTCGTAGCCACCCAGTTCGTCTCGCCCACTCAAGATATCCTTTATGCTCACCGCATATTGAACAACTTCCTGAAAATCCTCGCGAAGACTTCTCGTCAAAGTCTCCTCGACCCGAGCAGTTTCTATCTGTTCGCCCACCCCTCGGTCCAAACCTTGGTCGCGCAGATCCGAGTCAGTCTCACTACCATCGTCCTCGGCATCACCCTCCTTGGCATCATTGCCGGCATCATCCCTATCGGATTCGTCGATCTCATCTTCGTCGACGACCGCCGCCATTCTAGCATTGCGGACTCCAACATTTATAGGTTCAGGGGAGTGGATCCTAGAGTCCGAAAAGGCTGCCCTCTCCGTCAAGGCCAAGGCTAGACGATCTCCATCGCCGGAACTTTCAGAGCCACCAACCAACGGCGGCGGACCACCACCGGAGCTACCACCTACCTCCATTTTTTCTTAAGAAATGGGGGAAAGAAGAGTTTTTTAAGAAAGCAATGTAAGTTCTTTACCTTTTTTACGATCGAAAACCACCCAAAACACGCCGGAAAAGCTTGAAGAATGAAGCTTGGATGGAAGCTCAAAGAAGGATTCGAAGATTTGCAGAAGTGAAAAGAGTTTTATGAAGAAGAAGGCCCTATTTATAGGCAAATATGTGCAGGGACCTATATGCAAAAAACGGGGTAAAATCCGTAATTTTCCCAAAAATTTGGGGTCATTTCCAAAATCGAATTGGAAAGTGGTCCCCACGCGCGACCTTTGAGGTCGGCACGCGCCCCAAGCGCGCATTTCAAATTTCGGGTGCCGATCACGCGCCTGACACATGTCACATCAATCATCATTAAAGTCGCTTCAAAAAGCGTACTCGGCATAGGAAACGAGGCGACCGCCTCCAACTTACGTCATCAAGATTTCAAAATGGATTTGTTTGTCGAGGAAAAATCTGTTTACCCCACTGACGATCAGACTGCTCGCCTTACCATTCTACGAATACGAAGAAAGGCGACCAGGGGGTAAATGTTATACCTAGTCAAAGAAGTCAATCTTTGACAAGTCAATCCTATTCACCAGCTTACGTGGCGAGGACTAGTCAACAAAGTCGTGCGACGACTAGTCAACAAGACCAAGAAAATGTAATAGAATAAATGTATTTAATATATTTAAGTGCTCGCTCAAAGATGTTGGCGAGCACATGTTTTAGTTAGCTACTCGCCCAAATAAATTGGCAAGCACATGCCTATTTCACCTAGAGAAGTTAAGTATGGAAGCCTTGGGAGACAGCATGGAGCGTGGCGACCACACACCTCGAAGGTCTGGGCGACCACCTTCCTAGATGATCAGGTCATCCGGCGACCACCGTGGCCCAGCTCCTCGGCATCTCGGCGAGGACGACCACCGGAGGCGGTTTAGCATTAAATGCGCCATCAAATCACCTTTTCGGGCAAAAGACAGGTCCAGTAAGGGCGCGCCACGTGTAAAGGGCGGGCAGCCCCCAAAAACCACTATATAATTCCTAAAAGGCTCATTTGTAACATAAGTTCTCATATTCCACCAAATCACCCAACCCAAAGCAATAAACTCTCCCAAGCTTCTAAAGCTTTAGCTTCTCCAAGAAGCTATATCTTGTGTTCTTGATTGTTCTTGCTTGTTCTTCATAAGATCATCATAAACCACCATAATAACCTCTCTAAACACGTAATAAACCCCGATCATAATACATGTTTGTCTCGTGCTAGCAAATAGTCCACTTCCGAGTCAACCCGACGAAAGCACGTACAACAACTTCATCAATTAAGATCTAAAAATTGAAAAACTCCCTCACTCTCTATATATATCTATTTCAGACGGAGAGACGCACACGAAGACATGATTCACCGTCTAGAGAAGAGTGAATGGAAAAGATACTTCATTCAATATTGAGAGTAGAAATAAGTACAAGAGTATTCTATGTTAATACTCTGTACTAACAATGCAGGATACATTACACAAGAGTATATACAATATAATACTAATACACTCCCTCAAGATTTAATGAGTTCCATCTTGGACATAAGAAGTTGTAGACGAGGATGTGTGAGAGACTTGGTAAGAGCATCAACAAGTTGATGAGATATGGGACAATCGGAGTTGGGACTTCTAAACCAAATCACGAACATAGTGATAATCGATGGAGATGTGCTTCATACGAGAATGAAAGTCAGGATTGAAGCACAAGTAGGTGGCCCTAATGTTGTCACAATATATGGTCGGAGTGAGGGGAATCATAACATGTAGCTCGGAGAGAATGGAGGTAACCCATTGAACTTCAGCAGCAATGTCAATAGCCCGATATTTAGCCTTAGTGGATGAGCGAGCAACCGACTTTTTTTTCTGAGACGACGAGGAGAAGGGGTTTCCACCAAGAAATACAATTGACGAGAGCAATGTGGTAAGCCAGATCGATTCACCCGGCCAGGTCGACTCGCCTGACCAATTTACGTTGACCTTGGTGTGAGGCCGGGTCAAATAACCCGACTAGTCGACTCCCCCAACCAATTTACGTGAGGTATGAGCTATGCGGGCTGGGTCGAATAACTGATTGACCAATTTTAATAGTAACTAATGTTGTACGTGCTTTTGAATGGATGATCTGGATGTGGGCTTTCGTAAGCACTAAACAAACATATTTATATGATCGGGGTTTATTACGTGTTTATATGGATTATTATGATGATTAATGAAGAAGATGCGCAGAACAATAAGAACACAGGTGTAGCTTCTTGGAGAACCTAAAGCTTTAGAAGTTTAGGAGAGTTTATTGCTTAGGGTGGAGGGTATTTGGTAGGAATGATTACTTGAATGTTACAAATGAGCCTTTTAGGCATTATATAGTGGTTTTTGGGGCTGACCGCCCTTTACACGTGGCACCTCCATAGTGGACCCTTCTTTCTGCCCGAAAAGGTGACGGGACGACTCATTTAATGCTAAACCGCCTCTGGTGGTCGTCCTCGGCGAGATGCTGATGAGCTGAGCTACGGTGGTCGCCGGTGAAGGTGGTCGCCCAGACCTTCGAGGAAGGTGGTCGCCATGCTCCAAGCTGTCTCCCAAGGCTTCAACACTTGTATTCTCTTGACTATATAAACATGTGCTCGCCAACACATTTGGGCGAGCAGCTAACTAAAACATGTGCTCGCCAACATCTTTGGGCGAGAACTTAAATATATTAAATACATTACTTCTATTACATTTTCTTCATCTTGTTGACTAGTCGTCGCACGACTTTGTTGACTGGTCCTCGCCACGCAAGCTGGTGACTAGGATTGACTTGTCAAAGATTGACTTCTTTGACTAGGTATAACATTTTCCCCCTGGTCGCCTTTCTTCGTATTCGTAGAATAGTAAGGCGAGTAGTGTGATCGTCTTCTTGGAAGGCGAAATTGTCTCCGACAAACAAATCAATTTTGAAATTTTGATGACGAAAAATTGAGGCGGTCGCATCGTTCCTTGAGCCGAGCATGACTTTGGAAGCAACTTTAATGATGATGGAAGTGACTTGTGTCAGGCGCGTGATCGGCGCCCGAAATTTGAATTGCGCGCGTGGGGCGCGTGCCGACCTCAACGGTCGCGCGTGGGGTCAATTTCCTACCTCGATTTCGGAAATAACCCCAAATTTTGGGAAAATTGCGGATTTCACCCCGTTTTCTTGCACAATGGCCCCTGAACGATTTTGCCTATAAATAAGGCCTCACTCCTCATAAAATACTTTTCTCACTTTGCAACTTTTGAATCTTCTTCTCGAGTTCCTTCTAAGCAAGTTCTTCGAGCTTTTCCGGCGTGTTTTTGGGTGGTTTTCGATCGACAAAAAGGTAATAAACTTACATTTTCTTTCTTAAAAACTCTTATTTCCCCCATTTCTAAGAAAAAATGGATGTTGGTGGTGGCTCCGGCGGTGGTCCGCCGCCGTTGGACGGTGGTGCCGTAAATTCCGGCGAGGGTGATCGCCTAGCCTTAGTGGAGAGGACAGCCTCTTCGGACTCTAGGATCCACTCCCCTGAACCCCTCAATGTTGGAGTCTGCAATGTTAGAATGGCGGAGGTCGTTGACCTATATGAGCTCGACGAATCTGAAAGGGAAGATGCCGGTAATGATGCCGAGGAGGATGATGATGAGACCGACTCAGATCTGCGCGACCAAGGTTTGGACAAAGGGGTGGGCGAACAGATCGACCCTGCTCGAGTCGAGGAGACTTTGACAAGCAGTCTCCGCGAGGATTATGAGGAAGTTGTTCGTTATGCGGCGAGCATAAAAGATTTTTTGAGTGGGCGAGACAACCTGGATGACGATGAGCTCTCGAGGGAGGCCTACTACAAGTACTTCTGCGATTACCTGCCTAGAGAGCTTCCTCGCCCATATCGAGAAGCATATGAATCGAGGTATGAAGCCAGCAAGTACGCGAGCAGTGTCTCCTTGGCCCAGCTAGAAAATTCCCGGAAAAAATATCAACTACCAGCCGACGTTTGCTTCTTTGTTCCTCGCAAAGATGAAAGGGCCGACCAGCCGCCAGAAGGGATGGTCGCCGTCAACATTGGAATGATAGAGGCAGGGCTGAGGTTCCCCCTGCACCCCGGAATCTCAAACTTTTTACATTTTCTAGGGGTAGCACCCTCTCAAGTATTGCCGAACGGGTGGTCGAACCTGATTGGGCTCCTCACGGTGTTCGGCCTGGTGGCGGTCGAGAACGGTTGTCGAAACAATTGGCTTAGCCCGAAAGAGATCAACTATCTCCTTCAAGCGGCCGAGGCCGGCAAGAAGGTGGGCTATGGCTGGTACTATGTAAAAAGCCGTGACCACATCAAGCTGGTCGAAGGGGTCCCCAACAAAATTCGAGATTGGAAAACCAATTGGTGGTGGGTAGTCGGGGACTGGAAAAGTGCAGTGAGGCCGGATGGATCCTCTGCTCGCATTCCCATCGCGACCGACTACCAAAGAATTCGTGGTAAGTCTTTTTATTTCTGCTCGTTCTTGTCTATACTAAATAACTCCTCGCTCTTGTAGGTGAAACTGTTCGCACGAAGACTGCCGAGCACCGTCTCTCGCTCATCTTCCAATATCACATTTGTTGCGTGCTTAATCGTCGCTATTTGGAGAGGTCCTGCCGCTTTCTGAACAGGGAGTGTATGCGAGAGCGAGCAGGTCTTAGAGTACCTCCTCACCATACCACTCGAGAGTTTCCTCCAGGTATTGAAATATTTCCAAGTTTTTTAGTAAAAAATTATTCTCTTCGTAATACTGACTCTTTGTTTTTAGTAGTGGTTCCTGAAAACGTTGTCACCTATCTCCCTCCAACCATCGAACTCAATCGAATTATGTCGAGCAGAATGATTCGAGCAGCGAAAGCGCTCCGCGAGCGCCAGATCGTCGACGGCTCAAACAAAAGGAAAGGGCCGGAGACCTCGGGGGCTCCTCCGAAGAAAGTTGCGAAACCAACCCGAGGAGGTTCTAAGCAAACTGCTACCGAGCAGAGGGTCGAGCAGAGGGCCCAGCAGAGGGTCTCGCCGAGGAGATCTCCGCAAAGGGATAACTCGCCTCCCCCCAGACCGTATCCCCAACGAGGGCATCCCCTCCTCGCAGAAGCAAACGGTCGCGAGAAGTTGATGCGAGCTCGTCGGCCGGGCAAAGGGCCCCTGGGGATAACACTCTTCTCGGTTGGGACACCGAAAGGGTTGCCAAGTAAGCTCACTGAAAGAAATGCCTTTGAATATTTTCTAGAAGTACTTTTTCTAAATTTCTCTTGTCTTTATTAGGCTTGCCGAACACCCGGTTACCGAACCTTTCAATGAAGATCTCCTCAGCTTTTACCGTTCGCGGGACCCGGGCGACGAAGAGGTGCTCGACCAGATCACGATTAGGGCCATGAAGAACTTGCCCCGATCGCTAACCATAACATTTGCCGACGAGGTCGACAACCATAATTCCTTGGAGAATGCGAGACTGGTCGCCATTGAGACTAGTCGCGCAGCTTTTACTGCCGAGAAGCTTGCCATCCAGATCTATGAGAATCGCAAAATCAGCGAGGAGAGGAGCGTGAAGCTCGTCCAAATGGCTAGGGCTAAAGCTGGCCTTGAGAGGCAGCTGGCCGATTCTGGGGAGAAAATGGTCGACCTTGAGGCAAAGCTGGCCGATTCTGAGGCCCAACTTGAAGTTGTTCGGAAGAAAGATCAGGAAGATCTCCAAGTGATTGAAGATCTCCGTGCTCGCCTCAAAACTGCCGAGGACGAGCTAAAAGTGAAATCCGCATAGGTAAACACTCTTCAAGATAAATTCACAACTGCTGAGGATGACTTGGCCACTCTTCGGCGAGAACTGGTCGCCGTGACGGCAGAGCGAGATGAAAGTAATGACATAGCTGAAAACGCGGCCATTTTATCGGTGGCGCTCACTGCCCACGAGCTTGCTCACAAACTCAAAGAAGTTCAACCGGATGCGGACGTAACTCAGCTCGGCGACTTCATAGACGACCTCATCATGGGTGAAAATCCTAAAGCGGAATCAAAACTCCCCCTGCTCCCTTTGATGAAAATGGGACTCCTGTTTCCTCGCCTCTTGTCTGTTCCGATTTATTTCGAGGATCCGCCACCAGATTCCCCAACTCATCAGGGCGAGCAGGAGGTTGCAGGCGAGGAGGAGGTTGTGGGCGAGCAAGATGCTGCAGAGGTTGGAGATCAACTATAAACATGCTCGACCATTTCTCTTTTTATTTTGTTTACTACTGTTCGGCCACTAGGGCCTTTTTGTAATTTCAGCCTTTTAAGGCTTTTTAATGAATGGAACTTTTTGCTTATGATGTGTTCGTTTATTTTGAGTGATCATTCTCGTCGCTGCTTTCCAATTTATGTTATGATTATTTTTTTGCAAGAATCTTTCAATGAGTACTTGTCTTTCGAATTTGCCTTTCATTGGTTTGTGTTCGTATGTTTTTAGATAGTGATACATCGTCGTCACTATTCTGTAAGCTTTTTTAAGAAAGAGTGCTCGTCTTTTAGAGTTAACCATTTATTGGTTGAACTCTTTTATTTTTTAGGTAGTGATCGTCGTCGCCACTACCTTGCGAGCATCTTTAAGAAAGAGTGCTCGTCTTTTTGAGTTAACCATTCGTCGGTTGAACTCTTTTGTTTCTTAGATAGTGATCGTCGTCGTCACTATCTTGCGAGCATCTTTAAGAAAGAGTGCTCGTCTTTTAGAGTTAACCATTCGTCGGTTGAACTCTTTTGTTGGTTGGCTACGCAGAGCCTTATCTAAAACTTCTAAAACTTATCTAACACTTGATGAAATTTAAACCTTGACATGTATTGAAACGATAACTAGATACAAACTATACAATTGTAAAGAATTTAAAAACTTATTGATAAAACTTCTTTAGCTTGACCACATTCCATGGGTACTTGCTCGGCTTGCCTTCAAGATCTTCTAGCTCGTACGATCCGTTCAGGAGTGTGCGCGTTATTCGGTACGGAACCTCCCAAGTCGGGCCAAGTATGCCAATGGACTGTTCCGTCGCCCGTCGAAGTACGAGCTGGCCGACAGTGAATTGGCGAGCACGTACTTTGGTGTGGTAGTAGCGTTCTGACCTTTTCTTGTAGACCACATTCTTCTCGTCCGCCGTTAGTCTTCGCTCTTCTAGGAAGTCCAAATCGGAGAGCTGTGCATCGTTATTCAACTGCTCGTCATAATTTGCCACTCAAAAAGTGGCGACATGCTCTTCTGGTGGTATGACAGCTTCGGTTCCAAACGCGAGCGCGAAAGGAGTTTCACCTGTAGAATTCCTCGTGGTCGTCCGATATGCCCACAGAACCATGTGCAGCTCTTCCGCCCATTTGTCATTCAATCCATCTAGCTTAGCTTTCAAGGTGTGCTTGATGATTTTGTTGATCGCCTCTACCTGACCATTTGATAGTGGATGATAGGGTGTTGAAATTTTTTTCTTGATGTTCCACTTTGAGCAGAATTCCAGCATGTCTTGACTTGTGAATTGACGTCTATTGTCGGTCACTATTGTTCGTGGTAGGCCGAACCTGCAGATTATGTTTTTCCATATGAAGCTTATCATCTGGGCCGTTGTGATGGTCTTAAATGCCTTCGCTTCGGTCCACTTGGTGAAGTAATCGACTGCTACGACTACGAATGTTACCCCCCCGATGACAGGCGGGAAAGGTCTGATGATGTCGATGCCCCACTTCGCGAAGGGCCAAGAACTATAAACGGAGATGAGCTCGTCTGGAGGTGAGTGAATGGCGAGAGCAAAAGCTTGACATCTCTTGCACGTCTGGGCGTAATGAATTGCATCCTTCTTCAGTGTTGGCCAAAAGTAACCTTGCCTCATGATTTTTAAAGCGAGCGCTTGCCCCCCTGTATGATTCCACACACTCCATCGTGGATTTCGTGCATGACGATCTTCGCTTCGTCTTCTCCGAGGCATTTCAATAAAGGCATTGAAAAACCCCGTTTGTACAGTTGGTCGCCAATAATAGTGTACCTTGCGGATCTTAGTTGCAATCTGGTTGCTTTCACTTTATCTTCCGGGAGCTCGCCGGTCTTGATGTACCTTGCGGACCTTAGTTGCAATCTGGTCGCTTCAACCTGTAAAATCTGACCTCTGTTCACCGATGGGGAAGAAATTTTAGTGATAGTTGCTTCTGAAAATATTTCCTCCCCCTCTGAAGTGGCCAGCTGAGCTAACACATATGCTTGCGTATTCTCCTCCCTAGGGATTTGCTCGATGTGGATTTGATCAAATTCCTCGAGTAATCTTTTCACTAGGTCCTGATACTTTATCATTTGATCGCCGCGAGCCTCGTACTCGCCCGTAATTTGACATACAACCAATTGAGAGTCAGAAAAAAAATTCAATTTTCTGGCGCCCACGGCCATAGCCATCTTGATTCCTGCGACCAGAGCCTTGTACTCTGCTTCGTTGTTGGTCGCCCGATACTCGAACTCGATCGCCGAAGCAAACGTCTGTCTGGTTGGGCTGGTGAGGACGATTCCTGCCCCTGCTTTGGTGCTCGTCGACGAGCCATCGACGAACAGTGTCCAAGGAAGTTCGATTCCCTTGTCCAATATCTCCGGGAAAGTGAGCTCTACTATGAATTCTGCCAACACTTGTCCCTTGATTGCCGTTCTGGGTGCGTAGGTGAGCCCAAATTGCCCGATTTCCACCGACCATTTCAAAAGTCTTCCAGTGGTATCCGGACGATGCAGTGCTCACCGAAGAGGAAATGTCGTGAGGACGACCACCTCGTGGTCGAACAGGTATTGCCTTAGTTTTCTGACGCATCAATTTCTTGACTTCGACCGGACAATCAATTTCTTGACTTCGACCGCCATAGCCGCATATTTATCAGGCCCAAATTTTCTTCGTTTTTGGGTGATGGGTCTCCTTGTTAGATCAATGTTCAATCATGGCAGGCATGGTTCGTGTTAATGCCCACCATATCCTCGTGCGACCAGGCGAATGCTCCGATGTTTTCTTTCAAAAATGCGACCATATCTGACCGCAATTGTACTGGTAAATTCGAACCAATGAATACCTCGAGTTCTGGACGAGCTTCGTTTAAGTGGATGGTTTCAAGGTCCTCCGCTGGAGTTGCCCGCTCTTTAGGCTCCTTCCAACGAGGATCCTCGATTCCGAACTCTGGCTCAAATCCTAACCTAGGCTCCAGATTTGGAACGTTTTCTGAAACCTGGTCATTGGGGATCTGATCGCCCGAATCTGTTTGCTCGTCAATCTCCATTAGGGTGTGGTCGTCCACTTCCATGGAGGTGTGCTCGTTCGCCTCCACTTGGTGGTCGTCGAAACGCCGACTGCACTCCCCAACTTCGATCTTATGATACTTGCTAGGAAGACCATCCAAGTAGTTCATTTGTTATTTTTGTTTTTGACACTCGATATACTAGCCAATCATAGGAGTTTCTTTAGAATGACGCTTAGCAAAACGGACGAGACACTCCCTCGCCCGCGTCTGGTCGCCCTTAACGGTTATAACTCCCGCCGGGGTTGGAAACTTTACACAGTAAAAATAAATAGAGGCGGCCGCCTTGAACTCGTTGAAGAAAGGTCGGCCGAGGAACACGTTGTAGGAAGATGGCATGTCTACAATCAAGAAGTCGAGCTGCCGAGCATGATGCATTTCTGGCTCTTTTGACGATGCCAGCTCCAGGGATATTCTGATTTTCCCAAGGGGAAGGTTGCGCGTGTCCCCGAAACCTACGATAATATCATCGCAAGGCTCGATGTATTCTGCATATCCACCGAGGGCATCCAGAGTATGCTTGAAGAGGACGTTGGTGTATGCCCCGGTGTCGACCATCATGCGATGGACATTGGATCCCATAATTTTCCCAGTGATGACCAAAGCATCATTGTTTGGTTGCACCACGCCGTTCAGGTCGTCGTCCGTGAAAAGGACTTGATGGGATAGAGGCTTCTCGGCAGCCGGAGCGACGCACACTTGATTCACGTTGTTGAGTGCTCGCATGTCCCTCTGTTGTCGGCGAACAGATAGAGCGGTCCCGGACTGAGTTCCCCCCAAGGGGCCTTCCAAAACTAGACAACCCCCGCCCACGTTGTCGATGTCGCCTGTTGGATTGTTTGGCATGGGAGGAGTTGTTTTCTGGCGGTTAATCTGTTGGCGCAGGTCGTCGCTGTCGTCGCGACGTTTCTTTTCCCTTTTGTCGCCATTCCCAAGGGGCTTGATGAATTGGACGAGCTTGCCCTCATTATACAGCTTGAAAAGATTTCTCACCAAGTCCCGGCACCCATTAGTGTGGTGGCCGATGGAGTTGTGGTAGTCGCAGAATTTACTACCATCCAAGTTGTCCTCATTCGTGTGCATTGGCTTGGCATGGGGGAGCATATTCTTTCCCCTGACTGCATTAAAAATGCCCCTAGGATTAAGAGAGAGAGATTCTCTGAACTGAATGATCTCTGGGGACTCCTCGAAAGGTCTGAAGTTTGCTGGGCGAGCACTGCCAGCCTGAGTGGTCGCCTTTTTTGGCTGGGACGATTCCCCAGTGTTGGTATTTTTCTTAGGCCAGATTCTCTTGGCCGCTTCAGGCTGCTCATTAGCCTTGGCGGCGTCCATTATCTCTTCCATTTGGATAAAGTTCCCAGCCCTCGTGCGGAAGTCCGCATAAGAAACTGGGAATGTAGTATGCATAGATTCCCAAAGCTTGGAACCTATCCTCAGACCGGAAACAACCGAGATTAGCTTCGTCTCATCGTTTACGGCCTCCCCATCGATCACCAGCCTATCGAAGCGCTCGATGAAGTCCTTGCCAGATTTAGTCAATGATTGGCGAACGTTTGCCAAACGTTGCTTTGAGGCTGGGCGAGCAGCAATGGACCCAAAGTAGGTCAAGAAATGCTGCCCCGGCTCAAGGAATGAGGTGATGGATCCGGCACCCAAAGTTGTGTACCAACGATGAGCCCGGTCTCCCAAGGTTAGGGAGAAGTTTCTACACTGTGTGGCGTCCGTTGCCCCGATTGAGGCCATGTAGTTTGAGTACTTGGACAAGTGTACTCTGGGGTCGAACATTCCATCATATGCCGCCATGGAGGGCATCTGAATTTTCCTGTGGATGGGGACGGTGAGGACCGCAACACTTAGTGGAGGAGCGGGCAGAGTGATTGGTGGGGCAGTTCCTTGCTTTGAAGCGACCACCTCTGCTCGCAAAGCCTCCATTTCCAACTTCATTATTTTTTGGGTTTCGAGGAACTGGGCGATTTGCCCCTCCTCGGCAGTCTGTGGTCGGGGGACGACGACCTCGTCTCATCGGCTCCCGCGAGATGCGGTCGGGCGATCATCATGATGTGATCGCCTGGGATAATGTCTCTCCGAATGGTGGCTGCGATAACTCTTCGCCGGAGCTCGCGAGCCCTGCCCCGGCCCCACTCGATCGAGGGCGGAGATCCTGTCTCCCTGTCCTCTCTTATCAGCTCGATCCCTGTGGTCGGATCTTTCTGGTCGGCCATCTCTCTCTGGTCGACCTCCAAGGTTGAAAGGCACACGGCGAGGAGCCCTCCCGTCTTTCTCGGCCATGCGATCAAAAATAGAATTTCGGCCTCCTCGGGAGTCTCCCGTATGGCTGTTGTGGGTGTGCTCTGCGGCTTTATTTTTTCCTCTATCTTGGGGATGCACGGAGTCCGAATGATAGGAGCGGTCGTCCTCGTCATTCACGTTGGCCCTTGCCTTTTCTTTCCGAGCTTTGTCGAAGGCCTGATCCTTGGCCTTCTCAATCTCTTCTTTCTCGTTCTGCCTCCTCTTCTCAATGAGGTAGTCAGAAAAGTCTTTTAAGTTCTGGGGATCTTTCAAGATATCCCCCAAGTTGACGTTCCCGAAAGGGTTCGGCGTTGGAAACACCGGCGGCAGAGGGAGTTCGTTCCCTCCGGGCGGTATGATTTCGTCATGATGAGTATGCTGAGACATCGTTTAAAGAGTGTCTGCTGGCAAAAGATTACAAAGATATTGCTGTTCTAAGCTTTCGACGCTTAAAAATGAAAGATTTGAGTTCTTACGCAGAAGAACGTGCTATTACAACTACTTTCTAGCAAACTAACAACAAACAAAGCTTACAAATAGAAATACAAGGAGATCAAACTCCAAAATATGTCTCGAATACCGCAAATATTCAAGAACACGAAAATAAATCAAAATACGTAAACGGTGTTCTAAAAGGTATATCTTCCGATTAAAACCTGAAATAAGGAGTTTGCAAACCGATCGCTCGATGATCGGTCGAAATTGAGATGAAGAACACGTAAAAGGACCCCTCCTTCTAGCGCCAAATGTTGTACGTACTTTTGAATGGATGATCTGGATGTGGGCTTTCGTAAGCACTAAACAAACATATTTATATGATCGGGGTTTATTACGTGTTTATATGGATTATTATGATGATTAATGAAGAAGATGCGAAGAACAATAAGAACACAGGTGTAGCTTCTTGGAGAAGCTAAAGCTTTAGAAGCTTGGGAGAGTTTATTGCTTAGGGTAGAGGGTATTTGGTAGGAATGATTACTTGAATGTTACAAATGAGCCTTTTAGGCATTATATAGTGGTTTTTGGGGCTGACCGCCCTTTACACGTGGCACCTCCATAGTGGACCCTTCTTTCTGCCCGAAAAGGTGATGGGACGGCGCATTTAATGCTAAACCGCCTCTGGTGGTCGTCCTCGGCGAGATGCCGATGAGCTGAGCTACGGTGGTCGCCGGTGAAGGTGGTCGCCCAGACCTTCGAGGAAGGTGGTCGCCATGCTCCAAGCTGTCTCCCAAGGCTTCAACACTTGTCTTCTCTTGACTATATAAACATGTGCTCGCCAACACATTTGGGCGAGAAGCTAACTAAAACATGTGCTCGCCAACATCTTTGGGCGAGCACTTAAATATATTAAATACATTACTTCTATTACATTTTCTTCATCTTGTTGACTAGTCGTCGCACGACTTTGTTGACTGGTCCTCGCCACGCAAGCTGGTGACTAGGATTGACTTGTCAAAGATTGACTTCTTTGACTAGGTATAACAACTAAATTTGAAAAGAGGTAAACTTTAGTGACAAAAATGATATTTTTCCAAAAGGACGTAATAATGAGAAATAATGTGATATTCTATTGGAAAATGTTGGTTTTGACCACATTATATAAAATATTAAGTGACAATTTTATAATCCGTTTTTGCGTAAATGGATTTAGTTGATTTGATTTCTCAAAATCAAATTTTGGGTGAATGAGAAATTAATATTAAAGTTGGTCATTTAATGAGTGAATAAATATATTGTTGAATGTATTTATTATTATATGATAATAGTAATGGATTGTGACCTATAGATATAGATATGAAATGTCATGTCTTTTGGTGAAATGATTATATTCCAAAGGTTGTGTCCTTTAGAATTATTTCATTAATTTAAAGGTGGTGTCTTTTAGAATTATTGCATTAATTTAAAAGACATACATTTTGGTGAATAGTTGATTATTCAAAAGGTTGTGTCTTTTAGAATTATTGTGTTAATTTAAAAGACATACCTTTTGTGAATAGTTGCTTATTTCTAAAGGTTGCAACTTTTGGGAAAATAAGCTTATTTTGAATAGTCACACCTATTATCTAAAGACTATTGGAAGTCTATAAATAGATCCCCCTACATTGGTCATTTTATTCATTCGAAAATTCATTTCCATTGATTCATGGTCAAGAATTGAAAACTCCAAAGCATTCTAGTATTCTAAGTCCTTGCATTAGAGTTTTATCGAAAGTTTCGAATATCCATTTTGCGATTCGCCGATAGCTTCTGATTTGTAGTGCAACAGTCGTGAAGTTTGAAGTCGTTGTATCTTGGGGACGGTTGCCAGTGATTCATGGTTCGTTGAATCAACTCTTACGACATGATTGATATGATGGAATGATATTAGGGTTGAATGTAATGAACTAGAGAATGGAATGATGATGAGAAATGAATGAAATAAGAATAGTAATTCTTATGATTGGTATTGAGAAGGAATGAAAAAGATATTTGTTATGTGATTCTAACATGATTGGTATACTACAATGAAATGTAAGGAATTTTTAAAATTTATCTTAGGGCGCGTTTGATGGCCATGTCTAATTATCAGCCGATTAACCATGTTTAATAAAGGTGCACAGATTAGCTTAGCTAGGTTGTTTAGTAAATAGTTTGGTACAATCCATTTTTGCTACAGATTACTACTGTGTATATTATTGAAATTTAGCAAAAGTAAGAGGAAATTATCTAATAACAATGAGCATACAATAATTATTTCAATTTGCATACAATAATTAAAAAGAAACAATAGGAAATTTTGAGGAACAAGAGGGAGCCTCGGAGCCTAGAGAAGGTGTGGGTAGTTGTGCCCTGTACTTTCCTTATCTTACCTTGAGGGTTTGCTCATCCCACTGTATTATATTTATACTTTTGTATTTATATATTTTCTGTTTGCTTTTACAAAAATAACCATGTTTTTACTCTTTTTTAGAATAAACTAGATATATTGGATCTACTTGTGCATGTGTGCCCTGATTAAATAATGTTAGGAATTTAAACAATATGAAATCAATGTGAGAACCAACTAATGTTGCCAGAATTTCTCTGTTTGTGTGATGCTAACAAAGGCAAAATAATAAACAATCCAGGAAAAGTTTATATATCTTGGAGCAGACTTCAACAGATGGAACAATGGAACTCTCATGGCAGAAGACAACGATAACAGGAAGGTATTAGGCATATATAAATATATTAAGAGATATTATATATATCTTGTATAATATATTTTATATATAGTAGATATGTTTTGTATCTATAAATACTCCCCTCATGTATTCTTTACATTCATTCAATGAAATAATAATTTCTCTATTCATTGTTTCTCTATATGGTATCAACGAGCCTCTCGGCTCACGCCTCGATCCCACAATAATCCTTGTAATCGTTGTTAGGCATTCTTGTTGTTCAAAACTCACGATTACAACACTCCTCCCATAACTACCGTTCGCTTGCAACTCCCGAACAAAACATCGACGGTTTCAACTCTTCACGGTACCCTCTCTGGTTAAATCACCGTGCCCAATTTTTTTTTTTTTTTATTACTCCACCGATTGTGTCCCACTCCCAATTATTCAATCTTTTCAAAGATTGTATAACTCTCCCAGCACTGCCTTTTCTCTCTCCAATCAAAACTCCACTACTACATACTTGGTTGTTGTCTAATGGGCCCGATCCACTACAGCACTACTGCTTACACCCCCAAATCTGGTAAATACACCCCCCGCATCTACGCACTCACTCCACTACTACATACACCCCACCTCGTATGCAGACCCACCCTGCTGGTATATACACCATCTCCGCCCACTCTCCTATTTCAAAGATCCCCTCCATCCCCTGAATCTTGGACTCCGGGGCCTCTCATCATATCACAACTCACCCCCATAATTTATATGTTTCCTCTCCATATTCCGGCTCGGATGATGTCATTATCGGTGATGGTAACGGTTTGAAAATTTCACATATTGGTTCCTTGTCGTTTCCTCATGTTAATATGCTAACATTCTCAAACGTCCTTTTTGTCCCACAAATGGCCAAAAACCTTATCTCTGTTTCAACCTTGTGTCGAGATAATGATGTTAACATTATTTTTGGATCTACTTATTTTCAGGTGCGGGATGGCAAAATGGGGACCATTCTCCTCACGGGGAGTCGCGTGGATAATCTCTACGTATGACCGACTCGAGCATCTCTTAACCCCACAACCTCCATCTCGGAAAAACAACCATCACCCATCTGGCATGCTCGTCTAGGTCATCCGTCCTCCAAAATCCTTTCCCATACCTTATCCAAGTATAGCTTACCTATCACGAACTCAAAACTGCATTATTGTGATTCTTGCAACTGTATTAAAAGTCATAAACTTCCTTTTTATGATTCGAGCATTATATCTAGTTCCCCCCTTGAGGTTCTTTTTTCTGATGTTTGGTCGTCCCCTGTTCTGTCAACTGAAGGCTTCAAATACTATGTCATTTTTGTTGATCACTTTAGCAAATATATATGGATTTACCCTCTAAAACGCAAATCTGATGTCCTCCCCACCTTTACATCCTTTAAAAGCATCGTAGAAAACTTCTACAACACCAAAATCAAAACCCTCTATATTGACAACGGGGGCGAATTCATTGCCCTACGATCCCTCCTGCAAACTCATGGTATATCTCATCTCACAACTCCTCCCCACACCCCTGAACACAATGGCATGTCTAAACGTCGTCGCAGACATGTTGTTGATACTGTCTTAGCCCTTTTACATCATGCCTCCATGCCCTTTACATATTGGCCTCATGCAGTTTGTGCTGCTACCTATATTATAAACCGTCTACCAAAACCCAATCTTAACATGTTGTCCTCATATCAATCCCTTCTAAAACAAACTCCCAACCTAGCCAAACTTAGAGTTTTTGATTGCTTATGTTATCCTTGGCTCCGCCCCTACACTTCCCATAAATTAGACCCTAGATCCACTCCATGTGTCTTCATTGGATACTCTTCTACCCAAGCTGCTTATCTTTGTCTTGATTTAAAAACCAACAAAATATATACCTCTCGCCACTCCTAAAACTGCTCCTGATACACCCCCTACCTTAACAGATACACCCCCCCAATCTGCCAGACACACCCACTGTTTTAATTTATCCACCCCCTGCACCCACCAGTACACCCCTGGCCCCTTCCCCCAATCCTACCCCTCCCACAAACCTTACGAATACACCCCCTCCCCAAAATATACCATCTCTCGACGAGAATCCAGCCCCGCCACCACCCCCATTACCTGCACCCCCTGTCCTCTTAATACACCCACCAGCCCAACGCCCAGTCCTGTTGCACCCCCCAGATTACTAAGTACACCCCCATCAACTCCAAACCCTAATTCCACTATACAAACCCTTGATCTCGAGTCGCCAGATGCTCCCTCACTGCCATCCCCACCTATACAACAACGAACTCGAATGGTCACTCGGGCCCAAAACAATATCTTCAAACCAAATCCGAGGTATGGACTATCTTCTACTTTATCTTCTGACACTGAACCTAGCTGCGTCTCTCAGGCATTAAAACGTGTACGATGGAGGGAGGCCATGTCATCTGAATTTAATGCCCTTCTAAAAAACGGTACTTGGGATTTAGTACCACCTGATGATTCTGCAAACATTATTGGTTCGAAGTGGGTCTTCAGCATCAAACGGAAACCAGACGGTTCCTTAGACAAGTACAAAGCTCGACTTTTCGCCAAAGGCTTTCACCAACACCCTGGGTTGACTTTTCTAAAACATTTAGTCCTGTGGTCAAACCAGCAACCGTTCGAGCAGTCCTGAGTATTGCAGTCACCAAAGATTGGCCACTTCGTCAGTTCGATGTGAATAATGCTTTCCTTCATGGTTCCTTAGCCGAATCTGTATTTATGGCTCAACCACCCGGGTTTGTTGACAAAACCTTCCCTACATATGTGTGCAAGTTACATAAATCCATCTATGACCTGAAACAGGCACCTCGAACTTGGTATTTTGCTCTTCGAACCTTCTTGGAGAGTATTGGTTTCATTCACACCAAATCTGATGAGTCTCTCTTTGTATACAACAAATTCGGTATAACTGCTTATTTTCTCGTGTATGTTGATAATCTAATCCTTACAGGAAACAACACCTCGTTCCTCACAAAAGTGGCCTCAGACCTTAGTACAAAGTTCTATGTCAAAGACTTAGGCTCACTTTCCTATTTCCTAGGTGTGGAAGTGCTCCGTACTAAGAAAACTTGCTTTCTCTCCCAACGTAAGTATATCATTGACCTACTCACCAAATATAATATGCTCACTTCCAAACCTGTCCAAACCCCTCTCTCCACCTCTACTCGTTTTCGTTTATCTCTTTCTGATGGAACACCGCCCACTGATATCACCCAATATCGTCAAGTTCTTGGAAGTCTCCAATACCTCCAACTTACTAGACCTTATATTGCTTTTGCTGTGCATAAATTGTCTCAATTCATGCATGCTCCCACCACAACTCATTGGGGCACTGTAAAACGCCTCCTTCGATATCTTAATGGAACTAGAGATGTTGGAATTACCCTCCGCCCCAACCCATCTGACTCACTTCACTGCTTTACGGATGCTGATTGGGCCAGAAATACTGATGATCGTACGTCAACAAGTGCATATATTGTCTTTCTTGGACCAAATCCCATCTCCTGGGCTTCCAAGAAACAAAAGTCGGTTGCTCGCTCCTCCACTGAAGCAGAATATCGCGCCATTGCATCAGCTGCCTCTGAGGTATAATGGTTAAAATCTCTCTTTCAAGAACTATGTTTTACCATCAAAACTCTCCCTGCCATCTACTGCGACAATATTGGTGCGACGTATCTTTGCTCCAACCCGGTTTTTCACTCTCGAATGAAACACATTGCCATTGACTATCACTTTGTTCGGGATTTGATTAAAACAACTCAGTTACGTGTTTCACATGTGTCTTCCGAAGACCAACTAGCCGATGCTCTCACAAAGCCTCTTGCTCGTTCTCGTCTTCAAATGCTGATGATCAAGATTGGACTCTCCTATGGAACTCCATCTTGAGGGGGCGTATTAGGCATATATAAATATATTAAGAGATATTATATATATCTTGTATAATATATTTTATATATCTTGTAAATCTTTATTTCCTTAGATAGAGTTATTTCCTTAAATTAGAGATATATAGTAGATATGTTTTGTATCTATAAATACTCCCCTCATGTATTCTTTACATTCATTCAATGAAATAATAATTTCTCTATTCATTGTTTCTCTATAAAAGGTGCATGGTAGTTTCTTAATTCTCAACTTTATGGCATTCAGTAGAATTGCATTAAAAAAATGGTTTTAAATGCATTTCCAATTTATATGTGAATAGGATATGGAGGATGACACACTCAGTTGCAGTAATGATGATGGATTCACTCTAGTACCCTTGCCCAATCAGTTTACTGCTTTAAACAATAGTCTTGTGAAAGAGGCAGAAAATTTCACTCTAGTCCTTCATACGAGTTTCAGCAATTTCATGAGGTGTTCTTTCAGAAGCTAATTACATCTGCTAGAGAGTTCTTCTTACCTCCTGAAAGGTTTAGATTTGCTGTGGTTCGTGATAAATCACTTCTTCTGCTGCTAAATATTGAAGAGCCAAGTTCATGGTTGGTGACTGTCCATTTTTCGGGGTGTCCCAATTGTTCTAAGATTCTCAAAGAAGTGGATGAGCTAAGATCCATATTGGAATCCCAGCCATCACTTGTTTCAGTGGTAAGTTGTCTATCACGCTTTATTTAGTATCTCTATCTTCTCAGACATTTTAATATCAATGGCTTTAAATGCAAATACAAAATTGTTAGAATGTTATGTGAAAATAGATTTTGCAGTGTATGTTTAATGTATGACCATTTGAAACTCGAGAAATTTACATTATGGATGTCCATCATTGAATTAGTTTTCCTACTTATTAGCCTAAGGATGTAATAACCCTATTCTTTGCCCCTTAGAAACTTACACCTACATCACATTACCCAGCTAATATTGATCCCATCTTCCTGTAACATTTATGAATATTTCCTCTTCTAAAAGAATTATGAACTTGTTGATGTCTCCTTTTTAGTGGAATGGAAGGAAAAAAAAAAGTGTCTGCTCCATACACGGTAATTCAATTTGCTGGACAGATGGCCCGGCAGCCCGCGTAAGGCCAAACAAGTATAATAATAACTTTCCCAGTTGGTTTGGTGTGATTATGAGAAGAATGATTTCACTTAAACATAAAGGTCAATGTGTTTTGCACGCTTGTGGGCCACTGAATTTTGATTGAGGAACAAGGCAATCTTATTATCGTGAAGTATATATAGTTGGTAGGTTTGGCAAGGAAACACGTAGCTCTCGAAGAAGGTTCGTAACCCAAATAACATTAGTCGCTGCATTTGTAATTGCTCAGTATTCAGATTCACAACTAGATTTGGAGATTGTAGACTCCTTTTTGGGACTCGCTCCAAGAGGCTAGTTTAGGTCCGGTGAAGATAGAGTAGTCGTACGTTGAGCGTCGAGAATCCAAGAATCGAGCCTAGTCTGCGTCCAAGTAGGCGAGAAGACGAGGATGACCACAAGTGATTTGTAGGAAAAAAACCCATAGTCCCCTTCACATAGCGAAGGATGCGTTTGACTACCTGAAAGTGGTCGTTGGTCGAGTGATGGTTAAATATTGAAGGCGCCGACTAGAGATCTATATAGAGTGGGATTCACATAAGGATCCCCATCGAAACATAAGACGTCGGTTGTAGCAAGAGGAGTAGCAACAAGTTTAGCATCAAGAAGTTCGGCACGAAGTAAGATATCGCGAGCATATTTGGTTTGACTTAGAAAGATGCTTAAATCAGTGCATGCGGCCTTTAGGCCGAGGAAGTACTTCAGGTCACCTAGATCTTGATTGCAAACTCCTTTTGGATGCGACACTACAAAAAAGCTGAGATTTAGAGACAGATTAGATACCATAAACACCGTCTCTAAATAGGTTAAAAATGGATTTTGGAACCATTTTCTATCACATGGTATCTAATGTCAAAAACGGTTTTCTAAATTCCGTTTCTAATAAGGGACATGTTTGAGACTGTTTTTTTCGGTTTCTAAACGATATACGACCCGTTTTACATCCGGGTTAAGAATCCATCTATATTTTCGTTCCTAATTAGAAATGACGTTTCGTCGTCTCTAATCGTATCTAAATGAGGAACAACCCGTTTTACATCCGGGTCAAGAATTCGTCTGTAATTTCGTTCCTAATTTGAATCGATTTTTTCCAAACCCAACCCGAAGCCCGAACCCATTCCCAACCCAACCGACAACCCAATCCAACCCGAAGCTCGCAACCCAACCCACAACCCGAAGCTCGAACCCAACCCAAACCCAGCCTAACCCACAACCTGAAGCCCACCCCACCCCGCAACCATTTAAATGACCATTTATTTGGTCTATGTGGAAATTGAACCCTGGTGGTGGGCACCCGCCACTTCGATAGATAACTCTTTTATTTTTTCTTTTAATATTAATTGTATAGGTATATTCATTTTATAATTTTTTAAATTCATTTAATTTATTTCTTTAACATATATTCAAATTGTAACTTTTAAATCTATAAATGTAATTTTTTGTTATTAATTTCTAAATTGTATATGTATTCAATTTTGACTCATTTAATAAAATAATTTCACATATATAATTTTGACCCGTTGTCGTTGCTCCTTCATTTTTATTCCAATTTGTATTTGTATTATTTTATTTATTTTAACTTTTATTTCAATTGATACATTTAGTTTTCCTTTCCTAGATATTGTACTATTTTGTTGCACCATAATTTCTATTTCAAACATACATTTGGTTTCCCCTCCTATACCACATATTTTATTATCTTGTTATCATACTATTTTTAGAGATATTTTCTGCAATATATTTTTCATAATTTTGAATTTGGTCTCTACAAATTAGATTCAACATAATTTGTCACTCTCCCAAATTCAACATAACGTTTAGATTCTTTTAGCAACGATTCTTTTGTTTGTAATAACTCATTTTCTAAATGTATGATATAAATTATATTTATACTAACTCATTTTTTAAATGAATGATATAATTTTTTTAATCTAAAAACTATGGGAACTTTTTAAAAAACCTTATGCAACATTCTTTAATTTTCTAAATGGATGATAGAAATTATATTTATACCAACTCGTTTTCTAAATTGATGATATAATTTTTTTAATCTTAAAACTATGGGAACTTTTTAAAAAACCTTACGCAAAATTCTTTACAAGTCTTTTATAAATATATTTAGAAACTTTCAAAAATTATTAAGTGGCCCCCTATTTGGAATAAGGAGGACATTTGATAGTATCAAAATGTGTATGACTTCAAATATTAGTAAATAAGTATTTTATTAATTATCTACTGTACAATGTATTACTTCAATTCAAATGTATTTTAAATTGATATTTTATTAATTATTTATTGTACACAAAGTTTTAAATTGATATATTACAATAAAGGCTTGATAACTCGTCGATGTTGATTAGAGAATGGATTCTTGAAATATTTTCATTGATATATATATATATATATATATTATCATATAAAACATATTTTCATATAAAAGATATGAAAGATATAACATAATATATATTATTATAATATCTATGTTTATCTATATGTTTATCCTTATATATTATATATAGAAGATATATTTGATTGTTTTATTTTTACTATCTGTTAATTAAATAAAAGAGTAAATTAATTAATATAACTCAACCCGATTCTTAATTATATATATAAGGATATATAAGTTGCCGGTCTTGCTTGATTTATAGAATAATTCTTCATTCATAGATATTTTAAATTAAATATTTTAATGTACGTTTAATACGCAGATAATACTCTTCATGGGGCGTCCACTAGTGACTTACGAGGAAGGCTGGGTCGTCGTTATTTTAAACGTTGTTGATTCATAGATATTTTAGTGACTTACGAGGAAGGCCGCGTTGTTGTTCCCCTACACCTCCGATTGAGGATCCTCGAATATACTTCCTCCTCCTGTCGTGTCGCTGCATCCTTCGTCTTCAGTTTTTATTGCACTTTATTTTATTTCGTGTACCACCTTGTCTCGTTGTATATCGGGGAGAAAAAATGATTGTTTAGAGAAGGTGGTATTCGTATCTAATCCGTATCTAAAACTCTCGAAACTAAAAGTCGTATCTAATCCGTTTATAATGAGAGACGATTTTATTTTCGGTTTCAAATCTCGATTTTTTAACAAATCCGTATCTAAACCGTACCTATTAGAGATGGATTAGGTTTCCATCTTAAAATTTTGGTATCAAAATCAGGCTTTTTTTGTAGTGCGGGTCTGCGGGAGACAGGCTGAGATATGTTGGAATCGTCGTTTCCAATAATAATAATGGCATTGATATAGACGAGTAGATAGAGAAGAATGTGACTAGTGTTGAAGACAAATAAGGAGTTGTTTCACTTGCTTTTAATGAAACCGAGGGTGAGAAGGAAATCAAAAAACTGTTTGAACCAAGCGTGAAGGGCTTGCTTGAGGCCATATATGGTTTTGTTTAGACGACATACGTGAGTGGGATAGTGAGGATCAATGTGACCCGGAGGTGGGGAAGGAGCCAAGGCCTAAGTGTTGTTCGAGTGGAGGGCCTTGAGCTCGTCTGACTTTGCAACATCAAATCAGGAGATTTAGAAGTGGATTTGAAGCACTTCGGTTCAGAGCATTAACAACAAAATCGAGGATTTTGAAGGATTCTTGATCTTTAATATACCGTCCTTGGATCGAGTGCGCATTGGGTGAGTTGGGCGAGAAATGTCCTGGCGATGAGGTGGTGAAGGAATGGAGAGAGAAGGATATTAAGGAGCAAGCAAAGGTGTTACCCGAACCGGAGAAGGTGCCGAGAAGTAAGCAGGTGGCGAAGGTAGTGGCGTCGAAGAGGCGAGATCAACTTGGGGAAGTAGTGTGGGAGGTAAGATGCAGGCTGAGTAGGGGGCGGAAGAGGAAGACGAAGGAAGAGCTGAGCGGGGTGGTGGCGTGGGCACTGAGATCAGAGGATCAGCAAAAGCCGAGTACCCCAAATTATGTTGGGATGATACCGAGGTGGTAGAGGCATATGGAAAATGTTGTTCGTCAAACTAAGCATGGTGAGCTATGTAAACATGAGAAGTGAGAGGGTTAAGACATAATAGAAACCAGCATGACGAGAACTATAACCAAGAAACACGCAAGGCAAAATACGAGGAGAAAACTTGTTAGTGGAATAATCACGTAGGCACGGATATACACGACAACCAAACACGTTAAAGACATCATAATTTGGAGATTTTGAGAACACTAATTGAAAGGGAGTTTTGTTGTGGAGGAAGGAGGAGGGCAGACTGTTTAAGAGAAAAACAGTTGTCGCAAAAGCCTCGCCCCAAAAGGTTATGGGGACCGATGAATGAAAAAGTAAGGCAAGACTCATTTCTGTCATATGAGTGTTTAATTTCTTAATTTCTTTCAGTTCGGTCATTTTGGGTCGGAGTGTAAGGACACGACATAGTGTGTCTACCATTTTGGCGAAGTAATCCTTAAAGACAATTATTTGTAAACTCAGTACCACCATCTGAATGAAATCTTTTTATTTTAGAAGAGAATTGTGTTTAATTTCAACTAAGGCTTTAAATTGCAAAAAAACAACATAGAAGTCTGATTTTAAGCGAAGATGGTAATACCAAACAAATCTTGAAAAACATCAACAAAGATAGCTTAATAATGAAATTTATCATGCGATCGAGGTACGTAACTAGGGCAGGACCCCATTGATCACAGTGAATTAAGTCTAACATAAAAAAATGTTCGACGTGTATTATCCGCAAATGGGAGGCGAGTATTAGAAGGTTGACAAGAAGAGCAAAGAGTATGTTTAGGGAAAATAGATGTAACAGAAATACGAACAAGATTTTGTTTAACATTTTAATAATATCATAATTGGACATGGTCGAGAAGATATTATTATGCCATAGCTCGAAGGAGACACAAACATGATGACTATGTAATGCTTCAACCATGCTCCATGTCAAGAAGTCTACTGGATTAGACGTCTCCAAACCAAGTAGAAATCAGGAGATATAGGAAATAACCCAAGCTAAGATAGTAATTCAGAAACGTAATCAACGAGACATACATCACACAAAGGATTCAAGTCTACATCCACTGGACCAGACGACATCAACTTTGATTGATCAAGAATGTTTACACACTCATTCACTCGGAAATTGAAATTTATCCTCACTTCACTCGTTAACTCACACAACTCAAAGATGAATGCTCGTACTAGCTCGAAACTTTACAAAGTACAATTACAAGAGTATTTATACTATCACGATGATTGTAGCAGTTACGTAGCAGTTTAGAAATTAGAACCGTTTGCAACCGTTTATAACCACCCATGTGCTTAGTTTATTGCCCAACCAAATGACAGTTAACCCCCTTGTTAGTTGTAACTGGTTACACTGTCTGTAACCATGTATTCAGAAGACTTGTCCCAAAATCAGATGACTCCCCTCATCTGATCAACTCTTCTAATCTTGGTCAAAAGACTGACTTTACTGATAGACATCTACTCTGCTGATCTTACGTATTCTTCTGGTCTGATCACCACAGTTGATTCTAAGCATCTCCTCCTCAGCTGATTGAACACTTCCACTTATCTAATTCGGCCGAAGTCACCTTGCCTGGCTCCTATGAGCTGATGTGAGATTATGAGATAACATTCACACTCCAAGATGTAGAGGCCGTTATCATGGCGCCCCCGAGCTAAAACCGTTCTTGTGTCTCAATTCTAAATTTCAAACATCTTGTCAGTAAAAAAAATATTAACATTATAATCATTAATTTGTGAGCTTTCTAACAGAAACCAAGTTCTTTGTAATATGCCACACGACCAAGACATTAAATAAAGATAATTCTAATTAGGATATCCTAGATTACCAATACAGTATGAGGGACAAAAAGGGAATTACCATTACCAACTACCACGCAATCAGCACTTGAATAGGCAGATGAGGAATCGAGGACAGCTAGCGAGGAGTTCATGTGAGCCGAAGCGCCAGTGTCAACATACCAATCTGGTTGAGAGAAGGCAGAGGGCGAGCAGGAAGCTCGAAAGGCTTGGGGCATGTTTTATCCACAGCGCATGGGCACGCTGATGGTTGAGGCAATCATTGGTTTTCTTACAATTCTCGAAAACCTCTTTCTGCTCCCTTCTAATATATAGCCACTTCTTGTACACAGTCTCAAATTCAGCTTTCAGGCCAATCTGCAAAAATGATTTTTTTAACAGCACCAGCTTTCTCCAAAAGCTCATTTATGTGAGTTTTACTCCACAATTTTAAGTCATTCTTGAACCATCTTAATTTTTGTTTCAATACATAATCTGCCCGTCCCTCACATACTTTTTGATTAACAATTGTTATAGTTTAGACTAGAAAGTAAAAGGTATAACATTGTCTAGAGAAAGTAATGACTATTTTGAATATTTTTTACTACAAACATGTATGTTGTAGACTGTTGATAGCATTTGGAAAAACATTCATTCACACTATGCAAGAAACACCAAAAGACAATGGGGATTCCCGGTTGTCATATCTGATTTTTGCCCGTTGTCTATCCAATTGTTGTCGGAGTTCTAGACTACTTTTCAACAAAGGTACATTTGATTCTTCAAACTCTTGTATTAACAAAAGGTACATTTGATTCCTCGAAACTCTTGTGCAAGGGGAAACACCACTGATGTGATTGTTCAGAGAAAAACTGTGTTAAGATTGAAACAGATTAAAGACATGGAGTATAAGCTAACTTATGTTTACTTATCGAGCCTCTAGCAGTGTAATGCTCATTGTATTTTTTGAACTTGTTGTTCCTGGGCTAACTGGTTTTGCAGTCATGAAAACATCTCTTGCAGCGAAAAAACCGGGACGTTTAGGTCCAGGCAAGGGACCATCATTGCTCAGCATCTGTACCACTGAAGCCATGCCTGGCCTATCTTCTGCGTGTTCTTGAACACATAAAAGACCGATATGGATTGATCGCTCTATTTCTGATAAATAGCTTGAATTTCTGAGACAAAAATCAACCGTTTCGTCTGACTTTTTTTCTTTGTAAAGCATCCATACCTGTTATATTTGCTCATAGGATTATTTTCATATCAAATAAATGTTCAAGATTCTACAAGGCCGGATGTAATACTTACATGTCCAAGAAGGTTGAGGTGATGATCTTCATTAATAAATCCCCTGTTTTTCTTACCACTCACAATCTCAAGGACTAGAACTCCGAAGCTAAACACATCTGATTTCACTGAAAACAGACCCTCAATAGCATATTCTGGGGACATGTAGCCACTACATAAGAATGATTGCAATAAATTACATTGCAAGAAAAGGAAGTGTATGTAATGTATCAAGGCATGAAGAACTATACATACAAAGTTCCTACTACTCGGCTTGTGTTGGCTCCAGTTTCATTCCCTCCAAAAGTTCTAGCAAGACCAAAGTCTGATATCTTTGGGTTCATATCGGAATCCAGTAATATATTGCTGGCTTTAAGGTCTCTGTGGATAACCCGGAGACGGGAATCATGATGAAGATACATAAGGCCCCGAGCAATACCATTTATAATATTGAGGCGCCTAGGCCAATCTAGTAACATGCTTTTTGTTGGATCTGCCGAAAGGAAGAACCCACACTTATAATATACATATATATATGTGTGTGTGCACGCTAATGCTATCATAGCTATGTTGTACTGCTATAAATGTCATTAAGTATCATGTAAAACTTATTCTAGTAAAGATGTAGCAAATTGAGCAAATTTGCTGAATAAGGAATCCTTACCGAAGAGTATTATGTCCAAACTTTTGTTGGTCATATATTCATAAACCAGCATCATGTCATCTCCTTGATAGCACCATCCTAGAAGCTTCACTAGATTCCGATGCTGAAGTTTAGCAATACACACTACTTCGTTCTTGAACTCATCTACTCCTTGAAGGGACGTTCTTGATAGACGTTTCACACCAATTTCCAGTCCGTCTTCTAGCACGCCCTAACATCAAAACACACTAATATCATAGTTGCTCACTATTTTACTGAATATAGATGATATGGAATCAGTTTTACTTTGTTTTTACTAATCAACTTTTGAGATTTTTTTGGCTCAATTACATAACTCAAACACTTGAAGCAATAAATATAGATTCAATTCTACCTTGTAAACAGGTCCAAACCCACCCTCCCCAAGCTTATTGTTGATCGAAAAATTGTCAGTAGCTTTAGTTATTGTGGATAAATCAAACAGTGGTAGCTCGAGTACCTCATTTTGATTTAGACCAGGGTGATTATCCACGCTGTTCAGTCTCGTCCTGCCTGCAACATGAGTGATATATTATCCAACGCATGGTAGCAATTTACATAGTAACATAAGCATTGTATTTCTATATGCCCTAGCTTCACAACATAAAATAACTCGTCTCATACCTTTTACGAGAAGCTGATGATTCAACTTATTTCTTTTCTGCAAATAGAACACCAGGCTTAGGCTTAGAAGCAATATTCCAGTTACCAGGGAAAATACCACTATAAGTATTTTTCGTTTCCTTCCTCCTGAGTCTGTAGGAATATCTATTGAAATAAAACATTATTTTTACATGTCGACAGAGAATAGAATGCATAGTGCCGAAAACCATAACATTCATAATATTGTACAGAAATAGAAAATTAAAATAGAATAACAAACTTATATAATAGCTAGAAAACCTACCAAAACTAAGAAGCAATGATATCTATCTTAATTATATGTATAATCTAACACATAAATAGTTAACCCCCAATTCTGTAACAATTACACAACAGTTTTATGTCATGAATCACAGCTAATACTTATACATCATTTTTCCATTGTTTATTGGAATGAGTTCTTACCTAACTCAGAAGAAGCCATCCTTATATAGATAACTTGTCCTGGAGCCATGTCTCTGATGTCAACAAGTTCACCGAACCAAAGAAGTCATCCATTTTCGCCTCTGCTTATATTCAGACTTGCTTAGGCCATACATGAGCAATTGTTCAAGCCTGTTACCTTGCATTCTTCAAGAGTCATAGTCGTGTTGTACCACGAATGCTGAGTGTTAGGCAATTTCACACCTGAATACTTTAAAAATGCATCTCCATTTTCACAATTCAATGGTGTCCGTCTAATGCACCCATGCGACCAATCTCCTCCACCCCAACTGTCAGGATCTTTAGGTTTGAATTTATTCAAGCATCCACAATTAATAGGCGTATGTTCAACATTACATCTACCATGTGGACCACAAAAATTATAAATATCACAAGTATCTGACTGAAAAGTAAGATACAAAATCCAACCTTGTATTTGATGCTCCCAAATCCACCTCTGTCCAATACCAGTATCAACCTTGTGTATGCTGAGTTGTTGAGGAGCTTGGTGTGATAGTACGCCTCCTCGTTGTTTACGAGCACCTCAAACATAAAAATCGTGTTCTTTCTCAAGATATGGCTCCCACTAAAGGCTACACCATTCCAGGGCCCTGAGCTATACCGCAAAACTTCACCTTCTTTTATCACGTTCTGTGGATAACCAGTAGGATCACAATGAAATGTATAATTTCCTGATGCTGGATTATCGTTGTTCTTTGGTGACGTGAGATAGACTTGTACGCCGGTCTGAAAGTTGACGCCGAGCTTCATCCCTGGTAAAAGAGTATCAGTTGGATGCTCGAAACTCTGCCACACAAAATTCTCGGGGTTATCATCATCTGCATCTTTTATTACAAGATTCCCCGAGTTGAGCAGCTGTGCAACAGGAGTCAGCACAGTTCTTGATGCATTAGTAGACCAAATAATATGATTAGTAGCATTTACAAGTACTAGAAGCCCTGGCTGTATGACTTTGAGCTCCCCTGATGCATCTTTGAGTGGATTATCTCTGTTGGCAATCCACACCACAGTTGTTCCTGGTATCTTCTTGTACCATATTCCGACGTCGGAATTCTCCGGGCTGAAGAAGCCCAATTCGAAGGCTCCACCAGATGAAATCAACGTTGTAGTAGCGTTATCTGTAAGTAAGTGAGAGTTATTTAAGGTGTCAGTTGAATGAGTGGAGGTAATGATGAGCAATAAAGGGAGAGAGTATTTTGTGAATGTGGAATTCATAGTTCTGGTTTAACGAACGCTTAGCAGAAAAGCAGAGGCTTAATAATGTTAAGACTTTAAGAGTAAACTAGCGTAAGCTTTAGAAATGTGGTCGTGGAATTCTACGTGAGCCTCAAATTTCTTACGGTTGACCTGGAACAGATAAGTCGTCATATGACACATAAGTGCTAATTTTTTATTTTTTTTTGAAGTCTCAGTATTCACTAAATACTAATTTAGGGATCAATCCATAGTCCACTTGTGATCGCCCCGTATGGATTGAAATTGTTTGCACATGAATCTGAAGAGAAAAGCACACTACTAAGTCCCAAACCTACAACTTCTTGGGATTACATAAGTGCTAATTTAACAAAACACATTACCTTTTCATGTCAACGGTAAAATAATTGATATGTAAGTTTAGGTGACGCAGTGAAGATGTTTGATGAAATGCTTGAGATAAATTTGCTAGTATGCAGCTGGCTAGGACGACGCTCAGATATTGTTGAAGAGCAGGAAAACAGGTTTGCGCTGGGTAGAGGAAGGGATCCATACTTTTGAGGTGGTAATCTCTATTTTTTTCTCAATCACCGGAACACCAAAGCTAAAGGCATCTGATTTCACCAAGAATAGGCTGTCCACAGCATATTTTGGCGACATTTAGCCACTTAAAGAATTTTGTTTCATCTAAACTTTCAAACTAATAGAGAGGTGTGGAATCGCGGGAATTGAACCTAGTAACATATTGTGGTCTTTGTATAGGATAACTCGGAGACAGGAGTCTTGATTAAAATACATATAGCCTCGGGAAATGCTATATAGTTTCATAAAATTAATGTAAAAAAGAGTTTTCATAGCATACCATTCCGAAAAATATATTGATAAGCCATTGATTATGTATGTATCATCTTACAAATTGAGAATAATATATTCACTGTTAGCATGCACTGTTATGAAAATCAAGCAAAAAAACAAGAAGCTTTGATTCGGGGTTTTAACAACGGTTTCAGAAGCTAATAGACAACGGAAACTAAGAATTGTGAAAATGGAGACAATGAACACAGAATTTACATGATTCAATCGTAAAAATGTACATCCGCATTGGAACAAGACACAACCACGCTTCACTGTAATCAACCAACTACAAATTACACACACCAACTCTAAAATCCGGATGGAAGATGGGGCAAATCCCAATGAATAATAGATTTGTGTTGTAGTTTGAGATGAAAGGGGTGTGGACTTGATCATCTTGCTAAAATGTCCTAATTTCTGCATGAAACATGCTTTAGAATTAGGATCTAAACTAAATGTATTTTTTACTCCCTTACGCATTTTGATTTCGGAATAATTTACAAATTTTGGCACGGAATCAAGAACAATTGCCTAAAATATGCTATATATTTCAAACTTTGAAATTGGAAAATTATATAAATCAGAAATTCAGATCGTCTACACTATGCAATTCATTATCACAATTGAAGAAAATCAATGACGCGAAATATGACAGAAAAGGCAGGGGCATAGTTTCACATTCATCAATTTAATTTATGCAATGACTGTTAGATAAACAATTAATACACATTTTCTAGAGAAAGTAACAACTTAAATGACATGATTTTGATTTATTTTTCCTACAAATATATATGCGTGTTGTATGTCTGTAGCTAGGCTGTTGCTAGCATTTTGAGAGACAGTCATACAATCCAGTACTAAAAACAGCTTACCGACTATGTCATTGTCCAGAGAAAAACTCTGTTGATATTGAAACACATGGAACATAAGCTAAGTAGAATTTATTTATCGAGCCTCGAACAACGTAAGGCTCATTAAGTTTTTTGAACTTGTTGTGCTTTGGCTAACTGAAGTTGCACTCTTGAGTACATCCCTTGTAGTGAAAAAACCTGGACGTTCAGGTTCGGGCAGGGGACCATCGTTGCTCAGCATCAGTACCACTGAAGCCATGCCTGGCCTATCTTCCGTGGTTTCTTGAACACATAAAAGACCGATATGGATTGATCGCTTTATTTCATGTAAATTTCTCGAATTTTTGAGACAAGAATCAGCTGCTTCTTCTGACCTTTCTTTTTTTTAAAGCATCCATGCCTGTTATATTTGCTCATAAGATTATTTTCATATCAAATAAATATTCAAGGATAAAAAGTGCTACTTCTTACCTTTTGATCTTTAAACAATGATATGTCTTGAGTTATGTTCTCGTTTAGGACCTTGAAGCTTGCATGTACTAGAAATACTCATTCATGACGAAAAGTGGAGAATTGAATATTCATTGTAATTTTCATTTGAAGAGATTATTTGAGAGAGCATGGTCCACTTTATTTATGATTTTTAGAGTGGAAGTGGATTTGATTTGTTTGTTCGATACTATGAAGTTTTATTTCTGAAAAGATAATGAATTTTTAATATTGCATGAGATGATTCTTTTTTAGTGATGAAACATGATTTGAGCATTCTGAGGTACTTAAGGGGCAGTAGCCCTAAGTAACTAAAATGATAAGTACGAGCGTTTTGAGGTATTTTAGGGCCAGTAGCCCTAAATGAGTGAAATGATAAGCCTGAAAACTAGAGTTGATGAAAGGATGGAGATGAATGGAGAAAGAAGGAGAGAAACCGTACCAAGGAAGTCCAGTCCAGAGAGATATAGGAATTCAAGGAGGATTGAAAATGCAGGGGAAGAAGACACAGCACGTTCAGGCCCTCGGGGAAGGTTCGAAAAATATATCCCTCGGAAAATAGAACCAGCAGAAGTTTTAGAGGTAGCAGGAGGTTACCCTCATGTGAGGTTCCCTTACTCCAGAAATAGAGGTCCGCAGAACTCCAAATCTGATAAGTTCTGCCGATTTCACAACGACTACGGCAACGATACAAATCAGTGTTGACACTTAAAGGATAAGATAGAGAGGATGATCCAAGCAGCTCATCTTAAAGAGCTCACATTCAGGGACAAGCAGGGCCCTCGAGGGCTAAAAAGAAAAGACCAAGAGGGGAAACCAGACGAGAAAAAGAGAGAGCAGAGAAAGGTTACGGAGGATCAACCTCCTCCCTCTCAAAAAAGGGGGACAATCCACATGATCATGGGAGACCCCTTTTGGTGTATCTTTACAGGATTGATTTGGGACTGATATACGAGTAAACTGGGAGATCTACATGTCACACCAGAAGCTGAACCAGAACATAATGAAGAAGTTTCCCCTCAGGAGCTCCCCAAACTTGAGTTGAGTATCCAAGACCTCGAGGTCTAGGAACCAGATCAAGAGACGTAAAATCAATAACCAGGACCTAGGGGTCCAAGACCTTGAGGTATGTCAGAGATGAGAATACACATGAGAACAATTGAGGGCTGCAAAGTCCCTGAGAAATTTGATGGGTAATTTTACCCTCTCAATAGAGGGGAAAACTTAGATCTGGTAAGGCGGTTAGCATGAGCTAGGTATGACTTGCATTTATTATTTGTGAATTTAATAAGATATGATGTTCCTGATCATTCTAATGACATTGAATTGATGTCCTCATGAATGTTTGTGATCATTTTATCTTGTCTATGATGAATGATGAGCCCATGAGGAGGGGTTGGAGATCCTAAAGGTGCTTGAGGAGCTCGAGAGAGCAGGATTATATTAGAGAATAAAGACTGAGTTCAGGGGAGCCCTGGAGGACCCCCCAAATTATTCTGAGGTTAGATCTATCCATGTCTTCATACCTCTGAATAGTTCACTAATTTGAAGGGTGTGGAGAGAATTTTGAGACTTGGAAGCGAAACCTCTAGATTTGAGATTCTAAAGAGCGAAGCCAAACAGCGTTGAGAGGCTGGAGGTTCAAGAAAAGACCATGTGCAATGAAGTTAAACCTCGACCTGCTCAAGGAGCTGTAGATGTACGAGAGATATGTGCAACTCCGAAGATGAATACGGAGGTAACAAGTTAGTTCATATTATTTGTGATTTTTATGTTCCGATAGCCAGGAAATTGATGGCTAAGATGCTAAGACGAAGATGGAGAATACCCGATTGGCTATGAAGCAAACTTCATCATGTTGAGGACTGGAGATCAGATTGCAACCTCCGAGATGCGGCTATGAAGTCAACTTAGTATATCTGTGGGGCAATACCCCTGAACGACCAAGGTCAAAGACCATATCCCTGGAGGACTGAAAGTTATATCCCTGAAAAGGGGACAGAATAAACCTACAGGTACGGAGCGAAAGACACTCTAAGACCACGAGGCCAAGAAGAGTCAGAGAAATTGAGTAGGTTCTGATGAACCTCACTCTGAGAAAATTGCGTAGGTTTCGATGAACCTCACCCTGAGAAATTGAGTAGGTTCTGACGAACCTCACTCTGAGAAAATTGCGTAGGTTCCGATGAACCTCACCCTGAGAAATTGAGTAGGTTCCGATGAACCTTACTCTGAGAAAATTGCGTAGGTTCAGATGAACCTCACCCTGAGAAATTGAGTAGGTTCTGATGAACTTCACTCTGAGAAAATTGCGTAGGTTCCGATAAACCTCACCCTGAGAAAATGAGTGGGTTCCGATGAACCTTACCCTGAGAAAAGCGCAGGTTTAGACAAACCTCACCCTGAGAAAATGAGTGGGTTCCGATGAACCTTACTCTTTAAAGCGCAGGTTTAGACAAACCTCACCCTGAGAAAATGAGTGGGTTCCGATGAACCTCACTCTGAGAAAAAGCGCAGGTTTAGACAAACCTCACCCTGAGAAAATGAGTGGGTTCCGATGAACCTCACTCTGAGAAAAAGCGCAGGTTTAGACAAACCTCACCCTGAGAAATTGAGTAGGTTCCGATGAACCTTACTCTGAGAAAACGTGAAGGTTCCAATGAACCTCACCCTGAAAATTCGAGCAGGTTCGGATGAACCTCACCCTGAGAACTTGAATAGCTTCTGATGAACCTCACTCTAAGGGAAATGCTTAGAGACGGTATTTAGAGCTCTATGATCCAACATATTCCCAGAATGATTAAAGAAGAAGCTCTACCCATTATATCCCTAGAGGCTTGGGGGAATAGATGACATCCAGAGTTATAAGAGATTTTCAAACTCACACCAAAGAGACACTAAGGCTAACTCATCTTACTTTTTTCTACTCTCATAAGTTGAAACACTTTACGAGAGTAGGGGGAGTAGTTGATGTGGCCAAAATATGTCGTCCTATGAGGAGACGACACGTGGATAGACGATGAGTTATCCTTATTAAATATTTACATTCGTTTTGTAAAATGATTAATACACTCCTAATTATAGGGAAAGATATTGGCCCAAGCATCTCTGGCCCATGTCTCTAGCCCAGATATCCCTGGCCCAAGCATCTTTGGCCCATATCTCTAGCCTAGATATCCCTGGCCCAAGTATCTCTACACGAAATATACAGAAAAATCAGAGAGAAACCTACGATTACTTGCGATAATTTCCCTTGATTTACAGGGAAATTCCTCTTTGACTCTCCCGAGAAAACTTCTGACTTGAGCGTCGGAGATTTCACGCCGGAATCTCCTCCGACGTGTTTTTACAGGTCTTTCGGGAGCTCAAAGGAGGATCGCTCGTAAGAAAGCTTGAGTAAAAGTGACGATTTACGCCCACAACCGCCATAATCCGGACAGGGAGATGAGGTATCCTCCCTCGTTACTTTTTGACTCAACAGTGTATATATATTAATGGGAAAATTATTTTTTCAGGACCGTAACTTTGCGGACTAGCAAAATTAGGCCCGTAACTTCTTTTTTTCGCAATTTCAGACCAAATTAGCCCAATCAACCCAATTTCGGGCTGATTGAGGCCCATTGTTCGGGCCAAACTTATTTATGGCAAAAAGAGGACCGCAACTTTTTTTTAATGCAATTTTAGGATCAATTAATATCCCAATTATAATAATTTGGAATCTTTTTTTTCTGTGTGTCTCAACACAAATTCAATATTCATATTTTATAATTTTCTCATAATTTTACTTTTTTTTCCTTTTAAAACAGTTTTTTTAAGAGGTTTTAAATTGTCTCTAACAACTTCTTCTACCACTCATCTTTCCAAATTTTTAACAATTTAAATTCTAAAAATTGTGTTTGTATTTTAATGCATTTTTTATAATCTTAAAAAAATAAAAAATAAACTCTTTTTCATTCTTTTGGATCTAAGTTGAGTCTCACGAGGAATTTTTTTTAAAGTAAAATCAAATATAACTTTTATAATAAAATAAACTTTAAAATCTTAATTTTTAATGTTACTTTTAAACAATGAATATCTTGTGTGAAATTGACTTTCATGAATGGGATTGAACTTTACTCTAGAGTTTGTATTTTACTTTATATATAGTCTTTATTTTAAAATACGATTTAAATAAGGTTATAATACTTTATAAAATTTATAAGTGTTACAAATATGTATGAGTCCGTCTTATAATTTTTTGTCAAAATATTAATATAATAAATTATCTTCAATCTCGCGTGTTACGTGCGTCTTCCACTAGTAAATATATAATTTTTAAAATATACTCTAGTTTATATTCCCTTCATCAATTAGATTCATTCTCATGTCTTATATTATTTTAAAATATTATACAAATTTCTTCCATAAAATTTCGAATCGAATAAATAAAAATACTGGAAAATGTTTGATCGAAATTTTGTAATTAATGTTTACTATAATCCTCTCAATAATAAATCTATGAAATTTTTTCCTTCAATAAAATTTATAAGCATTATTTATGTAAATAAAATCTAAAATGTACTAATTAAACATTTAAAAATTATATTTATATTTTAAAATTGTGACAAACTTTTTAATTAACAATTAAAAATTTATTATCCCAAATTATAATATTTTGTTCTTTTCAATTCACTATAATTTATATGTAGTATATATTTGTTTCTTTAAACATAAATAATGTTGTCTAATTCATAAAAAAATATTACATCTACAACTTTCAAATTTAATTTTTAAAAGTTTACGAGTATTTTTTATTTATTTTGTCATGTTTCTTAAAATTGCATTAAAAAAGTTACAGTCCTCTTTTTGCCATAAATAAGTTTGGCCCAAAAATGGGCTTCAATTAGCCCGAAATTGGGTTGATTGGGCTAATATGTCCTTAAATTGAGAAAAAAGAAGTTACGGGCCTAATTTTGCCAGCCCGTAAAGTTACGGTCCTCTTTTTGCAAACCCCCCTAAGTTACGGTCCTAAAAAAATAATTTTCCCTATATTAATTGATTCTCTAATGAAAATATTCTTGATTCTCTAATATATCAATTTTGTAGAATAAAAAAAAAAAAAGGGGACGTACGGTGTCATTTAATAATTTTTTAAATTTGTATAATAATTTTTAAAAAGTTTTAGATTAAAAAATAATTCTATCATCAATTTAGAAAAAGTATAAACTAATAAAAATATTTCAAAGAATCTCTAATCAACGTAGTATATCAATTCGTAAGCATTATCAGATAAAAATAAAAAAATCAAATTAATGAAGGGAGGTAGAGATACAAATTAACTTAAATCTAATTTATAGAATTAATTTTACTAAATTTGTGAAAAATATATTTTAAAGGAATAGAGTAAATAAATTAATAAAAATAATACGAACTTCCACATCATTATTTCGATAATAATAATAAGATATCTGATGCGTCAAAAAAGAACGCTTACGGATGTCAATCGTTCCTTTGCGAGCACTGCTAATCACGAGTTTGAATCACGTGTTTATCCTTGGCAATCTTCACGAAACTCTCCTTGAGAATCCCAAAATGACCTGCAAAAGCACACCGGAGGGGGGCTCCGGCGTGGAAGCTCCGACGCTCAAGTCAGAATCGATATCAGGCGAATCAAAGAGGAATTCCCCTGTATTTCTAGGGAAATTCCGGCGAGTAATATAGTGTTTCTTCTCAATTTAGTGTCTATTTCTTGTGAGAGTGTGTATATTGTGTAAAACGTAAGTAAGAATATGGAATCAACCTGTTTAAATACCTGGCCTCCCTATCCGGAGAGGGAAAGGCTCGTTCTCCCTATATTCTCGGCCCATCCCTAAGAATCCGGCTCCCAAGCCCCTGAGGAATCGGGCTATCCCCTGAAGACTTGGTTCTTCAGCATATCATTCCCTATATTTTCGTGGATTTTACCCATTCTCTTGACTTAGTTAAGAAAGATTGACTAGTCGTCCCCCACTTGGACCGAATCCTTTCAGGCCCAAAGCTATTAATCTCTCCAAGTTTGGGCCAAAGGCCCAATCACCCTGACTTCTCTAATTTCCCTGTTTAAGCCTGGGGGTGTATTAATCCTGTTTCTTCGGTGTATTGACCTAATCACAACTATCATAATTTTATCCCGTTTCCACGTGTCGACTTCTCAGAGAGCGACATATTTATCTACATCAATATCCCATATAATTATTTCAATAGTAATAATAAGATATCAATAAACTTCTTTCAATTAATCCATGTGAATCGGGTGTCTCCATCAATTTGAAGTAATCCACATCCGAGAGTGAATCGGGTGTCTCCATCAAATGAGGTTCTACGGTGACTCCATTTCCACATGAACAATATCCATCATATGTTTGCTATATTAATTAGTTGTGACATTACCAACCCATACAAATGTTGAACTATTACACAAGACCTTTTAATTAAGGTACCCTTTAATATGGAGTAAATCTCAAGATAATATTGACGTAATTGAGGGCTCGTTGGCCCAACTCCACAACCCTCCTCTCCAACTATAACACTTTTTTTTAATTTCATCCACCTTACCTAATTATAATTATATGTTGGAAAAATATCACTTTTGGTCACTGAACTTTACCACTTTCCATATTTGGTCACCCACATTTCATCACTATCAAAATTGGTCACTGACTTATTTTTTTTCTATCAATTTTGATGCTGCTGTTAGAGAATCCGTCATTTACTAATGAAGAAAAGATTTTGAGCGCCAACTTTTATTTTCCCTCTTTTAATTCCTTAACCCTAAACTCTCAAACCCTTTTTTTTTTAATTTTACTGAATTTATCTTCAATTAATATTATGCTGTGTGGTTAAAAATAGATTATCAAACCCTAATAATTATAAATGGGGAAATGAATTCTAATAATTAACTATTTTGAAATAAGATTCTATTCTCAATCATTATACAAATTCAATATGAAAATCAGTAATTGAAATATTATTCAAAAAAGTCTGAAAAACATAGTACAAAAGCAAGTCTGAATAATTTTCAACTACAGTGAATACAATAATTATAAATCATCCAACTACACACCATAATTATAAAAACAGAGTACATAACTAGTACATGACCACCACAATTTGACTAATTTGGCTTCTATGACCACCCCAATTTGACTAATTTGGCTTCTCTCACTGGTTTGGTCATTTTAATAAACCACTGCCACTCTTTCCCATGTTACATGTAGCTAGATTTGACATAGTTATGCAATTCACTCCTCCTTTCACAATAATTGGATTGTGTACTCTTGTGATGATTACACAACCTATAAAATAAAAAAAATAGTCACGTAATATTACATAATTATAAAATGACATTGTAAGTCAAGACACACTCACATTTGCTTCATTGTGATTTTTTCTTTTCCTACCACCTCCTGAGTTTCCCATTTCCTGTTGCACTGTAAAATGAAAAGTAAACCAACAACAACAATGAATGAGATGATAATAAATTATAATTGAGTTATATGATTATTAACAACTTACTGATAATTCTTGGTTACTCTGGAAAGGGTTAATGTTAGGAGATGCATGAGAATTACTTCTAACCTATTACAACAGATAAATATAATAACATAATTTTGTGATACAAAAAACTTAAATATTAAATTGAAATAAGAAATACATATGGTACATACCGGTAATTTTTGTTTCTTTACTTGAATATTTTACACACTAATTGACTGAGATTCTTCAATGGGTACGTATTTCTTCGGGCTCCACGACTGCAAGTTCCACATGCTCCATTCTTGCTTCTACGTTTGTTTCATTTTTTCTTTTAAGACAAGTTCTTACATTGTGTCCTAACACACCACATTTACCACATTTCGAAGGTCTTTGATTTTTTTTTAACCTATGTGTGGATAAGTTGGTTGTGTAGGGGGTGAGGGTTCACTATGACCCCTTCTTCTCAATTTTTTAGGTCTGCCTGCCCTTTTTTCATACTTAGGAGGCAAAGGTGCTATCAAATCACATTTTGGCCAAAAATCTAAACTCATGATCCATAGAATGTCACTACAAGAAATGGGGGGAATAGCGACGAAAATTTTGCGACAAATCTAAATTTCATCGCTTAAATCAATTTTTAGCAACGAAATATAAATTTTCGTTGCTAAATTGTTAGATTTAATATTTGCAACAAAATATATATATTTCATTGCTATATTAGCAACAAATTGTTTCATTTTGTTGTTAATAATCAAAACAACAATGAAAATTATATTTCGTCGCTAATATTTTGTGATGAAATAGAAATTTTCGTGGCTAATTTCTTGAAATTATTTTTTACAATAAAATTTATATATTTCATCGCTATATTAGCAACAATTTGCTTCATTTTGTTGTTAATAATCAGAAAAACTATGAAAATTATATTTCGTTGCTAATATTTTGCGATGCAATAGAAATTTTCGTGGCTAATTTTTTGAAATTAATTTTTGCAACAAAATTTATATATTTCATCGCTATATTAGCAGCAAATTGCTTCATTTTGTTGTTAATAATCAGAACAAAAATGAAAATTATATTTCGTTGCTAATATTTTGCGATGAAATAGAAATTTTTGTGGCTAATTTCTTGAAATTAATTTTTGCAACAAAATTTATATATTTCATCAATTTATTAGCAACAAACGGCATCATTTTATTGTTAATAATCAGAGCAACAATGGCAATTATATTTTCTTGCTAATATTTTGCGATGAAATTGAAAATTTTGTGGCTAATTTTTTGAAATTAATTTTTGCAACAAAATTTATATATTTCATTGCTATATTAGCAACAAATTGCTTCATTTTGTTGTTAATAATTAGAACAACAATGAAAATTATATTTCATCACTAATATTTTACGATGAAATAGAAATTTTTGTGGCTAATTTATTGAAATTAATTTTTGCGATGAAATTAAAATATTTCATCGCTATAATAGCAACGTATTGCTTCATTTTGTTGTTAATAATTAGAACAACAATGAAAATTATATTTTGCGACGAAATATAATTTTTTGTGGCTAATTTATTGAAATTACTTTTTGCGATGAAATAAAAATATTTCATCGCTAAACTAGCAACAAATTCTTTTATTTTGTTAATAATTAGGGCAACAATGAAAATTATATTTAGTCGCTATTATTTTGCGATGAAAATTAAAATATTTTATCGCTACACTTTTATCAAATTATTTTATTTTGTTGTTAATAATAAGAACAACAATGATAATTATATTTCGTGGCTAATATTAAATAAACTATGCTTATTAAATCAAGAAAATCGATTTATATAATTAAATTTTTAATAATTCTCCAAATTTTATGTCTTATAAATCAGTATGAATGTTTATAAAAATATTTATAAATATGATGATGCAAATGAAGATAGACATAATTAAAGATGGGAGAATGAAGATTGGCTCTAATATTTATTATTTTTTAAAATTTTTTAAAGTAACATTGATTTTTTACAATTGGAATTGTTTTAAAAATTACGTATACACATGTATATATACATATATAGTTGTTACAAGTTAAAATTTAATCAATTAATAAATGTGAAATAAATTATTAAATGATTAAAAATAACTAAATTAGTAACAATTGAATACATATATATATATAATTAATATTAAAAACTTAACCAAAGAGCTGTTTGTCCGAATGGTAGGCGCCCAGCTATGGGCGCCCATCCACCCGGGATCAATTCCCACTAAGACCAAATAAAATATTTATTTAAATAAAATGGGGGAGGGGTATGTGGGTGCGGGATAGGTTGGATTGGGTTGAGTTGAGGTCGGTTGGGGCGGGGCGGGTGTGGGTTGGGTACGGGTTGGGGCGGGGTGGGTCGAGTGTTGGTGCGGGTTGGGGCGGGTCGAGTGCGGAAGTGGGTTTAGAGAACGATTGAATTGGTTCGGTTGGGGTGGGTCGGGTGTGGGTTGGGTTGGTCGAGTACGGAAGTGGGTTTAGAGAATGATTCGTAAATCGAATGTCATAGCCAAATATTAGCAACAAAAATTCTAATATTTTTGTCTCTAATGTGAGTTAGCGATGAAATAATTTTGTCGCGGGATTTGTTACTATACACCCGTCGCTAACGCGTTTGCGATAAATGTTTGATTTTCCTCGCAAACATTTTGTGATGAAACTCATATTTTCGTCACTAACATTTTGCGATGAAACTTATATTTTCGTCGCTAATATTTTGCGATGAAACTTAAATTTTCGTCGCTAATATTTTGCGATGAAACTCAAATTTTCATCGCAAACATTTGCGACAAAATTAATTTTTTTTGTCGCAAACACGTTAGCGACGGGCGTAAAGCAACAAATCCTGCGACAAAATTATTTCATCGCTAACTCACGTTAGCGACGAAAATATTAGAATTAGCGACAAATTTTTTCGCGGCTAAATTGCAGTTTTCTTGTTGTGTGTGTATATGCTTCTTTAAATGCCTCTACACTGTAAAAAGGAAAAAGGGTGTACATAAGACTCTGGCTGCTCATCTCTACACAAATGGCTGAAATAACATGTTTACAGGGGATCCTTTTAAATCCCATCTTCTCTCATGATTTGAAAATGCTAATCATCTGATTTCATCGGAATGCATTCAGCTGCTTCCTTCTTATTTTTTTTTGTAGTGTCACATATTGCATTATCCCATTTTTCTGCAGCATCTCTATTCACTTGCAGTCTTACCATGATAATGTTTTCTGATTGTTTCAAGCATTGTGATGATTGGTTTGTCTCTTGTAGGAAGAATGAGTGAGTTGAAGCTCTCACACATGTTATTGGTCAAGATATCACACTTTGGAAAAGCATTGAAGTATGCTCTGGACCACTGGGAAGGATTTCTCTTTACAAGCCAGTCATATGCTTTTTCATCTAAGTCCTTCATTGCACCATTGAAGCTTTAATTCTAGTTGGTCTAGCAGCGGCCTATAATGTCTTCTTAAGCAATGTAAACAAGCTTTAATAAAAATGTAAACAAAACAAATTTGACACCATATATTTAAATGTAAAAGTTATAGAAACTTACGGGTTGAGCTGCTGTGTACTCAAGTACACGGTGTACTTGAGTCAGCCATATAGAAAATATTAAGTATATATAGAATAAATAGCAAAGTATTTAACAAAAATCATTCTAGCCTAATGGTTGCCACAATTTTCGAAATTTTAATTTTAGCACCAGTTTTTCTACAATTTTCATTTTAGCACCAATTTTTTATTTTAGCACTATAATTTTCTAAATTTTAATTTTAGCATCATTTTTTTATTTAGCACCAGTTTTTTCTACAATTTTCTACAATTTTAATTTTAGCACCACAATTTTAGCACCAGTTTTTTATTTTAGCACCACGATTTTCGAAATTTTAATTTTAACACCAGTTTTTCTACAATTTTCATTTTAGCACCAATTTTTTATTTTAGCACCATAATTTTCGAAATTTTAATTTTAGCACCATTTTTTTATTTTAGCACCAGTTTTTCTATATTAATAAAAGTGCAACAATTAAAAACTAAATTGTGTATCATTAATAGTAATAAGAGTGCAAGTAATAAATAATAAAATTTATAAAATTAATAATAATTTTTAAAAAGAAATTAGCACCAGTTTTTTTATACATTATAAAAAAAGTGCAAGTACTACTAATATAATTAATTTCACTTACTAATAATATCATTAATAGTAATAAAAGTGCAAGTAAAAAAATAATAAAACGTGTAAAATTAATAATAATTTTTTTTAAAAAAAATTAGCACCAGTTTTTCTAGATTATGAAAGTGTGCAAATAACAAAAAGGTGTATCAATAGCATACACTTTTCAATTATAATATCATACACTTTTCAATTATAATAACATACATTTTTCATTAATATATAACTTACATTTTTCATTAATAGAACATACGTTTTTTAGTTATAATAACATACACTTTTCATTAAATAGATCATACACTTTGCAGTTATAATAACATAAACTTTTCATTAATATGACATACACTTTTCATTAATAGATCATACATTTTACAGTTATAATAACATACACTTTTCATTAATATATAACTTACACTTTTCATTAATAGTTCATACACTTTTCAGTTATAATAACATACACTTTTCAGTTATAATAACATACACTTTTCATTAAAAACAATGTTGCACTTTTCAATATACTAACATACATTTTTCATTAAAAAAGCAAAGATACACTTTTTAGTTATAATAACATACACTTAAAAAAAAAAAAAAAAAAAAAATCAAAATTTGACCGTTGACCGGTCAACAGTCAACATTTGACTAGTAAAAGTCTACTCAAGTACATGGTGTACTTGAGTACATACAAGACTTTGGCGAAACTTACTGTATTGGGGTGCAGAAGCATTTTGGTTTCTTTTAGACATTTTCAGTTCTTCGTACAAACTCAAAATTATTGGTGCTCAAAACCTTTTCTCCGTTAGTAAATGACGGATTCTCTAATAGCAGCATCAAAATTGATAGAAAAGAATAAGTGAGTGACCAATTTTGATAGTGATAAAATGTGGGTGACCAAATGTGAAAAGTGGTAAAGTTCAGTGACCAAAAGTGATAGTTTCCCTTATATGTTCTTAATTTACATGAGAAAAATTAGCAATTTAAACTACAATATGACGATTTAAATTCATATAATATATTTAATTGATAATATAATATATGAATCATTCACTTACCCTCAAAATCGAGTAAGAAAAATAATCCACATCCGAGAGTGAATCAGGCACTACGGTGTCTCCGTCAACTGAATCGGCACTACGGTGACTCCATCAACTGAATCGGGCACGATGTATCCATCAATTGAATCGAGCACTACGATGTCCCCGTCAACTGAATCGGGCACTACCATCTTGTTTGAATTTGAGACACTTTTTTTTTTCAAAGAATCACAATCAGGGATAGAAAAAAATGCGGCCAGGTTTATAACTGAGTAGTAACTCTTGGGTGTGGGTGGATTGGGATCTGTAACTCTTGGAGATGGATTTTTGACCCGGATGTAAAACGGGTCCGTTTATCATTTCGATTCAGATTTAGAGACCCGTTTATCGTTTAGATACGGATTTAGAGACGATAAAATGTCGTTTCTAAATAGGAACAAAATTATAGACGAATTTTTGACTCGGATGTAAAACGAGTCGTTTATCGTTTAGATACGAATTTAGAAACGAGAAAATGTCGTTGTTAAATAGAAATGGAATTTTGACCCAGATATAAAACGGGTCGTTCATCGTTTAGATACGGGAATATATGGTGTCAAATTACGTCTCACATTATAAACCGAAAAAAATGGTCTCAAATCCGTCTCTTATTAGAAACGAAATTTAGAAAACCGTTCCTAAAATTAGATACCTTGTGATTAGAAACAGATAGAAAATGGTTCTAAAATCCGTTTCTAACCTGTTTAGAGACAGTAGTTATGGTATCTAATTCGTCTCTGAATCTCAGTTTTTTTGTAGTGTTTGCACAAGAGTCCGGCTATATTGGGGAACTAGTGTAAGATCCCGCGTATTACACGGGATTATATAAAAAAAAATCATATAATGTTGGGGATTTTATAAGTTAATATAAAAATAAAAGATTGATAAATGGTAAAGAAATTTGAGAAATGCATCATGGGAGAGGAGAAAAAGTGAAAGAAAAGAATTGAAATGGATAAAAATAAGAAAAAAAGGAGAAAGAAAAATAGAAAAAAGAAAGAGAGTTGAGATTTGACAGATCTATAAAATTAGAACAACGTAAATGAGATAAAGTTGTAGTGACACACAATATAAAAATATTTAAAATTACATGCAATGACGATTGGTTTGATTAATATAAATTAAATTTGATAATAATTTTTTTTTTCAAACACAAATTGATAATAAATTTCATAATAAAAACTTTGTTTGCTATCTTTTCTTCTACCTTACATAAATAAATTTTATCTTTGACTGAATTCTATTACTTATATACATGATCGAAATAAAAAAATCAAATAGAATTATAATTTGATTAATGCTTAAAAAAATATTGTATAAAAGGCATAGTTGAGACTTTAGAACCAAATTTTATTAATAGAAATGCAGAATAATAGACCTAGTTGAAAAAAAATATTACTCCATTTACATACGCCTGAAAAAAGAAAATTGGAAATTAATTAGTCTTATGATTTGCTAACTAAATTTTATTAATTTTTATACAATTTGGTCAGAAATTTAATTCGGTTTTAAAGTTAATTTTTATATAATAGGTCGAACATTTTAATTTGATATTAAAATTAATGAGAACTAATTAAACTCATTAAAATTCAATTTTTTTTTACCATATCACAAATTTCACAATCAATATTTTTGACTATATCACAATCAATATATATATATATATATATATATATATATATCTTCAATTCAAGTTTATGGTTGTATTTTCGTATTGATTTTTAATTTTCAAAATTTTTCAAATAAAAAATACAATTGAATCGAGTAAAAAATGTGTGAAGAAATTGAAATGAGAAGAAAGGTGTTAGAGATTTAGATAGGAGTATAAATATTTTTAAAACTTTTGTTTCATTTAAATTTTAATATTTAAAAGATGAGATTAAAAAATGTACTATTAAGATGAAATTAACAAGGAAAAAGAGATTTTAAAATAGAATAAAATAAGAAGAAAGAGAGATTGAAATACACTTAAAATGTTTGTAAATATATGATGTTAAGATTTTAATGAATTATTAAATGTATGTGCACTTTTCGAAAAATTATGTTTATCTTTAAAAATTATATCAAAGGTAATTTTCGAATTTTAATCTATGTTTTAAAATCAATTTCCATAATTTTCGAATTTCATTAAAACCGATTAAAATGCATGTAGTCCTTATTTTTTAATTCATTATATGATATACTCCATCCCCTTTATCCCATAATTAATTTCACACTTTCCTTTATAAGATGTCCCACAATTACTTTCACACCCAAATTCCTTTATATACTCTACGTACCCTCACAATATATATATATATATCCTCAAATTTACACAAATGTTATTACTTTTTCTCCACACATTATCAAAAGTCAATTTAATTCTTTACTTTATACATAAAGATTTATAAAATTACCCCTCAAAATTCTCACTAAATTCAATTATCTTATTCCACTTGTCACTTCACATGTGAAGATAATCATGTGACAGAGGGAGTATTTAGTTTTAATTTTTATTATTAAAAAATTACTGATGTCGAAAAAAAAATTATTAAAAAATTACATATATAAATGAAATATATTTTTTATATTTATATTTTATGTGTAATATGTTGGGTATGTACTGATTAAAAATCATTGACTTGTTCGTACCAAAAACAGATTCAGGTGTTCAAATTTTTGAATAAAGATTTTTATTAATGCATTTATCCTAGGCTATAAGCATGTAAATTCGGTTAACGTACAAATTTATGAAAATTAATTAAAATAAATAAATTACATTATCTACGAAAATTACAGAACCCATAAAAAAACATAAAATTACCTTATTGTTCCTTTAAAGAAAAAAAAAATGTTACAATTATCCCAATACTTTTGAGGGTCTTTCTATTGGGAAATGGCATCGGATCTGCCGTCCCCAATGATGAAGGCAACGGCAAAGGGGACGGCAGTGTGCCGATGCCAATATGCTCGATGCCATTTAAATGGTATCGGATTTGGGGAAAACCGTTGCCTTTTGGCATCGGCAGGTGGCCGTTACCAAATGGCATCGGGGCCCACTGCCAATGCCATTTCGCATCGGGCCCATTGCCGATGCCATTTTGACGATGCCTTTTTATTAAAATTTAAAAAAGACGAATCTGGGTTTCGAACCCAGGTATCGAGGCCACCAACACCCACCCCCACCGCTGGGCCACCCCATTTTTCGGAAATCTGGCCATTTTCGCGAATTGTGGGGTTCGAACTCGGGACCTCGCGGTCTCGAAGGCTTTTGAGCGCCCCCTGTGTGCCGTTTAGGCTAGGAGCTTTTAGTCGACATGTTGTGAATGCAATTAATATATATTCAATTTAATTTGAGTTTTTAATTCTTTAATTAATTCAATCCATTCTAACTTTAATTATTGCTTATTAAATTATTTATCAAAGCATATCATAATTATTTTTAAATTATGTTTTTAAAATTAACTAAATTATGTTTTTCAAATTAAATAATTTATTTACGGTATCAATTCACACTATTTAAATTTATTCTAATCCTCAATTTACAACATTTAAATTCATTCTAATTTTTAATTTCACAACATTATAATTACATACAACATTGAATATAATTATTTTCACTTATACATTTAAATTTATTCTAATCACATCATTTAAATTCATTCTAATTTTCAATTCACAACATTAAATATATATAATTATTTTCACTTAACCATTTAAAAATATGAATTCACTTATCCATATAATTAAAAATATTTTAATCTATTATAAAATTATTCTCTAGTTCATTTTCAATTAAAATAACATCATATCACTAACAACATTAAGTATAATCATAATTAGCATGTTCACGTCAATTAAAATAACATCAAACACAACATTAAAATAAAAATTAATCCTCAACGTCAATGTAATATAATAACATCACGCGTAAATTCAGTAATATAAAAATGTATCACTCCTCATCACCACCACCATCATCCTCAGTATCATCCCGATCCTGAACCTGACTACTATCATGAACGTTGTGCGACGCCCCCGACGGCCTCGGCGGCCTCGGCTCCCTACCCATCCCACCCATCTGACCCATCCCACCCATCTATCCCATCATCATTGCAAGCTGCTCCTGAAAATGCTTGCGTAAGCGCTCCTCCTGCTGCCGCATTTGTTCCAGTAAGCCCTGCTCTCTATCTTCATTGACTCTCCGTTCTTCAGCAATATCATTGTTAATGTCGTCCTGGGTGAATCGTCCATAAGCCGTACCACTTGACGTCTCGCCAGGACCAGAGGAGACCCGTCTGTTCTTGCCTACTTGTCCAAGGCCCCTAACACGTCCATGAGACCTGCCGACCTTCTTCACGTACAGTTCAGACATCTCGGGTATAGGTGGGGCCTGGGAACCATCCTCTGAACTAGGTTCATCTGACGGATCTCTTGTAGTATTATTGGTGAACTCGTCCTGTATCTGGTCCTATACGTGCACATTTAAAAGTGGGTTAATACATTTTCAAGTACAATTAAATATATATTTGTTATATAATGTAATGTATATATATATATATGTACACACTTACAAGTATATCACCCATATAGCCACAAGTGTATGTCCCGTTTTCGTAACGGTGGTAATATTCAACTATCTCCCAGTCGTATGCAGGGCGTCCCATCCTCTCCTCCTGTATTTTGAATCGAAGACATATACGAATAAATAAACTAAATAATTAACTAAAATTAATTATATATAATTGACCACAAATACTTACAATGCGCCGTGCGACCTCTGCTGCTCCACGAGCTCTGCCTTTATGAGTACCATGGCCAGTACCCGGACCTCCAGGCTCGGATAAGCGGTTCTTACGAGCCTGCTCGCTCTTCTTAATTGTTTAGGGATTGTTCCAGTGACGAACTAAGTCGTTCCAAACATTCACATCCCACCTCGGCCTCGTGTTATCCTTCACCCACGCTTTCTTGATTTTTGATAACATGTTAGTGTACCGACTTGCTGCTCTTTGAAGAAAGAGTCTGTACACCTCTGCAGAAGATGTGACTTCAGGGTCCCACCTGACCTCGGTCTGCAAAAAAAAAAAATAATTAACGAATTAATATAACAAAATAACAAAATGTTAATGTAAAGTTATTTTATACCTGGAATGTATCCCACCACCGCTGTACCGTGCCGGGTGATACCATAGCCCAGGCGTGTGCACCAAGCTCCATATTCCGGTACATTATCGATCTGATCGTCCTCGAAATTAAATTTGAAGGCATCAACCTGTTACACGTATTTTATAATAAATAAAAAATTATTAATAAACATGTTATACATACGTCTAATGAAATTTAAATATAATATACTTACGTATCCCGGTAGATAAATAGTCGGATGCGACTGTCGGGTGCATCAGTCGACATGCTGGCCTGTGTCCCGACAGACGGATGTCTAACTGGCGAATGTATCGGTGGAGGGGATTGTTCCTGTGGATGTGGAACCATATGAGGCAACTGAGGCACCTGAGTGTAATAGGAATTAGGGTTCATTCCGGGCATCTGGGGCAACATTATCCCAGTCATATCGGGCATATAAAAGCCCTGTGGTATCTGCACAGTCGGTGTCTCATCCACCGGCTCTCCTCTACCTCTACCTCTACCTCGCCCATGTCCAGAAGAACCCTGACCAGAGCCATGTCCAGAACCATGTCGACGACCACTCATCTGTCAAAATGAACATTAAAACATTAAACAACCTGAAGTTGTCTTTAGGATCCAAGGCAACACTAAGCTTAAGAAGTTCTACTATCTCATCTTCGAATCTGTTATTGATTTCAGACAACTAAGTATCTATCGCATTGTTAAAGACATCAACTCGATAATGATGCCCAAATGTGATAGAGTCAACTTGTTGACACGAACGTCCTCTACCCACTTAACAATCATTCATATTAGGTATTGCAATGTTATGTTCTCGACAAACTGGCTCCACCTCATCAGTTAGAAGACGATCAAAACCTTCATCCCTCAACAATTGAAATAAATTTTTAGTACTTGAGACAAGATCCATTGCATTCAAGATATCAAGTGACTTTTGTTGCAAAGATCGACAAAGTATACACTACAAAATAATGCAGAAATGGCATCGGGGAAGGCATCGGATCTGCCGTCCCCATAGATGAAGGCAACGGCAAAGGCATCGGCAGTGTGCCGATGCCAATATGGTCGATGCCATTTAAATGGCATCGGCAGGTCGCCGTTACCAAATGGCATCGGGGCCCACTGCCGATGCCATTTCGCATCGGGGACAACCGATGCCATTTAGCATCGGGGAAACCGCCGTTACCAAATGGCATCGGGGCCCACTGCCGATGCCATTTTGCATCGGGCCTATTGCCGATGCCTTTTTATTAAAATTTAAAAAACCAGAATCTGGGATTCGAACCCAGGTCGATAGGCCACCAACACCCACCCCCCACCGCTGGGCCACCCAATTTTTCGGAAATCTGGCCATTTTCGCTATTTCTGGGGTTCGAACTCGGGACCTCGGGGTCTCGAAGGCTTTTGAGCGCCCCCTGTGTGCCGTTTAGGCTAGGAGCTTTTAGTCGACATGTTGTGAATGCAATTAATATATATTCAATTTAATTTGAGTTTTTAATTCTTTCATTAATTCAATCCATTCTAATTTTAATTGTTCCTTATTATATTATTTATCAAAGCATATCATAATTATTTCTAAATTATGTTTTTCAAATTAACTAAATTATGTTTTTCAAATTAAATAATTTATTTACGGTATCAATTCACACTATTTAAATTTATTCTAATCCTCAATTTACAACATTTTAATTCTTTAATTAATTCAATCCATTCTAACTTTAATTGTTGCTTATTAAATTATTTATCAAAGCATATTATAATTATTTCTAAATTATGTTTTTCAAATTAAATAATTTATTTACGGTATCAATTCACACTATTTAAATTCATTCTAATTTTTAATTTCACAACATTATAATTACATACAACATTGAATATAATTATTTTCACTTATACATTTAAATTTATTCTAATCACATCATGTAAATTCATTCTAATTTTCAATTCAACACATTAAATATATATAATTATTTTCACTTATCCATTTAAAAATATGAATTCACTTATCCATATAATTAAAAATATTTTCATCTATTATAAAATTATTCTCTAGTTCATTTTCAATTAAAATAACATCATATCACAAACAACATTAATTATAAACATAATTAGCATGTTCACGTCAATTAAAATAATAACATCACACACAACATTAAAATAAAAATTAATCCTCAACGTCAATGTAATATAATAACATCACACGTAACAAAGTAATATAAAAATGTATCACTCCTCATCACCAACACCATCACCATCATCCTCAGTATCATCCCGATCCTGAACCTGGCTACTATCATGAACGTGGTGCGACGCCCCCGACGGCATCGGCGGCCTCGGCTCCCCACCCATCCCACCCATCTGACCCATCTGACCCATCCGGCCACCCATCTGACCCATCCGGCCACCCATCTGTCCCATCATCATTGCAAGCTGCTCCTCAAAATGCTTGGTTAAGCGCTCCTCCTGCTGCCGCATTTGTTCCAGTAAGCGTTGCTCTCTTTCTTCATTGACTCTCCGTTCTTCAGCAATCCTCCTGTTCATGTCTTCCTCGGTGAATCGTCCATAAGCCGTACCACTTGACGGCTCGCCAGGACCGGAGGAGACCCGTCTGTTCTTGCCTACTTGTCCAAGGCCCCTAACACGTCCATGAGACCTGCCGACCTTCTTCACGTACAGTTGAGACATCTCGGGTATAGGTAGGGCCTGGGAACCATCCTCTGAACTAGGTTCATCTGACGGATCTCTTGTAGTATTATTGGTGAGCTCCTCCTGTATCTGGTCCTATACGTGCACATTTAAAAGTGGGTTAATACATTTTCAAGTACAATTAAATATATATTTGTTATATGTATATGTACACACTTACAAGTAAATCACCCATATGGCCACAAGTGTATGTCCCGTTTTCGTAACGGTGGTAATATTCAACTATCTCCCAGTCGTATGCAGGGCGTCCCATCCTCTCCTCCTGTATTTTGAATCGAAGACATATACGAATAAATAAACTAAATAATTAACTAAAATTAATTATATATAATTGACCACAAATACTTACAATGCGCCGTGCGACCTCTGCTGCTCCACGAGCTCCGCCTTTATGAGTACCATGGCCAGTACCCGGACCTCCAGGCTCGGATAAGCGGTTCTTACGAGCCTGCTCGCTCTTCTTAATTGTTTCGGGATTGTTCCAGTGACGAACTAAGTCGTTCCAAACATTCACATCCCACCTCGGCCTCTTGTTATCCCTCACCCACGCCTTCTTGATTTTTGATAACATGTTAGTGTACCGACTTGCAGCTCTTTGAAGAAAGAGTCGGTACACCTCTGTAGAAGATGTGGCTTCAGGGTCCCACCTGACCTCGGTCTGCAAAAAAAAATTAATTAACGAATTAATATAACAAAATAACAAAATGTTAATGTAAAGTTATTTTATACCTGGAATGTATCCCACCACCGCTGTACCGTGCCGGGTGATACCAAAGCCCAGGCGTGTGCACCAAGCTCCATATTCCGGTACATTATCGATCTGATCGTCCTCGAAATTAAATTTGAAGGCATCAACCTGTTACACGTATTTTATAATAAATAAAAAATTATTAATAAACATGTTATACATACGTCTAATGAAATTTAAATATAATACACTTACGTATCCTGGTAGATAAATAGTCGGATGCGACTGTCGGGTGCATCAGTCGACATGCTGGCCTGTGTCCCGACTGGCGAATGTATCGGTGGAGGGGATTGTTCCTGTGGATGTGGAACCATATGAGGCAACTGAGGCACCTGAGGCACCTGGGTGTAATAGGAATGTGGGTTCATTCCGGGCATCTGGGGCAACATTATCGAAGTCATATCGGGCATATAAAAACCCTGTGGTATCTGCACAGTCGGTGTCTCATCCACCGGCTCTCCTCTACCTCTACCTCTACCTCTACCTCGCCCATGTCCAGAAGAACCATGTCCAGAAGAACCCTGCCCAGAGCCATGTCCAGAACCATGTCGACGACCACTCATCTGTCAAAATGAACATTAAAACATTATTAACATTGAACATTAATTGTAACAATTAAAAAACATTATATATGAACATCACTGTAACGATTAACACTAAAATATAAATAAAGAATATAATTAAGGAATTAATATTTAGATAACATTGTCTAACAAAGTAATATTTAGATAACATTGTCTAACAATTAACAACATCATTCATCTTCATCATCTTCATCTTCAGCTTCATCTTCGTCGTCTTCTTCTCCGTCTTCTTCTCCATCTTCTTCTCCGTCTTCTTCTCCATCTTCTGCCATTTCCATCATTGTACCGGTGTCATCAGTTAACATGACAGGATCATCATCTACTTGCACAATCATTTGAGTCTCTATGTTATCCTCTTGCCACGCGGGAACTTCATCTTCAGTAGTATCTTTTGCATCCACCAAGTATCTCGGTTTGACTTTACAAACAAATATCCAATCAGTACGGGATCCGGGGTATGGACAATAGTAGACTTGTGTGGCTTGACTTGCTAGTACGAATGGATCGTATCGGCCGTAAGATCGCCTCTGATTAAGCTCCATGAGCTTGTAGTTAGGATGAACTTTTGTCCCATTGTTTGAGGGATCAAACCACTGACACTTGAACAAAACCACTTTCTTCTCGTGGTACCCCTGATAGTCCAATTCGACTACTTCCTCGAGTTTCCCATAGAAATCTTCCTCATCCGCGTCATAGTTTTTTCCCTTGATACAAACCCCACTGTTTGATGTTGCTCTAGATGCACCATAAGCCATGGTGTGGAATTTGTACCCGTTCACGTAATACCCTACGTACGTAAGAACTTGACCAGACGGACCGGCCGAAAGATCGTATAAAAACCTGTTCTCGACGCGATTTATCTTCACCTATATATATATATAAGCCGAATTAATGTGAGAATTTCTATAACTTAACACTTTACACAGATCGTTATTTTAAGATAACTTACAATTTCTTCAAACCACGACGCAAATCCATCTTGTAGTCTTAAATCCGATTCAGCGGCCGAGAGATTTGGTTGAAGAACTTGAAGTTGTTGCATGAATAGCCTACGTACGATTGAAATAAGATTAATAAGACATGTCAACACTAAGTATTTGATTGACAAACATTTTGGTCGGATTGACTTACTGAACATATGGCTGCACCTCATCACAATTCAACAACACGTACGTATGAGCAACTTTTTTCTCCTCGTCTAAAATCCATCTTCTCTTAGGCTTTCCTAATCGTTTGCCAGGCGCCTTAAATATGGAAAAAGTGCCCTCAACATACTCATGTACCTCGTCCCGACCATCGTAATTACGAGGTACATTGTGTATCCTTGTCGTAACATGGTCCTCGAAATAGTGAGAACAAAACATTGACGCCTCTCTAGTTAAATATGCATTTGCAATCGAAGCTTCAACACATGCTTTGTTACCCACGCTTAATTTCAAGGTGCGAAGATACCTGATTAAATTTTAAGAATCGTAAGTTCATATAATTTGAAGAATCGTATGAGAAATTAATTAAATTACCTCTCGTATGGATACATCCATCTGTATTGAACTGGACCACACACTTTTGCTTCATATGCAAGGTGCACAGGTAGATGTTCCATAGAGTTGAAGAAGCTGGGTGGAAAGATACGTTCCAACTTGCACAAGATGATTGGGATATCTGTTTCCAGTCGAGTCATGTTGTCAACTGTGATGGTCGTAGAAGTCAACTCCTTAAAAAATAGACTAAGCTCAGTGATTGCTTTCCACACAGTGAGCGGCAGAATTTTGTAAAAAGCAATCGGTAGTAGTCTCTGCATAAACACGTGACAATCATGACTCTTCATCCCATACAATTTCAATTTCGACCAGTCAATGCAACGAGACATGTTAGACACATATCCATCTGGAAACTTCAACTCACTTATCCACTTACAAACAACATCCTTCTGCTTCTTATCAAGCGAAAAAGAAGCCTTGGGATACTTTGATGTACGTGGACATTTCTTGAGAGAGGGACGACGACAATAATCATTCAGCTCGTCTCTTGATTTAGACGTGTCCTTTGTTTTCCCCTCCACATTCATCACCGTGTTGAAAATGTTATCAAACACATTTTTCTCAATATGCATCACGTCTAAATTGTGTCGTATCAACAAGGTACACCAATACGGCAACTCCCAGAAAATGCTTTTCCACTTCCACCCTCCATCAAGTTTTTTGTTGTGAGCCTCAGCACCATCCTCTGTAACCTTTCTATATCCCAAATGATCAATTTCGTATAGGAGACTTGCACCCGTTCGAATAGGCGGTGGATCATCTGTGACTACTACTCCGGCCATGAATGCAGTTTTATTCGTTCGCCACGTGTGATTCGGTGGTAAGAACTTTCGGTGGTTGTCGAACCACGACTGCTTTCGACTTTTATTCAAGTAGAATGCATCGGTGTACTCTCCACAATATGGACAAGCAAGCCTTCCGGCTGTACTCCAACCAGACAACATTGAGTATGCTGGGAAGTCACTAATGGTCCAGATAAGTGCAGCTCGCATCCAAAAGTTTTGCTTTCTAGCAACATCGTAAGTTTGCACCCCATTTTCCCATAAAAATCTCAAATCTGCTATCAGTGGTTGCAAAAACACATCAAGTTTGTCCTTCGAACTTTTAGGCCCGGGCACGAGAATCGAAAGAAACATGAATTGATCCTTCATGCATAACCACGGGGGTAGATTGTACGGAGTAAGTATAACTGGCCATGACGAATATTGTTTCCCCGTCATTCTAAACGGTGCAAACCCGTCTGTGCTCAAGCCCAACCTCACATTCCTAATTTCATATGCAAAATCAGGATACGAACGGTCCAAATGCTTCCAAGCCAGCGAATCTGCCGGGTGACGCATAACACCAGAGTCATCAGAAGCGCACGAGGCATGCCATGTCATATCCTTCGCAGTGGCCTTGGACATGTACAATATTTGCAAACGAGGAATTATCGGAAAGTAGAACATCTCCTTAACCGGGCGTTTCTTTTTCAACCGACCATCTACATCAACCCTACTCGGCTTATACCGTGATCGACCACAAATCTTACAAAAATCTAGTTCGCTGTCTGCACCCCAAAATAACATGCAATTCTGTGCACAACAATCAATCCTTTCTACCGGAAGACCCATCCCACTCATCAAATGTTTGGTGTCGTTAAATTTCTTGGGAACCTTATTTTCGGGAGGACAAATCTCACGAATCAACTCAACAACCTGATTGTATCCCCTTTCAGACAATCTGTTTTCCGTTTTAATGTTCAACAATCTGGAATTGAATGACAACTGCGAATGAGATTCACAACCAGGATACAAGTCTTGGTCCGCTGCACGAAGCATGCCGTAAAATTGTGCCGCATTCTCGTTAGGGGGTTCTTCATTAAGTGCCTCCTCTTCCACGTCGATTCCAAAATCAATGTTTGGGCCACCCATTAACTCTTCTACCATAGTGTGGTACGAACTAGGTCCCGCTGGGTCAACGTCGTTTGAAGTTGACGCATATTCATTAGTGTTTTGATATGGACGTGGACCCCAACTCTCTTCCCCGTGATAAATCCAATTATAATAATTCAGTGTAAAACCATTTCGATATAAATGAGATTTCACTTCATTAGGATCTCTATAAGTTTGATTTCGACATCTAGCTTTCGAACAAGGACACCTAATTTTTCCTTCCCAAATCGAATTCGGATTACTAGTAGCAAATTCAATAAATCCATTTATTCCACTAACAAATCCGGGGTTCATAATCCCATTCACTAATCTTGGACTATACATCCAACTACGAATTGAATAATCCATGTCAATCGACGTCTACAACACACAAACAACCAACGTCTCATTTCCCAACTCTATTAAAATCAATTAATATAATTCTAATTATATTCTAATAATTATTCTAACACCCTAATTAACAAATAAATTCATATATAGACATATAACACAAATATAATTCTAACACCCTAATTAAAAAATAAATTCATATAACTTAATTATTAAAACATACATATAAATACATGCCTAACACAACATAATTAATTAACAATTTATAAATTCTAACAATTAACACATGCATACATAAAAATTAACAATTCTTCTAACAATTTTATATATACATACAACATATATGCATATATATACTAAAACTATATATACACATATAACTTCAAATTTAACCAATGAAAACGAAAGAAATTACCGTAGAAATGCTCCCGTCGAAGTGTAGAACACAAATGGCCAAAAACTGAGTTCGATCCGCAAACGAAGGTGATTTTTGAGTAAAACGCGAAGCTTCAATAATGGAGGTGGGGAGGGGGGTGCGTGCGGCTGTTACATTCTGGAGGAGAGGGGTTTGGCCGATTTATACTCATTTAGGGCGACGGGGAAGGCATCGGGCCCACTGCCGATGCCATTTTGCATCGGGGGGGCCGTTACCAAATGGCATCGGGGCCCACTGCCGATGCCATTTTGCATCGGCCATTAAATGCCGATGCCATTTTGCATCGGCCATTAAATGCCGTCCCCTTTTCGCATCGGCCCGCCTGCCGTTGCCAATTGTCATTGCATTTTGGACAATATTTTGTATTGCACCCTTAAAATGGAAATTCTTTTATATACTCCACGTACCCTCCCAATATATATATATATCCTCAAATTTACACAAATGTTATTACTCCACACATTATCAAAAGTCAATTTAATTCTTTACTTTATACATAAAGATTTACAAAATTACCCCTCAAAATTCTCACTAAATTCAATTATCTTATTCCACTTGTCACTTCACATGTGAAGATAATCATGTGACAGAGGGAGTATTTAGTTTTAATTTTTATTATTAAAAAATTACTGATGTCGAAAAAAAAAATTATTAAAAAATTACATATATAAATGAAATATATTTTTTATATTTATATTTTATGTGTAATATGTTGGGTATGTACTGATTAAAAATCATTGACTTGTTCGTACCAAAAACAGATTCAGGTGTTCAAATTTTTGAATAAAGATTTTTATTAATGCATTTATCCTAGGCTATAAGCATGTAAATTCGGTTAACGTACAAATTTATGAAAGTTAATTAAAATAAATAAATTACATTATCTACGAAAATTACAGAACCCATAAAAAAACATAAAATTACCTTATTGTTCCTTTAAAGAAAAAAAAATGTTACAGTTATCCCAATACTTTTGAGGGTCTTTTCTATCGTCAGGAAGGTTTCGCACTTCCTGATAACATGAAACTCATTAAATACCATCGGATCATTGATCTAACGTATATAATTATTTATATATGATTGCACTTCGCAATAGTGCATTTGCTCTATGCAATGTGCAATCGCACTGCTTCGCTTCATTAATAAATTAAATTAATTAATATAAAATGACAAAAATACCCTTTAAATTAAAAATTAGAAAATAAATAAATTAAACATTAATCATATATAATATATATTCTTATTAATTAGATTAAAGTTCAAATTACACAAGAAAATTAAAATCTTAGTGCCCTGAAAAAACAAATACGATATTCATCATCTTTCAATTCATGAGTGCGATCAAAAGGATAGGAGCGGTGATAAGAGTACTAATTAATGGACCATGTACAGAGTCTGCAAACCTTAGACAGGGGAATCAAATTAGTTACATATTTGCCATGTAGCCTTAGCCAATGAAATTGCAACACACACCACTACCTCTAGATGATTCTATACGGTGTATAAAAGGAGCACGAAAGCAATTCTTGTAATCATCCTAAAAATAGTTTTCCAAGCATTGAATCAAAATGGATATTTTGTTTAAAAGCCATTCTTATTTTATCTTCTGTTTGTGCTCACTTTTCCTTTATGGTATCAGAGCTCAGGTTAATTCCTGATGCTTTTGAAACCGTCTCTCTACTACTTGAAATCACCTTTCTTCTAAATCATGTCTACCTCCAATAGCACAGCTACTTCTCTTGCTTCACAGTTACATGGTCCCTTTAATCGACTTGTGTCTGTGAAGCTTTCAGAGGAAAATTATCTCATATGGAAGCAACAAATATTAGCTACCATAAAAGGTCATGGGCTCGATGGCTATCTCACTGGAGAAAAGACATGCCCTTCAAAATTTCTTGAAAAATCCTCCGAATCTGTTAACCCAGAGCATTTGGAATGGGTTAAGCAAGATCAATTAATTGTTTCATGGCTCCTTTCTTCCCTCTCCGAAAGTATACTCATCACCACTGTTGGATTAAACACGTCCAAAGAAATATGGGACTGCCTTGAGGATGATTTTGCTAGACAATCTAGGGCAAAGATCATGCACTATAAATCACTGTTGCAAGGTCTCAAAAAGGAATCCATGGGGATGAGGGAGTATCTCAACAAAATTAAAAGTTGTTGTGATGTTCTCAATGCTTCAGGCCATAAGGTGAGCGCTGATGAGCAGATTTTATACATTTTATCTGGTTTGGGTCAAGAATACAACCCTGTGATGGTATCAGTTTCTTATAAACTTGAACCAATATCTGTTGGAGATTTGAGATCTCTTCTCTTGAGCTTTGAAGCTCGTCTTGAGGGTGCTACTACTCCTAATTTTAGCATTGTAGGCTCTTCACCATCTATTAACTTCACTCAGCACGGAAACAACGGCAACAGAAATGGGAAGCAGTTTCAAAAGGGAAGAGGTGGAGGAAACAACAATTTTGTTCAAAGAGGTGGAAAAACTCGTTATGGAGGCGGTTTCACCAGGAACAAAAGTATGAGCAACAGCCCAGAATGTCAAATCTGTTTTAGGGACAACCATACAGCAGAAAGGTGCTTCTACAGACAGGATCTCAACTATGTTCCTCGTCCACCAAACCAACAAGGAGGAAGAAGAAACTTTCAACCTACTGCCAATATTGCTACAAGTTTTGATGGAGCAGATTCTTTTGTTGATTCTACTTCTTGGTATCCAGACTCAGGGGCTAATAGCCATGTTACTTATGATTTAAGAAACATGAGCATTGGTTCTGAGTATCAAGGCAATGAGAGAGTTCATCTTGGAAATGGCACAGGTTTGAACATTTCACATCTTGGTAACTCTATTATGACTACCTCTAATAAAAATTCTTTTGTTCTTAAAAATCTGCTCCATGTCCCTCACATAAAAAAGAACCTACTAAGTGTTTCAAAGTTTGCTTCTGATAATCTTGTTTATTTTGTATTCTATCCTAACTTCTGTCTTGTTAAGGATCAAATCACGCACAAGACACTGCTGGAAGGAACCCTTGAAAATGGCCTTTACAAATTCCACTTCACTGCTTCCAAGAATCCATCTCATAAAGATTTTTCTGCTGAACCATCTCAAAGTCATGTTCCCATGGTGAATACTGCTACTACCAGAAAAACCCTTCCTCTTACCATTTGGCATAATAGATTAGGGCATGCCTCTTTTTCAATTACAAAGAAGGCTCTTAGTAATAGCCAAATTTCTTATTTTGATGATGTTGTTAGTGACACTTGTAGCTCATGTATCATTGCTAAGAGTCACAAACTCTCTTTTCCCATTTCTACATCTAATATAACTGAACCTTTCCATCTTATTCACTCAGACTTATGGGGGCCTTCTCCTGTAAGATCTGTCAATGGTTTTTGTTATTATGTGAGTTTTATTGATGAAGCTACAAAGTTCACCTGGCTTTACCTACTGAAACTCAAATCAGATGTCAAAGAGGCTTTTACTCATTTTAAAAACCTGATTGAAAATCAATACAAAACTAAAATCAAAATTTTCCAAAGTGATGGTGGAACTGAATATAAGCCTCTCACTCATACCTTTCATGAAAATGGCATCATCCATAGACTTTCTTGCCCATACACTCCTGAACAAAACGGTACAGCAGAAAGAAAACATAGACACATTGTTGAAAAATCCCTTGCTCTCCTAAATCATTCACATGTACCTTTGACACACTGGGATGATGCATTTATCTCTAGTGTTTACCTTATAAATAGGTTGCCATCTGCCACTTTGAATCATAAATCCCCTTTTGAACTTCTCACTGGTACAACACCAGATTATCACAGCTTAAGGGTCTTTGGTTGTTTATGCTTTCCTCATTTGAGAGCCTATAACAGACACAAATTAGAACCACGATCAGCATGCAGTGTATTTCTTGGCTATAACTCTATTTACAAAGGTTTTAAGGTGCTTCTTCCTAATAAGAAAGTCATTGTCACTAGACACATCATCTTTGATGAGCAAGTATTTCCCTTTGCTCAAACCTCTGATTCTCCCATAAATTCTTCCAATTGTTCTCAATACTTCTTCAATCCCCCGACTCTTAATATCATACCCTCTCCACCATTCACTCAATCTGAAAAATCTCCCACTCATTCCCCTCACCACAACCCTGTTGTTTCTTGTCCCACTCCACATACTACCTAATCATCCAACTCACCTCATTCTTTATTAGAGGGGCAGTTATACACAAATTTACCTGCTGATGTGAATAATGATGATCTTGTCTCTCCTAGTGTTGTTTCATTACCTGCAGATACTCAGGCCAATGTTGACAATCAACATCCTATGATTACTAGACTCAAAGATGGAATCAGGAAGCCCAAAGCCTACACAGCTTCCCTCTCATCTATTGAGCCTAAGAATCACATTGAAGCACTTAAAAACCCTCATTGGAAAGCTGCTATGGATACTGAATATTCAGCCTTAATCAAGAATGGAACATGGGAGTTATGTCCATTGCCAGCTAATCATAACATTATTGGTTGCAAATGGGTATACAAGGTGAAACGAAATGCGGATGGAACAGTGGCCAGGTACAAAGCAAGGCTCGTAGCTAAAGGCTACACTCAAGTTGCTGGATTTGATTATGTGGAAACTTTCAGCCCAGTCGTCAAACCTGTGACTGTAAGAATCATTCTCTCCATTGGTTTAACATATTCTTGGTCATTACATCAATTAGACGTAGACAATGCATTTCTTAATGGTGACCTTGATAAAGAGTTGTACATGGTTCAACCACCCGGATTTGAACTTGCTCTTGGTCAAAATCTCGTCTGCAAACTCAAACGTTCCCTTTACGGATTGAAGCAAGCATCCAGACAATGGACATCTAAGCTTGCCTCTGTGCTTAATACTCTTGGGTTCAAAACATCGAAGGCTGATAATTCTTTGTACATTAAGCACTCTTCTAACTCCATCATTCTTATTTGTGCTTATGTGGACGATATAATTATTACTGGTTCAGATGCCTCTCAAGTTTCTCAGGTTATCAAGAATTTACACGGTTTCTTTTCTATTAAAGACCTTGGTAATTTGAACTTCTTTTTGGGTATTGAGATAGAGAGATCCTCTAGTGGTCTGTTTCTATCCCAGAGCAAATATATTGTTGATATTCTTTCAAGGGTTGATATGCTGGAAGCTAATGGTCTATCTACACCAATGGTATCTGGGAACACCTTGTCAAAGTTTGAGGGGCAGCCTCATCCTGATGTCCATCAATATCGGAGTATAGTGGGAGCACTCCAATATGCCACTGTGACAAGGCCAGATATATGCTATGCAGTGAATAAGGTGAGTCAATATATGCAAACTCCAATGGATTCTCACTGGAAAGCTGTAAAGAGGATATTACGATACTTAGCTGCTACCATTGATTTTGGTTTATCTTATCATGTTCCAAAGAATCTTGATATTGTAGCTTTTGCTGATGCTGATTGGGGTGCTGACCTTGATGATCGAAAGTCAGTATCTGGATATTGTGTATTTCTAGGAGGGAATCTCATATCTTGGAGTTCCAAGAAACAAGCTACGGTGTCAAGATCGAGTACGGAAGCCGAATATAGAAGCCTTGCATTTGCTACTTGTGAAGTTCTCTGGATAAGATCTCTCCTAAGTGAACTTAAACTTTCAAGTCCAAGAACTCCTGTTGTTTGGGTTGATAATCAGGGAGCTATTGCACTCTCAGCCAATCCCGTTTATCATTCAAGGACAAAACATTTAAAGCTTGACCTTCACTTTGTCCGAGAAAAGATTAATAGCAGTGCCATACAAGTTCTTCATGTTCCAAGTGTTGATCAAGCTGCAGATTCCTTCACCAAACCTCTCTCGGGCCAATTCTTCACTCGCATGAGAAACAAACTGAGAATTCTTCCAAGGAGCTCGCTTGAATTGAGGGGACGTGATAAGAGTACTAATTAATGGACCATGTACAGAGTCTGCAAACCTTAGACAGGGGAATCAAATTAGTTACATATTTGTCATGTAGCCTTAGCCAATGAAATTGCAACACACACCACTACCTCTAGATGATTCTATAGGGTGTATAAAAGGAGCACGAAAGCAATTCTTGTAATCATCCTAAAAATAGTTTTCCAAGCATTGAATCAAAATGGATATTTTGTTTAAAAGCCATTCTTATTTTATCTTCTGTTTGTGCTCACTTTTCCTTTAAGCGGCCAAGATGAGATGAATGTAAATTCGTTCATTTTATTCCAGAGGTAAGGCTAAGATCGAGGGGAAGAAGAGTAATCTCAGATTCGCATGAAGAAAGGAGAGAGTATTGGCCTTTCAATTCAGATTGCACCCACAAACTGTTTGCTATAATGCCTGACTCAATTTTCATCTTCAATTTCTCTACCATTTCTTCCTCTTTGCATAGTATGTATAATATAGACCGGTACTTGCTCGTCTTGTATGTGCTATCGAGTACAAGAGCATCGCCAAATAATTTGTATTGAGCAAGTGAAAAACCATCAATCCAAAACAACAGAAGGATGGAAGTGCACATGTATATACAGGTGACAAGAAACAAGACCAGATGGAAGTGCAGACTAAAGGATGGGATTATGCACGTAAACAATAAAGACATTCTGTTCAACAAGGTGTATTTGTGCTCTCATTCTAGAAAGTTTTGGTCTCCATTTTGAGTACATGCATTTTATATGCTCATCATCCTAGTGGAATTTGTGTATGATGGGTTGGTTATTTGGTTTTTTCGCAGGCAACAGGAGAATTTGACTTCTGATTTTGTTGGAGATAAACTTTAGTCGATGAATGTCTTGGCTACACTATCAGAAGAAAAAAACTGAGAGTTTTGTGTTTTATTTCATCTCTCTTCTCTTATGGAATGACTGTCTTGGCTCCAACTATTGAGTTTAAATCTTAAAGAAATTTTAATTTTTTGTACACTGGGAAATTATTTATTGATGCTTATATATTTCCTTGTATTAAATTCAGTCATACAACTATAATTTATGTGTTGATCACTTCACTGTTGGAATGTTCCACAATTCTGATTCAGCTCTAGCTCTTATTTGAAGAGTGGGTCAAAATTGTAGAAATTAATTCAAGTAGATAAATTGTGAAGAAGTTATTTGTGCATACATGTTTCTTTTCGGACTCTGGTGGATGGTGAAATATGTTACTCTTACAGTCTTGCTTGATATAAACTGTGAGGGAGAAAAATAGTTCTAATGGTGAGTTGTACACAGGGAAATGCAACTTATCTTACCACAAATGTTGCAGTCCCTCTGTTATCTTTAAATTTTCAAAATGAAATAAATGAATTCATTTTACCGACTGTTGATGTAAAACCACCGTTGATGTTTCTGATTTTACCTCTTTATATACGCCCTTTTTACACTTGATGTTTTACTGATAGTGGATGTGTGCAAAATATATTGAAGTCGGTTACATAAGGGGATAGTTACATAACTTAGGTCTAATCTACCGTTTAAAGTTTAAACCAAAGTAAATACATGTATTGATATTATAACAATACAACATGATTTTGTCAGTATTTATCATCTGTTTACAAACAAACTAACAACATATATACTGTGTAAAACAACTACCATATATACATATAGTTATACACACAAACCACCCGCTAACCCCTTTATTACAACTGCAATTTATGATGCAATTCATTTTTATTTTATTTTTTAACATGGCAAAAGTAAGGGGATGCTCAAAGCTTGTACAGACGATCTTCGCCAAGGAAGGGGATGCTCAAACAAATTAAGGTCTGATAGGCTATCTATTTTTTCTCATCAAGAGCTCCCCTAGCTATTTGTTACATCATTGGCAGTCACCGAGCTACTATCCTTGTATTTCTTCTAGCCAAAAAACCAATTCGGACTCCTCAACTGTATTTCACTGCAGCAATTAAACCAGTCAGAGAATTACAAAGTATTACATACAAAGCAAAAAACATGTTTTAGAAAAACAAACTCGATAAAAGAATGCAAAGACCTACTTCATTGCAGGGCACCATTTACTCAATTGGTACACAAACAAAGCAGGGAAGCTATATGATAATAAATTCAATAAGCATAAAAAAATTAAAATGTAAATTTCTTAGTTACGAGCATAAGCTAAAAGATACCAGCTAGCACACTTGAATGATGATTTTTTTTATTAAAATTGATGTTCACATATGAAAATAAACAGAGTGCTAAAACCACAATAAAATTACGTTTAGTCGACACTTATGCTGCATCAGGCGCCACACCAAAGATGCCTGGTCTTTCATTTAGCTCGCTGCAAGGACGTACATCCTTGATCAAGCTACATGTTCTTTCTATCAATTTATCAAATGATGTCAACTTCATGCGTCAGAAGTCCTCTCGACAAGTACGAACGGGGCACAAAGGAGTTGCTGGTGGTAGTGAAGGCTTATCATCAACTACAGGACTGTCACTCAATATTAGAAGAAAAATATAATTTCAATGAGACAAAAATCTTAATCTACTAAAAATGATAATCATGTCTTACTCCAAACATATCTGAATAACACACTAGGCTTAAACTTACCTATCAGGCATAAGATCATCTCCAATGCCAAATACAATGAAGATAATAATCAGAATCCAATTCCCATAGAGCAGGTTTTCCTTCTTGTGGCGGAAAATAATCCAAGAATCTATAAACACCAGAAACACAAAACAGGGGGACTAAAGATTCAAGAAAAACCCTACCCTTTGGTAGGAAAAACAAAAATAAAGGTATTTTCTATACTTATATCTTGCACCACTAGATAAGAACATCAACACAAGGATATAGAAAAATTGATGACCTAACAAATTTATTGCGTCCTGTTTTTCACCATCTGTGTAAGCATTGTTGTAGTATCGCTTAATAGACTTCAAAAATTCCCTAGTCATAGCGTAAAACTCAGCATTACCATTGAAGAACAATGCTATGTTGCACCTAAAACGTGTACCCTACCAATATTTTTAAATACACTCACTGTTAAAGTTAAAGTTAAATACACTCATAGTTAGCAGAATCAATATTTCACTGCAAATTTTAGATGTCAATATTAGATTCAGCAAAGAAATAAATAAAATAGTGTGTAAAGGACTCTTGGGCGGGATTAATTAACTGAATTTGCCGAAAAAAGAAAAATAGATTAAGTTGTTCTTGCAGATCACCAACTTAAATATGCTCTTGTTTAAAAATCTGCACAAAATACTCAAGTCCTTATAGCAGACACTATCAAATGTTCGTTAAATTTGGGGAAAAAAATCACCTGCGATTCTTTATTGTCTCGTTTGAATATGAGATTTCTGTTTTGAAGAAGCACACCCCCATTTTTCAACATCTCTTCTTCCCTTTGCGCTCAGCTTCCCCTCGCGCCTTTACACTAGGATAAAGATGATGAATAGTAAGAATAAGGATCGTTCATTTCCTGGAGATTTTGATTTTAGGGCTTTCAGATTTTGATTTTGATTTAAACATTAATCTTATCTTAATTAAAAATATTGTAGGGACATTTTAGTACTTTTATAGTTTATAAAAAAATATTAATTATTTAATCATTTTGCGAATCTTGATCGCCTTATGACGAAGATATATGAGATGTTAATTTATGATTGGTCACCTGTTGTCAGGAAGTGCGAATGCCCCTCCTGACAATAGAAAGAGAAGAATATGGAATTGTTCGTAACCACTTTTTATCTCAGTTCTTAAAAGATAAAAGATAAAAATTTGTCCACAAAATTGAATTGTTAGTAACACTTTTTATCTCAATCCAAGAGAAAAAAAAAGAAAAAAATTATCCATATTCGCTGTATTAATTACTAATTACGGTATTAAAAAATTAAAGATTTAAAATAACTAATGATGAAAATTAAGAATTTTAAAATAATGGTAGAAAAGATTAAAAAAACTGCAAAATATATGAATTAAGAATATAAAACATTCAATTGCAAGGAACCGAAAACTGCAAAATAAATGAAACTGAATCATTTAATTCAAAATTGTAAATGATCGATTATAAATCTAAGCCAAGAGCAAGGCTTCAAAAATTTCTCCAACGTGAAAGAGGTGATGCGGCGATTCAAATTCTGAGAAGAAGAATGAAAGTGGTGAATGCATAAAACTATGAAATAGATAAAATAAAGATTCTTGAATTGCTTAAATCAAGATAATACTGAAGAAATATTTACTTACATAACCAGGATCGGCAAAAATAGAATAAGATTCGGCAAAAATATAATAAGATGCCGTAAAAATTAAAAGAGTAAAAATAGAATAATTAAAATGCCATAAAAATTAAAAGATGAACAAAAATTACTGCAAAAATTAACATAAGATGCCGTAAAAATTAAAAGATGAACAAACAAAAATTAACATAACCAGGATCGATAGAATAGAATAAGATATAGTAAAAATTAAAAGATTAACACTGTAAAAATGATCTGCAGAATTGAATAAAAATTAAAAGATGAACAAAAATTAAATAAGATATTATAAAAAATACACCTTGATTTAAATAACATATTAAAAAGATAAAATAAGATCAAATCAAATGCCATAAATTCCATAAACTAAAGGGGGTGTATTGGTTGTGGATTATGTAGGATTTTTATGAATTTTCAAAGTCTGGGGGTATTCAATTCGGATTTTAAAAAGTCTTTAAAAATTCTGAGGTATTCAATACGAATTTTAAAAAGTATGTAGGATTTTTATGAATTTTCAAAGTCTGGGGGTATTCAATTCGGATTTTAAAAAGTCTTTAAAAATTCTGAGGTATTCAATACGAATTTTAAAAAGTCTTTAAAAATCTTTAGGTATTCAACAGTCTATGGATTTTAATACTCTATGGATTTTGTTGGATTCTCCTCCAAAAATATAAATAAATTGCACTATCCAAAATCTCTTCTAAAAACAAGAGATTTCAACGGATTCTCTCACAGAACTCTGAAGACTAAAGATCAGAAATCCAACTCGCGAGTAACCACCCCACCCGCGAGCTTTGGGTCAGGTCAGATTCACCCCGTATTGAGTATGAGTCGGGTTTGGGTCTTATGCCCGACCCGCGGGTATCCGCCCCGCCCCAAATTAATATATAAACTTTATATATATATATATATATATATATATATATATATATATTATTGGTAAAATAAATTATATATATATATATATATTTTTTTTTTTTTTATTGGTAAAATATTTTATATAATATATATAATATTAATTTTAAAAAAAATTAAAATTAACTCTTTAACTCTTTGCATCAATATCTAGGAGTTTATGAAAATATATGTAAATCAATAAAAAAAATATTCCACAATTCTGTCAAGTTTATGAAAATCCATATAAATCAATAAAAAAAGTCAGTCAAACTCTGTATGACTCTATGGATTTTATATATCCACGTACTTTTTAAAGTTCAAAAAATTCCAATAGAATCTCAATTGAATACACTCTACTAAATTACAATTTTTTTTTTAATCGGTAAAAAAGTGCACCCCCATCATTTAAATAAGATATTAAAAAGATAAAATCAACTGTAATTTTATTAAAAATTGATTGATAAAAAAAAAAAACTTGAATTAGTAAATTCTATAAAACTATAAAAAAAATTAGTACTCCTCCAATTTCATTATTCCCACTTTCTTTTTTTGGTTGTCCAATTTTATTATGTCCATACCCTTTTTGGAAACAATACTATTCATACTACTTTATCTTCACCCATTCTACCATCACTTATTTACTCATTTTGTCATTCACTTTATTAATAAACAATCATTTATTTATAAATGGACCCCACAATACTCCCATCATACCCTCAACTTATCTACTTTATGAATAAACTAATCAATATTCATTAAAACCCGTGCCAGAAGAAGTGAGTATAATCAAATTGGACGGAAGGAGAATAATAGAAACTCATCAATTGTCGCAAGAGAAAGAGAGGGAAAACAATGAAATTAAGTGAAACAAACAAATGATTTATGTCTATGTTTTGGGTAGGTCTCTTGTAGACTCAATTCCTTATATATTGAAAATATAAGGAATTGAGTCCATTTTAATAAATGGGTAAGATAAACAATAAAAATAAAATACGCAAAAAATATATATCTTAATTAATGTAGCTCAAATGGTTGAAAATAGTCTATTTTAAGTTGAAGTCTAGTGTTCACATTTTTTTTTTTATTATTATAAAAGTGTATGTTGAAAATAAGGAAAAGTGTAACATGCATTTTACAATTTTCTAGCATGTTATTTTGCAATATTTGTAATAATAATTTCAGTTATAATGACATACACTTGTTAGTGATGTTTTGTTGCACTTTTCAATTGTAGTGACTTACAATTTTCAACAATATTTTTTAGTTATATTGACTTACACTTTTTAGTAATGTTATGCTACACCTTTTAATCATATTTTGTTGCACTTTTCAATTGTAGTGACTTACAATTTTCAACAATATGTTTAGTTATAGTGACTTACACTTTTTAGTAATGTTATGTTTCACCTTTTAGTCGTATTTTGTTACACTTTTCAGTTATAATAACTTACACTTTTCATTAAAATATTGTGTTGCACTTTTCAAGTATATTGACATGCACTTTTTAATAATATTGTGTTGCACTTTCTAGTTATAATGACTTACACTTTTCATTAAAAGTTGTGTTGCATTTTTTAATTACAGTGACTTACACTTTTTAATAAAAAATGTGTTACACTTTTTAGTAGTATTGTGTTACACTTTTTAGTAATATTGACTTACACTTTTCAACATACATATTTTCGGGAAAAAAAATTACCAATAAAAAAAATTACAAAAATAATAATAATAATAAAAGAGAAATTGATCAAATCAAAAAATTTATTCACAATATTTTTGAATATTTAGAGTTTACAATATTTTTGAATATTTAGAGTTTAGGTTGATCAAGTCAACTCAATTCCTTATAAGGAATTGATATGTTTTATAGTTGGAATTATAATTTGAATATAAGGTGGAGGAAAATCTTAAATTTGATATTCAAAATTGAATTTGTTAAATAAATCTAAAAATATTCAAAATTGGATTATTTTTTTAAATCTTTCGAGAAGTTTTTCCACAAACATATTTAATTTAATATTTAATATAAAAATAACTAATTTATATTTATAAATTTTATTATTCTAGTTAATATTAAAAAATGATTACTCAAAAGTTCTGTTTTATTTAAATTTTAATATTCAAAACGGCGCATTTAAAATATTAGATAAAAAAATGTACGGTATTAAGATTAATAAAAAATTAATAAAAAGTGAAATTAATGAGAAAAAAAAAGATTTTGAAATAGAGTGATTTCAGAAGAAAGAGATTGTGATACCAATTATTTTTTTTATATTTATAAATTTTGTTTTCAAGTTAATATTAAAAAGTGATTATTCAAAAGTTCTTTTTTATTTAAATTTTAATATTTAAAACTGCGCATTTAAAATATGAGATTAAAAAATGTACGTTAAAGATTAATAAAAAGTGAAATTAATGAGAAATTTTTTTTTTGAAATGGAGTGATTTGAGAAAAAAAAGATTGTGATATAAAGATTGAAAAGTTTGGTTTATTAGAATTTAGAAATAAACCGAGCTTGTAATATGTTAGGAGTTAATTTCAATCCATATATACAAAAAAGAAGATAGAGTAGAGAAGTGAGTTATAAAAAAATGAAATAAAGTTCCAACACAAATCTCCGGCCACCTGTTTTTGGCAACATATGCATGCAGATTGATGTGGAGGCTCGAAAACGCAGCAGCAAAAATACATCCCCATGAAGCAACACGTAATAGACATGCACACCCCTTAAACCCTCTATAAATACAAACACCCCTACCTAAGCTTCCACCACAATCACAATCTGCTATCTCTCACATCTCACTACACCACATTAGAAATAATGGCAATCAAGGTAGCACTGGCAGCAGCACTCCTGGTGGCTCTCCTCGCCATAGCCGGAGCCACCACCAGCTACACCACCACAATCACCGTCGACGACAATGAGGCCAGTCATGGGCAGCAGCAGTGCAGGGAGCAGGTGCAGAGGCGCCAATTCCGGGCATGCCAACGCTTTCTCCAACAGGGGAATGACGAGGAAATTGAAATGAGGAGCGTAAGCCCAAGGCGGGTACAAGAAGAATGCTGCGAAAGCCTCAAGGAGATGGAGAACCGAGGATGCGAGTGCGAAGCTATCAGGCACGCCGCTAGGCAGGTGCAGCAGATGGGGGGTCAGAGGCAGATGGGGCAGGTGTACCAGAGGGCTCACCAGCTTCCACAGATGTGCAACTTGAGGACCCAGCAATGCCGCCTCAACGTTGTCTTCGTCTAAACGCCCAAGGCCCATCGGCCAAGAGATGATCCAGAGGAAATAAGTCTTGTGACTTTTTTTTGTAATGTATTTCCTCTGAATAAATAAATAAAATCTGCTTTTTCATGTCATGCTTATGGATATTCATCTTTGTTTACTCTTAATTTATCTGTTGGTCCTGAAAGGAGTATATAACAAGTGTATGGGGGGGAATACACTTGTATGCAATTCTTTTCAACTTTGATCAAACCAGAGCTCAGCAAGGTTGTCTTGGACAACTCTGCTGAAGATAATTAACTCTTCTAAGATAATCAATCTACTAAGTACTATTGAGTAATTAGTTGAATAACTATCTAAAGGAGTTATATGTGCGGAATAGTGGTTGGCCCTTTAAGTTTAGACTCCTTAAGATTCTGAAATCACTTTGTCAATCCAAAACAGTCCAGTTAAGCTTCAGGGAACTTGTCCAAATCAGTATTGCACAGTCTTTGAATAAATATCTTTGAAAGATCAATTTTGTGTGCAGTGTTGAATGAATGTAAGTACTTGTAAGGTAAATCAACACAGGAGATTTATAGTGGTTCAGAGACTCAAGCTCCTACATCCACTTTCCCTGATTTAACAGGATAATTCCTTCTCTCTTGGAATTAACTTGTTTTATATTGCCAAGGTGCACTTGATCAAGAACACCACTCCTTGGTGAATTGATCCCTAAGATGTCTAGAGTCCTAGTACCCTCTTCTCAACTCAGAACTGAACTGTTCTTCTCTCAACAGTCAGCTCCTACCACTTCTACTACAACAACCTTCTCACTTTCTCACTTGAAAGGGGTAAGGATTGAAGTAAGGTTCCAACTAATGAGATATCCTTTACAATGAAGATCAAGGTATAAGGATAGGATATCTCTCTAAGCTTTGTATGGATATACAGTGATGTACAGCTTAGAAGAAGTGTATGAAGACTAAGATAGTCTTTGAAAGCTTTGAAAGCACTCTAGCTTGTAAGAACTTAAGGTTGGATGTGCTTTGTTGAGGTTCTAGTTGGATGCTTTCAAATGGTCTTCACACTTCTGTATTTATAGACAAATGAAGGATTTGCCCGTTGGAGAGGCAGCCTCCAATGTCCATAAATGTCTTCTTTTAGTTCTTCAAACTGGAAGACAGATTCTTGATAGTGACATGTCCTCATTTGGGTAATAAACGGCTTGTAAGACTTTGTCTTCATTCTCCAGCACTTTTCCCAATGTTTGACTTCTTGTTAGGACTTGGACATGGCTTCTGAAGGTTGATCCAATGATAGGACAACATTCCTTATCAAGTGGACAACTCTTCTTATCACTATCAGCAGTCTTGCTTATCAGCAAGGTTGGCTTGCTCTTCTTCAAATGACTTGGCTCTTTCCCTTTATTTCACTTCACAGTGATCTTAGCATGTTGCATTGCATTTCTTTAGGGTATGGTTGTCTCTAAATCTTCAGCATAGTTGACCTTCAACCTTTAGAGCATCTGTTCTGATTTACTCATGCTGAGATAACTTTTCTGGACAACTCTTCTGATCAGCATATTTGGTCTTTTAGCATCAGAGCACTTATCACATAGATTTGGCTTCTCTGGACAACTCTCCTGATCAGAGCATCTTATTGGACTTGTCCTTTTGAGCTTTACAATCTTGTTTTTGCATAAGGACATCTTCTCTGGACAACTCTCCTGATCAGAGCATTTGATGTTTCATAGAGTGTCCTTGATCATAAGTGATAGTTCCAGAATTTGAGCCTTGAGGGGACTTGATCTTGGTCATCTTCAAAGCATAGGTTCCCCCTCAAATTGTGCATCTAATTGTTTAAGAGCTGCCTAACATTTCAGCTTCTCATCTAGCCTTATGCTATGTGTTCTAACATTTTTAGAACACTATCAATTTGACTTAGGCATGTCTCAGGGGGTTTTGGTATTTAATCAAAACATGTATCATTTTATTCCCAACAATTTCCCCCTTTTTGATGATGCCAAAACCTACATATTCTATGAAAAAGTGACTTGTCTACACCTAATACATGTGTCTTCAGTAGATATGACTAAGGTCAATATTCCTGAAAAGATAATGTGTTAGTGTATTCACTGTTTTTTGTTGCAAGTAGGTTTCACAGATAGGCATAGAGAGATTTCTTGTTAAGAATGTATCTTGATTCAAAAGTGGTTCAACTATCATTCATAAATAAAATCATTACAAGCATGTTGATAGTTGAAGATAACTTATCAGAGCATGGAATCATTACAAATCAAGATATACATACTAAACATAAGATCAGAGCAAAATAGACTATTTCAGGTATCAGAGTTTTAACACCTAGAGCTAACTAATACAAGATATTCCAGATATTAAAGTAGAATGCATCAATTCTTGTATCAGATCATTCTAAACCATATCAGAGCAAACAGCATGTCAATGCACATATCAGCAGGCTTGTCCAATTTCAGCAGATTTGACCACATAGCAAAAATATCTTCAGATAAGATAATTTTTCACCCAGAAAAAAAAATCAGAAGACTTAGCCATTCAAAGATCATCCTCAGGAGGTGGCAGCATCCCATATTGTGCCCACACTCTCCTCTTGAGTGACATGGCTTCCTGGTTGGTTCCTTTAGGTCCAAGGGTCATCTTGTTCAGCTTCAGAATTTCTGTGAACTCCCTTAGGATCCTTGCTTGGTCAATCCATCCTTCAAGCTTTGGAGGCATATAGATGATAGGCTTGGGAGCATTGAGTTCAATTCTTGCAATGTCAGCAGTTGCAAGTAGTTGTTGATACAATTCTCTGTAGTATTCTAGCATGAACTCAGTGAAGGCAGAGTTTGCATCTCCTCCATTCCATCTGTCAATGACATAATAGTCATAGACAAACTCCCTTTTAGCCTCTTCCCATGTATCATTCAGTTGAATTGGCACCCATTTATCCTAGTGTGGATATTTGGTGTCCATTGGGATTAGAAGCTGAGGCTTCATCTTGCTATAAGTTGCTCTCCTCCTTCTTGGTTTCTGAAAGTTTGCTCTTCTCTCATCTCTTGCTCTGTTAGCTTCTTCCATCAAGTCCATTTTCTCTTGGGCCCTCATCATGGCCAGTTTCTGTTGTGTTTCAGGGTCTTTGCCATACCCTTCATGAAACAGCTTTGATGGATCATGGGCTAGGACAGTTGTCTTCTTTTTGGGTTTAGGTCCAAATCCTTCAGCAAATAACTCTTCAATGTCTTCAGTGGACTTGGGACCTTCAACACTTTTGTCAGATTCAGAAGACTTGTCCTTTTCAGCAGCTTTGGGCTCTTCAGTAGTTTTGGCTTTCTTGGATGTAGGCTCATCCTCATCAATTCTGAATTCAGGTGGGAGATCAAGGCTGCTAGGAAAGTCAGTGAATGTTTCAACTTGTCTTTTCTTTCCTTTTGCCCTCTTGATCTTTCCTCTAGTTTGGACACCTTCATCACCTTTGTCCATACCAGACACTTCACCACCTGGTCTCTGCTGTAACCTCATCTTTTCTTCTTGAGCTGAGGCCATAGAGTTCTTTAATGCAAGTGCTAATTGCTCTTCTTCATCCAATTCTTCCAAGTTTAGCACTTCAGGCTCTTTTCCTTTTCCTTCAGCAGCTTTGTCTTTTCCTTTGACTGGGCTTCCAATCACCAAGGCACCTTTTGCTCTAGCTCTTTCCCTTTCCCCCTTTTTGGCAGCATCAAAACACTGGGGCTTGAGGTCACTCATTGTTGAGGCCATCAGGGATTGGGCCTGGTTTAGGGACTTCATCTCTTCCAACAAATATACATTTTCATCATGTATATTTTGCATTCTATCACTGCTCAAGCTCAGAAAAGCTAGAACAGGCTTCATCTTTTGTTGGACAACCTCCTCCAAGGTTGCTTTCAGAGATGCATCCAGTTGGGCTTTAAGAAGCTCAGTGAGGTTGGCCACTGCACCTTCAGCAATGTTGGCCAATACCTCTTGAGAAAACTTTTCAGAGGCTGCTTTTACCATAGCTACCCTTTGCTCTTCAGCTCTTTTCTTTTGTAGTGCTGTCTTCTTTCCAAGAGCTTGCTTGACAGTGAGCCTGAGAGCTTTGACATTGGCATTGTGATTGTCTCTCAGCAGTTTTTGCTCTTTCTTGACCTCCTCTGAGATGGCTTCCATGGTTGATTTGGCATTTTGAACTTCAGTGGAAATGGTTTGGAGACCAGATTCCACACCACTGATCCTTGCTTCAAGGGTTGGTAGCACAACATCTTCAGAGCCAGTGAGCCTCATCTCCACAGATGCTAGAGTCCTGCCTTGCTCATTCAATGCTCCTGAAGTTTCAGCATGAGCAGATTGAACTTGATGAGCCAAGGAGTTCAACTTCTCTGATTGCATCCCAAGTAAGGCTTGAGCTGAGCCTGTGTCTACTTGGATAGGCGCATCTGTTAAGAACTCATCTGCAAAAATTTGGTCAAGAGAGATACCTGCAATATTAGACAGATCAAACAAGTTAGGAAATAAGCACTCATCTCCCTCAGTTTCTTTTGTATAAGACTCTGATACATCAGCAGTCTTCTTCTCATTTTCAACTTGTTCTTTTCTCCCTTCTTTAATAATGTTCTCACTCAAGGAATCAGGCCTCCTTTCATCAAGGGATTCTTGAAGTTCAGATTTGACTTCAAGAATAACCTGTCCTTCCTCACTTATTCCACCCTCATATGGTGGTACACTCACAATCTTAGTGATGACTACCTCTCTTTCATCCACAACACCCTCTGATTTTTCAACTATCCTCTCCTTTTCAACTCCTTCTCTTAAACCTGCAACATCTTCACCTTCAACAAGGTTCAAAGATGGCAGTTGTGAGGAGATCACAGTGCTTATCTCAGCAGCCACTGAGTCATCCTGAATGATTAAGGGCTGATCAGTGTCCAACTCCTCTGACACTGAATAGGCCTTAATCAAACTAGCCTCTAATATAGGAACCTCAACATCTTTAGGTTGTGCCTTGGGTTCAGAAGAACCTTCATTGGCAGATGTGTCTTTGGTTGTGTTACCACCCTTGGTCAACACCTCTGATGACACAGAGCCTTTCCTATGGTAGGTTCTAGGGGGGTTGGAAAGTCTATCTGCTACAAAAGACTTAGGTTGAGAGGGTTCAGGGAGGTTGGCTTGAGGGGTTTCAGGAGGGTTGGGGTTTGAAGGATCTGATGGATCATCAGGGGAATCATCATCATTGGAGCTACTGTCAGGGTGTTTAATTCCCTTGGCTTTTCTTTCTTTCTCCTCCTCAATCTTATCAGCTACTAGCTTTGCAAAAATCTCCTCATCAATGAGAAATCTTGTCTTTGAAACTCCAGCAAAGTGTAGCAATCTGTTCTCCTCTATTTGCCACCAGTTTGCACCCTTATCTTGGATGACTTGTGATATCTCCATCATAGACTTGTCTTTTACATCAACAAGCATCCTTAGATCATGAAAGGTTTTCTGAATTCTTGGAAATTCAGCAAGTTGTGGATACAAACTGTCCACAGTAGCCTTGGCTCCTCCTCTGAGCATACTTTCATAAGTATACTCCTCCTCATCTCCACTTGAATGGGGACTTTGGGTTATAGGGGAGTTGGCTCTGGGTTCTCCTAATGTGGCTTCAGGTAGGTTTAGTTCAGGAATGTTGGCTTCAGATGGGTTGGGTGCAGTAGAAGGATCTTCAGTTGCTTTTGAGAGCAATGGATCTGAAGGGGCTTTACTCAGGGGGGTTGGCTCAAAAAGTGCAGCTTCTAATTGCTTTGAGTAATTGAGCATAGATGAATCAAGGGGAGATTGTAATCTTGTCTCATCTACAGCTATGTCAGCTAGCACATCTATCATACTTCTCTGCACACTTCCCTCAGGAGAGTATCTCTTTGTGAGATTTATGGGAGTGATAGGTTGATTGGTTGGGGTTATATAGGTTTCAGGGGAGTTGGGCTCAAGATTCTGAATTTCAGGGATGTTGGCCTCCATTGGTTGACCTTCAGGGACCCTGGATTCTGGAGTGCCAGAACCAGATGAGTTGGTCCTTGACTTTGATTTGGTCCTGCTTTCAGCTCTGCTCTCTCTTAGAGCAAGTTGTAGAGACCTTTCTTCTTGCAGCTCCAACACCTTCTCAGTAGGTTTGGCCCTTCTCTTGCTGGCCCTACTGCTTCCACTTCCTTCCTTTTCAGGGACATCTACCCTGATTCTCTTATCACCCTTCTTCTTTTGCCTAGTCTCATTGTACTTTTGCCTTAATTCTTCTGAGTGATCAGATGGCACTTGTACACCTTCTCTAGCAACTTCTTCAATCTCAGTTGAAGCATCTGAGTTCTCTTCTGAGATAATCTGAGACATTTTCCTTGTCTTCACCACTCTTGCTTTAGTCCTCTTCTTCATCTTTGGCTTCTCCTCCTCCTGCTCTTCAGCAGGTTTGGCCATGAGCATCCTTCTTTGTTCAGTTTTCTTGCTAAGCTTTCTGAACAAGATCTTTTGAGCTGGGAGGGGTTTTGCAAAGGTCTGCATTTGAGAATAGTGGGAAAACCTCTCAATCAACAAGCTTGCCCTGGTGCAATACTTGATTTTCCCTTCTAGCACAACCTTGTTGTGGGTTTTCACCTTGAATTTTGCCTTTTCCTTCATCATCTCAGACATGATGAAGGTCCTCCAATCAAACTTGATGCCCTTGTCACTGGCATCAATAATGGCAGCCATGATTCTGATTCTTGGATGGCTGACCTGCTCTAAGCTTCCAGTGTTGCTTAAGAGGCTCTTAGCAACCACCTCAAAGAGATTGAGAAACTCTGGCTTGAGAGTCTTCTTGTTCTGTGTTGAAGAGATGGGGCCTGGAACTAATAGCCATTCTTGAGCTATTTCATCTTCATGGCCAGTGCCATAAACTTCTGGATTCCTTCCCTCATTAGACAATCCAAAGGCTCCTTCCAGATCTTCTGAGGAGAATTTTACTCTGTGGAATCTCTCTTCTTCCTCTCCTTCTGCAGTATATGACAACCTTGTGGACACTTCACCATCTGCCGGTTGACCTCTCCACTTAAGGAAGGCAAAGAATTCAGCCATGTAACCTTCCAAGCATGAACTTGGTCTTTCCTCCATGAACTTTTGCAAACCAGCTCTTCTCAGCCATCTTAGAGTTGGTTTAATCTCAGGATCCTCACTTTCAAAGGATACTATGGGCTCAAAATGAAGGTTGTTTCTGTTGCTTAGGTAGCCAAAGTCAAGGTCTAGAGCCTTGTTGGAGAAATCAACAATCATCTCTGGTTTAACTTTAGGGGCCATTGAAATTTGCAGAGAAAGCTTTGAGAGAGTTTGAAGAAAATTTGAGCTAGGGTTTCGAATACTTGGGGAAGAAGTGTTTGTGGGGATCTTAAGACTTGTGAATATTCTAAAAAGAATGTTTGTCAATGAGTTGGTAAGGTCTTGATGCAATTCAAAGGTGAGCAAAAATGGAAATCCAAAATGGACGGCTAGGATTGATTTCAGGGGAGTTGTCCATTTTTGATCCAATGGTAAAAAACCAATGTAACAGTGAAAGAACTGTTTTATTCAAAACGTGGGTGGTTTTTTAATGTTGTTTAAGGCTGGGGGTTTTTCGAGATAGATCATGTCTCAAAAAGTTTAATGCAAACAAGAGTTAAATCTTAGCATTTAATGCATGGAAAGTGACCTTTTGAGTGGGAGACAAATTAAATCCCAGAAAGGTGAAAACTGTATTTCAATGGGACAGATTTCGAAATAGGCATTGATCACCAAAAATAGGTGCTTATCATACCAAAATTTGGTTTGATAGTTAGGACAACTTATCTGACCCTACATGGATAAGTGTCCTGAAAGGCTGTGGACAAGTGTCCTGAATTTCAAGGGACAAGTGTCCTGAAGAGGTAATGTCATCTTTTCTGAGTTTCAGTAGACTTGACCAAGTCTGCTGAAGTTTGAGTTTATTTCCCCCTTAGTCAATGAACTTCTTTGGACTCATTTGTCCAACTTCCCTGGATCAAGAAGACCCAACTCTGCTGATAATTCCAGGAACCTTGCCTCTGCAAGTGGTTTAGTTAGTATATCAGCTTTTTGATGGTCTGTATGAATTTTCACCAACTTGATATCCTTCTTCTCCACATGATCTCTAATGAAGTGATGCTTGATGTCCACATGTTTGCATCTTGTGTGCAAGACAGGATTTTGTGATATAGCATTGGCACTATTGTTGTCACAGAAAATTGGCACTTCAGTAGAGTTGACTTTGTAGTCTCTGAGTTGTTGTCTTAGCCAAAGAATTTGAGCACAACAACTTCCAGCAGCAACATATTCAGCTTCAGTGGTGGAGGTGGCCACTGTATTCTGTTTCTTGGAGAACCAAGATATGAGTTTGTTGCCCAAGAATTGACAAGTCCCTGAGGTGGACTTTCTGTCAATCCTACATCCTCCATAATCAGCATCTGAGTAGCCAGTTAGCTCAATGTTGTCATCAGCAGGGTACCAAAGGCCTAGATTCTCAGTGCCTTTAAGATACCTCAAGATCCTCTTTGCAGCCTCAAGGTGGCTTTTCTTAGGATTTGCTTGAAACCTTGCACAAACACCTACTGCAAAGGTGATGTCAGGTCTGCTGGCAGTGAGATAGAGGAGTGATCCAATGATTCCTCTATACTCAGTGGAGTTGGTTGGAACACCACTTTCATCAGGATCCATCTTCCAATTAGCATTCATTGGAATCCTTACTGGCTTGCTTGATGTACACCCAAATTTCTTGATCATTTCTCTGGTGTACTTAGCTTGGTTGATGAAGATTCCTTCTTTTGTTTGCTTGACTTGTAGACCTAAAAAGAAGTTCATCAACCCCATCATGGACATCTCAAACTTGCTTTGCATGAGCTTGGAGAATTTCTCACACAGCTTCTCATTAGGGGATCCAAAAATTATGTCATCTACATAAATTTGGACAAGCAAGATGTCCTCTCCTTCAGAGATTCTGAAGAGAGTTCTGTCCACAGTTCCCTTGGTGAATCCATGATCCAAGAGGAATTGTGACACTGTGTCATACCAAGCCCTAGGGGCTTGCTTGAGTCCATATAGAGCTTTCTTCAGTCTGTAAACTTGGTTTCCAACTTCAAAACCTGGTGGTTGCTCCACATAAACTTCTTCTTTCAAGACTCCATTTAGAAAGGCACTCTTGACATCCATTTGGTACACTTTGAACCTCTTGTGGGCTGCATAGGCTAGGAAGAGTCTTATTGCTTCCAGCCTTGCCACAGGTGCAAATGTCTCATCATAGTCAATGCCTTCATGTTGGCAGTAGCCTTTTGCCACTAGTCTTGCTTTGTTTCTGACAATCACATCATTCTCATTCTTTTTGTTCTTGAATACCCACTTGGTTCCAATAACATCTTGATGTGAAGGTCTATCAACCAGCTCCCATACTTCATTTCTGGTGAATTGGTTGAGTTCTTCCTGCATGGTTGTGATCCAATTTGCATCTTGAAGAGCTTCCTCAATGTCACTTGGTTCTTGTTCTGATAAGAAACAACAGAATAGAGCACTTTCACCATGAAATCTTCTAGTTTTGACTCCAATACTTGGATCACCAAGTATTAGATCAGCAGGATGGTCAGATAACCAAGTCCTTCTTTTTCTGATCTCTTCAGTAGAGTTGTCCTCTACTGAAGGTGAGTCATTTTGATCATAGAATTCAGGATAATTTAATGCAGGATCTAATTCAGGATCATAATCAGGGGTGTTGTCCTCAATGTCAGGGACATTGGCATTTTCAACATTTTGAGTTCCCCCTTGATTATTTGACCCATTAACTACCTCAGCAGGACCTGCTTCTTCATTGGTAGTTGTTACCTGGATGTGAACTGGGATTGGATCATTCAGTTCACCATTTCCATCAGTGAGGTTTGTCTCAGGAAGGTTGCCTTCAGGGTTGTTGTCCAATGTGAGCTTTTCAGGTAAGTTTGCTTGAACAACATCTATGAATTCAGTGTCTTTGTCTTTTAGGCTTAATCTGGTTGTCCTCTGTGTGATTTCTTCAGGTTCCAAGTGATCATTCCTGATCTCAAATATAGATTCATCAAACACAACATGAGGGGTTTCTTCCACAATAAGGGTTTTCTTGTTGTAGACTCTGAAAGCTCTACTGATTTGAGAGTACCCAAGGAATACTCCCTCATCAGCTTTGCTGTCAAAAGCTTTCAATTGTTCTTTCCCATTATTGTGAATGAAACATTTACAACCAAATATATGAAAATATGACACTTTAGGCATTCTTCCTTTCCAGAGTTCATAGGGGGTTTTGCCTTGCCCCTTAATAATCAAACATCTATTTTGAGTATGGCATGCAGTGTTTATAGCTTCAGCCCAAAACCTCTTAGGTAATTTTGAATCAGCAATTAGAGTTCTAGCAGCTTCTTTTAAAGTTCTATTTCTTCTTTCTGCAACTCCATTCTGTTGGGGAGTTCTAGCTGCTGAGGTTTCATGAGCTATTCCATTAGATGTACAATACTCATTGATGTATGAGTTAATGAACTCAGTGCCTTTATCAGATCTTATCTTGATAATATTAAGGCATTTCTCATTTGACAATCTCTTAAGAAGTTCAGGTAGCTTGACTTGTGTTTCCTTCTTATTAAGGAGAAATACTACCCATGTGAACCTAGAGAAGTCATCTACTACCACCAATGTGTATTTTCTACCATTTATGCTTGAAGGGGTAATTGGTCCAAACAAATCCATATGTAGAAGTTCAAGTACCCTTTCAGTGGAGATGACTGGTTTACCTTTGAATGAGGCTTTAATCTGTTTTCCTTCTTGACATGGCTTACACACATGTTCTTTAATGAAAACCTCATTAGGCAGTCCTTTAACTAATGCATTTCTAGCAAGTTTATTCATAGATTTGAAGTTCAGGTGGTTTAGCCTCTTGTGCCATAACCAACTTTGTTCACTAGAACTTTTAGCAATAAAACATGCAGCATCAGTAGATTTGTCCCAGTCTGCAAAATACACATTTCCTTTCCTAGTTCCAGTCAATAGAATTTGTTGAGTCTTATCTTTGATTAGACATTTTCCACTTGAGAACTCAACATTAAAATCTTTATCACAGAATTGACTGATACTTAGGAGATTATATTTGAGACCAGCTACATAAGATACATTGGTTACTTTGATGTTACCAATCATCAAAGTACCATAACCTTTTGTTGTTGCTTGTGAGCTGTCTCCAAAGGTGACATTTGGGCCTTCTTTTTCAATGAAGTCAGTGAGGAGTTCCTTATTTCCAGTCATGTGCCTTGAGCATCCACTGTCAAGGTACCATGCTGTCTTTTTGTTCATGCTCCTCTTCTTGTGGCCCATTGGTACCTGCATTTAGATAGGTTTAGGTACCCTTTGAGTTTTGGGTCCTGAGAGGTTAGCTGTACCTTTGGGAACCCAAACTTGCCTAATAACCCTGATTGATTCAAGGTGGCTAAGTTGATTTCCTTGTGCATCAACATACACTGTCTTTCCCTTAAATGCCTTTGGGAAAGTATGTGTGAATGTGTTAACTCTGTAAGTTTCAGGGGAGTTGTCAATTCTCCTGAACTTATGAGTTCTTTGTGCAACTTGATGAAATCTTTGAGGAAAGGCCTTTTTATGACCATTACCCTTTGGCATGAAGGGTTTTGGTTGTCTCATTTTATTCTGCCTTTGAGGATAGTTGTCCTTAGGTCTATTCAGCTGAGGCTTTCTCAGATGAGTTGGCCTAGGCTGATTATACCTTGGATAACTCCTCTGAACATTGTTCAGGAGAGTTGCCCTTCCATTGGGTCTACTCTGCTGACCAACATTCCTCTTGTGTTCAGGAGCCTTGACCTTTTCCAAGGGTTTGGGTCTAGTCTTCTGAAACACTTGAGTAGGCATTTCATTCAATTTGCCCTTTCCTTTGTTCAGTGGCTGAATTATTTCATTTTCAGCTTGTTGTGCCACTGATTTAACAAAGATTTTCTTAGTGTTACTTGTAGAAGCAACACTAAGACAAGGTGAAGATTCAAATGGATCAAAACCTAATCCACTTCTTTGAGCCATAGGTCTTTGATAACTCTGAATTTCCTCTATTGCTCTAGAGGATTTCTTCAGAGCAGACATCTTTAATTTTAGGCTCTCTTCACTTGATTTAAGAATATCATATTCATGTGAGAGGTTTTCAAATTTGGCATTGAGAATTTTAAGTTCAAAATCTTTTCTCTTCTGAGAGAGAAGTTGATCATCAATCTCCTTTTGTTGGTCAACTATCCTGAGATTTGCTTCCTCAAGCTCTCTCAAGACTTGTTGATACAACTCAGTAGACTTGACATCAACAACTACCTCAGAGTTTTTGGCAAGTTCAATGGCCAATCTTTCATTTTCTCTCACACAGTTATCATGAAATTCTTGTAACAAAGTGAAGTCTTCCATCAACTTTCCAAGGGAAAGCTTCAAGTTGACCTCACTATTGTTCTGTGAGATGAATGATGGTGAACTAGAAGTAGAGGATACCTCATCATCCTCAAGAGCCATGTTGCAAACATCATCATCATCTTCACTGTTGGAGAATAGTCCATCAGAAGAGTTGAAGCTCTCAGCACTATCAGATTCTTCACCAGCCATCATGGCCTTTCTATTGGTGAACTTTCTGTCTCTTTTAGCTTGCCTTTCTCTTCTTTCTTTAGAGCTCAATTCAGGGCAGTCATACTGAAAGTGCCCTTTCTTTTTGCAATTATAGCACAGGTCTTCATCATCATCCTTCTTGGATTCTTCTCTTCTCTTAGATGAAGAAGGATCAGCTCTACTGGATCTTCTCCTATCAGAGGACTTGTCCTCTGATCTTTTCTCTTCAGGCTTTTTGTCCTCAGCCTGATCTTCAGGGGAGTTGTATCTTCTCCTGAATTTGTTGTCTTGGTAGAATTTCTTGTATCTACCAAACCTTGTGTTGAGCTTGTCAAACCTTCTAGCCATCAAGGCTAGTTCTTCCTTCATTTCAGTCTTAGAGACTGTCTTTGATGATCTGGGAGTGGGTTGCATTTCAGGTTCAGCAACTTTGGCTTTGAATGCCACTCCCTTAGTAGGATTTGAAGATTCCTCAACAGGTTTTCTTCTATTGAGGTCAAACTCATAGGCTTTGAGTTCTGAGAATATTTGTTGCATGGGCATGGTGGAGAGATCTTTGGTATTCTGCATCATTACAGCATAGACATCCCACTTTTGAGTGAGACTTCTCAGGATTTTCAATCCAACCTCTCTCTTGGTGTAGACCTTGCCCAATGAGTTAATCTCATTCATCACATCAGTGAATCTACCAGCAAATTTGTCAATGGTCTCATCAGACTCCATTGAAAATTGTTCAAACTTCTGCACAGCAACTTGGAGCTTGTTCTCCTTGATCTTTTCAGTGCCCTCACACATTTCAGCAAGGGTATCCCAAATTTCTTTGGCTGTGGTGCAGTGGTAGACTCTACCCATAACTGCATCTGGAATTGTTTGATAGAGGGTGTTCATGGCAAGATAATTCAAATTATCTTTCCTCTTTTCATCAACAGTGAAGTCATCCTCATCTTTGGGAATCAATTCCCTTATATCTGCTCTTTGATCATCTGTCAATCTGGGGTTAGTTTGAGTAAACACAAAAGGTCCTCTTGTGATTACTCTAAGCATATCAGTGTGAAGAGATGCAAGATGAGCCCTCATTCTAATTTTCTAGAAATCATAATTGTCTATGGAAAACATGGGCAGTTTGTGATGAGAAATGTGGTTGACTGGATTTGTGGCCATATTGTCCAATCCTTGAACAGCAGGTGGAGGAACAGCATTGTTGTTGGCCATATTTCAATAATAATCAGTCAGTCAATAAGTGATGGATTTCAGATAGAGATCAGTTCAGTGACCACACCAAATATGTGAGTTTTGAAAATCAAGATGGATTTTCAGAAGCAGTGGTCTTTGAACCCCTGCTCTGATACCACTTGTTGGTCCTGAAAGGAGTATATAACAAGTGTATGGGGGGGGGGGAATACACTTGTATGCAATTCTTTTCAACTTTGATCAAACCAGAGCTCAGCAAGGTTGTCTTGGACAACTCTGCTGAAGATAATTAACTCTTCTAAGATAATCAATCTACTAAGTACTATTGAGTACTTAGTTGAATAACTATCTAAAGGAGTTATATGTGCGGAATAGTGGTTGGCCCTTTAAGTTTAGACTCCTTAAGATTCTGAAATCACTTTGTCAATCCAAAACAGTCCAGTTAAGCTTCAGGGAACTTGTCCAAATCAGTATTGCACAGTCTTTGAATAGATATCTTTGAAAGATCAGTTTTGTGTGTAGTGTTGAATGAATGTAAGTACTTGTAAGGTAAATCAACACAGGAGATTTATAGTGGTTCATAGACTCAAGCTCCTACATCCACTTTCCCTGATTTAACAGGATAATTCCTTCTCTCTTGGAATTAACTTATTTTATAGTGCCAAGGTGCACTTGATCAAGAACACCACTCCTTGGTGAATTGATCCCTAGGATGTCTAGAGTCCTAGTACCCTCTTCTCAACTCAGAACTGAACTGTTCTTCTCTCAACAGTCAGCTCCTACCACTTCTACTACAACAACCTTCTCACTTTCTCACTTGAAAGGGGTAAGGATTGAAGTAAGGTTCCAACTAATGAGATATCCTTTACAATGAAGATCAAGGTATAAGGATAGGATATCTCTCTAAGCTTTGTATGGATATACAGTGATTTACAGCTTAGAAGAAGTGTATGAAGACTAAGATAGTCTTTGAAAGCTTTGAAAGCACTCTAGCTTGTAAGAACTTAAGGTTGGATGTGCTTTGTTGAGGTTCTAGTTGGATGCTTTCAAATGGTCTTCACACTTCTGTATTTATAGACAAATGAAGGATTTGCCCGTTGGAGAGGCAGCCTCCAATGTCCATAAATGTCTTCTTTTAGTTCTTCAAACTGGAAGACAGATTCTTGATAGTGACATGTCCTCATTTGGGTAATAAACGGCTTGTAAGACTTTGTCTTCATTCTCCAGCACTTTTCCCAATGTTTGACTTCTTGTTAGGACTTGGACATGGCTTCTGAAGGTTGATCCAATGATAGGACAACATTCCTTATCAAGTGGACAACTCTTCTTATCACTATCAGCAGTCTTGCTTATCAGCAAGGTTGGCTTGCTCTTCTTCAGATGACTTGGCTCTTTCCCTTTATTTCACTTCACAGTGATCTTAGCATGTTGCATTGCATTTCTTTAGGGTATGGTTGTCTCTAAATCTTCAGCATAGTTGACCTTCAACCTTTAGAGCATCTGTTCTGATTTACTCATGCTGAGATAACTTTTCTGGACAACTCTTCTGATCAGCATATTTGGTCTTTTAGCATCAGAGCACTTATCACATAGATTTGGCTTCTCTGGACAACTCTCCTGATCAGAGCATCTTATTGGACTTGTCCTTTTGAGCTTTACAATCTTGTTTTTGCATAAGGACATCTTCTCTGGACAACTCTCCTGATCAGAGCATTTGATGTTTCATAGAGTGTCCTTGATCATAAGTGATAGTTCCAGAATTTGAGCCTTGAGGGGACTTGATCTTGGTCATCTTCAAAGCATAGGTTCCCCCTCAAATTGTGCATCTAATTGTTTAAGAGCTGCCTAACATTTCAGCTTCTCATCTAGCCTTATGCTATGTGTTCTAACATTTTTAGAACACTATCAATTTGACTTAGGCATGTCTCAGGGGGTTTTGGTATTTAATCAAAACATGTATCATTTTATTCCCAACATTATCAACAGCGAATGAACACACCTCAAGAATTGCAATCTCTTATGCTTAATTAAGGCTTCGCCAAAACCTCGAAAATTTGAAAAAGTCCCTCTCTCTCTCTCTCTCTCTCTCTCTTCAGCATCCTTAATTAAGTACACCTAGAGGAATAAATCTAAAAAAAAAGCGTCTGATCCATACACGGTAATCCAATTTTCTGATATAACAATATACTCTCTCAATATCATATTTGGATATAAGAAGTATGTGTGATCTTTTACTATGTACTAGTGTTATAAAACCCGGAACATAAAGGTCAATGTGTTTTGCACGGTTTCCCATATTTTGATTGAGGAACAAAGGCGACCGTATATATTTTGATTAAGGAACAAGGCACTATTATTAAGGCACTATTATTATCGTAAAGTTTAGTTGTATTTTGATTGAGGAACAAAGGCGACCGTATATATTTTGATTAAGGAACAAGGCACTATTATTATCATAAAGTTTAGTTGGTAGGCTCTCGAAGAAGGTTGGTAACCCAAATATCTTCAATCGCTACATGTTATTGCCCAATATTCAGATTCACAACTAGATCTGAAGACTATAGACTGCTTTTTGGCACTCCAAAAGGCTAGTTTAGGTCCGGTGAAGTTAGAGTAGTTGTACGTTGAGCGTCGAGTGTCCAAGCATCGAGCCTAGTCTGCGTCTGAGTAGGCGAGAAGACAAGGATGGCCGCAAGTGATTTGTAGGCCAAAACCCATAGTCCCCTTCATACAGTGAAGGATGCGTTTGACTGCCTGAAAGTGGTCGTTGGTCGAGTGATGGTTAAATATTGAAGGCGCCGACCAGATATCTATATAGAGTGGGATTCACATAAGGATCCCTAACTAAACATAAGATGTCGGTTGTAGCGAGAGGAGTAGCAACAAGTTTGGCATCAAGAAGTTCGGCACGAAGTAAGATGTCGTGAGAATATTTGGTTTGACTTAGAAAGATGCCGAAATCAGTGTATGCGACCTTTAGGCCGAGGAAGTAGTTCAGGCCACCTAGATCCTTCATTGCAAACTCCTTTCGGATGCGGGAGACGGGCTGAGATATGTTGGAATCGTCGTTTCCAGTAATAATGATGTCGTCGATATAGACGAGTAGATAGAGAAGAATGTGAGTAGTGTTGAAGACAAATAATGAGTTGTTTGACTTACTTTCAATGAAACCGTGGGTGAGAAGGAAATAACAAACTGTTTGAACCAAGCGTGAGGGGCTTGTTTGAGGCCATATATGGCTTTATTTAGACAACATACGTGAGTAGGATAATGAGGTTCAATGTGACCTGGAGGCGGGGAAGGAGCCAAGGCCTAAGTGTTGTTCGAGTGGAGGGCCTTGAGCTCGTCTGATATTGCAACATCCAATGAGGATATTTAAAGGTGGATTTGAATCCCTTCGACTCAGAGCATTAATGACAAGAAATGAGAAGTTTGAAGGATGTTTGATCTTTAATATACCGTCCTTGGATCGAGTGCGAATTAGGTGAGTTGGGCGAGCAATGTCCTGACGATGAGGTAGTGAAAGAATGGAGAGAGAAGGAGATTTAGGAGCAGGAGAGGTGTTACCCGAACCGGCGAAGGTGCCGAGAAGGAAGCAGGTGGAGAAGGTGGTGGCGTCGAAGAGGCAAGATCAACTTGGGGAAGTGGTGTGGGAGGTAAGATGCATGTCGAGTAGGGGGCGGGAGAGGAAGACGGAGGAAGAGCTGAGCGAGGTGGTGGCGTGGGCACTGAGATCAGGGGATCAGGAAAAGCCGAGTACCTCAGATTATGTTGGGATGAGAGCGAGGTGGTAGAGGTATACGGAAAATGGTGTTCGTCAAACTGAGCATGGTGAACTATGTAAATGTGAGAAGTGAGAGGGTAAAGGCAAAATAGAAACTAACATGACGAGAACTGTAACCAAGAAACACGCAAAGCAAACTACGAGGAGAAAACTTGTTAGTAGAATAATCACGTAGGCACGAATATACACGAAAACCAAACACGTAAAAGACATTATAATCTGGAGATTTTGAGAACACTAATTGAAAGGGAGTTTTTTTGTGGAGGACCGAGGAGGGCCGTGTGTTTAAGTGAAAAACAGTTGTCGCAAAAGCCTCGACCCAAAAGGTCATGGGGACTGATGAATGAAAAAGTAAGGCAAGACTCACTTCTGTTATATGACCATGTTTAATTTCTTTCAGCTCGGCCATTTTGGGTCGGAGTGTAAGGACACGACAAAGTGTACGTCTACCATTTTGACGAAGTAATCCTTGAAGAAATTTATTTGTAAACTCAGTACCACCATTTTAATGAAATCTTTTTATTTTAGAAGAGAAATGTGTTTCAACTAAGGCTTTAAATTGCACAAAAACAACATAGAAGTCGGATTTTAGGCGAAGATGGTAATACCAAACGAATCTTGAAAAATCATCAACAAAGATAGCATAATAACGAAATTCATCATGCAAGTTACGTAACTAGGGAAGGACCCCATAGTTCACAGTGAATTACGAAGAATAGATATAACAAAAATACGACCAAGATTTTATTTTAACATTTTAATAATATCATAAGGCAAAAACTTGTGTGAGACCGTCTCACGGATCTTTTTCTGTGAGACGGATCCTTTTAACCCGTATTTCAAAATTTTGGGTAGGATAATCCATATTTTTTTTCCAGATTTTAGTTTGTAAAAAAAGTGATAATGTTTAAGTAAAAAGTGATAATATTTTTAACAAAAGTGACTGTCACTTTTTACCTAAACACTATCAATATTTACTCAAACACTATCACTTTTTATATATGAAAGCCGTCTCACGGATCTCATTCTGTGAGAAGGTCTCACCCAAGACTAGCCCATATCATAATGGACATTGTAGAGAAGATTATGCCATAGCTTGAAGGAGCTGCAAACATGATGACTATGTAATGCTTCAACCATGCTCCAAGATGTAGAGGTCGTTATCACGGCGCCCCCGAGCTAAAACTGTTCTCATGTCTCAATTCTAAATTTCAAACATCTTGTCAGTAAGAAAATATTAACATTATAATCATTAATTTGTGAGCTTTCTAACAGAAACCAAGTTCTTTGTAATATGCAGAATGACCAAGACATTAAATAAAGATAATTCTAATTAGGATATCCTACGATTATCAATATGAGGGACAGAAAGGGAATTACCATCACCAATGACCACGCGATCAGAACCTGAAAAGGCAGACGAGGAATCGAGGATGGCTAACGAGGAGGCCATGTGAGTCGAAGTGCCAGTGTCAACATACCAATCTGGTTGAGAGAAGGCAGAGGGCGAGCAGGATGCTCGAAAGGCTTGAGCCATGTTTTATCCACAACGCATAGGCACGCTGATTGCTGAGGCAATCATTGGTTTCTCGAAAACCTCTTTCTTCTCCCTTTTAATATATAGCCACTTCTTGTACAGAAAGAGTCTGATTCAACTTTCAGGTCAGTCTGCAAAATGATTTTTCTAACAACGCGCATCAACTTTCTCCATGTGAGAATTATATTCAATCACCGTTAATGAGATGATAAGAGTGGTCCACTATATATATATATGGATTACAAGTGAGATAAACAAGGAAATAGATAAACAAGGAAATAAATATAAACCATAAATAAAATATTCCTACCTATAATATATTATACTATTTCTAATTCCTATAATATATTATTCTATAATATTCTCTAATACCCCCGGTCAGCGAAGCTGGGAATGTAAATGAACACGAGATTGATACGCAACAATCTGAAGCGAGTTTGAGATAGAAGCTTATTAGGAAAAACTTGTTCCCCACTCCAGGCCCGTTAGGATCAAACTTGTCCTACACTCCAAGCCCGTTAGGATCAATTCAGGCTCCACACTCCAACAAAAAGCAGAGGTTTAATAATGTTAAGACTTTTAAGAGTAAACTAAGCTACAGGAATGTGGTTGTGGAATTCTACATGAGCCTCAAATTTCTTACGGTTGACCTGAAACAGTCATATGACACATAAGTGCTAATTTTATTTTTTGAAGACAGACTAATCTAGGACCGATCTCACCGTCCTCTTGCAGTGGCCCGTATGGACTAGCCTCATAGAAAGGGTTTGAACCTGAACCTTAAGTCCCAAACCTACACCACTAGCCAACTTCTCGGGGGTTACATAAGTGCTAATTTAACAAAACACATTACCGTTTCAGGTCAACGGTAAAAAAGGTGACGCTGGGAAGATGTTTGATGAAATGCTTGAGATAAATTTGCTAGTTTGCTGCTGGCTAGGATGACGCTCCGATATTGTTGAAGAGCAAGGAAACAGGTTTGCGCTGGGTAGAGGAAGGGATCCAAAGCTAAAGGCATCTGATTTCACCAAGAATAGGCTGTCCACAGCATATTTTGGGGACATGTAGCCGCTGAAAGAATTTCGTCCCATCTAAAATTTTAAACTTGTAGAGAGGTGTGGAACCTAGTAATATATTGTGGTTTTGAGGTCTCTGTATTGGATAACTCGGAGATGGGAGTGTTAATGAAAATACATTAGCCTCGGGAAATGCTATAAAAAATGTAGAAGCATCTAGGCCAATTTATTATTGTGCTCTTTGTAGGATCTGCCAAATAAGTAAGGACATTTTAAGATCTATATAGTTTCATAAAATTAATGTAGAACAGAGTTTTCATAGCATACCATTCGGAAAAAGATATTGATAAGCCATTGATTATGTATGTATCATCTTACAAATTGAGAATAATATATTCACTGTGAGCATGTTTTAACATCGGATCCATCCTAAAGAGGATGTTATGAAAATCAAGCAAAAAACTAGAAGCTTTTAATCGGGGTTTTAACAACGGTTTCAGAAGCTAATAGACAACGGAAACTAAGAATTGTGAAAATGAAGACAATGAACAGAATTTACATGATTCAATTGTAAAAATATACATCCGCAGAGGAACAAGACACAATCAGGCTTCACTATGATCAACCAACTACAAATTACACAATCACGAATTCACTATGATCACATTTTGATTTCGGAATAATTTACAAATTTTGGCACGGAATCACAAACAATTGCCTTATATATGTTATATATTTCAAACTTTGAAATTGAAAAATTACATAAATCAGAAATTCAGGAGAAAATCAATGACGCGAAATATGACACAAAAGGCAGGGGCATATATAGTTTCACATTCATCAATTTAATTTATGCAAGACTGTTCAATAAACAATTAATACACATTTTCGAGAGAATGTAACAACTTACATGACATGATTTTGATTTTTTTTTTCCCTACAAATATATTACATGTCTGTAGCTAGGCTGTTGCTAGCATTTTGATAGACAGTCATACAATCCAGTACTAAAAACAGCTTACCACACATGGAACATAAGATAAGTAGCATTTAATTATTTATCGAGGCTCGAACAACGTAATGCTCATTTGGTTTTTTGAACTTGTTGTGCTTTGGCTAACTGAAGTTTCACTCCTGAGTACATCCCTTGTAGTGAAAAAACCTGGACGTTCAGGTTCGGGCAGGGGACCGTCGTTGCTCAGCATCTGTACCACTGAAGCCATGCCTGGCCTATCTTCGGTGCTTTCTTGAACACATAAAAGACCGATATGGATTGATCGCTTTATTTCGTGTAAATTGCTCGAATTTCTCATACAAGAATCAGCTACTTCTTCTGACCTTTCTTCTTTGTAAAGCATCCATGCCTGTTATATTTTCTAAAGATTATTTTCATACATATCAAATAAAGACTCAAGATTCAAGATTCTACAGGATGTAATGCTTACATGTCCAAGGAGGTTGAGGCGGTGATTTTCATTCGTGAATTCTCTGTTTCGCTTGCCACTCACAATCTCAAGGACTAGAACTCCAAAGCTATACACATCTGATTTCACTGAAAACAGGCCGTCTACTGCATATTCTGGGGACATGTAGCCACTGCATGAAAATGATCATTGCTATTAAATTAAGTGCCTGTAATGTATCAAAACACCAAGAATTATTATACATACAATGTTCCAACTACTCGGCTTGTGTTGGCTCCAGTTTCATTGCCTCCAAAAGTTCTAGCAAGACCAAAGTCTGATATCTTTGGGTTCATATCAGAATCTAGTAGTATATTGCTGGCTTTGAGGTCTCTGTGGATAACCCTGAGACGGGAATCTTGATGAAGATACAAAAGGCCCCGAGCAATACCATTGATAATGTTGAGACGCTTAGGCCAATCTAGTAACTTGCTTTTTGTTGGATCTGCCAAAAGGAATATCTATTTAATATTCATTTCAGAAAATACATGTTGATTAGCTATTGTACTAATAAATGGGTTTTAGAAAAGCTATTGAATATCGATCACGCTAAACTTAATTTAGTAATCCTTACCAAACAATAACATGTCCAAACTTTTATTGATCATATATTCATAAACCAGCATCATTTCATCTCCTTGATAGCACCATCCCAGAAGCTTCACTAGATTTCGGTGCTGAAGTTTAGCTATACAGACAACTTCATTCTTGAACTCATCTACTCCTTGATGGGACGTTCTTGATAGACATTTCACACCAATTTCCTGTCCATCTTCCAGCACGCCCTAACAACAAAACACGCTATTAAATATCACAGTTACACACTATTTTATAAAACCTAACATGATATGCATTCAGATTCAATTTGATTTCGAGGTTGTGTTTTAAGAACAATCATTTTAAGGGTTTGTGAGTGTAGTACACTATATTTTAAAATCTGTAAGTGTACACAACTGACAAATCAGGGTCGATTGCACATGAATTGCTATGTTGTTCTACATTTACAAATTTACGGACTTGTGGATGGATGTAGGACACTATGTTTTTAAAAAACAATAAAAGTGAGACAATCCCACAACTCATACAGTATAACATTTAGCCCGATTTGGTCTTATTCGAGCATGATTGTCCTACATTTACAAATTTTAAAACATAATATCATACATTCACAGGCGCGTAGAATTTGTGTCCTTAAAACACATTCCCAAAAAATTACAGGCCTGAAGATTTCAGTTTTACCTTGAAAACGGGTCCAAATCCACCCTCTCCAAGCTTATTGTTGATCGAGAAATTGTCGGTAGCTTTTCTTATTGTGGATAATTCAAAGAGTGGTAGATCGAATTCCTCATTATTATGACTTACACCATGATGATTATCGTCGTAGTTCAGTCTTGTCCTGCCTGCAACATGAGCGAAAAATTAGATAGCTAGTATTCGTATAACTTGCCTTAAGCTTCACAGCAAAACTAATTCATGCCTCATAAGTCATACCTGTTTCCAGCAGCTGATGATTGTACCTCTTCCTCTTTTTCAAATACAACATCAGGCTCAGGCTTAGGAGCAATATTCCGGTTACCACGGAAAATACCACTATAAGCATTTTCCATTTCTTTCCTCTGGAATTCCTACCAAACTCAGAAGACGCCATCCTTATATAGATGTCCTGTCGTCCTTCAGTAATATTTACGATGTCATCAAGGTCGCCGAACCAAAGTAGACATCCACTATTGCCTATGCTTATATCTACACTTGCATAGGCCATACAGGTGCAATTGTTCAAGCATTTTACCTTGCACTCTTCGAAAGTCAGAGCCGTGCTGTACTGGGAATGCCGAGTGTCAGGCAATTTCACTCCGGAATACTTCCAAAATGCATCTCCATTTTCACAATTCAATGGTGTACTTCTAACGCACCCATTCGACCAATTTCCACTACTCCAACTAACAGGGTCTTTTGGTTTGAACTTTTTCAAACATCCACAAACAGGCATAGATTCAATGTTACATATACCATGTGGACCGCAAAGATTATAATCATCACATTGATTTGATGGTATGGTAATATAACTAACCCAACTCTGATCAACCCAAACCCACCTCTGTCCAGATTTACCACTCATTGTAAACCTTGAGTACATTGAGTCGTTTAAAAGCTCGTAGTGACAGTATGCCTCCTGCTTGTTTATCACCACTCCAAACCAGTAAGCTTTGTTCTTCCCCAAGGTACTAAAACTTTCGCCATTCCACGACCACCTTGACCGCAAAATACCACCTTCTTTTATGGCAATTTGCGGAAAACCAGTAGGATCAAAATGAAATGTAAAATCTCCTGATCCTGGATCGTCTACGTTTTTGCTTGATGTGATGTACACTTCTAAACCTGTCTGAAAGTTGACGCCCAGCTTCATCCCTGGTAAAAAAGTATCAGTTGGATAGTCGAAACTCTGCCACACGGGGTTCTCATTGTTTGCATCTTTCACAACAAGATTCCCCGAGTCGAGCAACTGCGCAACTGGGTTCCGCACGCTTGCTGATGCATTAGTAGACCAAATAATACTGCCAGTACTATTTACAAGAGCTAGAATACCAGCTGGCTGCATGAGTTTGAGCACACCTGATGCATCATTGAGTGGATTATCTCTGTTTGCAACCCATACGACAGTCCTTACTGGTATTTTCTTTAGGCAAATAGACAATTAAAATCTTGAGAACAGGGACGAAGTCGGAGTCGTCGCGACTAGAGCCGGCAATTTAGGCCCAACCCGATGGGCCGACTCGGCCAACCCGAAACCTAGTATGGGCCGGGCTCTAAAATTAGAGGCCCATATAGAACTGGGCCTATTTGGCCTGATCCGATGGGCCTAATGGGCTAGGCTGAATTTGGCCCGTCGGCCCATGGACATCCTATTTAGTCCGATCAATATTTTTTCTTTAGGCAAATAGACAATTAAAATAAGTAAAGTATTTTATATTTAAATATTATTGTGTTTTTATTTTATTTTGACTTTGAAATTTGAACTTATGAATTATTTATAATTTTATTTGAAGTTGTTATATATAGTGTAATGTTATACTGATTATGACCGTTTATGAATTATGTATAGTTAATACATTAGTATTGCATATTTTTTATTATAATTATTTATATAAATAACAATTATATGTGAGTATGTGACCAATACAAGATTTATATATATAATCTTTGCTAAACATATTATTTTTAAAATTATTTCATGGGCTAGGCCGGCCCGCTAGCCCAGTGGGCTAGGATGGACTAGGTTGGGCTCACATTTCATAGGCCTGAATAATTCATGGGCCGGCCCGACCCAGCCCACGAACATCGCTTGGCCCGATGGGCTGGGCAGCCCGATTTGCCAACTCTAGTCGCGGCGGGAGAGCAAGAGAGAAACGCGCGCGAGTGAGGGCCGTGAGAAATTGAGTAGGGTGAAAGTGAAAGAGGCGGTACAAATGAATTAGGGTTTATAGACGGGTTTATAGACGGGTTACATACGGGTTTATAAACGGGTTAGAGACCGTATTCATAAAACAGTCTCTAAATGAGAGGGTAAAAATGGCGGTCAAAATAAAATTTGGGAATTGGAATTCTTAATACCAATTAAAGACCGCTAATGCGGTCTCAAAACAAAATTTAAAATAAAAAATTTAATTTCGGATTAGAGACCACCAATACGGTCTCTAAACGGTCTGAATACATAAAATTAAAGACTGAAGTGAAATCGGTCTCAAAATTCGTAATTTTTTCAAAACGGTCTCAAATCAGTCTTTATTTGAGACCATTTTATGACGGTCTCAAAACTTTGGTCTCTAATTTAGGCATTTTTTGTAGTGCCATGGCTTCGCCTTCTTCCAGTCTCCGGCGAAGGGCGGCGACTTCGTTTCCTTCAAGGAGCTTCGTGCGAAGCAGATCGGCGACGAGTTCTTCAAATTTGAATGAAAAAAAAGTACGGAATCACCATGAAATTTGAATGTTGCTGAAGATATGGGGAGTGATTTTGAAATTCAAATTGATGTAAAGACAAAAAAAAAGTTTGATGGGACCCGTCGCCTGCAATTGTGTGTAAGGAAAGATGTGAATGTGTAAGGAATGGTATTTTGGGTCTTTCAGATTGTTTTGGCACCTAAAATCAACTTTTTAAAAAAGTAGCACCTACATAGAGTTTGGGGGTGAAAGTGGCACCTAAGCAAGCAATAAACTCTTCTAACTCTTTAATTTTTATTTTCAATCATTCTTTCAATTCCTTCTTCAATTAAATAAATAAAATTACTTACATAATAAATAATGATCAACAAGTAATAAGCAATTAAGTAAATGACTTTATTAAAAGATATTACTATCAAATATCAAAATTAAAATAGATATTAATGTCTTTTATAAGCACATGTAACAATTATTTTAATATTTTTTTAATTTTTTAATTAATTAAAGTTATTATCAAGTATTAAAATTGAAAATCGTAATTTTTTTCATAATTCTTTTGAAATTAATCAAACCAATTAATTAAATATATCTTACCAAAATTTAATATTTCCTATTATATATGAATGGTTATTGGTTAGTTAAGAAAATTCACGATATCTTTTATTAAAAGTTATTTAATTTTAGTATTTTCAATTAAGATAATCAGCTTATTTTCCTAATTATAACTCATTGATTAATTTTTAAAACTAATTGGGTCAAAAACAATTTAGTTCCTCGGTCATTTCCTTAGTTTCAGGAAATTTTTTAGTATTTTTTTTTTTCAATCAGAAGATTTGGTCAAAATAATTTTTCAAATTCTTCATCCTTATCTACAAATTAATTATATCTTATTTGCGCTTATTTTAATAGTCCATAATTCTCTTAAATAACATTAAAAATTTAAATTATTGTCATAATATTTAATTTTAATTATTTTTTTTCTATTTTATATCAATTCTAACTATTTAATTTTAATTATTTTTATTTTTCTATTTTATATCAATATTAACTGTTTAATTTTTTTTCTCAATCATTCTTTCAATTTCTTCTTCAATAAAATAAATAAATAAATTAAATATATCTTACCAAAATTTCATATTTCCTATTATAAATAGAAATGGTTATTGGTTAGTTCCGAAAGTCACGATATTTTTTTATTAAAAGTTATTTAATTTTAGTATTTTCAATGAAAGATAAAACTTATTTTCTTAATTATAATTCATTGGTTAATTTTTTAAATTAATTGGGTCAAAATAATTTAATTCCTTCATCATTAATTTCCTTAATTTCAGGTATTTTGTAATCAGTATTCTGCAGAGTACTATCGATTTTTTTTTTTAATTATATCTTTATTTATGCTTATTTTAATTGTCTAATTCTCCTTTATTAAATAACATTAAAAATCAAAATCAAAATTATTGTAATAATTATTTAATACTTCGTATATGTTCTCTCTCTTTTGCTCTAGGACCTTGAGAGAAAGACAATTGTTAACAGATAAATAATATTAAAACTTGTTATCATGGTTGGAAAACTTCAATAAATTCTTTAATTAGAAATCCTATCCCGTTAACATAAATATTTATTAGACATCACCTTTAAATTCCATCTTAAAAATATTAAAAATAAAATATAGGTAATTCTTAATTGTTCTAAATCAAGATAATAAACAGAAGGGAGATATGAAAAATCACAAATATAGCATAGATAAGAGCTTATGAATACTCAATTAAAAGATGAACAAAAAATAAAATAAAAAAATGAATAGTATTGAAAGAAGAATTGAGAAATATGAAATAGATAGGATATGCAAAAATTAAAAGATAACTAAAAAATAAAATGAAGAATGAATACTCAATTAAAAGATGAACAAAAAAATAAAATGAAGAATGAATACTCATGAAAATACGTTAAAAATAGAAATAAAAGATGAACAAAAAAATAAAATGAAGAATGAATACTCAATTAAAAGATGAACAAAAAATAAAATGAAGAATGAGTACTCTTGAAAATACCATTAAAAAAAAATGTAAATGAGAGACTTAAAAAAAATATAAAAAGATACATAATAAATTATAATGAAAATCATGAACAAAAAAATAAAATGAAGAATGAATAGTCTTGAAAATACGTTAAAAATAGAAATAAAAGATGAACAAAAAAATAAAATGAAGAATGAATACTCAATTAAAAGATGAACAAAAATAAAATGAAGAATGAGTACTCTTTAAAATACCGTAAAAAAAATGTAAATGAGAGACTTAAAAAAATATAAAAAGATACATAATAAATTATAATGAAAATCTAGATAATTATATTATAGAAAAATACATGAGAAAATACAAAAAATAATAATTCTTGATACAATTGAATTGTACACAAAAGAGAGAATAAACATGTGAAGAAAACCTATCAGTGGGAGAGGACAAACCCTAGAGATTATGGTTAAAATGAAAAGATGTTGAGATTTATATAGAATACTTAGTAGAAGATTATGCGGAAATTCTGTTTCATTTTAAATTTTAATATTCAAAATTAATATGGATTTTAAGATTAATAAAAAAGTTAAATTAATGAGAAAAAAGAGATTCTGAAATAGAGGGATTTGAGAAGAAATAGATTGTGATAAACAAATCATTTTGTGACATGTGGTTGTTGAAATGTTTGTAAATATATGATATAAGATTTCTTTAAATTCTTTTATAATATTTTTTTTATTAGTAATTTATTAGTGGATGGTAGCCCAACTTTAATGGGCTAATGTAGTAATGTGTATATATTATATATATAGAGCAAAAACATGGTATAACTTGCATAATATATTATTAGTGGATGGTAGCCCAAGTATGGTTATTTTTCTGCAATCATGCATACACATGGTATAACTTGCATAATATATAATGTGTATATATTATATATATATAGCAAAAACAAAATATTGGAGTACAACTGTACCCCCTGTCTCTTAGTAGGTCTGCCACTGTAGTGGGTGCTTGTGGTGAATGTAGATCGGGTTAACGTTCAAACCACTTAAATCTGTGTGTTTTAATTGATTTCTTATTCTTTTGTTTGAGAGCAACTCTATATTCTTGATTATTCAAGTGAGATGTTTGAGTGTGTGAGTGTTCAAAGTTTAATATTCTTGAATACATTGTTATTTTTGTTTTTATTTTTTGAAAAAGACAACATTGTTACTGTTAATTTGTTGAGTTGGTCTCCTGTGCATAGTGTGCACGTGCACACTATGCGACCAGTGAACAACTATAACATATATAAACGTGAATGTTTACCAACAAAGTAACTGTTGGCCTAGTGGTTATGATATTTGGGAATGGGTGTAAGGTCACGGGTTCAATACCCGTGTCCTGAAATATTTTTTTTTTTCAGTAATAACATTTACCACTTTTAATTATTTTGAATTAAAAAAATTTAGTAATACAAAACAACACTTTTCAATAATAATATCCACCCGTGTCCTGAAATATATTTTTTTTTCAGTAATAACATTTACCACTTTTAATTATTTTGAATTAAAAAAATTTAGTAATACAAAACAACACTTTTCAATAATAATATCCACCCGTGTCCTGAAATATATTTTTTTTTCAGTAATAACATTTACCACTTTTAATTATTTTGAATTAAAAAAATTTAGTAATACAAAACAACACTTTTCAATAATAATATCCACCACTTTTCAATAATAAAAATTACACTTTTCAGTTAAAATATCCACCACTTTTCAATAATAAAAATTACACTTTTCAGTTAAAATATCCACCACTTTTCAATAATAAAAATTACACTTTTCAGTTAAAATATCCACCACTTTTCAATAATAAAAATTACACTTTTCAGTTAAAATATCCCCCACTTTTCAATAATAAATTTTCCACTTTTCAATAATAAATCAAAACTAACAAAATTACCAAAAATTACAATCTTCTTCTTCAGCCTCCTAACACCAAACACCAAACACCACCACCAACGATAATAAATCAAAACTAACAAAATTACAAAAAATTACAATCTTCTTCTTCAGCCTCCTAACACCAAACACCACCACCACCGATGTCTTCCACTGCTGAACAAAATTACATTTTTCAGTTAAAATATCCCCCACTTTTCAATAATAAATTTTTCACTTTTCAGTTAAAATATCCCCCACTTTTCAATAATAAATTTTCCACTTTTCAATAATAAATCAAAACTAACAAAATTACCAAAAATTACAATCTTCTTCTTCAGCCTCCTAACACCAAACACCACCATGTCTTCCACTACTGTTCAGCACTTCTGCCGCTCCTTCTCCATATTCTCCCTCGCTCTAGCCGGAAAACACTCTACCGCGGCGATATCCATCGTCTTCTCCGGCGAAATCCATTGCCATCTCCATATTCTCCCTCGCTCTAGCCGGAAAACACTCTACCGCGGCGATATCCATCGTCTTCTCCGGCGAAATCCATCGTCTTCTCCGACGAAATTTTCAGTTAAAAAAAAATACGATACCCAAAATATTGTGAAAATGGAGGCTCTGTTCGAGCCAGTTGGATTTCTTAGTCCGAATGTGGCTAGCCCACCACCATGAATACGCATTGCTTGCAGCTCTCTGCAACATCTTTCAAAATTTGATCGCCTCCCTCCTCAAATTATTTATTCAATGTCCAAACCCATTTATTAATAAATAGGAAATCCTTTCTCCCCTTCGCAGGGAGGGGTTTGATCAAGAATTAAACAAGAGGAACAAATAAAGATTTTAATCAAGAAATCAAATCTGGAATACAGAATTGGAAAAAGAGAAATTATTTTGCTTAACACAACATAACATTACGGGATCGTGATGCGGCCGTAGAATTCAAATTAATAGTACCCAGCTATGGAAGAAAGAAACAGAGAAGAAAAAAGGAGTAGAAAAAAACGGTAAAAAAAGCGTGTGCACCTGCATAGGGTGCATTTGAGAATTTCTCTAATTTGTTATGATCTTGGAATAATTAGTGATGGTCCCGTTTTCATACTAGTTTTCAGAAAAATTTAAAAAAAATTGTGAACAAATATGAAAGGGTCAACTGATAGCAAGTAAGGGCTATTGTCAGGTGCGAGTGTGCTTAGCTAAATAAGATATATAACTAGTCGACTGACTTACTATAGGCCAGGGACTAGCTTTGTCAGCTTGGGTGCGGAAATGTGATTGCCCATAATTATACTCGTAATTTTAATGAAAAACATTTATAACCATTAATGCTAGCTAGATCAGTTGACCTGGTGTCAGCTAATATGATGAGTGTTGAACATGCACAAACTTTCGACTCTGGTGAAAAAAATTCTTCCATAATAACTTTCTTGAATCAAAACGACAAGTCGGTCAAGAGTCATTGCTTTAATATGGCTAGTGAGTGCATATTGAAGTATCAACTGATTTGTTATCAACTGATACAAAATAGTGTCTTTAAAACGTGCAATGAAAGCTTGTTAGGATATGGTTAATTTGAACATTAATGAAATTTTTGATTTGGATTGAATATCAAAACCCTAAACCCTAAGTGGATTGAACATTATCCTAGTCCTTATTGTTGGGTCGAGCTTCCGTCATGTGTGGAACGCCTTCCTAAAGTGTGATGATTTGTCTTAGTATAGATTTTTCAGATTAGAAGAGAGCATTCATGTTAGGGAGCTTTATTTTCCTTAGAATATATTTTTTAAGAGTTATGGAAATTCGATCTAAAAGTCCAAGAAGCTTGAAAGTACAGATGAGTTATTCAATGAAGACTCAATGAGTTGTCCAAAGCGTATCAGAAGTTTTGTCCTCATAAGACTTGTCCAAAGAATGATTTCAAGTCCAGGTATTAAAGATACAAAATTAAAGACTCAAAGCCCATTCCAAGTAAAGTATACAAGACCAAGAAGCCTGAAATCACATTTTGGAGGAAATCGAACCTGAATCAACCTATCAGCTTTGAAATGAAACCTAGAACACCAATGTCGTTATTTGAAGTGTTAGAGAAAATTCAAATGAAGACCAATGATCAAATGACACATGACACTATGCATAACTAATTAGGAAGATTGAATGAATTAAGTTTTCAGAAATGGACGTGATTGCATGTACTATTTGCATGCACACCCCTGAAAAATTCAAACGTTCAAATTTATGGATTGGGACTCTATCTCATCCAACGGATAATTTTTCATATCTATAAATAGAGTAGAACTTGAATCTTTTCAAGTTAACGAGAACATACACAAGTTGGAGCTATTGCAAGATTTCTACAAGCATTCATACACTCAAGACTGACATTCGTATTAAACTTTTAAACAATTACTTGAGTGATTTATTTAGTTCCCTCTGGGCAGAAACTCATTGTTAATCCGAAGCGTAGCAAGTGATATCATAAGCCTTTACGCTGTTCTTATTTGTAAAGAATATCACATTACCCTACTTTCTACTTGAGAGATAGATTGAGAGTATTGTTTGAGTTCGAGTTTGAGAGTATTACAACAAGTGTTAATTGTAAGAAGAGGAGATGAGGAGAGTGCACATTGACACTATAAAACAAGTTCATTTCAACATATTAAGGGATTATCTTGTTAAATCAAGGAAAGTGGATGTAGGAGAAGTATAACCTCCGAACCACTATACGTTCTTGTGTTCTTTACTCATTGTTATTTACTCAATTGCTTATTACTTGTTGATCATTATTTATTATGTATTTGATACTGCATAAAATTATTTTGATCATTCATTTAAGTATTATACACAAGAAAATTGTTTTCATAGTTGTTGGACAAAACCCCTGTTTTGGTGTGAGTAAAAATATAGTCTTTACTTAGTTATTTTCAAAGAGTATAAAAGGGTCTATCATTATTTCCACATAAAGAGTGTTTATTTGTTTAAGTCTTGTTAAAATATTTCTCAAGTATTTTCATTGGACTTGGTCATTTGGACATCTCACCTGACTTTGATAACTTGTGTTGTCATTGTTTATTTTTTTTAAAAAAAAATTCTCCCCCCACCCACCACCAATACACATCTCAAACTTTTTTTTAGACCAACAAATATTATGCATGAACATGACAATTTATATCAAAGTAGTAAAGAACATGTAGGTTTACAGTAGTTCGGCCTCCGGACCTACATCCACTCTCAAAGTCTAGTTGTAATATTAATTTCTTAACTATAAGGACTTGTATTTTACGTGCCAAGAATAACACGTTGGACATCTCACCCTCTGCGGGCTCCATCCTATTAGCAATGGTACATACTAGTGCGGTTTCAAGAGGGCACTAAACAAATGTATGGCTAACACTCGATCACTCAAGAGATAGGTAGATTAATTTATGAAGTATATAGAATTAGGTGAGATTTTGATCCCTTATAATCAATTTAGCCTTCAAGTTATGAATCTTATGATTAATGGAAAAATCTCTCTAAGTTTTGGATATGAATTTATAAGCTGGCTTAGATTTGTGAGTTCTCTCTCTAGGAAGAGGATGTGTTGCAGCTAGGGTTGTAAACGAATCGAATAATTTTGCTCGATTCGGTATTCGTATTTTGATATTCGTATTCGAAATTTTATGATTCGAATTTGAATACAAATATTTTTTTTGATTCGAATAATAAATGAATACAAATACAAAATTATGATATTCGATTCGATATTCGTAAGTATTCGATTCGATTTTTAAATATATATATATATATATTATATACTAATATTTATAAATTATTTAATAACTTAAAATTATATATATTTATTTAGTTACATCAAGCAGTGGCCCAATAGCATAGTGGCCCACACGATTCACGCATATACTCCATTGTACACAAAACCCTAATACCCTAATTCAATTTCAATTTCACTTTTTCCAAAATTCTCTCTACCCGCCGCACTCTCATTCTCTCTCAGTTTCTGTCCGCCCCGCCGCGCCTCTCATTCTCTCTCAGTTTCTGTCCGCCGCTTGCCACCGGTCTTCCACCGTCGACCACCAGACTCACCACATCTGTTCCCTACATTTCCCCTGTTCCTCACGCTCTCATACACACGCACGAAAATTGGATTAAATTTAAGTTTTTTTTTGCTGCTATGGAGATTTAAGTTATTGGCTATATAAGTTTGCTCGCCTCTATAATGAGTTCTTCATGTTGAAAGTTTATGGCTACACAAAATTTCAAATCGAATAGTATTAAATTGAATCATTTCCGAATCGAATACTCGAATAATTTTTATATATTTTTTAAATCGAATCGAATACTCGAATCGAATAATATCGAATAACCATTCGAATCGAATATCGAATCGAATTTATTATTCGAAAAATAAACGAATACGAATACAAATATTCGAATACTTTCACGAATACGAATTGAATAGTGTGGTATTCGCTTAGATTCGATTCGTTTACAACCCTAGTTGCAGCATTGAATATCTTCATTAAGGTTCCTTTAAGATTTTCTTCATGAAACTACATATAATGCTCCATGTTTTTACCTTTGCATAAACTCTTCTACGCTGAGATATGAGAAATGAACTAATATATATAGTGTAGATTTAAAATGTTATCGTTAGAGAGTAACTTTAAATCTCACTATTATAGGAATGATATATTTGATTGATCTTATGAGTATTACCATATATATATTGCAAGGTACTATTCATAGTATATTTGACTTTTAAGCATTGTGCATTAATTATGCACCTTTGTCAGTTTTTTTTTGTTTGTTGTTGCTTTTTCATTGGTCCACGACAACTCTATTAAAACTTCTTGTCGAATCATATCAGATGTCCTTCACTCAGCTGATATCTAAGTTCAATTCATTTGGACTGATAGGTTCTGAATTATTTTTCCTCAGCTGATCAGTCGAGTTTCCCCTTTATTATGAATTAATATACAAGAATTAATTACCCGTCTCTCTATAAGTTCGGACTTTTAGATGAGATATAATTTTTTCATGGTATCAGAGCCGATAGGCAAACGATCTGGTTCGATTCCAGTTGAAAGAAACTCCACCCATTTAAATTGTCCACTCAATGGGCCTCCTCCCCAAAGGGCAAGAGGTGATAATTTAGCCCACGAGTGAAGGGGGTATTAGGAATTATACAAGAATTAATTTCGCATCTCTATACAAGTTTGGACTTTTAGATGAAACTGAATTCTTTCATGGTATTGATTCTGCACTTTTGGTTTAAGTATTCTCTTCTCGAGCATGCACGAGTTAATCCACTACATCAATTGTGTTTCTCCTCGCCTGATGCTATTAGATGAGATACAACAAAATAAATAAATCTTGCTATACATAACAACTTATTCTATTACAAGTGATTTGACACATCAAAATTAAATATAAGGGATGGTCAATATCCCAACCATTACACAAAAACTTATATGCAATATTGCATACATGCATTTCAGTCATTCACACACATATTCTTTATAAATACACCCACAAGCTTAATTCACACACATTTATTATAAATACACCCACAAGCTTAATTCACATACACATTTTTTATAAATACACCCACTGACAGCTCAATTCACACCCACATTTTTTATAAATGCACCCACTGACAGAAATTGAACATGGTCGTCTTCTCCGAACAGTTTTCGATCACCTTAGGCCGCGGTCGGACGCTGCAATTTACGATGACCTTAATCCTTAAATATTTTATATTTCTTTAAATATTCTTTAATACTAATTATTATGGGTCAATGTTATTTTGTATTACGTGCAATAATATATCTTACTAAATGCAATAATATATGCTACTATATATTATAATGTGGGTTACTTAATCAATAAAAAAAATATAAAAATATAAAAGAATTAATATTACTATATAAAATTGTGTTATTACTACATAAAAAAATTATATGTTACTACATACTACATTTTGAATTACTACATTGAATAGGCGTTTGTTACTATATGTAATTTTATCAAATGATCTAATATTTTTCGCATCGTCCTACAATAAAACATTTTGTATTACAACATGATTATTGTGTTTACTACATTCGATAATATATGTTACTACATATTATAATGTGAGTTACTACATCAATAAAAACACTAGAAAAAACGTGTTACTAAATAAAAGAATTTGTATTATTATATAAATAGTTTGTGTTATTACTACATAAAATAATGTGTATTACTACATATTACAATTTTAATTACTATATTTAATATCTCGCGTTCGACAATAAAATAAAAGATACAAAAATTACAGAAACGAGTAAAATAAACGGATTAAAAAATTCGAATTAAGCTGTCAGTGGGTGTATTTATAAAAAATGTGTGTGTGAATTAAGTTTGTTGGTGTATTTATAAAAAATGTGTGTGTGAATTAAGCTTGTAGGTGTATTTATAAAGATCATGTGTGTGAATGACTGAAATGCATATATGCAATATTTCATAGAAAACTAGTCCAACCATTAAGGATAAATTAAAAATGATTTTTGGTTGAGAAATAATGGAATGGTTGAGAAGATGTGATTATTAGGAGAATATAGTTAATTAAAACGCTGGTAGTTTATTTATGTTGAGTCTATTTACCTTGTACAAAATTTGATGAAGGTGGAATATTATTGTTTCACGTTTCTTGCACCATCGGGCGTCATTTCTGATTTTCCAGTTAAAATGGAACTAAAATCTGATCAATTAATTGGTATGTAATGAAACTAAATTGAAAATCTAATTTATTTATTTTTGGGCCTTTTGGCTAAAATTCAAAGTTGTGGGACAAAATTAAATTAAATTTTAACTCGTTTCAGTCACTTGGTATCTTATGGTCGACGTGAAACAGTTTTGGCATTGATGATGGGTCCTCTTAACAATTAATCTCCAACCACCACCCAGCCGCCTCTATTGACCCATTTTATTTTTAATTGTTGTTTAGTTTAGGCATTGATGATCTGGCTATTCTTGTTTGCGTGCCGTTTAGTTTAGTACTCCCTAGCCTCCGTCCCGTGATTACTTGCACACTTTCCTTATTAGGACGTTCCAAAATTACTTGCACACTCTTTATATGGAAATTCTTCACAAAATTAATAATCTCACAACATCATTTTATTTTTAAATTTGTCACTCCTTTTTCTATACATTTCACTTTACACATTATCAAATCCACCCCACATCATCAAATTACCTAAAATACCCCTCCTTTATCTTACATCATCAACTACTAAATTCACTTTTCTTAAACAACATGTCGGTCAAACCGTGCAAGTAATCTTGGGACGGAGGGAGTATAATTTATTTTATATCTTGCTTTTTTTTTTTTAAATTGATGTTGATTGTTAATTTTCTTGCATGTTAGTTAATTTAGCTTCATATATACAAAAACAATCGTTAGTTATTATAATAGCATGAAAACTAGTAGCTTTAGGAATTCACATACACTTAATTAAGTCCTTGGAACCAAAATTACTTGGCCGTACTTGCAACGCTTGTGGGGATCGTATCGTTGTTTGAAAAAGTGTCAAATATGTAACAAGTCAGGAGGCCGCCGTGTGAATGGAAGAGGAAGCGGGGGTTTGAGGTAGTGGCGTCGGAAGATGAGAAGACGGGAGGAGGGGCGGCTTTGGAGGGCGGCCACGGCCGCAGAGTTGCAAAAATTAAAAAAAAAAAAAACAGGTGGAGGGCGCGACGTGGGCGGCGTATGGCGGTGAGGCTGAATGACGGCGGCGGGGGTTGGAGTGGTAGGGGTTGTGGGGAGGAAGAAAATGAATAAATTAGGGTTTATTGGGGGAATATGTATTAAATGAGTTTTAGAAAGAAAAGGGTATAATAGAATTTTTAGGGGAGTACATCTAATATTTACAATTTTAAGGGGTATGAAAATCGGGGTATATTTAACATGGCTGGAGGGGTATATAGCCAGAGCCTTTAGCTTTAAATGGGTTTGGTTATATTTTGGGCTTTATATTGTTAGGCCTAGGGGTGGTTCGGTACGGTATACCGATCATACCGAACCATACCGTTATCATACCGAAAATTTCGATATTGAAAAAATTCATACCGTTACCGTACCGAAACTTTTGGTATGTAAAAATTCAATTCATACCGATACCATACCGTAATTTCGGTATACCGAATTTTTGGTACGGTATATCGGTATACCGATTCGTATCGAAAATATTGAACCATCATTTCATATCGAAATACCGATATACCAATTCATACCGAAAATATTGAAGCATTATTTTATACCGAAATTAATTATTTAAGGTTTATTTTATTTATGTTTTAATAATTAAAGTTATTTTAATTTAAAAATAATACTTCCTCCGTCCCAACTTAACTTTCACACCTACTTTTTCGGTCCTTTAGAAACTCCATCCGTACAATATTACATTCAATGTAATTGTTTTTATGGTTCATATATACATATAAGTCCATTCACTTACTTATTTTTTTTATAAAATTATATTTTAAAATTCTATTTATTATAATATTTTAAAAAAAGTGAGTGAACAGTAAGTATGAAAGTTTTTCTGGGACAGAGGGAGTATAAAATTATTATTTTATTAAGGTTTCGGTATTTCGATATATCGTTTCATACTGAATACCGAAAAAATTTTGGTATACCAAAATACTGCGGTATGATCATTTTTCATACCGTTACCGTACCGAAAATTTCGGTATACCAAAAATTTTAATATTTTTCTGTATGATAAACTCGGTATACCGAAATTTCGGTATATTTACCCACCCCTAGGCCTTTTATTTTATTTTTTGCAAGCTTGTTAAGACTTGTTTGGGGATACGGTTATTTGCACGTCTACCTTTATTAATACATCACCACGATTAGCTCGCCCACCATAAATATTGTGATTATTAGATACACTCTTCTAAGTTACCCAAATTATCATTTACTCACTAAACTCAATTAATATATACACCCCGTAAAAAACTTTACTTTCTCCCTTTCTCCTCCCTCCTCGACGATGTCGTCCCCGCCTCAAATATGATAATCTCTAGTTTGTACGGAGTAGATGATTTATTAATTTAATTTGAATATTTGTTTGAATTTCTGATATAAGGAGTTTTTTCGATCCAAGGCTCGAAAGATGGGTCAACTATCAATTTAAGGCTTAAAAGAAAATTTCTATCGATACAAGGCTCGATTAATATAAAACTATCAATTGAAGGCTTAGAATTTTAACATCGTTATCAAACTATTTAACTGAAGCTGACGAGACATTTAAGTGTCAAAATAATATATCCATGTAGCATCTAATTCAATTAAAAAATAGGAGTATTATTTTCTTCTTCCACTACTTCTATGGACGCTAGTTCTCTTCTTCCATGAAAATGTATCTATCTTTGTTTCTCCAACTACCATACTTATCATCTACCATATTCATTCTCTCCTTTTTCTATTTTAACTAGAAAGTTTCAGGAATAATTTCCTCCATCAGCCCTGCCGATTTACTAAGTCGCGGCCCACCCTTTTTCTTCATTAAAATTCCCAAAATTCCCAGGGAGAGAATAGATTTTTTTTAGAGGTATCTATTTCACAATTAAATTAATATAAAAAATGAATGATTAGAGGTGTATTTAGCGAAAATGGAGGTGCAAATAGTTGTACACATTGCTTGGCCTTAGTTTTCTTTCTAGTTTGAACTTTGAACACAACAATATTTTCCTGTCATATTATGTGGTTAAGGTTTTCTCATTGCTGGTCAATACCTACTCATATTGATGAATAAATATAAAATGCCAATATAGGCATGTTCACATTTTTCTTTGTATACAATAATCATGAAAATGATATACTATAAAGAAGAACAATAGGCTAACTAAAAGAAATACACATGATATTCATATATAATTAATGCCAAATTTGTTAGGGGAAATTGAAAAAATAAAAAGTGCCCCATAAATGTCACAATTTTATGAAAAATGCCCTGTACTTGTTAGGGAAAGTAGATTTATAAGGGTGCTAAACATCCTGAATATTTTTCCAGAAGAGAATTTTTATAAAAATTGTCATTTTTAGAGACAATTATCCAATTAAGAACAAAATTTCTAATCATTTAAAATAAGGTTAAAATTGAACGTAAGTAATCCGCTCTTATCTTTAAATATCAAGACTAATTTAAAATATAATTATTTAATTAATGAATTTTTCATATAATCCCCTTATATTTCGCCTTTTCTTCAACCATCTTTCATTAATTCAATATTTTACCCTTTTTCAAATCACGCAAAACTAATTTAAAATGTAATTATTTAATTAATAAATTCTTCATACAATTCCTTATATCTCGCCTTTTCTTTAATCATCTTCCATTGATTCAATATTTTTTCCTTTTTCAAATCACGCATCAAGATCATGGCAATGATATTGAGTTTTTTTTACTTTCTTTAATTCCACCCACAAACGTTGATCTGTCTTCACCACGAACATAGGCGTCGAATACGATCAAACCCCCCGAATGGAAGACAAAAGCATTGTCGATGGTAGATCTTCCTTGTCGTCGTCGTCCACGATCGAACCCCCCACCCAATCTCATCCGCGGCGACGTGACAACACGGACGCGGTGCAAGTGACTGGTTCGATTTTTACGATTTCAATTACTGTGTTAAATCATTGATTCCAGTTTCAAAAGTATTCTATGTTCATATATTTGGCCAAACACAGAGATGCAGATTGATTGTTAGTCGTTTCTACATGTTATTTTGTTATTATTCTAGGGTTTTCTGATAAATAACAGATTATCAATCAATGGATTATTTTGTGATACTCAAGATCGAATTCGATGGGAAAACCAATTTAGTTCGTGTTAATCAGTCTTCAACGTTTCTAGAAGTATTGAATTAAGTCACTGGTATATGCCCTACATTAATTGACGGATTTTATTAATGCAGATCTAATTTGCATTAAAGTCATTTTTCTGCATAATGATATTTGCATATGCACATAATTTACTGCACACTTCTGCATTATTAATACGCTGATGCAACTTTAGTATTTTTTTTCTGCATTATAGTCAGAGATTTTTCTGCATAATCAAGTTAGAGATTTTTCTGAATAAAAGATCTAATTTGATTTGACGATTTTTCTGTAGATCTTCAAGTTTGAAAATGAAATTGAATATCATAGCTTTGGGGAAGACTTGAATATCAGAGATTTAGGGAAGAGCTTTGGGGAAAGTCATAAAATTGGGGATGTTGCAAATTTTAAAAACACTAATTAATATATTAAAACTCAGTTTTAAATATTTAGGGTAAGACGGTACATTTAAGTAAGATTTTGACCTTATTTGTAACTAAATTTAAACTTTATTCTTATATGCAAAATTATAAGTGAAAAGACCTTATTTGATGAAATTCCATATTCATAAAACTTTACAAATTAAAATTACCCCTAAAAAACATCACTCATTACACATTTATTAAATTATGTGTCATTCCAAGGGTGCAAATTCATTTGGAACAGAGGGAGTATTATTTTCTTTAATGAGGGTATTTAAAATCACATTTAAAAAAAAAAATCAATTCTAACTATTCAGATTTGGATTAGTCTTATATAGACTCGATTCCTTATAAGGAATCGGGTTGACTAAGTCAACTTTTCATTTTTTATTTTTGATAAATTTTTTTCGAAAATGTGTATGTTAAAAAGTGTAAGTCATTATAACTAAAAGTGCAACACAATATTACTAAAAAGTGTAACACATTTTTTTATTAAAAAGTGTAAGATATTATAATTGAAAGTGCAACAGCAGCAACACAGTTTTTAATTAAAAGTGAAAGACATTATAACTAAAAAGTGCAAGTCAGTATAACTAAAAAGTGCAACACAATATTATTAAAAAGTGCAAGTCAGTATAACTGAATGCAACACAATATTTAATGAAAAGTGTAAGTTATTATAATTGAAAAGTGCAACATAATATTACTGAAAAATACACGTCTATATAATATTACCAAAAAATGCACGTCAATATAACTTAAAATATTATTTTAAAAAGTGTAAGTCATTACAATTGAAAAATGTAACAAACAAAAAACAGTTGACTTAGTCAACTCAGTTTCTTATAAAAAAAATCAATTCTACCCTTCATATTTTGGATAGCCATCAATATAAAAAAATGTCTTGTAAATTTTTATTTTTTCAAATGTTGTTAAAAATGCCCATTGACCGGTTATAACAAGTTATGACTTATGACTTACGACTTATGACCCAAAAACTTGGGTGAGACCGTCTCACCAACCTTTTTCTGTGAGACGGATCTCTTTTAATCCATATTTCAAATTTTTGGGTAGGATAACACATATTTTTTTCCAGATTTTGGTTTGTAAAAAAAATGATAATATTTAACTAAAAAGTGATAATATTTGTAACAAAAGTAACTGTCACTTTTTACTTAAAACACTATCACTTTTTGCTCAAACATTATCACTTTTTATACATATGGATCGTTTCACGAATCTCATTCTGTGAGACGGTCTCACCCAAGACTAGCTCTTTTAAAAATATACGAGTTGCACAGTACAACTAGCCCGGACAAGTATTTGTTTTTTAAAAATGTTGAGAAATTGAGTGTGAAACATATTGTTAGAGAGATCTAAATTAAATGTACTTTTACTCAGTACCCATAATTTTTACTCATTTTGATTTTGAATTAATTTATTTATTTTGCGAAAGTATCACAAGAAAACAAGAAAGTCCTCTACAAATATACTCCTATATTTCAAACTTTGAAAATGAGAAAAGTATATAAAACATACTATGAGTAGAAAAAGCAATTACGCGGGGGTACCAGAACATTATAAATATGGTAGAAAAAGCAGGAATTCAGTTTCTCATGCATGGTTTGATCACGTTCATCAGCTTTGTATAATGCTTTTTGATTAACGATTGATACAGTTTAGAGTAAAACGAAATAAGGTACAACATTGTCTAGAGAAAGTAATAACTATATTTTGAATCTTTTTTCCTACAAATATGTATGTTGTATGTTTGTAGACTGCTGCCACCATTTTGAGACACATTCATTCAATTCCGTATCCCAAAATGTGAATTCATTCACTGGCCTGGAATCTGTTAAGATTGAAACAGATAAAAGACCTGGAGTATAAACTAACTTACGTTTATCTATCGAGCCTCTAGCAGTGTAATGCTCATTGTATTTCTTGAACTTGTTGTGCTTGGGCTAACTGGATTTCCAGTCATGAATACATCTCTTGCAGCGAAAAAACCGGGGCGTTTAGGTCCAGGCAGGGGACCGTCACTGCTCAGCATCTGTACTACTGATGCCATACCTGGCCTATCGTCTGCGTGTTCTTGAACGCATAAAAGGCCAATATGGATAGATCGCTCTATTTCTGATAAATAGCTTGAATTTCTGATGCAAAAATCAATCACTTCCTCTGACCTTTTTTCTTTGTAAAGCATCCATGCCTGTTATATTTTCTCATAGGATTAATTACTTTTATATCAAATAAAGATTCAACTTTCTACAGGATGTAATACTTACATGTCCAAGAAGGTTGAGGTGATGATCTTCATTAATAAATCCCCTGTTTCTCTTACCACTCACAATCTCGAGGACCAGAACTCCAAAGCTAAACACATCTGATTTCACTGAAAACAGACCCTCAATAGCATATTCTGGGGACATGTAGCCACTACATAAGAATGATTGCAATAAATTAAATCACAAGAAACGGAAGTGTATGTAATGTATCAAGACACGAAGATTTATACATACAAAGTTCCTACTACTCGGCTTGTGTTGGCTCCAGTTTCATTCCCTCCAAAAGTTCTAGCAAGACCAAAGTCTGATATCTTTGGGTTCATATTGGAATCCAGTAATATATTGCTGGCTTTAAGGTCTCTGTGGATAACCCGGAGACGGGAATCATAATGAAGATACATGAGGCCCCGAGCAATACCATTGATAATGTTGAGACGCTTAGGCCAATCTAGTACCACGTTTTTTGTTGGATCTGCCAAAAAGAACACACACACACATATATATATACATATGTGATACTTTATTTCATTAAATTGAGAATCAAAGTTGCTTGTTGATTAACTATTGATAATATATATATGCCATGATACCAAAGAGTATTATGTACTCATGTAAAACTTATTCTAGTAAACATGTTGTAATTGAACAGATTTGCTGAAGGAGGAATCCTTACCGAAGAGTATTATGTCCAAACTTTTGTTGGTCATATATTCGTAAACGAGCATCAGTTCTTCTCCATGAATGCACCATCCAAGAAGCCTCACTAGATTCCGATGCTGAAGTTTGGCAATACACACCACTTCATTCTTGAACTCATCTACTCCTTGATGGGACGTTCTTGATAGACGTTTCACACCAATTTCCTGTCCGTCTTCTAGCACACCCTGGCATCAAAACACACTAATATCACAGTTACACACACACTATTTTACAGTTTTTACTGAACCTAGATGATATGGAATCAGCTTACTTTGTTTTTTCTAATCACCTTTTGAGATTTATTTGGCTACATATACATGCAGTAATTATACAAAATGCTTACTCAAGGCTCAATTACATAACTTGAAAACTTGAAGCAGTAAATATAGATTCAATTCTACCTTGTAAACAGGTCCAAATCCACCCTCCCCAAGCTTATTGTTGATCGAAAAATTGTCAGTCGCTTTACTTATTGTTGATAACTCAAACAGTGGTAGCTCGAGTTCCTCATTTTGACTTAGACCAGGATGATTATCCACATTTTTCTGTCTCGTCCTGCCTGCAACGTGAGTGATATATTACAGTAGATAAAATACAGACATAGTATAACATAAGCATTGTATTTCTATGTGCCTTAGCTTCATAACATAAAATAACTTTTCTCATACCATTTTCCAGAAGCTGATGATTCAACTTATTTCTTTTCTGCAAATACAACATCAGGCCTAGGCTTAGAAGCAGTATGCCCGCTACCAGGGAAAATACTACTACAAGTATTTTCCGTTTCCTTCCTCCTGATTCTGTAGAATTACGATTGAATTAAAACATTATTTTTACATGTCCACAGAGAACAGAATGCATAGTGCTGAAAACCATAACATTCACAATATCAGAAATAGAAAATTAAAATAGAATAACAAACTTATATAATACCTAGAAAACCTACCAAAACTATACCTATCTAAGAAGCAATGATATCTGCCTAATAAATACAATCTAACACATAGATAGTTAAATCCCCACTCTTAGGATTCTGTAACAATTATACAGCAATTTTATGTCATTAATCACAGATAATTATACATATATGTCATAGATAATTTTTTATTTTTTTGTTTGAATGAATTCTTACCTAACTCAGAAGAGGCCAACCTTATATAGATATCTTGTCCGGGAGTCATCTCTCTGATGTTAATAAGGTCACCGAACCAAAGTAGACATCCATTTTCACCTCTGCTTATATTTAGACTTGTGTAGGCCGTACAGGAGCAATTGTTCAAGCATTGTACCCTGCATTCTTCAAGAGTCATGGTCGTGTTGTACCATGTATGGCGAGAGTTAGGCAATTTAACACCCGAGTACTTCAAAAATGCATCTCCATTTTCACAATTCAAGGGCGTGCTTCTAACGCACCCATTCGACCAATTTCCACCGCCCCAACTGTCAGGGTGTTTTGGTTCAAATTTATTCAAGCATCCACAATTAATAGGGGTATTTTCAATATAACAAATACCATGTGCACCACAAAGATTATAGATATCACAATTATCTGACGGAAAAGTAAGATACAAAATCCAACTTTGTGTCTGCTGATCCCACATCCACCTCTGTCCAGCACCAGTATCACTTAGTGTCACTCTCGTGTACACTGAGTCGTCGAGGAGCTCGTAGTGATAGTACGCCTCCTTCTCGTTTATCACCACTCCAAACCTGAAAACCGGATTCTTCCTCAAGTTATGGCTCCCACTAAAGATTACACCATTCCAGGGCCCTGTGCTGTAACGCACAACTTCACCATCTTTTATCAAATTCTGTGGATAGCCAGTAGGATCACAATGATATGTAAAATTTCCTGATGCTGGATTACCACTGTTTTTCGGTGACGTTACATAGACTTCTGCGCCCGTCTGAAAGTTGACGCCGAGCTTCATCCCTGGCAAAAAAGTGTCAGTTGGATGGTTGAAACTCTGCCACACGAAATTCTCGGGGTTATCATCATCTGCATCTTTTATTACAAGATTCCCCGAGTCGAGCAACTGTGCAACAGGAGTCTGCACGTTTCTTGATGCATTAGTAGACCAAATAATATGATTAGTAGCATTTACAAGAAGTAGAATTCCTGGCTCTACGACTCTGAGCACACCTGATGCATCTTTGAGTGGATTGTCTCTGTTGGCAATCCATACCACAGTTTGCACTGGTATTTTCTGGTACCAAATTCCGACGTAGCGGTAGTCGGAATTCTCCGGGCTGAAGAAACCCAATTCAAAGGTTCCACCAGCTGAAATCAATGTACTAGTACCGTTATCTCGGAATATGTGAGAAGTATTTAAGGTGTGTGTTGGAGTTTGGCAAGATATTTGCAGAGTGGAGAAGGAGGTAATGATGAGAAATAAAGGGAGATAGTATCTTTTGAATGTGATATTCATGGCTGTGGTTGAATAAACTGTTAGAGCAAAATCAGAGGCTTAATAATGGTGGAAGTCAACTCAGCGTCAGATAGAAACTTCGGTTCTTGTCGTGAACTTGCATTGGTGTGAATTCTAGCCTCAAATTTCTTACGCTCTGTCGTATTGTATTATTGACCGCTAATATTTGATCACTCAACCCCACCACCAACTTGCATTGGTGTGAACGAAATGCCCCTTGGGCGCGGCTACTGCATACACTCCATTATTGAACTCTTTACAACTTTTCAAACAACAGAGATGAAAGATCAGATTCACTCAATATCTGTCTACTGTCTAGCCGTGAAAATTGGCTTTGATCTGAATGTGTATGTCAAATGCAGGAGTTTAGGTGATGCAGATAAGGTGTTTGATGAAATGCCTGAAGAAAATGTGCTAATACCTAATGCTAATGTTGATGGCTAGGACAATACTCAGAGCTGGGTGGAGCCAAAGGGTGCCTTCGACAGGCACCACAGGCGTGGTATAATGAGCTGAAGGGATTTCCTCATACAAAATGACAGTGTTCTCTATTTTATTATTCAGCAGCTTACCTTCAAGTTCTCAACTAAAGATTTGGGTTGTCTTCATTACTTTTGTGGTGTTGAAGACTTGAAGTTCTTCTACCCTAACTGGACTTCTTCTCACTCAACACATATATGTTGTTGATATTTTGATGAAGCACAACATGGCGGTTGGCTTCCCACTCTCTGCTTTGAATGGATGCAAGTCGATTATTGAGTCAGGTTTTAGGATGCTTGCAGGGATGGCTCTGAGGCAGGGGCGACCGCCCAGGGCCCCCAAGTTTCGGGTGTCTACCATTTTATAATTAATATTTTTTTAAAAGTGAAAATAATTACTTATATGTATAAGAATAACGGTAAAAAGTCTTCAGTTGCAATCCTAGTATGTATAGTTAACATCTTCTTCGTTATCTAAATGGTACTTGTAATCCTAGTATAAGGTTGCAATCTACTACACTACCCACTCTTCATAGATACTCAGATGTTGATTAGGCTAACATTAGGGGTGGGCAAAAAACCAAGAAAACCGAAAAACCGAATCGTACCGACGATTTTCGGTTTATTCGGTTGTTCGATTCAGTTGAAATTTTTTAAAATTTCGGTTTTTTCGTTTCGGTTTATATTTTTCAAAAATCGAATAAACCGAACCTATCGAATTATAAATAAAAATAAATATAATTAATATATATATATATATATATATATATATATATAACCTAGATCTAATCTAATAGTAAACAATTTATGTTGTTTCTTTCCCATTTCTGCTGAAACATGAAGAAACCGAAAAAGATAATGGAGGTAAGTTCAACATTCAGTTTTGGTGGAAAATGATAATGGAGGTAAGTTCAACATTCTGTGGTGGAAAATGAATTCTCAAAGGTGTCCTGTTCTCTCAGAAATTACAAACATAAATTGTTCTGGATATTTTTATTGTTCCCATCTCAACGGTAGGATTCCTGTTCTCTCATAAATTGCTCGGGATATTTTTGTTGTTCCCATCTCAACGATAGCTTCAGAATCTGCGACATGATGAGTATTTGATGCAAAATAGTGCAATGTCTTGGTTTTGCAAAAAAAGTTTTTCCAGAAGTTGAAGTAATTAGTTCGGTTCGATTTTTATATAATTTCGATTCGATTCATTTTTTTAAAACTTCGGTTATTTCGATTCGATTGAAAAAATGTCAGAACCGAACCGACCGAATGCCCACCTCTAGCTAACATATCTCTACGGGGCATACATATGATGTTTCTTGGTGCTAATACAATCTCTTGGCGCTTAGTAAAACAATTTATAGTTACTTTTTCGTCTACTGTTACAGAATATCGAGCAGTTGCATCTACTGCTGCTCAATTGCAATGGATCAAATCTTTACTTTAAGAAATGCATATGTTTGTGCACAAAACGCCGACACTTTATTCAGATAATCTTAGTGCTACATATTATGTGTCTATCTGGTGTTCCACATGACCGGATCTCATGAAGCATCTTCCTATTGATTATCATTTTGTTCATGATTTGGTTCAATCTTTCGGTCTTCGAGTTGTGCATGTATTTGCTGCTAATCAACTTACTGAAACTCTGATCAAGTCTCTTCCAAGGACACGACTTCTTGATTTACGTAACAAAACTATTAGGATATACTCCCTATGTTTCACAAAGTTTATCGCATAAATTTTGTTTCAAAAAGTTTGTTACTTTTTCCATTTTTATCAATGATCTTCCTAAACTACCTCTATTTTTTATGGAAATATATTAATGACTTTTTTTTGGAAATGTCAGAAAAAGAGTGGAAAAAGAAAGAGAAGTTAATGAGGAAAATTAATGAGGGGTAAATGTGTCAAAAAAATATGTTCTTTAATTCTATACAAAATGAGAAATGCAACAAACTTAATGAAAAGGAGAAGTATATATTTTATATAAATTAGACACGATATGATTTGTTTAGATTCGTTTTGGGTGATCCACTCTTGTATAAATACTTTATTTAATAACTTATATTCCCCATTTAGTATTCTCAACAAAATCCGTTCACTACAAGAAAAAAGGCATTTGTCACACGCTTTTTATCACACTATAAAATAAATGTTATAAAAAATATTATGTAGTCACATTCAATTTTTTAGTGTGTTAATATGTGTTTTTATAACAACTTTGAATAATAAGTGTGTGAATATATACCAATTACCACACACGATAATAAACATTTTCTATTGTCACGCCCATTTTAACACACTAAAAATAGATGTGTTTATAAGTACCTTTTAAATAAATTATATTTTAAGTGTGTTAATAAGTATGTTATTTCCACACTAATAAAAAAAAGTTGTGTTAATATTAACACACTATTGTGTTAGAATTAAAAAAAATCAAATTTAATATTAATTTTTTTTTCATTTTATATTTTGGCTGATAAAAAAATGTATTTCTTTTTTACTTAGATGATTTTTTTTTCATAAATTATAATTTTAAGAATAAATAAAATTAATTTAAATTTGATTCCGTAAAAAAATAAGTGTCATTCCTGAACAAGTGCAAATCAATATTTTTTTTTCGTTTTTCCTTAATAAAAAATCTATAATCACATTGAAATATATAAAAGTTCTCCTTTTTTTTTTACGTACTTTAAAAAAAATTATTTGTACTGAATTTGATTTTATATACATATATATTCGCGTATTTTAATAATACTAAATAAGTGGTAGTATAGTGAAGTCATAACTTTAACTCGTAGAGGTGCAAGGATACACGACTTTAGACTACAAATAAAATTAATGTGATAATAGAGAAAATGTGATTATAGATATTTTATTATAACATTTTTACATGTCTTTAAAAGTAATTTTTTTTTTATCGGTAAAAAAACGGTTTTATTGCGTAATTTGGTTATGAAGTATAACCAGTAGTACATGTAAACAAGCAGGAAAGAAAGTAACTATATTACTTGCAGAAACATCTGATATTCACAATTCGAAGAACTTAATGGGACTCGTCCTCCAATCGTTAAAGGTCCTATTTAAAAACGCCTCCTTAGTCGATATCCACCCCCAAGTCCGACTCTTAATCTCGTCTGCTGCTTTCTCCGTTTCCATACTCTCGTTATTGAAAAGCTTCGCGTTTCTCCCTCTCCAAATTATCCATATCGTGGTGCACACCTACAAACATATCGTGAAATGCGTAAAACGTTTACCTCGGATCAGTGACGGAGCCAGAAAACCACGGTAGGGGGGTCCGATTTACATTACTTTAAAGATAAAATATTACTCCCCGTTCAATTTTATAATTAATTCATACTTTTCTTTTAGGGTTGTCCAATTTTATTATTTTCATTCCTTATTTGAAAATTTTACTATTCACACCACTTTATCTCCATCCTTCAACCATCATTTATTTACTCAAATTGTCATTCACTTTATTCATAAACAATTACTTTATCTATAAATGAACTCTACAACATCCCATTATATTCCCATTTTATCTAATTTATAATGAACTAATTAATATTTATATTTCCATTAATTATATATATATATGGAACTATTAAAAAAAACACACATATATATATATAAAAATAAAAAATGGTGGGGGGTCACTGGGCCCCTCTGGGCCCAGTGTGGCTCCGTCCTTGCCTCGTATCAGGCTAATGTGTTGTATGAAATGCTCTCTCACATTGTTGTGCAACACTGTCGATATTCCCAATCACCGGATGTTTTCTTCCCAGATTTTTGATGCGAATGGACACTCGATGAACACATGGGTCGCCGACTCTCTCATAACCGCAAAGAATACACCTCTTGTCGTCCGTGTCTTGTATGATTCTCCGCCGGATGAGATTGTCGCGTGTTGGTAGTCTGTCCCATATCGCCCGCCAAGCTGTTGCCGACACCTTTAGAGGTGCCAATTTGCTCCAAACTTTGCTGAATTCCAGCTTGTACGTTTGTTCTTCGACTACTCCTCCGCTGCCCGAAATGATCACGTAGTATGCTAATTTGTTTTGTATTCGCCATTCTTTGATGTCGTCCACCTCCATTTATCTTTCCTTCCCACCTGCAAAGGCTTTTGATTCACAATGTGCATTAGTTTATTAAAATCCTCTCTCTCCCTCCCTGCAAGCTCCCTCCGCCACCTGCCACACCACTCCCCTGTCCCAGTTACAAAGTTGCCCCACCATCCCACTCTTGTCCAAGCTAATTTTATACAACCTAGGAAACATATTTTTCAGATTCTCTCTCCCAACCCACTTCTCACCCCAAAAACGAGTCTCCATGCCATCCCCCACTAATTTTTCAACCTTTCCCCACCACCACTCGCCTATCACCCCCGATCCGTTTCTTACTACATCTCTCCACCACCCCGACCACATTCTACTCCCTCCCCTCATATCGCCACCCCTATCCCCTAGATACAATTTACCGTGAATCGATGTTACCACTCTTGCCCATAAACTCTCACCTTCATTCAAATATCTCCACAACCATTTACCTATTAATGCTCTATTAAAATTCCTAAGATCCCTGACCCCTATCCCCCTTTTTTCTTTAGGGATACATAAAGTATCCCATTTTAGCCATGCGATTTTACGATTACTCACCCCCCCCCAACACACACACAAGAATTTACGTTGTAAGGATATAAGCTCACTTAGTGTCTTCTTTGGTAAAATATAGAAGAATATATGGTAAATCAGAATCGACTTCAATACGGCCTTCAACAGTGTAATTCTTCCCCCGAACGATATCTTTTTGTCACCCCAGCCCTGAATTTTCTTCTTCATTTTCTGAATTAAAAATGACCATTCTGAAACTGCTCGATGGTTGCAACCCACCCTCATTCCCAAATACTAGCGCGGAATTGTACCAATTTCACAGCCCAATATGTTTGTCATCCTACTTAGACTATCGTTGTCCACATTAACTCCAATAAGGCTACTTTTATTGAAATTTATTTTCAAACCAGACAGGAATTCGAAGCTGCCCTGAATTTGTTTCATAACCTGGATGTTCTCGATATTTGCCGTACAAATCAGTATTGTGTCATCGGCGTATTGAAGGTGTGAAACCTTAACCCGATTTTGACCCTCTTCTGCTGCCTCTAGAATACCTCTTTCGACCACCGTATTTATCAAAATGCTAAATCCTTCTGCTGCAATTAGATACAAAAAAGGAGACAATGAATCTCCTTGTCTCAAACCCCTTTCCAATTTGAATTCTCCCGACGCACTGCCATTAACCAACACTGATGAAGTAGTTGTGGATATGCATTATTTCATCCATCACCTCCATGTTTCACTAAAATTGAGTACCTCCATCATGTTATCGAGGAAATCCCAATCCACCGAGTCATACGCCTTTGCAAAATCTATCTTAAAGAACTACCTCCCCACCCCACTCTTTTTTGCCCCCGTAATCGTCTCATTCAGAATTACCACCCCATCATGTATCTGTCTTTTACCAATTAAAGCGCTCTGATTTTTCGAGATTATATTGCCAAGGACCATGCTCAGATGTTTTGCCAGAAGTTTGGACAATACTTTATAAAGGCAACCTATTAAAGATATGGGCTGAAAATCATTAAGCGTCTCACATACCTCTTTCTTTGGTAGTAGCACTATGAATGACGGATTGATACCCCTCACGAGCCTCCCCTGCTGTTGGAATTCTGTTAACATTCTAATGAGGCCCGTTTTGATTAATCCCCAGAATTCCTTGATGAACCTGAAGTTAAACCCGTCCGGTCCTGGACTTTTCGAGCCGTCACACGCCCACACTGCTTCTTTTATTTCTTGTTCGGAGAAGTCTCTCATTGTCGGTGTCGGAGACTTTTTTATGTGCTATGCTCGGACATAATCTAGGCCTGAAGCTTTTCGTCCTACTGAAATGGTTTTTGAAGTGCTCATGTATGCCTTTCTTTATCTCTGCCACCTCCTCTAGCCGACGTCCACCAATGTTAATCTCTGATATCTCATTCTTCTTCCTCCTTCGATTGATGACACCATGAAAGTACCTTGTGTTCATGTCACCTTTCTTTATCCATCTTAACCTAGCCTTTTGCGCATTCAAACTATTTTTTAAGTTTATGTTTCTGAACAGGTCCGCCGTCGATCTCTTTCTCTCGATAGCCTCATGTTCCTCCAGACCAAAGGTATCATCCACAATGTCAAGCTGCTAAATTTTCGACTTGAGTTGGTCCACTTTTGTATCAATTGATCCGAAAACCCTTGAATTCCATTCTCTCAGATCCGCTTTTAGCCGCTTTAATTTCTCCTTCATCACATATCCATCCCATCCTTCCACTTCATAGCTTTCCCAGGTATTATTCACAAAGCTCTTAAAGTCAGGATGGGACAGCCAAGCGTTTACGAATCTAAAAGGTTTTGCACCCCAATCTCTCGCCACTGTTTCAAGTAGGATGGGACAATGGTCCGAAACTGAGCGAGCAATACCTTTCTGTTTTGACTGTGGCCATCTGGATATCCATTCATCATTTAACAAAATACGATCAATTCTACTCTTAGAACTCCCATCAGGCCTGTACCAGGTGAAGCTGCGGCCCATCAGTGGTAAATCAATTAATGAAGCCGTTCTAATAAAAGAGTCAAATTCATCCATGTCCTTCCTGTTGATATTCGCACTTCTACCGACCCTTTCATGTGTGTGCCTTACTGAATTGAAGTCCCCTGCTATACCTATGCAGACCCCTGGATGTTGTGCAATCACCCTCTTAATACTTTCCTAAAGTTCCAATCGTTCACTCAGTGTGCTCGGAGCGTATTAGTTTATGATGCAGCACTAAACCCTTACAACTCCCACACCCCTGTTACCACCACAGCGCCCTGCATGTTCCATTTGTTGGTGCATTTGAAATTCTCTCTATTCCATATTGTTAAGATCCCCCCTGATCGACCAATCGCCTCCCTGTGTGCCCATTCGAACGGCCCACCATTCCAGAATGACCTACATGTTTCCTCGTCCAATTGTTTCAATTTTGTTTCTTGAACGCAACATAAATCCACCCTATTTCTATTCACAATGCTCAATAGTTCTTTCCTCTTCACTCTGCTCCCCAGACCCCTTATATTGAATGATAGCACCTTCATAAATTACCTGCTGATTTCCCCTGTACTGCGGACTCTGGTTTTGCCATCGAACTGTTTATCCCTTTCAATGCCCTAATCATCCTTTCGTCACTTTCTCTTCTTGTGAGCCCAATTGATTTCCCAAATTCCCACATCGCGGTCAATTCACTGTTTAGTGCATTATTTCGGCGATTTAAAGACAGTCCATGGTGCTCTCGTATATTCGCCTCAACATCCTCCCTCGATTCCATATTGTCTAGAAATTTGGATAATCCCTCCCTCTCCCTCTTCTTTATTTGTGCTTTTGATACTTTTTTTTTTGCCTTTCCTTTACTCTGGACCGATTTTATTGTGGTTGTCCGTCGTCGACGGGCTTCGTTTGCCCCGTCTGCAATTTGTGGCACCCCTCTCCTCAGCGTTGGCCGCCGTTATTATCTGGGTTGTGAAAGTTGGAGGTACGTCCATCGTATGGTTTAGGTTCGGGACATGCCTCTGTGTTGGGATATGAATCCTAGAACAAGTCCTAAATGATGAAAAGATAAAGATGAAGTTTTGATAAGCCAAAAGTAGTTTGAATATTTTCTAAGTGTTGACTGATCTAGTCTAGTTAAGAGGAGTCATCTTGTACAGACCAGTAGAGTTCACATAAGACAAGTATTGTCAAGTGAACAAAAGACAAGTACGAGTTATAAGTACTTTGTATTAATTGTTTAGGTTGTTATTGAGCTATGTTAAACATTGTATAGAAGCTCATGATTTTCATATGTAATTGATATAATCATTGTATAGATTTCTAAGTTGACTAAGCTATGTTATAAAGCTTAAAGTAATGTAATAGTCTTGTTAGGATTAGAATAGTCTACTACAGAAGACTGCGCGAGACCAGACAAGAAGAAGAAGAAGTCTACTACACAAGACAGGTGCGCTGAAGACTCAACAAGACAAGTCAACATATCAAAATGAAGTTAGTTACTTAAACACGTGTGAAGATAAGGATTGAAGAGTTAGTTATAAATAACTAATTAACAATAAACGCGTGGAAGGATAAAGTTAGTTTTCAAGAAAGGTTGGTTACAACTAACAAGTTCTTGAAGTTGAAGTCTATAAATACCCCAAGGTGTTTATTGATTGAAGACTACTGAAAATCTACTTACTGAAGTATTATTGAAGCATTCGAAGAAAACACTCTCAGAGTTTGAAGTTCAGAAAGCAAGTCCGTTAGTCAAGTGAAGGAAGAAGAAGACTGCTACTGAATAAGTTTTAGTTTTACTGTTTTCAAGTTGCTAGATACTTGTAAATCTCTAGTAAGATCGAAGATATACTTGGTAGTATATTCGAGAAGATCTAAGTCTTGTTTCTTGGGACTTAAAATTACAAGAACACACTGTACTCGATTGGAAGAGTTAGTAGAAACATCACAACTGGGTTTGTAAGAGTGGACGTAGACAAGTTGTCGAACCACTATAAAATCGTTGTGTGTTGTTTACTTTACTGTTTTGTTTGTGTTTAATTGATTAACTGTTTAATTGTTTAAATACATATCTGAACAAGACTAGTTGAGTATACATAGAACAGAGTTCTTGAATAAGAAGTTGAGTATAAACTTGAATTGGGCTCATTGATTCATTCTGTATTCCGCATTGTACTTTGATATATCGAAAGAATTTTGAAAAGTCTATTCACCCCCCTCTAGACATTTTCACTAGCTTACTCGATATTAAACTCAACTTTGGGGACCTACAAGTGGTATCAGAGCAATAGTTTACGAACTGCTGTTTCTTGATAACCGACTTAAGACTTAGGGTGAAGTCTTGGTCCGTGATTGTATTTGCTTACGTGTTCTTGATCAACATTCTTGTTATATCTGTTTCTTGTTCCCTGTTCTTGACTTATCTGCTTCTTGATCATAAAACTGACTAGCACTGATCTACTTGCTAAACATGTCTCTTGAAATCAGCGCTAACAAGTTACCCAAGTTCCAGGTTCAGGACTACGACTATTGGAAGCTGCGAATGGAAGCGATTTTTAGCTCCACGCACGACCTAATGATCTCTGTTGTCACCGAGGGTCCGATCGTGACAATGGTCCCAAATACTGCTGCCCTCGACAAAGACAAACCAATTGGTACTCTCGTCAAGAAACCCAGGTCAGATCTAACCTCAGAAGAAATGCGTCAAAATAATTTGGATAGCTTGGCGAAGAATTACATCTTACACACTCTTACTAACGAGTATCTAGGAAAAGTGTTAAAATGTAAAACTGCCAAAGACATGTGGGACAGATTAGCTATCATTTGTGAAGGGACTACCCTGATCAAAGAGAGCAAATTATCCACTGCTGTCCAAAGATTTGAATCATTTCGGATGAAAGCTGGTGAAACTATTGACCAGCTGGATACTCGTTTTACTAAGATCATGAATGACTTGGAAGTCCTTAAATCATATACTGCACGTGAGATCAATCTTAGGATTCTTAAAAGCCTTGATAGTCGTTGGAAAATGGTAAAGATGCTTGTTAAGAATACCCAAAACATAGATGCATGGACTGCAGAGACCATGTTTCAAACTCTAAAGGCTTATGCGTTTGATTTAGACGAAGATGAACCATTAGCCAGTAGTGATAAAGAACATGCTGTATCTAAGAACGTTGCCTTTAAGTCTAGTTCGTCTAAGTCCTCTAAGGTAGACAGATCGAAGTCTAAGACTAGGTCTGCTTCTGTGAAAGACGAGTTAGATAATGATCTTAGTCTGAAGGATCAAGTGAACCTTATGGTTAGAAAGTTTGATAGGCTGAATAAACGTTTCAGTAGATATAAGAAGTTCTATAGAGATCATAGAGGGTCTACCTCTAAGAACTCGTCTGAGACCAGACGAGACCGAAACTCGTTCGAAAGGAGAGACGAAGTCTCGAAAGGTAATAGGCGAGATAGAGAGTCTGATGATAGGAAGATTCAGCGTTCTGATAGACGTGATAAGTGTAGGGATAAATCTCCTATTAAAAAGGCTACTAATGATCTCTTGTGCTATAACTGTGAGAAACCAGGTCACTACATTTATGAATGTCCAGACCTGAGCACTGACGATCGAGAAGAACGCAAAGCACGAAGGGAAAGAAGATATAACCGTGGCAAGAAGGCAATGATGGCCAATGATGACTCTGATTCTGATTCAGACGAGTTGCCATCGTCCTCATCTAGCTACCCGTCCGATCCAGATCACGATGAAGCATTCATAGTAGATGATGGCCTATGCTGCATGGCTAAAATCGACCAAGAGGTATCATCTGCTACGTCTTTTCAATCATGTGATGATTCAGATACTGATGAAAGTGATACTGCCAGTAGTGAAGTAGGGAGTAGTCTTCATCACTCTACTAGTGCTGTTGAAGACGACCTCCTACTTGCTAATCAGGCATTCATTGAAGTCAGTGATGAGAACATCGCCTTGAAACAAGAAATTATTATTCTTAAGGAAGCTCAGTCTAAAGTAGATCCTAATGTAACAGTCCTAAATGAACGTTTGACTGAAGAGTTGAGACAACTCAAAGAAAAGTGTGCATTGACAGACAGGTTATATCAAGACCTACTTAAGACACATGCAACTGAGAGAAATGAATTCAATATTTTAAAGAGCAAATGCAATAGACTTGAAGAACGTAATAAGTTCTTAGAGACCGAGGTTTTCACATTAGATCTCAAACTTACTGACCTGGTTAACTCTTCTAAGATTAACCTTGAATTGTCAGATAGGTACAGAGATCCAGCTGACAAGACAGGTATATAGGTGCTGAGTCATCTAGCTCGTCTACTCGAGTCATTAAGAACCCTACTACTATTAACTCAAGACTTTTGCCAAATGATAAAGGAAAAGGACCAATGATCTACGATATTGGAACTCCGTCTAAAGGTACTGTACCTAAACAGACTCGAGTTAACATTCCGACTACCAAGGGAGGTAAAAAGAAAGTTAACAACAAGCCTGTTCCGTTTAGAACTAGTCAACAAAGGACCACTAATCGTGGACGACCTAATCAGGTCAGATACGAGGATTGGTATCCTGAGGAGACGAGTACTACACAGGCGCAGACTAGACGACAAGAGCCTAGACCTCCTTTCATAAGGCAGTCTCAGCTCTACTCATCTAGACCTAGACAGGTTGCTCCAAAATATCGTACACAAGCTGTCCTATATCCTCCACCTTTGTCATATGATATTATTAGTGAGGAAAGACTCAAACGCGTCTATAAACCGTATGGACCTAATGCATATAAGCCCTATTCTGACTATCATAGACCAGCGCCTGCTCAAGTAGAGATGAAGTGGAAAGGCTATCTCAAACGAGTAGACCCTAAATCGAATGATAGGCCAGATAAGGACAACAAGGTCTTATTCTGTAACAAATTTGGCAGGAAGCTTAAGAGATCGAACTTGTTCAAGACTCCAATGTACATTTGGATTCCTTTGAACTCGACTAACCCCCCAGGACCCCAATAAACTAGTGGGTACCTAAATTATTAAATATCTTCATTGCAGGGTCGACTTGACTTGTATAAGAAGGGTGGTTCAGTTGGAGAAATTTGGTACATAGACTGTGGGTGTTCTCACCACATGACTGGTACCAAGGCTCTTCTTTCTAACTACCATGAGCAAGAAGGGCCAAAAGTTATCTTTGGAGATAGCTCTATGGCAATCACGAAAGGATTCGGATACATCAGGAATGGAGACGTAGAGATTCACGATGTCTCATATGTGGAAGGTTTGAAGTATAATTTGTTATCTGTCTCTCAATTTTGTGACAGGGGTTATAAAGTCTACTTCAAAAGCACCAAATGCGAAATATGGGATAAAAGAACTCATACAATCCTTCTACTTGGAGTAAGGCAAGGCAGTGTCTACACTGTGAATTGGAATAGTTGCCCTAGGGATGCTTGCCTTCTTACTAAAAGTCCTAAAAAAATCAGTTGGCTATGGCACAGACGCCTATGTCATATGAACTTTAAGATAATTAACAAGATCGCAAGAAACTACCTTGTTGAAGGTATCCCTAATGAAATCTATTACAAATCACAAGTGTGTGACTCGTGCCAAAAAGGTAAACAGGTAAAGTTTTCATTTAAGTCAATTCCTACTCTCTCAACAAGTAGAGTCCTAGAACTACTACATATGGATCTTCATGGTCCTATAACTCCTCCAACCTTGAATGGTAGAAGGTACACACTTGTTGTTGTAGATGACTATTCTAAGTTTACTTGGGTAGTCTTCCTACATAAGAAGAGTGATACACAAACTCTTCTACCTGATCTGTTGAAGAAGTTACAAGTTGAGAAGAACCAGTTTATTGTCAAGATTCGTAGTGACAAGGGAACTGAGTTCATTAATTGCTATATCAAAGACTTTTGTGCTAAATGTGGTATCCAGCACCTTACTAGTGCAGCTAGGACACCACAACAGAATGGTGTAGCAGAAAGAAGGAATCGAACTCTCAAAGAAGCCTGTAGAACCATGATAGACGAGTACAACACACCTCAAAAGTTTTGGGCTGAAGCTATCAATACTGCATGCCACTCTCAGAACAGAAGCGCGATCAACAAAGCGTTAGGCAAGACACCGTATGAGGTTTGGAAAGGTAGAAAACCCAGAATTTCATATTTCCATATATTTGGTTGTAAGTGTTTCATCCATAACAATGGAAAGAGCAAGTTGAATGCTTTCGATGCTAAAGCAGACGAGGGGATATTCTTAGGATACTCCTCGACTAGCAAAACATTTAGGGTATTCAACTACTTAACTCTTTGTGTGGAAGAAACACCACATGTGGTTTTCGATGAATCTCGACAGGACTCGTCTGCCAACAAGACCAGTGAGAAGGTAACTGATCTATCGATCGAATCTGACAAAGATTCAGAGGTATATGAATCCGTACAAGCCTACAATCCTTTCATGAAAGCTCTCGAGTCTGATGACAAAGAGAAGGTAAGTGCTCAAGGTAAGTCTTCTAGACCAGCTGACATGCCTGCTCTAGTTGACTCATCTACTCTTGTTAAAATTGATGATACAAATGATGTTGATATGCATGATGTTGTACATGATGTAGATGATGATAGTATTCCTGTTAAGTCTAGAAAGACATGGAAATCTGCGCATGATACTGAAAATATTATTGGTGACTCTACTATTGGTGTGAAGACTAGACGATAACTCTTTGAGTCACAAGAACAGCCTAGTCCAACTATGTTTTGCTGGTGTTGTTTCCTTTCATCTATCGAGCCTACCACTGTTAAAGAGGCATTGGCTGATAGTAATTGGATCATCGCTATGCAAGACGAGTTGAACCAGTTTGTTCGAAACGACGTCTGGGAACTTGTCGATAGGCCGAAACATCATAATGTAGTTGGCACTCGATGGATTTTCAAAAACAAGAAAGATGAGAATGATGTAGTCGTTAGGAATAAGGCTAGACTAGTTGCCCAAGGCTATTCACAAGCTGAAGGCATAGACTATGATGAAACATATGCTCTTGTTGCTAGACTAGAAGCCATTCGATTGTTCCTTGCATATGCTGCTTACATGAAGTTTACTGTATATCAAATGGATGTCAAAAGTGCATTTCTTAACGGTATTCTTGCGGAAGAAGTGTATGTTGAACAACCCCCAGGTTTCGAAGTCAAAGGTGACCAGGTGTACAGATTAAAGAAAGCCTTATACGGACTAAAGCAAGCTCCAAGAGCATGGTATGATACTCTCTCTCTCTTTCTATTAGAAAATGGTTTTACTAAGGGCAAGGTCGATATAACCTTGTTCAGAAGACAAGAAGGGAAAGACATTTTACTCGTCCAAATTTACGTAGATGATATCATTTTTGGTTCACCTAACAAAAAGCTGAGTGAAAGTTTCTCAACACTCATGCAAAGTAAATTTGAGATGTCCATGATGGGTGAAACGAATTACTTTCTTGGTCTTCAAGTAAAACAAACCCCTGCAGGGATTTTCATAAATCAAGCAAAGTATACTAGAAATCTTCTAAACAATTATGGTATTAAGACATGCAAGTCTACTGGCGTACCTATGCTACCTACTTACAGAATGGATCCAGACGAACATGGTAAATGTGCTTATCAAACTTATTATCGTGGACTTATTGGTTCTTTACTGTATTTAACTGCTAGTAGACCTGATATTGCATTCTTTGTTGGCGTATGTACTCGTTTTCAAGCTAATCCAAAAGAGAGTCATATGGAAACCACTAAACGGATATTGAAATATTTGAAAGGAACCATCAATCGTGGTATATGGTATCCTTCAAATGATGATCTATCTCTAAGTGGCTACTCAGATTCTGATTTTGGTGGCTGTAGAATAGATAGGAAATCTACATCTAGTTCTTGTCAATTCTTAGGCACAAAACTCATTTCATGGTTTTCGAAAAAGCAAACTAGTGTGGCTACCTCTACTACCGAAGCCGAGTACATGGCTGCTGGTAGCTGCTGTAGTCAACTACTTTGGCTCATGCAACAACTTAGAGATTACAACTTATATGAATCAAATGTTCCTATTTTCTGTGATAGTAATAGTGTCATTGCCATTACACAAAATCCTGTTTTGCACACACGTTGTAAGCATGTTGATGTGAAGCATCATTTCATACGTGATCATGTAGAAAAGAAGGATATTCGCATGGAAAAGATTCATACTGATTTTCAAAGAGCTGATATTTTCACAAAACCATTAGCTGAGGCTCGTTTTCGTGAGTTATGCATTAGTCTAGGACTAATTGATCTAGAACCTACTTGCCCATAGCTATGTACTAACCAGACAGGTACATCAAAGAAATAAGGAGACAAGATCACTGGAATAGAGCACTCGCCTACTCGCTCAACAGACAGGTATACAAGGTCAGACAAGATGACCAAAACAACCCGATGAGGAAGCTCGTAAAGCTGAGGGTATTACTAAGGGAATAAACATTTAAGGGGGAATCTATGATTTCTTAAATAACCTTATGTTGACTCTTAAGTTTGTTAACAGTCATCCTGTTCGAACCTTGACTCTTGTTTTAGAATGATATTCATCTTAATTATTCTACTCTACTTGTACCTACGATGATACGTTGCATAAGACAAGATAGGTACATGAAGTCGTTCGATATTCAGAATAGACAAGCACAGTCGAAGGGGGAACTCGTCTTGTGCGCCCAAGCCTACTCAAGTCTACTCGTCTGTTCTGGATAGACTTGAACAGACAAGATAAGTGTTCTTATGATTCACATACTCTAAGTGTTTAAATCAGTTCGAATTAAGGACATTATTGTAATTTGATGATGTGAAAATTGAAAATCTAGAATTGGATTTATACACTCCCATTTAATGAGGTGTATACACCCAGTTCGCGCCATACTCTACTATACTAGGTCAGATGAGTACACTCCTCTGTCCTAACCAATAGAAAAGGCGGATTTCAAAATTTACAATATCAAATCACGTAATATTCTCGATTCCGTAACCGAATTTGAAAAGCCCCAACCGTTAGATCAAAGCATCTAATCTTGGCCATTGATTTTCAAAAACTGTTCTAACAAAACCCAACAGTTACACACTACTCCTCTCACGTTTTCACTACTCTTCTACTCTCGAAAGCAATCAATTTCTTGCAAAACTAATCTGTTCATTCTTAATCTTCTCACATATCATGTCGATTATTTCCTTGTTTGATGTGCGTACTAACATGCAAGCTAGGTTCGACCTAGGCAAGTATGCATCGGAATGGAAGGTGCATGTGGAAGGCTCTGTGTTCTTCAAGGGCAACCATACTGATGGCAACAAAGAAGTGTTGATGAAGTGTTGCAGGTGTGGGTTGAGACCCTACTTGGAGGCCTTTCCAGAAGTAGTTTTGGAAGAAGAAGTTTTAGAGTTCTACGCCAATGCGACCAGAAGAGACGACACCATACAATCCTTTGTTGGTGGAAGTCGAGTAGAACTTACTCGTGATGCTGTGTTTGAACATCTGAAACTACCGATTGGTTCGATTGACATAGAGAACTATGCTATTGGCCAGGAATTGAGGTATCTAAGCACCTTTTGTTGTAAAAAGCTCAAGCTAGGTCGTGATGGAAAGATACTGGCAGTGAAGAAGAAGGAGTTGCTTGACAAGTACAAGACTCTCCTTGACATAGCAAGCAAAATGTTGCTATGTGTTACTGGCTCGTATGACTCGGTCACTCTACAAAAGGCGAGAGTGATGGCCGCAATCTATGACGGCATCACTGAAGGCAATTGGTTCAAGTTGTTTGTAGATCACCTTATGTATTTCGAAAGGAATGTGAGAGTCGACACCGATTCAGCAAATTGGGTGGTGTCTGCTGCTGTTTGGATTCGGAAATAAGCTGAGTATTCTTCTACCCATCTTGTTGCCAAACAAGACAGGGTGCAGCAAGGGGAAGCCGTTCCATACTTTGAAATTTTATCTGAAGAAGGAGGCTCTTGCAAAATAAGCCGCTGCAAGGACTGCTGCTCCCAGACAAATCTACATCAATCCTCTCGATGCAATGCCAGAGGCCGCCTCGTTTAGTTCAGAAGAAGACGAGTCGGATGGTGAAGAGTCAGAAGAAGTTGAAGAGGCTGGAACTAGTGGAAGGCTAGTTGATTATGTGCCAGAAGAGGCTATGTTCGAGGCTGCTGGTGACTCGGAGGAGACTCAATCCGATAAGGAGTCTGAGAAAGAAGAAGAGGCAAGTGCTGAAGCTACTGAATTATATCGCCTTATGGTAGTTGAGTCGAGTCCCTCGCCAGACAAGACGACTGCTGAACAAGTTGGTTCCTCTTCTAGATCTGTTTCAATTCCTCTCTCTCTCTCCCCAGTCAAAACCAAGGCAAGATCACTTCGATCTCGTGCCAGACCTGCACCCAAATCCTCGCAAGTGTTGGCAGTGAAACCACTGAGAACCAACATAACCCAAAATACTACTATATTCGATACAATTAATACTCCTACAGTTGTCGAACCTAACCTAGCCACATCACAGCCCCCAGAAACCACAGTCCATATTCCCTCTACCTCAACAGAATATGTTGACCCCCTTAACCCATCTATTTCAGAAAAGACTCCAGTTGCCACTGCAACAACTGAGACAGGGACCCCACCTGCTCAGAACCCTTCTGAAATCATAAAACTGCAGAAACAAACAATTTAAGTAATATGAAAACAATTCTTAATAAATGTAAGTTAACATTCAATATCAATCAAAACATCTTAAATAAATAATTAAATAATTTGATAATACGTTTCAAAACCATGAAGTGATCCGAAGTAGGTGCTTAATTGGAGAAACTGGCTGGCGTGGTTAACCACATATGAGAGATACGAGCAAGTGGTTGTGATATATTGTAGAGCATTGACGAGAGACCAATACAATGTGTGATCGTAAAATGGTTCGCCGAATCAAACAAGAGACTCCCGGGGAACCAAAGGCATAGTAACTAACTTTGAGTCGAGCAAACTAGCTCGATTGAGAATGTCTTGAGCATACTTAGCTTGGCCTAGGAACATATCGGAAATCTGTGTGAGTGACTTCAAGCTTAAGAAAATAATTGAGGCGACCCATGTCCTTGACAGCAAATTCAGAATTAACCTGAGCAATTAATTGTCCAAGAGCTGAAGCATAACTACATGTAAGAATAATGTCATCAACGTACATGAGAGAAAAAAACAGTACGATCTTGTCTATGTAAATAGAAAAGAGATGTATCAGTTCAACTACATGAGAAGCCCAAGAGGAATGAGCTAATACATTGAAACCACGCAAGTGGAGCTTGGCGAAGATCGTGTAACTCCTTCTTGAGTTTACATCATTAATGGGAAATCTGGGGTCGACGAAGCTAGAGGATCAAACCATCAACATAGGCTTGTCAAGAAGGTCATGGAGAAATTCATTCTTGACATCTAGCTAATGTAAGGGCCAACGACGTTGAACAACAAGCGTTATGATAACCTGAACAATCATTGTCCGAATAACCGGACTAAAGGCGTGCAAGTAATCGAAGCTTGTTATTTGAGTGAACCCCTGAGCCACCAGCCAAGCTTTATAACACTCGATAGAGTTGTCAGATTTAAACTTGGTGCGAACGACTAACATGGATCCCACGATGTTCGAATCTAGTGGGGGAGAAATCAAGTCTTATATCTCATTCAGATGAAGAGCACTCATATCGTCTCACATGGAAAAAAGCCAATGGGGATGCTTGGTAGCTGACTTGAAACCCTTTGACATGTTTTTTTGGGATTATGTAGGATGAAGGAAATCTGGATGGGAAAATCCTGGATGAGGAAATTACGATGAATAGTGATTGTGTATGTTTATTTTGGAATTTTGAAAAGGATATGATGTAACTTTATGTCAATTAATTGTGCAAGAGTGGGTGATGTTTTATTATATGATGTATAAATTTTATGTCAAATAAATTGTGTAAGAGAAGATGATGTTGTATTATTGTAATAGTATGATATATAGGTATTTTTAGGGGTGAATGTATTTAGATGGTGAAATTCGGATGTGAGTCCCGAAACAAACAGGCCATTAGGATCCTCGGCGAAGGCTAAGGCGGACAGAAGAGTCGTGGAGGCAATATATATCAACAAAGTGATGAGGCTCGTGTATACTCGACTTTACACGTGTCTGCATTGGGTGGGTAGACTAAGGTAGACGAGCAGGAGGATCGACTAGAAGTCGAGAAGCAGGAGTGGGCTCGATTGGCAGTCGAGGAGTAGGATGAGGCTCGATTGGCAGCCAAGAAGTTGAGGGCTCAATTGACAGCCGAGGAGTAGGAGGCTCAGTTGACACGTGAGGAGCAGGATGAGGCTTGACTGGCGATCGAGGAGCGTGATCGTTAGCCGCGAGGCATAGCTCGCAAGGACTAGGGAGGTAAGGATGAGTCAGCCAAGGTAGTGGTCTTAGGGCTAACATCAAGAGGATTTTTAGAGTCTAAAAAAGAATAAAAATTCAAAGCATCAATAGTACAAGTGGAGATATCCTTAGAAAAAGGAAAAATTGTTTCATCGAACTAAGCATGGAGAGTAACATAAGTGCGGAAGATGAGAGGATCGTAACACTAGAAACCCTTGTGAATATTGTTGTACCCAATAAAAATACACGGCGAGCTGCGAGGAGCTAGCTTGTGAGGAGTATAATCTCTGAGATAAGGATAGACCCGACAACTAAAGGTTTTAAAATTTGCATAATTCAGAACACACCCGAACAGGAGTTGAAATGGAGAGGTGTTGCCGGAAACAGTCGAGGGGAGCTGATTAATGATGTAGATGGCCGTGGAGAAAGCATCAACCTAAAACCGAGCAAGTATAAAGGCATGAAAAAGTAATGAATGACTAGTTTCAGTTATATGTCTATGCTTGCGTTCAACTCGCCCATTCTATTGGGGAGTATAAGGGCAAAAAAACTGATGCAAAATACCCAGAGAATTAAAAAAAATCAAGAACTCGATGACTCGAAAATTTAGTACCCACATCACATTGAAATGTTTTTATTGATTTCACGAACTTTTTACAAACCAAGGTGACAAAACGTTCGAGAATAGCGAAGAACTCAAACTTAGCATGCATAGGACAAAACCATGAGAAGCGAGAGAAATTACACGTATTTTAGTAATACTCTACTCTCAAGTATAAGAGGATCCTTGTAGTATTAGTAAGTGTTCGGTTTAATATCAACCCACGGGACTATATTGCTCGTGTAGCCTTAATACTTTTTGTTACTACTTGAATATAGTGAAAACTCATGGTGTGAACAATGAAATTAAATGCAAACTTAAAAGAAACAAATATTAATCAATAAGAACAAGTGTGGTGATGATGTAAATCAAGTGATGTGATGAGAAGTAGTGTTCGGGTGTTCGACATTGTGTGGATATCAAGTTAAAGTTCAACTTCGATGTATAATTCGTAGGTCAGTGTTTGGTAGAAGCAATCACTATGCATAAATCTAATCTGGCACCTAGGATCGGGAGGATCGAAGAATAGAGACGTTCATGCCCGAGTAATCAAACAATTAGGGGGTTCTACTCTATCTAAATTAAGCTAATTTAATCCCTAATCATGTTTTTCCACTTGAATGCTACAAACCAAACTCCTATGTTCTTTTCACCTATTACTGAAAAGTTAAATCCACACTCAAGTAATTAATGTAGATTAATGGGGTTCTAATGAACATTACCCAACTCTCGTTGCGATAACCCAATATTAACTCATTTTACTCGATTCTCAACCCTCGATTATACAATCTATCAAGACTAACCAACTCTCATTGCACTAATCAAGCTTCAAAATATAATCTGATAATTGAATTCAAGTAAATGATCATTCAAAACCCATTAACCTAACCAAAACACCTTCGAATTGAATTATACAAGCAAGATTAATCTAAAACACAAATTCCATCACAAATCAAAACACTCAAACACAAATAGACTTAGCCCATGGCTAAATCAACAAAATACCTAAAAAAATTGGAGAGAAGCAACATACCCATAATCAATAATAACAAAATGCTTCAATAAGATTAAGATATCACCTCTTTGATTAAACCTTGAAATGCTCCACAAAATCTTCAACCTCTTGCTTGAAAATGAAATTAAAACTATTTTGCAAACTATTCTATGGAAATTTACTCTATTCTACGGATTAAACTAGTTATTTGATGTGAAAAATGATGAAAAATGGTGTGGGCGAGCTTTTATACTCTCCAATGGTTGCCTCCTCCTAAAAAAAAAAAAAAAAGAACATATGAGCTTATATACTCTTCCCCAATGGAGTGGCACGTTTCCCTTGGTCAAATAGAAAGATGGGCAAAAAATCCGACTTGACTCGGCCGAGTCGTCCATTAATAAAAATATGTTCGCGCTTTTGTTCTTTAGGGGCTCGGCCGTGGCCATGCCTAGCCTCAGCCGTAGCCTCCTGTCCCCCTTTATCATCTATCACGGCCACGACGTGCTCGAGCTCGGGGCTCATCCGTGGCCTCATTTTTGCTCCGGGATGAATCGGTTGTGGCATGCTTGTCCTTTGTTGGGTGTGTAAATTTTGATTCCTAGCTCAGATCGGTTTGATTCTCGTTTCATTACGACCCTCTCTTCAATGTCTTTCATGTGATACATTCTTTGGATTGATCCATCGACCTGATTTTTCGTGATTTACTTCAAAACACCTCGTTTTACCTAGAAATCAAGTAAAAATGATTGTGCATCAGTAATTCGACAACTAAGCCACTTTCACATGATTTTTGCAAGTATGAATGACATTCGAAGCACAATTCATCCAAAATTTTGAGAAATTTCACAAAAAATCAAGAAATCATCAACAAATACGACATAATAACGATAGCCATCTATTGAATCAACAAGAGCAGGACCTCATAAGTCACAATGAATCAAATCCAAAACAAACATTGGACGTTTACCTTTCAATACAAAGGGTAAACGCTTACTCTTCGCTAACTAACAAGAGGAGAAAATAGTAGGTTTGGGCAAAACTGAAGTGACATCCATATAACCTGATTTATTTAAAAACTGAATATCGAAAAGTGGGGCATGCCCCATGCGAATTTGCCAAAGTTCAAAAGAAGCAATAAAAGACTTCGAGCGGAGAGTAGCAACCAAATATGATGACCCTCGCTCAAGCACATATAGACCATCTCTATAATGACCCTTTGCCAAAGTCTCTCAAGTTGCTCGATTTTGAATAGCAAACGACTGATTAGAAATCTTGACATCAACCGGTAAGTCCTTCATCAACTTGCTAATAGACAACAAATTATTAGTGATGTTTGGAACAACCAACACATCTATGAGAGGCGGTTTATTATTGACAAAAGAAGATCCCAAGTGAGAGAATCTCCGTTACCAACGTTGACACTACCAGTACCAGTATAAGGCTTGAAGGAGTCGAGCTGCGAAGTAGATGAGGTCATGTGGGCGGAAGCCCCGGTGTCCACATACCATTAGGGTGAGAAGGAGGTCTAACAATACATTGTGACTCGAAAGCTTGAGCCCAATGAGCGGTCAGAGGAGGGGCAAGGGAGCGGGCATAATGCTCTTGACAATTGTTTGCATAGTGATTGAGCTGACGACATATCTAGCACTTGTGAACGAGAACTGGTAGACGAGGAATTAGACGAATTGCGACCCGACGAGGAATCACTCCGACCCGAAGAGGACCCCCAACCTCAACTCTGCTGACCGCGACTAGAAGACGAGTCTCGACCAAAGGCAACAAAGGTAGTTGGGGCTAGCGATGAGGATTCAGAAAAAAAACCTTATCATAATTTCAATTTTGATGAACGAGATCTTGATAGGAAGAAGAAGGGAGAAGAGTCATCTAAACATCAACAAAGGCACGAAATTGAGGGCCAAGACCTCGTAGAAACCAATGGGCTTTATCGGATTCGATGACAGGGTCCCCGATCACAGCAAGTTGATAGCAATGAGCCTTGAATTTACGATTAAAGTCAACCACAAAGAGAGAACCCTGAGTGAGGAACTGCAGTTCTCGATCATTACGCAACTGATGAGCCTGCGAATGGGAGGAATGGCTAAAAGCAGCCTCGAGGGTGAGCCAAACCTTATGAGCATTAGTGAGGCCGAGAACCCCCGACATAGATTCCTCTGTGAGAGAGGAAAGAAGGAGACTAAGAACCTGATCATGCCGTTTTGTCCAGAGGATAAAATCTGGATTCGGAGAGGCCACGTTCTTGTCCTGTAACAGTGGCAGAATGTTTAACTACGCGCGGGACTATCAACAAAGGAGAAAAGATTGTCACACCTAAGCATACAGATGACCTAATTTCGCCAAAGAAGGTAGTTAATTATAGAAAGATAACTTGATGGTCACCATATGAATCAAGGTGGCCAAGGGAATATAGTAAGTGGAAAATGGGGGAGGAAGACATTAATATGAGTGACGCGAGCTCGGTAGGGGAGAAATAAAAATTTAGGATTTTGATAGCGTTTTTGCTAATACTATGTGTGAGTAAATAATATTCACCATGAATAATGGTGATGAGGATATCACTATTTATAATGGATTTGCAATGTAGAGATAAGAAAACAAATCAAAATATATATCGTACAACAATATTTACGGAGATATTCTAGATAACAACTTAATTTAATGATAAAATCATATATTGACCAAGTCTCTAAATACATTATCTTCCTTATCAGTTTACTTGAATAATGAAGTATTAGTCAATGTTAATTTTTACTGCTTTAAAGGCAAACAAAAAAACTTTCAAAATCTAACGGGGAAATAGAAAAAGTTTTGAATTAGAAATGTGACACTAATTTTATCTTTTTGCATATGTATTAAAAAATATTGTTTGTTTATAAATAAAATAGATAAAATAAAGAAGATTGTTAATAGAAAATGAAACATGCTTATTTATGTAGATAGTCCAAATTTCGAAAAAGAAAAACTCATTTTATATGAAGTATTATTCAATAAACGAGATTGTTAATAGAATTTCTCGGCAGCTCCGAATTTTATATTCTTAAATATTTTTAACAAAAAATCTCTCTCCAATTTCTCAAATTTGTCAATAGGTTTGACAAGTCACCTGTGTGCTGGTTTGGTGCATCAGCATTCACATTTTCATCAAACACCTTCTTTGTATCACCCAAAGTAAAATGGATAAATTGCAAGGGGGCGTGAATAGGGTTGGCAACGGGGCGGGTATGGCCTATCCCAGGACCCGCCCTGCTAAAAAAAATTAGACCCGTTTTGTCCGGGTATTTACCCGACCCGGGATCCGTTTGATCGGGTATTTACCCGTCCCATTGCCATCCCTATGCGTGAAATTTGAGGTCAATAAGACATTGTGTAAGAAATTTGAGGCTAGTTCATGACTAGAAACGAAGTTTCCATGTGACGCTGAGTTGACTTCCACCATTATTTTAACCCTCTGTTTTTGCTTTAACAATTGATTCAATAAGAACCATGAATATCATATTCACAAAATACTATCTCCCTTTATTTCTCATCATTTCCACTCTGGAAGTATCTTACACGACACTAATAGACACCTTAAATACTTCTCACATATTCAGAGATGACGCTGCTAGTACATTGATTTCATCTGGTGGAACCTTTGAGCTGGGATTTTACAGCCCGGAGAATTCCAATTACCGCTACGTCGGCATCTGGTACAAGAAAATACCAGGAACAACTGTGGTATGGATTGCCAACAGAGATAATCCACTCAAAGATACATCTGGTGTGCTCAGAGTCGTAGAGCCCGGAATTCTAGTTCTTGTAAATGGTACTAATCATACTATTTGGTCTACTAATGCTTCAACAACTGTGCAGACTCCAGTTGCACAGCTGCTCGACTCGGGGAATCTTGTAATAAAAGACGCAAACGACGAGAATTTCGTGTGGCAGAGTTTCAACCATCCAACTGATACTTTTTTGCCAGGGATGAAGCTCGGCGTCAACTTTCAGACGGGGGCAGAAGTGTATATCACGTCACCGAAGAACAGTGGTAATCCAGCATCAGGAAATTTTACAAGTCATTGTGATCCTACTGGTTATCCACAGATTGTGATAAAAGAAGGTGAAGCTGTGCGTTACAGCACAGGGCCCTGGAATGGTGTAGTGTTTAGTGGGAGCCAGAACATGAGGAAGAATCCGATTTTCACGTTTGGAGTGGTGATAAACGAGAAGGAGGCATACTATGAGTATGAGCTCCTTAACGACTCAGTGTACACGAGAGTGACACTAAGTGATACTGGTGCTGGACAGAGGTGGGTGTGGGATCATCAGGCACAACGTTGGATTTTGTATCCTACTCTTCCGTCAGATAATTGTGATATCTACAATCTTTGTAGTGCACACGGTACTTGTTATATTGAAAATAAACCTATTAATTGTGGATGCTTGAATAAATTCGAACCAAAAGACCCTGGAAATTGGTCGAATGGGTGCGTTAGAAGCACACCATTGAATTGTGAAAATGGAGATGGATTTTTGAAGTACTCGGGTGTTAAATTGCCTAACTCTCAGCATTCATGGTACAACACGACTATGACTCTTGAAGAATGCAAGGTGCAATGCTTGAACAATTGCTCCTGTATGGCTTATGCAAGTCTAAATATAAGCAGAGGTGAAAATGGATGTCTACTTTGGTTCGGTGACTTTATTAACATCAGAGAGATGACTCCAGGACAAGATATCTATATAAGGCTGGCTTCTTCTGAGTTAGGTAAGAATTCATTCACAAATCTATGATGTATAAGTATTGGCTTTGATTAATGACATAAAATTGCTGTATAATTATTACAGAATTCTTGGAATGGGGATTTAACTATCTATGTGTTATATTGTAGTTATTAGGCAGATATAGTTTTGGTAGGTTTTGTAGCTATTATATATATAAGCTTGTTATTCTATTTTAATTTTCTAATCTATACAATATTATGAATGTAATGGTTTTCTGCACTGTGCATTCTGTTTTCTTTCAACATGTAAAAATAATGTTTTATTCCAATACATAATAATTCTACAGAGTCAGGAGGAAGGAAACGGAAAATACTTATAATAGTATTTCCCCTGGTAGCGGGAATACTGCTTGTAAGCCTAAGCCTGGTGTTGTATTTGAAGAAAAGAAATAAGTTGAATCATCAGCTTCTGGAAAATGGTATGAGACGAGTTATTTTATGTTGTGAAGCTAAGGCATATAGAAACGTTATACTATGTAAATTGCTACCATGTCTCGTTTGATCTGCTATATATATCGGCTCATGTTGCAGGAAGGACGACAGTTAACAATGTGGATAATCATCCTGGACTAAGTCAAAATGAAGAACTTGATCTACCACTGCTTGACTTATCCACAATAAGTAAAGCTACTGACAATTTTTCGGACAACAATAAGCTTGGACAGGGTGGATTTGGGCCTGTTTACAAGGTAAAATCGAATCTATATTTATTGCTAAGCGTTCAAGTTATGAAATTGAACCTTAAGTAAGCATTTTGTGTACTTACTGCATTTACATTGAGCCAAATAAATCACAATAGTTGATTAGGAAAAAACAAAGTGAACCGATTCCATGTCATCAGTAAAATAGTGTGTAACTATGATATTAGGGCGTGCTAGAAGACGGACAGGAAATTGGTGTGAAATGTCTATCGAGAACATCCCATCAAGGAGTAGATGAGTTCAAGAATGAAGTGGTGTGTATTGCCAAACTTCAGCATCGGAATCTAGTGAAGCTTCTAGGATGGTGCAATCAAGGAGAAGAACTGATGCTCGTTTACGAATATATGACCAACAAAAGTTTGGACATAGTACTCTTCGGTAAGGATTCCTCATTCAGCAAATCTACTCAATTACTAGAATAAGTTTCAATGATGGCAGGAAAGCATAGGTATGATGGCATATATATATATATATATATATATTATCAATAGCTAATCAACATGCAACATTGATTCTCAGTTTAATGCAATAAAGTGTCACATGTGTATATATATAAGTGTGTGTCTTCTTTCTTTCGGCAGATTCTACAAAAAGCATGGTACTAGATTGGCCTAGGCGCCTCAACATTATTAATGGTATTGCTCGGGGCCTTTTGTATCTTCACCAAGATTCCCGTCTCCGGGTTATCCACAGAGACCTCAAAGCCAGTAATATATTACTAGATTCTGATATGAACCCAAAGATATCAGACTTTGGTCTTGCTAGAACTTTTGGAGGGAATAAAACTGGAGCCAACACAAGCCGAGTAGTAGGAACTTTGTATGTACAATTCTTCGTGTCTTGATACATTACATGCACTTCCTTTTCTTGAAATTTAATTTATTTCAATCATTCTTATGTAGTGGCTACATGTCCCCAGAATATGCTATAGAGGGTCTGTTTTCAGTGAAATCAGATGTGTTTAGCTTTGGAGTTATGGTCCTTGAGATTGTGAGTGGTAAGAGAAACAGGGGATTTATTAATGAAGATCATCACCTCAATCTTCTTGGACATGTAAGTGTTACATCCTGTATAATCTTGAATCTTTATCTGATATGAAAGTAATTAATCCTATAAGCAAATATAACAGGCATGGATGCTTTACAAAGAAAAAAGGTCAGACGAAGCATTTGATTTTTGCCTCAGAAATTCAAGCTATTTATCAGAAATAGAGCGATCAATCCATATCGGCCTTTTATGTGTTCAAGAACACGCAGACGATAGGCCAGGTATGGCTTCAGTGGTACAGATGCTGAGCAGTGACGGTCCCCTGCCCGAACCTAAACGTCCTGGTTATTTTGCTGCAAGAGATGTATCTCTGACTGCAAATTCTGTTAGCCCAAGCACAACAAGTTCAAAAAATACAATGAGCATTACGCAGCTAGAGGCTCGATAAATTAGCTTATACTCCATGTCTTTTATCAGTTTCAATCATAATATATACTCCCTCCCTCCGTCCCAGTGAAAGCTATCCAATTTTCTTTTTTTGTCAGTCCTAATGAAAGCTCCCGATTCCTTTTTTTTGGTAACTATTATATTCTTCTCTCTCTCAATCACATTGCCTCTAATACATTTATTTATTATATTAGTATTTCTTACGAATATTACACTTTTTCCATTCTGCTCTGAACTCGCAACATTTCTTATTTTTTGAGGTAATTAAGTAAATCTGTAAATTTAATTTATATTTTATTAAATATGTTTATTTATAATTATTATTTAATTTGATTATTGTATTTAATTTATGAATTAGAATTTGTATTATAATTGTTAATGTGCTACATTATGCTAAATTAATCATTTCCAACTTACCATGTAATTCAATTAGAAAATGATGAAAGATAAACCTATTTTAAAGAAGCTCAAGACAAAAAAAAAAAAAAAAAAAACAATCCGATCATCTAGAATTTATGTTCAAGGGAATGAAATCTCAAGAAGCTTCTTACACTTTTCCAAAGAGATGAGTCTCAATAGATATGGAGTTTTCTTCAACCTCATCATTTATTTTACCTCAAATTCAAGAAAATAAAAAGGGTATAAGTGAGTTTTTTTTTATTTGAACGTTATGTAATTTTTATTTTTATTCTAAGTTTCCTCGAACGTATGTCTTTTTTTATTAAATAGTATTTTACTTAATATTTTTTTTAAAATCCTGGATCCCGCTATGTCAGTGGTGTTTCCCCTTGCACAAGAGTTTGAGGAATCAAATGTAGCTTCTGTTAATACATGATTCCAGGCCACTGAATTCACATTTTGGGATACTGGACGTGTCTAAAAATACTAGCAGCAGTCAACAAACATACATCATACATGTTTGTAGGAAAAAAAATCAAAATAGTCATTACTTTCTCAAGACTATATATATATATATATGGGAAAATATCAATTTTGGTCATCCAGTTTTACCTCTTTTCATATTTGATCACCCACATTTGATCACTATCAAAATTGGTCACTCACTTATTATATTCTATCAAAATTGATAATTCCGTTAGTCAATCTGTTATTGACTAACAGAGAAAGAGTTTTGAGCTCAAAATTTTCAAAACATTAAAAACTTCTGATGCATCTTCTACAAACTAATGAAACAAACGCAAGTAGCAAGAATGAAACATGTGGAACCTACCCGAGCGTGAATACCCATTGAAGAATCTTAGTTTTATCTTATAGATCAGAAGGAATTCTCATTATATTTATCCGTAATAGGTCAAAAGAATTCTCATGCATCTTGAAATTTTCATTATATTTATTCTTTATTAGAAAGAATTCTCATGCATCTTATGGAACGTGATTCAATCAACTTGCTGGGTAGTCAAAAAGACCAAAATTGATATTTTTCCAAATTTATATCTCCAATTATTATACAAATTCAATATGAAACCAAGAATTGAAAAACAGAGTACAATTGTTAAAAAAAAACAAGAGTACAAAGTTTCATTCTATCTTGAGTTTCTCATTTTCCTGTAAAATAAAAAGTAAACCGAGTTTCTCATTTTCCTGTAAAATAAAAAGTAAACCAACAACAAATGAATTCATAATTGAGTTAAATAATTATTAAAAACTTACTGAAATTTTTTGACTACCAGCAAAGTTGATTGAATCACGTTCTAAAAAGTAAACCAACAACAAATGAATTCATAATTGAGTTAAATAATTATTAAAAATTTATTGAAATTTTTTTGACTACCCAGCAAGTTGATTGAATCACGTTTGAGAATTCTTTCTAATCAAGGATAAATATAATGAAAATTCCGCATGAAAACGCGTTTCACATGTTTCATTCTTACTACTGCGTTTGTTTCATTAGTTTCTAGAAGAAGATGCATCAAAAGTTTTTAATGTTTTGAAAATTTTGAGCTCAAAACTCTTTCTCCGTTAGTCAATGTATAATAAGTGAGTGATCAAATGTGGGTGACCAAATATGAAAAGAAGTAAAACTCGGTGACCAAAATTGATATTTTCCATATATATATATATATATTTTTTTAGACTTTCTCTAGATTATATCAATTGTTAAGACTGATGAACAAAACGTTTCTTCTTTTTTATTTTAACATCTAAAACGTTTTTGAGTTTTAATTTGGGGAAAAATGATAATTACTAATTTGGTTTTATGATTTTTTTAAAATATTTTTTTTGTATTGTTTTTAGTTAAAAATGTTTTGAAAGTTAAAAAAAAAAACATTTTATTCATTAATCATTAGTCGGAGCATTTATATGGCACCTCATGTCGGCTCTGACAGACACATCATTAATTGTTGTCTATAAAATAGAGAGATATATTAAATTGTAAAATTAAAAAAATACTATGGTATAGTAAAGAAAAATAACATTATAAAGTGATGATTATTTTTGCAATTAACCAAAAAAAAAAATATAAGTATAACATAAAGATCTTAGAAAAATAAGTTGGGATATTGGGTTTTTTTTGGATTTATTATATGTTGCAAATAATTTATTTTGAAATTATAAAGCCCTATAAACTCAGTCAAACACCGTCATAATTTTAATTTACTTTCCAGTTTGATCTTAGAAAAATAAGCTGGGGTATTGGGTTTTTCATTGGCGGTCAATCCGTGTTGCAAAGATAGTGATTGCTGATGTAACAATTGCATACATAATTCTTGGATTACCAACCAACATAAATGAATATAAATATATATATGTGCATGTTCAAAATTTTCTCGATGTTGGAATTAATGGGATTAATTGGGTTTTGACACTCTTATCTAATTTAATTACAGTAATTAGATGGACTAAACGTTAATTATAAAATAATTGAACGTGACATAGTCGATCAACTCGCGGAGTAGATGAACGTGGTATATTTAATGTCTCAAAACCGAGTTAAGGTGAGTGAGAAATTAATTGTTGAAGTTGAGTGTTTCAACTTGAAGTTATGGAAGTCTCGAAATTGGTCTTCAAAGACTTATCCACGTGCACGATATTTTCGCGATATCATCCCAAGATTCGGGCCTGGGCCCACGCGTGATTTCAGCAACCTCCTAGGGTTTCTTCTGCCTATAAATATATCAGTCTCTTCCCTCATAATTTCCTACGCTGAAATTCGCCCCTCTCTCCCTCTACTCTCCTCTCGTCCCTACTGTGTTGAGCTCCTGAAAGCCTTCCTCTGTTCTTTCTTGTGCCGGATTTATATATCATCCCAAGATTCGGGCCTGGGCCCACGCGTGATTTCAGCAACCTCCTAGGGTTTCTTCTGCCTATAAATATCAGTCTCTTCCCTCATAATTTCCTACGCTGAAATTCGCCCCTCTCTCTCTCTACTCTCCTCTCGTCCCTACGCAGTGTGTTGAGCTCCCGAAAGTCTTCCTCTGTTCTTTCTTGTGCCGGATTTATATCCGAAAGTGTTCAGTTCGTACTACGTACGTTCGCCGAGGCTTCTTATACAGTGGTGCTACTGTGTAAGAAGTAAAAGTCGTTTTACCTTTGGGAACGGAACGTCATACCAGTCGAGCACTATCCTGGGCGTATTCTGTTATGCGGGAAAAAGGTTTTCCCTTGACTCGACTTATTTGTTATCTGAATCTTCGATATTGCAGTTTACACTATCAAGGCGTATGGTTTCCAACAATCGCAGAACAGAATATATATTAATTTATTTATTTATTTTTCTGGATAATTAATTAATTAATTCAATTTTGGATAACTACGGCGTAATATCGAATATTTGATCATTAATTATTGAATTTAATTAAGTACTGGTATATTGATTAATTAATTATTGGGTCGATATATAAATATCAAAGCACGCTCTTCTGGATATCTAAGAGAGAGAAAACAGATTTTAATTGGTGGATTAATTTAGGTTGAGACTGGATATCTAGAAAGAGAAAGAGAGAAAACAGATTTTAATTGGTGGATTAATTTCTGTTGAAATTGATATCATGGAGAGCAATCTTTCGTGAGGAGCATGGCTTCGAGAACATAATTGACTTCTGTTAATTTCTGTTGAAATTGATATCATGGAGATGGAGAGCAATCTGGTGGCCATGGCTTCGTTGGAGCATGACTTCGTTGATATGGAGCATGGGTTCGTGAGGAGCATGGCTTCGAGAACAGAATTGACTTCTGTTAATTAGTTGATATGGAGCATGGGTTCGTGAGGAGCATGGCTTCGAGAACAGAATTGACTTCTGTTAATTAATTACAGAATAGAAATATTAATTAATTAGGCTTGGGCTGAGTATTCTGGGAATAAAATTGACTTCTGTTAATTAATTACAGAATAGAGATATTAATTAATTACTGGGAACAGAATTGACTTCTGTTAATTAATTACAGAGATATTAATTAATTAATTTAACTGATAATTAATTAATTAACTTTTGGATAATTACTATCCCCATTATCCAGACCAGAAATAAGATAGCAAAACAAGCGGATCTGTCTCGTGCTAGTCTTGGAAATGAGGAGGAAGCTCATCTCTTTAAATACTAGAAATTATAAGGCTCGTCTGGGAGTTGGTTTAAAGCTCCAGATTAAAGCTCTGCGAATTGGTTTAAAGCTCCAGATTAAAGTCTTGGAAATGAGGAGGAAGCTCATCTCTTTAAATACTAGAAATTCTAAGGCTCGTCTGGGAGTTGGTTTAAAGCTCCAGATTAAAGCTCTGCGAATTGGTTTAAAGCTCCAGATTAAAGCTCTGGGAGTTGGTTTAAAGCTCCAGAACGAATTGGTTTAAAGCTCCAGATTAAAGCTCTGGGAGTTGATTTAAAGCTCCAGATTAAAGTTTTGGGAGTTGGTCTAAAGCTCCAGATTAAAGTTCTGGGAGTTGGTTTAAAGCTCCAATTAAAGTTCTGGGAGTTGGTATAAGGCTCCAGATTAAATTCTGAGAGTTGGTCTAAACCTCCAGATGTTCTGGGAGGTGGTCTCCATCCATTGAGCTGCAGGCGCTTACTCATGGATTTGAGACTGAGAGTTGGTCTAAACCTCCAGATGTTCTGGGAGGTGGTCTCCATCCATTACTCATGGATTTGAGACTGAGAGTTGGTCTAAACCTCCAGATGTTCTGGGGGTGGTCTCCATCCATTGAGCTGCAGGCGCTTACTCATGGATTTGAGAGATCTGGTGATTCTAAGAAGAGTTTCTGCACAACGCAGAATTCTGAGGATGTGCTGATAAATTGATTAATTATGTTAATTAATCAAGAGGATTAAATTGGATTTAATCACATCAGTGCTGATAAATTGATTAATTATGTTAATTAATCAAGAGGATTAAATTGGATTTAATCACATCAACTAATCAAGAGGATTAATTTAGAATTGACCTGTGTTGACAAATTAAAGGAGAGAATTGAAACATGATGTTATTTCTCCTATTTTCGAATAAGTCATATATTATTTGAAAATTGGTCAAATACTGGGAAGTTATCACAACTTCAGTATACGACAACCATTTTAGTAGAAGTGGCAAAGTTTGGATTGAATTTTGGGTTTTAAGCCATCAATTCATGATTGATTCAAATTGACTGAATCTTAAGTTGTCAACAAAAATTAATGGATTAATTTTTGGGCTCAAAGAAGGAGTATCAAATTATATTTGATATGGAATTAAATATTTGTGCTCAAGAGCATAAATTTGTTTTGAATTTAGTTCAAAAGATTTTGACTAGTATAATTTGATCGAAAAATTATGCTCGAGTCACGGATGACAATAAAAGCCACATTTGAAATTGAATTTAATTTTCGTATGTTGACCAAAGATTAAATTAATTTTGAAGTTGGAAATAATTCCAATAAAAGAAAAATCAAAGCTCAATTTTTAAATGTATCGAGGCTGTGTCCAAATTTGGTGAATAAGAGAAATTCAAAAATAAAGTAGCAAGCAACTCGAATGTGGGGATATGCATCTCCTCACATGGATACATTCAAATGTGAGGGAGAGAGGTCTCCTTCGACATGTTTGAATGAAAAGGGTAGCTAAGGTGTGACCTTAAAGCTAAATATGGAAAAACCTAAAATGGTTGAATTCAGTGGAATGTTGTCCACAAGTAATGTGGATTTATTCATCTTGAAAAATCACATTCGAGTAAAAGCTCCACACGAGAAGGGAAAAAGTACTTTATTAATTTTATTGATGATTGTACACGATTCTGCTACGTTTATCCTTTACGAAGTAAAGACGAAGCTATATAAACTTTTAAGCGTTATAAAAACTGAAGTAGAGAATCAATTGAACACTCGAATTAAATCAATTCGTAGTGATAGAGGTGGAGAGTATGTAGCTCCGTTTGAACAATTATGTATTGAATCAGGGATTATACATCAAACGATAGCCCCTTACTAACCTCAGTCTAATGGTGTTGCGGAAAGGAAAAACCGAACACTAAAGGAGATGATGAACGCAATGTTAATCAGCTATGGTCTACCTCAGAACTTGTGGGGGGAAGCCATTCTGTCGGCTAACCACATTCTGAATAAGATTCCTCATAAAACTAAGGATCAAACTCCTTATGAAATATGGAGGAAACGAAAACCTTCATACAAATACCTCAAAGTGTGGGGGTGTTTGGCTAAGATTGAAGTACCACTTCCTAAACAAGTTAAAATCGACCCCAAAACAGTCGATTGTATCTTTATAGGATATGCTTCAAATAGTAGTGCCTATCGATTTCTGATTCACAAATCTGAAGTACCGGATATGACAGAAGGCACCACAATTGAGTCAAGGAACGCAGTGTTCTTTGAAAGTATCTTTCCTATTAAAGAAAAAGAGGAAGTGAGTTCGAATAAGAGAACTCTCGAAGCAACAGACGACACTATTAGTCCTTCCACTCAAGAGAGTGAAGAACCGAGACGCATTAAGAGAGCTAGAATTGATAAAGATTTTGGTTCAGACTTCATTACTTATGTTTTGGAGCAAGATGAACCTAAAACTATCAAAGAAGCTATGGCAAGACCAGATGCACACCTCTGGAAGGAAGCCATAAAAAGTGAATACGAGTCTATTCTGTTAAATCACACATGAGAGTTGGTCGACCTCCCTAAAGGTTGTAAGCCCTTAGGATGCAAGTGGATCCTTAGAAGAAATTACAAAGCAGATGGATATGTTGATAAGTACAAAGCTCGTCTAGTTGCAAAGGGTTTTTAACAAAAGGAAGGGTATGATTTCTTCGATACATACTCACCAGTGACAAGGATCACCTCCATTCGGGTGTTAGTCGCCATTGCTGCTTTGCACAATCTCGAAATACACCAAATGGACGTTAAGACGTTGTTTCTTAATGGTGAGATGGATGCTGAAATATACATGGATCAACCTGAAGGATATGTTGCTCCTGGAAACGAGAAAAAGGTTTGCAAACTCGTTCGATCACTGTATGGACTTAAGCAAGCTCCAAAACAATGGCATTTGAAATTTGACAATACAATGTTGTCAAATGGGTTTCGAATTAACGAATGTGATAAGTGTGTATACGTGAAGGATACACCTAATGTATTTGTTATTGTGTGCTTATATGTCGATGACATGTTAATCATGAGTAACAATCACGATATCATAGTTAATACGAAGAACATGTTAAGTAGAAACTTTGACATGAAAGACATGGGATTAGCAGATGTGATTCTTGGAATCAAGATAGAGAAAACGTCCAATGGAATTTCCTTACACAATCTCACTATGTGGAGAAGGTACTAAAGCAATTTAATGCCTTTGACGATCCACCTGCTAAGACACCTTTGAAACTCAATGTTCACTTGAAAAAGAATAGAGGAGAACCAGTGGCTCAACTGGAATACACAAGGATCATTGGAAGTGTGATGTACATCACGAACTGTACACGCCCTGATCTTGCATGTTCAGTAAACAAGTTGAGTCAATACACGAACAATCCAAGTCATGAGCACTAGAAAGCATTGAAAAGGGTATTAAGATACTTGAAGTACACCCTTGATTATGGGCTTCACTACACAAGACATCCAGCTGTAGTCGAAGGATACAGTGATGCAAATTGGATATCAGACACTAAAGACTCGTTATCAACTAGTGGATATGTATTCACTATTGGAGGAGCAGCAGTGTCGTGGAGATCCAAGAAACAAACGTGTATTGCCCGTTCCACAATGGAATCAGAATTTATCGCTTTAGACCTAGCCGCTGCAGAGGCTGAATGGTTGCGTAATTTTTTGGAAGACATTCCATGTTGGAATAAACCGGTACCTTCGGTGACGGTACACTGTGACAGTCAAGCTGCCATTGGGAGAGCTACGAATGTCATGTACAACAGAAATTCGAGACACATACGTCGTCGACACAACTCCGTTAGAGAATTGATCTCCACTGGAGTAATGTCCATTGATTATGTCAATACAAAGGACAATATAGCGGATCCGCTCACGAAGAGCATAAACCGAGATCAATTGAACAAGCTGGTAGAAGGAATGGGTCTAAAACCCACAAGGAAAACCAAAGCAGTGGAAACCCAACCATGATGATTGGAGATCCCAAGAACTTGGTTCAATGGGAAAACGAAACAGTGGAAGTTAGTGATAAAACACTTGAAAAATATGACTATTCCTGACAGCACTATCTCAAGTGTTAACGACCCGTAAGATGTGGTAAAGGTTGAGTCTTCGACTATTAATAAGTCCTAGAGTATAACGGGATACTCGAAAGGAGGTTACCTATATAAATAAGAAGTGAGGGCTGCTTCGACCAAACATTTATGAAGACAAAGGACGTCTATGGCCAAAACGGACAAAAACGTGAGAACGTTACAAAGACGAGATTGAAGTGTGCTGACACTGTTGATTAGGTATACACTATGGAGGAGTAGTTCAAGGCACTGCGTCCACTAAGCCGCCGGTGTACCCGATAGTGTTTGGCTACGGAAAGTTCAAAGCCAAAAACTACTTTTCCGGACGCACAGAGATCTCAATCGAACTGAACACTGAGTCTGACGTTGTATAGACACGATTTTCACTCATGTGGGGGATTGTTGGAATTAATGGGATTAATTGAGTTTTGACACCCTTATCTAATTTAATTAATTAGACGGAATAAACGTTAATTATAAAATAATTGAACATGACATAGTCGATCTACTCGCGGAGTAGATGAACGTGGTATATTTAATGTCTCAAAACCGAGTTAAGGTGAGTGAGAAATTAATTGTTGAAGTTGAGTGTTTCAACTTGAAGTTATGGAAGTCTCGAAATTGGTCTTCAAAGACTTATCCACGTGCGCGATATTTTCGCGATATCATCCCATGATTCGGGCCTGGGCCCACGCGTGATTTCAGCAACCTTCTAGGGTTTCTTCTGCCTATAAATATCAGTCTCTTCCCTCATAATTTCCTACGCTGAAATTCGCCCCTCTCTCCCTCTACTCTCCTCTCGTCCCTACGCAGTGTGTTGAGCTCCCGAAAGCCTTCCTCTGTTCTTTCTTGTGCCGGATTTATATCCGAAAGTGTTCAGTTCGTACTACGTACGTTCGCCGAGGCTTCTTATACAGTGGTGCTACTATGTAAGAAGTAAAAGTCATTTTACCTTTGGGAACGGAACGCCATACCAGTCGAGCACTATCCTGGGCGTATTTTGTTCTGCGGGAAAAGGGTTTTCCCTTGACTCGACTTATTTGTTATCTGAATCTTCGATATTGCAGTTTACACTATCACGGCGTATAGTTTCCAACACTCGATACACAATAATCATGAAAACGGTATAGAAGAAAAATAAGCTAAGTCATACAATTTCTGTGTGAAACGTGTTGTTAGACGTATCTAAATTAATTAATTGTACCATTGTTTTTAGATTTGGAATCATTTACTCTCTCCGTCCCGTGATTATTTGCACACTTTCCTTAATGGGCGTCTCAACATTATTTGCACACTCTAAAAAAGGAAACAACTCACATAATTTTTACCAATATTACCCCTCCTTTATTTTATTTGGGCCCACAACTTAACTCAATTTATAACTTTAGTCAAATCTCCACCTACTTTAGTAAATGAATTACCAATAATACCCCTCATTTATTCTACCATACACATCACTATATTCAATTTTCTTAATTTGTGTGCCGGTCAAACCATGCACAAAATTTTGGGACGGAGGGAGTATAAATTTTGAGACAGTACTATAGGAAGAAAGTGCCTGAGAAATGTTATAAACTTTAAACTTTAAAATTAAGAAAAGTATATAAAACGGATATAAATTGTTTGTAATAATATTTTTAGATATACAAATTTGAGTAAAAAAAATTATGTAAAAAACCGTTCTGTAATTTTAAATTTTTATTTAAAAATTATTTAAAAAATGTTCTATAATTTAAATTCTATTTTTTTAATAAAATATAAATAAAATAATTGAAATAAAAATATGTATGCTAATTAAAAGATTTTAATTTAAGATATTCTTTTAGAAAATTAAAGGACTAATTAAAATTTTGTGATAATATTGAAAGAAGAATGCTTAAAATCTTAATGATTTTTTTTTAATATTTTTTAAAATAAAATCAGAAAAATAAATAAAAATGAAACACAGCCGTCAGCACTGTCCAAGACAGACTGAAGTGTACTGTCCAAGAAAAGCAGTTTAAAGTAAAAAAAAAATTCTTGTAATAATTAAGTAAAAATAAGGATAAAGTTGTAAGTTTGTAACTTTATTTTGTAGTGTAGAGTAATGGTTTAAAATGATTGTACTCCCTCCGTTCCAATATTTTTTTGCACATTTTGACAGTCGTAGTTTTTAAGAAAATGGAATAAAGTGATTGATGATGTAAGATAAAGAAAATGTATTTTAGGTGATTTGATAAAGCGTAAAGTAAAATGTATGTAAAAAATGAGTGACAATTTTAAAAATAATATGATGTTGAGAGAGTATTAATTTTGTGGATATTTCCATATTGTGAGTGTACAAATAATTTTGGAACGTTCCAATAAAAATAGTGTGCAGATAATAATGGGACGAATGGAGTAGTTTTTTTTAATTGGGGGCTCCACAATGTAGTGGAGAGTAATTTCTACTTTGACATTCATCAACTTTATGCAATACTGACTAATAAACTATTGATGTTGTTTGTTGGGTTGCACTTTTGTGTACCAGTTACATGTATGTAACTAGATCTAATTAATAACTCATGAATTTTTTTATAAAAATGGTCATTTCTAGAGACACTTTTTTAATTAAGAACAAAAATTATAATAGTTTTAAATAAGATCAAAGTTGAATGTAAATAACTCATTATGCTCTTATCTTTAAATATCAAAACTAATTTAAAATATAATTATTTAATTAATGAATTCTTCATATTAATTTCTTATATCTTGCCTTTTCTTCAACCATCATTCCTTATATCTCTCATTTTTTTCATCATCTTCCATTGAATCAAAATTTATTCCCTTTACAAATCACGCATCAATATCTTGGCCATTATATTGAATTTTTTGACTTTCTTTAATTCCACCCACAAACGTCGATATGTCTTTCCCGCCGAATACGATCAAACCCCCCCGAATGGAAGACAAAAGCATTATCGATGGCAGATCTTCCTTGTCGTCGTCGTCCACGATCGAACCCCCCACTCAATCTCATTCGCGGCGAGGAAGCAGCTAATGGCGTAGCGGCATGGTTGCAAGCTTAGATAGAATGGCGACCCCTTCCATTTCTTCTCTTATGATTTCAAAAGAAAGTCACCATCCTCTAGTGAAGTTGAGTGCCTAGGCGCTTAGGTTGTTGAAGCGAGTCTTTTTTCTCTCTTTAAACCAATCCATCCATAATAGTGAAAGCTCCATTCGGCGGCTTCTGAAACGACTCTTTCTGTTAGGCCCCTTGCAAACCAAAGGGCCAATATGCGGACATGGAGTATGAAGGGGAATACCAAGTCAATCATAAAACATTAGCAGTTACCGTGACGGTCGGCGAGAAAGCTGAACGTGGACCAAAGTGTTCTTAGGTCTCTTCCTTAAGGGAAAGCAAGCGAGCCGTGGTCCCGAAGTGAGCTTTAGGGAGGCGCCTGGAATGAGTCACAAGGTGAATTGTAAGAAGAATAGTTCCATTCCCCTTACTCGTATTGCAAGCAAATCCGCTTGAGAATGGACTGCTATCACTTTTATTAAACAAGACCGACCGACGCCTCACCTGCACAGGTACCTACGTAGTGTGTTTGGTCAAGTCCTTTAACGAGCGAAACCCTCAAAGGCCGGGAAGAAAAAGAAGAAGGTCGTTTTTTCCACTTGATCTTGGGGGAATAAGCAGGTGGATACCTCGGAGAATCGCTGGCCGGATTCGAACATGGTGGATTCCCAATTTTAAAAGTATTTTATGTTCATATATTTGGCCAAACGCAGAGATGCAGATTGATTGTTAGTCGTTTGTACATGTTATTTTGTTATTATTCTAGGGTTTTCTGATAAATAACAGATTATCAATCAATGGATTATTTCGTGATACTCAAGATTAAATTCGATGGGAAAATCAAATTGGTTCGTGTTAATCAGTCTTCAACGTTTCTGGAAGTTTTGAATCAAGTCACTGGTATGTAACCCACATTAATAGAGTGATTTTATTAGTGCAGATCTAATTTGCATTAAAGTCATTTTTCTGCATAATGATATTTGCATATGCACATAATTTACCACACTTCTGCATTATTAATATGTTGATGCAACTTTAGGAGGGAATATTCAATTGAGATTATGTTGGATTTTGTTGGACTTTTAAAATCTTGGGGTATTCAATCTGGATTTTTAAAAGTCTTTTAAAATCTTGGGGTATTCAATACGGATTTTAAAAAGTCTTAAAAAATCTTTAGGTATTGAATAGTCTGCGGATTTCAATACTCTATGGATTTTTATGGATTCTCTTCAAAAAATATAAATAAATTTCACTCTCCAAAATCTTTTCTAATAACCAGAGATTTCAACGGATTCTCTCAGAAAACTCTGAAAAGAAAAAAATTTTTTTGTTGTTCTTCTAACAAAAGTTCTACTACTAACCTACTGCATTTTTCACAGTAATCAACTTTAACCTTTTTTTCCATTAAAAAAAAATTATTAACCAGGATTCTTCAAAAAAATAGATAGAGTTCACGTCAATTATGCCATTGAAGAAATTGCGGAGAGTGAGAGATTACCACCATTATTATCGTGAAAAAGATTACATAATTTAGTATTATCGTGAATATAATATTAACATGATTTATATACATCTTTATAATATATTATGTTTATCCTTATTTCCTAAATATTTTGTAAATATTTGATGTATATTTGGTAGATAAAGATACACTTTGTATATTGTAGATGTTGTTAACTCTTAAATGCTTTAACATTATCAACAACATCTTAATTTGACCTTCCTTGATTTATTCTAAGTCTTTTCTGCAATGTTACATTAAATGTTGTACTAAATGCTCTCACATTCAGGAACGATTCTAGAAGCTTCTACAATAGTCTGGAACCTGGAAGATTCCAGAAGGTTGGAGAACGTGCTAGAAGACTTTGGAGCATTGTAGAACGACCTGGAAGATGGCAGAATGTTCTAGAAAGATCATGGAGGTTGAGGTCCTAAAAAATAGGATCTCATAATGGAAGGATCTAGAAGCTGTGTATTTCTCTATAAATACCGCCAGAGCCTCTCATTTCAAAGTATGCACTATTCGAGTAACCCCTCCTTGAGCGTTCAACCCTAGTTAGGAGTTATGGCCAGTAGTTGTGTCTTTTAACGTACGCCGAGGGATACCGCCTTCCAGTGTACTTAGTTCTAGTTTTGAATCGAGTGAGAGTGAATCACAAGATTAGATTAGTTCTTTAGACAGTGTTTTACACTTAAGTCTGTTTGCGGATTCAGGCACCTGCCTCGATTGTAGTTTCTGTTTGTGGAATGTTGAGGTAATTGCTGAGACATTTCACACGACACTTTTTGTATATCTTAGGAACTAAGTTACTTTTCGCCGTATTGTGTTTTAGTGTTTTAGACTTCCGCTGTGTACTGTGTTTACTTTTCACATTCTGTTAGAGTTAATGCTACACTAATTGTCACAACATTCAGTGTAACATTGTTCTGTTTTTTACTTAAACACTAGATACATACCCCACGCACACTTTCAGTTGGTATCAGAGCCGATACCTGACGACACTAGGTTTAGATCCTTGCTTAAAGTGTGTTTTAGTTTATGTTAGCAATGGAAACACATCACATATCCACAGCACTTAGGCCACCCGTTTTAGATGGTTCAAATTATGCTTATTGGAAGCCTAAGATGCGTATGTACATCAAGTCAATTGATGAACGTGCTTGGAGGACTGTTCTTACAGGTTGGGACATACCAAAGAATCCAGCAGATGCCGATGGTGAAATCCAACTTAAGAGAGAAGTTGATTGGACAGCCGATGAGATAACAACAGCAGGATATAATTCTAAAGCCTTAAATGCTATTTTTACTTCTGTTGATACCTCTATGTTTAAAATTATATCTAACTGTTCTACTTCTAAGGATGCATGGGACAGGTTACAAGAGCATTGTGAAGGTTCCGATAGTGTTCGAAGGACAAAGCTTCGAATGTTGGGGACAAAGTTTGAGAATCTCCGAATGAGGGAAGATGAAACAATTTCATCCTACAATGAAAGGTTAAGTGAGATTATTAATGAATCACATTCTCTTGGTGACCCTATTTCTAATGTTAGAGTAGTACATAAGATATTAAGGTCTGTTCCTAAAAGATTTGATGCTAAAATTTGTGCTATTGAAGAGGCAAAAGATACTGATAAGTTGAGTCAAAATGAATTAGTGAGTATTCTTAGAACCTATGAAATAAACACTAATCAAACTGATGAAGCTAAAGATGATAAGAAAGTTGTTGTTTTTAAAGGAGAGTCATCAAACAAATCTGAGATTCAGCCTATCATTACTGAGGTTGATTCGGATGAAGAATTGATTGATGAATGCTTTAGCAATCCTGACAACATTGCCCTTCTTACAAAGCATTTTAATAAATTTCTTAAGAAGTCTATGCATAAATCTAAAGGAAACATTCAGCCTAAGATCCAAATCAACACATCAACACCACAACCAGAAAGGAGGAAGAGTCAATTCACACCAAGACCATCAAAGAGTGAAGGTAAACCAAGGTATGATCCTGAATTTAGAAAACCAGTTCAATGCAATGCATGTTCTGGTTATGGACACTATGCAAATGAGTGTGCTAATACCAGACTGAAGCAAAAACTGAATTTTAGTGCTACCTTGAGTGATGAATCTGATAATGATGATCTTGATGAGTTTAATAAAAATGAACATGCTCATTTTACCAGAATTGATTATAATGATTCCTCAGATGATGATCTGGATGATAAAGATTCTGATGTTGCACCTGATGTCTTCACATCTACAGTAACATCAAAACAGAATCACCCAGATTTGAACTGTTTTAATGGTTTTGTTGATGATGCAGGAAAAAGGATTGATGATGAGACATATCAGAAATTGTTAGATGATTGGAACTCTCAGAAACTCTCTCTGAATTCTTTGAATAAAGAGAATGAGGATCTGAAAGACACAATCACTAAGCTAGAAGTCTTACTTACCAGAAGAGATCTTGAAGTTTGTAAACTGAAGGAGAAACTGATCACCTCTACTTTAAGTTTCAAAAAGTTTTCCAAGAGTGCTTCTAAAGTGAATGATGCTATAGCTACTGGTAAATCTAATAATTATGGTTTAGGTTATGATGGTGAAACTGCTTCTATTTCTGAAAATTTTAAAAAACCTGTGAAATTTGTGAAGGCAAATGCTAGCACATCTGGTGTAACATCTGCTCAAACAGATTCTCACAAGTTTGAAAGGAAGTATATTTGTCATTATTGCTTTAGATATGGTCATATTCGTCCCTTCTGCTTGAAAATGTTTAAGGATTTGAGAACTGAGTTTATGCCATCCAGAATGTCTTCACATCCTAGGAAACATTCTATGAAATCTGCATGGAAATCAAAAGTTACCTGTAATGTTGTTCACACATCCTTGAAAGCATGTTTACCTGGTCTATGGTATTTTGATAGTGGTTGTTCTAGACATATGACAGGACATATAGATTACTTATCTGATTATGTAACCTTGAATGGTGGTAATGTTACATATGGTGGTGGATCAAAAGGAAAGATAATAGGAAAAGGAACTTTGAATGTTAAAGGTTTTCCTAAGCTTAAAAATGTTTTGCATGTTGATGGCTTACTTGCTAATCTGATTAGTATTAGTCAACTTTGTGATGATAGTTTGCATGTAAAATTTGACAAAGAGTCTTGCTATGTTCTTAATGAAGATGATGATTGTGTAATGACTGGTACTAGGTCTGCAGATAATTGTTATCTTATTGGAACTAATGTATGCAATTTGTCAAAACATGATGAGAATGTCTTATGGCACCAAAGATTAGGACATGTAAATTACAGGGCAATGAAGAAACTAATCACATCAGATGCAATCAAAGGACTACCTAAACTGAGTTTCCAGAATACCACTGTATGTGGATCATGCCAAAAAGGTAAACAGGTAAGAGTGCCGCATAGAATGCTGTCACATTGTTCTACACATCGATGTTTTGAATTGTTGCACATGGATTTGATGGGTCCTATGGAAACTGAAAGCATTGGAGGTAAGAGATATTCCTTAGTTGTGGTAGATGATTTTTCTAGATATACTTGGATTGAGTTTTTAAGAGATAAATCTGAAACATTTGCTGCTTTTAAAGTTCTCTATAAAAGGTTCAAAAATGTGTTTAACTTGAAAGTTGGCCGTATTAGAACTGATCATGGTAGGGAATTTGAGAATAGCATGTTTAATGATTTCTGTGATAAGAAAGGTATCTTGCAAGAATATTCATCTCCTAAAACTCCACAACAAAATGGAATTGTTGAAAGAAAGAATAGAACTTTACAAGAAATGGCAAGAGTCATGCTTTTATCCAAAAGTCTTTCTAAAAGATTTTGGGCTGAAGCATTGAATACAGCATGTCATATTATTAATAGAGTTTATATTCGATCTGGTACTAATCAAACACCTTATGAGATTCTGAATGTTAGAAAACCAAGTGTGAAATGTTTTCATGTATTTGGTTGTGTGTGTTATATTCTGAATGATAGGGATCAACTTCACAAGTTTGATTCTAAAAGTGATAAAGGTTTATTTTTAGGCTATTCTAGAAATAGGAAAGCTTATAGAGTTTATAACCTTAGGACTAACACCGTTCAAGAACCTGTTAATGTTGTGTTTGATGATGATAAAGGTCTTACAGATGATAAAGATGAAGAAGATGTATCACAAGTCACTGACAATTCTAAGAATACACTGAAGTCTGATAATGTTGCACCAAATGCTAACACATCCGGAGCAACATCTACAGAACAGACAGTTGTAATTCCACAGAATGATCAGTATGTTCCCAAAACGAATCCTTCTTCAAGAATGGGGAAAAGTCATCCTTCTGACCAGATCATAGGCGATGCTACAGTTGGAGTGCAAACAAGAGGAAGAATAAGATCGAATAAGGTAGATGTGGTAAGAACAATATGCATGTCTTCTATTTGCAATGTTGTGAATGCTGAGTGTTACTATTCTGAAATTGAACCTAAAAATGTAAATGAAGCATTAACTGATGAAAATTGGTTAAATGCTATGCATGAGGAACTTAATCAGTTTGAAAGAAATGAAGTTTGGACACTTGTTCCAAGACCTAGTCATACTAATGTCATTGGAACAAAGTGGATTTATAAGAATAAAACTGATGAGTCTGGAAACATTGTTAGGAACAAAGCTAGGTTAGTTGCACAAGGTTACACCCAAGTTGAAGGTGTTGATTTTGATGAAACTTTTGCACCCGTTGCTAGGATAGAATCTATTAGATTATTACTAGCAATTACATGTTTTATTGATATTAAACTACATCAAATGGATGTAAAAGCTGCATTTTTAAATGGCATATTGAATGAAGAAGCATATGTTGAACAGCCTAAAGGTTTTGAAGATCCACAATACCCGGATCATGTGTACAAACTAAAGAAAGCATTGTATGGTCTAAAACAAGCTCCTAGAGCATGGTATGGTAGGCTTACGGACTTTCTTTTAGAGTATGGATTTATTAGAGGAGAAGCCGATAGGACTTTGTTTATTAAGAACACTGGAGAAGATTTACTTATTGCTCAAATATATGTTGATGACATTGTGTTTGGTTCAACCTGTGATAAAATGCTGAACAGATTTATTGAAGCAATGACAGCCACATTTGAGATGAGTATGGTTGGAGACTTGAATTATTTTTTAGGTCTTCAAATCAAGCAATGTAAGGATGGTATTTTCTTCTCTCAAGGTAAGTATGCTAAAAACTTAGTCAAACGGTTTGGTCTTGAAAGCTCAAAAGTAATGAAAACACCTATGGGTTCTACTTTGAAACTTTGCAAAGACAATGGTGGAAAGGATGTTGATCCAACATTGTATAGATCCATGATAGGTAGTTCACTTTATCTAACCTCTAGTAGACCTGACATTATGTATAGTGTGTGTGTTTGTGCTAGGTACCAAGCTAATCCAAAGGAATCTCACCTGAATGCAGTGAAAAGGATAATCAGATATGTTTCAGGTACAAGCGAACTAGGGATATGGTACACTAAGGACACCAACAACACATTGATTGGATACAGTGATGCGGATTGGGCTGGAGATATAGATGACAGAAAGAGTACGAGTGGAGGATGTTTCTACATGGGGAACAATCTTGTGTCTTGGCATAGCAAGAAACAAAATTGTGTTTCTCAATCCACTGCCGAATCTGAATACATAGCCGCAGGAAGTTGTTGCACACAGCTATTGTGGTTAAGTAAGATGTTTCATGACTATGGAATTGAAAACAATATCCTCACAATTTTCTGTGATAACACAAGTGCTATTAACATATCTAAAAATCCGGTACAACACTCACTCACTAAGCACATTAGCATTAGACATCATTTTATGAGAGATTTAGTGGAGAAGAACATAGTTAAGTTGGAATATGTGCCTACTGAAAATCAAAATGCTGATATATTTACTAAGGCTCTTGACCATGAGAGATTCTCATTTTTGAGGAAATCTCTTGGTATGTGTAATATCTGAATAATTCTTGAGAGGATGTTGTCACAAATGCGGTAGCATTTGGGACAACAGCCTAAGGTGGTATAGTTATTATAGATTTGATTTATTTCTTATTTTCGTTGAATAATTCCTTTGTAAAATATTCTTGAATCTGAAATTTGTTTGTGCAAAAATAGGCATGTACTACACCTCTCAAAAGCTTAAAAAATTGAGAATGTTACAGCATACTAAAAGATGTACCAATTCACTGAGTAACTATGGAGCACGGAGTTCGCTACTACGATGCCTTCTTTTCAAAAGGTGAATTTGGTAAAAACATCAAGAGGTTCGTAATCCATTAAGTAAGTATGGGGCACGGAGTTCGCTACTACGATGTACTCTACAGGAACAATGGATCAATACGAATTAGATGTTGTAGCACAAAAAGAAGAAAATCAATGAAAAGAAAAAATGCTGAAAAATTGGCTACATTGGATAGGTAAAACCTGTGAAAAACCAATGTTGAGGTGTATGTCAAATCCTTGAGCACAACATTACATGATTCAATTATATTTTTATAAGTTGTAATTATTTAATTAATTGTGGGAATTTATTTTATTTATTTATAATTATACTAACCACGTTCCTTTTATTATTTCAGATTATACACATTTTTAATTTTAATTAATTCTAGAATATTCTTAATTTAATTAATTTATTAATTAAGATTTTACCCCACTAACTCACCCATGATTTACTTGTGGCTGAATTTGTGGAGCATTATCCATTCAATCTAGAATTTTCTTTAAGTCAAGCCTTAATCACACGTACATTATTCCAACTACTAAGCTCTCTCTATATAAATACTCCCATTTCATGTTTTTCTAAGCTTTGTAATTAATTGAGTAAGTTGAGTATTGTTTTTGCAGATTTATTATAAGCTATTGTGTGTCTCGATTTTTGTGTTGAGCTTTTCAGATTCTTGAGTTAAATGGCTGGCAAAAGAGAAACAAACCCACACAATTCAAACTCACCGAACTCAGACTCACAACCGTCATCTTCATCCCTCTCTAATCTGCATACCTTAGCTTCCATGGCTGCTTCACATGAGAACTCACCCCCAACTGCCGCAACCGTCACACCCATTCCAGCTACTCCAACAACCATCCACATACCAAACCAAGCCACACTCTCCGAGCTTAACCAGGCGGTTGAGAATCTTTCTCAATCGATGAGATCATCCACTCCACCCATCCTCACGATCGGTGATATGTCTATTGACATCTCTCACTACTTGCGCACCCAAGAAGTGATCACCACTGCACCCTCTTCATCCACAGCCGAAAAGCCCCAAATTCCGAGCCCTAACACTGAAACAGAGGCCCCGACTGCCTCTATGGGAAAGTCTGAGAAGGAGATTGAAGAATCCCCTGTTGCTGAGTCAAAGGAGCCGTCGAATGCGGAGACATCCGACAGTGAGGACGCTCAGATGGAGGATGCTGAAGAAAGTGAAAATTCCGGCAAAACTGACTCTGATGTTTCGAAATCAGACTCTGAACCAATTCCTTTCAAGAGGAATGTTGAGAAAGGGAAGAGAAAGAGGAGCCCAGTGCCAAGGAGAAGATCAACCCGAGTTTTCACTCGAATTGATTATTCTGACTCTTTGAGGAAGAAGAAGAAGCTAGGTGGTGATGTTGCTGAACCAATTCAGGTATTTTCTGAATCTGATGAAGAAGTGGTGATTGAGAAGCCAACTAAGAAGAAAGTTGAGCCTAAGGGGAAGGGAAAGGCAAAGGTGGATGCTGCTCCAACAATCACTGAAGAACCAGAACCAGATTCTGATTCTGAAATGGAGGTTTGTCTCAGGGACATGCAGCAAGCCCTGAAGAAGAATGCTGCATCACATGCTGAATCCAGTGCTCCAGCACCTGAACCAGATGATGGAGGTGATTCAAGCAGTGCAGCTTCAGACAAAAGCTCTGAAAAGGAAGGGGAATCAAGCAGCTCTGAAGAGGTGAAAGAACCAAGCTCAAAGGACACTACTTCTGAGGAAGGTAATTCTGAAACTGAAGTAGAATCTGATATTGATGGATTGATTGATAAGATAACTAGATTATCTAGGAGGAAATTGTTGATGGAAAGGAGGATTAATATTTCTGATTTTGAGAATAAGAATTTGATTCAATTCTTAGAGGATAGAAAGTTGATGAAAGCTCTGAACTTGAGTGATTCTTTTGTTTCTGATTGGGTGTATGAATTTTATGCATGCTTGAGGAAGAGTAATGGTAGGAGAAGTTCCCGTTGGTATGGAAATATACAGTTTAGGGGGAGTATAGTTCCATTTACACCAGAATTGATCAATGATTTCTTAGGCATAGAACCAATACTTGATGATGATGAACCTGATTTGGATGTTGTTACTGCTTCTATGACTGGTGGTTTGTTGACTAGATGGAGAAATGGAATGTTGGCCAAAGACCTTACTTCTCTTTATTCTGTGCTGCACAAATTGATTGTTTATAATTGGATACCTTCCACCAACTCTACCAAAGTGACAAAGGATCAAGCAATCTTGCTTTATAGGATAGTGGTTTTGAGGAAGTTTAACTTGGGATTGACTATTTTCCACCACATGATGAAATTTAGTGGTGATATTTCTGATAAAGGCAACCTTCCATACCCTGTGCTTATCTGCTCTTATCTGAAGATACATGGTTTTAGCCCTAAGAAGACTGAAGTTCTTAGAGGTAAGGTTCCTTTATACACCATTTCACCTGCTCTGCTCATTGGTGAAAGAGTGAAAGATCTGCCCTTGCACAATCCTGGAAGTTCTTCTGAAAGACCAGCTCCTGCTCAACCTCAACCCCAACCTCAACCAGCACAGAGACCTGAACAGAACACAGCTGCACCTAATGCTGCACCAGATGCTGAGAACATTGGTGGTAACACTGACACCACTTTTTCAGTTCCCAGATCTTTTATATTATTGCAGTTACAGCACTTACAGGACCAGATTGATGAGCTCCATTTCATCAAAGACAAGTGGACCAGGCTACTTTCCACTACAACAGGGGGAGTACCACCTTCCACTTCAGCAAGAGCTTCTGGAGTAGTGATTGTAGAACTGAATCCTGAAGAAGCTGGAAGTGTACTTGATGCTGCTGCTGCTACAGAGAATGGAGGAACTGCTGCTGCTAACCATGTTGTTGCACTCTTTGCATCAACTTGTTTCATTGAGGAACCAGAGGAGGCTGACAAAGACAAGTTTGCAGATGCTGCTGAAGATGATGAGGAAATGGATACCCTCTATGGTGATATCTAGAACAGATGATACAAGACAGGGGGAGTACTGAAATACAGATGGCACATGTGCAGGACCTTGATGCTGCTGCTATTGTTATAGCAATTCATGCCATTTTCAGTCCTACTTTTGTTTTTGTTAATTCTGTTATGTTTAAGTTAAATTCTGTTTATTCTGATACAATATTTACTATTTCTAGTTGATAGGATGTTTATATTTATCTTGCTTAAATTAGTTTGCATTGATGATATTTGATTACTGCTTATTGCTTAATTTGTTTTCTTATCATTAATTGCTTACTGCATGATAAATATGTGTTGTTTAGTTTAGATTTTTTTTCTTAGTTTCTGCTCTGATTATATTGTTTAGTCCTTGTTTGTTTTTGTTTGTTTTTGAGTCAGACATAAGTCTTAGAACTAATCTGGTATATACCCTTATATGCTCTGATTTAATCTTTGATTTTTGTAAAGTTATATGTGTTTGTAAACAAGTGTACTGTTTATACTTGTTTTGTTTTTGAATAAGATTATTTTGATCTTATGGCACGGATCTTAGTAAAATTATTCTTGATCTTCTTTTGATTTGATCCAACGGTTACAACAGGTATTGTCTTGACTAGTATTTAGCTTTGATGTTCAACATACCTAAATACATAATACTGAATATGTATAGAAATATATGTGCATCAGGTGTGTTGTAGTCGAAAGGTCAAATTGGGGGAGATTGTAGATGTTGTTAACTCTTAAATGCTTTAACATTATCAACAACATCTTAATTTGACCTTCCTTGATTTATTCTAAGTCTTTTCTGCAATGTTACATTAAATGTTGTACTAAATGCTCTCACATTCAGGAACGATTCTAGAAGCTTCTACAATAGTCTGGAACCTGGAAGATTCCAGAAGGTTGGAGAACGTGCTAGAAGACTTTGGAGCATTGTAGAACGACCTGGAAGATAGCAGAATGTTCTAGAAAGATCATGGAGGTTGAGGTCCTAAAAAATAGGATCTCATAATGGAAGGATCTAGAGGCTGTGTATTTCTCTATAAATACCGCCAGAGCCTCTCATTTCAAAGTATGCACTATTCGAGTAACCCCTCCTTGAGCGTTCAACCCTAGTTAGGAGTTATGGCCAGTAGTTGTGTCTTTTAACGTACGCCGAGGGATACCGCCTTCCAGTGTACTTAGTTCTAGTTTTGAATCGAGTGAGAGTGAATCACAAGATTAGATTAGTTCTTTAGACAGTGTTTTACACTTAAGTCTGTTTGCGGATTCAGGCACCTGCCTCGATTGTAGTTTCTGTTTGTGGAATGTTGAGGTAATTGCTGAGACATTTCACACGACACTTTTTGTATAACTTAGGAACTAAGTTACTTTTCGCCGTAAGGCTTAGCATAGGTTTTGTATAAAATCTATGTTAAAAATTATTCCATTGTGTTCGTATTGTGTTTTAGTGTTTTAGACTTCCGCTGTGTACTGTGTTTACTTTTCACATTCTGTTAGAGTTAATGCTACACTAATTGTCACAACATTCAGTGTAACATTGTTCTGTTTTTTACTTAAACACTAGATACATACCCCACGCACACTTTCATATATATAAATTATTTTTTCTAATTACTTGATGTATTTTTTCTATTTACTCTAAGAACAACGCTTTTGTCAGTCAATCCTCTCTTCAGCTCAACATTGATTCTTGTGGCAGTTCTCTCTCCATTCTTCATCCCCAGGTCGATGTATAATGGTGATGGAAATGAAGATGAGAATAATAATAATTTTTTTGAATTAATATATTTTTGGTATTTTTTCTAAATAATTTAGATAATTTTTTTATATACAAGTGTGTTCGATATACGTTTGCATCAATAATTCCAGGGGCGTAGTCTATGAAAATCCATGTAAATCAATAAAAAAATGTGTATTCCACAATCCTGTCAAATCTATGAAAATCCATATAAATCAATAAAAAAGTCAGTCAAACTCTGTATGGAGTCTATGGATTTTCTAAATCCACTGACTTTTTAAAGTCCAAAAAAATCCAACAGAATCTCAATTGAATACACCCCTCTTAGTATTTTTTTTTTCTACATTATAGTTAGAGATTTTTCTGCAGATCTTTCTGCATAATCAAGTCAGAGATTTTTCTGAAGAAAATATCTAATTTGATTTGACGATTTTTCTGCAAATCTTTAAGTCTGAAAATGAAATTGAATATCAGAGATTTGGGGAAGGCTTGAATATTAGAGATACTTGAATGAATATTAGAGATCAGAGATACTTGAATATCAGAGATTTGAGGAAGACTTGAATACGAGAGATTTGGGGAAAGTCCTAAAATTGAGTATGTAGAATAATCAGCTGGGTTTGAGAAAGAGAGAAAGATCTCCATTCAAATTTTAAAACCTAACTCATTACAAATAACACATGATTCATTTATTATATCCAATCCAATAACCCATTACAAATAACACTTGACCCATTTACTATATCAATTTAGCACAAAGATTTTTTCCTAGGCCTTTATTTTACTTCAATTAATTTTTTTTAATTTTATCATTAAAAAATAATACTACATTAATTTTTTAAATTTTTTTTTTTTATTTTACTTCGATATTTATATTTCTCTTTTTAATATTATTTTTTAAATTTATTTTTCTTCCTATTTATCATTTGTGTTTCAAATGATAATTTTTTTCACGTACTTTCTTTTTATGCCACAAATAATTATTGAAAGTGTGTTAGTATAGTGTTTAAGTAAAAACAGATTAATGTTGTACTAAATGTTGAGACAAATTGAACAACACTAACTCTAACAGAATATCAGAAATAAAGATACACAGCGGAATACTTGAAACACTAAAACCAAACGAGACACAATGGAAATATTTTTAACATAGATTTTATAAATAAAAAGCTATGTTAGCCTTACGGCGAAATATCAATACTTATCTTTAAGTACAAATGTTGTGTGAAATGTTACAACAATAACCTTCACAACAGAAACTACAAACGAGGCAGGTGCCTTGTTCTAAAAACGATCTAAGTGTATGAATTATACACTGCCGAAATGCTAGTCCTATCTATGATTACACTATCGATAGATAAAGAAAAGCGCACAGTCATACGGGTTGGATACTTCGTATGAACTAAAAGGTATAGATATTGGGGCCACAATTTCCTAACAGGATGAACACTAGTCTAGGATATTGATCGAATAGAATACACTAAATTATGGAGCCTTCCTTCGGTATTTATAGACTGAGGGACGAATTCTAGAGGCTTCCATCTTTGAGATCCTATTTTTTAGGGGCTCAACTTCCATGATCTTTCTAGATCCTTCTTGTATGCTCCAGGTCGTTCTAAATGGTTCCAAGCTGGTCTAGCACGTTCTGCAATGTTCTAGTATCTTCCAGGTTCTAGATCCTTGTAGAAGCTTCTAGATCCTGCCAGAAATGCGACAACATTTAGATCAACATTTAATGTAGCATTTCAGAAAAGACTTAGAAAAAATCTCGGAAGGTCAAATTAAGATGTTGTTGATAATGTTAAAGCATTCAAGAGTTAACAACATCTACAATCTCCCCCAATTTGACCTTTCGACTACAACACACCTGATGCACATATATCTCTATACATACTCAGTTTTATGTATTTAGCTGAGGTGAACATCTACACTAAATACTAGTCAAGACAATACCTGTTGTAATCGTTGGATCAAATCGAATGAAGATCAAGGATAATCTTACAATGATCCATGCCATAAGATCAAGATAATTTTATCCAAAATAGAATAAGTATAAACAGTACACTTATTCACAACATAAGTAATTTATTAAAATCATAAGTTAGGTTTGGAAGAAATAACTTAAGATTTAAGTAAGACACAACACAAATACAAATCAGAGCATAAATAAATATGAAACATAAAAGAATTGCTAACAATCTAGATTGACTTAAACATGATTAACCACCTGCAAATAAACAACCAATAACCTGTAAACATATTTAAGCAAATAGCAGTAAACAAATATCATCAACTGTAAACATAATTAAGCAAGCTGTATATCAAACATAAGTGAAAACAAAACATCCTGACATCTAAAAATAAATAACAATTGTATCAGAATTTACTTAAACATAAAGTACAGAGATTAAATCTGAAAAATGGCATAAATTATTGTGGTAACAGCTGCAACATCAAATTCCTGCACATTTGCCATTAAGACTTCAGATCTCCCCCTGTCTTGCAGCTTATTCCTGTTCATCAATGGAGATCACCATACAAGGTCTCCATGTCAGCAGCATCACCATCATCAACTTCATCAACAAAGTAAGTAGATGCAAGGTGTGCAACTACATCAGTCACTACAGTATCATCTTCTCCTGCATCAGGTCCTCCACCAGCAACAGCAGCTGTAACTCCATCAGTCATCTCTTCAATCACCACATTGGAGTTAGATGGTGGTGGTACTCCCCCTGTTGTAGGTGAAAGCATATTGGTCCATCCGTCCTTCAGGAACTGGAGTTCTTCAATGGTGTCCTGCAAGTGCTGTAATTGGAGCTTGATAAATTCCTGTGAAACACAAACATTCCCAGAAATGTTGATACGAATGTTCTCAACATTTGGGGGTGCATTCCTCTATTTTGATCTGGAAGGTCCTGGTTGATCAGAAATTGAAGGTCTGTGCTGATGTTCAGTACCAGGAGTAGTCAAAGGCAAGTCCAGTACTCTATCCCCAGTGAGTAAGGCAGGAGCAATGACCAGTAATGGAACTCTCCCCCTTAACACATCAGTGTTCTTGGCAACAAAACCATGGTGCCTCAAGTAATTGAAAATCAAAACAGGATAGGGTAGGTTACCTTTCTCAGAAACTTTTCCAGTAAATCTCATCATGTGGTGGAAGATTGTAAGGCCTAAATTGAATTTCTTAAGTACAGATATCCTATACATAAGAACAACTTGATCTCTTGTGATTTTGGTAGTGTTTGTGGTGGGGATCCAGATGTAGATAATGAGTTTATATAGCACAGAGTGTAGGGAAGTGAGGTCTTTGGCTAGCATCTGTCTAGTCCACTTAACTACCCTACCACAAGTTATAGCAGAAATTACCACATCCATGTCAGGTTCTTCATCCACCTCAACATTGGAAATTTGCAGAAACTCATTTATCAGTTTAGGAGTAAAAGGTACATCCCTCCCCCTAAAATTAACAGTCCCATACCACTTAGATGATCTCCTACTAGTGCTTTTCTTCATGCAAGCATAAAATTCATAAGCCCAGTTTGTCAAGAAAGATTCACCAAAATTCACAGCATGCATCAAATTCCTTTCCTCCAAGAAACTAATCATGCCTTTACTTTCAAAATCAGGTATATTAATTCTCTTCTCTATCAGCAATCTTCTCTTAGAATAAATAGCCAACCTATTCTCTAGAGTCTCATTAGAGTCAGGAATACCTTCATCATCAGAAGCAAGGTCATCATCATTTGCAGAGCTTGATGTAGAGCTTTTAGCAGAGCTTTTCTCAGAGCTGCTTTCTGCACTGGAAGAGCTATCACCACTGCCATCACCTTCAGGTTCTGGTGTAGCATCCTTTGCAGCAGCAAACTGCTCAGCATTTTTCTTAAGAGAGTTCAGAATATCTCTTAAGCACACATCAGAATCAGAGTTGGAATCTGATTTAGCAGGTTCATCTTCAGTGATCATCTTCTCTTTCCCTTTGCCTTTTGGTTCAGCAACATCCTTCCTTTTGCCTTTAAGTTCAGCAACATCTTTCTTTTTCTTGGATTTCTCAGCAACAACAGCAGCAACTTGAGTTTTTTCCTCAGAATCAGTAAACACCTGGATAGGTTCATCAGCAGCATTTCCAGCTTTCTTCTTCTTCCTCATGGATTCAGAGTAATCCACTCTAGTGAACACACGGTTTGACCTCCGTCTTTGTACAGGGCTTCTCTGTCGTTTACCTTTCTGCACATTTCTTTTAAAAGAAATTGGTGCAGACTCATCAGAAACAGAGTGTGAGGAGCTTGTACCATTTTCAGAGATATGTGCGTCCTCCATTTCAGCATCTTCAAGGTCGGAAGTAGCAGCAGCTTCTTCTTCAGCAGTGACCTCAACATTTCCAGCTTTCGAACCGTGATCAGTAGGTTCAGGTGATTTAGGGCTTTTCAATGCAGTGGCCATTTGAGCGGTTTGTTCAGCTAGATAGCTTGAGATATCCACCGTGATATCTCCAAACGTCATCACGGGCAGATGACCTGTGGATCGCATTGTATTGGACACTTCTTCTATAGCCCTAGTGAACTGTTCAACAGTTGCATCTTGTGGAATGTTAGTGATATGAGGAGCGGTTTGAGGAGTAGGAATGGTTGTTGATGGGGTTGCAGAGACATTTGAGTCAGCATTTGACGAGGTTAAGTTTTGTGAAGCCATGGAAGCAAGGATTTCGAGAGGGTTTGTGCGAGAATGGGATGAGTTTTTCGAATCAGAGTGAGTTTGTGATGAGTTTGATTTTCTTTCAGCCATTTAAGTGAGGCGGTTGGAATTTCAAGGCTAGAGATGGAAGTTTACACACACTAATTTGAGATATACACAGCCACAAAACAATTCTTCAATCTTAGTTCTCAACAAAATCAGAAATCACAATTAGCAAATGAAATCTTATGTTCGATATTTATAGAGAGTATCTTGTAGTTGGAGGTTAAATGAAAACAGATGAAATAATCCAGAAAATTTCGATAATACTCCACATAATTAGCCACAATCTAGATCATGGGTAATTAGTGGGGAAAATCCATTTAATTAATTTAATTAAATAATTAAGAAGCTTCTAGAATTTACAGAATCAAAATTCGCCTAATCTGAAAAAAATAGAGACGTGGGTCAGTAATTAAATAAATAATTAAATAATTACAACTAATAAAAATAAATTCGAATCAGGCAATGTTGTGCTCAAAACTGTTACAAACACCTCAACACGGTTTTTACATGAATTTTCTTCATTTGTGTTGCACCATATTTTTTCTTTTTGTGTTATAGCATCTAATTTGTATTGATCCATTTTTCATGTAGAGTACATCGTAATAGCGAACTCCATGCCCCATACTTACTTAAAGGATTACAAATATATTGATGTTTTTACCAAAAACCACCTTTTGAAAAGAAGGCACCGTAGTAGTGAACTCCGTGCTCCATAGTTACTCAGTGATTTGATACATCTTTTAGTATGCTGATAACATTCTCTTTTTATGCATTTGAGAGGTGTGAGACATGTTTATTTTTGCACTCCAAGGTTCTTAGATTCGAAGATATTTTACAAAGGAATTATTTAACTAAGTAAGAAATAAATTCAACTTATAAAATTTATACAACCCATGATGTTGTCACAAATGCGTTGTGACAACATTCATCCGAATTCTTTTCAGATAGTGCTCATGCCAAGAGATTTTCTCAAGGTAGAGAATCTCTCATGGTCTAAAGCTTTTGTAAAAATATCAGCATTCTATTTTTCAGTAGATATATACTCCAACTTAACAATATTTTTCTCTACTAAATCTCTCATAAAATGGTGTCTTATGCTAATGTGCTTTGTGAGTGAGTGTTGTACAAGATTTTTCGAAATGTTAATGGCACTAGTATTATCACAAAAAAATGTAAGTATACCATTCTCAATACCATAGTCACGGAACATCTTGCTTAGCCACAAGAGTTGTGTGCAACAGCTTCCAGCAGCTATATACTCAGATTCTGCAGTGGATTGTGAGACACAATTCTGTTTATTGTTGTGCCATGATACAAGATTATTTTCCATGTAGAAACATCCTCCACTCGTACTCTTTATATCATCTATATCTCCAGCCCAATCAGCATCACTATAGCCTATCAGAATGTTGTTGGTGTCCTTAGTGTACCATATTCCAAGTTCACTTGTTCCTGATACATACTTGATAATCCTCTTCACAACATTCAGGTGAGATTCCTTTGGATTAGCTTGGTACCTAGCACAAACATACACACTGTACATAATATCTGGTCTACTAGAGGTTAAATACAATAAACTACCTATCATGGATCTGTAAAGTGTTGGATCAACATCTTTTCCAGCACTGTCTTTGCAAAGTTTCAAAGTAGATCCCATAGGAGTTTTCATCGGTTTTGAATTCTCAAGACCAAATATTTTAACTAAGTTCTTAGCATACTTACTCTGGGAGAAGAAAATACCATCACTGCATTGTGTGATTTGAAGACCTAAAAAGTAATTCAAGTCTCCAACCATACTCATTTCAAATGTTGCAGTTATTGCCTCAACAAATTACTCAACATTTTATCACAAGTAGAACCGAACACAATGTCATCAACATATATTTGAGCAATAAGTATATCATCTTCAGTGTGCTTAATGAACAAAGTTCTATCTGCCTCTCCTCTAATAAAACCATATTCCAAAAGAAAGTCAATAAGCCTACCATACCATGCTCTAGGAGCTTGTTTAAGACCATACAAAGCTTTCTTAAGTTTATATACATGATCAGGATACTGTGGATCTTCAAATCATATAGGTTGTTCAACATATGCTTCTTCATTCAATGTGCCATTTAGAAATGCAGCTTTTACATCCATTTGATGAAGTTTAATATCAATAAAACATACAATTGCTAACAATAATCTAATAGATTCTATCCTAGCAACTGGTGCAAAAGTTTCGTCAAAATCAACTCCTTCAACTTGGGTGTAACCTTGTGCTACTAACCTAGCCTTGTTCCTAACAATATTACTAGATTCATCAGTTTTATTCTTAAATATCCACTTTGTTCCAATGACATTAGTATGACTAGGTCTTGGAACAAGTGTCCACACTTCATTTCTTTCAAACCGACCAAGTTCTTCATGCATAACATTAATCCAGTTTTCATCAGTTAAGGGTTCTTTAACACTCTTAGGTTCAATTTCAGATAAATAGCATTCAACATTTACAACATTACACATAGAAGACATGGATATTGTTCTTACCACATCTACCTTATTTGATCTTACTCTTCCTCTTGTTTGCACTCCAACTGTAGCATCACCTATGATCTGGTCAGAAGGATGACTTTTACCAATTCTTGAAGAAGGATTCGTTTTGGGAACACACTAATCATTTTGTAAGATTACAACTGACTGTTCTGTAGATGTTGACCCGGATGTGTTAACATTCGGTGCAACATTTTCAGACTTCAGTGTATTCTCAGAATTAACAGTGACTTGTGATACATCTTCTTCATCTTTGTCATCTGTAAGACCTTTATCATCATCAAACACAACATTAACAGATTCTTGAACAGTGTTAGTCCTAAGGTTATACACTCTATAAGCTTTACTATTTCTAGAATAGCCTAAAAAGAAACCTTTATCACTTTTAGAATCAAACTTATGAAGTTGATCCCTATCATTCAGAATATAACACACACAACCGAATACATGAAAATATTTCACATTTGGTTTTCTGTTGTTCAAAATCTCATAAGGTGTTTGATTTGTGCCAGAACGAATATAAACCCTATTAATAATATGACATGTAGTGTTCAATGCTTCACCCCAAAATTTCTTAGCAAGACTTTTGGATGTAAGCATGACTCTAGCCATTTCTTGTAAAGTTCTATTCTTTATTTCAACAATTCCATTTTGTTGTGGGATTTTAGGAGAAGAATATTTTTGTAAAATACCATTTTTATCACAAAAATCATTGAACATGATGTTTTCAAATTCCCTACTGTAGATGTTGTTAACTCTTAAATGCTTTAACATTATCAACAACATATTAATTTGACCTTCCTTGATTTATTCTAAGTCATTTCTGAAATGTTACATTAAATGTTGTACTAAATGCTCTCACATTCAGGAACGATTCTAGAAGCTTCTACAAGAGTATGGAACCTGGAAGATTCCAGAAGGTTGGAGAAGGTGCTAGAAGGCCTTGGAGCATTGTAGAACGGCCTGGAAGATGGCAGAATGTTCTAGAAAGATCATGGAGGTTGAGGTCCTAAAAAATAGGATCTCATAATGGAAGGATCTAGAAGCTGTGTATTTCTCTATAAATACCGCCAGAGCCTCTCATTTCAAAGCATGCACTACTCGAGTAACACCTCCTTGAGCGTTCAACCCTAGTTAGGAGTTATGGCCAGTAGTTGTATCATTTAACGTACGCCGAGGGATACCACACCTTCCAGTGTACTTAGTTCTAGTCTTGAATCGAGTGAGAGTGAATCACAGATTAGATTAGTTCTTTAGACAGTGTTTTTACACTTAAGTCTGTTTGCGGATTCAGGCACCTACCTCGATTGTAGTTTCTGTTTGTGGAATGTTGAAGTAATTGCTGAGACATTTCACACGACACTTTTTGTATAACTTAGGAACTAAGTTACTTTTCGCCGTAAGGCTTAGCATAGGTTTTGTTATTAATAAAATCTATGTTAAAAATTATTCCATTGTGTTCGTATTGTGTTTTAGTGTTTTAGACTTCCGCTGTGTACTGTGTTTACTTTTCACATTCTGTTAGAGTTAATGCTACACTAATTGTCACAACATTAGTGTAACATTGTTCTGTTTTTACTTAAACACTAGATACCATCCCCCCACACACTTACAGTTGGTATCAGAGCCGATACCTAACGACACTAGGTTTAGATCCTTGCTTAAAGTGTGTTTTAGTTTATGTTAGCAATGGAAACACATCACATATCCACTACACTTAGGCACCCGAACATATTATTCATATTTTAAGCCTAAGTTGTGCATGTATATCAAGTCGATTGATGAACGTGCTTGGAGGACTGTACTTACAGGTTATGATGTACCAAAGATCCAAATCAACACATCAACACCCCACCAGAAAGAAGAAAAAGTCAATTTCAACCAAGGTTATCAAAAAGGTGAAGGTAAACCAAGGTATGATCTTTAATATAGAAAATCAGTTCAATGCATGTTCTGAATATGGTCTTTATGAAAATTAATGTGCCAATACTAGACTTATGCAAAAACTGAATTTTAGTACTACCTTATATGATGAATCAGATGATGAACTTGATGAATCAAAAGATGTTGAATTTACTTTTCATACCAAGATTGATTATGATGATTCTTTAGATGATAATCTGGATGATACAGATTCTGATGTTGCACCTAATGTCATAACATTTATGGTAACATCAAAACAGAGTCACCCAGATTTGAATTGTTTTAATGGGTTTGTTGATGATGCAGGCATAAGGATTGATGATCACAAGTACCAAAAGTTGTTGGATGATTGTAACTCTCAGAAACTCACTCTTAATTCTTTGAACAAAGAGAATGAGAATCTGAAAGGAACAATTACCAAGCTAGAAGTCATACATTCCAGAAGAGATTTTTGAAATTGGTAAACTGAAGGAGAAATTGATCACCTCTACTTTAAGTTTCATAAAATTTTCTATGAGTGCTTCTGATATATGTTATAGCTATTGGTAAATCCGATAATTGTGGTATACGTTATGATAGTGAAATTGCTTCTATTTCTAAGAATTTTGAATATACTGTGAAGTTTGTGAAGGCAAATGTTAAAACATCTGTTGTAACATCTGCACAAACAGATTCTCACAAAGTCAAAAAAACATTGAAAAGAAGTTTGTATGTCATTATTTTTCGAAAATTGATCATATCTGTCCTTACTGCATGTAAATGTTTGATGATTTGAGATATGAGAAAATGTTAACTAAAATGATGTCACATCCTATGAAACAATTTCTGAAATCTGCATGAAAATCTGATGTTACTTGTAATGCTGTTCACACATCCTTGAAAGCATGTTTACTTGGTCAATGGTATTTTTTATAGTTGTTGTTCTAGACATATGACAGTACAAATTGACTACTTATCTGATTATGTGACCTTGAATGATGGTAATGTTACATATGGTGGTGGATCAAAAGGAAAGATAATAGGAAAAGAAACTTTAAATGTTGAAGGTTTTCCTAAGCTCAAAAATGTTTTACATTTTGATGGATTGCTTGCTGATTTGATTGGTATTAGTCAACTTTGTGACGATAATTTGCATGTAAAATTTGACAAAGAATCATGTGTATGTTCTTAATAAAGATGAAAATTGTCTAGGGCAGTAGATAATTGTTATCTTATTGGAATAAATGTGTGTAATTTGTCAAAGAATGATGAAAATATCTTATTGCATCAAAAAATTGGGACATGCACATTATAGATCAGTGAAGAGACTAATCAAAGTCGATGCAGTGAAAATGATTACCAAAACAGAAGTTTCGGAGTACTACTGTATGTGGACCATGCCAGAAAGGTAAGCAGGTACGAGTGTTGCATAAAATGCTGTCACATTGTTCTACACATCAATGTTTCGAATTGTTTTGCACATGAATTTTATTGGTCCTATGAAAACTGAAAGCATTGGAGGCAAAATATATTCATTTGTTGTGGTAGATGATTTTTCTAGATTTACCTAGATTGAGTTTTTAAGAGATATATCTGAAACATTAATTTGCTGCATTTAAAATTCTTTACAAAAGGTTCAAAACTGTGTTTAACTTGAAAGTTAGCCGTATTAGAACTGATCATGCATGGTAGAGAATTTGAAAACAACATGTTTAATGATTTTTGTGATAAAAATGGTATTTTGCAAGAATATTCATCTCCTAAAACTCCACAACGGAATGTCTTTGCTGAAAGAAAGAATATAATTCTACAAGAAATGGCAAGAGTCATGCTTTTATCTAAAAGTCTTTCTAAAAGATTTTGGGTTGAAGCATTGAATACAACATGTCATATTATTAATAGAGTTTATATTCGATCTGGTACAATCAAACACCTTATGAGATTCTGAATGTTAGAAAACCAAGTGTGAAATATTTTCATGTATTTGGTTGTGTGTGTTATATTCTAAATGATAGGGATCAACTTCACAAGTTTGATTCTAAAAGTGTAAGGTTTCTTTTTAGGCTATTCTAGAAATAGTAAAGCTTATAGAGTTTACAACCTTAGGACTAACACTGTTCAAGAATCTGTTAATGTTGTGTTTGATGATGATAAAGGTCTTACAGATGACAAAGATGAAGAAGATGTATCACAACTCACTGACAATTCTGAGAATACACTGAAACCTGAAAATGCTGCACCAAATGCTAACACATCTGGAGCAACATCTACAGAACAGTCAGTTGTAATTTCACAGAATGATCAGTATGTTCCCAAAATGAATCCTTCTTCAAGAATAGGTAAAAGTCATCCTTCTGACCAGATCATAGGTGATGCTACAGTTGGAGTGCAAACAAGAGGAAGAGTAAGATCAAATAAGGTAGATGTGGTAAGAACAATATGCATGTCTTCTATTTTCAATGTTGTTAATGCAGAGTGTTACTATTCTGAAATTGAACCTAAAAATGTGAATGAGGCATTAACTGATGAAAATTGGATTAATGTTATTCATGAAGAACTTGGTCAGTTTGAAAGATTTGAAGTATAAACACTTGTTTCAAGACCTAGTCATACTAATGTCATTGGAACAAAGTTGATTTATAAGAATAAAACTGATGAGTTTGATAACATTTTTTTAGGATTGAGACTAGATTAGTTGCAGAAGGTTACACCCAAGTTGAGGTTATTGATTTTGATGAAACTTTTGCACATGTTGCTAGGATAGAATCTATTAGATGATTGCTAGCAATTGCATGTTTTATTGGCATTAAACTTGTTCAAATGGATGTATAAACTACATTTCTAAATGACATTTTGATTGAAGAAGCATATGTTGAACAACTTAAAGAATTTGAAGATCCACAATACCCTGATTGTTTTGTTAGAGGAGAAACTGATATAACTTTGTTCATTAAGCACACTGGAGAAGATTTACTTATTGCTCAAATATATGTTGATGACATTGTGTTTGGTTTAACTCGTGATAACATGTTAACCAATTTGTTAAAGCAATGACTGCAACATTTGAGATGAGTATGGTTGGAGACTTGAATTGCTTTTTAGGTCTTCAAATGAAGCAATGTAAGGATGGTATATTCTTCTCTCAAGGTAAGTATGCTATGAACTTGGTTAAAATGTTTGGTTTTGAAAGTTAAAAAGTAATGAAAACTTCTATGAGATCTATTTTGGTTCTTTGCAAAGACGGTGCTGGAAAAGATTTTCATCCAACATAATATAGATCCATGATAGGAAGTTTACTTTATCTAACCTCTAATAGACCAGATATTATGTACAATGTTAGTGTTTTTGTTTGTGTTAGGTACCAAACTAATCCAAAGGAATCTCACCTGAATGTTTTGAAGAGAATTATCAAGTTTGATACAGGTACAAGTGAACTTGGGATATGGTACACTAAGGACACCAACAACACTTTGATTGGATACAGTGATGCGGATTGAGCATGAGATATAGACGACATAAAGAGTAAGAGTAGAGGATGTTTCTACATGGGAAACAATCTTGTGGTTAAGCAAGATGTTTCATGCCTATGAAATTGAAATTGATATCCTTACAATTTTCTGTGATAATATGAGTGCATAAACATTTCTAAAGATTCAGTACAACACTCACTCACTAAACACATTTGCATTAGGCATTATTTTATGAGAGATTTAGTGGAGAAGAACATGGTGAAGTTGGAATACGTACCTACTGAAAATCATAATGATGATATATTTACTAAGGTCTTGACCTTGAGATATTCTCATCTTTGAGGAAATCTCTTGGTATGTGTAGTATCTGAATAATTCTGGATGGATAGTGTCATAAATGTCTTAGCTTTTGGGACAACATCGTAAGGTTGTATAGCTGTTATAGATTTAATTTATTTCCTATTTTCGTTGAATAATTCCTTTGTAAAATATTCTTGAATCTAAAATTTGTTGTGCAAAAATAAACATGTCTTACACCTCTCAAATGCATAAAAAATAGAATGTTATTAGCATACTAAAAGATGTACCAAATCACTGAGTAACTATGGAGCACGGAGTTCGCTACTACGATGTCTTCTTTTCAAAAGGTGATATTTGGTAAAAACATCAAGAGGTTTGTAATCCATTAAGTAAGTATGGGGCACGGAGTTCGCTACTACGATGTACTCTACAGGAACAATGGATCAATACAAATTAGATGCTATAACACAAAAAGAAAAAATATGGTGCAACACAAATGAAGTAAATTCATGTAAAAACCGTGTTGAGGTGTATGTAACAGTTTTGAGCATAACATTAGATGATTCGATTATATTTTTATAAGTAGTAATTATTTGATTATTTGTGGAAATTTATTTTATTTATTTCTGATTATACTAACCTACATCCTTGTTTTATTTCAGATTATACACATTTAAATGTTAAATATTCTAGAATGTTCTTAATTTAATTAATTATTTAATTATGATTTTACCCACTACTTGACCATGATCTATTTTTGTGGCTAAGTTTATGGAGTATTATCGAATTTCATCTAGAAACTTCCTTAGTTGGTTTTTATTTTTTACACGTATTACTTCCAACTATGCATTCTCTCTTATATACTTCTCATAACATGATATACTAAGCATTGCATTTTTTCGAGTGATTTGAGTATTGCATTTTAAGATTTGCTAAAGCCTTATTTGTCTCGGTTATTGTGATTATCATTTCTATTTTTTGGTGCTTAAATGACAGGAAACTACCTCACCACACTCAAACTCCTACGAAACCGTCATCTACATCTCTCTCCAATCTTAATAGTTTCGCTTTCATGGCCGCTTACACCAAAAACTCACCAACTGCTACAAGAAAAGCTGAAACACTTACCCAGACAACTCCAGTTACACCCATTCCTACAATTGTTCACATTCCACTCGATTCGACCCTTAACGAGCTGAACCAAGCTGTTGAGAATATGTCTCAATCGAATGTGAATTCTGAGAATCTATTTCTACTGATTGGAAATATGACCATTGACATTTCTCATTACTGAAAACCCAAAAACTCACCACTACACTTGGTTCGTTCACCTCATAAAAGCCCCAATTTCCAAGTCCTAATACTGAAACAGAGGAAAACGCCTCGATAGCTTCCTCTCTGGGGGAGAGTGAAAAGGAAATTGATGATTTTCCTGTTGCTGAGCAGAACGAGTCTACAAATGCTGAGACATCCGATTCTGAGGACGCTCAAATGAAGGAGGTCGACGCAAATGCTAACTCAGGTTAAACTAACTCTTATCTTTCTATACTGATGAATTTGAATAGATTCCATTTAGGAAGATCGTTAAGAAAGAAAAGAGAAAAGATTAGCACATGTTCAACAAAGGAGATCCGGCTTTGTGTTCACAAGAGTTTATTACTCTAACTCACCGAGGAGACAGAAGAAAGAAAGTAGTGTTGATGATGAACCGATTCAAGGTGTTTTCTTAATCGGAGGAAGAAAATGTGGTTACTGAGAAACGAGTCAAAAGGAAGTATAATCCAAAGGGAAAGAAGGTTGCTGCTAAACGAGACTTGCCCAAAGGAATTGAAAATTCTGTTGGGATATAAATTCATCCTAAGCCCCACTTGATGTTAGAATAGTTTTGATGGCCAAAACACTTAGAGTTTATAAATGTAATAGGATCAGCTGACTTGTATAGAACAGCTTAGACTAGTCTTGTGTGATCAACTGTATTGATATCAGCTGGTCAGCACAGTCCTGGCTTACATGCCTATCCTCAAGATGAGAAGAGTAGAAGACATGAAGACTAGAAGATCCTTGAAGACCAGATAAGTTAAGGTACTTGTATACCTACCTATCTGATGGAGTCCCAGATTGAAGATGGCCTAAAAGCAGTACAAAGAATTTCCAGATCAGAAGAGTGTTACTCGTCTGATATCAGAAGACAGAAGACCTAAGGCCAGAAGAGTAGTCAGAAGTACAGATCAGAAGACTATGTGCTCTTCCAGGACTCGGCTGATTCCCAAGTCATCTTGCAATTCAAACGAAGACCTACCTTATTTAGAAGATTGACATGATCCCAGGATTGAAGCAATCAAGCGGCTGGAATCAAGGAATCAAGCTATTTTGGAAAGATTGCTCAAACGGCTAGTTGCAACCAATCTCCATTATAAATACAAGAGGATGAGAAATCACAAAAAGAAGAAGTCACAAGAGAGAATTCAACAAGCCAAGCAAGCAATCAAAGCTAAAGCCATACAGTTCTAAGAATTCTCAAAAGAGCCAGAAACCATTAGATTATCTATAGCTCTTAAGTGATTTCTATCCAACCCTTAAGAACCTGAAACCTGTTCATATTGTATATCAATTGTTTTAGGCATAGTGGTTAAGCAAATTATAAGCTTGAACCATTAGTTGGATACACCTCAAAAACCCCAAACCCTCACCGAAAGGTTAAAGTTTTTGAAACCCCTTAAAGTGCAAGTGCTTACAATCACTTGTGGAGACCGTAGCTGTTAGGACGGCTCAGATCTCAAAGTCCTAACCTTGGGACTATAAAGGTCAAGACCCTTGTAATTTGTGGAAATTAAAGGGATTAAACATCACGTTAGGACGTGAGAGTGGACGTAGGAACGTATATCCGAACCACTATAAATCCGGTGTTATTTACTTTCTGCACTTTACATTTCTGCCTTTACATTCATTATTATATAGTGCATACTGTGATTTCAACACTCTTCAAAACAAGGCCATAACTTTCAAACCAGCATCAGCTGAGTATTTTCATTAAGTAAAACAAGTTACAAGAACGAGTCTAAACCAGGGCCACCATAATTCCGCAAATAACCTCCCCAGTCAGATCACTATAGTCATCTGGACCAGCAGACTTGCAGTCCAGTTGACATAGCAATCAGAAGAGGTTCCCAACTCTGTTTGAAAAAGTTTTAAAGTCTATTCACCCCTCCCCTCTAGACTTTAAACCCATTCACTACTCGTTCAGGGACCAACAAGTGGTATTAGAGCAGTGGTTCTAACGGACTACTGTCTCTAGATTATCAGAAGACTTGAGGGAGTCTTTCTGTAGTCCTCTTGAACAGATCTTTTTGGAAAACTTGTTTTTGAAAACTCATACAGCATGAGTGCTAACATGCGTAAGTTGCCTAAGTTTTCAGTTGAGGATTATGATTACTGGAAGATCAGGATGAGGAAGAATCTCACATCAGTCCACTACAAGATGTGGTCAGTAATCACTGAAGGCCCAATCACCATCATGACAGTCAACACTGCAAATGGTGATCCAGAAGTCCCAGTTGGAGAACTGGTTCCCAAGCCCATGAGGGATCTCACACCAGAAGAGATGAAGCAATCAAACCTTGATAGCATTGCTCAAGATTACATAATGAAAACTCTTCTAAATGAGTACATTGCAAAGGTCATCCACTGTGAGTCAGCCAGAGAGATGTGGGAGGCATTGGCACTCCTCTGTGAAGGAACTGAGCTGATCAAGGAAAGCAAATTGTCAACAGCAGTCAAGAAGTTTGAACACCTCAAGATGCATCCAGGAGAAACTATTGATCAGCTGGACAATAGATGTACAAAGATCATAAATGAGATTGAATCTCTAAGCAAGAAGTATACAAATAGAGAGAAAAACTTGAAGATCTTGGACTCTTTACCCAAGAGATGGAAACTCAAGAAGACCATCATCAAAGATACTCAAGATATCAAGAAGTGGTCTACTCAAACTCTATTTCAGAACCTAAAAGCTCATGAATATGACCTTGACAGAGAAGAAAACTCAGGAAGTGATGAGTCAAATGCAGCCCCATCTACCTCCAAGACTGTAGCCTTCAAGGCAGCCAATACAAAAGCTGCAAGTACCTCATCTGGCAAGGCCTCTCTGAAAACAGAAGACTGTGAAGGATCAGACATGAGTCTAAAGGAACAAATGGCTCTTATGATCAAGAGATTCGAAAGGATGAACACTCTCAACAGCAAATATAGAAAATTCTATAGAAACTACAAAGATAGAAGAGCAAGTTCACCCTCCAGAGGTTCCAGAGAAAGAACACCAGAAAGACATCCTAGAAAGGATGTGGAGTCATCTGACAGCCGAGGATCTAGAAGAAGAGATGCCACTCCTCCAAGGAAAGGCAACTCAAATCAGAAACCTGGATCATGCTTCAACTGTCGTAAACCAGGACACTATGTCTATGAATGTCCTGAGCTGGATTTGGATGACAAAGAAGAAAGAAGGCCAAGAAGAACTTCAGACAAGAAAGCTATGGTGACTGAAGAATCTGAATATCAAAGTGATGAACTCCCTACATCACCAGACTGCCAAATCTTCTCAGATGATTCAGATGACCTAGCTATGATGGCCATAGGTGAAAATGAGGTAAACTCCTATACTACTACTTTCCATTCACCTATTTTTTCACAATCAGATGAGATAAACTCATCTGAAGGCGAATCAGAAGACACCTATTATCAATCTTTAAGAAAAGTAAAAGGTGATCTGGATATTGCCACTAGAGCTTTTATAGAAGTGGAAGAGGAGAATAAGGATCTAAGGAAAGAAATTGCTAAGTTGAAAAAGGTTAAGTTTGATAACACTCCTGAGCTGGCCACAATGAATGAAAGATTGACCAGAGAAGTGGAGCTTCTTAAGGAAGAAAATACCACAATAACTCAGTTGTATGAGGGGATGTTACAAACTCAAGCTTTAGAAACTAAGGAACTTCGTTCACTACAATCCAAATTCGATGACCTCTTCCAAGCACACAAGCTCTTAGAAAAGGAGAAGGAATGCCTAAATCAAAAGATATCAGAGTTCAATAAAGCCTCTACTACTATTGAAAGTATCTCTGAGTATTATAGATAAAATGGCAATAAGGTGGGTTTTGGCTATGAACTCAACCCATCTACATCCTCTCCGGCTGGGGGTAGTACACCTAACAAGTGCACTACTCAGACACATGAAAAGGGTGAGTGTTCTAAACACAATGAACCTAATATGAACCAAAAGGCATCTGTACCAGCTAAGGCTAACTATCCCAAAACCAAAAATGGTAAAGGACAAGCTAACCCCAAGCCTGTATAGAGGAACAGCAAACAGCCTAGACCATCTCGGCTGAGACAGTCTCAGCTGTATGCTGCTCCAACCAAGAAGAAGAAGTCTTCTTCAAACAAATCTGTTCTCTTTGCACCCCCTATCTCTTATGATATTGTGAGAACAGAAGAGTATGGTCCATATAATCGTGTGCATCGACCAGCTAATGCACCCAGGCCGAATGTAACTAGTCAAAAGATCATGTATGTACACTCCTATAAAGGGAAACCATTTGACTATTACTTAGCTGACACTAAGGACAAATCAGATCAGTCCAAGGTGCTGACTGGTAAGATTTGGTTCTGTGATGCCCGAGGGAAATAACTCAAGTGCTCAAGGTTGTTCAAACGACCAATGTATATGTGGGTTCCCAAGGGTAGTACTAACACCCAAGGACCCAAAACAAAATGGGTACCTAAGACTTAACTTTTCTAGCAGGAAAGGAGGGACCTATACAGAAGAGGAGGTCTAGCAGGAGAAACTTGGTACATAGATAGTGGATGCTCAACTCACATGACAGGAACCAAAGCCCTGCTGACCAACTACATAGAAAAGAAAGGTCCAAAAGTCTTCTTTGGTGATAACGCGCATGGTAACACAAAAGGATATGGCACCCTTAAAAATGGTGACATTGAGGTACATGATGTATCATATGTAGAAGGTCTTAAGTTTAATTTATTATCTGTTTCTCACTTTTGTGACACTGGTTACTCAGTCAAATTCTCTAAAGATGACTGTCTCATAAGTGATAAGAGAACAAAACAAAACCTTCTAACAGGATCTAGAAAGGGAAGTATGTATCTTGCAAATTGGAACAGCTGTCCTAAGGATACATGTCTGCTTGTGAAGAGCCCTAAAGATGTCAGCTGGCTATGGCACAAACGTCTTAGTCATCTGAACTTTAAGACTATGAACAATTTAGCAAGGGAATCCTTAGTTGATGGTCTGCCTAATGAACTCTACTGTAAAGATCAGGTGTGTGATGCATGTCAACAAGGAAAGCAAACAAAGGTCTCCTTCAAGACCAAGAAGACAGCATCAACCAGCAGAGTTCTTGAACTGCTTCACATGGATCTCTTTGGACCAATCACTCCAACCACTCTAACAGGGAGGAAGTACACTCTTATTGTTGTAGATGATTATTCCAAGTTTACTTGGGTTATCTTCTTATACAAGAAGAGTGAAACACAGCAGAAGCTCCCTGAACTATTGAAGAGGATCCAAGTAGAGAAAGGAGAACCAATTGTGAAAATTAGAAGTGACAAAGGCACTGAATTCATTAACTCTTATATTATTGCCTATTGTACTTCTAATGGTATTCAGCATGAGACAAGTGCAGCAAGAACACCACAACAGAATGGTGTAGCTGAAAGAAGAGTCAGAACACTCAAAGAAGCTGCCAGAACACTCCTTGCTGAATTCTCCACTCCCAAGAAGCTATGGGCAGAAGCCATCAACACAGCTTGTCACACTCAAAACAGGTCAGGTATTCATAAAATACATGAGAAAAACCCATATGAACTATGGAAAGGAAGAAAACCTAGAGTATCTTACTTTCATATATTTGGTTGTAAGTGTTTCATTCACAACAATGGGAAGAGTAAGTTGAATGCTTTTGATGCCAAAGCAGATGAGGGGATATTTTTAGGATACTCCTCAACTAGCAAAGCATTTAGAGTACTCAACAAACGAACCCTTCTTGTGGAAGAAACACCTCATGTTGTTTTTGATGAATCTTGTGAAAAGAATGCAGTAGAAACAAACTCAGCTGCAGATCAGATGAGACATCTAGTGATCAAGTCCAAACCAGATGAGTTCATTGAAGTCAATGAACCTTTCCCTGAAGAACCAGAGGAGGATAAGCCTCATAGACCTGTCACTAGATCTCAAACTCAAGCAGGACAAGCTGACCAGAATCAAGATGCACCAATCCCAAATGCCAGGGGGAATGATCTCTTTGACACTCAAGATACAGATGATGATCGACCTAACCAAGTCAACCCTCCTGATGGCACTAGATCAGATGAGAATCCAAGCTCATCCAATGCAGATACTCCTGTGAGGCATACATGGAGAAACAACCATCCATCAAACCTCATCTTAGGAGGAGCTGACTCAGGTGTCAAGACAAGAAGACAACTGAATCAGAACTCACAATCATCTATGTTCTGCTGGTGTGCTTTCCTATCCAACATTGAACCAGCTGACATAGAAGAAGCAATGACAGATAGCAATTGGATCACTGCTATGCAAGAAGAACTAAACCAATTCGAAAGAAATGAAGTCTGGGAATTGGTAGATCGTCCTGAAAACCACAATGTAGTAGGAACAAAGTGGGTATTCAAGAACAAGAAGGACGAAAATGATGTGATAACTAGAAATAAGGCTAGGCTAGTTGCAAAAGGATACTCTCAATCTGAAGGGATTGACTATGATGAAACCTTTGCTCCAGTAGCCAGATTAGAAGCCATACGACTGTTTCTAGCTTATGCATCATATATGGGCTTCAAGGTATATCAAATGGATGTCAAGAGTGCTTTTCTAAATGGTATTCTGGTAGAAGAAGTATATGTAGAGCAGCCTCCAGGTTTTGAAAAAGGTGATCAAGTATATCAACTGAAGAAGGCTCTCTATGGTCTAAAACAAGCCCCTAGAGCTTGGTATGACACATTGTCACAATTCCTACTTGACAATGGATATACAAAAGGCAAAGTGGATAGAACTCTTTTCAGAATACAAGAAGGAGAAGACATCCTAATGGTGCAAATATATGTAGATGATATTATATTTGGATCACCCAATCAAGAGATGTGCAAGAAGTTCTCTGAACTTATGCAAGGAAAGTTTGAAATGAGCATGATGGGTGAGATGAATTATTTTCTAGGACTTCAAGTCAAGCAGAGTTCAGAAGGGATCTTCATCAACCAGTCCAAGTATACCAAGAGCCTATTAGAAAGATTCAAAGCCCTACAAAGCAAGACTGCAAGGATTCCAATGATGACATCTTTCAAAATGGAACCAGATGAGTCTGGAAAGGCAGTTGATCAAGCTGAATATAGAGCACTGATTGGATCTCTACTATATCTTACAGCTAGCAGACCAGACATAACATTTGATGTAGGAGTATGTGCTAGGTTTCAAGCAAACCCAAAGCAAAGTCATCTAGAAGCAGCAAGGAAGATTCTCAAGTACCTAAAAGGAACAGTCAACCTAGGACTATGGTACCCTGCTGATGATAACCTAGAATTGAGTGGCTATTCTGACTCAGACTATGGAGGATGTAGAATTGATAGGAAATCCACATCTGGAACCTGTCAATTTCTAGGCAACAAGCTGATATCATGGTTCTCTAAGAAGCAAACCTCAGTTGCAACCTCCACCACTGAAGCAGAATACATGGCAGCTGGTAGTTGTTGTAGTCAGCTGCTCTGGCTAGTTCAACAACTCAAGGATTACAATGTAGAGGCAAGAGAAGTCCCTATTTATTGTGATAGCAGCAGTGCCATTGCCATCACTCAAAATCCAGTCCTCCACACAAGGTGCAAGCATGTCGACATTCGACACCACTTCATAAGAGACCACCTTGAAAAGAAGGACATCAAGATGGAGAAAATTCACACAGATATCCAAAGAGCAGACATCTTGACTAAGCCCCTAGCTGAAGAAAGGTTCAAAACCCTATGTTACAGCTGAAAACCTCAGCTGACCCAAGTGCAGCAGACTAGGAGGATCAGATGAGGTGAATAGACACCCTCATCTTCAGGTAAGTTCTTTCCCAATGAAGACAAATAAAGCTGAGGGAAAACTTAGAGTCATCTAATCAAGGGGGAATCAATGATACCTTAAGAATCCTTGATGAAATACTCTAAAATCTGCATTGCATATCATATATATATATATACAGCAGACTTGAACAAAGTTATTTGAGTTCTGTACTATAAGCAATGTATACTATGTATAATAATAAACTATTCTTCATAAAATACTTTATTTATATACATACATACAGTATACTATTGAGTTATACTTGGTTGGATTAATACACCATCCTCACCGACTCAACAGTATGCATGCACTGTACGGATTTCAAATAACTCTTGCTCAAAAGTTTATAATTTCTGCATTCCATAAGATAAAGTCTGAATATCTTTAAATGTGAACCCTTAGATCAAGAATCTCATTGTTGATCTAAAGAAGTAACTTTTCAGAAATTCAGACCTCTCAACTCTATAGTTTTGTTATCTTTCACTCCACTACCTCATTTCTACCCCTATAAAAGGAGGAAGTTATGAGAACACCTAAGAACACAAATCACTAACTATCTTTTCCTGTTTCAGGGATGGAGACAATCGAAAGAAGAGATGGAATGGAGATCATCCTTCAACCAAGGTCTTGGGTGAAGGAGATGAAGATTTGTCCAGAAGATAAAGATGATGCGGATCAGCACACTTGGCTTACTCAACACAAGTATGCCTATGAAAACTAGAGGAAAGAGAGACGTCCTTATTGAAAACTAGAGGAAAGAGAGATGGGGAAGATAAAGTAGCAAGCAAGCAGAGCTTCTTCTCCAGGGGGAAGTTCCACATGGAGAGCGTGTTATCAAAAGCTACTGTGTCTAAACAGAACATGAAGGCTAAGTCCATGGCCCTCTCTTCAGACTCCATTGAAGCCTCTTCCAATCTTCCTTCTCTTTCAAGAGTAGCGAAGAAATTCAAAAAGGACACATTTGATGCTACAACCCATCTGATGATGAGGAACATCAGATGGTAAGGGCAACCTGAACCAGTGGGATATCATCCAGGCTGATCATCATATTGATTTGATGGTCCTACATGGTTCAGAGATCGAGCTGGAAGATCCATCAAACCAGGTTGGATCACCACTCACAATAAAGCTGGAAGATTCATCATCCAGGTTGGATCATCACAGCAACAACGAAGGATCCACCAAGACAGGTTGGACCTTCAAAACCCAGAAGATTTACTCAGCAAATCTCAATCCTCCACTCAGCTGATCAGAAGACCAACTCAGCTGACCAGAAGACTTTCAAGGAAAATCAGCAGACCTCTTGAAGAAATCAGAAGACCTCACTCTGCTGACCAGATCATTTGATTTTAGAGTTCAATGACTATCTTTGATCATGTAATTCATTCTAGATTATTCCTGAATGTAATTAAGCAAATTGGCCTATATAAGGAATGCAATTCACTTATAAAAAACGGCCTTGATGATCAATTCTTGCCACAAAATTAGTCACAGCGGCTATTTTTGGTAATGATGTCATTAATACTCAATTACCAAATTGCCAGCAAATCAACTGTTGCCACATGGCAAATTCAGCCGACAAATTTAAAGGAAGGCCCGAAATCAAAGAAGGAAAATCTTGGGCTCTACTCCACAATTAAACCCAAATCTGACCGTTAGATCAAGATTTGTTGGAGTATATATACACACCCTTAAACCTCTTCCAAACCCTTTCGCTCACAATACCCTATTGCTTTCAATACTCTCTCGTTCTGCAAATTTCTTTCAAGCTCTCAAAAACCTAACACTCGAAATATACTATGGCAATCATTGAAATTTACGACGAGAAGACCAAGAGCACTGGCACCTTGGATGCTGCAAAGTGGTCCAAGGAAGGGAAGATGTTCACAGAAAATGCTCTGTTTTTCAAGGGCAAACACAAAGCAGAAAACAAGGAGATCCTTCTTCGCTGCATCAACCTCAAACTGCGAGAGTTTCTGGAAGCAGCACCCACCAATGTTTATGAACAAGATGTGCTGGCTTTCTATGCAAACGCTGTGATGAAGGGATCTTATGTCGAAAGTGTCATGGGTGGACACAGGGTCAAGGTAACAAGGGAAATCCTTCAGGAACTTTTCGGTTTATCAAGGGGGAAGATCAATATCTCCAACTATATTATGGGTAAGGAGAAAGAATACATGGAGATGTTCACTGATGGGAGAATCAAGGCTGCTGATGCCTCTGGACTCAAGAAATCCCAATTAGAACCTAAGTTTCAAACCCTGATGGATATAGCAGGCAAGATGCTGCTAGGTAACACTTTCAGCCATGATGCTGTTACCACCTTGAAGGTTAGAGTTATGGCTGCAATCTGGGATCAGATTGATGGAGACTGGCAAGGGCTTTTCTTGGACAGAATTGCTCTTGAAGCCAAGAAGGTGACTTTGGACCTTCAATCAAGAGAATGGAAGGTAACCTCAACTGTCAGCTTTGTCAACAAGCTGAGTATCATCCTTCCAGAAGTACTCCCAAGAAAGTACCAGATGGGACCTCACAAGACCTTCCACATCTCCAAATATTATTTAAGGAAGGACGCTCTTGCTGAGGCAGCAAGGTTGAAAGAAGAGAGGAAGAAGCTGTTAGCTGAAGCATCTTCCAAAGATGTTATTGAAAAGGCAGAAGAGTCCACTCATAACTCTGCTGCTGAAGAAGAAGAGGAGCCATCGAAAGAAGAGGCTCAAAAGAAGGTAGCTGAAGAGGATGATGATGACAATCAGACCTTAGCACAAAGAAGATATCTGATCAGATCAGGGCTCATCTCCCCATCTGATTCAGATGTCACTCCCACTGCCTCTCCTTTGAAAAAGGCAGGTACTTCTAACCCCTCTCTCACTTTCACACCTTCTAAACTATCAAAGGGTCAGAAGAGAAAGAAGAACACTTCTTCTTTCACAAAGAAAGCCAAGAAATCCAGGCTCCCTACTCCAATGAGCATAGCCCCTATTTCATCCTTCAACCCTTCTGATGATACCAACCCATCTGAACCCTCACACACTGATGCCCAAATCCCTGCTGATACTCACACAGCAGAGGAACAAGCCCAGCCTAACCCTGCTGATGTTCAAACAGCAGACAACCAACCTCAGACCACCTCCACACAACCTGCTGATGATCAAACTCAGATTATATCCACAATCCTTGCTGATATTCAAACAGCAAATGTCCAAGATCATCAAGCTCAAACACCTACTGATCTTCAAGAAGAAACTGAACCAGACCAGCAGACCCATAACCCTGCTGATGAACAAATTACTGAAGATCAATCCCAACCTCCTACCCAACAAGAAGAAATCACTTCCCAAATCCCTGCTGATACTCACACAGCAGAGGAAAATGCCCCAACTACCCAAACCCCTACCATCATTGTCCCTTCTGCTCCAGAAGACTTGGCACCAGAAGACCTGGTTCAACCTGGTCCTTCTCAACCTCAGTTCAGAATGGTGCACTACCCCATGTGCCAAACAGAAAAGATAATGAGGATGAAGATAGTCAACCTGCTCAAGACCACCATCCCTGGAGTTGATGAGACTTCAATCCAGTTTGAACAAGTGCTTAGGGTATGCACTTGGATTGAGCTCAGAAGAGATGATGTAGATGACCTTCTTGAGGTCATGGAAGGAATGGGAGGAAAGGAAAACTTCCTCGACTGGGAGATGGAGCAAAAGGAAGTTGCACAAGTTCAATCCTTTGCTCAGCTGCTATCAGATGAGGCACTAACTGCAGTCTGCAACCGGATCCTAGGAGTTTCCACTGCTGATGTCCCTATCCCAGTAGGTTCATCGGATCAGCAGACAGCTGAACAAGCAAAGATGAAGGAATCAGCTGCACCAGCCTTGGTGGAAGACTCAGCTGCACCTGCAGAAGACTCAGCTGCATCAGCTGACAAAGAAGAGATTGCAAAAGAAGTAGTCAGAGTACCAGCTCACTTCAGACCTTCAGACAATCTGACTCACTTCATTGACAATCAAGAGGATGCAGGCAGACGAATCATAACCCATCTGACTAAGGCCACTACCTGCTACCTCAATGAGGAGTACCTATCAGCCGAAGAGAGAGGCAAAGCAATAATTGTTCATCCAAAGCCTCAAGGTACACCCTCTACTTCTACCCCATCTGTTGACCTTACAGCAGACATCTGCTCCCAGGTCAAAGCTGCAATAGACTTGCACTTTGAGAAAGGTTTAGGCCTGCAGCTAGGAAGGTATGTTGAGAAAGCTGCAAGGGAACAGAAGACTCGTCTTCGTGACCAGATTCTTGACATTGAAGACAAGTTTGGTGAAGCACTCCATCAGCAGATAGGAGAATACTTGAGTACCTATCAGAAGTTGTCAGCCGACACCTCCAAAAGGTTTGCTGATCTTTACACTGATGAGATGCACCGCATGGAGACCACCTACAAGACAAGAATTGAGGATGCTGAAGCAAGAGCCACTGAAGGACAAGCTCTTCTTAAAACAGCTGCAGAGGAGAATGAGAAACTGCAGACTCAGCTGAAGGAAACAGCAGCCAAGTTGGAAGCACTTGCAGAAAAGCTCGAAGCTGCCTCCTTCACCAATTCTCTTTCTCATGTCATGGAACACAGTATATCCCACATTATTGCTGTCAACAAGGTCAATGCCATGGCATTGAAACAAACTCTGAAAGTGGAAATCATGAATGCCATGAAGCCTTTTTCGGCTGCACTTGCTGAAGCCAAAAAGGGGGAAGATATGTTGATAAGAGCTCTTGAGAAATCTACTGCACAACATGCTGTAATGGTAGTATCTCAAGATGAGCTGAATGAAACCTTGAGTAGTTTAAAGAGCAAAATCAAGAACAAGCAAGAAAAAGGCAAAGGCAAAGAAATTGCTCAAGAAGACACTCAAGCACCCACTCAAGCTCCTGCCAAGACTCTTCAGATCACTGCTCCTGAAGAACAAGTCCCTGAAAAGAGAATGACAAGGAAAAGAAAGGCAGATGAGCAAGCCCAGACAGCTCAGACCAGCAAGAAATCAACTCCAGCAGAGCCTACTGCAGAACAGAAAGAGGCTCTAGAGTTGAAGAAAAAGAAGTTGCTTGAAGCTCAAGAGCTTAAGCAAAAGAAGCTGAATGATGCGAAGGCAGTCAAAGCCAAATTTGAAAGAAGAATTGCCAAACTCAGGAAAATGATGAAGGACAGAGCAAAAGAAGACAGTGTCCTGGTGTTTGATAGCAATTATGTGGATTACTTAGCCCTTCAAGATGAGCTACCAAGATGGTATCCCCTAAAGAAGAAGTGGCAAATTCAACACCACATAGTAAGGAAATTTGGCCCTCTCCCAACTTATGAAGATGAATTCTTCCAGTTCAATCAGTTCATGAACATTGAAGATCCAGTGTTCTGGGAAGAAATTATCAAGACAGCCAAAGGACTTGAAAACTGCAGAATCTTAACTCCTGAAGAACCCAAATGGGATGCACCCCTTCTGGATTCAGGAAGAGTCAACATGATAGAAATCAAGAAGATTTTGTACAAGATCTATGAAGAGGAGAATGTTACAGATGTACAGCACATGGAAGAAGTTCGAGCTCGTCTGTACCTTGCCTACCGCATTTGAAGATCAGAAGACCTGATGAAGACTAGCTTAGAAATTTAAAGAAACTATTACTTGTAATCTGTAAAAGTTCTATCTATATTCAAGTTCTAGTTCTTTTTGCTTACAAGACAAACTCTCATTGTCTTCATCAGATACTTCAAGTCTTAGCATGATATAAACTCTTATCTTAATTCATTAAGAGCACTTATCAAGTATAGTTTTGGCTTCATCAAAAAGGGGGAAATTGTTGGGATATAAATTCATCCTAAGCCCCACTTGATGTTAGAATAGTTTTGATGGCCAAAACACTTAGAGTTTATAAATGTAATAGGATCAGCTGACTTGTATAGAACAGCTTAGACTAGTCTTGTGTGATCAACTGTATTGATATCAGCTGGTCAGCACAGTCCTGGCTTACATGCCTATCCTCAAGATGAGAAGAGTAGAAGACATGAAGACTAGAAGATCCTTGAAGACCAGATAAGTTAAGGTGCTTGTATACCTACCTATCTGATGGAGTCCCAGATTGAAGATGGCCTAAAAGCAGTACAAAGAATTTCCAGATCAAAAGAGTGTTACTCGTCTGATATCAGAAGACAGAAGACCTAAGGCCAGAAGAGTAGTCAGAAGACTAGAAGTACAGATCAGAAGACTATGTGCTCTTCCAGGACTCGGCTGATTCCCAAGTCATCTTGCAATTCAAACGAAGACCTACCTTATTTAGAAGATTGACATGATCCCAGGATTGAAGCAATCAAGCGGCTGGAATCAAGGAATCAAGCTATTATGGAAAGATTGCTCAAACGGCTAGTCAACTCCAACGGCTAGTTGCAACCAATCTCCATTATAAATACAAGAGGATGAGAAATCACAAAAAGAAGAAGTCACAAGAGAGAATTCAACAAGCCAAGCAAGCAATCAAAGCTAAAGCCATACAGTTCTAAGAATTCTCAAAAGAGCCAGAAACCATTAGATTATCTATAGCTCTTAAGTGATTTCTATCCAACCCTTAAGAACCTGAAACCTGTTCATATTGTATATCAATTGTTTTAGGCATAGTGGTTAAGCAAATTATAAGCTTGAACCATTAGTTGGATACACCTCAAAAACCCCAAACCCTCACCGAAAGGTTAAAGTTTTTGAAACCCCTTAAAGTGCAAGTGCTTACAATCACTAGTGGAGACCGTAGCTGTTAGGACGGCTCAGATCTCAAAGTCCTAACCTTGGGACTATAAAGGTCAAGACCCTTGTAATTTGTGGAAATTAAAGGGATTAAACATCACGTTAGGACGTGAGAGTGGACGTAGGAACGTATATCCGAACCACTATAAATCCGGTGTTATTTACTTTCTGCACTTTACATTTCTGCCTTTACATTCATTATTATATAGTGCATACTGTGATTTCAACACTCTTCAAAACAAGGCCATAACTTTCAAACCAGCATCAGCTGAGTATTTTCATTAAGTAAAACAAGTTACAAGAACGAGTCTAAACCAGGGCCACCATAATTCCGCATATAACCTCCCCAGTCAGATCACTATAGTCATCAGGACCAGCAGACTTGCAGTCCAGTTGACATAGCAATCAGAAGAGGTTCCCAACTCTGTTTGAAAAAGTTTTAAAGTCTATTCACCCCTCCCCTCTAGACTTTAAACCCATTCACTACTCGTTCAGGGACCAACAAATTCTGATCCAGAGGATAATCCCACTGTGCGTAAGATTAAGAAGTTTCTGAGGAAGAATGCTGCATTAAATGCTTAAGCAAGTGCCGCAACACCAGACCCTGATGACAGTAGAAGTGATGATTCTGAGAAAAGCAGTAGTAAGGACTCTGAATCAGCTGAGGAAACAAATTATAAAGGAGATAATTCTGATCCTGATAACAATTCTTAGATTGATAGGTTAGTTGTTAAAATCACTAAGCTATCTTGATGAAAGTTGTTAATGGAAAAGAGAATTAACATTGCTGATTTTCCTGATAATGATTCTGAAACTAATAGGTTTGTTGCTAAAATCACTAAACTATCTAGATAAATGAAAATTGTTAAAGGAAAAGGGAATTAACATTGCTGATTTTGAGAGTAAAGGATTGATACAATTTTTTGGTTGAAAAGAAATTGTTGAAAACTATAACTTTGAGTGATACTTTTGTGTCTTATTGGGTATATGTATTTTGTGCTTGACTTAGGAAGAGTACGGGTAGACGTAGCTCTAAATGATATGGGTATGTACAATTTAGGGGGAGATTAGTTTCACTTACTCTGAAATTGATTATTGATCTCTTAGAGATAGAGCATGTGATTGATGAAGATGAACTTGATTTGAACTTGGTTGCTACCTCTATAACTGGTGGTAGATTAACTAGGTGAAATTTTTTAAGTTTGCTAAAGATTTCACATCTCTATACTCTGTACTCCATAAATTGATTGTCTACAATTGGACACCCTCTACAAATTCCACTAAGGTGAGTAAGGATCAAGCTATATTGTTGTATAAGATGATTTTTGTGTTGAAGAATTTCAATCTGGATTTAACTATTTTCACCACATGCAGTTTATAGTGATATTTCTTATAAAGGGAATTTACCTTACCATTGTTGATATGTTCATACCTCAAGAGGCATGAATTTTTAAACCTAAGGAAACTGAGGTTATTTGAGGCAAGGTACCCTTAATGACTATCTCACCTGATCTGTTACTTGGTGAAAGGATTGTTGATTTGCCCTTGCAAAATTCAGATGGTTCTGATCACAGAGATGCTCTTATTCCAGCTCGACCAGCTCCAGCAAGAACTGAACAGAGAAATGCTACACCGAATGTGAAGCACATTGGTGGTCACATTGGTCAAACTTTTTCTGTTTTCAGATCTTTTATTTTACTTCAACTAAAACGGTTACAGGACTCTATTGATGGCCTTCAGTTCCTTAAAGTCCGTGGTTAGAGACGCTTTATACTACCACAGGGGGAGAAACACCATCAACTTCTGGGGTTCGAAGTGAAGAGCTCCATGGAGATGTACCAGAAGCTGATTGTGTACCTGATGCTATTCATGAAGAGACTGTTGAACCAGATGTTGTAGTTCACTTTGCTACAATGTGAACCAGATGTTGTAGTTCACTTTGCTACAATGTGCACTGTTGTTGAAGAGGAGGATGATTAATTTGCTGATGCTGATAAACGTATGGATGTTCTTTATGACATCTAAACAGGTTATGGTAACAACTGAACAGGTTGATACAAGACAGGGGGAGGGCTGAACATTATAAGTGATTATGTGCAGAAACATGATGCTGCAGCTGTTGATACAACAATATATGTCACTTGTTTAGTTTCTTAAGTATTTGTGCCTTTTATACTTCCCTTGATCTTATGCATTGTTGTTACTGTGTTTAAGTTGATTTACAGAGTTTGTTTTTACTTCCTAGTTGATAGGTTGTCTTTTATTCAACTTGCTTAATTTGTTTGCATTTATGATAATAGATTACTGCGTTTTTATGCTTAAATTGTTTTCTTATTTATCATTATTTGCTTACTGCATGTTGTATAAGTTAGTTGTTTATTGTATTTGTTTTTCCCTAACTTTGCTGTATTTTCAGTTTGCTTAAACTGTTTGCCTTAAGAATTATTCTTATTTGCTTACTGCATCAAGTTTGCTTAAATTGTTTGCCATAAAGAATTATTCTTATTTGCTTACTGCTTGCTGACTTTAGGTCTTTGTTAGTTGTTGTTTGTTTTGTCTTTCTAACTTGCCTTATTATTCAATTTGCTTAAATTGTTTGCTTTGAGGATAATATAGAAGTACACACCTCTCTTTAATTATCATGTGCTTACTGCTTAATGCTTAAATTGTTTGCCTTGATGATAATATAATTCAGAAGTACACTTCTCTTTAATTCTCATTTGCTTACAGCTTATTGTTTAAGTCTTTGTTAGATATTGTTTTTTCACATTTTTTGCTCTGTTTTTATTTTTAGTCTTTGCTCTGTTTGTTTTTCTTTTCTTTGTTATTGCTTTGATTTATTTTGAGTCTTACTTAAGTCTTAGGTTGATCTAGTACATATTCATATATGATTCTCTGATTTAACTTTTGATTTTTGTAAAGTTATATGTTTTTTTTGTAAACAAGTGTACTGTTTATACTTGTTTTGGTTTTGAATAAGATTACTTTGATCTTATGGCACGGATCTTAGTAAAATTATTCTTGATCTTCTTTTGATTTGATCCAACGGTTACAACAGGTATTGTCTTGACTAGTATTTAGCTTTGAAGTTCAACTTACCTAAATACATAATACTGAGTATGTATAGAAATATATGTGCATCAGGTGTGTTGTAGCCGAAAGGTCAAATTGGGGGAGATTGTAGATGTTGTTAACTCTTAAATGCTTTAACATTATCAACAACATCTTAATTTGACCTTCCTTGATTTATTCTAAGTCATTTCTGAAATGTTACATTAAATGTTGTACTAAATGCTCTCACATTCAGGAACGATTCTAGAAGCTTCTACAAGAGTATGGAACCTGGAAGATTCCAGAAGGTTGGAGAAGGTGCTAGAAGGCCTTGGAGCATTGTAGAACGACCTGGAAGATGGCAGAATGTTCTAGAAAGATCATGGAGGTTGAGGTCCTAAAAAATAGGATCTCATAATGGAAGGATCTAGAAGCTGTGTATTTCTCTATAAATACCGCCAGTGCCTCTCATTTCAAAGCATGCACTACTCGAGTAACACCTCCTTGAGCGTTCAACCCTAGTTAGGAGTTATGGCCAGTAGTTGTATCATTTAACGTACGCCGAGGGATACCACACCTTCCAGTGTACTTAGTTCTAGTCTTGAATCGAGTGAGAGTGAATCACAGATTAGATTAGTTCTTTAGACAGTGTTTTTACACTTAAGTCTGTTTGCAGATTCAGGCACCTGCCTCGATTGTAGTTTCTGTTTGTGGAATGTTGAAGTAATTGCTGAGACATTTCACACGACACTTTTTGTATAACTTAGGAACTAAGTTACTTTTCGCCGTAAGGCTTAGCATAGGTTTTGTTATTAATAAAATCTATGTTAAAAATTATTCCATTGTGTTCGTATTGTGTTTTAGTGTTTTAGACTTTCGCTGGTACTGTGTTTACTTTTCACATTCTGTTAGAGTTAATGCTACACTAATTATCACAACATTCAGTGTAACATTGTTCTGTTTTTACTTAAACACTAGATACCATCCCCCCACACACTTTCACCTACCATGATCAGTTCTAATACGACCAACTTTCAAGTTAAACACATTTTTTGAACCTCTTATAAAGAATTTTAAATGCAGCAAATACTTCAGATTTATCTCTCAAAGACTCTACCCAGGTAAATCTAGAAAAATCATCTACCACAACTAAGGAATACCTCTTTCCTCCAATGCTTTCAGTTTCCATAGGACCCATCAAATCCATGTGCAATAATTATAAGCATCGATGTGTAGAACAATGTGATAGCATTTTGTGCGACATTCTTACCTGCTTACCTCTTTGGCATGGTCCACATACAGTGGGATTGTGGAGCTTCAGTTTAGGAATTCCTTTTACTGCATCTGCTCTGATTAGTCTTTTCATTGCTCTGTAATTTGCATGACCCAATCTTTGATGCCATAGAGTATTTTCATCATGTTTTGACAAGTTACACATATTTGTTCCAATAAGATAGCAATTATCAGCTGACCTAGTACCAGTCATGACACAAACTTCATCTTTATTAAGAACATAACATGAATCTTTTCAAATTTCACATGCAAATTATCATCACAAAGTTGACTAATGCTAATCAGATTTGCAAGCAAGCGATTAACATGAAAGACATTTTTAAGCTTAGGAAAACCTTCAACATTTAAAGTTCTTTTACCAACAATATGTCCTTTAGAACCATCACCATATGTAACACTACCACCATTAATGGTCACATAATCAGATAAGAAATCTATACGACCTGTCATATGTCTAGAACAACCACTATCAAAATACCATAGATCAGGTAGACATGCTTTTAAGGAGGTATGAACAACATTACAAGTAGCTTTTGGTTTCCATGCAGATTTCAGAAACTGTTTCCTAGGATGTGACAGTTTTTTCGGCAACATTTTCTTATTTTTCATTTCTTCAAACCTTTTTATATAGTAAGGACGAATATGACCAACTTTGCAACAGTAATGACAGATAAACTTCCTTTTAACCTTGTGAGGATCTGATTGTGTAGATGTTACACCAGATGTGTTAACATTTGCCTTCACAAATTTCACAGGTTTTCTAAAATTTTTAGAAATAGAAGCAGTAGTACCATCATAACCTAAACCATGATTATTAGACTTACCAGTAGCTATAACATATTTTACCTCAGAAGCACTCTTGGAGTATTCCTTGAAACATAAAGTGGAATTGATCAGTTTCTCCTTTAAGTTACAAATTTCCAGATCTCTAGATCTCTTTTGGTAAGAATAACTTCTAGCTTAGTGATTATGTCTTTCAGATCCTCATTCTCTTTATTCAAGTAATTAAGAGTGAGTTTCTGAGAGTTCCAATCATCTAACAACTTTTGGTATGCATTGTCATCAATCCTTTTTCCTGCATCATCAACCAAACCATTAAAACAGACTAAATTTGGGTGATTCTGTTCTGATGTTGCTGTAGATGTTGAAGCATCAGGTACAACATCAGAATCTGTTTCATCCAGATCATCATCTGAGGAATCATTATAATCAATTCTGGTAAAAAGAGAATATTCATTATCATTTGATTCATCAAGATTATCATCATCAGAATCATCACTCAAGGTAGCACTAAAATTCAGTTTTTGCTTCAGTTTGGTATTGACACACTCATTTGCATAGTGGCCATAACCAGAACAAGCATTGCATTGAACTGATTTTCGAAATTCAGGATCATACCTTAGTTTACCTTCACTCTTTGATAATCTTGGTGTGAATTGACCTTTCCTCCTTTCTGGTTGAGGTGTTGATGTGTTGATTTGAATCTTAGGCTGAATGTTTCTAGATTTGTTCACGGATTTCTTAAGAAATTTATTAAAATGTTTAGTGAGGAGGGCAATGCTGTTAGGATTGTTGAGACATTCATCAAGCAATTCTTCATCCGAATCAACTTCAGTAATGATAGGTTGAATCTCAGATTTGTTTGATGTTTCCCCTTTAAAAACAACAACTTTCTTATCATCATTAGTTTCATCAACTTGATTAGTGTTTATTTCATAAGTTCGGCGAAATATCAATACTTATCTTCAAGTACAAATGTTGTGTAAATGTTACAACAATAACCTTCACAAAAGAAACTACAAACGAGGCAGGTGCCTTGTTCTAAAAACGATCTAAGTGTATATATGAATTATACACTGCTGAAATGCTAGTCCTATCTATGATTACACTCTCGATAGATAAAGAAAAGTGCACAATCATACGGGTGGGATACTTCGTATGAACTAAAAGGTATAGCTATTGGGGCCACAATTTCCTAACAGGATGAACACTAGTGTAGGATATTGATCTAATAGAATACACTAAATTATGGAGCATTCCTTCGGTATTTATAGAGTGAGGGACGAATTCTAGAGGCTTCCATCTTTGAGATCCTATTTTTTAGGAGCTCAACTTCCATAATCTTTCTAGATCCTTCTTGTATGCTCCAGGTCTTTCTAAATGGTTCCAAGCTGGTCTAGCACGTTCTGCAATGTTTTGGAATCTTCCAGGTTCCAGATCCTTGTAGAAGCTTCTAGATCCTGCCAGAAATGCGACAACATTTAGATAAACATTTAATGTAGCATTTCAGAAAAAGACTTAGAAAAAATCTCGGAAGGTCAATTAAGATGTTGTTGATAATGTTAAAGCATTCAAGAGTTAACAACATCTACAATTATTCTAAAATTTTAAAGTCTAATAAGAAAATTTTAAAAATAATATTAATTGTTTTTTTTTAAGTATTAAATAGTAATAATAATTTATTTTAAAAAATAAAACTCTTATCTCTCTTAGCTGCAAATGTTCAATTTTATTAGTACTATTTTACTTTAATTAATTGGTGTATAATTTTTACCTTATCCTTTCAAAATTTTACTTCATTCCTTACAAATTTTACTTCGTTTTACATTGTTTAATTATTTTTTTCATTCGAACTTTCATTTTTAATCACTTTATTTTAGTTTTTTATGAATAGAATTTTTAGTTTATAAGTGTTATGCTAACAGTTGATAAGTATTATGGTATATTATTAGTTAATATGCAGTACTATACGTATTAGTTCATATACAGTATAATATTAGTTTATATTGGTACAAGTTCTAATGTTTTCGAGTTTCGAGTTCACATACTTTATGGTACTAGTTCAAATATAGTATATTATTAGTTCACATATTGTATAGTATTAGTTCACATACTCTATGATACTAGTTCAAATATAGTATAATATTAATTCACATATTATATAGTATTAATTCATATATTAAATAATATTTTTATACCCACATTAATCTCTAGTACTATACAATATATTAACTAGTAATATACCATAGGCGTACTAATAATATATCGTATTTAAACTAATATTATATTTAACAAAAAATACATAACTTAACACATTCATAATTACAGACTTACCATGCAAATTAATACATAAATATTAAAAGATTGATATTAACTAACTAGTAAGAAGAACAAAAGTGAAAATGAATCATACCGAACACACAATTCAATTAATAGATACAATCACACTCAATAAACATATGAATGCATCAACACGGCGATGACTATAAAGAAAATAATAAAGTTGATGTATTATATATGGGGTTTCTTCCCCAATTCTCCATTCTTTTAAGTGTATAAATATAAATTTTATTTTTCAATTAGATTATGTTATTAATTAGTCTTAAAAAATAATCTATAACTTTAAACAAAATAATCTTAGTTATTATAAATCAGATTAAAACTAGAAAGTGAGCATGTCATATTCATACATTTATACCCAAATTTAAAAAAAAATTAATTTTTTTACTTTAATTTTTTTTCGATATTTTTTGTATTTTTTTCCTAAATTTTGGTCATTTTTTGAAAAAAAAAACTGAAAATTTTATTTTATAATTTTATTTTTGAGTTTCATATTTTTTTTCAATTTTTTTTATATTCGTTATTTTTTTAAATTTAAAAAAATAGAATAATATTTGACTTCGTGGTGATTCATTGGTGACTCGATAGTCGGTGTATAATTTTAATTTTAATGAGTTGTATTTTAATTTAATTGATAAAATAGTAATATAGTTTTTTACATGTATTTTTCTTTTAAAAAAATTGGGGGTGAAATTAATAAAAAAGAGGGTAAATAAATAATAATCCATATAAAAAATGGATTTAGTTACATGTATGTAACTTGTACACATAAGTGCCTAAAAGAAGGGAGTGTGGACTTATTAAAATATGAGGGTAAATAGAAAATTGGATCTAGTTACATACAGTTACATACATGTATGTAACTGGTACACATAAGTATTTGCCTTGTTTATATTCTCTACATTAACATTTTAACTTTCTCACTTTTCTTTTCTGAACCTTTCACTTAAAGTTTTTCAATCATTCATACGGAGTACTCCCTCCGTCCCAACTTAACTTTCATACTTACTGTTCATCCCCTTTTAAAAAAATATTATAATAAATAGAATTTTGAGATATAATTTTATAAAAAAATAAATAAGTGAATTGACTTGTGTGTATGTATGTACCATAAAAATAATAACATTAAATATAATATTTTAGATAGTGTATAAATATAGTTTCTAAAGGATCGAAAAAGTAGGTATGAAAGTTAAGTTGGGACGGAGGGAGTTATTTTATGACTTTCAATCACATCATTTGTACTAAATTTATTATTTTATTATATTTTTTAATCAAGACATTCTAAAAAAAGGATAAAGATATAATGAGACGGGAGGAGTATAATTTTCTAAAGACAGTACTCCATTAGTCCAAATTCATTATGATCAGTTCTCCGAATACTTATACAAGTTTTAATGAATATTGATTAGTTTACGCATAAATTAAAAAAGTTGGAGATATGATGGGGGTATTGTGTTGTTTACTTATAAATAAAGTGTCTGCTTATAAATAAAGTAAATGATAATTTGAGTAAATAATTTATGTTTGAAGAATGGATATGAAGTAGTGGGAACAATATTAGTATTTAAAAAAAAAAAATGAGAATAATAAAATTTGACAATCAAAGAATAATGAAATTGGAAGCATGGGGAATATTACATTTGAACTTTTTTCCTATGAACATGCAGAGCATTCTGAGACACATTTATACAACCCAGTAACCAAAAATATGAATTCACTAGCCTGGAATGTTGCAGTAACTCTACACTGAAGTACCATTTGGTTATCGAGCCTCTAACAATGTCATGCTCATTGTATTATTTGAATTTGTTGTGGTTAGGCTAACTGGATTAGCACTTCTACGTACATCCCTTGTAGTGAAAAAACCTGGACGTTCGGGTTCGGGCAGGGGACCGTCGTTGCTCAGCATCTGTACCACTGAAGCCATGCCTGGCCTATCTTCTGTGTTTTCTTGAACACATAAAAGACCTATATGGATTGATCGCGCTATTTCGCGTAAATTGCTCGAATTCCTGAGACAAGAATCAGCTGCTTCTTCTGACCTTTCTTCTTTGTAAAGCATCCATACCTGTTATATTTCCTCATAGGATTAATTACTTTTATGTCAAATAAAGATTCAAAATTATAAAGGACGGATGTAATACTTACATGTCCAAGAAGATTGAGGCGGTGATTTTCGTTCGTAAATTCCCTGTTTCTCTTACCACTCACAATCTCAAGGACTAGAACTCCAAAGCTAAACACATCTGATTTCACTGAAAACAGGCCGTCTACCGCATATTCTGGGGACATATAGCCACTACATGAAAATGATTGATATAGAATTAATTAAATTGCAAGAAAAGGAAGTGCATGTAATGTATCAAGACACGAAGATTTATACGTACTATGTTCCCACTACTCGTTTTGTGTTGGCTCCAGTTTCGTTTCCTCCCAATGTTCTAGCAATACCAAAGTCTGATATCTTTGGGTTCATATCAGAATCCAGTAATATATTGCTGGCTTTGAGGTCTCTATGGATTACCCTGAGACGAGAATCCTGATGAAGATACAAAAGCCCCCGAGCAATACCATTGATAATGTTGAGTCGTTTAGGCCAATCTAACGTTTTATTTGTAGGATCTGCCGAAAGGGAGGACATATATACTTAATACTTTATTTCATAAAATTGATAATCAAAGTCAGAAAATACATTGCTGTCCTGTTAAATTGGTTTTAAAAATGTAATGTAAAACTTATTCCAGTAAACATGGAGTAGTAAACTTACCCTTACTGAAGAGTATTTTGTTCAAACTTTTGTTGGTCATATATTCATAAACCAGCATCATTTCTTCTCCTTCATTGCACCATCCTAAAAGCTTCACTAAATTCCGATGCTGAAGTTTAGCAATACACACTACTTCATTCTTGAACTCGTCCACTCCTTGATGGGATGTTCTCGATAGACGCTTGACAGCAATTTCCTGCCCGTCGTCTAACACGCCCTAGTATCAAATTAAAACATATTAAGTTCACAAACACTATTTTACTGAACTTGACAGTACATGTAATCACTTTTAACTTGATAATTCTAATCAACTTTTGAGATTTACAATTAGCTCAGTGTACATTCAGTAATTATACAAAATCCTTACACGTAAGTTGAACAGATGAAGCATTAAATATAGATTCAGGTGTACCTTGTAAACAGGTCCAAATCCACCCTGTCCAAGCTTATTGTTGATCGAAAAATTGTCAGTAGCTTTACTTATTGTGGATAAGTCAAACAGTGGTAGATCGAATTCCTCGTTATTACTTATACGAGGATGATTATCCTTTTTTTCTAGTCTCGTCATGACTGCAACACGAGTGACAAATTATAGGAGATAAAAGTAAGACATAGTAACAAATTATAACATACCTGTTTCTGGTAGCTGATGATTGAACCTCTTTCTTTTCTTAAAATACAACAGCAGGCTCAGAATTAGAAGCAATATTCCACTTACCACGGAAACTACCACTATAATTATTTTCCGTTTCCTTCCTCCTGAGTCTGTTGAATTTTGTAACAATTATACAACAGTTTTATGTCACGAATCAAGGCTAAATCATAAACATCATAGATAATTACCTAATTCAGAAGAATCAACTTTAATGTAGATTTCTTGTCCTGGAGGGGCCTTTTTTATGTCAACAAGGTCACCAAACCAAAGTAGACATCCATCTCCGCCTCTGCTTATATCTAGACTTGCATAGGCCGTGCACAAGCAATTGTTCAAGCATCGTACTTTACATTCTTCAAGACTCATAGTCGTGTTATACCACGAATCCCGAGTGTTTGGCAATTTAATACGAGTATACTTCAAAAACCCAACTCCATTTCCACAACTCAAGGGTGTCCTTCTACTGCACCCACTTAACCTTTCTCCTCTACCCCAACTCTCAGGGTCTTTCGGTTCGAATTTATCCAAACACCCACAAACAGGCTGACTTTCAAAATCACAATTACCATGCGGACCACAAACATTATAAATATCACAATTATCTGAGGGTATAGTAAGATAAGTAGTCCAACTTTGTTTCTGATACTCCCAAATCCACCTCTGTCCAACACCAGTATCGCTTATCGTAAACCTCGAGTACACTGAAGCATTGATGAGCTCGGAGTGATAGTACGCCTCCTTATTGTTTATAACCACTCCAAAAGTGTAAATAGGATTCTTCCTCAAGGTATTGCTCCCAGTAAAGCTCATGCCATTCCAGGGCCCTGAGCTATACAGTAAAACTCCACTAGCTTTTATAACATTCTGTGGATAACCAGTAGGATCACAATGGTATGTAAAAACTCCTGATGCTGGATCACCGCTGTTCCTCGGGGACGTGATGTAGACTTCTGCGCCCGTCTGAAAGTTGACGCCGAGCTTCATCCCTGGCAAAAGAGTATCAGTCGGATGGCTGAAACTCTGCCACAAGAAATTCTCGGGGTTATCATCATCTGCATCTTTTATTACAAGATTCCCCGAGTCGAGCAGCTGTGCAACTGGATTCCGCACAGTTGTTGAAGCATTAGTAGACCAAATAGTATGATTAGTACTATTTACAAGTACTAGAAGCCCTGGCTGTATGACTTTGAGCTCCCCAGATTCATCTCTGAGCGGATTATCTCTGTTTGCAACCCATACGACAGTCCTTACGGGTAATTTGTCGTACCACATGCCGACGTATCTGTTCCTGGAATTCCCTGGGCTGAAAAAGCCGAATACAAAGGTTCCATCAGATGAAATCAAGGTACTAGTAGCGTTATCTCTGAATATCTGAGAAGTGTTTATGGTGTCTGTTGGATTATATGTTTCCTGAGTGGAGAATAATGGGGTAATTATGAGAAATATAAGGAGAAAGTATTTACAGAATGTGATGATATTCATCATGGTTCTTGTTTAATAAACGCTTTAGGCCAAAACCAGAGGCTTAATAATGTTAAAGTCAATTCAGAGAGATCACATGGTGAAGAAAGAAAACTCTGTTTCCATGTGAGCCTCTAGCTTAAATTCCTTATACTCTGTCGTATCTTATGGTTGACCTGATAATGAGGAATCAGTCATTACAATATCAAAAAAATTATTTGTTCGGGTCAAGTTCGAAACTACCAAAGTGCAAACAATATCTGATGGGATTGTCATCTTCGGGTCTCAGCTTGTGAACGGTGTGATTGGTCCTCTGAATTAGTCGATCCTCCGTACCGGAATTTTAAAAAAAAATCCATAATTTTATTTATTCTATTTTGAAAATAGGAAAGTAGAAGAAAAACGAGCCTACAGAATCATTGCTCTTTTCCATAGCAACCATGGCTGCCACATTTGTCACCGGGTTACATCATGACATTTTTTTAGGTTGTGTTTGGATGGAGAGATTTAGGTATGAATTTTAATCCATAATCTAAATTCACTCCACTTGTTTAGATTAAAAGTAAAATTTGTTTTAAGTTAAAATTTAAAGGATTTTAAATTTTCATCAAAATGCTTCACAAATCAAATTCCCTCGTCCAAACACAACCTTAGGGCATGTTTGTTTTGGGATGGAAAATCCAGATTTGGGATTTCGAAACTCCACCCCAAGTACACTTTGGGATTTTGATTCAAGATTTCAAAATCCCACCCTATAAACCCTGTAAAAGTCAACCCTATAAATACCTACAAACCACCTATAAAACTTATAATCCTATACTATAAAGTTAAATCCTACCCTACATAAATCCCAAAACAAACATAAAACACAAAAAACATTAGAATTTTAAAATCCACCGGATTTTGAAATCCGGATTTCAAAATCTTCAAAATCCCAAAACAAACATGCCCTTAGTGTTTTACAAACAGCTGTTCGATTGATGAGTATTAGAAAAGATGCAGCATAAGGTATATATGGTCTGTAAGAAAACTACTTGTCCCAAAAGGCAATGATTGTCAAAGCCTTGTTCTTTCCACTCACAAACTATAATAATACAACTGAAAATTGACCCGATTTGTGGGTATTTGCCCTGCCCCCAGAGGTTTGAGTCAGGTCAGACCCGTCCTGTATTGAGAACGAGCCGGCCCTGTCCTGCCCCATATATAAACAAATCGGGTTTGGCCTCGCCGATGTTGGATTAAATCTGATTGGATACATTGTTGGTTTAATTTTAATATTTGATTGGATGTTGGTTTAAATTTGATGCATTTTTTGTTTATTTTTAATTGAAGGGTTGGTTATTAGTTACGTATAGTTGTGTATAAGTTTATATTATTGTTGATTGCTTTAATGTTCATGCATAAATAATATTAAAATTATTCAAAGTCTAATGGGGACACAAAAAAGGTTTTGAATTGGAAATGTGATATTATTCAAGAAATGAGAACTTACAGGCTTCTTGTTTACAGAATTTCTGGCGGCTCCAAATTGCTTTCTTTCTTTTTTTTAATTTGACAAAAAACCCCCACCAACTGCTATAATTTCTGAATGGGTTTGACAAGTCAACTCTGTAGTGGTTAGGTGTATCAAATTATCACAATTTTTTTTATCTCCACTTTTGCCTCATGTTTATGGTTGGTGTAAATGTCAACCTTTAATCACTTCATTAATGCCACCGAATTACATGGCCAAACTTTGAAAAGTCAAAGATATTATTATTATAGTTTTCTTTCTAGATAATCTTTTTGCCAGATTTGGGATTCTTCAATTTTCAATCAACCAATAATTTTTTAATGCTCCATATGAGGGAATTTGGGTGTAAAAGAATGGATGCGGCCTTTTCACACTCATGTTTCCACTAAATACACCCCTGTGAAATGACCAAAATACCCTTATATAAATTCCACATCATTGCAAGTTCAGACTGCATACTAGGATATTGTCAATTTGTACTTTCGTGTTGTATTTCATATTGATATGATAAAAGTATGTGCTAAAACGACCTGAATTGTTGATATGATAAAATATGACACAATAATTTGTTTTTAAGTTAATGTAAAATTTATGTTGTCATATTACACAATAATATTACACGCTACACGATAAAACAAAATAAAGAAAGTATACATTTCCAAAATAAAATTACAAAATATCAAATCATATAATACAATGGACCTTTTTCAAGTTTTAATGGGTTGACATGAGCATAACAAAGATCCAAAATTTTCGTATTTTTAATGTATCGATATGATAACTATATGAACACGATCAAGCATAAATTTATTATTTTTTTATCGTTGTCATGTCTTATCCGAAATTACCACTAGTAAAAATAAATAAAGAGGTTTCCCTCATGCTTCACCATGTTGGGTTGACTCCTAAGTCCTAAGAACTCGTTTGGTTCAGATGACTAGATAAATTGTTGAGTGTCAAACAATATATTGTCCCACATCAGATTAGCATTGAAGGATTATTGGGTATAAAAGGGGGATTAATATCTCCATTGGTATGAGACCTTTTGGGGATAACTAAAAAATAAAGTCGTGAGGGTTTCGCCAACCCAAAGCGGACAATATCATACCAAGTGGAATACTATGGAGGGTCCAAGTCCTGCCCAAGTCTACGAGGGCTTGAGGATTCATAACTCGTAGATTTACCCAACAAATGGTGCCGTCTGTGGAAAGAAACGGAGTTCCGAGATATGCTAACATGTAAAGGATGAGAGTTCTCTCGAGGAATGAGGATTTCTATTCCGCAAACAGTAGGACGGACTCACCCTATGGAGGGTCCAAGTCCTGCCCAAGTCTACGAGGGCTTGAGGATTCATAACTCGTAGATTTACCCAACAAATGGTGCCGTCTGTGGAAAGAAACGGAGTTCCGAGATATGCTAACATGTAAAGGATGAGAGTTCTCTCGAGGAATGAGGATTTCTATTCCGCAAACAGTAGGACGGACTCACCCTTGGAGAGACGACAAAGTCTCTATGAGCTAGGCGAGATGACCTAGACAGAGCGAGCTGTCTTGGGATCTAGGTTGAATGTTCTAGATCGGTGGACTAGACTAGGGGTTCTAGTTAGAGCGGTCGTTTGAGAGGAGGTTCATGGTCTATTTGTTTGAAGGGGAGATTGTTGAGTGTCAAACAATTGTCCCACATCGGATTAACATTGAAGGATCATTGGGTATAAAAGGGGGACTAGTATCTCCATTGGTATGAGGCCTTTTGGGTATAACTCAAAAGCAAAGTCGTGAGGATTTCGCCAACCCAAAGCGGACACTATCATACCAAGTGGAATACTATGGAGGGTCTAAGTCCTGCCCAACTCTAGATTTTTTTTTTTTGATTACAAGTTAAATACCCTTTCCCCTCCCCATGACTCGAACCCAGGACCTGTGACCTAGGTAGTGGTGCTCTAACCACTTGAGCTATCCCACTTTGTCACCCAACTCTAGATTTACATAATAAGAAACTCACCCTTTACATACTCAAGGCTTACCAACTCCCTCAACTAACTACTAAATATAACCCACATAACAGAAACAATAACGTACTATCAACTACCATAACATAATAGAAACCCGGCGAAACAACCTTGACCTCAAGGCTACAGTCTGTAAATCGCCATCGAAGTCCACCCAAGAGCTTTGAATTGAATTTGGGGGGGTTTTCCCGCTTCTTGCCTCCCTTACCTTATGTGGCTGGGCTCGATCGCATTGTAACCGTAAATCCTTCAGCCTCTTCTTCCGTATTGTTTGTGTGTTGGCTAGCATTTCCATTCGTACTTTGCTCGGCATACTTGCAGTAAACTTTGGTGGATATTGGTAGTAAACCGCTTCCAATTGTGTTGTCCCTGTTCCCGAACGAAATCCTGTAATATAACAAAACTTTATCCACGCAGGCCACTTACCCTTTGTGTACTTTTCTCTCGCTCTCTTGGCTGAACGGTAATGGCGCCATGTTGATTCGTGTGGAAATTGCATGACTTTAGTGCATATTTAGAGCTTATATTTCTTGTATTTTCACATTATATTGGTCAATTGTGGATGATTTGATTTAATTGTGAGAAAGGTAGTGTGTTGTTGATGTTTGTAGGAAAAAATGAGGCTTTTACGAGCAAATAACGTGCCTATATCTCACTGGACTTTAAAGAGGATTGCACCATTGGATTTGTCTCGAAAAATAGAGTGAAATGAAAAAAAGAATAAAGTCAATAGGAGGTCAGAAGCTCGAGATATGAAGGGATGAAGACGGAGGACGAAATTTGGGCCAAGGGACCGACCCGACCGGGCGACTCGGCCCAGGTCAACCCACCCGGCCACAGCGTTGTGCACCCAAATTTTTTATTTATACACCCCTACACGTATTTTGGCCGGGCCACTTCCCACTCGCCCCAAAATCGAAGCCAAAGGCTGGAAGTGGCCCGGTCCAGCCTTTTTCATATGCTTCCATCCTTTTATCACTTGCATCTATCATTTTCAAGATGAGTGCAAGGAGCTTATCGGTGGAAGTCAAACCCTCAATTTTTCTCAAGTCTCGATAGTGTACTTGGCGAGGTTCCTCCATAGGTGGTGGAGGAGGAGGAGGATGATGCTCCTCTTCAGGTGGTGGGGGAGGATATGGATATGGGTGTTGAGGAGGAGGGTATTGATGTGGAGGGGGAGGATAATATCCTTGAGAAGGAGGTGATGTTTCTTCATTCCTCAAATCTTGATAATAGAAGGGAACTTGTTGCATATGATAGTGATGATCAAAGTTCCTCCAATTATCATAGCCCAAATCTCCTTGTTGTGGATGATAAACCATACCATTTAGCATTTTAAGCCTTGATACCATATCTAGTGGAGGAAAAGAAAAAAGTGGTAAACACATGCTTAATTGACTTTTCCGCATACCGCGGGGACAATGCAGGGCTAAACTCAGTAAGTCCGCCTGTTGTTGCAGGGGTGCAGGTCGCGTGGGAGGAAGGGTGGAAAGTTGGGCAATGCGTTCTTCAAAGAGTGCGACATAATCATCCACAGATCTTGTCTAGCGGTTTGCTTGCATAGCCTCATAGACATGGTCTGTGGAACTGTCCCCAAATCGGTGGATAAGTTCCTGCGATAGATCAGGCCAAGTAATATTTGGGTCACGTCGGAGCGTCCATTGGGCCTAAAACATGGCCCGTCCGGACATGGCAATGAGGGCGGGTTTGACACGATTTGGAAGTGGGGTGTCGTGGACCAAGAAATATTGTTCGGCCTGCGCAAGCCAAGCCACAAGGTCAACACCATCGAACAGAGGAAGATCCATCTTGGAACAAGTCTGGTGACAAAGTGGTGTAATTGGTGGATTTGCTGTTGGGGGGTTTGGTCGGAGAGTTTGCGGAAGTGGTCGCTGTGGCAGCCCCCGTGTTTGGCGGAGATACGACTTGAGAATCAATGTTGGCCATGGTGGACTGCTGTTCCGATACGGCTTGCTGTAGTTCGCTAATGGACTTTTCCATCGCATCCAGACGTTCTTTCTGCATCATCGTTGCAGAATCTGGTAGGTAACAAACCAATTGATAGACCTTGTTATAAAAAAGGAACAAGAACTCACAATTAAGGGCCCAAGAGAACTCTCTTGCCAGAAGCTTCATGAATCAATGATAACAAGCAACTCAGCCTTTATATACTCAAGGCTTACCAACTCCCTCAACTGACTACTAACTATAGTCCACATAACAGAAACAATAACCAACTGTCAACTACCAAAACATAACAGAAACAATAACCACCACATCACAAATTTATTTCCCTTTTCCTCTTCTCTTGTAGACTTTACTATCTTGTCGTCTATCAGAATGGCTATAAGTTTGAATTGTTGGATTACATTTTTTTTTTAAATCTGGCAAGTTCATTTTCATGTTTGATTTGAATGATGCAGGGGCAATATGGTAAATGTCCAATTTGTCCCTTTGTTAATTGTCTCTAATGTATTCACGATTTTTGTTTTTTAATTGCACTAAAAAGAGGATAGTTTGTTGAAATACCACAGGGAACAACTTTAATCCCACCTCCCCCATTGGACAGGGTTGTTCTCAGATCTTGGGATAACCCCTTAAACTAGAACCATGGGTACTGCATTGAAAAAGGCAAAGGGAAAGCTCACAAATCCACCTTACATGATTTCAAACCCCCTCAATCCATAAACAAATATTTAAGCCATATTCGTGTTGGACAGGGGGGTCGTGGTAATTGTAATTTTGAAAATATGTCTATTAACTGTAGATGCTTCAATAAATTCAAGCTAAAGACCCTGACAGTTGGGGCGATGGGTGCATTCGAAGCACAACCTTGAATTGTAAAAATGAAGATGCATTTTTTAAGTACTATGTTTAAATTGCCTAACACTCAGCATTCCTGGTATTATAACTCTTGAAGAATGCAAGGTAGTATGCTTGAACGATTACTTCTGTACGTCGTCTGCACGTCTAAATATAAGCAGAGGCAAAAATGGATGGCTTCAGAGACATGGCTCCAGGACAAATTATCTGTACAAGGATGGCTTTATCTGCATTAAATAAGAATTCATTAAAAAAAGAAAAACAGATAAATTCAGTTTGGCTACTTCTAGATTTTCAATCTTTCTGTATCAGATAAAAATATTCAACAGAATCAACACTATTATAGTTCCTGCCTAGTGTGGATCAACAATCTTTTCCTGCAACCATGAATGTTGCATTAACAGAAATTTCATTCAGATATTGACAACATACTACACAGACTAGAAATCTAGTGCATAGGGACAAGGGAAGAAACAAAGTCTCTCTGTTAAGATTGAAACAGATACACAACATGGAGTATAAGCTAACTTACATTTATTTATCGAGGCTCTAGCTTTGTAATGCTCATTGTATTGCTTGAACTTGTTGTGCTAGGGCTAACTGGAGTTGCAATTGTGAATACATCTCTACCAGTGAAAAAACCAGGATGTTTAGGATCAGGCAGGGCACCATCATTGCTAAGCATCTGTACCACTGAAGCCATGCCTGGCCTATCTTCTGCGTGTTCTTGAACACATAAAAGACCTATATGGATTGATCGCCGTATTTCTGATAAATAGCTTGAATTTCTGAGACAAGAATCAGCTGCTTCTTCTGACCTGTCTTCTTTGTAAAGCATCCATGCCTGTTATATATGCCCATATTCTAAGGATTATTTTCATATATATCATATAAAGATTCAAGGTTCTACAGGATGTAATACTTACATGTCCAAGAAGGTTAAGGCGGTGAACTACATTCATAAATCCCCTGTTTTTCTTACCACTCACAATCTCAAGGACAAGAACTCCAAAGCTAAATACATCTGATTTCACTGAAAAGATTCCGGGGACATGTAGCCACTACATGAAAGTGATTTCTATAAAATTAAACTGCAAGAGAAGGAAGTGAATGTAATGTATCAAGACACGAAGAATTATACATACAATGTTCCCACTACTCGGCTTGTGTTGGCTTCAGTTTCATTCCCTCCAAATGTTCGGGCAAGACCAAAGTCTGAAATCTTTGGGTTCATATCAGAATCTAGTAATATATTGCTGACTTTGAGGTCTCTGTGTATTACCCGTAGACGGGAATCTTGATGAAGATACAAAAGGCCCCGAGCTATACCATTAATAATGTTGAGGCGCCTAGGCCAATCTAGTAACGTGCTTTTACTAGGATCTGCAAAAATGGGAGATATATTTGATACTTTATTTCACAAATTCAAAATCAAAGTAGTCAAGTTCTTCTGAAAATACATGTTGATTCACTATTGATACTGTATATATTCCTGCTGTCCTGTTAAATTAATTAAACATGACACTGAGTATAATGCAAAACCTTTTTAATAATCCTTACCGAAGAGTATTATGTCCAAGCTTTTGTTGGTCATATATTCATAAACTAGCATCATTTCTTCTCCTTGAAAGCACCATCCTAGAAGCTTCACTAGATTTCGATGCTGAAGTTTAGCAATACACATTACTTCATTCTTGAACTCGTCTACTCCTTGATTGGATGTTCTTGATAGACGTTTCACAGCAATTTCCTGTCCGTCTTCCAGCACGCCCTAGTATCAAAACATACTAATATCCCTTTTAATTGATTTTTCTAATAAGCTTTGAGACTTACTTAGCTCAATGTACATTCAGTAATTATACAAAATACTTACTCAAGGTTCAATTACACAACATTAACACTTGAAACAATAACTTTAGATTCAGGTTTACCTTGTAAACAGGTCCAAATCCACCCTCTCCAAGCTTATTGTCGATTGAAAAATTGTCAGTAGCTTCACTTATTGTGGATAAGTCAAAAAGTGGTAGCTCGAGTTCCTCATTACGACTTACACCACGATGACTATCCGCGTTTTTCAGTCTTGTCCTGCCTGCAACATAGGAGAGAAAATAAAGATATGGTAGCAATTTAAATTGTATAGCATAAGCATTGTATTTCTACATGTCTCGTACCTTTTTCTAGAAGCTGATGTTTCATCTTGTTTCTTTTCTGCAAATACAAAATCAGGCTCAGGCTTAGGACCAGTATTCCGGTTACCAGGGAAAATACCACTACAAGTATTTTCCGTTTCCTTCCTCCAGAGGCTGTATAATTATATCGAAATAAAACATTATTTTTTACACGTAACAGAGAACAGAATGCATAGTACAGAAAAAAAAAATTAATTACTACTTTTTTTGAATGAATTCTTACCTATTTCAGAAGAAGCCAATCTTATATAGATATCTTGTCCTGGAGTCATCACTCTGATGTCAACAAGGTCACCGAACCAAAGTAGACATCCAGTCTCACCTCTGCTTATATTTAGACTTGTGTAGGCCGTACAGTTGCAATTGCTCAAGCATTGTACCTTGCATTCGTCAAGAGTCATAGTCGTGTTGTACCACGTATTCCGAGAGTTAGGCAATTTAACACCGGAATACTTCAAAAATGCATCTCCCTTTTCACAATTCAAGGGTGTTCTTCTTATGCACCCATCTGACGTACCTCCATTATCCCATCTGTCGGGATCTTTTGGTTCGAATTTGTTCAAACATCCACAATTAGGAGTATTCTCAATATTACAAATACCATGTGCACCACAAACATTATAGATATCACAATTATCTCCCGGTAAAGTAAGAAACAAAACCCAACCTTGTTCCGGATGCTCCCAAATCCACCTCTGTCCAACACCAGTATCACTTATCGTAAACCTCGTGTATACCGAGTTGTTGATGAGATTATATTGATAGTACACCTCTTTCTTGTTTATCACCACTCCAAACGTGAAAATTGGATTCTTCCTCAAGTTATGGTTCCCACTAAAGCTTTGACCATTCCAGGGCCCCGAGCTAGTCACCAAATCTTCACCTTTTTTTATGACATATTCTGGATAACCAGTAGGATCAATACGAAAGGAGAAATCTCCCGTCGCTGGATTACCATTGTTCTTTGACGTGATATAGACTTCTTTGCCGGTCTGAAAGTTGACGCCGAGCTTCATCCCTGGCAAAGAAGTATCATATGGATGGTTGAAACTCTCCCACACGAAATTCTCCGGGTTATCATCATTTGCATCTTTCACAACAAGATTCCCCGAGTCGAGCAATTGCGCAACCGGAGTCTGCACATTTCTTGATGTATTAGTAGACCAAATAATATCATTAGTACCATTTACAAGAACTAGAATTCCTGGCTCCACAACTTTGAGCACACCTGATGCATCTGTGAGTGGATTATCTCTGTTGGCAATCCACACCACAGTTCTTCCTGTTATTTTCTTGTACCACATGCCGACATACCGAGAGTTGGAATTATCTGGACTGAAAAAACCCAGCTCAAAGGTTCCACCAGATGAAATCAATGTACTAGTACCGTTATCTCTGAATATCAGAGAACTATTCAAGGTGTCATTTGAGTAAGATACTTGGAGATTGGAGAAAATTATGAGAAATAAAGAGAGGTAATATTTTCTCAATATGACATTCATGGTTTTGGGTTAATCAATGCTTAGAGCAAAAGCAGAGGCTTAATAATGTTAGGACATAATAGCCAACTCAATGTTAGGAAACTCTTTGCTGTCAATGTGAATGTGAGCCTCAAATTTCTTACACTCTCTCGGAATGTTATGGTTGACTTTATGATCTTTGACCTCCCAGTCCCACCAAACCCCTCAAGACCACACATTTAGTCGTACTCTACACATAAACTCCTTAGTCGACTAAATAAACTCCATTATTGGACACCGACGACTTTTCAAAGAAAACGGAGATAAGATTGACTATTCCTTTTTTTTTTTTTTACTGTTTCTATCAGTTGAATAAGAAGTTAGAAGAATTGTTCCATTATTTTGACATTACCATTTCTATGAGCAGTGAAAATTGGCTTTGATGTGAATGAATATGCGAAATGCAGGAGTTTAGTTGATGCGAGGAATGTGTTTGATAAAATGCCTGAGAGAAATTTACCGTTTTTATCCGTTGAATAAGAAGTGAGAAGAAAAGTTCCACTTTTCTGACATTACCGTTTCTATCAGCAGTGAAAGTTGGCTTTGATGTGAAGGTGTTTGATGAAAATGCCTGAGAGAAATGTGCTAGTATCCAATACAATTAAAGGAAGATCCTCAGAAATCGTGGGCAGGAGTTTGGGCTGAGTAGAGGAAAGTAACAGTAATCTGGGTACGAGACATGATGAACCTAACTTTTTTTTTTGGTGAATTTAACTTATTTGCTGGACTTGAACAAGTCGGTGAAACTTGAAAGAGGAGAGTGACACACTGACACTATTATATTATATGGTTGTGTTTGAAGGGAGGGATTTGATTTGGGAATGTATTTGAAATGGAAGGTTTTGAAAATTGATGGATTTGAAATGACAGGTTTTAGGGAGGATTTAAATCATCTCAATTTTAACTAAAATATGCTAAGAATTTTAAATCCATCAATTTATTTTTTAATCCAAACAAATGGAGTGGATTTGAATGAAGGATTTGAAATACATTGATCAAATCCCTCCGTCCAAAAGATTTAGTTTGGAAACTAAATTTATAGAAAATTCCTTAATTAATTCCACTTGGTACTATTTGACTTTATTAAATCATTAATATGCTTAGTTTGATTGATATTTTTATTGGATAATAAATTAGATAGTAAAACACAAGTTTAAATATTAAAACAAGACAAAGTGATTTCAAATTATAAATTTAGGTGTGGAAAAAATGAAGAGAGCAATGATGGTGGTAAAAATTAAGAAGTGGTTAAATTGAACAAAAATGTTGAAAGTTGTGAAAATAATAGTATAAGTTTATTGAATTTTAATATCACTTGATAAATTTAACATATGTGGTGAATTTAATACTCGCTCTCCATGATTATTTGCACTTTTTTTTTATCTCTAAAATTATTTGCACATTCTTATTAAGGAAATACCCTCACAGAATTAATACTCTTTCAACATCATTTTATTTTTAAAATTGTCACTTTTTTTTATATACATTTTACTTTACACCTTATAAAATCACCTAAAATACATACTATTTTACAAAATTCATACAGTATATTTTAAAAAAAGGATAAAAGGAATTAATAAAGATGCATAGATTGATGAAGGAATAGATTCAAATTAATTGCATATCACAATCAATCTCACGTCATACAATCTTGCACTCCATTATTGTAATTACAGAGGTTACAAAAAAACAACGAAAGAGTTGATTGCACAACATAAAAAAACAAATTCATGAAAATTAATCCAATCGAACCCGAATATTACAGAAATTAGCCTGCAGATATATGTTTCACTTTTCGTGTTTTTATTATTATTATATGAGATATTTAACCTAACATATGTCAATAAATTAAATAGTAGTTAAAAATGACACGGATGATCTCATACAAGCATTATTGGCAGAACAACCCTAATAAGATTCTATCCATATATTTGTTCATTAAACATCTTGTATCGTTGAAGCGAGCCAGAGTAATTAATTAATTCATCTTTTCGGGTTATATATGTAATAGAAGATATGAACCTCAAATTGAGGAATGAACGTGTATTTGACTACTATTTAAAGAATACAAAAACATGTGTACAAATAATATCTACAAGATTTGGAAAGATATTCACGTATAAAAATCCAATAGTCCAACTGTCCAAGCATCATTTTGTTACTTTAATTTCTTGTTTGAACTTTGCTGGCAAGTTGCCAATCAAATACTCCACGATTCAAGATATTTTTTAATAATGAACAGATAAATATATAAAGTATAATTATATAAATATATACTGATTAATTAATCCATACATATTTCTTTCAATGCAACACTTATAAAGGGTTGACCTAGAATTGGCAGCTAGGGGATAAATATAATATTTTTTAACATTATTATATGTTTATTAATAAAATTAAAATATTTAATATTTATATCATTATTCACTATTAAATACATTAAAATACATCATAATATTTAAATAATGGTAAAAAAATTAAAGATTTGAGAAAAAAACTAAAGTCTTGAAGAATTGTGTATATGTTTATGTTACTTGTGTTGTAAACTTATTAGGGCTAGAAAAAAGTTTAATGGTGAAAAATAAACTATAATCCCTAATTTCAATAATTAAAATATAAGAAATTGAAATGAGTCACATGATATTGCATTGTATAGTGCAATTGTGTCACAATAATAATTTAGTATTAATACTTGAAATTTAATTGCATGAAATGCATCCAATTGTATAAAAAATTGTCAATTGAAATATGTATATATATATATATATTAATATTTGGTATTTTCCTTTTAAAATAATACTCCTTCCGTCTCGGTATAAGTTTTCCCTTTCTTTTGGGTGTTTTGCGGGTAAACTCGCTTATAAAAAAGTGAGAAATTTATAGTAGAACGAAGGGAGTATTAATTTGTATAATTAAATTACAAAAAATTAAAAAATATTTTAATATTAATATTTGGACTATGGGCCCGTGACTTAAAAAAGTGTCGAACAATTTAATCACTAGCCCACTAATAATTAAGAAATAACTAGATTGAATAAATTTGAGAATTTTCCCTATTAGAGTCATTTCTATAGTACCTTAAACAAATTAAATAGAAACTACAAGTTTAAAAAGTTTATATTAAGTTCAAATTAAAATTAAATAACAAAAAATACCCTTAATATACATATCTTGCATTATTTTCGAAAATAAAAAATTAAATCAAATTTATTAATTCTATAATTTGTGCAACTGCTCAATCCCTTAATTATAGACATGATTTACGATCTTTGCTGACTTTCCTAAATCCTACTTTCTCTAATTCGTTGATGCATCCCCCATGGCTGCCCACCACGCCTCTCTTCGCAACACGGTTAGTCTGGCCTCGTCGCCCCCCTCATGCCGTCCAAGATGCATCGAGAGTAAAAATATCAACATCGAGTTCTTGACTGGAGAAGCGGTTACAATTCTCTTGCCATCGCTACGAATAGGGAGGTTGAACAAGACGATCGAAGAATTTACGGTTAGATTTTATGCTTTTTTGATTGAGCGAGAATTGCCCTAATTTCTACGCCACTAATTTCTGGTATCTGCAATTGGGTTGAATCCATCTACGGGTAGATTTAATTCTTTCTTGGATTGTATGAGGATTTGCCCTAATTTCCTACGCCATTAATTTTGGAAATTCTTTCTTACGTTGTTAATTCTGGGAATTTCTGGAATTAATTGAATTCATTGCGCTACAAGCTGTGTAGAGGAATTCTGTGTCGGATGCAGAAAGAGACGAAGAAAGATGGCGTTAAAATTGTGGGCATATATGATATTCTTTGGGATGAGAATACAGATGGGGAGGATGACATGGAGGTGGACAAAGCTCAGTTGGTAGTCTTAATAACTTCTGTATGTTAGGAAATAAACACACGCACACGATGACGATAAGAAAATAACACGACATTTGTTTACCCAGTTCGTCTTTCGACTACGTCTGGGGGCGACGCCAAGCCAGGTATTTCACTATATGTTTTGGATGCGCAATGATTACAAAGAGAGAACATCTATTTATAATAGAAAACTTGTCATAATTAACCCTACGCTTATTAGGAAAAGACTTGTTCCCTGCTCCAAGCCATTAGGAACAAACTTGCCATAATTAACCCTAAACCTATTAGGAAAAACTTGCTCCCCACTCCAGGCCCGTTAGGATCAAACTTGTCCTACACTCCAAGCCCGTTAGGATCAATTCAGGCTCCACACTCCAACAATCTGCCACTTGGAGACTGAATTCTCCATGTAACCATATCTTCTTGATTCTTCTCCCGTATCCACCTGGCATCGCCAAACCTTAAAGTCCTTTTATTTTAGCACAAGTCCAACAAACTCCACCTTGATAAAATAAAAGAAAATTCTATTGTCTTCACCGACAAACATGATTCTTAAACCAAAGAACCAACATTCTCAACATAGAGAATACCTACTCCACAATAAGAGTAGAACACTTAGAATCACCCATTCTAAGAATTTCCTTCGGCGTTGTCTTCACCGACAAACATGATTCTTAAACCAAAAAACCAACATTCTCAACATAGAGAATACCTACTCCACCATAAGAGTAGAACACTTAGAATCACCCATTCTAAGAATTTCCTTCGGCGTTGTCTTCACCGACATGGTTTAAGAACCAACATTCTCAACATAGAGAATACCTACTCCACCATAAGAGTAGAACACTTAGAATCACCCATTCTAAGAATTTCTTTCGGCATTGTCTTCACCATATCCGCCTGGCATCGACAATCCTTATCTTCAAGTTTCAAGGCCAATTGAAGCTATGCATAGCTTCAACTTCTCTAAGGTCGCCACCTTAGTAAATAACAAGTAGTAGTTAAAGGACGAATACCTATTCGGTGCACGTCGCTCTCTAACTGGTCTCTGCAGCAGATTCTCCAGTGGTGGTGGGGTCCTAGGTTCTTCAATAAGAACCTCTTCTTCATTCTGACTCTCCTTACTCCCACTCGAGTTTGAGATGTCTAACTCAACCTCTTGGGTATTGGTCTTGTCAGAATCTGATGCCTCCAATCTGTTCTTGTACATAACCTGTTCATTGAAAACTACATCTGTGCTGCGAATAATCTTTCGGTTATTCTCAACCCAAAGTGTATAACCGAACTCATCGCCACCATAACCAATGAACGTATACTTAACAAATTTAGCATCACTGCAAGAGTAGAATGATACTCCAGAATCCAACACCCAGAGTTTTACCGGACAACTGACACTAAAGACCAACGCGTCTCCAACATCAACTGTGGTTGCGTTTGCTGTCTTCTTCTCGTTCTGTCCCTTCCTGTTTTTCTTGGGTGATGAACACTGGTTCCTGTAGTGACCCAACTCATCACAATTCCAGCACTGTATCGAGTCTTTATCTTTCTTGGATTGACTCTTTCCTATGGACTCTGATCTGCCACGATTGATCTTGTCAGAATCTGATGCCTCCAATCTATTCTTGTACATAACCTGTTCATTGAAAACTATATGTGTGCTGTGAATAATCTTTCGGTTATTCTCAACCCAAAGTGTATAACCGAACTTATCACCACCATAATCAATGAACGTACACTTAACAAATTTAGCATCACTGCAAGAGTGGAATGATGCTCCAAAATTCAACACCCACGATTCTACCGGACTACTGACACTCAAGACCAACGCGTCTCCAACATCAACTGTGGTTGCGTTTGCTGTCTTCTTCTCGGTCTGTCCCTTCCTGGTTTTCTTGGGTGCTGAACACTGGTTCATGTAGTGACCAAACTCGTCACAATTCCAACACTGGATCGAGTCTTTATCTTTCTTGGATTGACTCTTTCCTCTGGACTCTAATCTGCCACGATTCTGCCTACCCTTCAATCTGCCCCCTTCTTCCGTGTTCAGCGTTGACCCTGAAGTGGATCCAGATTCTTTCCTGCGAACCTCCTCGCTAATCATCAGATCACTCACTTCGTCAAACTTCACTTTATCTTTCGCGGATGAAGCGCTAACTGTGGCAGCCCAACTATCTGGCAAAGAAGATAACAAAACTAAAGCAAGTACCTCGCCACGGAAGTCGATCACGACAGAACACAACTGTCCAATGATCTTGTTGAACTCGTTCAGGTGTTGCTGCACGGGTGTGCTCTCCGACATCCTGAGGTTGAGCAACCGTCTGATCAAGTGAACTTTGTTCGCCGTTGTGGGCTTCTGATACATCTTCTCCAAGATCTGCAGCATCTCCCTAGCGGACTTGGCTTTAGTCGTGTGATAGGCTACGTTCATGGACAGCGATAAGCGTATTGCACTCATCGCCTTTCTGTTCAACAGATTCCACTTCTTCTGTTCCATCTTTTCGGGTTTCCCCTTCTCCTCTAGGGGCACATACAAATCTTTACCATAAAGGTAATCCTCGATCTGCATCTTCCAGAACTCGAAATTCGATCCGTCAAACTACTTGATTGAAATCTTCTCGTCGCTCATCGTGACTGCTCCCTCTGAACCCGAGGCTCTGATACCAGTTGTTAGGAAATAAACACACGCACACGATGACGATAAGAAAATAACACGACATTTGTTTACCCAGTTCGTCTTTCGACTACGTCTGGGGGCGATGCCAAGCCAAGTATTTCACTATATGTTTTGGATGCGCAATAATAAGGTAGGCTCTATTTGAAAAAAGTAGAAGTGAAATGAACCTAATAGTTTAAAACCCAATAAACTTTTTAGCAATATAATTTTACTAACAGTTTTTTCTATAGTAAGAGATCGTAGTAGTATACATGTAAATATTTTGATCAAGTAGTTATCGAACCTTGGACTAGTGCAATAGATCTATAGAGTTGTGTGTTGTACGTCATAACTAATGTAACTGCGAATTAAGGTGTTTTACGACGTTAAACTAAAGCTAAACAATGATCTAATGTCAATTCATTATACTAAACACAATTTTAAAAGCTCACAAGTAATTACCTACTAAAACAAAAAAAACAAAAAAAACCATGTAGTGCAATTATCAAAACTTAGTAAATAAATTAACTACTAATTCAAGAAAATGACAAATAAAGCAAATAAAAACTACGAACTAAATTCGGAGAAGTGCAAGGGTGAGTGATTCTAGTGAAAATTGCATGATTTTCTTGAGCATTTTATTCTTAATTTAATAAAATTTCATGTTATTTTTACTCATTTTTTGACTAATTGCACTTGATTATGGGAAGGGCAGTGACTTGCTATTTTTGTAGGTAAATTGAGTATTTTTAGAAGCAAAACACGTGCCTAATTTTAGTGAAGTTAATCGAAGAAAGAAATTGAATTCGAGAGTGAAAACGGGCCAACTTAATTCATGAATTAATAGCCATTTGAAGAGTTAATTTTCTGCCCAAAGTAAAAGCCCATTAGTTCACTCCCACCAATTAAATTTCAGCCCCACTCCGACGGACCAAGTCAGCAAGTGGAGGACCAATATTTTGAAGGCTTATAATTAAAGGGCCTGACTCTTTACACCTCCATTCTGAGGGATGCACTCCCTTTTTTATTTATTAATTAAATAATAGTGTAAAAAATCTAAAATATTATTTAAGTAAAATACCACTATTAAATACACCACTAATACTACCTACACCCCTCTTTCAACATTTAAACACAAAATCCTAACTGCAACCATCACCACTTCCAGCCTTTGCCGCCGCCGTCGGCATCACCACCACTACTCCCACAATCTTTGAAATGTAAAAAAAATCTTAAAAATTTCAGATTTTTTTTTTAAAATTTTCGACAAATGGTCGACGAGTATATATATGGTCAATCAACTATTGTCGAAAACAAATTCATTTTTTTAAAAAGAATTCGACAGATCAGAGTCGAAAATATGCACTCTCGTCGATAAATTATTATCGACGAGAGTGTATATTTTCGACTCTGGTATGTCGAAATTAAAAAAAATGAAATAAATATACATGCGTGCTGTTCTTTTTCGCAGGCATGGGGTGGGGAATGGTGGGCAGGGCCAGGGCTAGTGTAAGGTTTTTTTTTTTTTAAAAAAAAAAAACAACTCCCGCAGCTGTGTAGCAAGGGTTAGAGGGAGAGAGGAAAATAGGGAGAGGAAGGGGTGGGGCAGGGGCGGCGGCGGCTGACAGTCGTGGCGGCGGCTTGGTGGTCGGGGTTGGGGGAGATATGGTGGAGTTTTTTTGGTAGAATAAAAAAATGAAAATAAGAAAGGGAGGAAGAAGAAGATCGGAGAATTAAGGTTTTGGAGTGGTATAATGTATGGGGTGCATCTAACTGGAGGTGTAGCTTGTAAAAGGCATTAAAATGACAGAAACGACATTTATGACAATTAAGGGAGTACATCTATCTTAGACAAATATTAGGGGTGCATCAATCATGAGTGTGTTATCAACCGAAATGGAGGTGTAAATTGTCAAACCCATAATTAAATAGAAGCCCCATTAGAGCAGCCCATGTTGCTGCCATTTTTTAGAAGGGTCAGGCTATATACCCCTCCAGACTTGTTAAATACACCCCTTTGATACATACAATCCTAATCAAAATGGATTAAGTTAGATGTACTCCACCTAAAATACCTAATATGATCTGAAAATTATAACATGTTAAATATACCCCGCACAAACCCTAATATCTTCCTCCCTCCTTCCCCACACCTTCTTCTTCATTCTTCATCATTTCTTCCTCTTAACGTCGGCGCCGCCCACAGCCGCCCGTCGTCTAACGCCGCGTGCTGTCCACCTTGTTCTTTTTTTTTTTTTTTTCTTCCCCCACCCAAAGCTGCTGCCTTATGCCGCCGCCCCTTCTTCCACTCACACAGAGTCATCGCCCCTCCTCCCCTGACCAACGCCACCGCCCTTCTTTTATTTCTCTTTTTCTTTTTGGTTCTTAACCCTCCGCCCAAAGCCGCTGCTCGCACGATCGTCGACCCTCACCCCGCTACCGTCGACCACACCTCACCCCGCCGACCCCCACCCAGTTAGCCTTCTACTCGCACACCGCACACATGTAGGGTTTCTTCATTTTTTTTTATTTTCGACAAGAAATTGTAAAAAAAAAATTTATGGTCGACCGTAATGTTTATTTTTGACAATTTCTTGTCGAAGATTCTGATTTTTTTTTTTAAAATTTTCTTTCAAACAAAGAGTTGTGGACGAGGATGTTTTTCGTTGACAAATTATAGTCAACGATATATTCTATGGTTGACAAATCAGTGTCGATCGACACTGATTTATCGAAAAAAATGTAATTTTTTTTTTTAAATTTCTAAATTTGGAGGTGGTGGGGCTGCTGCCGGAGGTGATGGGTGTTGGAGACGGCGGCTGCAAGAATGAATTAGGGTTTTAAATTTAGAAGGAGGTGTATCTATCTATGCATATTTTATTAGAAGGGTAAATTATGTTTTTTTACATGTATATTTAATTAATAAATGTAGAGGGGAGTATATTTAACAAGGGTGGAGGAGTATATAGCCTGACCTTTCTAAAAAATTAAGGGCATTTTGTTCGGCCCATTTAAAAGGGATGGGGTATATACCCCTCCAGCTTTGTTTAATACACTCCCCCTCCATTTTTTTTAATTCAATATATATATATATATAAAATATCAATTTTGTCCCTTAATTAGTAAAATAGTATAGATACATACACACCCCCTTATAACCCTAACCCTAATATTTCTCATCTTCTTCCTCATTTTCTCTTTTCCTCCCACATTTCTTCACCTTTTTCTCATCCACCGCCGCCACCCATCCACCGCCGCCTGCGTTCGTCACCGCCCTTCTCTCCTCCTCCTCCTCCCTCGTTTCTCTCCTCCTCGCTGCCGCCCATCTTCTTTCTCTTTTTTTTTTGTAATTCTTGCCGCTCCACCCCAGCGCTCGCCACCGCCGCTCCGGCTGTCCCTCAGCCGTGGCGGCCCATCCCCAGCGCTCGTCGCCGCTCCGGATCTCCATCGGCCGTTGTGGACATCCCCATCGCTCGCCGTCGCGGCCCACCCGCGCCCGCCCCAGTGTCGACCGGATTATTTTTAGTCGACAAACCAGTGTCGATCGGAGTGTTTTTGGTCAACAAATCAGTGTCGACCGGAGTGATTTTTAAAAATAGTAACTTTTTTTTTTCTAAATTTTAGGTGGTGGTGGCGGCTGTCTAATTCTAGGGTTAGGGTTTGTTTAAATTATAGGGGAGTGTATGTATCTACTATGATTTAGTAAAAGGGTAAAATTGGTATTTCATATATATATTGAATTAATAAAAATGAAGGGGGAGTGTATTAAACAAAGCAGGAGGGGTATATACCCCAACCCCATTTAAAATTGGTTGAGGCCCATGATCAGCCCACAAACTAACAGAAAAAGAGGAGAAGGGACAGACGAGATTCTGGTATTTCTTTTTTATTGGAGTTCAAAATAGTGGATTAACTTGGAATTTTCACACTTCATCACCTACACTATTCTAAGCTTTCTCTTTTATTTATTTTAGTTATTTCTCCTTTTATTTATTGTATTTGAGATTATGTAGAAAACTTTTAGCTAAGGCTTCTAAATATTTAGAATGAAGTTTATGGATTAATGTTTTTATTTTAAAGAGATTATTCCCTAATAGAGTCATTTTTATAGCACCTTACTCTAATAGAGACTAACTTTAAAAAGTTTCTATTAAGGAATAATTGGTGCTAAAAAACCATTTCTACCCTTTTATAAATAAGAAAATCTCTCCACTAATTTAATTCATTCCCCTAAAAAACAAAACCCTAGCTCCCTCCCCCCACCCCAATCGGTCGAGCTCCCTCCCCCACCTTGGCCGCCGCACCCACCTTGCCGCCGTCGTCGCACTGGACGAAGAAGATGGTCGAAGACGAAGCTTTGTGGCCGCCGAGCCTCTTCGCTGTTGACCTGTCTCTACTGTCGCCGTGCGTGAAGTCGAAGACGCCTAGCCGACCGCGATCTGTTTTGTTCTTAGTGGTGGCCGTCGACCGACTCCATTAATGGCTGGAGAGGACGATCTGTGGCCGGAACCTCCCTAAACTCCGATCTGTACGAGTTTTTTTCCTGTTACAGATGCGAGCCCTCTCGTAGAGATGATGGCGAAGAAGACGAAACCCACTCATGGCCGCCGTCGTCGCCCTTTTCCGGTGATATTTTGTTTTGACAAATTTTTGATTTTTGTTTATAAATTTTGAATCTTTGAAATTTGTTCTGCAGAAAAGACTAAACAAATTCTGAATCTTTGATTTTTGTTTATAAATTTTGATATTTTGTTCTGCAACTTTATTTCCAGCAAAAACGCCGTCTGTAAATTTGGGTCTGGGTGATGTACTTGTATCACATGCTTTATCTGTTTCTTTTTGGGTCTAGGTGATGTACTTGTAATTTCTATGCTATAACTCAAGAATGTTGTAGTGTTCTCGGAGGAATATCTTTGGAAGCATTACATTACATTATTTTTTGCTTTTGTTTGTTGTGGCTAAAGTAATGTTTACAGGCACTAGAATTATCTCACTAGCAGATTACGTTTATTCTAATTCTTGGTGTAAAGACTGGATGCATGAGTTGGTTACCTACCGAAAGTTCAAAGTTTCTTGCTTTTGAGTGAGCAAGTTGATAGTTGGGTCCGACTTACGCTTTCCTCTATTAGGGTGGAAGTCGAGGGGTTGAACCCACTTCCCAATTTGTAAATGTATTCTGACTTCTTTTTATCTAAATTATTCTTTTGAAAGTATTGTAGTTGGGCATCAAGTAAAAGTAATCTAGCTGAAAACTGGATCCAACAATCATATGCGTTTTAACATTTAACAATCAAGACATTGGAGTTTAATAATTGTACGTTTTATTAAGTCGAAAAATACCATGCATCGGGTTTATGATGCTTATGAGTAGTCTTTTTCCACGGATCCAAGTTGAGATCCTGTTAGCAAGGGCGGACCCAGGATTAAAACTGGATCCAACAATCATAAGTGTTGATGACGATGAAGATGGAAGAGATATGATATGCATATATGTAAAATGCATGTACCCCGATTAAGCGTTGATGAATTGCCCTAATTATTACGTCTTTAGGGTGAGACTTAGTACTCGGGGATTAGGCGAAAAAAGGAGAAGTTTCATGGATACAGCAGCTTGACATGGAGGTAAACATTAGATATGCACATTACCGTATGCATGTATACATGCATATCGTATAGTGCATTTCACATATGCACATATGTAAAATGCATGTACCCCGTTTTCCGTGCATATTAGTATGCATATCCATGTATGAACTTTTTTCAAAGCTTATAAACTCATAATTTTATTATGACTCATTTCTACATACCAAAGTTCATTTCACTGTTCATATTAAACTTCATAATCTATTTTCATATATGTATGCATATTCAAATAACTGGGAACTGCATCCACTATGGCACGCTTATTTAGTCTTTTTGTGATTTAATTGTGTTATGAGTCTTGTGTAATTTAATTCCGGATCATAAAATGCAGAATTATTAAGATCCTAAAAGTCAACTAATTAATTCGAATTGCCTTATTTTTAGGAATATTTGAATTAAGGAAGGTGATAGTTTTCGCGTTTTTCAAAACTATACATTTATAAAATTGATTTGATGTTAATCTGTCTAATATTAATTAATTTGAAATTATTTAAATGGGGAAAGGGCAACTTTGTCTTCTTAAGTGCCAATTTGACTCTATTGGATAAAAAATAAAAACCTATTCCCTATTAGATAAAAGTATTAGTGAAATAACCTTATTAAGAATTTACCCTATTTTAAATAGTGTTTGTCTTTTATTTGTGTACTTAATTATTATTTGAAAGCATATTATTAGTGGTCATGATAATATGTCCTATTTATTGTTAATTGGGGTAAGATTGAAATATTTATCTCATTAATTGAACATAAACACACAATTCAAATTTTTATGATCTTTAGAGAGAATTAACTATTGGGAGGGTATTGACTTAATTAGGAGTAGAGATACATGCTCGTGTGATATTTCCTTTGAATTAATTAATTTTTTTTAAATTTATTATTTAGTGATCAACTTTAAATTATTAATTAATTTTGTTCATGTTCATTAGCTTATTATTGATTTGGATTGCACTAGTTTTATTTTGCTTTCTTAGTGACATTTATAGATAACATTAGAATTAGAATTAGTTTTTAAAACCTTCCTTGAAAATCAATCGTGTCTAGATAGAATTGTGTCAACAAATATCACTTTTACACTAACCCTTCCTCGTGGGATCGACTCGTACTTACCACGCTACGATATACACCGTACACTTGCGGTTATTTATTTTATTGTTGTAAAATACGCGAATAGTGAGTGAATGCTTTAAGTGCTCTACCTAGTGAAATTAATTAAGTGGAATTGCTTTTACTTTGTTTATACTTCAATTAGGATTTGCTAAGAGCATTTAGATGTTAGAATGATAACCATTTCCATTCGATCAAATCCATACATATCGTCGTCTTCGTCTCATTGGTTGGTGTAATAATTGTTTGTTATTGATTGATGAAGTAATTTTATAGCTCAATTTATTTAATTTACAAGCATTATTTACAAAAAAAATTGATTAGTTACATTTTAAACGAGAAATGTATTATATATTTTGTAGGTAAATCGAGAATTTTTAGAAGTAAAATTAATATGTTTGGAATATTTTTTGAAGTTAATCCAAGGAGTAAATCAAGGCGAGATCTAAGATGGTCTCTTGGCACATGTTTGAGCCCCTAGCTGATTTTTTAAAAATATATTAATTTCACATTTAAAATGACAAATTTCGTCGCAAATATCACCGTCTTGTGAGGGAAAATTTATCGGAAAGTTCCTTGATTTTAAATTAATAATTTTTTCTTTTTACGAATTCACGGCGAATAATTTTCTGTTGCCAATGGCCCAGTTACGACGTCATTTTGACCCATTGGGTCATGGGCCAGGACTAATCTGCGAGGAAAATAGGCCTTCGACAATTGCGATGGTTTTCAAAAAATTAGTCGTAAACATTTATGACCATTGTTTTTGCAACCACTAAAAATTTGTCGCAAATCACTTGTTGCGACGAAATTCTTGTCGCGTGTTTTTTGTAGTGAAATTAAGAGAACCAACACAAAATAAGAACACAACAAACACATTTAAAACAGACATGAGTCCTTATTCTTATTCCCATTACAACATTAGAACACAACAAATAAACTTAAAAACAGACACATGGACTCAAGTAACAAAAGAAGATCCCCAATGGATAAGGTGCATGAGAGATGGATTCCATGGAAATTATAAAAATAGTGATTATGGCAGAATCCTCCTTCTGTGACATCCTTCAATTCCTTCTAGTAATTATATATGGTTCGAAGTGATGCCCACCTTATCCTCAAGGGTGATCGATGGTTCTTACATACGTCGCCCCCTGCATCATAAACACATAGGAATATATTAAATTCAATATTTCAATTATGCAAATTAACTAAATTTAAAGCTAATATATCAACCAAGTTCTATATACATTTGACATTTATATAGCTCTCTCACATATAAATTAAAGGCTAGTGATAATCTAAAAAATTCAACTATATCAATAGAATCAAAACTAAGAAAATAATTGCATTAAATAACATGAATGAGAAAATACATATTAAAAAAAATGTAATTGAATGAGGTAGTATCCAAAAAAATAAAATTACTTTTTGGGGAAAAGGAGAACAATAAAGACAAGGCCGAAAGAAAACATAGTTGCGGTGGGTAAGAAGAAAAAGGATGTAGGTAGGGATAATTAAGAAGTGGAGTATATATGTGTTATTGAGCTAGCGGTGTAGTTTGATTGTGGAAGCTTGCTTATATATATAGTCTAGGAGAGACACTGCCGCTTCCCACAAATCACCTTGCATGCCCTTTCCTTGCCACGCATCTGCTATGAAGACACGTGTCCAACCTTGCACACCTTTTCCTCGTTAATTGCCACGAAGACACGTGTCCAACTAGCTAGCCTATTGGTAGCTTTCCAGAAGTCAATAAAGCTATTGAATAGTGGGTTCCTAATTTTTTTTCAGTCGACAATCTTCCCATGGATTAGTTTTTCACCTTTAAATTAATACCAGATAATCCTGACCGGACTCTTTGCAGCTACATTTTTGTGTGTGTGAATTTATTCAAGATCAGTTTAAATGCAATTCTACAGACCAGACTCGATTAGTTGGTTTTAAACCCACCCCCCTCCATCTCCCCATCTCACCATAGCTACTCTATTAGTGCTAATGTTAAAGAACTGAGGAATGGCAGAAAAATGATTATTGAAGGTTGAAGCGGAAGCCATGTTTAAATGTAAAAACTAGTATTAATTAACATTAACAGTTTTAGTGTCTTAATTAGATCACAGAGGAGACATGAAACAAAAAATGACGGTATTCAGTTAGCAATCCAAATCGGGCACTTTCCCTAGATAAATTAATTTAATAATATCGTGACGTCTGTCATTGACTAATATGTATCGTGGAGATATTCAATTATTGCTCAACTGCCCCATTCATACTTGATCTCTTCGAGGATAAGGTTCAAGTTTCACTGCCAAATAAAATTTCATATTGTTAAGTAATCTAGTCGATTAGACGTCTCCAATCAAGTAAAAGACTTAAAGCTATAATAAATAGCCCAACTAAGATAGTAATTCAAAAAGTAATCAACGAGACAAACAACACACAAAAGATTTAAGTGGTTCAATCGATGTGATCTACATCCACTGGACCAGACGAGTACTTTTTCAATTGATAAAGAATGTTTACACACTCATTCACTCAAAATAGGATATTTCCCCACTTCACTCTTGAATTCACACAACTCAAAAATTACAATCGTACTGTGAGGGCATAACTACCATTTCAGTTGCCAATTACGAAAGTTAGTTAGTTTGACTAACTGCATTACAGTTACAACTACTTGAGGGCATAACTACCATTTCAGTTGGACAATAACAAAGCACATGGGTTGTTACAAGCGGTTGCAAACGGTTGCTAACTACTCAACAGTTCCTAACAACAGCAACTACCTTTGTTCTTACTTGATCATATTCACATTGCACTCAAAACTTTATTGAAAAGAATACAGTCACAAAAGTATAAACTGTCACTACAACAAAATGCATTTCTTGTAACCAATATATTTGTAACCAATATTTAAATGGTTACGAAAAATTGATCTATTGTAACAAAAAATTTAGATTTGTTATAAAAAGTAACATTTTAAATTACAAGAAGTATTTGTTGTTACAAATAATATAATGTTGTTACAAATAGTATACACAATTTATTATTAGACCAATAATAATGTAAATGGATTTTCATTGTCACGTTTCCTCATTTTCTATTGGAGAGAGAATTCTGAATCCCTAATTCCCCTCCACCTCGCGCCTTCGCCCCCTTCTCCCGCGATGCTCTTGCCGATCTTTCCTCCATCGCGCCTCACCCCCCCCCCTCTTTCGCCACCATGCCCTCTATTCTGACGCGATTGGCTCGTGCTGGAAATGTTAGAAGATAATCGCCGAAGGTAGCGAAGCCGAATAAGAAGAAGAAGCCCCTTGGCCGCGGTCACAAGTGTGCGGAATAGAAAATCGCCTCTTCATCACGACCGATAAGTCTATTCCCCCTATCAATTTTTTAGGTTAATTAATCTGTGTGCTATATCTGAATTTCTTATCGCGATTCCGTTTAATTCAAATGAAGTTGCAAATATACTGTTTGACCAAATGTACCTCTTCCGATTTTGTTTAAGCCAAAATTGGTTAAGAACTCAACATTAAAAAATATTGATTTCATAGAGTAATGTAGTTAGACATGTATAAGGATTTAGAATTCACCAATAACCACTTTCTTGTTCAGTTGATGCCGCCTCCTGCTTACTTATTGATTTCAATCTTTTGCCATCCTTTTCCTTTTTACACTTTTCCTATTTCAGGGAGTAAAAAAAGGAATCTTATTTTCACAAAAGGATAATTGATAAATAGTCTATCAAGTGTAAATTGAGAGGGAAAATACTGATGCTACTTTTGAGGGTATATATAGTGTGAAGCTTCAGCTCCATGGTTAGATTGACTTGTTCGTATATATGAAAACAAGAACTCTTCTCTCAATTTGTATATGCTATAATTTTCTGGTCTGACTTCAGGCCTCACCTGCATTTAATCACTTAATGAAAATCTCCTGAAAACCAATTAAATTGAGAACTAATTTTCAATATGACATAGGATAAATGCCATCTAACATAGGAAAAATTAGGCAAAATATAGAACTGATGAACACTATACTATTAAGCTGCTAAAAGATAAGAAAATACGTAATAATAAAAATTCCCAGAATGTCGTGGTCTTATGGTATCATTTTTTCTCTAATTATTTTTCTGAGGTGACAGATTATAGTTTTACTACTGATATGGAGGTTGAACTCAATAATGTGTCCGCTGGAACAACTGAATGGAAATGCCTTCTATGAGGTAATTGGACTAGATTTAGCAAGTATTGCAGTAGTGCTAGGAACGTCCATATCCATCAAGTGAATAGTTACTACGTGCAGCTTGGTGAAGACAGAAAGGTTCACTTACCCAAGCACGTATTGGTTTCTCAAGTATGTATTTGTTCTAGTAGTTGAATTTCAACTTTCATTATCTTTTGTCTGTTGATATATGAATGTTTCATTTCAAATTTATATTTTCTACACATTAATGCTCAAGAAAATTAGATGTTGTGTTGGTTTACCCCCTGATTAAGCTCACTAAATAATAAAGATGAATAGTTGATGAAGACAATAGTTGATAAGCTACTAAAGTGTGGACTTGCATAACTTGAAAACTCGTGGACATGAGAGAGAGAGAAGGGCAGGGGAATGTGTGTTTAGGAACATGGAACAAATGCTTCATTAGTGGCATGGATTGTATATCAAAGCCATTTCAGGAAAGATCTTCTGTGAGTTGCCTCATGATTCTTGAGTGTTCACTGGAGTGTTTTCACTTTTTCTATTTTTGGTTAAAAAAACTTGTTGCCATCACAATTCACAACCTGTTACCCTACTCTTTTAATATTTAATAATTCTTGTGACCATATTCTTGTTGGCTCTGTAAGCAACTCATCTCTTTTTCTCTCTTTTCATAGAGACTTGCAATTAAGTAGAAAGTGAGGTCCAGGAAACATAGTTCGATGAGATTTATTTATTTATTTATTTTTAAATGAATACAAACGAGGCTTATATCCATGTATATATATATATACATATATATATTATTAGAGAATTAAAAGGGTTACAACCTACCTGATCATGATCGTCATTTTTCTTATCTTTCTATTGAATTATCTGCACAAACATGTTATGCAGAGGAATTGCTGAAGAGTATATTCTCTCATGGTCAATTACTGTTTTGTCTTCCTTCTCTGTATTTTTTGTAATCTATAGTTCTTCCAGAGTCATTACAGGTCGTAATAGAATCATAGTTGAGTAGATAAAATATTTGGATGCCAGGACATAATTTAGAGATACAAATTCTGATATGGTGCGATTTGGCGTATCCTTAGTAAAAGAAGTTGTGGATTTAAGTAGGGAGGTTACTAGTTTTATAAATGGAACATTCATGAAAGTAAATTGTCTTGTTGGCGTATATTTATTTTGCTCATTTCTTCATATTTATCACCGTGAATCTGAAGCGAGTGTGCATGCTCTCAGTTTTCTAATCCTTAGTGTTGTAATGTTCTCATGTTGTTTTTTTAATTCTTGTTCATTATTTCACTTATACAAATTAATAATTCAATTTGTTGGGAATCATGGTAAATCAAACTTCTCTCTGCCTTGAGAATTGTTGTAGAAACAGAGACTATGATGAGCCCTAAATGTTAAATAATGTAAAATATATCTTACATAATTAGGAAAAAAATTAAATTATTCTGAAAAGAATCATATTTTTTGTTGAACTCAATTAGTTGTGATTTTCATATTGTTGCTTTATCATGTTCCTTAGTCTGATCTTTCTATGCAACTAAAACCCATCATTACTACGTAAAAATTGGACATGATGATGTTGGCAAAGTTGACATGGCCTACAAGGTTGTTGCTATTGCTAATGGTCCTTGCCCAGGTAATGTTGTTTCGTGAACTTCCTTTAGTGTAGAACGATTAGCCATACTCAATAGTTGTCAGCTAGTTTCTACCCATATCTGCTTTAAATAATTTCTTAAAAGCTCTGTTTCTTGTTGAAATTGTGGTACAGAAAATAGTCCTGAAAATGGAAATCCCGGCTCTCGTGAAACAGAGACTTTCTCCAATCCCAGTTTTATAATTGTTCTGGTTCCTTCAGCCAACATTCTGCAGCCTTCTAGCCTCTGTAGTGCAATATTTTTATAGGATATGTCAAGTAAATGAAAAGTGTATCAGCTAAGCTCTTGATGTTAAAGTACTGAAACTGGAGTTGTTCCTTTTATGTGGCTTGTTAGTGGAAGTAGAGGGCAACCACATGCTTTGGCAATTTCTTCATTGTCAACAAAACTGGACTGGTACACCATGACAATCTAATGGAAATGGTACGTAGACAAGAAGACCAGTAAAGATTTCAAGTATATAGTTTTTTTTTATGTAAATGATTAGGTACATAGTGTTCAAATACATTTTTGAATACTTGTTTAAAACATTTTTAGACATATTTTGTTTCTGAATTCCATTGGAGATTTTATTATTTTTTTGAAATAAAATTATTGTATTATGATCCTCTGTTTTTTAAATTTCCCAAATGTCCGTATAGTGTAATTTGTAAATAAACCATATGACTTAGTTCTATTCATTATTTATTCTTGAAATTAAATGAATTGTAAAATATTATAAAATATTAGTAACAAATCATTATATTAATATTAAATATATGATTTTATGTAACAATTTATTTGTAACGAGATTGATATTTTGAATAAAACATTTTGTAGCGAGTCTTTTGTTACCGTTACCAAGGTTTTAGTAACCAAAAGAGGTGTCGTTACCATTGTATTGGTAACGAAAGCGATTTTTTTTCGTTACAAAAACTTTTTGCAACGAGTTTTACAAGACCAACTTTTGTAACGAAATGTTTCGTTACAAAAGTTTTTTGTAACCAAAAAATGACTTTTTGTAACCAAATTTTTCGTTACGAAAAGTGCATTTTCTTGTAGTGTGTTTTGGACTGTTTTCAAAAATACACAAGGAGTTTTTTTTTCTAAGTTAAAGGGCCAACCACATTCCGCACTAAATAACTTATTTAGATAGTTGTCCAACTGATTACTTCATAGTTTTCAGTAGGTTGATTATCTACTAAAGTTATCACTTAGAGAAGTTGTCAGACAACTCTCCTGAAAGGTCAAAAACTGTTTGAAAAGGAAAATTTGCATACACAAGTGCATTCCCCCCCATACACTTGTGTCATACACCTTCAAGGACCAACAAACACTATGAGCTGACAAGGGACAAAACGAGAAGAGAAGTCCACCCACCTCAGAGGTATGGACAAACTAACATTGTCTCATTTGCATTATGTGCAGCTCTGGAGGTAGAGTCTCTGGAGCCAAAGTCTTATTCAAGAAGCCATCAACTGCCACGACAAGGAGAAGTGGATAATTGCTATGAAGGAGGAGCTACTTTCTCTTAACAAGAACCAGACATGGGAGATTGTTGAGAGGTCCAAGAACAAAAAGTTAGTTGGGTGTAAGTGGATATACAAAAAGAAGGTGAAGGTTCAGAGGGGTGGCAAGCTTAGATACAAGGAGAGGCTTGTAGCTATGGGATTTACTCAAAAGGAAGGTATTGATTTCTATGAAATCTTCTCACCTGTTGTGAAGCATTGTAGCATCAGAATATTGTTAGCTATGGTTGCTCAATATGAATTGGAGCTGCATCAGATGGATGTGACCATAACTTTCTTACACGGATCTCTTGATGAGAGGATCTACATGAAGTTACTAAAAGGGTTGGTCATAGAAGAAGGGGAGGACGATGTGTGTTTGCTGAAGAAGTCCCTCTATGGCCTAAAATAAAGCCCTCGCCAATGGTACTTGAGATTTGATGAGTACATTTGCTCAACTGGTTTTACAAGGAGCTTGCATGACAGATGTGTCTATTTCAGACGGGTTGGGTCTGCTGTTACCTATCTTCTGTTGTATGTTGATGACATGTTAATAGCAGGGAAGTCTATTAACAGTGTTAATCAAGTTAAGGAAATCCTCAAATAGGAGTTTGAGATGAAAGATCTTGTTGAAGCTAAAGTGATTCTTGGGATGGAGATCAGCAGAGTTGATGAAGCAATTTAGCCGAGTCAGCCAACTTATCTTCAGAAGGTGTTAGGGAAGTTCAGAATGCATCAGACAAAGTCTGTCTCTACTCCTATTGGCCAACATCATCGATTGTCCAATCAGATGAGTCCAAAGAACATCCAAGAGAGAGCTCAGATGAGTAAGATACCTTTTGTCAGTGTTGTAGGTAGTTTAATGTATGATATGGTGTGCTGTAGACCAGACTTGACTCATGCTATGAGTGTGATCAACAGATATATGAGTGACCCAGGCTTAAGTCATTGGGAGACTGTTAAGTGGGTTATGAGATATTTTCTGGGATCAGCTAACAAAAGTCTGAAGTTCCAGAAGATGCCAAGTGAGGGGGATGCACTTGTGGGATACGTGGATGCAGATTATGCAACCAATGTTGATACTCGAAAGTCCTTAACAGGATATGTGTTCACTCTATTTGGTACGACTATGTCTTGGAGGTCTATTCATCAATCTGTAGTTGCATTATTTTCTACTGAAGCTGAGCACGTGGCCTTGACTGAAGCAGTTAAGGAAAGCATCTGGTTGAAGGGAATTTTGAAGGATAATCAAAGCGCAATTCATCTTGCAAAGCATCAGGGGTATCATGAGAGAACCAAGAATATATATGTTAAACTGTACTTTGTAAGAGACATTGTGGAGAAGAGAGTCGTCCATGTAGTTAAGATAGCTACTGAGGAGAACCCTACTGATTCATTCACTAAGTCATTACCAAAAGAGATGTTTGGTTTATGTCTTAGGTTGGTTGGTTTGCATTATTGACCTCTGAGGAGAAGGCTGCTGGTCTTGTGGCAAAAGAGCAGTGGTGGAGGCTGTCCTTGGAGAAGAATAGTTCAGAGTTGTTTAGTTCAAGGTGGAGATTTTGAGCTAAAGGTGGAGAATTGTGAGGTTTATCTCATAATCTCAAAATCAGATGAGTTCTTCTCGTCTAGTGGAAATCAGTATAGTACTAGTCTGCTGATGGACTCAGTTGTTGGGCGTATCAGCTAACTCAGGCTTGATCAGATGAGGGGGATGTTTCCAATTAAATGAGAAAGTGTTGCTTAGAATCAACTAAGTTTAGAAGATCAGAAGAGTATTTAGATGTTGGGATATCAGAAGAGTAAACAGAAGAGGGAGGTCTTCTGGTTGTCTTCTGATTGTGTCATCTGTTTGCAAGAGAACAAGTGAAGGGCAAGGATGTCAATTCAGATTGGGCAATCCTGAACACGTGAGTTTGTTAGGAGGTTGTAATAGAATCCAGCCTGGCAGGGATCACACAATCAACACACGCTGCAATCAACCTTGGCTTCTATAAATACCCCATAGCTTGTAATTGTGAAAGTTTGACGCTTACGAGCATTCGTTCTTGAGTTGAGAGTTCACGAGTGAAGTGAGGAGAAATCCCTTTCCGAGTGTTGAGTGTTGTAAACATTCTTTCATCAATCAAGATTGAAGTCGTGTGTGTGCGCTCTGTTTTCTGTTCTCGTTCATTATATTTGTGAATTGCCTTCTTTGTTGAATTATGTTTATGGTCTGATTATTCTTTTGGTATTATAGAGGTCCAATCGAGTGAATAATTAACTGACAATTTTAGTGTTGTAAAATTCGCGAACAGTGAGTGAATGCTTTGAGTGTTCTCTACCTAGTGAAATTAAGTGAAATTGCTTTTACTTTGTATATATTTCAATTAGAATTTGCTAAGAGCATTTAGATGTTAGGATAATAATCATTTTCATTCCTTCAAATCCATACATATCGTCGTCTTCGTCTCATCGGTTAGTGTAATAATTGTTTGTTATTGATCGATGAAGTAATTTTATAGCTCAATTTATTTAATTTACAAGCATTATTTACAAAAAAAAAAAAAAAAGATTAGTTACATTTTAAACGAGAAGTGTAGTGGTTTTTTTTTTTTTTTTAAGTAAATTGAGAATTTTTAGAAGCAAAATATGTCTGGAATATTTTTTGAAGTTAATCGAAGGAGTAAATTAAGAAGAGATCTAAGATGGTCTCTTGGCACAGGTTTGAGCCCCTGAGATAATTTTTTTAAAATATATTTCACATTTAAAACGACAAATTTCGTCGCAAATATCATCGTCTTGTGAGGGAAAATTTATCGGAAAGTTCCTTGATTTTAAATTAATAATATATATTTTAATTATTTTTACGAATTCACGGCGAACAAATTTCTGTTGCCAATTACGACGTCATTTTGACCCATTGGGTCATGGGCCATGACCAATCTGCGACGAAAATAGACATTCGACAATTGCTATGGTTTTCAAAAAATTATTCGTAAACATTTGCAACCATTGTTATTGCAACCACTAAAAATTTGTCACAAATCACTTGTTGTGACGAAATTCTCGTCGCTAAACAGCGTGTTTTTTGTAGTGAAATTAAGAGAACTAACACAAAATAAGAACACAACAAACAAACTTAAAACAAACATGAGTCCTTATTCTTAATATTCCATTACAACATTAGAACAAAACAAACAAACTTAAAAACAGACACATGGACTCAAGTAACAAAAGAAGATCCCCAATGGATAAGGTGAGAGATGGATTCCATGGAAATTATAAAAATAGTGATTATGGTAGAATCCTTCCCTGACATCCTTCCTTCAAGTGATGCCCACCTTATCCCTCAAGGGTGATCGATGGTTCTTACATACGTCGCCCCCTGCACATATAGGATTAATATATTAATTAAATTCGATCTTTCAATTATTATAATAGCACAAATTAAATAACAAAAACTGAAAGCTAATATATAAATGAAGACTAGTGGTAATCTAAAAAAATCAACTATATATTACCTATCAATCGAATCAAAACTAAGAAAATAATTGCATTAAATAACATGAATGAGAAAATACATATTAAAAAAAAATGTAATTGAATGAGCTAGCTAGTATCCAAAAAAATAAAATTACTTATTGGGAAAAAGGAGAACAATAAAGACAAGGCCGAAAGCAAACATAGTTGCGGGTAAGAACAAAAAGGAGGTATATAGGGATAATTAAGAATTATATATGTGTTATTGAGCGGTGTAGTTTGTGAGAAGTTTGATTGTGGGAGGTTTGTTATATATAGAGGAGAGACTGCCGCTTCCCACAAATCACCTACGGAACCTTGCATGCCCTTTCCTTGCCACGCATCTGCTATCGAGACACGCGCGTGTCCAATCTTGCACACCTTTTCCTCGTTAATTAATTGCCACGGAGACACGTGTCCAACTACCTAGCTCGCCTATTAGTAGCTTTCCAGAAGTCAATTAGTTGTTTCTTTACGAGTTATTTAAATTGCCTAGCACACAGGGGCGGTTCAGGCGGAGTAATTAGACTAATTTGTTTGAGGGGGCTATAAGAATAAACAATAAGTATATGGAATCATAATTCATACACAAGATATATAATATGTTTAAATATCGAGAAGAAATTTTAATACGTACAATGTATAGTCCAAGATTTTAAATTTTATTTTTTAGCTGTATTATTTATTTTCCAAAATTAAAGAGACAACTAAAGCTAATTACTACAAATTTAAAAAATTATGGTCATCAAAACATTACTATATGAGCAAAATTGAGGCAAAATAGAAATGCATTCTTCACATTTAAGTGTTGAAATGGTCAAATGTATGTGCATACTTGCCCTGGCAGTAATACATACTTGCCCTGGCAGTAATACATACTTGCCCTGGCAGTAATAAACGAAGGAAGATTCAATTGAGTATTTATAGAACTATTATTTTCATATATACAAGATACGTAATATATAAAATATAAAATAATATTATACCATTATTATATTTATCCCTAACAATACATATATATACTCTACTAAAAAAGAAATATATATATTTATATATACACTTTTCAAAAAAAAAAAACACTTACAACCCCTGCCTACCAACCCCCACCAGAATTTGCATTAATTTATGTTTTGTCATGCCATGCGTTTGCAGGAAAATAAAAAATTATCTGTCGGTCTAAATATTAGTATGTGTACATTTAAATGCATTTTTGTGTTTCTTAAATGAAAATATAAACTGAGAATTATCCATATTAAAATTAGTTTAAAAAATACCGCCAAATAATTAAAAAATTAAAATATACAACCAATTAATTTAAATTTCGCATCAAATACTCCTAGTTACATTCTAACGAAGACAAACACGTGTAACCAATATTACACACATCTAATAGGGAAAATTATTTTTTGGGACCGCAATTTAGGGGGTTTTGCAAAAAGAGGACCATAACTTTACGGGCTGGCAAAATTAGGCCCGTAACTTCTTTTTTTCACAATTTTAGGACAAATTAGCCCAATCGACTCAATTTCGGGCTAATTGAAGCCCATTTTTCGGGCCACGCTTATGTATGACAAAAAGAGGACTGTAACTTTTTTAATGCAATTTTAAGCTCAATATAAATATATAATTTTTAAAATTTACTCTAGCTCATATTCACTTCCTCAATTAGATCCTAATTTTAATTATACAATTTTTTTCCCATAAAATTTAGAATCTAATAGTTTAAAAAAAAATAATAAAATAGAGTATTCCAATTTTATTTATAATATAAATCAATATAAGAAATTACAATATATGAAAATTTTTGTGGGACGAATAACGTATGTAGTAAAACTTAAAAAATTAATCTAAAAACGTTTTTTTTAAAATAAAATCTTGATCTTAAAAAATAAAATATTAATCTTAAAAAATAAAAAATTATATATTGACTAGTGGAAGACCTACGTAACACGCGGGATTGAAGATAATTTATTATATTAATATTTTGACAAAAAAATTATAAGATTGACTCATACATATTTTTAACACTTACAAATTTTATGAAGTATTATAACCTTATTTAAATTGTATTTTAAAATAAAGACTATATATGAAGTAAAATACAAACTAAGAGTAAAGTTCAATCTCATTCATGAAAGTCAATTTCACACAAGATATTCATTGTTTTAAAGTAACATTAAAAATTAAGGTTTTAAAGTTTATTTTATTATAAAAAATTATATTTGATTTTACTTAAAAAAAAAAAATTAAAACTCCTCTCGTGAGGTCCTGTTTAGCTCCAAAACAATGATTTTTTTTTTTTTTTTTTTAAGATTATAAAAAATGCATTAAAGTATAAACACGATTTTTAGAATTTAAATTGGTAAAAATTGGGAAAGATGAGTGCATGGTAGAAGAAGTGGTTAGAGAAAAATTTAAACTTCTTAAAAAAACTGTTTTAAAAGGGAAAAAAAGTAAAATTATGAGAAAATTATAAAATATGAATATTGAATTTGTGTTGAGACACATAGAAAAAAAAAAAGATTCAAAATTATTATAATAGGGATATTAATTGATCCTAAAATTGCATTAAAAAAAGTTGGAGGCATTTTGTTGTCATAAATAAGTTTGGCCCGAACAATGGGTCTCAATCAGCCCGAAATTAGGTTGATTGGACTAATTTGGCCTGAAATTGCGAAAAAAAAAAAGTTACGGACCTAATTTTGCCAGCCCGCAAAGTTACGGTCCTCTTTTTGCAAACACCCCTAAATTGCGGTCCTGAAAAAATAATTTTCCCCATCTAATATTTGTTCAATAACATCTGATTTTATCAGCTGAGATTTTCTATGCTGAATGTTCAGGAGAGAATGGATAACGGGTTTTAAGCTAGCTAATTAACGATTTTGTGTTAGCGGTATTTTTTCTGTTATTTTCTTAGCGGTAACGCTCAAACTCATTTTTTATTATAACACAAGGGTAGACACATCAATTTACTAAGATCTTGTTGTAATTCGTGTAATACTCACGTAGAACCTGCATGTTGTGTTTTGGATGGGGAATTTGATTTGAGCAGGTATTTCAAATGGAAGGATTTAAAAATAGATGGATTTGAAATGACATGGTTTTAGTGAGGATTTGAAATTTCTCTCAATTTTAACTAAAAGTGTGTGGACACAAATTTAATTATTTGAAATTCATTCATAATTCAAACATGTAGAATTGATTTGGATTGTGAATTTGAAATACATAAGCCCAAATCCACACAATCCAATGTCACGTTCTTTAAAACCCGCACACAAAGAAAAATCCATATTAAGTGTGAACAGAGGGAGTATCTCAAATAATATATTTAATATTGAGGGGTATTGCGGCGCCCCTACCGTCACCGTCCCATTAATCATTAACTCCACCTACATCATATATTCAATTTTAGGGCAATGAGCACACGATGTTCTTTACTAAAAGGAGAGAGAATATATAATTTTTTGTTGGTCCCAAAAGGAGTGTGACACGTGTATGTGGGGAGGGGAATACACGTGTGTGTGTTTTTCAAAAACTTTTGAAAGTAATCAACACAAATAATTAGAGTCAAGTGAGTTACACAGTGTGTCAAGTCCTATGAAAATACTAACAGTAGATTCTAAGAATTCTTAACAGTATGCAACTTGTATGCGGAATAAATGATAGGCCCTTTTATACTCCTTAATTAATATGCACTTAGATACTAAATTATCAAATAGCAAATAGCAGTTATAACAACACAAAAGCTAAAGCAATAAGATAAGTGCAGTAAGTAAGAACACAAGATGTATAGTGGTTCGGAGACTAAACTGCTCATACGTCCACTCTCCTAATTTAATAGGATAATTCCTTAATCACTTCGGAATTAGCTTGTTTTTACAGTGTCAAGGTGCACTCTACTTCTTCTCCTTCTCTTCTCTTGATTTCTTACAACTTTATCTCGTTGCAATACTCTCAATCTCTACTATGAACTCAACAATACTCTCAATCTATCTCTCAAGGTGAAAGTAGGGTTTTGTTCTAGTACCAACTAAGTGTGTGGTATCCTTTACAATTTAAGAACGAATATAAAAGATAGGATATCACTGTCTAGGCTTTGGATAATTAACAATAAGCTTGCCTAGTGGGGACTATAGGTAACACTCACAAATGAATATGCTTAAAAGCTTTAATATCTCGAGTGTTTTGAATACTTTTGAATACTAAAATATTGCTATAGAACGCGTACGGCTTGTGTCTTGATGTATGTCCCTTCTTCTTGAAATGATTCAAGACGTGGCCTATTTATAGATGAAGCAAAATATCCGTTGGTGGAAATAGCAAACTTATCCATAAATTTGAACTTTCAAATTGTTCAGGGGCCTGCATGCAAATAGTACATGTATTCACGTCCATTCTGCAATTTGCGTTCCTTTCACAGAATTTGTTATGCGCAGTGACAGGTGGCACTCATTCTTTGGCTAAATTGGAATAATTCTGTCCTTCCCGCTAACGGCCTCGTACTGGATAAAGTGTCTAGTCATTCCTCGTCTTTAACCATAAGTATGCCAAGTCCAAGGTATATGAATATCCAAATTCATCATACTTGACTTTTGTCGTCCAGCGTACTTGTCTTTATGAATCCTTGTCACTTTCTTCATAACACTTCAGCTCCCTGTCTTCAATGATATTTTTCTTCATGTGCTTTGTGCTTTCAGGTCATTTGTCATAGATTCAAAGAATAATCTATCTAATTAAAATTAAAGCTCCCTAACATATATGGGCTTTTCTAACCTGAAAATCTAGACTTGGCAAATCATCATACTTGGGGTTTTACTTAGGGTTTTGGTATCAAATCAAAATCAAACTTTCTTTTATTAATATAAACCATATCCCAACAATTTCCCCCTTTATGATGATGCCAAAACCTACTTACTTCAAAAGATCCATAGGGATTTCTTTTTCAGTAAATTTGACAAAAACAGGACAACTAGCATGTATATTCTATACTTAGAAAAATTTCACAGAATAAATTCAGATAATTAACCTAAAAAGGGCTAAGTTCTCTGAGTTCTATAAAACTTGATCTAAGCAAGAATCAAATTAAAATCATTTTGCTAGAGCCTATTTTTTAGACAAAAATAACACACGTATAAAGACTCAAGAATTTTTGTCAAGTGCATATGATAGATAATCATCATCAGAAATAAGATATCACAGTAGTAAGAGCAGAAAGTTGTAAGTTCTAGCTCTTTAAGGAGCAACAATTGTCTGGAAATAAAAATAAACATAGATTAAAAAGTTCATGATTGTTCGAGATTGAATCTTGACTTGACCTTCTGCAGCTTCATCACTTAGCTGCATCTGACTTCTTCTTCAGGAAAGTTGGAAGTTCCTTGAACAGTGGAGTCAGCCCATATGATGCAAAGTGTCTATTCTTCAAAGCCATGACCTCCTCGTTCTTCCCGATCAAGTTTTCATCCTTGACAAGTTGCACAAACTCATCAGTAATAGCTTTCCTATCAATGCCTTTACCATCAGCCTTCATTGGTGGAGTCCAGAAAATCTGTTCAGGAGCTTTGACAATCACTTTCTCCTTTTGAGCAGCTCCAAGAATCTTCGTGTACAATTCTGGATAATTCTCCATTATAAAACCTTCATAAAGACGATCAATGTCTTCAAAGTCTCCCCATCTCTTCACAACAAAGAAGAGATGATCCCATACTCGATTGGCTTCATCCCAAGCACCATTGAGTTCAGTAGGAACCCAGCTGTCAGTATGAGGGATCCTTTTCTAGGTTTCAGACTTTCTTTTGGCTCTATTTTCCATCATCAAGGCATATGAACTCTTGTAAGACTTAGAATTTCCTGGATTGAAGTCTTTGTGCCTTTTCAACCTGCACTCTTCAGCATCATTGAACATCTTGGTTCTTTCTTCAATAATAAGCTTCCTCACTCCTTTTCTAGTTTCCGCATCTTGTCCAGCTCCTTCTGCAAAGATGTTTGCAACCTCTTCAAATACATGAGCTTTGTCTTTCACAGGATCAGCAGCAGTAACTTCAGGAGAAGCTCTTCTAACAGGTAGCTTATCTTCCCTTCTAACCAAGGTTGAAATTTCCATCTCTTCATCATCATCTAGTTCACTTGACTTGTACTTCTTACTTTTCTCTTGGTCAGAGATATCTGCAAGTTTCTTTCTCTTCAAATTTGGTTTCCTTATTTTTCCACTCCTGGTTTTGAGGCAATCTTCCTCCTCTGTAGCCTCAGCAATCTCCAAAACTTTTGCTTTCCCCTTCCCTTTGCTACCTTCCCCCTTACTTTTCTCACCCTTCTTCAACAGATCTTCCCCCTTCTTTTCACTTTCCCCCTTTTTGGCATCATCACATGCCTCAAGGTTGATGGGGTCAGCAGGGTTGGCATCAATTTTAGCCACAGTAAGTGAGAGTTCTTGTTGGTAGGTGTCCATTCTTTTCATCTGGATAGAAATGGGGTCAACATGATTCAATAAAAATGCAGAAATGGTGGAACTTACAGACTCCTCAACTTGCTTCTTCACAGCCTGATCAACTTGGTTCCTCATCATCTTGATTATGCCTTCCAAGTTGTCTTTAAATAGATCAGAAGCAGCATTTAGTGAACTCTTGATGGTTTCTTTGATCAGTTGATCTCCTTGACTCTGCATAGACTGAGTCAGCTTTTCAATGTCCTTTGACAGCATCTGGGAAATCTCTTCCTTCTCTTTGGCAACATCATCTTTTAGCCTCAGAATTTCCTCTATGTCCTTCTTGATCAGCTCCTTCTCAGTGTGAAAGTATGTGGTAACAACATCTGACATGATTTTTGATGACTCTCCAATATTAAGGGTAGAGTCCTTTACTTCCTTTCCAACACTGTCCATTTTCTTATCAAAGGTCTCAAAACCTTTTTCAACAGCTTCTAGCTTTATGGTTGTGGAGTTCATCTTCTCTTCCAAACTCTCAACCTTGATGCTTAAGTCCATAGCATTGTTATCAATGGTTTCCTCTAGGTTCTCCATCCTTCTTGTCATCTTTCTTGCCTTTGTGTTCAAATTGAGCAAAGACTTGTGTTGGGCTTCATTTGTTGGAATGATAGTTTCATCCAAACTATCTCTGACATACTTTCCCATGTTTAGGCATAAACCTACAACATTCTCCAGCCTCTTCCTCTCAACTTCATTAATTTGTTCAATCTCAGAATTGAACTCCTCCAGCAATGCCTTCATTCTCCCATCCTCCTTATCAATGATGCAGACTTCAGTCAAAGGAGAAGCATCTAGGTGAATTGGGAACTCCATCGAAGTTGATGGTGCTGCAGCTATTGCCTCATTTTCCAAGGGCTTCTTCATAGCAACTGGTTCCTCAGTCTTCACAGCTTCTTTTTTAGCAATATTGGCCTCAACTTCATCTTTCTTGGCCTCAGCTTTAGTGACTTCAGCAGGAGTTGACTCATTCAACTTAGCATCATGAAAGTTAGGACTATCAGCAGTTTTCTCAGTTGGAGGTTTAAAAATGACAATCTCCATGGATGCAGTGGTTTTAACAGCTGGCTGTATTTCTTCTTCAACATTCTCAATCAATTGACTTTGGTCAATTTCATCAATATTTTCTCCTTCACTAGTTTCTCCATTCTTTAACTCCTCAATGGCAGTCTCAACTCCATCAAAGAATTCTTTCTCAGCAGGTTTCTGGCTTTCATTTCCTCCTTCAGTAATATCTACCTCCATGGCAGCAATCTCTTCATTGTCTTTGTCCTCAACAATTGTACTCTTCTTCAATCTTGTCCTCAGTGCTCTTGGACATTTCAACATCTCCATCAGCTTGCTTTGATAATTCATCATCCTCCTCCATTAAGTCTTCAATGTTCAGATCAATCCCAGCAATAATGGATTGAATAGCTTCCTTTTGAATCTTAATGTTCACCAAGTTGGCAAACAACCTTTCATCAGTTAACTCAAAAGTGGATTCCACTTCAGCAAAATCTGTTAATCTGGCTTCCTCATTCTCCCACCAATCCAGTCCCTTGGACTCAATCACTTTCCCAATATCATACATGGACTTCTTCCTTATATCAACAATCAATCTAAGATCATAGAAGATTGATCTTAAGTCAGGATATTTGGCAAGTTGGGGATAAACTTGGTCTAGGAAAAATTTGGATTCATCTCTCAATGACATTTCATAGGTGTATTCAGGGGCTGTATCTGACTTAGATGAGGGTTGAGGTTCATAAAAAAGAATGGGTATGGGGGAATCAGACTTATAGGCAACTTTTTGAATGGTTGGATCATTCAAATGAGGGGTGGTTTCAACAGCTTTAGGGCTATGACTTGAGGGTTCATTCAAATCTAGGTTTCCAGATGATACTCTTTCATCATCATCACTTTTATCATCATCATCTGAACCTTCCAGTTCAGCTTGCTCATCAATATCCATTTCCTCTTCAGAAGTATCAACATACTCCTCTTTAGTTTCATCTTCACTCAAACTAGGGCTTGACATAGCCCTCTTTTTCTTGGTCTTTGAGGCTGTCTCAACCTCCTTTCCTTTTCCTTTCTTCTTGGCTTTTTCAAGAATACTGATCACCATTTGTGTTGCTTCTTCACTCTTTTGCTTGGCAGATTTAGCTTGCTTCCTTGTTGAGGCTTTTGGTGACTTGATCTCCAGCCCCAATCTTTTCTGAGTTCTCACAGATAATTGTCTAAACAATATCTTGGTGGTGTTGAACTTCACTCCATCTTCAACAATGTCCTCAGGTCCATACTTGTATAAGAATGCAACAACTTTTGTACAAAAGGCTAGTTTCTTCTCAATGACTACCTTCCTAACATCCACAATTTTGAACTTTGCTTTCTCCTCTGCAAGTTTTTTCAGAAAGTAACCCTTCCAATTCTTTGGCTTCTTTCCTCCATCAATGATAGCTTTCATCAGTCTCACCTTGGATTTGCTGATCTGGTCATAGCTTCCTGTGGTGCACATAACAGTCTTTGCAACCACATCTAGTAAAAGTTGATAGTCCTCTTTTAGGACTCTTTTGTGTAGACCAGATTTGAGAGGTACTGGCTTATTCATCCATTGGTTGGCAACTTCTTGTTCATTGTGCCTCATATACTCTTCATGATCTTCCCCAGTAGCATTCAGACCAAAGAATTCATCAAAGTCTTCTTCAGTGAACTCAAACTTCTCAGCAGTCTTCTTGGATGTGTCTGGTTCATGAGTCATAATATAACCAGATCCTGAGCTTTTTGGAGTGAATGTGCCTAAGAACTGAGTTGTTGAAAGTTCCAGGCATGTTTTGGGGATGGCCTCGAGCCATTTCCTCAATCCAGCGTGCTCCAGCCAAGTAACTATTCTTCTTGTGTGTTTATTTAACAGATTGTCAAAGCACACAGTCTGCTCAAAATGGAGCATGGTTGCTTCACTCAAATAGTTCCAGTTGATGTCCAAATCAGGAGCGTTGAAGTCAACTAAAGATATAGCCAATACACAGTGTTAGTATGGTCTAATAGCACAATATTACCTTATAACTACTGTATCACATGATTAGGTTATCTTTGAACAAATATCTTGCTTTTATAACTAAGATTTACTGTGGATACATAACAAGTTTATAGCATCATAATACCATATCCAACAATGTTTTAAACTTGTAATCATGTTCTCTAGACATAGTATGTGTATGAATCTAAGATATTAACACGTTTTTAAGCATTACACATGTATCTAACAGCATATCATTCAATAAATGACTAATCCGTAAATATAGCATCTAAAGAAATTCAAACAGATTTATTTAGAGCTAAAAACAGAGCATGTTGTGTTTCTTGAAAACTTTACTAATATGCATGTCTTTTAACAGTTGATTATGAGAAATACTAACCCATTTCCAAAGACATTTTTGTTAGAGTTATAGATCTTTGAGCAAAACTTGTAGATGAGCTTGAAGATTCTTGAGCGATTTAGCTTAGGGCTTTTTCAGAAATTTTGAAAATGTAAATTGTGAAAAATCCTAAGTTATGCTTTTATATTTCCTCAACTGTACAATTTGAAAAGTGTTAGGTGTAGGGCTGAGATTGAATTGATAAAATTTAATGGTTTAGATCAATTTTGTTACACCAAAGGACGCAAATGTCGTGTCCTTCGCACAGTGAGCTGCTTTTTCAGAAAATCGTGCAATTGATCGTCTTTTAGCAAAAATCTCTTATTTGTCTGTTATGAGCATTAAATGCGTACTATAAAGATGAATAGAGTTTAACTTTTATGAAAAAGAAAACTTATCTACAGTCAAGTGACAACTTGACTGAATAACCCTTGACAACTTCTATTGAAGTTTCTCATGTTCTTTGTCATCCTCTGCGTTGTCCTTCGTAGTTTTCCTTGTACTTGAATGTCATGTACTTTGTCCAAGTTTCCTGCATGAAAATTCTTAAAAATAATATCAGAATGTGAAAAATAAATTAATGAACTTTGTATTGTCTCATCTAACTTATCCTTCCTAAAACTTCACTCTAAGTTCCCCCTTGGATTAATACTAGTATCTCTGGCATGAGTAAAGTAATTCCTTATTGTTGGGAATAAAATGAGTTATGTTTTGATTGAATACCAAAACCCCCTGAGACATGCCTAAGTCATGATTGAATATGTTCTAGAAATGTTAGAACATATAGTATAAAGGCTAGATGAGGAGCTAATATGTTAGGTAGCTCTTAGATGATTAGATGCACAATTTGAGGGGGAACACATGCTTAGAAGTCCATCAAGATCAAGTCCCCTCAAGGCTCAAACTCTGGATACAACACTAAGTCTTTTGAAGACCAACTATACTGATCAGGAGAGTTGTCCAGAGGAGTTGTCTCAGTACAAGAAATCAAGATCAAGTGCTCTGAAAGCTTGAGGTCAACTATGCTGAAGAAATAGAGACAACCACACCCTAAAGAACTACAAATCAACATGCTAAGATCACTTTGAAGTGAAGCAAAGGGTATGAGCCAAGTCATCTGAAGAAGAGCAAGCCAACCTTGCTGATAAGCAAGACTGCTGATAGTGATAAGGAGAGTTGTCCAAATGATGAGGAATGTTGTCCTATCAATGGAACAACCTTCAGAAGCCATGTCCAAGTCTTAACAAGAGAATCTGAAAGTCAGACATTGGGAAGAGTGCTGCAGAATGAAGACAAAGTCTTAACAACCGTTTATTTCCCAAATGAGGACATGTCACTATCAAGATTCTGTCTTCTAAGTTGAAGAACTGAAAGAAGACATTTATGGACATTTGGGGCTGCCTCTCCAACGGGCAAATCCTTCATTTGTCTATAAATACAGAAGTGTGAAGACCATTTGAAAGCACCTCAACACAATCCAACATTGACAAGAACTCACAAGCAAGAGTGCTTTCTAGATTTCAAAGACTATCTTAGTCTTCACTCACTTCTTCTAAGCTGAACTACATTGTATATCCATACACAAGCTTAGAGAGATATCCTATCCTTATACACTGATCTTCATTGTAAAGGATATCTCATTAGTTGGAACCTTACTTCAATCCTCATATCTTTCAAGAGTGAAAGTGAGAAGGTTGTAGTAGTAGAAGTGGTAGGAGCTGACTGTTGAGAGAAGAACAGTTCAGTTCTGAGTTGAGAAGAGGGTACTAGGACTCTAGACATCCTAGGGATCAATTCACCAAGGAGTGGTGTTCTTGATCAAGTGCACATTGGCACTATAAAACAAGTTAATTCCAAGAGTGAAGGAATTATCCTGTTAAATCAGGGAAAGTGGATGTAGGAGCTTGAGTCTCTGAACCACTATAAACTCTTGTGTTGATTTACATTTTAAGTACTTTCATACATTCAACACTGCACACAAAACTGACCTTTCAAAGGATAAACATTCAAAGACTGTGCAAAACTGATTTGGACAAGTTCCCTGAAACTGGACTGTATTGAATTGACTAAGTGATTTCAGAATCTAAAGGAGTCTAAACTAAAAGGGCCAACCACTATTCCGCACATATAACTCCCCTAGATAGTTATTCAACTAAGTACTCAATAGTACTTAGTAGTCTGATTATCTTAGAAGAGTTAATCATCTTCAGCAGAGTTGTCCAAGACAACCTTGCTGAGCTCTGGTTTGATCAAGTTAGAAAAGAATTTGCATACAAGTGTATTCCCCCCCCCCATACACTTGTTATATACTCCTTTCAGGACCAACAAGTGGTATCAGAGCAGGGGTTCAAAGACCACTGCTTCTGAAAAGCCATCTTGGTTTTCAAAAATCACATATTTGGTGTGGTCACTGAACTGATCTATCTGAAGTCATTTGTATCTATTGTCTAACCTTCTCTTACAGAAATGGCAAGAGGAAATAATAACAACCAGAACCAGCAGCAACAAAATCCTGATCAAAATATAAATGCTGCAGTTCCACCTCCTGCTGTTCAAGGATTGGACAATATGGCAACTAATCCAGTCAATCACATATCTCATCACAAATTGCCCATGTTCTCAATTGATAACTATGATTTATGGAAGATCAGAATGAGGGCTCATCTTGCATCTCTTCATACTGATATGTTGAGAGTGATCACAAGAGGTCCTTTTGTGTTCACATTTGTTAATCCCAGAGTTACAGAGGCTCAAAGGGCAGACACAAGAGATGTACTTCCTAAAGATGAAGATGACTTCACTGCTGATGAAAAGAGGAAGGATAATCTGAATTATCTAGCAATGAACACCCTCTATCAAACAATTCCAGATGCAGTCATGGGAAGGGTCTACCACTGCACAACTGCCAAAGAAATTTGGGATACTCTTGCAGAAATGTGTGAGGGTACTGAAAAGATCAAGGAGAATAAGCTCCAGGTGGCAGTGCAGAAATTTGAACAGTTTGCAATGGAGTCTGAGGAGTCCATTGATAAGTTTGCTGGTAGATTCACTGATGTGATGAATGAGATCAACTCATTGGGCAAGGTCTACACCAAGAGAGAAGTTGGATTGAAGATCTTGAGGAGTCTCACTCAAAAGTGGGACGTCTATGCTGTAATGATGTAAAATACTAAAGATCTTTCCACCATGCCCATGCAACAAATCTTCTCAGAACTCAAAGCTTATGAGTTCGACCTCAATAGAAGAAAGCCTGTTGAGGAACCTTCAAATCCTACTAAGGGAGTGGCATTTAAAGCCAAAGCTGCTGAACCAGAAATGCAGTCCACTCCAAGATCATCAAAGTCAGTCTCAAAGACTGAAATGAAGGAAGAACTAGCCTTGATGGCTAGAAGGTTTGAAAAGCTAAATTCAAGGTTTGGTAGATACAAGAAATTCTACCAGGACAACAAATTCAGGAGAAAGTACAACTCTCCTGAAGATCAGGCTGAAGCCAAAAAGCCTGAAGAGAAGAGATCAGAGGACAAGTACTCTGATAGAAGAAGGTCCAGTAGAGTTGAACCTTCATCATAAAAAAGAAGAGAAGAATCAAATAAAGAAGATGATGAAGATTTGTTCTATAACTGCAAGAAGAAAGGGCACTTCCAGTATGATTGCCCTGAATTAAGCTCTAAGGAGAGAAGAGAGAGACAAGCTAAAAGAGACAGAAAATTCACCAATAGAAAGGCCATGATGGCTGGTGAAGAATCTGATTGTGCTGAAAGCTTCAACTCTTCTGATGGACTGTTCTCCAACAGTGATGATGATGATGATGTCTGCAACATGGCTCTTGACGATGATGAGGTATCCTCTACTTCTAGTTCACCATCATTCATCTCACAAAACAATAGTGAAATCAACTTGAAGCTTTCCCTTGGAAAGTTGATGGAAGATTTCACTATGCTACAAGAATTTCATGATAATTGTGTGAGAGAAAATGAAAGATTGGCTATTGAACTTGCCAAAAACTCTGAGGTAGTTGTTGATGTCAAGTCTACTGAGTTGTATCAACAAGTCTTGAGAGAGCTTGAGGAAGCAAATCTCAGGATAGTTGACCAACAAAAGGAGATTGATGATCAACTTCTCTCTCAGAAGAGAAAAGATTTTGAACTTAAAATTCTAAATGCCAAGTTTGAAAACCTCTCACATGAATATGACATTCTTAAATCAAGTGAAGAGAGCCTGAAATTAAAGATGTCTGCTCTGAAGAAATCCTCTAGAGCAATAGAGGAAATTCAGAGTTATCAAAGACCTATGGCTCAAAGAAGTGGATTAGGTTTTGATCCATTTGAATCTTCACCTTGTCTTAGTGTTGCTTCTGTGAGTAACACTAAGAGAGTCTTTGTTAAATCAGTGGCACAAACTGAAAATGAAGTGATTCAGCCACTGAACAAAGGAAAGGGCAAAATGGATGATCTGCCTACTCAAGTGCCTCAGGAGATTAGGCCAAAACCTAAGGAAATGGCCAAAGCTCCTGAACATAAGAGGAATGTTGGTCAGCAGAGTAGACCCAATGGAAGGGCAACTCTCCTGAACAATGTTCAGAGGAATTATCCAAGGTATAATCAGCCTAGGCCAACTCTTCTGAGAAAGCCTCAGCTGACTAGACCTAAGGACAATTATCCTCAAAGGCAAAATAAAATGAGACAACCAAAACCCTTCATGCCAAAGGGTAATGGTCATAAGAAAGCCTTTCCTCAAAGATTCCCTCAAGTAGCACAAAGAACTCAAAAGTTCAGGAGATTTGACAACTCTCCTGAAACTTACAGAGTTAACACATTCACACACACTTTCCCAAAGGCATTTAAGGGAAAGACAGTGTATGTAGATGCTAGAGGAAGACAACTTAGCCACCTTGAATCAATCAGGGTTATTAGGCAAGTTTGGGTTCCTAAAGGTACAGCTAACCTCTCAGGACCCAAAACTCAAAGGGTACCTAAACCTATCTAATTGCAGGTACCTATGGGCCACAAGAAGAGGAGCATGAGTAAAAAGTCAGCATGGTACCTTGACAGTGGATGTTCAAGGCACATGACTGGAAACAAGGAACTCCTCACCGATTTTATTGAAAAAGAAGGCCCAAATGTCACATTTGGAGACAGCTCACAAGCAACTACAAAAGGTTATGGTACTTTGATGATTGGTAACATCAAAGTATCTAATGTATCTTATGTGGCTGGTCTCAAATATAATCTCCTAAGTATCAGTCAATTCTGTGATAAAGATTTCAATGTTGAGTTTTCTAGTGGAAAATGCTTAATTAAAGATAAGACTCAACAAACTCTATTGACTGGAACTAGGAAAGGAAATGTGTACTTTGCAGACTGGGACAAGTCTACTGATGCTGCATGCTTCATTGCTAAGAGTTCTAGTGAACAAAGTTGGTTATGGCATAAAAGATTAAACCACTTGAACTTCAAAACAATGAACAAGATTGCTAGAAATGCATTAGTTAAAGGACTACCTAATGAGGTTTTCATTAAGGAGCATGTTTGTAAACATGCCAAGAAGGAAAACAGATCAAAGCCTCATTTAAGGGAAAACCAGTCATCTCTACTGAAAGGGTGCTTGAACTCCTACACATGGACCTTTTTGGACCAATTACCCCTGCAAGCATAAATGGTAGAAAGTACACATTGGTTGTAGTAGATGACTTCTCTAGGTTAACATGGGTAGTATTTCTCCTTAATAAGAAGGAAATTCAAGTCAAACTACCTGAACTGTTAAAGAGATTATCAAATGAGAAAAGCCTTAGCATTATCAAGATAAGATCTGATAAAGGCACTGAGTTCATTAATTCATACATCAATGAGTATTGCATATCTAATGGAATAGCTCATGAAACCTCAGTAGCTAGAACTCCCCAACAAAATGGAGTAGCAGAAAGAAGAAATAGAACTTTAAAAGAGGCTGCTAGAACTTTAATTGCTGACTCTAATTTGCCTAAGAGGTTTTGGGCTGAAGCTATAAACACTGCATGCCATACTCAAAATAGATGTTTGATCACTAAGGGGCAAGGCAAAACCCCCTATGAACTCTGGAAAGGGAGATTGCCTAAAGTGTCATACTTTCACATTTTTGGTTGCAAGTGTTTTATTCACAATAATGGGAAAGATCAGCTGAAAGCCTTTGATAGCAAAGCTGATGAAGGAGTATTCCTTGGATACTCTCAAATCAGTAGAGCTTTCAGAGTCTACAACAAGAAAACCCTTATTGTAGAGGAGACACCTCATGTTGTGTTTGATGAATCTATTCATGAGTTCAGGAATGAGAACTTGGAATCAGAAGAAATCACACAAAGGACAACCAGACTGAGCTTAAAAGACAAAGACACTGAATTCATAGAAGTTGTCCAAACCAACCCACCTGAAAACTTCACTTTGGACAACAACCCTGAAGGCAATTCTCCTGAGGCAAATCCCACTGAAAGGAATGGTGAAATGAATGATCCAATCCCAGTTCACATCCAGGTAACAACTACCAATGAAGAAGCAGTTCCTGCTGAGGTAGTTAATGGATCAAATAATCAAGGGGGAACTCAAAATGTTGAAAATGCCAATGTCCCTGACATTGAGGACAACACCCCTGATTATGATCATGAATTAGATCCTGCATTCAATTACCCTGAATTTTATGATCAAAATGACTCAACTTCAGTAGAGGACAACTCTACTGAAGAGATCAGAAAAAGAAGGACTTGGTTGTCTGACCATCCTACTGATCTAATACTTGGTGACCCAAGCATAGGAGTCAAAACAAGGAGATTTCATGGTGAAAGTGCTCTTTTCTGTTGTTTCTTGTCAGAGCAAGAACCAAGTGACATTGAGGAAGCACTTCAAGATGCCAATTGGATCACAGCCATGCAGGAAGAACTGAATCAATTCACCAGAAATGAAGTATGGGAGCTGGTGGATAGACCTTCACATCAAGATGTTATTGGAACAAAGTGGGTGTTCAAGAACAAGAAGAATGAAAATGATGTGATTGTCAGAAACAAAGTAAGACTTGTGGCAAAAGGCTATTGCCAACATGAAGGCATTGACTATGATGAGACATTTGCACCTGTGGCAAAACTAGAAGCAATAAGGCTCTTTCTAGCTTATGCAGCCCACAAGAGGTTCAAAGTGTACCAAATGGATGTCAAGAGTGCCTTTCTGAATGGAGTCTTGAAAGAAGAAGTCTATGTGGAGCAACCACCAGGATTTGAGATTGGAGATCAAGTCTACAGACTAAAGAAGGCTCTATATGGACTCAAGCAAGCCCCCAAGGCTTGGTATGATACACTGTCACAATTCCTCTTGGATCATGGATTCACCAAGGGAACTGTGGACAGAACTCTCTTCAGAATCTCTGAAGGAGAGGACATCTTGCTTGTCCAAATTTATGTGGATGGTATAATTTTTGGATCTCCAAATGAAAAGCTGTGTGAGAAGTTCTCCAAGCTTATGCAAAGCAAGTTTGAGATGTCCATGATGGGGTTGATGAACTTCGTTTTGGGTCTACAAGTCAAGCAATCAAAAGAAGGAATCTTCATCAACCAAGCTAAGTACACCAGAGAAATGATCAAGAAGTTTGGGTGTGCTACTAGCAAGCCAGTAAGGATCCCAATGAACACAAATTGGAAGATGGATCCTGATGAGAGTGGTGCTTCAACCAATTCCACTGAGTATAGAGGAATCATTGGTTCACTCCTCTATCTCACTGCCAGCAGACCTGACATCACCTTTGCAGTAGGTGTTTGTGCAAGGTTCCAAGCAAATCTTAAGAAAAGCCATCTTGAGGCTGCAAAGAGGATTTTGAGGTATCTCAAAGGCACTGAGAATCTAGGCCTTTGGTATCCTGCTGATGACAACATTGAGTTAACTGGCTACTCAGATGCTGATTATGGAGGTTGCAGAATTGATAGAAAGTCCACTTCAGGGACTTGTCAATTCTTAGGCAACAAGCTCATATCTTGGTTCTCCAAGAAGCAAAACACAGTGGCTACTTCCACCACTGAAGCTGAATATGTTGCAGCTGGAAGTTGTTGTGCTCAGATCCTATGGTCGAGACAACAACTAAGAGACTACAGAGTCAACTCTACTGAAGTGCCAATATTTTGTGATAACAATAGTGTCATTGCTATTTCACAAAATCCTGTCTTGCATACAAGATGCAAACATGTGGACATCAAGCATCACTTCATTAGAGACCATGTGGAGAAGAAGGACATAAAGTTGGTCAAGATCCATACAGATCATCAAAAAGCTGATATACTAACTAAGCCACTTGCAGAGGCAAGGTTTCTGGAGCTATCAGCAGAGTTGGGTTTACTTGATCCAGGGAAGTTGGACAAGTAAAACTCATTGAAGTTAATGGGAGTAAAAGAGCTGAATTGATATTCAGTAGACTTGGACAAGTCTACTGAAGTGCAGAAGAGATGATCACAATTACTCAGGACACTTGTCCATTGATATTCAGGACTCTTGTCCACATCTCTTCAGGACACTTGTCCTTGTAGGGTCAGATAAGTTGTCTTGGCTATCAAACTATTTTCTTGGTTTGATAAGCACCTATTTTGGGTAATCATTGTCTACCTTGATAACTGTCCCAATTACAGATATCATCTCTGTGGGATTTAATTTGTCCCCCACCCAAAAGGTCACTTTCCATGCATTAAATGCCAAGATTTAACTCTTGTTTGCATTACACTTTTCAAGCCATGATCTATCTCGAAAACTCCCCAACCATTAACTAATATTAAATACCTTCCACGTTTTGAATAAAACCAACAAGTCACTGTTACATTGGTTTTTAACCATTGGATCAAAACTGGCCAACTCCCCTGAAATTCATCCTGGCCGTCCAAGTGTGCTTTCCATTTTTTACAACCGTTGAAAATACACAAATCTCACCAACTCATTGACAAACATTCTTTTTAGAATATTCTTAAGTCTTAAGAACTCCCCACACACTCTTCTTCCCCAAGCATTCGAAACCCTAGCTCATTTTCTTCAAACTCTCTCAAAACTCTTATCTCTGTAATTTTCAATGGCTCCCAAAGTTAGACCAGAGATGATCATAGATTTCTCCAACAAGGCTCTAGACCTTGATTTTGGATACTTGAGCAATAAGAACAGCCTTCACTTTGAGCCAATAGTATCTTTTACAAGTGAAGATCCTGAAATCACTCCAACCCTGAGATGGTTGAGAAGGGCTGGTCTTCAAAAGTTTATGGAAGAGAAGCCAAGCTCTTGTCTGGAAAGCTACATGGCTGAGTTCTTTGCCTTTCTTAAATGGAGAGGTAAGCCAGAAGATGGTGAAGTTTCCACCAGACTGTCATATATTGCAGAGGGTGAGGAGGAAGAGAGATTTCATAGAGTGAAATTCTCTTCAGAAGATCTTGAAGGAGCTTTTGGATTGTCTTCAGAGGGAAGGAATCCAGAATTTTATGGTGCTGATCATGAAGAGGAGATAGCACAAGAATGGCTCATAGTTCCAGGTCCCATCTCTTCAACACAAAACAAGAAGACTCTCAAGCCAGAATTTCTCAACATCTTTGAGGTAGTTGCTAAGAGTCTCTTGAGCAATACTGGAAGTTTGGAGCAAGTCAGTCATCCAAGAATCAGAATCATGGCTGCAATTATTGATGCTAGTGACAAAGGCATCAAGTTTGATTGGAGGACCTTCATCATATCTTAGATGTTGAAGGAAAAGGCCAAATTTAAAGTGAGAGCCCACAACAAGGTTGTGCTAGATGGGAAACTCAAGTATTGCACCAGGGCAAGCTTGTTGATTGAGAAGTTCTCCCATTATTCACAGATGCAAACCTTTGCAAAGCCCCTCCCAGCCCAAAAGATCCTGTTCAGAAAGCTCAGCAAGAAAACTGAGCAAAGGAGGATGCTAATGGCCAAACCTGCTGAAGAGAAGGTGGAGGAAAAGCCAAATATGAAGAAGAGGACAAAGGCCAGAATGGTGAAAACAAGGAAAATGTCTCAAATCCCCTTAGAGGAGAAATCAGATGCTTCAACTGAAATTGAAGAAGTTGCTGAAGAGGGAGTGAGTGTGCCTTCTGATCATTCAGAAGAGTTGAGACAGAAATACAATGAGACTAGACAAAAGTCTAAGGGTGATAAAAGGATCAGGGAGGTTGTCCCTAAGAAGGATGGTGAAGAAAGTGGGAGCAGTAGGGCTAGCAAGAGAAGGGCCAAGCCTACTGAAAAAGTGTTGGAGCTCCAAGAGGAAAGGTCTCTACAACTTGCTCTTAGAGAGAGCAGAGCTGAAAGCAGGACCAAATCCAAATCAAGGACCAACTCATCTGGTTCTGGTACTCCAGAATCCAAGGTCCCTGAAGGTCAACCAATAGAGGCCAACAACCCTGAAATCCAGAACCTTGAGCCCAACTCCCCTGAAACCCATATAACCCCAACCAATCAACCTATCACCCCCATCAATCTTACAAAGAGATACTCTCCTGAAGGGAGTGTGCAAAGAAGTGGAATAGATGTGCTAGCAGATATAGCAGTTGATGAGACAAGATTAAACTCTCCCCTTGACTCATCTATGCTCAATTATTCAAAGCTTTTAGAAGCTGCACTCTTTGAGCCAACCCCCCCTGAGTAAAGCCCCTTCAGATCCATTGCTCTCAAAAGCAACTAAAGCACCTTCTATTGCACCTAACCCTTCTGAAGCCAACATCCCTGAACTAAACCTTCCTTAAGCCACATTAGGAGAACCCAGAGCCAACTCCCCTATAACCCAAAGTCCCCATTCAAGTGGAGATGAGGAGGAGTATACTTATGAAAGTATGCTCAGAGGAGGAGCCAAGGCTACTGTGGACAGTCTGTACCCACAGCTTGCTGAATTTCCAAGAATTCAGAAGACATTTCATGATCTAAGGATGCTTGTTGATGTAAAAGACAAGTCTATGATGGAGATATCACAAGTCATCCAAGATAAGGATGCAAACTGGTGGAAAGTGGAGGAGAACAGATTGCTACACTTTACTGGAGTTTCAAAGACAAGATTTCTCATTGATGAGGAAGTATTTGCAAAGCTGGTAGCTGATAAGATTAATGAGGAGAGGGAAAGGAAAGCTAAGGGAATCAAACACCCTGAAAGTAGCTCCAATGATGATGATTCCCCTGATGATCCCTCTAACCCCTCAAAACCCAACCCTCCTAAAACCCCTCAAGCGAATCTCCCCAAGCCTTCTGTATCTGAAAGACTTTCCAACCCTCCTAGAACCTATCATAGGAAAGGCTCTGTATCTTCAGAGGTGTTGACCAAGGGTGGTAACACAACCAAAGACACATCTGCCAATGAAGGTTCTTCTGAACCCAAGGCACAGCCTAAAGATGTGGAGGTTCCTGTATTAGAGGCTGGTTTGGTTAAGGCCTATTCAGTGTCAGATGAGTTGGACACTGATCAACCCTTAATCATTCAGGATGACTCAGTGGCTGTTGATGTAAGCACTGTGATCTCCCCACAACTGCCATCTTTGAACCTTGTTGAAGGTGGAGATGCTGCAGGTTTAGGTGATGGAGTTGAAAAGGAGTTGTTAGTGGAAAAACCAGAGGGAGTAGTGGATGATAGAGAGGTGGTGATCACTAGGATAGTGAGTGTACCACCAAATGAGGGTGATATAAGTGAGGAAGGGCAGGCTATTCTTGAAGTCAAATCTGAACTTCAGGAATCCCTTGATGAGAGGAGGCCTGTACCTTTAAGTGAGGAAATCATTAATGAAGGGAGAAAAGAAATAGTTGAAAATGAGGAGAAGACTGCTGATGTATCAGAGTCTTATGAAAAAGAAATTGAGGGAGGCAATTGTGTGTTTACTGACTCATTTGATTTGTCTGATATTGCAGGTATAACCTTTGATCAAATTTTTGCAGATGAACTCTTAACAGATGCACCCATTCAAGTTGATAGTGGATCAGCACAAGCTTTGCTTGGGATGCAATCAGATAAATTGGATTCCTTGGCTCATCAAGTCCAAACAGCTCATGCATAAACTTCTGGAGCTTTGGATGAGCATGGAAGAACCTTGGCATCTGTAGAAATGAGGCTAACTGGCTCAGAAGATGTGGTGTTACCTACCTTGGAAGCAAGGATCAGTGGAGTTGAGACTGGTCTGCAAACCATCTCCACTGAAGTCATCAAGGCTAAGAACACTATGAGGTCAGTTTCAAAGGATGTAAAGAAAGAGCAATCTTTGCTAAGAATCAACCACAATAGGAATGTGAAGACATTGAGGTCAGTGGTGAAGAAAGCTCTTGGAAGAAAGACTGCCCTGCAAAGACAAAGAGCTGAAGAGCAAAGGCTAGCTATGGTGAAAGCAGCCTCAGAAAAATTTTCCCAAGAGGTATTGGCCAACATTGCTGAAGGTGCAGTGGCCAACCTCACTGAGCTTCTTAAGGCCCAACTAGATGCATCTTTAAAGGCAACCATGGAGGAGGTTGTTCAACAGAAAATGAAGCCTGTTCTAGCTTTCCTTAGCTTGAGCAGTGATAGGATGCAAAATATACATGATGAGAATGTATATCTGTTGGAGGAGATGAAGTCTCTAACCCAAGCCCAGTCCTTATTGGCATCTACTATGAGTGAATTAAAGCCTGAATGTTTTGATGCTGCCAAAAAGGAGGAAAGGGAAAGAGCAAGGGTAAAAGGTGCCTTAGTAATTGGAAGCCCAGTCAAAGGGGGAAAGGGTAAGGACATAGCTCCTGAAGGAAAGGGAAAGGAGCCAGCAGTGCTAAACTTGGAAGAATTGGATGAAGAAAGGGAAAGGAGCCAGCAGTTAGCACTTGCCTTGAAGAACTCAATGGCCTCAGCTCAAGAGGAAAGAGTGAGGTTACAGCAAAGGCCATGTGGTGAGATATCTGGTTTGGACAAAGATGCTGAAGGTGTCCAAACTAGAGGAAAGATCAAGAGGGCAAAAGGAAAGAAAAGACAAGTTGAAACATTCACTGACTTCCCCAACAGCCTTGATCTTCCACCTGAATTCAGAGTTGTTGATGATGAGCCTATCTCAAAGAAGGCCAAAACTGCTGAAGAGCCCAAGAATGCTGAAGAAGACAAGTCTTCTGAAAAGGAAAAGTCTACTGAGACTAAATCCACTGAAGGTGCCAAAGCTCCTGAAGATGTAGAGGAGCTGTATGAAGAAGGCTTTGGACCAGGACCCAAGAAGAAGAAAGTAGTGGTGCTAAATGATCCATCAAAGCTGTTTCATGAAGGGTATGGCAAAGACCCTGAAACTGGCCATGATGAGGGCCCAAGAAAAGATGGAGTTGATGGATGAAGCACAAAGAGCAAGAGATAAGAGAAGAGCAGACTTCCAGAAGCCAAGAAGGAATAGAGCAACTTATAACAAGATAAAGCCACAGCTATTGATCCCAATGGATACCAAATATCCTTACTTGGATAAATGGGTACCAAAACAGCTGAATGACTCATGGGAGGAAGCAAAAAGGGAGTTTGTCTATGATTACTATGTCATTGACAGATGGAATGGAAAGGATGCCAACTCCACTTTTGCTGAGTTCATGATAGAGTACTACAGAGAACTTTATCAACAATTGCTTGCAGCTGCTGACATTGCAAGATTTGAACTCACTGCTCCCAAGCCAATCATATACATGCCTCCAAATCTTGAAGGATGGATTTATCAAGCTAGAATTCTGAGAGAATTCACTGAGATCCTCAAGCTAAACAAGATGGTTCTTGGACCTAAGGGAACAAACCAAGAAGCCATGGCTTTGAAAAGAAGAGTGTGGGCACAATATGGGATGTTGCCACCTCCTAAGGATGATCTTTGAAATGGCTAAGTCTTCTGACCTATCTTGATTGATCAACTATGCTGAAATATGGTCAAGAGTGCTGATGTGGTGTGCTGTGAAAATCTGTTTGCTCTGATATGCTTTGGATTGCTCTGATATAAGCATGATTCTCTGATATCTAATGTTTTGCTCTGATCCAAATACTACTAAGTGTTGTTAGTATTTGCTCTGATTCTAAAAATTCTAGAAATATTTTGTATAGTGAAATGCTCTGATGTATTTTGTGTTAATGATTCATGCTCTAATATGTTAATTTCAACTATCAACATGCTTGTAATGATTTTCTAATGAATGATAGTTGAATTTACTTTGAATCAAGAAACACTCATCTCTCTATGCCTATCTATGAAACCTATCTGCAACATGAATGGTGAATACACTAACACATTGCTTTTCAGGATAATTGACCTTAGTCATGTCTTCTGAAGATTAATGTAATAGGTGTAGCTAAGTCACTTTTGCATAAGTTGTATAGGTTTTGGCATCATCAAAAAGGGGGAAATTGTTGGGAATAAAATGAGTTATGTTTTGATTGAATACCAAAACCCCCTGAGACATGCCTAAGTCATGATTGAATATGTTCTAGAAATGTTAGAACATATAGTATAAAGGCTAGATGAGGAGCTAATATGTTAGGTAGCTCTTAGATGATTAGATGCACAATTTGAGGGGGAACACATGCTTAGAAGTCCATCAAGATCAAGTCCCCTCAAGGCTCAAACTCTGGATACAACACTAAGTCTTTTGAAGACCAACTATACTGATCAGGAGAGTTGTCCAGAGGAGTTGTCTCAGTACAAGAAATCAAGATCAAGTGCTCTGAAAGCTTGAGGTCAACTATGCTGAAGAAATAGAGACAACCACACCCTAAAGAACTACAAATCAACATGCTAAGATCACTTTGAAGTGAAGCAAAGGGTATGAGCCAAGTCATCTGAAGAAGAGCAAGCCAACCTTGCTGATAAGCAAGACTGCTGATAGTGATAAGGAGAGTTGTCCAAATGATGAGGAATGTTGTCCTATCAATGGAACAACCTTCAGAAGCCATGTCCAAGTCTTAACAAGAGAATCTGAAAGTCAGACATTGGGAAGAGTGCTGCAGAATGAAGACAAAGTCTTAACAACCGTTTATTTCCCAAATGAGGACATGTCATTATCAAGATTCTGTCTTCTAAGTTGAAGAACTGAAAGAAGACATTTATGGACATTTGGGGCTGCCTCTCCAACGGGCAAATCCTTCATTTGTCTATAAATACAGAAGTGTGAAGACCATTTGAAAGCACCTCAACACAATCCAACATTGACAAGAACTCACAAGCAAGAGTGCTTTCTAGATTTCAAAGATTATCTTAGTCTTCACTCACTTCTTCTAAGCTGAACTACATTGTATATCCATACACAAGCTTAGAGAGATATCCTATCCTTATACACTGATCTTCATTGTAAAGGATATCTCATTAGTTGGAACCTTACTTCAATCCTCATATCTTTCAAGAGTGAAAGTGAGAAGGTTGTAGTAGTAGAAGTGGTAGGAGCTGACTGTTGAGAGAAGAACAGTTCAGTTCTGAGTTGAGAAGAGGGTACTAGGACTCTAGACATCCTAGGGATCAATTCACCAAGGAGTGGTGTTCTTGATCAAGTGCACATTGGCACTATAAAACAAGTTAATTCCAAGAGTGAAGGAATTATCCTGTTAAATCAGGGAAAGTGGATGTAGGAGCTTGAGTCTCTGAACCACTATAAACTCTTGTGTTGATTTACATTTTAAGTACTTTCATACATTCAACACTGCACACAAAACTGACCTTTCAAAGGATAAACATTCAAAGACTGTGCAAAACTGATTTGGACAAGTTCCCTGAAACTGGACTGTATTGAATTGACTAAGTGATTTCAGAATCTAAAGGAGTCTAAACTAAAAGGGCCAACCACTATTCCGCACATATAACTCCCCTAGATAGTTATTCAACTAAGTACTCAATAGTACTTAGTAGTCTGATTATCTTAGAAGAGTTAATCATCTTCAGCAGAGTTGTCCAAGACAACCTTGCTGAGCTCTGGTTTGATCAAGTTAGAAAAGAATTTGCATACAAGTGTATTCCCCCCCCCATACACTTGTTATATACTCCTTTCAGGACCAACACTTATACTTTAAACATTCTCTTCAGGATCTAATAAACCAAGTTCCATTGAAAGTTCCTTGAACCTTGTTTCAGCTAGGGGTTTTGTAAGAATATCAGCCTTTTGCTTATCAGTATGAATCTTTTCCATTCTGATGTCCTTTTTCTCAACATGATATCTTATGAAGTGATGTCTAATATCCACATGTTTACACCTTGTGTGTAACACTGGATTTTGAGTAATAGCTATGGCACTATTATTATCACAATAGATAGGTACATCTTTTGTGACAACTTTATAATCTCTTAGCTGTTGTTTGAGCCATAAGATTTGAGCACAACAGCTTCCAGCAGCCATGTATTCAGCCTCTGTGGTTGAAGTAGCTACAGAAGTTTGTTTCTTGGAAAACCATGAAATCAATTTGTTTCCTAACAATTGACAAGTGCCAGTAGTTGATTTTCTGTCTATCTACATCCTCCATAGTCAACATCAGAATAACCAGTCAACTCAATGTTGTCTTCAGATGGATACCACAATCCTAAGTTCACTGTACCTTTTAAATACCTAAGTATTCTTTTGGTAGCCTCTAAGTGACTTTTCTTTGGATTGGACTGAAATCTAGCACATACACCAACTGCAAAAGTAATATCAGGTCTGCTTGCAGTTAGATATAATAAAGAACCAATTATTGCTCTATATTCAGTGGGGTTGGTATCTAATCCATCAATGTCAGGATCCATTTTCCAATTTGTATTCATAGGAATCCTAACTGGTTTGCTATTTTCACAACCAAATTTCTTGATCATTTCTCTAGTATACTTAGCTTGATTGATGAAGATTCCTTTCTCAGATTGTTTGACTTGTAAACCTAGGAAAAAGTTCATCAATCCCATCATTGACATTTCAAACTTCCCTTGCATGAGAGTTGAAAATTTCTTGTACATATCCTCATTAGGTGAACCAAAAATGATATCATCAACATATATCTGTACTAACATAATATCATTTCCTTCACTTATCCTAAATAAGGTCCTATCAACTGTGCCTTTCACAAAACCATTGTCCAATAGGAATTGTGATAGTGTCTCATACCAAGCTCTTGGTGCTTGATTGAGACCATAAATTGCTTTCTTCCATCTATACACTTTGTCTCCTTTTTCAAAACCAGGTGGCTGCTCTACATAAACCTCTTCTTTAAGTACACCATTCAGAAATGCACTCTTCACATCCATTTGGTATACCTTGAACTTCATATGAGCTGCATATGCTAAGAATAGCCTAATTGCTTCTAACCTAGCTACAGGGGCAAAGGTCTCATCATAGTCTATTCCTTCATGTTGACTATAACCTTTGGCAACTAGTCTGGCTTTGTTTCTAACTATAACATCATTTTCATTCTTCTTGTTCTTGTAAACCCATTTAGCTCCTACAACATCCTGATGTGTTGGTCTGTCTACCAGCTCCCAAACATCATTCCTTTTGAACTGATTTAGTTCCTCTTGCATTGCTGTAATCCAGTTGGAGTCTGCCATTGCTTCTTCAATGGTTGTGGGTTCTGTTTCAGAAACAAAACAACAAAATAAAGCACTCTCTCCATGTTGTCTCCTAGTGATTACACCACTAGGCACTAGTAGGATCACCAATGATCTGGTCTGAAGGTTGAGCATCTAGCCATGTCCTTCTAGACTGATAATTTTCAGATGAGTTAATCTCATCTGGTTCAATATTTAATTCAACATAAAATTCAGGAAAATTAAAAGCAGGATCAGTTTCATATTCAGGGGTGTTGTCCATGTCATTGGTATTTTCAGGTTGAGTTCCCCCTAAATCATTTGATCCTTGTACTCCCTCAGCATTACCAGCTTCGTCATTGGGAGAATTACCTCAGGTTGAGTGGGTTCATTCAACTCAACATTGCAGTTTTCCTCATGGATGTTAGCTTCAGGTAAGTTGTCTCTATCTTGATTGGCTTCAGATATGTTGGATATCTTGAGGTTGTCCAAGTCAGGATAGTGTACATCAGTAAATGTAGATTCTTTTCTTTCACCATTTCTTAGCCTTGTCACTCTTGTGTTGATTTCATCATGGGATTTGTCTTCTTTGTTTGAGGTCCTGTGCTTGAAAGAAAACTCATCAAAGATAACATGAGGTGTTTCTTCAACAATAAGAGTTCTACAATTATAAACTCTGAAAGCTTTGCTAGATGAAGAATATCCTAGAAAGATTCCTTCATCTGCTTTGCTATCAAATGTTTTTAATTGTTGCTTCCCATTATTGTGAATGAAACATGTACATCCAAAAATATGAAAGTAAGATATTCTTGGTTTTCTCCCTTTGAAGAGTTCATAAGGAGTTTTTCCTTGTTCCTTTGTTAGCATGGATCTGTTTTGGGTGTGACAAGCAGTATTGATTGCTTCTGCCCAAAACCTCTTTGGAATCTTTGCTTCTGCTATCATGGTTCTTCCAGCTTCCTTGAGTGTTCTAACTCTCCTTTCTGCTACACCATTTTGTTGAGGTGTTCAAGCTGATGAAGTTTCATGAGTGATTCCATTTGCTTGACAGTATTCATTTATGTAAGAGTTGATGAATTCAGTTCCTTTGTCTGATATGATCTTTACAATGTTCAAGCCTTTATCATTTGTAATTTTCTTCATAAGTTCTGGCAGCTTCTGTTGAGTCTCCTTCTTCTTTAGCATGAATATTACCCAAGTGTATCTTGAGAAGTCATCAACTACTATTAGTGTATACTTCTTTCCACTGATGCTCACAGGGGTAATGGGTCCAAATAAATCCATGTGAAGTAATTGTAATACTCTTGCAGTTGAGATGGCAGCCTTTGTCTTGAAAGATGCTTTGACTTGCTTTCCTTCTTGACATGCTTGACAAATGTGTTCCTTTGTGAATACTTCATTTGGTAGGCCATCTGCTAAAGATAATCTTGCAAGTTTGTTCAAGGTCTTAAAGTTCAGATGGTTTAGCCTTTTGTGCCATAGCCAACTGAGATCTTTAGAGCTTTTTGCAACTAGGCAGATATCTTCAGGGGATTTGTTCCAATCTGCAAGATAAACATTACCTTTCCTTGACCCAGTTAGTAGTAACTGTTGATTTGATTTGTTCTTAATATAACATAAGTTACTAGAAAACTCAACATCAAAACCTTTATCACAAAATTGGCTTATTGAGAATAGATTGTGTTTCAGACCATAGACATATGAAACATTTGAAATACTTACAGTACCAATTTTGAGAGTTCCATAACCTTTGGTTGTTCCTTGTGAGTTGTCACCAAAAGTTACTTGTGGTCCATCTTGTTCAACAAAATCTGACAGAAGTTCCTTATTTCCAGTCATATGTCTTGAACATCTACTGTCCAAGTACCATGTAAGTTCTTTAAGACTTCTTTTCTTTATTGATGGCACCCCAGGAACCTATTACAAATCAAAACTTAGGTACCCTTTGAAAGTTGGGTCCTAGAGGGTTAGACATACCTTTTGGAACCCAAACTTGCCTTATTTTCATTACTTGAAAAGGGCTAATTTGTTTTCCATAAACATCTAAATACACAATCTTCCTTTTAAATGCCTTAGGTTGAGACTGAGTATTAGTGTGAATCTTGGATGATTTAGAAGAGTTGTATCTATTCTTGTGAATATATCTGCTAAATCTATCTTTTGATTCATGTGCAGCATGCTTGAATCTTTGTGGATAGGCATTCAGATTACTTGATGTCCTTGGCATGTAGGATTCAAGTCTTCTGTACTCATTGTACTTAGGCTGGAAATTCCTTTGATAATTCATTGTAGGCCTTCTCATTTGAGTTGGTCTTCTTTGAATATCTTGTGGTTTTCTTGCCTGAGTCTGAGAGTTTTTCAGCTGAGTTGTCTTCCATTGACCTTTAGTCATCTGAATTGTCTCAGGCCTCTGAAATCTTGTCTTAGGTCTTGCAACCTTTGACTTGTGATTCAGGATAGTTGGTACAATGGGTTGTTTACCTTTGTCCTTTATCTGTAGCAGCTTTGGTTCAACAATTTCAGTCTGAGCCACAGATTTTACAAAGACTCTCTTAGCAATACTTGTTGAAGTATTACTGAGGCATGGTGAAGATGTTTTATCTGGATTGTAACCAAGTCCAGATCTTTGAGTCATAGGCCTTTGCATCCCTTGTAGTTCATCTATTGAATTAGATGACTTATACAGGGCAGCCAGTTTAAATTTCAGACTCTCTTCACTAGATTTAAGACATTCATGTTCCTTGAAAAGATGTTCAAACTTTGCCATCAATGCTTGGTAGTCTGAATCCTTACTCTCATGAAGCTTAACTTTTTCTTCCAACATAATAAGTTGTTCAGATGACTTGTCCTTTAGAATATTCAACTCCTTAGTTAAGTCATTGCACAACTCATTAGTTCTCAGATCATGTACAGCTTCAACCTGAGTAATTCTTTCAATCTTAGCATTCAAGACTTTGTTTTCTTCTAAGGTTTGATCATGAATCTCTTGTAGTCTCATGAAGTCTTCCATCAACTTACCAAAAGTAAGTTTCAGGTTGTCTTCATTTGACATCATTGTGCTACTAGAATTGACAGAACTAGAAATAGATTGTACCTCAACATTGTCTTCAATAGCCATTAGACACTCTTCATCACTGCTGTCTGTAAACATCTCAGATGATGAAGATGTAAGTTGATCATCTTCAGAGGTTTCTTCTTCAGCTTTCCATATTTCTTGTCCCTCTTAGCTTGTCTTTCCTTCCTTTCCTTGGAGGTTAGCTCTGGACAATCATATTGGAAATGTCCTGTCTTCTTGTAGTTGTAGCATGTATCCTCATCTTCATCTTTCTTCTTTTCAGCATCTCTCTTTTTGGTTGATGAAGATGGATCTTCTTTGGAGTTGTCCCTTCTGGATCTCCTTTCATCATTCTTCTTCTCAGGTGAGTTGAACCTTCTTCTTCTATCTTGGTAAAACCTTTTGTATTTACCAAATCTAGAGTTTAATCTTTCAAATCTTCTAGCCATCATGGCCAACTCATCTGAAAAGTCAGCTTTGGAAGTCCCTTTTCCACTCTTGCTTGATTTGCTGGTTTTCTTGGAATCAGGTTCATTGGATTTGGCCTTCAGTGCAATCCCTTTGCTCTCAGGTTCCTCAGTGTTGTTCTTTCTGTTCAAGTGATATTCATATGCCTTGAGTTCTGAGAACACTTGTTGCATTGGCATTGTTGACAAATCCTTTGTATTCTGCATCATGACAGCATACACATTCCATTTGGTTGTCAAGCTCCTAAGAATCTTCAGAGCCACTTCTCTCTTGGAATATACTTTTCCAAGTGAATTGATCTCATTCATGATGTCTGTGAACCTTCCATCCAGTTGATCAATGTTTTCATCAGACTTCATCCTAAATTGCTCATACTTTTGAACAACAACTTGAAGTTTGTTTTCCTTGATCTTGTCAGTTCCTTCACACATTAGAGCTAATGTGTCCCAAATCTCCTTTGCAGTTGTGCAGTGAAACACTCTACCCATTATAGCATCTGGAATGGTCTGATATAGGGTGTTCATTGCAACATAGTTGAGATTCTGCTTCTTTCTTTCTTCAGGAGTGAGCTCATCATCATCTTTTGGAATTTCTTGTGCTCCAGTTGCTCTTTGGGCTTCTGTAACATTTGTGTTGGGTTTCATGAACACAAATGGACCTTTAGTGATCACCCTTAGCATTTCATCATGGAGACAGGCCAAGTGAGCTCTCATCCTTATCTTCCAGAAGTCATAATTCTCAATAGAGAACATAGGCAGTTTCTGGTAAGATATCTTGTTGATGGGGTTGGTTCCCATAGTAGTAGGTGGTGGAACAACTACACCAGAATTCTCAGAAGAAGATGTGTTAGGCATAGTGAATAATCAGAAATAATGAATATCACAGAAAGTGCACAAGTAGATCAGTTTAGGTAACCAAAGTTGATCCTCAAAGCAGTAGTCTTTAAACTCCTGCTCTGATACCACTTGTTGGTCCCAAAAGGAGTGTGACACGCGTATGGGGGGGGGGATGGAATACACGTGTGTGTGTTTTTCAAAAACTTTTGAAAGTAATCAACACAAATAATCAGAGTCAAGTGAGTTACACAGTGTGTCAAGTCCTATGAAAATACTAACAGTAGATTCTAAGAATTCTTAACAGTATACAACTTGTATGCGGAATAAATGATAGGCCCTTTTATACTCCATAATTAATATGCACTTAGATACTAAATTATCAAATAGCAAATAGCAGTTATAACAACACAAAAGCTAAAGCAATAAGATAAGTGCAGTAAGTAAGAACACAAGATATATAGTGGTTCGGAGACTAAACTGCTCCTACGTCCACTCTCCTAATTTAATAGGATAATTCCTTAATCACTTCGGAATTAGCTTGTTTTTACAGTGCCAAAGTGCACTCTACTTCTTCTCCTTCTCTTCTCTTGATTTTTACAACCTTCTCTCGTTGCAATACTCTCAATCTCTACTACGAACTCAACAATACTCTCAATCTATCTCTCAAGGTGAAAGTAGGGTTTTGTTCTAGTACCAACTAAGTGTGTGATATCCTTTACAATTTAAGAACGAATATAAAGGATAGGATATCACTGTCTAGGCTTTGGATAATTAACAATAAGCTTGCCTAGTGGGGACTATAGGTAACACTCACAAATGAATATGCTTAAAAGCTTTAATCTCTCGAGTGTTTTGAATACTTTTGAATACTAAAATATTGCTATAGAATGCGTATGGCTTGTGTCTTGATGTATGTCCCTTCTTCTTGAAATGATTCAAGATGTGGCCTATTTATAGATGAAGCAAACTATCCGTTGGTGGAAATAGCAAACTTATCCATAAATTTGAACTTTCAAATTGTTCAGGGGCCTGCATGCAAATAGTACATGTATTCACGTCCATTCTGCAATTTGCATTCCTTTCACAGAATTTGTTATGCGCAGTGACAGGTGGCACTCATTCTTTGGCTAAATTGGAATAATTCTGTCCTTCCCGCTAACGGCCTCGTACTGGATAAAGTGTCTAGTCATTCCTCGTCTTTGACCATAAGTATGCCAAGTCCAAGGTATATGAATATCCAAATTCATCATACTTGACTTTTGTCGTCCAGCATATATACTTGTCTTTATGAATCCTTGTCACTTTCTTCATAACACTTCAGCTCCTTGTCTTCAATGATATTTGTCTTCATGTGCTTTGTGCTTTCAGGTCATTTGTCATAGATTCAAAGAATAATCTATCTAATAAAAATTAAAGCTCCCTAACATATATGAGCTTTTCTAACCTGAAAATCTAGACTTGGCAAATTATCATACTTGGGGTTTTACTTAGGGTTTTGGTATCAAATCAAAATCAAACTTTCTTTTATTAATATAAACCATATCCCAACATTTTCTATTTGGGAAATATCAATATTAATCCCTAATTTCACAACGACAGACGGTGCTGGAACCAGCGATTGCCGACCCTAGAGGAGGGGTGTATGTCTAAATTGGAAAAAAATTACAACTTTTTTTTAATATATATGTACATTATTATATACGTAAAAAATTGATTTTATATCTAAATTGAACGAAAATTACAATTTTTAGTTTGTATTATAATAAGATTTTTAATTAGATATATGAAATTAAAATTTATACAATAAAAAAATACATTTTAAAATTATAATTTTAATCAAATTATATATACTCCCTCAGTCCCTAAAAATAAATAAAAATATGCTACTTTTGAGACTAATATGAGTTTACACTTTTATGCTTTATCTTATAATAGAGGCTCAATTAAAAGTTGACACATCATTTGATTTTGCCATGCAATCGCGCCATTAGATAAAATATTTAATTTTTTTGAAAAAATATAAAATTACTGAAATATTCTTATATGTTTTTTTTTTTAAGAAAATATAAAAAAATATCCTAAGAGTTTCCCGAGTTAGCTGGGTCGTAGATCTCGAGGCCCGAGAGAAAACCCAGCCCGGACCGGACCCTACCTCCTCGCCTTTTCACGTCCAGCTCGACCCGACTCAATAAGGACACAGCCCGACTCGCCCTGACCCGACCCAGTCCATTTTGGGCGTAGTCCAATTCGAAGGAAACATATATCCCCAACGGGTCATGGGCCTTGCTAGCAGCCCCAACCCAGTCCGATCCGACCTATTTGACAATTTTAGATATATATGTCATTTTATAATTATATATATATTTTTTATTTTAAATTAAAAGTATATATTCGTATTTGTTTATATATTAATTTAATTTATTAGTAGAGCGATGTATTGTGATTGAATTTTGCATGGGGCAAACGCACTAATATGCGAAGTGTAATCATATAAAATACTCCCTCCGTCCAATTTCAATATGCCCGCTTCTCTTAGCACATGATTTAAGGAATAATAGTAGTTTATGTATAAAGTAGATAAGTTGGGGGTATGGTGGGATGTTGTGGGGTCCATTTATAAATAAAGTGATTGTTTATGAATAAAGTTAATGGCAATTTAGGTAAATAAGTGATGGTTGAAGGGTGGAGATAAAGTAGTGTGAATAGTAAACTTTTCAAAAAGGGAATGGGAATAATAAAATTGGACAACCCGAAAAGGAAAGTGGGAATAATAAAATTGGACGGAGGGAGTAAAATTTATACGTTGAATCAACTATATAATAGTATTTGATGCATGGTTTATTATATTGCAGTACAAGAAAATAATTAATTGGCTAGAGAATATTTTGTAGACAATAATTCCAATTTTGTAGGCATTTATATTTACCTACGGAATACCAACGAAAATCATTCGTATGGAATTCGCTCGTAGGTAATTTGGTTGCCCACGAAAATTTAATCCGTAGGCAATTACCTACCAAATTTTCGTAGCAAATCCATAACATTTCGGTAGGTAATATGATTACCATAATAAATGAAATTCCGTAGGGAAATATCATCTATGAAAAATTTCGTTGGTAATTCTGTAGGCAAATTTGGCAACAAACATTTCGGTGGAAAATTTTTTAATATATTTTTTTATTAATAATTTTTTCTTTGGCATTAGTCTACAAAATAAATTCATTCAAAATTGGGCCAACCGGTCCAACCATGAATCGTTCACAAAATCGGTTCAAAAAGTGATAAAATATATAAACACTTTTAAAATACAAACTTAGGTGCACATTAGGCCCCTTTTATAATGTTTTTCTCTCATGTTTCTTGTACTCCGATCCTTATTCGATGTGGGACAAAAAATTTATGTTTGTTGGTTACTAACTTACTAATACTACTAGTTTTATATTGTTTTTTCTCTTATGTTTTTTCTACACTTTCGATGTGGGACATAATAAAGTTTATAGCGAGGAAAATTTTCGTAGGTAAATAAAAAAAAATCACCTACAACCGTTTTGGTAGGGAAATGTGGTTTTGCCTACGACTTATTTTGTAGGTAAATCAATATTTTTTAAGTTCCTAGCTAATTTTGTTGGTAATACAATTAGATAATTTATACATGTAAATAGCTAGGAAAATTTTCGTTGGTAAATAAAATAAAATCACCTACAACCGTTTCGGTAGGGAAATGCGATTTTGCCTACGGATTATTTTGTAGGTAAATCAATATTTTTTAAGTTCCTAGATAATTTTGTAGGTAATACAATTAGATAATTTATACATATAAGTTCCTTGTTAATTTCGTGGGTGAAAATGTGTAAAATAATTTATAAAGATTCGTAGGCAATTTTTCAATATTTAAAGACAAAATTATTTTCGTTGAAAAATTCTGTAGGCAATTCAACAATTTCTTGTAGTGTTGTAAGGCAGGGCGAAACCTATCTTACCTAGAAAGACCCTTTACAGTTTTAACATGAACTCAAAACTTTATCTCATATTATATTTCAAACCAAATTCCAACAACAATAATCTGGAAGTAACAAATATTAGAGCCGCGAGAAAACTAGGATAAAAAAAACAAAATAACAAACTCACTTAAAATAAACACGAGTCCTTATTCTTATTCCCATGACACCATTTAAAACAAATACATGGACTCAAGGAACAACAAATGCATAAACTATATACATTAGAAAGTAATTATAACACCACCAGTGAGATCCCCAAAATTTTGCGATGAAACTCAAATTTTCATCGCAAACATTTGCGACAAAATTAATTTTTTTTGTCGCAAACACGTTAGCGACGGGCGTATAGCAACAAATCCTGCGACAAAATTATTTTATCGCTAACTCACGTTAGCGACGAAAATATTAGAATTAGCGACAAAATTTTTCGCGGCTAAATTGCAGTTTTCTTGTAGTAGTGAGATGGATTCCATGGAAATAAATATAGAAATTATGGCAGAATCCTTCGATGTGATACCCACCTTATCCTCAAGGGTGATGGTTCTTATATACGTTGTCCCCTGCATTATAAACACATAAAATTATATTAATTAAATTCCTTAAATATATTATAAGAGCAAAAATCAACAAAATTGAAAGTAATACATCAACAAATTAGCTCTGTATATATTTAACACATTCATATGGCTCTCCCAAGAATTTCTTACATGTCAAGACTAGAAAAATAATCCTAAAAAATCAACTACAGTATTACCTATCAGTTAAATCAAAACTAACAAGATAATTACATTAATTAACATCAATGAGTAGATACAATTTCAAATTATCAAATATTGAATTTGCATCCAAAAAAATATATTTACTTTTTGGGTAAAGGCCAAAACACCCAGGCAACAGTACCGTAAACAAACATAATTGCGGTAAGAAAATAAAGGGAGCTAGGGAGAAGAAGTATGTGTTATTGAGCGGTGTAATTTTGAGCACTTTGAGCGGTGATTTATATCGGAGAAATGTGGTATAAGGACAACTACGGAACCTTGCATGCCTTTTGTTTGCCACGCATCTGCTATTGAGACACGTGTCCAACCTTGCACACCTTTTCCTCGTTAATTGCCACGGAGACACGTGTCCAACTATCCTATTCGTAGCTTTCCCTGTATCTGTAGGGAAGATTACCAAATTACTGTGGATCAGGTCATCCCTTAATATATATTAGGTCTTATTTTAATAAAAAACAATCCTCCTTATACGGAGGGAGTATATATTAAATCCTTTTTTTTTTTTTTTTCGGAACAAAGCCAAAGAACTCAATAAAATAAGGAATATCAGGAATGCTTCAAAATTACAGCGAGAGATACAACGTTCAAATCCTAACCAAAACAATCAAACTAAACATAATTTGGGTTCTCTCAACCAATCACCATAAGATTAACAAATAAATTGACTCCTATCTTTGAAATAAAAAGACCAAACCTGGAAAAAAACTTTACCGGTCTCTAATATTAGAGACAGTTTTTTCCGTCTCTAATCGGGTAACGTCCCATTTCATATACGGGTCAAAAACTGTCTCTACTCGTCTTAATTAGAGGCGAAATATTCTGTCTCTAATTAAGTTCGAATTTATAAATGGGGCTTGACCAAAACCCAGCAGCCCGACCATTTTTTTGTCCGCAAAAACAACTTGGGACCGTTTTTAGACCGTCTAGACAAGTTGCCAAAATTTTCACTTTTTTGTCTTTTTAACTGGCTAACAATATTATTTATAAGTTACTTATTTTTAATATTTTTATAATCATATTAAGTACAAAACTTGTAATGAATTACATATAGGATCCTCAAATAGTTGATTAACGATAGGATCAAAAGTTGAAACAAAAGTAGAAAATGGCCAATTTTGACAGGGAGTGAAATAAAAGAACCAAATTTTTAAAATATAAACTTAAGGGACTAATATTAGAAATTTTGTGCAAGGTTAGTTATAAGCTATTCTTTCCCACCAAATACTCGGGATTAGCTTGGAAAGTAATCATTGGAAGGCTAGCAACACAAAACCAAGCTAAAGAAGCGGCATATCCTCGACAACGACGAAGACGTATCCTGTGGTCTCTGTGGCTTCAAAGAGGAGACAATCCAACATCTCTTCTTCAGTTGCAACTTCTCGATCTACTAATGTGTGGAGCCTATGCTGCTCATGGTTAAGCTCAATTACGACCATGAACTCGATACCAACAACTCACTTCGTCCAATTCAGCGGAATACTTGGAACTAAGCGAAAGAAATTCATCTTGGAATGTCTGTGGTGTGGGACCATATGGTTCCTCTGGAGAGCAAGAAATAACAAAATATTTACAAACGTGGATTCCAAACAAGAGAGGATCTTCGATGAAATTAGAGCCATGGTGTGGAGCATCTTCGCACAGCACAAAGAATGCCCATTCCCTGCATAATGATTGGTGCGCAATTCACAGAATAGCATGCGTACGTAATAGAATAATTCATCTGTTGTGGAGTTTGTCTAAGATTCCCTACAATTTCCCTCTATGTAATCCCCCGATTGTAAACTCTTTTGAGTACGTCTAGTACTCTAGCAATATATATATTTTCTGTCAAAATAAACAAATTATAAGCTATTCTCTCCATACGCGAAGAGAATCTTCTATGAATGGTGCGGAAAATTGCATTTTTAGTCATGTAAGATTATTTTCAAATCACTTTTGATCCTGAAATTCGAAAGTGGTCCTATTATATGCAATATTGGTCCTGTAAGTTAGATTTCAGATGGAATCCGTTAGTTTAAAGATAATAATAAAAATAAATTAATTATATACAATAAAATATATTATAAAATTATAAAACAATGTAAAGAAATATATATAGAATTTGGAATAATTTGAAAATACAAATATATATATATATATATATATATATATATAGAATTTGAAAAATATTTATAGAATTAGAATATAATTCAAAAAGACTAAACAAAATATTTCAAACCAAATAATAATCCAATTATGTAAATTTTGAAATTACTCTATATAATTTTTGAATAAAAATCTATTAAAACTAAAACTAAAAATAAAGAACATTTATGTAAAATCTGTGTTTTTGAATATAATTTGAAGATACAAAATATAATTCATATAAAATCTGAATGTCAAATATAATTCAAAAATATTAATTATAAACATTTATGTAAAATCTCTCTTCTTCTCACCGACGAGCTTTTCCATCCCACCCCAATCGCCGTCACTCTGGTCCCATTCTATTTCTCGCCAACATCTTGCCGCCACCCGTAACCACACCTCAACACCACTGCCACCACCGTTAACCCCATATTCTTCTAAAATCGCTTGAAAATTTTGGCTACGAAATTCTAATCCGGTCACAAAACTCATAGAGGCTAACTACTCTAGCCTCGTGTCAGTGTTAGGAATCAAAGCCCATTGTCAATTTTAAATTTCGTTCCCTCCTTCATCTCCAGTTTGAGAAGTTTCGTTGTAATTGTTTTGCAAATTTTTACTATTTTCTTAACTTTTTTTCTGATTTTTTTCAATTCGTGTTGGAACTAGGGCTAGTGGCTGATGGTGGTCATGAGATTTGAGATATTTGTGCGATGTTTGAGGAACAACCCATGGCTCGTGAGTGTGTGTGTTTTTTTCTTGAGTTTTGGGAATTTTTAGTGAGTGGAGTTGGTGGATTGACGGGATTGGGACAACGTATATGCGGAGTACCTGTGTGTGATCGGGATCGACGGATAATTCTGCCGAGAGGGAGACTCGCTAGAATTTTTTTTACTTCATATTTGAACTTTTATATTATAATTATAAATTTTTAATTGAGTTTATTTAAAAGAAAATGCAGTTGACTGTCATCTTTTCTGTTAGAAGTTAACAGACTAATTCGATCTACAGGATCAAAAGTGTAGTAAAAAGGACCAAAAGTGATATGGAGATATTCTTACGGGACTAAAAGTGCAATTTTCCAATGAATGGTGCAGTTGAGAACTAATTGAATATCTGCACGATACTTGAGTCAATGACGCACACGATATTAAATAATTTTTTTTGGGGAAAGTGCCCGTCACACAATACTATTTTACCTTCTACACATTGTGTCAAGATGAAGATCTGTCTCTTTCCAATCCAATTCCTTCCCGATTAGGAACTCACTATTCAAAAGATTGGATTGTGGCTGAGCATTTCTTGTACTCATCATTTCCATTTGGATAATTTTATCTTTACTGAAAAGAAAAAAAATTAGGAACCCACTATTCAAAAGAGTGTAGTAGAAGATTTGATTTGTTGGACATGGTAAACTCAAATTAATTATGACCAACTCCTTATAAATTAATGAAAATAGTATATTTATAAATATTTTTTTATATAACCAAGTTAATTTACAACAATGATCAGGCGTTCCAAGACGTAGAGACGAGCCCCTCTTAAGTTTAAGATCGTGCTCTTTGATGAACATGCTCATCTAACACCTATGACTGTGTCCGCTGCAATAAATAGAGTAATCTTGTAACAGAGTTGGATCTTTGTATTCATCAAACCTTTTCAGGCCAGGAAGAAACTTTCTTATTCTGGATTAACTTAACAAAGTACAATATCTCAATCTTTCTTATTCTGGATTATGTAAATTAACCTATCCTTATTATTGATATCTCGAGAAATCTTCTAAATGGGACAAACTCTTTCCATCTATGTTTCTTGGTTGTTAAAAAATTCACATCTAGCCTTACTCTTCCACCAATCTCTCTGAAAACAACTTAAACATCGGAATGGGTAAATGAAAAGCAGTGCAAGTTTCGGCACGTGTCTCCACACAGTTTGCGTGGCAACTTGCATGTGCAATTTTCGACACACGTCTCCATAAAAAATGCCTGGCAAGGAAAAGGCATGCACGGTTCCACATGTCTCCACATAAGATCTTTGGCAAGGGCAGTTTGTCCTATATAAACAACTTTCCACCCTCGATTCTTTCACTACACTACTCAACAACCCATACTTCTCCCTCCTTTTTTTCTTATCGCAACTATGTTTGCTTTCGGCCTCGTCCTTGTGGTTTTACTCCTTTTCCCAAACAAGTAATTAAGTGTATTTTTTGGGATGCTCATTCAAATAGTTGTTTTTTGAATTGAATAATTGATATTTTGAAAATGTATTTACTCTCTCATGTTAATTAGTGCAATAATTTTGTTAATTTGATATTTTTACTTGATGAATAATGCAGGGGGAGACGTATGTAAAACCCATCACCCTGAAGGATAAGGTGGGTATCTCATCGAACCAGCAGACGTTGAGCTTTGGTAGAAGGATGTGATCAAATAAGGATTATATAGAATCCATATCTCTCACCTAGTCCTTTGTGATGGGGCTACCTTTCAAATGTTGCCTATGCGCCTTGGGTTGTTATTGAGTCCTTACTCATGTTTGTTATAATTAAGTGTGTTTGTTGTGCTCTTGATGGCATCATTAAATAAAAATAAATTGGGGTTTCACCCCTGCCCTCACCAGTTTCATTAAATGTCTTGGGTTTGTTCTCCTATATTTGTCCGCTCTACTTTTAATTTTTTATTTCCGTCATTAATTCATTATATATGCTATATATATAATCAAGTACTGTATTGCACCTTAAAATGAAGTACTAATATAAATAAATTTAGAATTGTGTGCATATTTAACAATTGAATTCTTGTTAAGAGCCCTGCTTTTAAAAGCCTCATTACATACAAAAACTGCTGGCGGCGAGCTATGGCGAGTGAAAGGATCAATGGTGAAACGTTGATTATATACCGAAACTTGGATGCCTTTTTCTTGCCACGCATCTTTTTCTTTTTCCGATACCGATTATTAGGGTTCCAATTATAAGTTGTTATCAGAGAGATAGAGGTGAAGACGTACACAAGACGTAAGTTTTACTAGAAGGATTCCATGGAATTAATCAATCTCTCACCTTATCCAATGGGGATCTCAGTGATGGTGTTACTTTCTGATGTAGTCTATGCATCTTCTGTTGTTACTTGAGTCCATGTGTTCGTTTTAAGTGTGTTCGTTATGTTCATAATGGCGTCATGGAAATAAGAATAAAGGACTCATGTTTGGTTGAAGTGTGTTTGTTGTATTCATAATGGTGTCATGTGAATACTAATAAGGTCTCGTTTATTCAAAGTGCATGTGTTTGTTCGATCTGTATCTTATCGCGTTTTGCACCATGAAATGAAATACTACTCTAAATAAAAAGTTGTATTGTATGCACATATATATAGTTACACCCCTTAAATCAGAATTATATTGTATTTATGTGCATCTAAAATAATCTGTATACGTGCATGCATCTATATTTTAAATGCATTTTGTGTTAAAATGAAAATATAATTAGTTTATAATATTATCGAATTTATGAAAACATAAACTGAAAAATATACATATTGTAGTTAGTTTAACAAGTAGCCAATTAATTAAAAATAAATTAACTGTTAACTGTTAATTTAAGTTTCTCATTTAATACATGTAATAATCTAATGAAGTTGACTAGGTATCAGCCTAATTGACATTCCTAAATATGGTGATGTATTTTTTTGAATAAAAAATATGGTGATGTATAGCACCGTGACCATATTTGATGAGAGACCATGCAGTCGAAGAAGAGGTGATGAACATTTTCGTCAACTTGACCGCATAATCCGCAGTTTATGTTGTCGCCGTCGCTGAGTATTTTCCTCCTTTTCAAATTCATCCGGGTAGGGTGTCATGTTGTTCCAGATTTTTGAGGAGATTCGAGCTAAAGTATGGAGTCTCTTTTCCTTACATTTTAGTGGTGTTAACCACTATTCGTTTCAGGATTGGTGTTGCAACCCTAGACTTTGTTGTAAGAAACTCTAAGTGATATAGGCTTGGTTATGGTTAGATTAGTTTTCGCCGTCATTTTATAATTGTAAGTCTGATTGACCCTTTTGAGTACCCCTGGTACTCATAATATATTACCATTTTGCTGTTAAAAAAAATAAAAATTTACGTAATTAATTTTTTTAATAGTTTAGACACACTATATATTAATTACGCGCTTCATCATTGATTCAAAGATTATTGCCCTTGTAATTATCTACACTCGATGTATATCAACACATGAATTGAGTGTCTTATATATAGTCTATGCATCTATTCTCCTGATTAACCCTCTTCCTTTTCCACACAAATCAGACCAATACAACTTAAAGAGGTTGTTGGAATAAGAACGACTAAATCAACGTAAAAACACAAAAGGAAAAACCTGATTTAATTAAAGCCTAAGATGAGAATTGCAAAAATTAGGGATATAAGTCAATTTAGTCCCATAATTTTCAATCCTTTCGAAAATGGTCCCAAAAAAGTTAAATGTATAAATTTAGTCCATTTTTTCGCAATTTGTTCTGTTTTGTTCCCAAAAAAGTTAAATGTACTAATTTAGTCCCATATTTTTGCAATTACATTTAATTTTTTGGGACAAAATAGAACAAATTGTGAAAAATAGGACTAAACTTTGACATTTAACTTTTTTGTAACCAAAATAGAGCAAATTGCAAAAAAATGTGACTAAATTGGAACATCTAACTTTTTTACGACTATTTCAAAAAAGATAGAAAGTTATTCGACTAAATTGACTTCTATCTCCAGAAAACATGGAGAAGAAAAACTCTGCGAGAATAAGATGCGTGTAATATTGTTATACAAGTGTTTAGGGGAGAGAAGAAATGGAAGTCTTTCTATTTCTCCATGGACATCTTGCGGTAATATCACTTTGTAACCTTTATGTTTTGAGTACCCCTGGTACTCTATCAATAAAAAGTCATTTCTCCGTTTGAATAAAACAAATGGAATAGGGCGGAAGCGGGCTGGTGGAGCATTTTATACAAATATTAGATATGTGTAATATTGTTTACCCGTGTTTGATTATTTGGCCATATATTTTAATTTTTTAATTTTAAATATGGATATTTTCTCAGTTTATATTTTCAATAAGAAACACATAAATACATTTAAATATAGCAGCTCACATATTAATTTTCTTGCAAACGCATGGCATGACAAAACATACAATTAATGCAAACTCTGGTGGGGGTTTGGGGGCTGGGATTTTAATGGAGTATAACTTTTTGTGTAAGAGTGCATGTATATCTTATTTAGTTGACTTTTTATTATAATTTTTCAATTTTTAAATAGTTGGCCCACTTATTACTTTAGATTGCCAAATAATTTTTTATTTTCCTACAAACGCATGGCATGACAAAACATACAATTAAAGCAAATTCCGGTGGGGGTTGGGGGACAGGTATATCTTATTAGTACGTAGATCTTACAGATAAGATACGACGAAAACTTCGATTGGCTAGCTGTTGCGCCTCCGTTCATTACAGCTTTATTGACATCTCGAAAGCTACGTACCAATAGGTTATTTAGATAATGCTATCCCATCAATCTTTCTAAAATTAGCAACTTAATTGGAACCCTAAAACTCAGATGCGTGGCAAGGAAACGACATGCAACGTTTCGTACGCAGCAGTCTCTTCTATATAACCAACCTTCCACAATCAATCCTTTCACTCACCTCACAATTACAACGCTCAATTAGTTGTTTGTTTTACCGCAACTATGTTTGTTTCCGGCTTTTACTGGGTGTTTTTCCCTATCCCGAAAAAGTAATTTTATTTTTTTGGATGCTAATTCAAATTAGTTTTTCAACATTTGAAAATTTGAAAATGTATTTACTCATTCATGTTAATTAATGCAATTATTTTTTTAGTTTAGATTTGGTCGATAGGTAATAGTACTGATTTCTTTATAATTTTTTCTTCGTTGATGTATTATCTTTCAGTTTGTTGATTTGTGTTCTTGTAATAGTTTTTATGTGTTTATAATGCAGGGGGCAGCGTATATAAGAACCATCACCCTCGAGGATAAGGCGGGTATCCACATACCAGACGTTGATCGAGTTTTACAAGATGCCACCGATCGAAGGATTCCGCCATAATTACTATTTCATGGAATCCATCTCTCACCTTATCCATTGGGGATCTTAGTGATGGTGTTACTTTCTGATGTAGTCTATGCACCATAATTCAGTTGTTACTTGAGTCCATGTGTTCACTTTATGTGTGTTTGTTGTGTTCATAATGGCGACGTGGAAATAAGAATAAAGGACTCACGCATGTTTAGTTTAAGTGTGTTTGTTATGTTCTTAATGGTGTCAAATGAATAAGAATGTACTCAGTTTATTTAAAGTGTTATTTTCTCGCGTAGCTCTTTTTTTTTTTGGACGGAAAAAATGATTATATTACCAGGCCGGCTAGAGTACCAGAAGTACTCAAAAGAGTGAGTCAGTCGGAAATTATGTACAAGGGGGTTAGAAATATGGTAGCTACATATATGCCTAAACATGTGTTATTTCCATCTTATTACTCAAGCGTTTTGCACCATAAAATGAAATTCTAATGCAGTTGGATTTGTACTATTAAAAAAATTATTGAAGTCATAATGCAGGAATGTAGGTCCAATGCTCATATACATATATCTTTAACTATACAAAAGAAGATGTATGACTACACCATAATTATAAGTACATCAGAAGCAGAATAGTTGTCATTATCTCTAGCTCACTTTAGGTTACTCAAAATCAAAAAACATAAAGAGAATGAATAGAGTAATCAATTGCATATATCTTAATTAAACTAAAAAACCTTCTGCAACAACAAGAAAAACTAAACCAGAAACTTAATTATGAATTAAATAAACAAGAAATAGAAATACTAATAAGAAGGATAAGCAATGGGCCTAGCCCGTCTTTTTCTTCTTCCTTCGCTGATAAACCAACACAACACAATCAAGACGAATATCACAACAAAAACATTTGAATGGCAAATAAATAGATCATGGAAACTGTTAAAAGACTTCCATGCAAAATCTAGTTCAATGATAATGTTCATTGTTTTTCAACTAACAATGACCCATTAAAAATACAGATCCTGGTGTTTAGCATAAAAAAGGCAGCAAGAGGCTCCAGAGCTGCCAATAACCTAGAGCTTCATGATACAGGAGTTCAATAAAAAAATGTTAGAACACTTGCATAGAACTATAAATCAGATATTAATTGAAGTTAATTCAGAGATTAAGAAATACATATTGATAGGTCTCATTAACTAAACTCCATCGATTATAATATTGGGGGAAAAATATACATCTTGCCTCAGCTTAATTAATATTTCACTAGAATCACAGTGTTTTCACATTAATCCTAAATGGAATTAACCAGCCTCACATGATTCTCTTTGATTCCTACGAAAGAAGAACACACACACTGACACACATATTAAATAAACCGCACATAGAACTGCTAATACAAATAAAACAGAGCTGAACAATTGACCCAAATCCGCTTTAGCAAAATCTTCAAAGCATGTAATCTAAAAAAATTAATACAAATTTTAAATTAACAAATAAAATTAAAAATCAAGGAACACAAAAAAATTAATTATCGGTGCCTAGCTCTTCAGTAGGAACCAACTTTAAATTGTATGATCTCAAAATTAGGGTTCAGAACCTCGGCAAAACCCAGTCTCTCACATCTTCAAATTGGGTTCTCATAAGAAAAGAGAATGGTGGTGGTGGGCAGCGTTATCTAGAACATTAAGGTGATGCAAGTGAGTGGAAATATTCTAGGGCTCCCTCAAACGATTGGCACACGGAGGAAAATGTATTATGGCTAACTGGATATTAGATTAAGGAGGAAAAAATATGAGCGGGACATAATGGGCGGGGTGAGTGCATTGGAAGTTTTAGGAAAGATTAATTAGAAATTAAAGGGAAAATATCACTTTTGGTCACCGAAGTTTACCTCTTTTCAGTTTTGGTCACCCACATTTAGACACTATCAAAATTTGTGCTACTGTTAGTCAAACTGTCATTGACTAACGGAGAAAGGATTTTGAGCGCGAATTTTTGTTGACATCATTTCCCCTCTTTTAATTCATAAACCCTAAACCTCAAATCCCAAATTTTTTTCAATTTTTACTGAGTTTATCTTCAATTAATATTACTTGTGTGTGGCTAAGAATTTAAAAACCCACAAATAGAGTGATTTTGATTCTGTACGAAGAACTGGAGTTAATGTCTAAAAGAATTCTCTAAAATTTGTAAAGAATTCTTTTTTTTTTTTAAAGGAAAAAGATAAATATATTATCTAGTACTAGAAGTACTCAAAGGAGTGAATCACTTGAAAGTTACAGGGAATTATAGAAGTGATGCTACAACACCAGGCACACCTAGCCGCTTGAAAAGGCAAGATAAATTATTACAAACACACTGATCTAAGGAATTGCACACCGGTCATTGAAAGATGTGAAGTCTAGGCCTGATCTATGCTGAGAGAAGGTGTTCCATGCCATGGTTCGGAACTCATCGAAGATCTTCTCCGCTTTGAGATGCTTGTTTGCAAAGGCCTTTTCATTTCGAGTTTTCCAAATGAACCACAATATCATGCACCACAAACATTCCATAATGGGGGTCTTTCGTTTGGCTTTTAGCAGTCCACAAAATTAGAGGAAGTGCGCCGCAGGGCTAGAATGAAGGGTTGAATTGATGTTAAGCCATCCTTAGCAAAGGTTCCACAATTTTTCGGAGAATACACAACTGAAGAAGAGGTGTTGAATGCTCTCCTCTTCTTGACCGCAAAGTGCACATGAGAGGTCTTCGCGGTCTCCAAGGATATTTCGTTTCTTTAGTTCAGACCTAGTCGCTAATCTTTCTCTGATCACCTTCCATGCTAGCCTAGAAAATTTGGAATCGGTTAGGCTATTCCTGATTCTACGAAGAGCCACTCGAGAGTCACCGCGGACAACTTGAGTCGGGGCGGGCTTTACATGTCCATCGTAAGCTGATTTGGCTGTATATTTGCAGTCACTGGATAGCCTCCAAATGCACGAGTCAGCAACATGTTCCTGCAGATTTGTAGTGTCTAGCAAACAAAGTAAGTGAGTAGCAAGATTTTCTTCTTATATGAATAAATCTCTTCTCCACAGTAATTTCCATTTCCAATTACCATTTACCCATTCACCACACTCACTAATCAAAGCTTCCTTGTTGGTACAAATGGAGAAAAGTCTCGGGAAAAGTTCTCTAGATTTGCCTAATCAAGCCACATGTCGTGCCAGAATGAGGATCGACTTCCATCACACAGTTTTTTTTTTTTTTTTTTTTTTCAGATTGCCCCAGAACCAGTGATTGGGCTGGTTAGAATTTAGAATATTTTAGAAGGCCTCAATAAGCATTCTGTAAAGAATTCTCTAAAATTTCATATTAAGAATATTTCAGAAACATCTTTTTCTTATTTCTTTTCTATTCTACTTCCTTCGTCCAATTTTATTATGCCCACTTCTTCCGGCATGGGGTTTCATAAATATTTATTAGTTTATGTATAAAGTAGATAAGTTGGGGGTATGGTGGAATGTTGCGGGGTCCATTTATAGATAAAGTGATTGTTTATGAATAAAGTCAATGAGAATTTGTGTAAATAAGTGATGGTTGAAGGTTAAAGATAAAGTAACCACTAATAGGACTTGAACCCGAGACCTCATACCTAAGAATAGGAGGTCTAACCACTTGAGCATCATTAGATATACACGAAATAAGAGAGCGTCTCTACATATATTATAACGCTTATTTAAAATGATCACTAAAATAGCGTCACTACAGGGGGTATTTTTTAGTAGTGAAAATTTTGTATTGTATTCATATATATAGTTACACCCCTTACAACATAATTATATTGTATTTATGTGCATCTGTTGCGCCAAAAAATGACGTGTTGTGATTATGAATCTTGCGTGTCGGATTATAACCTTCTGATAAGAATTGTACGGATCGCTCCCTCCATAACTCTCAAACACCAACAAAGACACGTCGAAGAGATCTCCAGCGCGGGGACTCCGACGCTCAAGTCAGAAGGAGATCTCAAATAATCAGTGGGTGGAGCTCTTCGAATCAGTGGAAATTAAGCTCCTCAAAACAATGTAATCTCATGTGTTTTAAGGCTCCGTTGGAGGGTTATTTCGGTCGCCGGAGAATATATCACATTATATTTTCTGGCCAAGTAATATTTTTATGTTCAATGTGTGTAAGATCGTCATTGTGTTCATGTATTTTGTATAATGAATATCATAAGACTCAAAAAATCGTACCCTTGGGGAAAAGGTAGTCTTTTCCCCTTTTTTCTCAACTGCCTAGCCCTGGACTCGGTCCAAGGCACATTATCTTTCCTTCCACGCCTTCAATCCCTAAATTCACGGAGTTAATTCCGTTATCCAGCTCCAAACTCCCCTCCAAATTCGGGGCTTACTTCTCTTGACCGATACTCAGTCCAAGTAGCCCTGGGCTTGGGCTAGGGATATGGGTCGAGGGTTAGCCATGGGCTTAGGCCAGGGATATGGGCCAACAGTTGGGCCTGTCTCTTCTATTCATTTCTCAAGGGCTCAGGCCCACTTCCTTTGTTATTACCAAGTTGGGCCACTTCATGGACCTATTCTCAATACAAGTGGGCTCCTAAGAGGCCCATTGGGTTATTTACAAAACATATAATCAAGGGTGTATTAATCACCTCATAAAATGAATATAAATACTTAGTAAGGATAACTCATCGCTTATCCACGTGTCGTCACCTCATAGGGCGACATATTTTGGCCGCATCAACCACTCCCCCCAACTCTCGTAAAGTATCTCAAACTTATGAGAGTAGGAAGAAATAAATGAGTTAGCCTCAGTATCTCCCTGTACAAGTCATCAATCATATCTTTTTTAAGGCTTTTCTTAGCCATAAAAATTATTGGAATCAAACCCTGAAAAGGGCGTCATATAGCTCCAGAAAAGTGTTATCAATCGCATTCACTTGAGGTTTTTCTTAGTCTTAAAAAATAATAATCATTGAAATTAAACTTCGAGAAGCGTAGTATAACGCTCCAGAAAAATTATACCCCTCAGAACCCTCGAGCCCTAGGGAGCTCAGAACTCTTCGACCTCTAGAGTCGAGTTGGTGATTCTTTTCTCTGAACCTTCCAGTAGTAAATCTTTCAAGATCGCCTTTATGTGACGCCTCGTATTTCGTACACAGAGGTGTCTCACGCGCCTGCCAATTGTCCCATCTTTCGAATCAGAAGACCTGAAGGTCCTAAAGGACCTCGAGGTTTAACTAATTTCAAATCATATAAGAAATTATGGACATTTATTAGCCTTAGGTTAGGGTTATTCCTTCTTTAAACATCAAAATCTTATAAGTACTGTTTCTCACTTAAAAATCTGGCCTCTTGGCCTCAAATCAAATTCATCATTAAACCTTAAAATTGTGAGGGGCTCTCTAACTTCCCTTGGCCTCGTGGCCTGAAATCAAGTTCATCATTGAACCTCAGAATTGTGAGGGGCTCTCTAACTCCCCTCGGCCTCGTGGCCTCAAGTTAAGTTCATCATTGAACCTCAGAATTATGAGGGGCTCCCAAGTTCCCCTCGGCCTCGTGGCCTCAAGTCAAGTTCATCATTGAACCTCAGAATTGTGAGGGGATCTCTAACTCCCCTCGGCCTCGTGGCCTCAAGTTAAGTTCATCATTGAACCTCAGAATTGTGAGGGGCTCTCTAGTTCCCCTCGGCCTCGTGGCCTCAAATCAAGTTTATCATTGAACCTTAAAATTGTGATGGGCTCTCTAACTTCCCTTGGCCTCGTCGCCTCAAATCGATCAAGTTCATCATTGAACCACAGAATTGTGAGGGGCTCTCTAACTCCCCTCGGCCTCGTGGCCTCAAGTTAAGTTCATCATTGAACCTTGGAATTGTGAGGGGCTCTCTAATTCCCCACAGCCTTGTGGCCTCAAATCAAGTTCATCATTGAACCTCAGAATTGTGAGGGGCTCTCTAGTTCCCCTCGGCCTCGTGGTCTCAAGTCAAGTTCATCATTGAACCTCAGAATTGTGAGGGGCTCTCTAATTCCCCTCAGCCTCGTGGCCTCAAATCAAGTTCATCATTGAACCTCATAATTGTGAGGGGCTTTCTTATTCCCCTTGGCCTTATGGCCTCAAGTCAAGTTCATCACTGAACCTCAAATCTCTCAAGTGTTTTATCACTTGATATTTCAAAGAATTCAACCATATCGTGACTATTCAAGTTTAAGTAATCCACTTGGATCTCGAGTAGGGTGAAAGACTCTCTAGCTTCCCTCGGCCTCGTGGCCTCTGAGTGTTTCTTACTCTCAATTCAAGGTGTTGATCACATCAAGACCTCTCAAGTTTAGGTAATCCACTTGGATCTGGAGTAGGGTGAGGGACTCTCTAGCTTCCCTCGGCCTCGTGGCCTCTAGTTTTCGACCTCGTGGCCTCATTTTTGAAATAGTCACCAAGATCTCAATTATCAATCAGAAAACTCAAATAACATGTTTGAATGTGTTAGAAAAATAGTTCATATGATTTTTCCAATGCATAAATCATTTTCAAATATATAACTCTTTAACATAGTTTATCAAAGTATGCTCGTAAATCATATCTCACTATGCCAAATTCTGCTTTTTACAACAGTTGAATAACAGCGGTGTTTTTTAGAACCGTTGTTAAAAATTCAAAAACCGCTGTCATATGCGTCTTTTTTCAGAACCGCTGTCATAGGTTCCATTTGTGCGCTAATAGACAACGGATTTTTGTAACCGCTGTCATATGTTTTAGATATGCGCTGTGATGCGGACAAAATATGTCGTCCTCGGAGATGACGACACGTGGATATAAGATGAATTAAATTCATCTTATTATAAATAAGAGTTCGGTAAGGAGGATTAATACACCCTTAAATAAGTGGGCTTTTGGCCCACATCTGCGGTTTAATTGTTCTTGGGCCAAGTATTTCCAGCCCAGGAGGGAAAGGTCTAGGGTCCGTTCTTGGTGGATGAGGCCCAGGAGGAAGTCAACGAGAGGAAGTGGAAGAAGTCCATCAAAGGACCGAGTCTTGCGGGACGGTTGAGGAAGAATAGGGAGAAGGAGTCTCCCTCTCTCCCACGAAGTGAGGCCAGGTATAAGGTAGGTTTGTTTTATTGTATTGATTACGTTTTAGATTCAGAATACACATTATTGACATTCTCGATAAGAAATACACTGAAAATACAGAAAACTCCACGACACTTGCGAGAATTTCCCTTGAATTACAGGGAAATTCCTCTTTGATTCTCCCGAGAAAGATTCTGACTTGAGAGTCGGAGATTCCATGCCGGAATCCCTTCCGGCGTGTTTTTGCAGGTCTTTAAGGAGCTTGAAGGAGGATCATTCGTGGATAAACTTGCGTGAAAGTGACGATCAAAGCCCACAACCGCCGTAATCCAGATAGGGAGATTTGATATCCCTACTCGTTACTTTTTGACGCAACAACTGGCGCCGTGTGTGGGAAGCTTTTGAGCTAAGAAGTGAGAAAATTTTGTACGAAATGGGTGGACAACAGGACCTTACAAAGCAGACTAAAGAGAAAGGAGATCTTACTTCCTCTCCTTTCCCTCCACCTCCACCGAGTTTTCCTCCAAACAGAAATCTATGGAAATAACCCGTAAACACTACAGTGGAAGATAACCCTCTCGCACCTGAGGGGAATACGACGGGTACTGTGGGAGCCTCTGGAAGCGGGATTAATAAAGATATCCCTCCTCCCAACACGCAACCGGAGCTCCTTACTATCTCTCAAGATCAGTTAGACGCGATGATTACACAAGCAGTGGAAAGAATAATTACATCCCGTGGAGTTCACACTTCCGGTCCCGTTCCACCGGTAAACGAGGGCACGAAGCAGAACCCTCCGGAACATATCATTGATTCTTCTCTGGCCCCTTCCAGAAATGAGGGGCTCCCTCGAGATCACGAAGAAAAAGTGCCCACTCAAGCCGAAAGGGGCATCCTCAACCGACCTCCTAGTAGGAACACGAAGATGACCCTGGGGAGGATTACTCTTGACACAGAAACAGGGGAAAGCACGGATGACACTTACCAGGGGGCAGTCAGCGATCAGATACATGCCCTTCGGAAGGAAATGAAGGATATGCGGAAACATAAGGTTGATAATGTAAGTAAACCTTCTTACGTTACTGGTTATCAGTTTTCCCCTAGTATCCTGCAAGATGAATTACCTTCTGACTTCAAATCTTTAAATTTTGAATATGATGGTACCGCGGACCCGTATGAGCAACTGGTGAGATTTGAAAATACCGCCTTATTACATCGTTATGGAGAGGGCGTCAAGTGCAGGGTCTTCCTAACCACTCTATCCAAAGCTGCACAACATTGGTTTACGCAGTTAGGACCGAACACCATTCATTCGTGGTCGGAATTTAGCAAATTGTTCTTGCATCAATTCGCCAGTGCTAGGAGGCAGCCCAGGGCTACCCTCACCTTGTTCAATATGCGACAGGGAGAAAACGAGAGCCTTCGGGCTTTTCTAAAAAGGTTCAATCAAGTAGCCCTAGAGGTACCTTCGGCCTCCTCGGAAGTTAAGATCAACGCCCTCACTAATGGGTTAAAAGATAGAGACCTTTTTACATCCCTGGCCAAGAAACCAGTACAGACCTTTGATGAATTATTAAGGAGAGCCGAAAAATACCTCACCCTCGAAGAGGTACGGAAGGCCAAGCGCTCTAAGACTAAACCAGTGGGAGGAAATGGAGAACGAAGAAGAGAGATGATACCTAGGAGGTCTAGTCCAGAAAGATACAGAAGTTCGAGAAGGCCTGGGAACGTAAAGGAAGAAGAGGCAACGCGCTTGGGTCCTAATGGGAGGTTTGAAAAGTACACCCCTTTGAGGATAGAACCAGCGGAAGTTCTAGAAGTAGCGGGAGATCACCCCAATATGAAATTCCCTTACTCTAGAAACAGAAGCCACCAGAACCCCAAATCTGATAAATTTTGCAGGTTCCATAATGATTATGGACATGATACGAATCAATGTTGGCACCAAAGGACGAGATAGAAAGGATGATCCAAGCAGGACATCTTAAGGAATTTACATTCAGGGATAGATAGGGCCCTTGAGGACAAAAGAGAAAATAAGAGGGAACACAGGAAGGAAGCGGAGGATCAACACCCCCCCCCTCCCCAGAGAAGGGGAACGATCCACATGATTATGGGTGACCCTACTGATGGCGACTCCTTTAGACAAAGGAAGCAAAATGTCAGATCGTTGAAAGTGGAGAAGTATGTGACATCGAGGGATAGGAAAAATGACATTGGTTCCTGACATCAATTTCGGACCAGAAGACATAGGAGTACCTAGAGAGACTCATAATGACGCGTTAGTCATTACTACGGACATCGCATGGTATGACGTGGCGCGCATCTTTGTAGACACGGGGAGCTCAGCAGACATTATGTTCTTGGAGTGCTTCAAAAAGATGGAGCTGAACATAAAGCTTAGGCCAGTGAAAACTGCCCTTTATGGATTCTTAGTGGGAGCAATCCAGCCCCTTGGCTCAGCATTGCTGCAGGTAGGGCTAGGGACTGCCCCCCCACCGGCGAGTACAAATGATAGAATTCTTGATAGTAGACGTTCCCTCCTCATATAATGTGGTGATGGGAAGACCGAGCTTGAATATATTACAGGCCGTAATTTCCACCTTCCATATGAAGATGAAATGTCCCGCCTCAGGGGGGAGTGGGAGAGATATGTGGAGATCAGTACCAAGCAAGGAAATGCTATGTAGCGGACAAGGCTACGTTTCGAGGTTTAGAAAGATGTAAAGGGGAGGACCCTGAAATAAAAAAATGAAGAGTAGGTGAACTGGCAGGGGAGCAGCACAAGATCAGGGCAGATGAGGAATTAATGAACATCGAACTTTACACAGAAAATGAGGGGTTCGCGACCAGAATTGGGACTCAGATGGACCCAGAACTCAAGGAAAGGATGATAGCCACTCTACGAGAGAATGTGGATATATTTGCCTTCGCCCCAGCGGACATAACGGGTATCCCTCCGGAGATAGCAGTACATCACCTCAACGTGGATCCCAGGCCGAGACCAGTAAAACAAAAATTGAGAAATTTCGGTAAAGAAAAAAATCTTATTGTGAAAGAGGAAATTGATAAGTTGTTGAGTGCAGGGCATATAAAGAGGGTGCAGTTCCCTGAGTGGCTCTCAAATGCGGTGTTGGTGTCTAAAGGAACTGGTAAGTGGAGAATGTGCATCGACTTCAGGGATTTGAATAAAGCATGTCCCAAGGACCACTATCCCTTGCCCAAAATCGATCAATTGGTGGATGCGACATCAGGTTTTGAGTTACTTAGCATGATGGACGCATATCAGGGATACCATCAGATTCAGTTGAATCCCCTTGATTTCCCGAAGGTATGTTTTCTTGCAACTTGTGGTACCTTTGGATATATACGTATGCCTTCCTGGGATACATGGTGACCCAGAGGGGAATAGAAGTCAACCCTACAAAGGTAAAAGCCGTACTTGATATGCAGCCTCCTCGAAACTTGAAGGAACTACAGACCCTGAATGGGAGAATAGCAGCTCTGAGCAGATTCATATCAAGATCGGCAGAGAAGAGCCATCATTTCTTCAGAACCCTGAGGAAGGGGTCGAAATTTGAATGGGATGAGCATTGCCAAAAGGCCTTTGAGGAACTCAAGCTCCACCTGGAACAACTCCCGAAGCTAACGAAACCTTCTCGGGGAGATATACTATTCATATATCTTTCAGTGGGAGAACATTCCTTGAGTACAACATTGATGAAGGAAGAGGGCTCTACATAGCAGCCCATATATTATGTGAGTAAGGTAATTCAAGGAGTAGAGGTCAGATATTCAGAGGTGCAAAAGGCAGCCCTGGCGGTGGTAGTGACGGCTAGGCGATTACGCCCCTATTTCTTGTCTTATAAAATCATTGTGCTGACTAATTACCCTTTGAAGCAGGTATTAGGGAGAGCAGACTTGTGAGGGAGAATGGTCAAATGGGTTGTTGAGCTGCAGGAATATGGTGTTGATTATGAACACAGGAGGGCTATTAAGGCCCAGGCATTTCTCTTCCATTCATTTCTCAAGGGCTCGGGCCCACTTCCTTTGCTATTATCAATTTGGGCCACTAAATGGACCTATTCTCAATACAATTGGGCTCCTAAGAGGTCCTTTTGGTTATTTACAAAACATATAATCAAGGGTGTACTAATCACCTCATAAAAGGAATGAGGATAACTCATTGCTTATCCACGTGTCGTCCACTCATAGGGCGACATATGTTGACTGCATCAGCATCTAAAATAATCTATATATGTGCATGCATCTATATTTTAAATGCATTTTGTGTTATAATGAAAATATAGTTATTTAAAAGATAATTAACCTATTAAGGAAAATATAATCTGAGAAATATACATATTATAGTGGAATGGGCTGTGATTGTTGTAATGAATTTTGAGCATTTCTTATGCTCTTGTTTCAATATAATGTATTTTAAATAAAAATAAATCGACTATTAATTTATTTTCTCACTTTATAATTGTAATAATCTAATGAATTTGAGTAGGTATTAGCCTAGTTGACATTCCTAAATATGGTGATGTATTTCCGTAATTAATCTAAAGAATTGTTAATTTAAATAAATAATATTTGAATAGTTTAGACACAGTATATTTTTTTTTAGAAAGGTTTACAAGATATGATAAAATAAAATACAACTTAACACTAAAGATCTTGATCTTCAAACCAATGCGGACGGTATCACTGTCCCCTCCAATCGTGAGAAGAGGAAAAAACGAGTGTTCCTTTTGCCTTAACAAACGTCCTAGTCTCCAACCTTTAATCGAGACAACCCCACACCTAGGTGTTCTCATGTCAAGAATAGGAAACAAAAAATAGGCAAAGTTTCACCAAATACCAGATCCAAGCACTCCTGAGTCGATCTCAACAAAGCCCCACCTCCAAGTAAGAGTTCCACAAACACAACAGAGTACCAACAGAGTCCCATAAAGGGGAAAAGGCCACGCAGGGCACAACGAAAATAGCAGAAAAGCTAAAAAACTATACTAGGAAAGCATAAAAAACTACCTAAGAAAAACAGTAAAATGGAGCAACAAAGAAATACCCGAACGGTTACTGTGGATCCGTTAGAATAATTTAAACGTTGATCCCTAACAAAAACAAAGAAAACTACATAAAACCAGATAAGAAACTAAGCGGATTGGTCGGCGGTGACGACGACGAGAGCTTCCCGGACAAAACTTAGTAGATCTGAAGATCTACTGACTAAATCTTGAAAAATATCTAAAAAAAGATGAAAGCGGAAGAGAGAGGATGGCGGTGGCGGAACGACAATGGAACGGTGGTGGAACGGCGATGACAACGGTAGAACAAAGACTGAAACGGTTGATTGGCGACGGGAACGATGGATCGACGACGGCAGACGGTGGAGACTGGTTGAAACGTGTCACATAATGTCAGAGCTTTCATCAATTTCCTATCCTCTAAGAATTGAATTAAATTCTTACTCTCAAAATTAGAAACATGAATTCTCCTTTCCATCAACAACTTTCGCCTAGACAACTTGGTAATTTTATCAATATCAGAATCTACATCAGGTTCAGAATTACCTTCCTCAGAGCTGGATTCTTTGTCTTTCTCAGAACTGGATTCAGCATCTTTCTCAGAGCTTTCCTCTGAACCTCCACTGCTGGAATCACCTCCATCATCAGGTTCTGGTGTTGGAGCACTTGATTCAGCATGTGTAGCAGCATTCTTCTTCAGAGCTTGCTGAATTTCTCTGAGGCAGACCTCCATTTCAGAATGAAAATCAGCTTCTGGTTCTGAAGGCATAGTTCGAATTGCATCGACCATAGCTTTCCCCTTCCCATTTGGATCAGCCTTTTTCTTGGTTGGCTTCTCAATCACCACCTGTTCTTCATCAGATTCATAAAATGCCTGAATCGGTTCAGCAACATCACCACCTATTTTCTTCTTTTTCCTCAAGAAGTCTAAGTAATCAACTCGAGTGAAAACTCGATTTCATCGTCTCCTTGGGACTAGGCTCCTCTTTCTTTTCCCCTTTTCAGCATTCTTTTTTAAGGGAATCGGTTCAGAGTCCGACTTTGAGATGTTAGAGTCAGTTTTATCCGATTTTTCGAGCGCTTCAGCATCCTCCATATGAGCGTCCTCAGTTTCGGATGTCTCCTCATTCAACGGCTCCTTTGACTCAGCAACAGGGGATTCTTCGATCTCCTTCTCATTCTCCCCCATAGAGGCAGCAATCGAGGCCTCTGTTTCAACATTAGGGCTCGCAATTTGGGGCTTTTGAGCTGTGGACGAAGAAGGTGCAGTAGTGGTGACTTCTTGGGTTCGCAAGTAGTGTGAGATGTCAATAGACATGTCTCCAATGGTGAGGATGGGTGAGTTTTCAGACCTCATCGATTGAGAGAAATTCTCAACCGCCTGGTTCAGTTCCGTGAGTGAAGCACCGAGTGGGATGTGGATTGTTGTGGGAGTAGCTGGAATGAGAGTGACAGTTTAGCAGTTGGGGGTGAGTTCTCGTGTGAAACGGCCATAGAAGCTAGTGTATTGAGGTTGGAGATAGATGGAGATGACGGTTGTGAGTTTGAGTTCGGTGAGTTTTAATTTTGTGGGTTGGTTTTTGTTTTGCCTGCCATTTAACTCAAGAATTCGAAAAGAATCAACACAAAAATCGAGATAAACAATAACTTATAAATAATCTGCAAAAACAAATACTCAACTTACTCAATTAAATGCAATAAGCTTCGAAAATCACAAGATGGGAGTTTATATAGAGAAAAGTTAGCAGTTGGAATTTTGTACGAGTTATACTAAAGAAAATTCTAGATAAAAAGATAATGCTCCACAAATTTAGCCACAAGTAAAATCATGGGTGAGTTAGTGGGGTAAAATACTTAATCAATTAATTAATTAAATTAGGAATATTCTAGAATTAATTAAAATAAAATGTGCATAATCTGAATAAACTGAACGCGATTAGTATAATTAAAAATAAATAAAAAAAATTCCCACAATTAGTTAAATAATTACAACTTATAAAAATATAATCGAATCATGTAATGTTGTGTTCAAGGATTTGACATACACCTCAACATTGGTTTTTCATAGGTTTTACCTATCCAATGTAGCCAATTTTTTTTAGCATTTTTCATTTCATTTCTTCTTTTTGTGCTACAACATCTAGTTTGTATTGATCCATTGTTCCAGTAGAGTACATCGTAGTAGCAAACTCTGTGCCCCATACTTACTTAATGGATTACAAACTTCTTAATGTTTTTACCAAAATTCACCTTTTGAAAAGAAGGCATCGTAGTAATGAACTCCGTGCTCCATAGTTACTCAGTGAATTGGTACATCTTTTAGTATGCTGTAACATTCTAATTTTTCACGCTTTTGAGAGGTGTAGTACATGCCTATTTTTGCACAAACAAATTTCAGATTCAAGAATATTTTACAAATGAATTATTCAACGTAAATAAGAAATAAATCATATTTATAATAACTATACCACCTTAGGTTGTTGTCCCAAATGCTACCGCATTTGTGACAACATCCTCTCAAGGATTATTCAGATAGTACACATACTAAGAGATTTCCTCAAAAATGAGAATCTCTCAAGGTCAAGAGCCTTAGTAAAAATATTAGCATTTTGATTTTCAGTAGGCACATATTCCAACTTAACTATGTTCTTCTCCACTAAATCTCTCATAAAGTGATGTCTAATGCTAATGTGCTTAGTGAGTGAGTGTTGTACTAGATTTTTAGATAATTTTATGGCACTTGTGTTATCACAGAAAATTGTGAGGATATCATTTTCAATTCCATAGTCATGAAACATCTTACTTAACCACAATAGTTGTGTGCAACAACTTGCCGCAACTATGTATTCTGACTCAGCAGTGGATTGAGAAACACAATTTTGTTTCTTGATATGCCAAGACACAAGATTGTTTTCCATGTAGAAACATCCTCCACTCGTACTCTTTATGTCATCTATATCTCCAGCCCAATCCGCATCAATGTATCCAATCAATGTGTTGTTGGTGTCCTTAGTGTACCATATCCCTAGTTCACTTGTACCTGAAACATATTTGATAATCTTTTTCACTACATTCAGGTTAGATTCCTTTTGGATTTGGTACCTAGCACAAACATACACACTATACATAATGTCAGGTCAACTAGAGGTTAGATAAAGTAAACTACCTATCATGGATCTATACAGTGTTGGATCAACATCCTTTCCAACATTGTCTTTGCAAAGTTTCAAAGTAGAACCCATAGGTGTTTTCATTATTTTTGAGCTTTCAAGACCAAATCGTTTGACTAAGTTTTTAGCATACTTACCTTGAGAGAAGAAAATATCATCCTTATATTGCTTAATTTGAAGACGTAAAAAATAATTCAAGTCTCCAACCATACTCATCTCAAATGTTGTTGTCATTGCTTCAACAAATTTGTTCAACATTTTATCATAGGTTGAACCAAACACAATATCATCAACATATATTTGAGCAATAAGTAAATATTCTCCAGTGTGCTTAATGAAAAAAGTCCTATCGGTTTCTCCTCTAATAAAACCATATTCTAAAAGAATGTGCGTAAGCCTACTATGCCATGCTCTAGGAGCTTGTTTTAGACCATACAATACTTTCTTTAGTTTGTACACATGATCCGGTTATTGTGGATCTTCAAAACCTTTAGGCTGTTCTACATATGCTTCTTCATTCAATATGCCATTTAGAAATGCAGTTTTTACATCCATTTGATGAAGTTTAATGTCAATAAAACATGCAATTGCTAGCAATAGATTCTATTCTAGCAACAGGTGCAAAAGTTTCATCAAAATCAACACCATCAACTTGAGTGTAACCTTGTGCAACTAACCTAGCTTTGTTCCTAACAATGTTTCCAGACTCATCAGTTTTATTCTTATAAATCCACTTTGTTCCAATGACATTAGTATGACTAGGTCTTGGAACTAGTGTCCAAACTTCATTTCTTTCAAACTGATTAAGTTCCTCATGCATAGCATTTATCCCATTTTCATCAGTTAATGCTTCATTCACATTTTTAGGTTCAATTTCAGAATAGTAACACTCTACATTCACAACATTGCAAATAGAAGACATGCATATTGTTCTTACCATATCTACCTTATTTGACCTTATTCTTACTCTTGTTTGCACACCAACTGTAGCATCGCCTATGATCTGGTCAGAAGGATGACTTTTCCCTATTCTTGAAGAAGGATTTGTTTTGGGAACATACTGATCATTCTGTGAAATTACAACTGACTTATCTATAGATGTTGCTCCAGATGTGTTAGCATTTGGTGCAGCATTTTCAGGTTTCAGTGTATTCTCAGAATTGTCAGTCACTTGTGATACATCTTCTTCATCTTTGTCATCTGTAAGACCTTTATCATCATCAAACACAACATTAACAGATTTTTGAACAATGTTAGTCATAAGGTTATAAACTCTATAAGCTTTACTATTTCTAAAATAGCCTAAAAAGAAACCTTTATCACTTTTAGAATCAAACTTGTGAATTAAGTTGATCCCTGTCATTCAAAATATAACACACACAACCAAATACATGAAAATATTTCACATTCACTTTTCTAACATTCAAAACCTCATAAGGTGTTTGATTTGTGCTAGATCGAATATGAACTTTATTAATAATATGACATGATGTATTCAATGCTTCAGCCCAAAATCTTTTAGAAAGACTTTTAGATAAAATCATGACTCTTGCCATTTCTTGTAAAGTTCTATTATTTCTTTCAACAATTCCATTTTGTTGTGGAGTTTTTGGAGATGAATATTCTTGCAAGATACCTTTCTTATCACAAAAATCATTAAACATGCTATTCTCAAATTCCCTACCATGATTAGTTCTAATACGACCAACTTTTAAGTTATACACATTTTTGAACATTTTATAGAGAACTTTAAAATCAACAAATATTTCTGATTTATCTCTTAAAAACTCAATCCAAGTATATCTAGAAAAATCATCTACTACAACTAAAGAATATCTTTTACCTCCGATGCTTTCAGTTTCCATAGGACCCATTAAATCCATGTGCAACAATTCAAAACATCGATGTGTAGAACAATGTGACAGCACTTTGTGTGGCATTCTTACCTGCTTACCTTTTTGGCATGATCCACAAACAGTGATTTTCTGGAAATTCAGTTTTGGTAATCCTTTAACTCCATCTGATTTGATTAGTTTTTTCATTGCCCTGTAATTTGCATGCCCTAATCTTTTGTGCCATAAGACATTCTCATCATGTTTTGACAAATTACAAACATTTGTTCCAATAAGATAACAGTTATCTGCAGACCTATTACCAGTCATTAAACAATCATCATCTTCATTAAGAACATAACAAGACTCTTTGTCAAATTTTACATGTAAATTATCATCACAAAGTTGACTAATACTAATCAGATTAGCAAGTAAGCCATCAACATGCAAAACGTTTTTAAGCTTAGGAAAACCTTCAACATTTAAAGTTCCTTTTCCTATTATATTTCCTTTTGATCCACCACCATATGTAACATTACCACCATTCAAGGTTACATAATCAGATAAGTAGTCTATTTGTCCTGGCATATGTCTAGAACAACCACTATCAAAATACCATAGACCAGGTAAACATGCTTTCAAGGATGTGTGAACAACATTACAGGTAATATTTGATTTCCTAGCAGATCTCTGAAAATGTTTTCTAGGATGTAAAGACATTCTGGATAGCATAAACTCATTTTCAAGCAAAAAGGACGAATATGACCATATTTAAAGTAATAATGATAAATATACTTCTTTTAGACCTTGTGACAATTTGTTTGTGCAGATGTTACATCAGATGTGTGTTAGCATTTGCCTTCACAAATTTCACAGGTTTTCCAAAATTTTCAGAAATAGAAGCAGTTTCACCATCATAACCTAAACCATAATTATTAGATTTACCAACAGCTATAGCATGATTCACATCAGAAGCACTCTTAGAAAATTTTCTGAAACTTAAAGTAGAGGTGGTCAATTTCTCATTCAGTTTACAAACTTCAAGATCTCTTCTAGTAAGTAAGACTTCTAGCTTGGTGATTGTGTCTTTCAGATCCTCATTCTCTTTATTCAAAGAATTCAGAGTGAGTTTCTAAGAGTTCCAATCATCTAACAATTTCTGATATGTCCCATCATCAATCATTTTTCCTGCATCATCAACAAAACCATTAAAACAGTTCAAATTTGGGTGACTCTGTTTTGATGTTACTGTAGATGTGAAGACATCAGGTGCAATATCAGAATCTGTATCATCCAGATCATCATCTGAGGAATCATTATAATCAATTTTGGTAAAATGAGCATATACATTTTTATTTAGCTCATCAAGATCATCATTATCCGATTCATCACTCAAGGTAGCACTAAAATTCAATTTTTGCTTCAGTCTGGTATTGGCACATTCATTTGCATAATGGCCATATCCAGAGCATGCATTGCATTGATCTGATTTTCTAAATTCAAGGTCATACCTTGGTTTACCTTCACTTTTTGATGGTCTTAGTGTGAATTGACTTTTCCTCCTCTCTGGTTGTGGTGTTGATGTGTTGATTTGGATCTTAGGCTGAATGTTTCCTTTAGATTTATGCATAGACTTCTTAAGAAATTTATTAAAATGCTTTGTAAGAAGGGCAATGCTGTCAGGATTGTTAAGGCATTAATCAAGCAATTCTCAGATTTGTTTGATGTCTCTCCTTTAAAAACAACAACTTTCTTATCATCTTTAGTTTCATCAACTTGATTAGTGTTTATTTCATAGGTTCTAAGAATACTCACTAATTTATTTTGACTCAACATATCAGTATCTTTTGCCTCTTCAATAACACAAATTTTAGCATCAAATCTTTTAGGAACAGACCTTAATATCTTATATATGTACTACTCTAACATTAGAAATAGGGTCACCAAGAGAATGTGATTCATTGATAATCTCACTTAACCTTTCGATATAGGATGAAATTGTTTCATCTTCCTTCATTCGGAGATTCTCAAACTTTATCCCCAACATTCGAAGCTTTGTCATTCCAACACCATCTGAACCTTCATAATTCTCTTGTAACCCGTCCCATGCATCTTTAGAAGTAGAACAGTTAGATATAATTTTAAACATAGAGGTATCAACAAAGGTAAAAATAGCATTTAAAACTTTAGAATTGTATCCTGCTGTTGTTATCTCATCATCCGTCCAATCAACTTCTTTCTTGAGTTGAATTTCACCATCAACATCAGTTGGATTCTTTGGTGCATCCCAACCTGTAAGAACAGTCCTCCAAGCACGTTCATCAATTGACTTGATGTACATACGCATCTTAGGCTTCCAATAAGTATAATTTGAACCATCTAAAACGGGTGGCCTAAGTGCAGTGGATATGTGATGTGTTTCCATTGCTAATATAAACTAAAACACACTTTAAGCAAGGATCTAAACCTAGTGTCGTCAGGTATTGGCTCTGATACCAACTGAAAGTGTGTGTGGATGTATCTAGTGTTTAAGTGAAAAATAGAACAATGTTACACTGAATCACTACAGAAAATCATACATTTTGTGACGAATTTTTTTGCGACGACACAAAAATCGTCACAATTTGTTATATAAAGGCGACGAAATTTATTTTTTGTCACTAAAATACTAGAAATTGTGATAAAATTTAATTTTATCACAACTTATAATTTTTTTCGTCACGAATTTGTACCTTTCATGACGATGTTAATAAATATGTCACAATAATAATATGTGACGATTTTAATAATAATTGGTGACGAAATTTGACGTCGTGAAATATATATTTTCTTGACGATACTAAACTTTCGTCACACTAATAATAGGTAACAATTTTAATAATAATTGGCGACGACATTCGACGTCATAAAAATATAAATTTTCATGACGATACTATTTTTCGTCATTAATTATTCGAAGTATTTAGTAACAAAATGTTTTCGTCACAATAATAATCGGTGACGATTTTAATAATTACTAGTGACGATATTTGACGTCATAAATAATATGTTTTCATGACAATGTTATTTTTCGTCATTAATTATTCGAAATAGTTGGGGACAAATTTCTTTTGTCACAAAAATAATAGGTGACGATTTTAATAATAATTGATGACGATATTCAACGTCACAAAAATATTTTTTCATGACGATGTTATTTTTTTGTCATTAATTATTCGAAATAATTAGTGATAAAAGTCTTTCGTCACAATAATAATTAATGAAAATTTTAATAATAACTGATGACAATGTTTATCGCCATAAAAATGATGTGTTTTCATGACAATGCTATTTATTGTCGTTAATTATTCAAAATATTAGTGACAATATTGTTTCATCACGATAATAATCTGTGACTATTTTAATAATTAGTGACAAATATTCGACGTCATAAAAAATATATTTTCATGATAATAATATTTTTTATTATTAATTATCCAAAATATTTAGTGACAATTATTTCATCAAGAGAATAATTGATGACGATTTTAATATTAATTGATAACAATATTTAATGTCATAAAAATACTACTCCATAATTTTACAACAATAACTATTTTCGTTATTAAGTATTTGAACTAATTACTAACCAAAAAATTTCATCACAATAATGATAATTTAAAAAATAATGAATAACGATATTCTACATTGTAAAAATATATTTCACGATGTTCATTTGTTTTAATTATTTAATATATTAGTGATTAAATTATTTTGTTATTAACTAATGTAATAGATAAATAATGTATTTTTCCAAAATGGTGTCGCTAGCTCATCACATTTTAATTTGAACGCAAATTATAAATTTAAACTTCACCGTCTGATGTTTGAAAATTGACAACATACATGTTCAATGTAGTAATGCCAAAATGAAAAATGATGAAATAGGTAAAATTGCCTTAATACACACTTTATTTGAGAGAGATCTTGTTTCTAAAGCATTGCTTATGTAATGGTATCGACAAGTTCATTTAGAACCTTGAATTAAAAGCAACAACACTTTAAAGCCTCTACCATAACAGAAAATCGATTTTTGTAACATTCAACATAATTGTGCCATTCCCCTTTATTATATGGCTCCAAAACTGGAAAACAATAGAACCAAACTTACCACAACTTTGTGTGACAGGCCGAAGCTTTGTGATACTACATCTTTCTCCTATAACGGGTGTTACCCTGGAATACTCTCAAGGTGTCTCACCCCCTCTCTCTCTCAAACTCATACACATTCACACAACTCTACACACCATAAATTAAGACTCATAGAAACTTTTAAAAGAAAACATTTGCCCACTTGATTACAACAAGTGGTAACTTTCAATGGCATATGTTTCGGACACAATGCAGAATATGATCATCAGAAGCTTTACTTTCAGCTATTAAAAATCAGCAAATACTACTTTGCATTGGTCATCAGCAAGTATATTTGCAACAATGGTCTAACTTCAAAAGTTGAAAACCTAGTGAGGCAGTTGATGAAGTTGGGGTTTCCCAGATCCTATTGCCTTACTCTTAACATGTGGACAATCAAAATAAGGGACCCCTAAGAGCTAGTATACGTATAGGCTAACTTTGTTAAAATAATCAATGCATGTGTATTATTGGCAAAGAGTAATTCATCAATGCAGAGGACAAAAGCACAACTTCTTCACAAATGAGTTATATGACTATAACAAACCTAAAATTGTTATATCTTTTAACACCATTGTTAGAAAAAAGAACCAGGTAGAAGATTTTTATGAATAAGATGAACTGGAAGATAAAGTACACGAAGGTAAATAAGTAAATAACATATATAGATTCTCTATTTAAAAAGAGCACATAAGGTAGAAATGTCATATGCTAATTACTACCCATGAATTATGCTAAGTTACAATGAGTCAAACTCACTCATTTAGTGGAAGATATTCCGATAAAATAAGGTAGAATATAAAGGGTCTTTTAAAAAAGTATTACATTATATGGTTATAAAATCCATACAACTAACACCAAAAGATAAATATGTGAGAAATAATAACAGAATTTGTTTGGAAAGGAAAATGATATGTAACAATTACCCAAAGAGCAGGCCAAGGGCTACCTCCAACAATAGCAATATCGTGCACATGAATATTACTACCAATTCCATGTTCGTTTGCAAGTCCCTAGTTATTTAAAAAATAAAACAAACAAACAAAACTTGGAGCCAACTATCATGCATAAACCACTTAAAAAATAGTACATTTGGTGCCTGAAATTCAGGTATTTATTGACAATACCTAAAATGCCAAGAGAACATCAGAATCATCATAAATTAATTACTGTACTCTAAGGATGAGCCTTTTCTGGTCCTTTTTTTTTCATTAAATATACTGGGAGATTTTTACTAAAAAATTTTTTCCTCGTGTCTTACTATTAATATATCCATTTTCAATCTAGAACAAATTAATTTGCAGAAAACATACAAGACCAGAGAACAAAGGACCTTAGTTATATTACTACACATCAGGAAAAAGGGTAATTCCATTTTTTTCATTTCTACTTTCCTATTAGTGTTGGCAGCTTCATGAAATCTTTGTACTTATCAATAAATAGATTATTTGTAACAAAATTGGAAGTAAGTTTCTCATATTTTGCAAGAAAAGAGCCACATATTCCTATGAAAATGGGAATGAAAAACAAGAGATACTGTTTCTCGAAATATGGACAAATGGGAGTTTAACTCCGAAAGAAGCACTTCATGAAGCCTCCCGAAATTGAATTCCTCCGTCCCACAGGGGAAGACCCAATCTAGAGAGGTCAATCAAGAACTTCACATCCAAATACAGTACACATATGGAGTTTATTCACTACTAACTTGACCACTTACTGCACCAGGTAACTTGACACCTGCATCACTACATAACGTCCTCTGTGCCAATTTCCAGGCATGTGTATTGAAAACCAATCTTCTTGATGTTAACCTTGTGCAGCATTAATAGATACTTCATTGTTATACTTGCACATTATGGAATGATGAGAATCAAGAACAAAAACAAGCATTCTCATATATTTTTTAGGGCATTAGTTGGTTATCAGCATGCAAAAAAGTTAAGTAAATAAACTTTTTATCTAAAAATAGTTTATTTCACCTCTCAGAAAAATTTGAAACCCTGCTTACAAAAAGAAGCCACATAAGAAACCCTCCCAAATCGCAGATACATATATAGGAAAACTGACAAGGAGACAATCTTTTTCTACACTTTTTACAGTAAAATCTTTATTTAACCTAATGAAAGCACTATATAAATTTATTAATCAGATGCATAAACAGAGAAGCCATCTTTAAAGTACAATCCCAAGAACTGTAACCCCGCCAATATATACTTATAACCCAACTTACAATTCAACCAATTATTTTTCCTTCATTTGTAATGGAATATTAGTCAAAATTAAACCAAATGAATGCATAACCGGCAACAGAATTTTGAACAACAGCTCATTTACTTATAATTATAAAGTGATGATGTATCAAAAAAATGGTGTGTTCACTACAAAATTCAATTTCAATCAAATTTTAGCCCAAGCGACGCAACACGAAAACTCCATACCTATTCATTTTCTTGGGGTCTTCTTTTCGAATTCAGGAAGAGTGGGTTTTAGTTCTTTTCACTGAACCCCAAGAATAGATCATCAATATTTGAGAATAGAGTGAGACTTGAGTCTCTCCATCTCCCTATTCTTGTAATGCACACGTGGCGAAAGTAGAAGCAATCTCAAATACACACATGGTGAAAGCAGGAGAGACGTATCTTCCTTTAATATATAAAAAGATATCCAATATAATAGATGTCAAGAGTTTAAAGTTTACAAGAGACAGAAAAAAAGGAAGTGAGCAGAAGCATTTGAGTGTGTGTTATTGTTTCTTAGTGAGAGTTGGTTTTTCTGGGAGTTGGTTATTTTCTGTTTATTGGCCTTTATGTTGCTTGCACATTCGATGGGCAAGGGTATATATAGGGGTAGTTTAGTTTAGTTGGATTATTCATTCAGAACCATAATTGTAATTGTGGCTGCAAAACTTGTGACAAGTAGTTTATTCCTTGGGGCCCAATTTGGGATTCTTTTATAGTATTTTCTTCTTTGGTTCTTCTTGAGTTCATATCTAGTGCCGAGTTTTCTCTATCACATCCATTCTTCTACACCAAAGCAATATAGATGTTACTCACATTAATTGGTTATTTTGTAAACTAAGAATTCAAGAAGGAAGGTTCATGACCTCAAAAAAGAAGAAAAAAAATCACTTTGACAGAGAACATTGATTTCTCAATATGAGTTTCTTCCACAGTTTTAGTGCAATATTATTTTTCTAGTCTAGTGATAGAACATTCTGAAGAGAATTCCTTGCTTTTATGTGAAACTAATTGCCAGTATTGATATGTAATCTAATAGGTGGACAAGACAACAACTGATCTTAAGAATACTAATGTCACTCCAGTTCAAAAATCTCAACTCTTCATAAAATCATCAATTATAAATGATCATATTTTTTTTTATTGTTTCTGCTATGTCTCAGTTTCTAATTAAGTAAAAAAAAAAAAAGTCATTTTCAGATTAGTTTCATGACAAGAACAGGGATTCGAACTAATAGCCATAATTCTTGGATAAAAAGAGAATATAAGATACAATATTTCAAAGTTGTTTATATGACCTTAATATTATTCAAAACCCACATATGAGGAAAGCCATATAAGCTTTAATCAATCATTAGGCCTTTGATGTAGATTATTAGTCCATCCTTGACCCTGATTTCACTCACCAAATTAATCCATCCTGTTGTTCGTAATTTGCAAGATTCGATGCATGTTGTCACCAACTGTACCACAAAATGCAACTCTCATGAGCCATGACTATGTGCATCAAAGTCTAACTTAGCTGCTTAGAAGTACTACTAAAAATCTACTCACAAATGTGAGGGATAAAGTACAAACAAACAAATCGTGCAGAATAAAAGGATATGAAGCATAAGAAATGACATATAACTACCAAAGATGACATGAACATAAAGAAACTTTTTCAACTCAAACTACGAACAAGTTATATTTATAGAAGAAAAATAAAATGAGCAATCAAAAGGAATGAATTCCAAATAAAAATACATATTTATGCACCAAGAAAGACTCCACTCAAATGTAGACGGTAGACCTGTATAAAAACTTTGTTGGGCCATACGGTAACCGATCCCCGAAGAACACTGCCGATAAACTGGCATCCAAATCAATCAACCAAACTAAATCCTATTCTTATCAACTAAGCAGGGGTTCAAATTCAATCAATCCAATAAACCCTTTTCTTATCAATTAAAGGAGATTCAAATTCAATCAATCCAACATAACCCTTCTCTTATCAATTAAAAAGATAACATATATGTCATTGAATAGTGGAAATATAAGAACACAGTTTTCACAGATTCAGAAGCAATAGAAGAACAAAAAGTACCCGGAGAGCATCCCGCAGATCGTCGCGACGTCGGAATTGACTGGTTGTGGCAATTGAAAGTTTGTGTACGCTAGATACGAACTGGGGCGCCAATTTTTTCCTTAAAGCCCGATTCAAAACCTATGGGTATGCGCTGGATTTCTATAGAAGAACAAAAGGAATGATCCTTGTAAAAATATGAATTATGTGAGCGCCAATTTTCTCTTAAAGTGCCAATTTCTCTCGGCCAAAATTTTAATGGGAAAATTGTACTTATAATTTCAAATTATTTATATCCATTTAAAATATATAATTATACTACTATAATTTTGTTTAAGAATATTTTTTTTATATTTAAGAACATTCCTTATGATAATATGAGATTTATATGTAAAAAAATATATAGTGTAATAATTTTAATTGTATTTTCAAATTTAATGATAATAAATTAAAAATTCCTCACAAAATGTAATATTTTAATTAGAGTATTAATTTAAAAAATTAGACGTTAATTAAAGATGTTTTCTAGCACATTTATCACTTAGAGATATACATCAGAATAAAACTTTGATATAAACTAAGCATTGAAATTGAGAACGTAGATTGATAACACGAATAAGGTTACTAGAGACAAAAAAAAATAGTGATTTATAAGTTTTTCACTTTATATTCAGTGTTTTTGTATGTTTAATTAGTTTGAATGTTGATACATACGCGAAATTACCATTATATTTGGTGTAGTTTTATATTTTTAAAAGCAATCTATTGTCAATTTGTCATTATATTAAAGACCGATACATACTCTAATAAACTAGTAGTGATACATTTCTATATTTTACAAGTTTTTTTAACATGTACATTGAAATGATATAATTAATTAAGTTAAATGCATGAGTGTCATGATAAGTTTGCAGCATGTCATTTGGTGAATAGATAATTAATACCATGGTAGATACTAATATAAAGACAAATGTTCTTTGTATGATAGAGAACGTTTATTTTTTAGAATAATAATATTAAAGTCTACTACTCAAGATATAAAACATATTTAAAGGACCATAACAAGCCCTGTGATGACCAAAAAATGGGAAAGGAAATAAGCATAATAACATAAAATTGAAAATCCTAGTCCAAAATAGAAAGTATGCCAAACGAGATATCAAACGTTGGAATTTAGGTCCAGGAACACTTAAGTCAACACGCCATGCATGATGCATTCAAATCGAATCATTGTTCCACTTCAAAAAATGTATTATAATAAGGATTATGAATTCGACTCCAAAAGTTATGTTTGTTTCAACTCCTGTCGACGATCGCCCTTTTGCATGATCTTTGATCGTCAAAATTTTATTTTGAGTCTATTCCACATCATCATGGTTATGGTCCAGAAACATAGTTTCAATGAGCGATTTGATAATGACTTCGAAAACTAGGTCAAATTCTTTTCACGATCCGTTATGGACTTATGGTTCATAATAGGGTGCAAGTGAGTCGTGCCATCTCATAAACTACCCATAATTGACTAAAAAAAAGCTGAAAATCGGCTGAAGTTCGAGCTCGGTAATACTAGTCCCGTCAAGTTTGCAAGCCTAATCGAGTTCACATAATTTTACTATTTTACCCGTAATATATTAATTATTTATAATATATACTCTAATTATTTTGAACTTAGTATTACTACTTTCGTCACTTTAGCAATCTAACTTAAGTCGTGTTTCAGTTTTTCATCGAGTTAAGCTCAAATTCAATGGAATTGAGCGCGAATTGAGTTTGAGTTTGACTCAACTCTATATATTAATTTGCTTATTATTAAAATATCGTTTATTTAATATTTTAAAATAGTAAATCTTTTAAGTGACAACATATAAATTAATACTTTTTTTAAAACAATATACATTGAAATATTTAAATATAATCCCAAATTTATTTAGCAAAATGATTTTTCTAATATAGAATTTTGATTGATATTTCAGAATGAAAGACAAATCATTTATATCAGAAAAGTAGTACTCCGTAATATAATTTGAGAGAAAAATTTCTTGGAGCCAATTTTTTCACTTTAGCGGGTCATCCAATTTTCAAAAAAAATCACAGCCTTTTCAATTAGGAAATTCAAGAAAATAGGTTGCCATTAAGGAAAAATATCAAGGTTTTAATGTGATTGCATCAAAATCTCAAATATCCTCTCTTCATATTAAACCTATTCTTCCAATCGCCTCTCTCAGTAGCCAATATACCGTGAGTTTTTGTTCCAAATGTCACAGATTTGTTATTCCTTCGTCTAGATTTATTTACTACGCTATGCTGTCTCCCTCTTATTGATTTCAATATGACTTCAACTGCTTATTTATCTATGCACTGTATATGTATGCCCTGTTTTCTGAATATTTAATCGTGTGAGAATTTAACAGCAATTGGCTCAAATTTTCACGGCCTCTACCTGTTTGAAAAAATGCCTAAGTTGTTTAAGAATATTTATTTTACGGTTTGCGAGGATATTTTTGGAAAGAGGCACCGACTCTGGTGCAAACTTTTATTGAAATTTATATTCTGGTTAGTTGTTGAGTAGAACTTTGGATTTCTGTATTGGCAAATGCTTGGAATTTTTTGAGTTTGGCTTATTTTTATCTTTTTATCATTTCAGTTTGCTGCCATTCTTTTTATTATATCCTGTATTATCCTTTTATCAGCCTGGCTTCCAGAGAAAACTTACTGCATATCTTCTCACAAAGTCAACATGGTGTATTAAATGTTCTAGGATTTTATATTCCTTTCCTCTCTTTTTATTTTAATGAAACTTAAAGTACTAAGTTGTATTAGAATGCGAAAAACCTGTAAGCTGTAAGTTTTGAATGGTCTAATCTTGAATGATCTGAATATGATGGTCAACTTTTGTGTAGTAATGGTCTCTCTTTTGTACTAAAAAAAATAGGCAGATATACATAGCTACTATCTGAATCTGGGAATTAAATTAAAATGTAGTATTGACTAACTCTATGAGAGCCATGATTACTCCTCATAAAAAATATATTATCTTATTTTCAAGTAATTCAGTAATTTAGGTTTTAGCTGCAAAATTTGTATAATAAAAAGTAGACAGTATTTGTGCACAATAACTTGGTGCTGTCTTTGGGATCTAGCATGCTCTTAAAATACTTAGATACCAACTTGTTTACATATTTATAGCATTTTAGCAGTGAAAACAATTTTTTCTAGGTTTCATAGAAATAGAGTTTTACTGTTGATATATGTTTGTTAGGTTTTGCACTAATGTTAATTCTTAGATGTTGTTGTATAGAGACAAAAATTAAAATATTTTAGAGACTTAAGTTGTACGGCTGTTAATATTTTTTTAGATGCCAAAATATGGACAAGTTAATTCGTACATAGACACCTGAGACAAATGAGAGGAAATTTAGAAGAAAGAGAATACGTTTCTCATGAACTCGTGAATACGTCGTAGTAGCTTCATTTTGTCATTTTTTTGGCCCAACTTGCATATTTAAGTTCTATTTCGATTACAGTGAGTTTCTGTTTCAATGTCATCTTTGTCGTCTAGATTTACTTACTATGTTATCTCCCTCTTATTGATTTCAACACAACTTGAACTATCCTTTCTTATACAAGGGGTTTAACAACAATGGGGAGAATTTCATGTGAAAGGTACTACAAAAAATGTGAGAATTTAATAGCTTCAATTATCCCATTCCCCTCCCGCTCGTTCTGATTTAATTATCTTGTCTCCGTGTGCCACGTTTTCTGTATTCTTTGTATTCCATGTTTTTTTGATTCAATTGGTGTTCAAATTTTCATGCCCTCTGCCTGTTTGAAAAAATGTCCTCTAAATGTTTGTATTATTTGGACTTATGAATTGATGTCTTGAATAAATGAATTGTTGCTAAGCTACGTGCTTAGTATGCATTTTTTTGTTTGTTTTACTTTTGGAAAGGATTGAAATTTTTGGTTTTTACCGACTTTTGTCATTTTAATTGGCTGTTAGTCATTGATTGCTCTGTGCTTGCTGGGTTTTTTTTTAGTTTTTTTCTTCTATTGTTGTGTTTCAAATGTTGCCTATGGCCATGGATAGTTGAGGTTGGCCAGTGATTATAATCTCATTTAATTGGTATTGGTCTTATATGCTCATTAGTTATTCTCATTTGCATTATTTAGGTGCTTGCTGATTCTTCACATTTGTGTTATTTAGGTGCTCGTTGATTAGTTGATATATCAGGACCAACTACTTAACATTAATGAATTTTCTCTAAACTACGCTTATGAAAAGATGGAGAACAAGGTATAATTTAGAGTTGATTATGAATATGAAATAATAAATACTTTTAAGTAGTATATTTGATTTTTTTCTTATTGAAGTAGTTTATGTACATTATTATATATTTCTCATGCTTCTTTAGAAGTGACACATGGCACAGTTCGCTAAGGCATTTTCTTCTCCGATCACACTCTTATAGTTTATCATTGCTTCTTGTGGATAGATGGCCAATCATATCAGTTTTCCATAAAACTTTAGATTCCATTGCGAGCACTTATATAATGTGTGCATCATCATTGTTTCCATCATGATCTAGTTTTAAAGATGAAACTGTTGTAATTGTTTACATATTTAAGTTGCTCTAGAAAATTTGATTGAACACCGAAGTATTAGTTGGCAGTCTCGCCCAACCACTAGAATGCTTGAAAGGATGTTTACTAATCTTGGTGATTATGTTATTCTGAGTAACTTATTTCAGATTGATTGCTGGTTAATGGTCAGATTTTGCTTAAATAACTAACTTGTAGTAAATTACTTTGGAAACAGTTGCTTGTTTTGGTTAATTCACATGCATAATTATCTTATTTTGCTATGTCACTAGAGATTGAAGTATTACACTTTTTTTTTTGTTGAACGTTCTGTAGGTAATTTTATTTTGGGAGCAGGTTTTGTGGTGGTATTCAACATTATTGTTGCTAAAATTTTGGTTTGTGCCATTAGGTTTGCTTTTGGGTTGAAGATTTGAAGATGGATTTGAAAGCGAGAAAGTCAAATTCATCCATAGTTGTTCCGGTGAGTTCATTTTATGTTAGATGTAGAATACACCACTCTCATTTTAAATAAACTAGATGTATAATTCACCTCTTATTTTAAATTATATTAGATGTAGAATCCATCATTCTCATTTTAAATTATCATAGGAGTGATTTTAGCGGATTCAACCTTAAAGTTTAGTTAATAGGCATTGTTAGGTAAGAACAAGTATTTTGAAAATGGAGATCTATAGAAACATTAACCCATTGAATGATTTTTTTATAAGCACACTGTTAATGTTTGTTTAAAATTTAAAGAACCTTAAACTATATTAAGTTTCTATGGCATCTGATGCTTGCATTGGCATTACTGATTTTACGATCTATACCTTTTAACTAATTAATTATGTTGATTTTTGCAGTCTAAACATGAATTTAATGGAGAAGGGTATGATAGAAATGAATTGAATGTTCATTGAGATTAAAGAAAATTGGGTTAGTTATGTAGACATCTTTTAATGAGATTTAATTTTATTACTAAAGTTAATGCAATTTTATTTTCATAATATGATCAAATAGGAGAAAATGATAAAGAAGCAAGAAGAATACGTTGAGCAAGGCATTGATAAAATTTCAGTTGAAATTGTTCTTGAGGTCTTAGGTCATGGCATTGGTTAGGCTCGGTTATGATCCAAAGCCTCCAAGTAGATGCAACGTTTCAGATGATGCTTCTAACCAATTGCAAAGGGGACTACTTGAGACAAGAAAAGTTGAAAGCATCTAAAATTCGCGTGGGTAAGTGAGTGATATAATAGACACCATGAACATACGTGTGAATTTATTGGCTGAGAAAGAGATAAACTTTTAAGATTTAGGAGAATATTTTTTGTATTTATTTTATGTTTGTTACTTTTGACTTTTAGTACAATTTAGTTCATTGCATTAATTATTTTATCATGCAATATAAATTTATTTATCATATATCTTCAATGTAGTAGATGTAAATATTTATTTATTATTATTCAGTAATTAAATTAGCTCATCGTGACAATATTTTTCGTTTATTATAAATGTGTTTAATTAATATAGGTATATACAATTCAACCAAAATATCAATAAAAAGTCATTTTATGACAATTTATTTGTCACAATAAAAAATCAATTAATGACAGAAGACAATGTCATTATATACTAATTAGTAATGACGATATATGTTGTCACTATTATTAATTTTTTTTAATGATAATTGTCATCTTGTCACTAAAATATTGCTATTTAATGACGAATTGTGTTGTCATTATATACACACATATGATGACGATAAAAAATTTGTAATAAAAGTGTAAATTTTTTGTGACAAAATATATGTTGTCATTATATCTAAAAAAAAGTGTGACAATTATCATATTCGTCACTAAATAATATTTCTTATGATAAAAATGTTTCGTCACCATTTCTACGCTATATAGTGATAAAAAAATGTTTTGTCACTGAATATTACCCTTTCCTGACGCATTGTGTCGTTATTATACATACATATATATAACAACGATTAAGATTTTGTCACTAAAGTGATATTCTTTTGTGACGAACTATATAAAAGGTGACAAAATTATCCATTTAATTGTGACGATAATGTTGTCACTAAAATTTGACAAATGCGGTAGAAAATGGAAAAAATCGTCACTTAAAATTAATATTTTAGTGACAATAAATCAAATCGTCATGTAAGGTTGAACTATTTGGTGACGAACTATATAAATTACGACGAACTAATTAATCTATTTATGACATAAATTTCGTCATTACAATTTTAAAAGGTTGATATGAAATGGATAATCGTCGCTAAAAATTAATATTTTAATGACAATAAATCAAAACGTCGTTTAAAGTTGAACTTTTAGTGACGAAATATCATATTTAGCGACAAATTTCAGTGTCAAATGTGACGCTTTATTCGTCACCATAGACGGAATAATATAGCGACGAAGAACTTTAGCGTCGTTAAAAGATGAATTTTGAGGACGAATTCAAATAAAGTCACATTTACCTAATGCGACGCACCTACGGTGACCTTCTTTGCGACGGAGAAAAATCGTCGTCAAACACATTTTGTGACGAAAAATGCTTTTATGACGAATTGTTGTCGTCGCAATTTCTCAAATTTCCTGTAGTGGAATGTTGAGAAAAATAGTGTAGCATTAACTCTAACATAATATAAAGAAGTAAACACAGCGGAAGACTAAAAGACTAAAACAATAAGAATACAATGGAATATTTTTAACATATATTTTATTAATAACAAAACCTATGCTATGCCTTACGGCGAAAACAACTTAACTCGTAAGTTTACTAAAAATGTCGTGTGAAATGTCTCAACAATTACTTCAACATTCCACAAACCGAAACTACAATCGAGGCAGGTGCCTGAATTTGTAAAGAGACTTAAGTGTTTGATATGTCTAAAGAACTAATCTGATCTATGATTCACTCTTAATCGATACAAGACTAGAACTACATACACGGGAAGGTGTGGTATCCCTCGGTATATATTAAATGATACAACTACTGACCATAACTCCTAACAGGGATGAACACTCAAGAAAGGTGTTACTCGAATAGTGCATACTTTGGAATGAAAGTTTAGCTCCAGCGGTATTTATAGAGAAATAGTCGAATTCTAGATCCTTCCATATGAGATCCTATTTTTTAGGACCTCCACTTCCATGATCTCTCTAGATCCTTCTTCCATCTTCTAGGTCGTTCTAAGATGCTCCAAACTCTTCTAGCACATCCTCCAACATTCTGGAATCTTCCAGGTTCCAGACTCTTGTAGAAGCTTCTAGAATCGTCCGTGAATGTGAGAGCTTTTAGTCCAACATTTAATGTAACATTTCACAAAGGACTTAGAATAAATCACGGAAGGTCAAATTAAAATGTTGTTGATAATGTTAAAGCATTTAAAAGTTAACGACATCTACACGCTTCATTATCGATCGAAAGATGGATTATTGGCCTTGTAATTTTCTACACTCGATGTATATCAACACATGAATTGAGTGAATCTGGATTTATTCACCAGACTATTCCATCTTTTCGAGTACCCATACTACATGGGTAATACAATCGTTTTTCTTCCAAAAAAATAAAAAATTGAGTCTTAGTCTATGCATCTATTCTCCTAATTAACCCTCTTCCTTTTCTACGTACATAAAGAGGTTGTTGGAATGAAAAGGATTAAATCAACATAAAAAGAAAAAACCAGACTTAGTTAAAGCCTAAGATGAGAATCGCAAAAAAAAATTGCAATTTGTTCTTTTTTTGTACCAAATAGAACTAATTGCAGAAAATGGAACTAAATTGGTACATTTAACTTTTTTGGGACCAAAACAGAATAAATTGAAAAACAATGAAACTAAACTGGTACGTTAATTTAACTTTTCTAGGATCATTTAAAAAAAATAGAAAGTTATGAGACTAAATTGAATTCTATCCCCAGAAAACATTGAGAAGAAAAACTCTGCGAGAATAACATGTACGAAGTCTCTATTTTTCCATTGACATCTTCCGATAATATCGCTTTGTAACCTATGGGCATGTTTGATAGCATAGATGGATTATCTAAGATTAGGATGATAACTAAACTTTATAAATTTTAAAGCATAATCTACCCTTAATCTAAGTTATCAAACAACTAATAAAAATGATATATAGTTAATCTAGGTTTAATCTAAGCTATCAAACATGGCCTACATGTTTTGAGTACACCGGGTATTCTATCAATAAATACTTTCTCCGTTCAAAAACAATAAAATGGAATAGGGCGGAAGCGGGCTGGTGGAGCAATTTGCACAAATATTAGATGTTGTAATATTGTTTACAAGTGTTTGATTAATTGGCCACATATTTAAATATTTTTAATTTTAATTAATTCTCTATATTTTTTAAACTAATTATAATATGGATATTTCTCAGTTTATATTTTCATTAATAAACACTTAAATGCATTTAATATAGCTGCACACATATTTAATTTAGACCGACAAACGCATGACATGACCAATTAATGCAAATTCTGGTGGGGGTTGGAGGGCGGAGGTTGTAACTTGTAAGTATAACTTTTTTTTTTTCGAAGACTGTATGTATATATATATATACTATAAATTTTTTTTTTATGAAAAGTGTATATCTTTAGTTGACTTTTTAATAATATTATTTATTTAATTAAATATTTTTTATTAAACTAGATTTAATTAGTGTTTATTTAATATTTTAAAATCTATTAATGATGATTTTAAAAATTGTACAGTAAAAATAATCATTTTTTCAAATCTCATAATTTTTTTTAGATTTTAAGGACCAAAATTGAACATTTGGCTAGAGACCCCAAAAAATTTCGTCGAGCTTGAAATTTTCGATGAGTTTGAACTCAAAGGACTGAATTTGGTCAAAATATATAGGACCAATATTAAATTGAATTCTTACCTTTTTAATTTAATTATTTTTGGCAATTTATTAAATATTTTTATGATTTAATTTAATTTTAATTAGTTTTTTAATTTTAGCATTTGTGTTGTATATAGTATTTTGTGGGTTGTATATAATAAAGAGTGGAGTTGCCCGTTAGTTATATGCTGTAGCAGGTAACTAGATCAAAATCAAAATAAATCGAAATTTAATAAACCAAATTTAAGAAGTGATAATTTTGTGGACTAATGGACTAAAAACACTTCAATCCCAAAAATAAATAAAAATGGAAGAGGACGGAAGCGGTCTGGTGGAGCATTTTGCACAAATATTAGATATGTGTAATATTGTTCACAAAGCTAGTGTTTGATTAATTGTCCATATATTTTAATTTTTAAAATTTAATTAATTCGCTATATTTTTTAAACTAATTGTAATATGGATATTTCTCAGTTGGTAAAGTCTAGTATGCACTCGAGTGCATGCTGTGCACCCTAGTCCATGTTGCACCTTTTAGTTTACTGACTTACACTTTTTGATAAATGGTATTGCATTTTTCAATTATTACTAAAAATATTATTATACAGTTTAATAATTGAAAAGTGCAACACCATTTACCAAAAAGTGTAGGTCAGTAAAACTGAAAAGTGCAACATGGACTAGGGTGCACAACATGCACTCGAGTCCATAGTAGACCAACCCGGGTGCATGTTGTGCACCCTAGTCCATGTTGCACTTTTCAGTTTTACTGACTTACACTTTTTGGTAAATGGTGTTCCACTTTTCAATTATTATTAAAAATATTATTATACAGTTTAATAATTGAAAAGTGCAACACCATTTACCAAAAAGTGTAAGTCAGTAAAACTGAAAAGTGCAACATGGACTACGGTGCATAACATACACTCGAGTGCATAGCAGACCAACCCTTCTCAGTTTATATTTTTATTACGGAACACATGAATGCATTTAAATATAACCGCACACATACTAATTTAGACCTACTGATAATTTTATATTTTCCTGCAAACGCATGGCATGACAAAGCATACAATTAATGCAAATTTTGGTGGGGTTGGGTGCGGAGGTGGTAAGTATAACCTTTTTTTTTTTTTTTCTAAGAGTGTACGCATATGTTTAGTTGACTTTTTAATAATCTTATATATTAATTTAATTAAATATGTTTTGTTAAATAAGATTTATAATTTTCAGATTTATTTATTTAGACCGACAGGTAATATTTTATTTTTCTGCAAACGCATGGCATGACAAAACACACAATTAATGCAAATTCTGGTGGCGGTTGGGGAGCGGATCGGAGTTGTAAGTGGAGTATAACATTTTTTTCCAAAACTGTATGTATATCTTATTACTTGGAACAACATTTCTTCACTTTACAAAATACGTTATCTTATTTAGTTAAACAAGTTTTATACTTTTCAGATGTATTTAGTTTTTATTTGACATTCTAAATTATATAAATGTTGTTTTAAAAAAATTGTATAATAAAAATCACCATTTTTCAAATTTTATTAATTCTTTTAGATTTTATGGACAAAAATTGGACATTTAACCTAAGCCTCCAAATTGTTTCACGAGTTTGAATTTTTCGTTGAGTTTGAACTCAAATGACTGAAATTCACCATAATAGGACCAAAATTATATATATGTTCTAACACGTATATCGTAAAGTAAAAATTTAAATGATTTATTTTGGAATGAATTAAAATTACAGGACCATAAAAGAAATTTTAACAATTATATGGGGTTGAAAGTATCTTTTTTTAAAGAGTGTATGTATATATCTTATTACTTGGAGCAACTTCTTTTGTGAACATATTTTACATTAGTTTAATTACAATAATTTCTAAAAAGTGGCGGGTTGCAAGTATATATTCGGGTCTTTCAAAAAATTTGTGGGTCACAAATAGTTGGTTCCAAATATGTATTACTACATGATTAAAATATGTTACGGTAAATGTGTGTCATGACAATGAGAGTAAATCTTTAATTTACCCATTCACTTAATTAATTCTCCAAAAATGTTAATATAAATAAATAATATTTTAATAGTTTAGACACGCTATAAATTACGCTCCATCGTCATCGATCCAAAAATTATTGCCTTTGTAATTATCTACACTTGTTGTATATTAAGTCATGAACTGATTCTTAGTCTATGCATCTCTTCTCCTAATCAACCCTCTTCCTTTTCCACACATATCAGACCAATATATACATGTTAAAAAGTCATTGGAATGAGAACGACTAAATCAGTATAAAACACACAAAAAAATCAGATATAATTAAAGCCTATGACGAGAATCACAGAAAACATGGAGTCATGGAGAAGATTTATTTTGCGTGAAACGATGTGTGTAAATCACAAGTGTTTGACTTCGTTAGGAATTAATGAAACTAGTATTTAATGAGAAATTTAAATTAACTGGCCATATATTTTAATATCTTAATTTTTATTAATTTCCCTTATTTTTTTAAACTAATTGTAATATGAATATTTCTAAGTTTATATTTTCTTCAAGATATAAAATAATATTATGTAATTTTGAATGTGTCTAATATTAATATTATGTAAATCCTAATCTTGGGATACAAATATATATAAAATAATATCTCCAAGATTTGAGATTATCTATTTCCCTATATATGTTTAGATTTTTTTTTTTCTCTAAGTCATTCATCTCTTATAAATAAAAGTGTGAAAATAGTATTTAAGAGGTCATATGGAATAAGTCAGTTACGATTCCATCAATTCTCTACTACTAAATTGTAGGTCAAATGGAGTCTGATGGAATAAGTCACAAACAACTCCATCAACTCCCTACTACCAAATTGTAGGTTAAATTTAAAATCCGGAACATGTCGCTGAGACCCCGGTATCACATATGTTTAGAGAGAGGAATCAAGAGATCAACGAGAGTTGTAACCCAATTTTTTAATAAAAATATGTTTACCTTATTTTTATCACCTTCTTTTATACATATTTGTAAGTGTTTAAATTTATTGGTTAACAAATTTGGCACGTCCAGTGGGACGATTTTCACTCTTCATCTCCACTCTCCAAGGATACATGTATACAAAACTTCATGGGGCATGTTAAATCACCGTTGGGGGCATGCTAAATCACCTTTTGACATCAAGATTTCATGTGAAATATTTTACACCTGAAAATATGTCTAATTACAACACTTCTTGAAAAATAATTAATTATACAACTAATTAAAAAATAAAATATAAGATCTTGGGCTATGCATTGTATTAACACTTCTTCTCGATTTTAAAACATATTATATATCTTGTGTGTGAATTATGATTCGATATACTTATTGTTTATTCTTATAGCCCCTCAAACAAATTAGTCTAATTACTCCGCCTGAACCGCCCCTGTGTGCCAGGCAATTTAAATAACTCGTAAAGAAACAACTAATTTACCTTCTGGAAAGCTACCAATAGGCTAGCAAGTTTGGACACATGTCTCCGTGGCAATTAACGAGGAAAAGGCGTGCAAGGTTAATGGACACGTGTCTTCATAGCAGATGCGTGGCAAGGAAACGGCATGCAAGGTGATTTGTGGGAAGCGGCAGTCTCTCCTCTATATATAACCAACCTTCCACAATCACAACTACTACACCGCTCAATAACACATACTCCACTTCTTAATTATCCCTATATACCTCCTTTTTGTTCTTAACGCAACTATGTTTTCTTTCGGCCTTGTCTTTATTGTTCTCCTTTTCCCCAAAAAGTAATTTTATTTTTTTGGATACTAGCTCACTCAATTACATTTTTTTAATATGTATTTTCTCATTCATGCTATTTAATGCAATTATTTTGTTAGTTTTGATTCGATTGATAGGTAATATATAGTTGATTTTTTTTAGATTATCACTAGTCTTTGTAGGTATATTTTCTCATTCATGCTATATAAATATGTCAAATATATATGGAACTTGGTTGATTAAATTTAGTTGATTTGCATAATTGAAACATCGATTTTAATATATTCTTATATGTTTATTAATTATAATGCAGGGGGCGACGCATGTAAGAAGCATGGATCACCCTTGAGGATAAGGTGGGCATCACTTCGTTTTACTTGAAGGAAGGAAGGATGTCACAGAAGGATTCCGCCATAATTACAATATTTTTATTTCATGGAATCCATCTCTCACCTTATCCATTCGGGATCTTCTCTTGTTACTTGAGTCCATGTGTTTGTTTTAAGTTTGTTTGTTGTGTTCTAATGTTGTAATGGGAATACGAATAAGGACTCATGTTTGTTTTATGTGTGTTTGTTTTGTTCTAATGTTGTAATGGGAATTATAAGAATAAGGACTCATGATTGTTTTAAGCTAGTGCATGTGTTTGATGTGTTCTTATAATTTTGAGTTTTTTCTCATAGTTTCACTTCAAAAAACACGTTGTTTAGCGATGGGAAATTCGCAACATGTGATTTGCGAAAAAAAATTAGTGGTCGCAAATGTTTACAACAAAGTTCTTTAACCATTGCAATTTACGACATCTCATTTCTATCGTAAATTAATTACAAAAGCCATTTTCGTCGCAGATTGGTGATGACCCATGGCCCATTGGTGTCATTGTTAATTCCTTCGTGGGACAAAATTTGCTAGGCAAAAGTGAAATATATTACTCTCTTCGTTCCACAAAGATAGCCACATTTTTCTAATTTCTAATTTAATTAAATTAAATTACCACTTTGAAAAATGGTAAATATATATATTTTTTACATTCATAATTCTAATTTTGTATATTGAATGTATTTCATGTACCTAATTATATTATACTATATAAAAAATTGTAATTGTGGTTTTTTCACTCTGTACTTTGTAATTTTCTTCCAATTTATTCAGTAATAACATAGGATTTATAAATTCTAATTTTATATATCTATTTTAATTTGATTAAATTCTAACTTTTTTACTTCATAAATTGTACTCCCTTTGTCCCATTGCAAACTATCCAACTTTCTTTTACTCTTTTTTTTTTTTTTGCAAACTATCACCTCTAATATATTATATATCTACTTATTATATTATATTTTTTAATTAATTCTTGTGTCCAATGCTCATGGATAACAATACACGTACATATCAAAAAATATAATAAACATCGATTAAAGGCACATTATAAACTTTCAAAGTGATAAAAAATTGTCAAATCGTCATCAAGTAGAAATACGATAAAAAAATTTTAAAATATAAATAAAAAGATTAAGTCATCACTCATCCTCGGGGAAAATTGCACTTTTGGTCCTGTAAGAATGAGTAAAAATCACTTTCGGTCCTTTTTTATACACTTTTGGTCCTGTAGTTTATTTCCGTTAGTTTTAACGGATAAAAATTGCATAAACCATTAAAGAGTTCACTTTTGATCTTGTAAGAATGAGATTAAATCACTTTCGTTCATTTTTTATACACTTTTAGTCTCATAAATAAATTTATGTTTGTTTTAACGGAAGAAAATTGCGTGAAAGTCACACATCCCTTAAAACACACTCAAAAGCCTAATATTGGATTAAAATTTTGGTAATATCACTAAAAATATAAAACTACCAAATGTATTTTAACAATTTATTTAAATAATTATATAAAATCGATAAATTTAATTAAAATAATTTTATGATCTAAAAATTCAATCAATTACATATAAAATTAAAATTAAATTATTCAATTAAATCTGAAATTTATCTCAAATCAATGCAAAAAAAATAAAAAGTATTTGACTTAATTTCGATTTTTTTTTTTTTTTTGTATTTTCAAATTATATCCAAATTATATGGGGTTAAAAATTAATTTAAATTTGGAGATTATATTTGAATATACATTGTATACTTTTCAATTTTATATTTTTGTATATTCAAATTATTTTTTTTAAATTTACTTTTAAATTTGTATTTTTTTTTGTATATTTCAGTTTTAATACAAGAAATTTCTTCAAAAATTATTTAAATATAAATTACATTATTTTTTTAGTAATTTTTTATTATATTCAAATTCTTGAATTAAAAAAAAAATCAAATTATATAACTTAGTTAGAATTCTTCATTTATAGTAAAAGAATTAATATTCTAAATTCTTTTAATTTTATTTATATTTTAATTCTATATAATATTAATTTTAAAAATATTTTGGTATTTTTTTAATTATAATGACTTTTTTAGAAATATTTTTTGGTCAACTAATGATTTCCAACAAAAAATTAATGGTTTCAGTCCAAAAACTATCTTACAGGACCAAATCCGCAATAAACAGGACCATTTACAAACTTCAGGACCAAAAGTGATTTTGAAAAATTCCTACAGGACTAAATGTGCAATTTTCCCCTCATCCTCGTTAAGGTAGCCCTCATCGTCTCCTTCTACCTTCCCGCCATCTTCAGCCCCAAGATTAACGACAGGCCCTGCATCGGATCTTGATCTGCCGGAGCATACACCACCATCTCTATAGCTGGAAAATGCTGGTACCGACACCGTCTGTCGTCTTGAAATTAAAGGATCAAATCGGGCAAAAGATAAACATTAGAAACTAATATTCATATATCCCCAGAAAATTCACGCAGCCAAGCACTGAGTTATATCGTATTATATATTCTCTCTCCTTTTACTAAAAAATACCGTGTTCTCATTTCCATCACGATTAATTATTTGTTAGTTATTTATTTTTAATATTTTTATAATTACTTTTAAGTACAAAACTTTTAATTAACTACATCTAGCATTCCTCAAATAGTTGATCCGTCAGTAAAAAAAAAAACAGTCAACTGACGACAAGAGCAAGAGTGAAAGCAAAAGTAAACTTTTATGACCAATTTTGAGAGACATGAAATAAAAGGACCAAATTGAAAAACAAAAACTTTAGGGACTAGTATTGATATTTTCCCAATTAGAATATTCACGCAGCCAAGTACTGTCCACTTATATAAAGCGAATTATATATTCTTATAAAGGAGTCTAATAGATACACTCCTAGATTTTAACTTACAGATTAGTTCACCCTTATTGATAGGGTAGTTAACTAGTTAGTTTAGTAATTTGTTAGTTGGTTAGACTAATCCCAAGTTTAAATACAGATTTGAGATTCTCTCATTCCAATTGAATCATCTTTTGTAATCAAGACTTATTCATTCTGCAATACACAATCTTGTGTTCTTTGTTTCTCTTCTTTGTGAAGAAGATGATCCATGATTTGATCATCAACATGGTATCAGTCTCCAAATAGGTTTTCGATTCTTCTTAATTGACAGATTTCATCGTTTCCCTCTTTTCTAGGGCTTCGATTTCTTTTCTTCCACCCGTTTTTCCGCTTCTTGGCGATTCCTCTCAATTCATCCATGGCGGATACCAATCCCAGCAACAATTCTAATTATGGCACATCAACCAACGCCACCTCTCTTGACCCAGCCCTAAATCCTTTTTCTCTGTTGGCGCTGCACCAGAACGCCAATCCTGTTGTGGCGATTGTTCTTGAGCCCCTTGACGGAACCAATTACGTCTCCTGGAGCCACGCCATCAAAAGAGGCCTCAGCGTGAAGAACAAAGCCCGTCTCATCGATGGTTCCCTGCCTATTCCCGATGAGGATAAAGAACCGACCATTTACGCCGCCTGGGTAAGAGCTAATGATCTTGTTCTTATGTGGATTTTAAACTCGATTATCCCTGACATTAAGAGAACTTTAGAGTATTTTTCTATTGCTAAAGATGTATGTGATGAGTTAAAACTTAGGTATGCTCTGTCTGATGGCACTAGAGTCTACCATCTAGAAAAATCCTTAAGCTCCATTACTCAAGGTTCTCAATCTCTAGTCTGTTACTATAATCAGTTTAAAGCCCTATGGGATGAATGTCTTAGTTTTAGGCCTCTCCTTAAATGCTATTGTGGTGCTATGGATTCTTTTTTTTTTTTTTTATACAGTGGTGCTATGGATTTTTGTAACTGTGATTTGCCTAAACTAATGACACAAACTCAGGAACAAGATTCTGTCATGAAATTTTTAGTTGGCCTAAATGATTCCTATACAACTATTAGGAGCCAATTTCTGTTACAATCTCCTTTTCCTCCTTTGTTAAAATTTTAAGGCCTATTGCTTCAAGAGGAATCCCAAAGAAATCTTAACCTCACCCCTGAACCCACTCATCTTGATTCTATTGCCATGAATGCAAAGAATCCTAGATTATATAGAGAATGAAGAAAACCCCTTAAATGTGGACATAGTGATGGATTGGGCCACACAATTGATAGATGCTTTCACATCATTGGCTTTCCCCCTAGTTGGAAAGGTGTCAAGTAATTCCAGTCGATTAGACGTCTCCAACCAAGTAGAATACTTGAAGATATATAAGAAATAACTACTCTAGGATAGTAATTCCAAAAGTAATCAACGAGACAAACAGCACACAAAAATTTAAGTGGTTAGATCAATGTGATCTACATCCACTGGACCAGACGAGTACTTCTTTGATTGATAAAGAATGTTTACACACTCATTCACTCGGAATAGGATATTTCCTCACTTCACTCGTGAACTCACACAACTCAAAGATTACAAAACGTACTACAATCTACAATCCAAAATTGTCAACCTTTGCAATGTACACATACAAGAGTTTATAAAGACCAAATGTAGTTGCTGCTGTTAGGAACTGTTTGAGTAGTTAGCAACCGTTTGCAACCGCTTGTAACAACCCATGTGCTCTGTTATTGCCCAACTGAAATGGTAGTTATGCCCTCAAGTAGTTGTAACTGTAATACAGTTAGTTAAACTAACTAACTTTCATATTAGAAGACTTGTCCATAAAGATCAGAACACTACTTAGTGATCTGATACTCAACTCTTCTGTTCTGTGATCAAAAGTTGACTCTGCTGATAGACTTCTACTGTGCTGATCTTTACTGTGCTTGGTCAAGTACTGTGCTGACCAAGTACTGTGCTGATATACCCTGCTGAAGTAATGTGCTGATCTACTCTGCTGAAGTACTATGCTTGGTATACTCTGTTGAAGTGCTGTGCTGACTCAGTACTGTGCTGACCCACTACTGTGATGACCCAGTACTGTGCAGATCTAACCAACTGTGCTGAAATCTAAGCATCACCTCCTCAGCTGATTGAAAACCTTCAACTCATCTGATTTCGGCCTAAGTCATCTTATCTGATCCTATCAGCTCACTACTCATTTAGTGTGCTGACTATGAGATTATGAGATAACACTCACAATTCTCCACATTTAGCTCATAATCGAACTAACCTCCACCAAAACACAAAACACCAACACTATTCTCCTCAAAGAATAGCCTCCACTACTGATCTTCTGTCACAAGAACAGTAGTCTTCTCCTCAGAGGAATTAATGCAGTCCAATAAGTCTAAGACACAGACCAAACTTCTCTTTTTTGGCAATACCTTAGTGAACGCATCAGCAAGGTTCTCCTCTATAGCAATCTTCACTACCTGGACCACCCCCTTCTCTACAATATCTCTTACAAAGTACAGCTTTACATCTATATGTTTAGTTCTCTCATGATACCCCTGATGCTTTGCAAGATGTATTGCACTTTGGTTATCACAGAAGACAGTCACACTTCTTTGTGATATACCAAACTCCTTCAAGATCCCCCTAAGCCACATGCAACTACGGACTGATGTATTGACCTCCATGATATAGCTGTACCAAATAAGGTGAATACATATCCTGTCAAGGACTTTCTTGTCTCTACATTGGTTGCATAGTCGTCATCAACATAACCCACAAGTGCTTCTCCCTCATCTGATATCTTCTGAAATTTCAGACCTTTCTCAGCTGATCCCAGAACATATATCATGACCCACTTAACTGTCTCCCAATGACTTAAGCCTGGATCACTCATGTATCTGCTGATTACACTCATTGCATGAGTTAAATCTGGCCTACAACACACCATAGCATACATTAAACTCCCTACTGCACTGGCATAAGGAACCTTACTCATCTGAGCTCTTTCTTGGCTGTTCTTGGGACACATCTAATTGGATAGCTTCTGATGCTGGCCAATTGGTGTAGAAACTGACTTAGCTTGATTCATCCTGAATCTCTCTAACACCTTCTTCAGATAGGTAGGCTGGCTAAGCTGAATTTCTCCCTCAACTCTACTGATCTCCATCCCAAGGATCACTTTAGCTTCACCAAGATATTTCATCTCAAACTCCCTTTTGAGATTCTCTTTCACCTGATTGATACTGTTAATAGACTCTCCTGCTATTAACATATCATCAACATACAACAGAAGATAGGTAATTGAACTCCTAACTCGTCTGAAGTAAACACAGCTGTCATACAAGCTTCTTGCAAAACCAGCTGAGCAAATGTACTCATCAAACCTTAAGTACCATTGTCTAGGGCTTTGTTTGAGGCCATAGAGTGATTTTTTGAATAAGCACACTTTGTCTTCTCCATCTTCTATGTCCAACCCTTCTGGTATTTTCATGTAGATCTTCTCATCTAAAGTCTCATGAAGAAATGTCGTGGTCACATCCATCTGATGCAGCTCCAATTCATATTGAGCAACCATAGCCAACAAGATTCTGATGCTACAATGCTTTACAACAGGTGAGAATATTTCATTAAAGTCAATACCTTCTTTATGTGTAAATCATTTAACTACAAGTCTTGCCTTGTACCTAATCTTTCCACCTCTCTGAGCCTCCACCTTCTTCTTGTAGATCCACTTACACCCAACAAGTTTCTTATTCTTAGGCCTCTCAACAATCTCCCAAGTCTGGTTCTTGTTAAGAGATAACAATTCTTCCTCCACAGCAACTAACCACTTCTCTTTGTCATGGCAGTTGATGGCTTCTGTGTAAGTTTTAGGATCTAGAGACTCCACCTCAAGAGCTGCACATAATGTAAAAGACACAATGTCAGCTTGACCATACCTTTGAGGTGGGTAGACTTCTCTTCTGGTTCTGTCCCTAGTCAGCTGATAGTCATGAAGCTCAGTATCACTATGAGTAGTCTCCTCCTCATCTGGATCAATCTGATCTTCAGTTACTGTTCTGGTTTCAACATGCTCCACCTCAACCTGTGTCTCATCTGGTCTGTTGTGTGTTGTACTTGAACTTGCCTCTTCTTTCAATGGCATTCTACTTTCATCAAAAGTTACATCTATGTTGATAATACACTTCTGCATTCCAGCTTCAAGGCCCTACGAACACACACTTCAAGGCTCGAGGCTCAAGCTTATCTTGCTTGACATGGGCATATGCTAAACAACCATAAACTTTCAAATTACTGTACTCAGCTGCATGGCCAGACTATAACTCTTCTGGGGTTTTAAATTGCACAGCTGAGGAAGGGCTTCTGTTTATCAAATAGGCTGCTGTTGACACTGCTTCTCCCCAAAATACTTTAGGCGATCCCGAGCTGCTCAACATGCACCTGACCCTCTCAAGCAAAGTCTGGTTCATTCTCTCAGCAACTCCATTCTGCTGAGGTGTACCTGGTACTGTTCTATGCCTCACTATACCCTTCTTCTTGCAGAAAACATTGAACTCTTCTGATATGAATTCCAGCACCATTATCAGTTCTCAAATGCTTGAGCTTCTTTCCAGAGACATTCTCAACCTCGGTGAGCCATTCCTTGACCTTTTCAAATGCTTCTGACTTGGATTTCAGGATAGTGATCCATACCTTTCTTGAGTAGTCATCTATGATAGACATGAAGTATCTCCCACCACTTCTGGTCTGATTCCTAGCTGGCCCCCATAAATCTGAATGGACATAGTCAAAAATTCCTTTGGTAGAGTGTGAACTCTTCCCAAACTTCAATCTCTTGGATTTCCTAAGAATGCAGTGCTCACACAAATCAAGCTTTGTGATCTTGTCACCACCTAGCAATCCTTGCTTACTTAGCTCAAGTAGGCCCTTCTCTCCTACATGACCTAATCTTCTGTGCCACAACATTGAGTTGTCTTGCACTCTTACCACATCTGATCTCCCAATTACTGTTCCTCCCTTAAGAAAGTAGAGATCTTGTCTTCTCTCACCTTTAAGAACAGTAAACTCCCCCTTTGAAACTCTGAGCTCTCCATCTTCTGACTGAAATTTGTAGCCCATTGAATCCAGCATACCAAGAGATATCAAATTTCTCTTGAGTTTAGGAACATACCTGACCCTCTTGAGAATCCTCACTACTCCATCATACATCTTCAAGTGTACTGTACCTTCACCTTTGACTTTGCAAGTGTGATCATTCCCTAACAACACAGAACCTCCATTCTGATGCTTAAAATAATGAAACCAATCTCTTCTTGGAGTCATGTAGAAAGAACACCCTGAATCTAAAATCCAATCCTGCTGTTCTTTAGTGGAAGTGATGGATAGGGACTGAGCTGACTGATAGCCTATCTGCTCCTTATCTTCTTGGGTTTGATTTGCTTGATTCTTATCAACAGGGTTCTTGGGACCAGCTTTTCTCATAAGATGTCTGTACTTGTAACAAGTACTCTTAAAGTGCCCAGGTTTGTTGCAGTGGTGGCACACTACTTCCCCTTGATTTGACACTGCTGATTTTCCCTTATCAGCTCCCTTGGGTTGACTAGACCCCTTCTTGGAGACAGATTTCTTCTAACCTCCCTTGATTGCCAATCCTTTTCCACTGCTACTTTTATCTCCTTGAGATGTCTTATTATGTAGTAGCTTGGACTTGACAGCCAAGATCACAACCTCCAATGTGATTGCCTCCTTTCTACCATACAAGATGGTGTCCTTTAGGATTTCAAAGGACTTAGGAAGAGCACTCAACATGATCAGAGCCTTATCCTCTTCCTCTAACTTGACATCCAAATTTTCCAGATCATCAAGAATCTTGTTGAACTCATCTAGCTGCTCCGTAATGGGTTTTCCATCTCCCATTCTAAAGGCATACAGCTTCTGTTTCGAATAGAGTCGGTTAGCAAGAGTTTTCACCATATATAACTTCTCAAGCTTATCCCAAACCTCTTTTGCTGACTTCTCTTTAGCAACCTCCATCAAGACCTTGTCTCCAAGGCAGAGTAGGATCGTGCTTCGAGTTTTTCTGAGTAACTTGCTCCTTTCAGCCGCAGCTGCTGCAGTTTCTTCAGCAGTCTCTTCGGATTCTTCGAGAGCCTCGAATAATCCTTGATGTTCAAGGAGGGCCTGCATCTTGACCTTCCACAGCCCAAAATCTCTCGTGCCTGTAAACTTCTCTATGTTGTACTTGGTAGAATTCTCCATCTTAGATCTGCAGCTACTTCAGTTCCCACAGACGGCGCCAATTGTCAAGTAATTCCAGTCAATTAGACGTCACCAACCAAGTAGAATACTTGAAGATATATAAGAAATAACTTCTCTAGGATAGTAATTCCAAAAGTAATCAACGAGACAAACGGCACACAAGAATTTAAGTGATTCGATCAATGTGATCTACATCCACTGGACCAGACGAGTACTTCTTTGATTCATAAAAAATGTACGTTTACACACTCATTCACTTGGAATAGGATATTTCCTCACTTCACTCGTGAACTCACACAACTCAAAGATTACAAAACGTACTACAATCTACAATCCAAAATTGTCAACCTTTACAATGTACACATACAAGAGTTTATAAAGACCAAAGGTAGTTGCTGCTGTTAGGAACTGTTTGAGTAGTTAGCAACCGTTTGCAACCGCTTGTAACAACCCATGTGCTCTGTTATTGCCCAACTGAAATGGTAGTTATGCCCTTAAGTAGTTGTAACTGTAATACAGTTAGTTAAACTAACTAACTTTCATATCAGAAGACTTGTCCATAAAGATCAGAACACTACTTAGTGATCTGATACTCAACTCTTCTGTTCTATGGTCAAAAGCTGACTCTGTTGATAGACTTCTACTGTGATGATCTTTACTGTGCTTGGTCAAGTATTGTGCTGACCAAGTACTGTGCTGATATACCCTGCTGAAGTACTGTGCTGATCCACTCTGCTGAAGTACTGTGCTTGGTATACTCTATTGAAGTACTGTGCTGACTCAGTACTGTGCTGACCCACTACTGTGCTGAAATCTAAGCATCACCTCCTCAGCTGATTGAAAACCTTTAACTCATCTGATTTCGACCTAAGTCATCTTATCTGATCCTATCAGCTCACTACTCATTTAATGTGCTGACTATGAGATTATGAGATAACACTCACAAAAGGACCTAGAGGGCTACCTAGTAAAGATTCTAACAAAACAACCAGCAACTCCCTTAGGTCTATTCCTGGGAAAAACCCCTCCTATCCCCTCATCCATCCTCAATACTATAACAGCTTTGTGAGCTCCTCTAAGATGCAGCACCCTGGTGACACCAAGGATCCTACACATTCTGCAGCAGGGGCCTTAACTGTTCAAACTGAAGATCTTCCCCCCACCACTACATCTGGTATGATTTCTACTACTTGCTTTATTTCTACTTCTTTTTCCACATGGATCTTGGACACTGGAGCTACAGATCACATGGTTCATGATCTCTCCATGTTTTCTACTCCTCCCAGTGTTGCCAACATTCATATTTCTTTCCCAAATAAGGCTATCTCCATAGCTACACACATGGGCAACATCACTATAAATGAGCACCTCACATTGTACATTGTTCTATATGTTCCAGAATTTACTTTCAATCTCTTATCTATTAGCCATATGACTAGATACTCTAATTGTACTGCTAGTTTCTTATCCTCACATTGTATTTTACAGGACAACTTGAGCAAAAAGGTGATTGGTACCGCTGAGCAAGTGAGAGGATTATATCTCCTACATACTTCTCCCTCAACACATTGTACTTTAGAGAATTCTGCTATTTCTGGTACTTCTAATAATGAACATTGTATGTTTGACTTGTGGCATATGAGATTAGGCCATACCTCTAGAAAATGTATGTTGCACATTCCTGATTTGAATGTAACACACACAAATAAACATAGTGATTGTTTGATTTGCCCATTGGCTAAGCAAAAGAAAAGATCCCTTCCTTTAAGCACCTCTACATCTTCTCATGCTTTTCAATTAATACATTGTGATGTTTGGGGGCCCATTGCTTCATGTTCTGCCACTGGTCATAAATACTTTCTTACTATAGTAGATGACTTCAGTATATGTACTTGGATTTATCTTTTAAAGGCCAAGAGTGATGTTAAACATTTATTAGAAAACTTCTACAATATGGTCCTTACTCAATTTCACACTAAAATTCAAACTTTAAGAAGTGATAATGGAACTGAGTTTATCCTTTCTGACTTCTTTCACAAGTTGGGCATCATTCATCAAACATCTTGTGTTGAAACCCCCCAACAAAATGGCATTGTAGAAAGAAAACACCAACATCTCCTTCAAGTTGCTATGGCGCTCATGTTTCAATCTTCTCTTCCCTTAAAGTATTGGAGTGAGAGCATTAAAACTGTTGCTTTCATTATTAATAGAATCCCTTCTTATATCCTCAATCACAGATGCCCCTTTGAATTGTTATATGGAACAAAACCTGACTCTTCTTTTCTCAGAACATTTGGATGCTTATGTTTTGCTAACACTTTGGTTTCCAATAGACATAAATTTGATCATAGGGCCACCAAATGTGTCTTTATTGGCTATCCCTTTGGCACAAAGGGCTAAAAACTGTTGGATATTGAAACTGGTAAATTCATTGTTTCCAGAAATGTTAAGTTTTTTGAAAACATTTTCCCCTTTACTAACATAAGCACTCTCACTCAGCACACTACACCCTTACATAGTGAGGATGGTGATGATGACACTGAGTCACATAATCACACAGATTTGCTTAATGAATTTACTACTCATACCACTGTTCCCACCCCCCTTGTTAATAAATTTACTACTAATGAATTTGCCTCTTGAGGATATCATTCACAACCATGAGGATCATGTCCATAATACCATTGATACTGCTGATCAAGGGCCTGATTCTTACACCAGGCCCCATAGAACAAAAACTCAAACTGCCTATCTTCAGGTCTATGAAACCAATCTTCTAGCTTCTGTTGACCATGCTAAAATTAACCTTTCTCTCTCTGATAAACATTATCCCATCCAACATTTTCTGTCTACTAATAGGTTTTCTAATCCTTATAAACTTTTTACAACCTCTATATCCCAACAACAAGAGCCCAAGAGCTATAAACAGGCTGCTCTTGACCAAAATTGGTCACTGCTATGAAAAATGAAATTGATGCTCTTGAAAAGAATCATACTTGGACTCTTGTTAATCTGCATATAGGGAAGCATTGTATAGGCTGTAGATGGATTTATAAAATTAAGTACAACTCTGATGGTTCTATAGAAAGGTATAAAGCTAGACTAGTTGCTAAAGGTTATACACAACAAGAATGCATTGACTATTTTGATACCTTTTCCCCTGTGGCCAAAATTACCACAGTTAGAATCTTACTTGATGTTGTCACATCTAAAAATTGGCATGTTCACCAATTAGATGTCAATAATGCTTTCTTACATGATGATTTGAATGAAGAGATATATATGTTACCTCCTTCTGGTTATTATTCACAAACTGAGAAAAGGGTATGCAAGTTAAACAAAAGTCTTTATGGTTTAAAACAAGCATCCAAACAATGGTTTAATAAATTAACTACTTGTTTATTATCCTTAGGCTTTACTCAATCAAAAGCTGATACATCTCTTTTCACTAAACAAAATGATGTTCATTTCACTTCTATACTTTGTTATGTGGATGATCTCATAATCACAGGAACTAACATCCACATCATCAATACAATTAAACTGCATTTACATGAGAAATTCACTATCAAAGATCTTGGTCCTTTGAGATATATACTGGGCATTGAAAATGCTATAAATAACAAAGGAATGACTTTGTATCAAAGGAAATATGCTCTTGGCTTACTCAAAGATTCTGGTTATTTGGGATGTAAGCCATCTTCTACACCAATAGATCCCAAAGTATCTTTTGACACTAATTCTCCTCCCCTTAAACATCCTACTTATTACAGGAAGATAGTTGGTAAGCTTCTTTACCTTACTATTACTAGGCCTGACATTTCTTATGTTGTTCAGACATTAAGCCAGTTCATGCAACTCCCCACTGAAGCTCATCCGACTGCAATGCATAGGGTTTTGAGGTACATCAAAGGATCACCTGGTACTGGAGTATTCTATCCCAAACTTAATACATTTAAATTACATGCTTTCTCTGATTCTGATTAGGCTAGATGTATGCATACAAGAAAGAGCATTACAGGTTTTAGTATTTACTTTGGTGACTCTCTAATCTCTTGGAAATCCAAGAAGCAATCTACTGTAAGCAGGTCATCAGCTGAGGTTGAATATAGGGCTCTGGCTACAACAAGTTGTGAGCTTCAATGGATCCATTACATTCTTGCTGACTTGAAGATTCATCATTCCACTCCTTCAACTATGTACATTGACAGCAAAAGTGCCTTTTCCATTTCTCACAATCCTTGTCTTCATCAAAGAACCAAGCACATCTCTTTGGACTACCACTTCACAAGGGAAAAGATTCATGAAGGCCTTCTCAAACTTGTTCACATTCCTACTGAACAGAACTTGGCTGACATGCTCACCAAACCTTTGCCTACTTCGCTTTTTGGTTTACATGTTTCCATAATCACTACAAAAAACGCATCGATTAGAGACCGATTTTGAGACTGTAAAGGCGGTCTCAACACACGTCAGAGACTGATTTGGGACCGATTTATGGAGGTCCTTATTTCATCGGTACCTAATATTGAGAGACCGAATTTATGGCACAGTCTCAAATTAGGGACCGATTGTCGATCGGTCTCTAAATGAGAGACCGGCAATTCGGTCTTAAAACGGTCCCTAAACGTGAGTCGGCCCGACCTATTTTCGGGCCTAAAACAGTCTCACATCGGTCTCAGATTAAGGACCGAATTTCGGTCGGTCTCTAAATGAGAGACTGGCAATTCGGTCTTAAAACGGTCCCTAAACGTGAGTCGGCGCGACCTATTTTTGGGCCTAAAACAGTCTCACATCGGTCTCAGATCTTACCCAGCAACTGCCCCCGAAACCCACACCCACACCGCCTTCGAGACCCGACCCGACCCGCGCCGCCAACCCACACCCACACCCACTTTATTTAATTGGCCATTTTATTTTGGCCTTTGTGGGAATTGATCCCTGGTGGATGGGTGCCCATTTCTGGGCACCCACCACTTTGACAAGTAATTGTCTTGTGTAACTTTTAAAAATAATTATATACATATGTAATTAATTTCTTTATTATATATGTTTTAAATAATAAATTTTCAAAATCAACGTTACTTTAAAGAAGTCCAAAATAATTAAATCATTTCCGAATTATTAAATTTTCAGAATTGTCAATATTATTAAATCAATTCTAAATTTCCGAATTATTAAATCAACGTTACTTTAAATTTTCAGAATTGTCAGTATTAACTACTTAAGTCAAAAATATTAATTGTGGAATTCTAAATTGATTATTATGAATAAATTGTACTTATACTCGGTCTTATAATATGTGTATAGATAAAATTGTACAAAAAAATTTGAGTGAAATATTTTAACAGTTTTAATTTAATACTCCGCATTAGACAATTAATTCACTCTAAAACCTAATTTACATGTATTCATACTTTCAACAAGTTTAATTGGACATATAATAGTACACATACGATTATGATATCTTTCAAAATAATTAATTCTAATTAGTATTTGATTTGATATCATAACAACGTCAGTGGTCTATCTTATTTACAACTATTATACATATCTATTAATTATATGAAAATAAAATTATCAACGAACACTTAATTAATTAATATGAGAAAACATTAATTTAAATAAAGAGGGAATGAGAAATCTTACGGTTGAATTCGAAACGAGATCTTCAAACTGATATTGGAGAGTAAAATCAAGGAAAATTCTATTTAGAAGCTAGTTTGCCGGTTTAAATTGAGAGAGTGACATTTGGGACCGACAATATCGGTCTATAACCACAACCGCGTGATTTGGGACCGATTTGGGACCGAATTATGCGGTCTCTACTATGTTAAAAATTATCTATAAAACAAACAGCTTGATTAAATACCTATTCGTGACCGAAAATATTGGTCTATAAAAACAACCACCTGATTATGGGACCGATTTGAGACCGAAATATGCGGTCTCTACTGTTAAAAATTATCTAAGAATATTCTTCTGGAGTGTTCAGATACCACTAAAATCGGTCTCTATAAAATAAACAGTTTAATTTGATACCTATTCAAGACCGAAAATATCGGTCTATAAAAACAAACGCCTGATTTGGGACCGATTTGGGACCGAAATATGCAGTCTCTACTGTTAAAAATTATCTATATATACAATATTATGATGAATATCTAATATAATATAGATATAATCGCCAACTTATTTATCTCTCTCAATGATGGGCGAAAATTCCTCTTCTCCTAATTCTGATTCCTCCCTCTCGAACAAAGTCATAGAGCCAGATTCGATGAAAGTTGATACGGTTAATTAAAATTTTGGGATTCAGAATTATTTATACCAATTAAAGACTGAATTTTCGGTCTTCAATTAAAATTCAAAATCAGAGTTTTAATTTCAATTAAAATTCGAAATAAGAATTTTAATTTCAATTAAAATTCAAAATATGAATTTTAGTTTTGATTTAGAGACTGAAATTCGGTGGCTAAGTGGTCTGAAAAACATAATATTAAAGACCGAATTGAAAATAGTCTTTAAACGAGCGGTCAAAATTGGTAGTCAATTCAAATTATACTTTTCAAAATATTTGATACCAATTAAAGACTGAATTGTCGGTATCTAAACAAAACTCAAAATCAAAATTTTAATTTCGGTTTAGAGACTGAAATTCGGTCTCTAAGCGGTCTGGAAACATAATATTAAAGACCGAATTGAAAACAGTCTCAAAACTCAAATTTTTTTAGGATCAGTCCCAAATCAGTCTCAAATTGAGACTGATTTATGCCGGTCTCAAAACTTTGGTCTCTAATTGAGGCATTTTTTGTAGTGAATGGGCTTGATAAATATTCACTCCCATTTTTAGGGGGTATAAATGAGTCTAATAGATACACACCTAGATTTTAACTTACAGATTAGTTCACCCTTATATAGGGTAGTTAATTAGTTAGTTTAGTAGTTTGTTAGTTGGTTAGGCTAATCTCAAGTTTAAATACAGACTTGAGATTCTCTCATTCCAATTGAATCATCTTTTGTAATCAAGACTTCTTCATTCTACAATACACAATGTTGTGTTCTTTGTTTCTCTTCTTTGTGAAGATGATCCATGATTTGATCATCAACAATTCTTTCTCCTCTTTAGTAATTAATACCGTGTGTGCTCATTGCACTCAGTCTTTTTTTAGAAATTTTACAAAATTAAAGGTTAATTGTACTGAGAATGAAATTGTGTATTAAATTTTATTTTGCATTGAAACTTGAACCTTAGTCCCGAAGAGATGTGCTGTGAATGGGGCAGTTGAGCAATAATTGAATATCTCCACGATACGATAGTCAATGACACACGTCACGTCACGATACTATTAAATTAATTTATCTAGGGAAAGTGCTCGATTTGGATTGCTAACTGAGTACCGTCATTTTTTGTTTTATGTCTCCTCTGTTTCAACATGAAATCCAATCATACAAAAAACTCATGTGATCTAATTAAGACACAAAAATTGTTAATGTTAATTATACTACCCCTCCGTCCCAAGATTTTATGCACACTTTGATCAGCACGGAAATTAAGAAAATGGAATAAAGTGATGTATAAAGTAAAATAAAGGAGGGATATTATTGTTAATTCATTGACTAAAGTGAGAAGATTTGACTAAATGGAAGGAAAGGTAAAATAAAGGAGGGGTATTATTGGTAAAAAGTAATCATATTTTAATTATAAAAAAGATATGTGGAGTAACGAGGAAAAAATATTGTTGGTAGATACTCAATCTTGTTAATAAAGTAGAAAATGTACTCAAAAGTTAACTATTTAAATAGAATAAACACATTATTTGTTGACCTAAAAATAGAATTGAACTCACTTTTGGTGGACGGAGGGAATACTACATGTCTACATGATCAAAATATATTATTGTAATGACAAATATGTGTTACTAATTCTAAGAACAAATATGCAACTAATGCAAATTCTGGTGGGGTGAAGGGGTTGCATGTTTTTTTTTTTTTATTAAGAGTGCATGTATATCGTATTACTTGCTCATTTATTTGACTTAGCTTTTTGAATAAATTGAACTATTATTTCATTTTGGGACTGTTTGGATTCGATTTAAATCATATAAAGAGTTTGTTCTTATAAAACTAATATTATGCTCCATCGTCGCTCTCAACCTGGTAACAAGGGAATATCCAGAGGCAAAGAAATCCCTCGAAAAATGCAAAAATGCCGAAGGACGAGGCGAGGGGTATATTGGGTGAGGGAAAATACTGAGGGAAATAAAATCTCTTGCTAATTGACTAGGGAAATTAAATCCCTCGGCAATGTCGAGCAATTTAGTTTTCCATTTTAAGATTTACCGAGGGCCAATCCCTCGGGAATAATGCAGATATAGAATTCAAACCTTACATTGCCCTCGGGATTGCCAACGGACTGTACATTGCCTTTTTTTTTTGCTCATATATATAATGCAGATAATTTCATATAATTTTCTAATAAATAATTATTATAGTATTAATTTTTTTTAATAGTCAAATCTACCCTTATATACTATTTTTGAATCCTCTTCGCTCTTACGTGGCATCTCATTTTTCTCTAATTCTAATTTTCTAATTTTCTCACAATTTACAATTATTTTATTTTACAGTTTTTTTTTTTCAATTCTTCTTTTTCATCTCTCCTCTCTTCTCTCTCCTCTCTCCTCTCTCTCCCCGTCTTCTCAATATTTTCTTTTACTTTTTTTTTTCTTCAAGAGAAAATTTGTAAAAAAGGCCATTTAGACACCTACCGGACAACTATTATAATCTTTTTAAAAAAGGACAAAAACGCATGTTAATAACCATTATACCCTTATATTTAAATATGGAAATTAATTTATTAATTTAATAATTAAATAACAAGTCTTCATCTTTCTTATTTGTCGCCATAGACATACCTCTTCAATTAATTATCAACATTGGCAAATGTTACCTGATCCAGGCGCTCATCATCATCATTCTCAAAGTTTCTGCTGCGTAAGGTAACGTTAGTTTATTGCATCGCCTTCTTCACAACGAAATCGTCTATTGCCTCAACGAACCCTTCCTTTTGATAATTAATTGCACTCTCAGAATCCAAATCAATGTTTAGATTTCCTGCACAGTCAGATTCTTCGATTGGCTGCTTGTTGCTTTTAGGGATTGGAATCGAGATTAGGGCTTCACGATCGGCGGGGTGATGCTTAGAGGCTTGTTCCTCTCTTTCAACGACGGTCATGGCTATAAGGTCTCGTCTCCTTTGCTCTTCCATAATTGTTTCCTCGATCTGTTCTTTCGACTGCACATGATCAAGAGACTTTCCACGCGATCGTTTCTTTATATTCCTAGGGGATTCAAACTTCACCGATTTCTTCATTATGGATGACGGACGCGAAGCCGCCGGAGATACAGTAGTCTTCCCCATCAAGGTCCGGAATCCGGAGGTGGCGGAGGTGGGCCTTTGACGACGATTTTATTGCCTAGGAGTGGGGCGACGCAGCGTATGGTCCACATGGGAACCATTAATCCGGTCAGATGAAGAGTTTTGCCAAGTGTATGATTATTAATTCCACACGTACACACATAATTTGCAAAGAATTTAGGATTTTTTGAGATGATTTTAATTTAGGTTCAATGTTGCTCTGTTTTCGTGTAATTGTGATGATTTACGTGCGCGTTGCTGAAATGTAGTTCATGATTATTTGTTATTGGTTTGGTCAAGGGATAATGCAGATCTTATTTTGCATATGTATACGTATTTTTGCATAATCACATTCTAATATGAAGACACCGTACTATTTTTTCTGCATTATTCATTTTATTATGCAGTTTTAGATTTCATTGTTCTGCATTATTCATTTTATTATGCAGTTTTAGATTTCATTGTTCTGCATTATTCATTTTATTATGAAGATTTAGATTTTATATTAATTTTCCAACCATGGTCTAGGGAGCAAAATGTTCTTCTCACTTCTCACTTCTCACTTCGTCTTCTTTCGTACTTCACAGTTTCCTTTCTTCACAAATTGAAAAACCCCAAAATTCTGCCCAAAATTAAGGACTTCTGTCCGGTGTTGTTTATGAAGTTTAATTTTTGGAAGGTTTTAATTAATTGCGTAATTCGGGGGGATTTAATGAGCTGATAGACTTGGCTTTAAATTTCAAACATTTAAACATTTTCTCCATATTAATTCCGAATTTATGTATTAAGGGCATGATGGTACATTTATGTTCCATTTTGTCCTTATTCTGAAACTATTTCAAATCATGTCTTTATTTAAAAAAACACTAGGTGAAATGACCTTTTATATGAAATCCCCTTTTTTCAATACAGTTTTTTTCAATTTTTCTCTCTTCCCTCTCTTCCTTTTCTCTCGATCTCTAAATTTTTTTTATACAGATTTCTCTCTCTTTTTTTTTTTTTCTGGATTCTTTTTATAATTTTTTTATAATCCCCTTTTATAACCCCACAAAATTTGTGGGTTTTGCACTAGTTTTCCATATACACATAGCTTTAAAAATAGAACGTAATAAATTAATTTAATTGTTAAATAAATTGCCTTTAAGACTATCTTTATCGGTAGGGCGTCACGCCCCCAATTCACTAAAAGACAAAAAAAAGTAAGAAAAAAAATCAAAATCTACCCTTAATTAATATTTCTGAATCTTTTCTTTCTGATGTGGCATCTCACATTTCTCTCTTTCTATTTTTTGCATTTTCTTAGAATTTACATTTAATTTTTGTTCTCACTCCTCTTTCTTCCCTTTTTTTCTCGTTTGTTTTCTTTATTCAGCTTTGTTAAATAATTTTTCTAAATAATTGTTTTCTTTATTCTTTATACAGTTTTTTTTCTTAAATAATTTTTCAAGTCTCCATTTTTTTAGAATTTACATTTATTTTTTCGTTCTGTCTCTCCCCTTTTTTCTTGGGTTAATTTTCTTTATACAATGTTTTTTTATATTTATTCTTTATACAGTTTTATATTTTTCTTAAATAATTGTTTCAGTTCTCCTTTCCTTTTTTCAACAGTTTTCTTAAATTATTTTTTTATTTTTTATTTAATACAGTTTTCTTTTATATTTTTCTAAAATAATTATTTCAGTTCTCTTATCTCTCCCTCTTTTCTAGACCGTTTTCTTATATTATTATTTTTCTCTCTCCTCTCTCTCTTTCTAGTTTTTTTATGGTTTTCTTTTTACAGTTTTCTTCAAATTTCTTTTAATTTTTTTTTTTATTTTCTTAAATATTTCTCCCTCTTTTCAATTTTTTTTCTCTGTTCTTTTTTCTTTTTACACAGTTTTCTTTCTCTCCATTTTCTGCTATTGTTCTTAAAACTTTACGATTTAATTGTTTTTCTTTACATATTGGATTCACTTTTTAATTGTTCACCATTCATTCCAAAGATGGAGAAAAAGAAATTTACTTCTTTTTTCCTCTTCCGTTCCTGATAGAATTTTTCAAAAACGATTTAAAATACAGAAAATCAATGATTATTAATTCTTCAATTCAATTGTATTCTTCTTTGTTATTTTGAAGCTCTCTTTAATCTTTCATTCCTTTTACATTCTCTATTAATTTTTTTCTATTTAATTTACATTAAATTTTCTAATCAAGTCTTGCCAACCATATATCAAGTAATATTCTAGATGAGATATATAAATTGAATGATTATGAGATTTATATTTTTAAATTATTATTTTTTCTTTCTACTATCTTTTTTTTTTCTCGGTTCCTTTTAAATTTTTTTTTTTTAAGTTTTCTTCAATATTCTTTTACTTTTTTAATTTTTTTTTTTTAAATGTCCTTAAATATTTCCCCATCTTTCTCCCTTTTTTTTCCTCTCTGTTATTCTTCTCAAAACTTTGCAATTAGTTTAGTTTACTTTTTAATTATTTTTCTTTAATGCATCTACTGTTTTCCACATTCCTTGATTACATCTTCTCACTTGCTAGATGAGTTCTTTTTTAATAAAATTTTAAGGTAATTTTATGTTTCTGTATTCTCTAATTTTTAGGATGTTGAATAAGAGTTCAAGGAAGATGCGAAGAAAATGAGAACAAGTGTTCAAGGCAACTGCATTCGAAATTCTAACTGATTTGGATAAGGTGATGTTACATTCTTCAATGTTTTAGTTGATTGTGAAACATAGCATGTCAAATACTTTAAGTCTGCTATTTTATCTTTTTTTCCTCTCTTTACTTATACAAACTGAAAGTGTGCGTGCGTGCGAAATCAGAGGCGTTGTCTGTTGTGTTGGCACAATCCAGACAACACTATGCAGCGGAAATTAAATTGCACGTAGTGAAAATGGAAGTATTCAAAATTTGTGTAGATTAAAAATAATCTACACTAATCACTTATATTAATTATAATATCAGTGAAACAAATAAACAACCTCGTAAGGTTTTGAACAACTACAACTCGAATGAGTTTGAAAAGATTACTAGAAAATATGAAACTATCTCCCTTATAGATCTAACATAAAATTCTAGTAAAGAGACAATGATTAAGCACACAAGTATTCGGGTTTATAAGTGTATGCTAATCTACAAGAAAGAACAAATTATATTCCTAACTAGAAGTGTTGTGCATTCCATAGACTAGTAATCTTGTTTAGCTTTCTCTCTTGTATATCTTGTATTGAGGCGGGATCTTTTTTATAGGCTTCAAATCCTACTGCCCCAACATCATGTAGATCGATTTTTACATGATCTACCATGAAGAATCACAGATTTTCCTAAAGCTAAATGCACTAAGCACTCGATAGCTTTAGTAATGAATGTGTCTTCTTTGTTCTCTGCCTTGAAACGTTGAAGACAGCCTCGATTTATAGATAAGTTTCGTCAGCCTTCAACTCCCATAGATCACATGATCTATGTAACTTCCCCTTAACTCCTTAAAATAAGGTAACTTCGAATTTAGGCTTAACTTCCATTTGTGCTTGCAATTCTCTCACTCCTTATGCAATCTGCATGACCTGGACACGTCCACATCTTCTAACTGCATCAAAGGAACATTACAAACAACATAGAAAATTCGGAGTTAGGTGAATTATGATGTTGACCAAAGTGATGGAACATTCTGCACATCACGGGTACAACATCAGCAACAACCTTTTAGAAAGGTTTGAAAAATCTAATTGACTATATGAAACTACCTCCCTTTTAGGTCTATACATATAATCTCCTAGACGAAATAAGTATGATACATATGTTGATTGGGTCTACAACAATCTATCATACTGTTGCATCGGTCCTATATTAATTGACCACGTTTTCAACTGCATGCAACCTTCATAGATAAGCTTTTATATGATCTATAACCTCCTCCACAAACTCCATAAAAGTAGGAACCACCAGGCATGCTTTTAACTTCTCACTCCTTGTATTTATGCAACCGCTTGACCTGGTAACTTCCACGTCTTCAATCCTGCATAAAAGGACATTAAGAACAACATCTAAAATTGGAGTTAGTGTTAGGAGAAAGGGCAAATTATGATGTTGACCAAAGTGATGAAACATTTTGTACAACACTCGACAAACAGAGTTGCCAGGAGTGTTGGATCAAAATAAGCATCACATGTACAACATCAACACAAACAAATAAATTTTTCTTTCGTCTCCTAACCATACAGGAAGGGTTAAAGGGCACTTTATCGATCCAGTTTCAACATTTGGTTCATCGAAAATTTATTTTCAGATTCCACATCTCTCAACAACATTTGGAGAATAACTGGAATAACTATACAGATGCAACAATTCTTCATCAAGGTACAACCACACTAATTATGAAACTGTACATATCTTCAGATTGTGCATCATCTTCTGTTTCTGATAGTCAGTGTTGTTGTGGCAAGATAAAATCTTCTGTACTATGAGGATAACACCATTCAAAGATGGAGAAAAGTTGATTGAAAAAAGAAGTCATGTTAAATATATGTTTTTGTATTTTTTTTAAAAGTGCATGTTAAATATATGTTTATGTATTTTTTAAAAGTGTTTTATTTGGAAATGTATATTTAAAATTTGGAGCTATATTTTTATATTATTATGGATATTGATAGAGATTTATATATTTATAGTTCAATTATAATTATAAATGAGGTTTGTTTATGTTTATGTTCTCCTGACAATGTTCTGGTTCTTTAATGTTGATAATTTTTTTGTTAAGTACATCTTAAAATATATTTTTTATTCATTTTGTTTGCATGATTTAATATTTGAAAAAATATTCTGACGATTTATTGTATTCTACTCCCCATAGAGTTATTCTATTTCCATAGAGTTAAAAAACTTGCAATTCAAAATAGCTAGAAATTATGAGATTCTTAAATGACAAAAGACTCATGAATGCGGGTAAAATAATGGTTATACATGCGGGTAAAATAATGACAAAAGACTCACTGTATAAGACCTATATAAATGTTGAGTGGTGCAACCAACACCAATCCATCTATATCCATGCAAGTACACTAATATTACCACATATATTCAAATTTCTATGTACATTATTTCATAAGTACTTGCCTTTTGAATTATGTACTCATTTTAATTAGATTCTCTATATTATTCTACAAACTTCTAGACTACAAATTTCATCTCTATGTTCATAATTGTTCTCTAAACAAAAAATAATTTTGTATATTCTAAGGTAATTATCTTAATTTCAATTTCATTGTTTTATCTCCTTGTGACGTTAATTTTCTATGTCCTGCTCTAAGTTTTTTTTGTTTACTTTTTATAATTTTATAATCATTTTAAAATACAAGCTACTATACGCACAAGTACGAAAACATTATTAAACAATAACTCACATACAATTGATATAATTTTGGATACATATTATCTATAAAACATCCCTACAAACTAACATATTACAACCATACACAAATGACAACACATTCTCTTATTAAATCTGAACTTATGCAAGGGTGTCTTCTCAATTGTCAATATTTTTGATGACATGAATTATCAAATACATTAATTATCATCAAATATATTTTAAAATAATTAATTATATAAAATCTTATATATTAAATAATAATATATTTTTTTTCAATCCCGCGAAATTCGCGGATCTTACACTAGTGTTAAATATTTCCACGCCCTTGGACGTCCGAAGCCTCTCAAGGCTTGATCCAACCACCTACCATGTATTGACACTTGTCACTCTATAATTGGAGATTCAATTTTTTCTTTACAAATTTTATAATTCTAATTCTATCATATTATTAATAAAAAAAATATATATATAGTATATCAAAATTCATAATTTTTTTTTTTGTCTATTTATAGAGACCAATATTGATATGTTTTGTATCACAATTTCATATTCTCTTCTAATTTATTTTTCTCTAATTTTTTGCTCTATCATTTTCTATTATGAATCCAAACCATTCAAATTATTTTTCAAACTCTTCAAATTATTCAAACTCAAAAAATTTGCATATATTTGTAGTTTAATTAATTTATATACAATATTTTGTATTCTAAACTTTCAACCATTGTAATTTAATTTTATTATAGAGATTGTAGTTATTTTAATTGTATGATAAAATATATTTTTTATTATAATTTATAAATTATTTATTTTAAATAATCCAATAAATTTTTTACATCTTTTAAATATAATAAAAATTGATTATACATAATATATAATTAAAAAATAATATATTTGAAAGTTGGGGTGGATTGTTGATAAAGTATGAAAAAATGAAAAGTAGAAGGGTGTGCATGTGGAGGAGAGATAAATTATTTATTTATTAGAAGGTTGGGGCGTGGGAAGATTAAAGATAGTCTAATTATATAAAAGCTTTTCTGACCGTACATTTTTTTTTCCAATTATTCAAACAGAATAAATTAATGAAATAGTAGGATGAAAGGGAACATTTTCAATTTAATTACAAGAGAATAAAAATATGATAAAACCCTACTGGGCCCAAATTATATAAAGTAAAACCCTGAGAAATAAAAGTCAAATACTCTAGAAATATTTAACTGTGAGATAGCAATATTTTACTCCATATATTATTAGGAAATACAAATGTATGAGCATCTATCCTCCACCTGTCTCTATGAGCTAGTCCCTCAATTTACCCACTTTCAATTTTACAAAAAAAATCCCAATTTCAATTTTACTAATTTGGAAAATTGAAGAATACGAAAGCAAACAATCTCAGTTAAAAATAGTAATTCAATTTGAAAATCTCGCATCGGTTGATCGGAGACAGCATCATTCGATGGGGGACTCGCCGGAGAAATCATTTCAATCATCCGTTGTTTCAAGTTTTTTCTCGATCTGTCGAAGCAGACATACCGAGTGTGCTTCTGCTTCCGGCGGCGGTTCCGCCTCACCTGGACTGAGGTTATCTCTCATCTCTCTCACTCAATATTCTTCTTATGCATTCTCAATATCTTTTTGCGAAAAGATGTATAACTATTTGGCAATCTATTTAATCGTTTTTTGCCGGTAAGAGTTTCGATTAGGGTTTTGGATTGCTTCAAATGGCTCCAGCTAAAGGTACGCTCTCCACGGCGCTTTGCTGCCGGTTGCCTGCCATAGCAATATCGTTCTAGGTTTTGCTGATTCAGTATCGAACTTAAATTCGGCTGTAATGGTGGTACGTCATTTTTTGGCTCCACTTGAAGAACAAGCTTATTTTTATTTTGTCTTACCTTCTAATTGTCTAACTATGCGTCTGATTCTGATTACATAGGTGCCTTGACTCGTTTTTTAACACTTTTTTAAGCACTTAACAATACGATCCCCACAAGCGTATGGGTTCGATTGTAGTACGTAAGTATGACCAAGTAGTTTGTTCGTTCCAAGGATCTAATTGAGTGTAAGCGAATCCCTAAAGTTACGACTATGCATGCTATTGTAGTAACTAAACGTGTTTGTTTGGATTTTCGAGAATTAAAACACAAGTATGAAACGAGATTAACTAAGATAAACAAGAAATAGACAAAAGTAAAAACAAGCTATCTAACTTTCGAGAGAAAGTGTAAGAGAAGGGTATTGCCTCGGGTGTATCCATTTTGTAGGTTGTGTGGTGAATTAATGGACTAAATTACACAAATTAAACCTAAGGTGTTGGGAAAAGCTAAAGGCTATCACTCATGTGTGTCGACCAATCCCTTGTGAGGCCTAGGTGAACACGTGCATCAATTAGCAATTATGTAGTCTAATCAATACCATAAGATCCTAGGATAGTGTCTTATAAACACGTTCAACACAGTTACTAATGTTTATGAGACGACCTCTAATCGACTAGTGTCTAGTGTCGTCGATCTAAGCAATCAACCCCCGGTCGGTGTAGATAATTACTATGTTAATTCTAATCGATTAATTCAAGCTCATACACACACTCTTAATCATGCAACCCAATACGGTCGTTGAAGTCGACAAAACTAACAATGCTAGCTAATAGGGTGAATTAATCAATTGAATCATGGAAATTACAACACTAGAAACATATACACCCAATTCCTAAGCTAATCATGCAATCAATCCATAATTACACCACTTAACCACCAAAACTTCCACACTCTAGGCAATTAGAACTTAGCCCATGGTTCTAAGATAGAAATCCATGGCTAAAACAACAAATAACATCAAACTCATAGTAAAATAGCAAGAGAAATGAGAAATTAAGAAAATACCAAATTGAATTGCAAAATAGAGTAATATCACCTTGATCATGAAAATGTAGCTACAAACCGATGTAATAGACGATGCCCGATGATAATCGTAGCTTGATTCGAAGTAAAAATCATTAATCTATCTAATCTAATGAAGAATCTAAACTAAAAATGAAGAACGCCTACAACTATGTGAATGTGTGTGTGGAATTGCTTGTAAAAGGAGTAAGACTCCTTTGTAAAACTCAAATTTGGTCTATTTATAGTTGGGGTAGAAGTCTTGGGTGAATTTTGCAATTAGGCCCTTGAAATATGGAGAAAATTGGTCAAAACCCCCGAAAATAGGTCCACCCGGCCGGGTGGGTAAGTGGCGTGGCCGGGCGGACAAGTTGGGTGCGCGAAATGGGCTGGAACAGGTGGGTGCAGATAATATGGCCCGGTCGGTCGGCCTAGTAGGGCGGGTCGGCCCGGTCGGGCGGATGCTTCGGCCCAACTTCCGTCCTCCGTCTTCATCCCTTCATATCTCGAGCTTCCGACCTCCGATTGACTTGATTCTTTTTTTCATTCCACTCCATTTTTCGAGACGAATCCAATGGTGCAATCCTCTCTTCAGTCAAGTGAGTGCAAATAATGATTGAACACTCGTTTTTGCGATTTTAATGTCTAATTCACATCGTATTCCTACAAAACGAGCTCAAACACCTTTCTCAATCAAATCAAGCATATTAGTGTGAAAATGAATGAAAAATCCTCAAAGTTTATCACTAAAACACATGAAATCTTATGCAATTTACAACCGAATCAATAGGTGGACAATCTTTTCAAAGATGAGGCCACAGAAGAAAAGGGTGAGCATGCCAGAATGGTGAGTGTTATATTATTTGTTGTAAGATTTGGATCATTTTGTTGTTTCTTGAGCATTCTATATGGATTCATTTCACTTGCACCACATTTTGTGAGCAGGATAATCCATCCCAGATATGTAATTTTTAGTTGCTCAAATTGTTTTTAGTTGACATCTAGGTTATGTCCTTTTACGATAGGCCTCCTTCATTGGAGCCATGGCTATTGCTGACTTGGTTCAGACGACGTTGGGACCTAAGGGAATGGTAAGATCTCGTTCTTTTGCATCTGGAAAGATCTTGGTACTCTTTCCTCTTTAAACAATGCAAATCTTCTTCTTGCTTTTGCAGGATAAAATTTTGCAATCAACAGGCAGAGGAAAGAGTGTAACGGTTACAAATGATGGGGCAACCATCTTAAAGTCATTGCACATTGACAACCCTGCTGCCAAAGTACTAATTGGTATCCTTGAAGTTAATTAATTTGTTTGTTTCTTTATCTTATAGTTATTATAATTAAGTTCCCATGACCAGGCCCATAATATCCAAAGTTATAAACACTCTACTTAAAAATTACTCCATATTTTTGCAATATAAAACTAGTTTCTATTTTTGTATAGAGATTGAATGATCTGGCTAAAAACTACGTCTTTCTGAAGGTAAGATTCCTAGGGGTGACAAGTGTATAGAGATATTTATTGTATCTTTCTGAAGGTAAAATTTGCTTGGTATACAGAAAAAACAGAAATTCAGTAGCTGAGGCCCCTCGTCAACGATCATTACTGGGATTTCTTCGCACTATTCTCGGGGACACATCATTAATCCGGTGTGGTGATGATCATGAAGGTTAATTCGAGAAACTCATTTCAGAATTTGAAGCAGTGCCAAATGAAGTTGGAGGTTTTAGTGTTGCCAAATTCCAGATGAATTAAGATTCTAGGGCAGCATACGTTTATCTTTCTTATGTGAATTATTGTAAGCTTTATTGCATGTGAAATTGCTAATAATGATTACAAAATAGGAAGAGAAACTACTGGAAAAGTAATGTGAAGGAACTTCTTAATTCTTGTTTGTGTCGATTAGATTAACTATAAGTTGCTTCTTTCTCTTGTTTCTGCAGGGTTGCAAGGCAACACTGTGATGATGCGCAAAGCACCCTCACTCAATATTGATTTAGGTATCTAGGAGATGTTGGATGCATAGATTGCCATCTCTTAGATCGCATTTTGTCCCATTGTACAATCGATAATTTGACGCACATTGAGGAACGTACAAAAGTAAGACTTTATCAGCCACCAAATTGTGTGCCATTCTGAAACTTATTGTTCTTTTCATAGTTATCTCAACTGACTTTCTGGTCTGATTACAGGATACAGATCTTAGCCCTGTTACAGATAAGTTTTGTATGAGGTATATCATTTTAATCCACTTTCAAGTTAATTAATTTTTTTTTTTCCCTTTGGCGTGTTTTAACATCAGTGATATCTTATTACAGGCAAAGTTAAAAGAGAGGGAAGAGGCAACAAACAAATCTCTTGATTGAATAAATTATTCCACAGATTCAAAAGGACACATCTTTTATTTTCATTTATCAACGCAATTGCCTCGTACTCTTCCATTCTGCATATCTAACCTTGATTCTACTATGAAGTATAATATGTTGTTTTGCTAAATTATTCCACAGATTCAAAAGGAGGGAAACGAAAAATACTTATAGTGACGTTGCCTCTGGTAATCGGAATAGTTCTGATAAGTCTGGGCCTATTTGTGTGTTTTCTGAAAAGAAAGAAGCTGGAGAAACGGAAAGAAACAGGTTAGAGAGACTATGGGTGTGTTTTGAAACTCTACAAACTGCTTCCAAAATCACTTTTTTTTGAAAAGCTATGAGAGACAGCTTTGAAAATAAGTGATTTTGGAAGCTGTTTGTAAAGTTTCAAAACACACCCTATGTATACCTTTGTATGTTTCCTAAAAGCTGAATACTCGTAACATATACTCCTATATAACTTGGTTTTACATAATTTGAATACTCGTATTATCCTGAGGACTATGTATACCTTTGAATGATGCGTTGGTTAATTACTTAATTCTACTACTACTCCCTTCATGCCTAGGCTTTTGAGTTTATTAATCTACTTTTGGTAGGTTTAACTTGATGATCAGAGAATATTGCTATACAGTATAAAGATCTGATTCAAATATGCTATGCTTAATAGTTAATACCTTCCTTTGTTTGATCTTTTGCAGACAAAAATGAAATGTGAAGTTACTATAAATACAAAGATCCAAATAATATCTGGCCAAAGTTGCTACCCTGAGCTAAGAAATCTTACTGGTTTTGACTGATATTTAGTCCATCATTCTTACACTCAATCATGTGATTGACTTTTATGACTACATTTACATATGAGGAACCCAACTACTAAATTACTACAAGTTTGCCGTATTTCTAACGTTTCCTTGAAAATTAGATAGTCGACTTACTACTCTGTGTCAAGTCAACACCAAAATTTTGCTATTTCTAATATATGAATGTTAATTTGCCAATAAACTGAGGACTTGATCAATATCTAGAAAATAGTTTTAATTCTTACAAGATTGATTGGTTGATTATATGGCTAAAAAATATTATAAACTACACATAATGTCATAGTTCAGAAGCATAACTATTATATGATCCCAGATTCCTGATCCTTTATGTAATCTCAGCTACATTTGTTCCTTATCTTAAGTTTTTTACTGATAAAAAAAAAAAACATAAAGCTAGCTCCTCGAGGAAATTAAGAAAATACATACAATGAATGGAATGTCGTAGGATGCAAGAGGTTTTAAAAAGCTTACATTTTTAGAGTAGTCCTTGTTGTTGTCGTAGTCTGGGGCTTGAGTTCCCATCTAATTCTTGAAACTGCACTTCTTCTAAATGGAGAAGTTGGAACTGGATGTATGAGAAAAACCATAATGTAGTCATAGAAAAACATGTGTAACCATAATGTACTAGATACTATATACAATCATCCACTGAATTAAACTTTATAGTTCACAGTATTAACAAAATGCAATGTGTAACAAGTTTCTGAAGTGAGATAGGATTATGCAATAGCAGGTAACGAGAAAGACCAGTCTGTGTCTTCGCGTAAATTACACACTCTTGGTATATTTGTACAAAAACATTATTTCATACTTATATTCCTTCCATTTGGGTGTCAATAATCAATACATACACAAATGCATACTTATATTTCTTCCGTGTGGGTGTAAATATATACACTGATTCATAGAGATAGAATGACCTATGATAATAACCTGTTTTATTGGTATGTGTAGTGTAGAATCAACGATGCAGAACTCGGGCTAGGTGACGACTAGGCACTAGTCGGCCATTGACCAACCCGAGTTCATGGTAATCGGCTATTATAGGTGTTTTTATATTTATGATTGTGGGTCATGTAATGACGTCAGCAGGGGGAATTAAATGGCCATGGTCTAGTGGTGAGGGGGTTCGAAAGCCATTTTAAATGTAGATTCAGCGAGGGAATTTCCGAGGAAAATCAATGCTCGGTATTCCCGAGGGAAATGGCGAGGGAAATGTGCTCAGGAAAATTTACATTTTAAGTATCGTGTTTTGAGATTCAGCGAGGGAATTCCCTCGGGAAAATTACCGAGGGAAATCAATACTCGGTATTCCCGAGGGAAATGGCGAGGGAAATGTGCTCGGGAAAATTGCCATTTTAAATGTCCCGTTCTGGAATTCAGCGAGGGAATTCCCTCGGGATAATTGACGAGGGAAATCAATGCTCGGTATTTTCGAGGGATTTTCGAATTTCCTAGGGAAACATTTACCGAGGAACATTTTGTCGAGAGACTCTTTCCCTCGGGAATTCCCTCGAAAAATTCATTGCCGAGGGTTTTCCCCTCTCCAATTCCCTCGGTATGAGGGTCATATTTTGTTGTGACTTGAAGAATTTAGGAATACACGCAGAGGAGAAGGTGGGAAATATTTTGTATTGATTAACTGTGGTAGAATAGGTCATATATATACAAAAGTTACAGATCAAATCTGCATAATCCTAGCAATAATCTAAGCGTAAATTAGGCTATCTAGAAAAGGGAAATAATCAATTACAATAATCAAGCATTAAAATTATGGAAGGTGTATCAAGATTAGCCGTAAGATAATATATAATCAAATCTTTCACTCCCCCTCAAGTTGGCGCATGGAGATTACGAATGCCCAACTTGCCAACTAGAAATCGAAACCGAGCTGCCCCTAAGGCTTTGGTGAACAAGTCTGCAACTTGTTTCTCAGTTGATATCTTACATGGAACGATCTCTCCTGATTCAACCCTGTCACGAACGAAGTAGCAATCTATGTCCACGTGTTTGGTTCACTCATGAAAAACGGGGTTGTTTTCAATGTGGCATGCTGCTTGATTGTCACAAAATAGAGAGGTCGGTGAAAATTGAGTAGCTACAATATCCTTGAGCAGCCAGCGGAGCCATAAGACCTCACTCACAGTTGTTGCCATTGCCCTGTATTCTGCCTCGGCTGAAGAACGTGAGACCACGGATTGTTTCTTGGTCCTCCAAACTATTGGTGCTCCACCTAATGAAATAAAATACCTAGTGCAAGAGCGTCTTGTCATTTGGCAGCCTCCCCAATCCGCATCACAATATGCCTCAAGTTTAAAATCATCATTTGCCGGTAAGAACAGTCCTTGTCCAATAGTGGTTTTGAGAAAACGTAGTATGCGCATGGCTGCATCCATGTGTGTTTGTCGTGGCGTGCTGATGAATTGACTTAAATAATTCACAGCGAACTGTATATCAGGCCTTGTGACAGTTAGATAGAGTAGGCGACCTATTAACCGTCGATAGCGAAGCATGTCAACATGGGGGCTATCATCTTCATTGCTCAAACGTAAGTTTTGCTCCATGGGAAACTCACATGGCCTGCTACCTTGTAGACCACTTTCTTCTAATATATCAAGAGTATACTTTCTTTGGCAAAGGACGATTCCACTCTTTGATTTTGTTACCTCTATTACAAGAAAATATTTCAAATGTCCCAAATCCTTTATGCTGAAAAGTTTATCCAAATACTTCTTCACATGACTGATTTTTCAGTCGTTGTTGCCAACCAATATTACGTCATCAACGTATATAAGGGCTGCAACATAAGTATCCCTTCTCTTGTAGATGAATAACGAATGATCCGCCCGTGATTGTCGAAACCCTATATCAACAAGGCCTGACGAAGTCCGTAGAGAGATTTATGAAGCTTACAGACTCGAGTTTCTCCCCCTTTTGCAAAACCTTGTGGTATCTTCATATAAACATCTTCTACCAAGTCGCCGTGAAGAAAGACGTTATTCCCGTCGAGTTGATGGATTGCCCAATTCTTCTTTGCTGCTATAGCAAGTAAACACCTCATTGTTTTAAGTTTCGCAACCGGTGCAAAAGTCTCGTGGAAGTCTATCCCTTCGACTTGAGTAAAGCCCTTCGCTACTAGACGTGCCTTGTTGCGCTCAACCTCTCCATTGGGTTTGTACTTGATCTTGTACACCCATTTTGAGTCGACAACTTTCTTTCCCTGCGGCAATGGTTCCAAGGTCCATGTACCATTTTCTTCTAATGCTTGAATTTCTCTCTTCATCGCATCTCTCCATCTTTCATCTTTTATTGCCTGGTAAAAATATTTTGGCTCATCGTGGGAGGTGATGGCCGCAAGATATGCCTTATGTGCATTAGAAAATTTATCATAAGCAACAAAATGTGATAAAGGATATACCTCAGAGATTTCTGAATTGGTAGTGGGTTGTGAATGGTCAACGGAGTCGGGCAATTCGGTGACATAGGATTCCAAGTGCTTCGGCTGCCTCTTTGGCCTATCGCTTCTCCTTAATGCTTCTTTAGGTTGTTGTGCTGTCTCATTTCTTGTTGCACTTGTTGGTTCATTTGTTGCATGGCTTACCTCAGGATTTAATTCCTCACGTGAATCATCAATTGCATCTTCATGTGACTCATTAGCAAAAGTGGAACTCTTACTTTCAATTCCTATCTGTACGTCCTCATTTGATTCCCATTCTATAGCAATTTGATTGCTTGTTCCACCAAATGGTGGTTGTGCAGCCTCCTTGTATGGAAAGACACCTTCAACAAATTTCACATCTCTTGAAGTGTAAATTTGCTTGGTCTCTAGATCAAAAACCCGATAGCTCTTTTGTGAGTAAGGATATCCAACGAAAATACATTTACGTCCTCTTATCCCAAATTTATCTCCTCCCTTCCGATTATCCTTAGCATAAGCTAAACAACCAAAGACCCGAAGATGTTGATAAGGTGGCTCTTTGTTAAACAAAACTTCATAGGGGGTTTTATTTTTGAGAACTTTAGATGGCAATCGGTTTATAATATACTCCCTCCGTCCCACAACTGTTTGCACACTTACCTTATTTGTCCGTCCCACAATTGTTTGCACACCCATAAAAGGAAACTTCTTCATAAACCCCACCCTCACAATATTCACATATTTACACAAAATGCCATTACTTTTACTCTCTTTCCAATCACCTTTTTACTTTATTCATATAACTTTACAAAATTACCCCTCAACACTCCACTCATTACACTTTTTTCTTAAAAAGTGTGCCCACTTTGTGGTGCAAACACTTCTGGGACGGAGGGAGTAAGTGGCAGTCAACACACACTCCCCCCAGAATTCTATAGGCAATCCTGCTTCGAAGCGCAAAGCTCTTGCAACTTCTAAGATATGTCAATGCTTTCTTTCGACTACTCCATTTTGTTGGGGTGTGTCAGTACATGAAGTTTCAATCATAATCCCATTATCACTATAGTAATCCAACATATATTTTGATTGAAATTCTATCCCATTATCAGTACGGATTTTTTTAACACCTTTTCCATATTGATTACGAACCATATTGCAAAAAGATGTCAAATAATGACCCACTTCAGATTTATGCTTCATGAGAAAAACCCAGACTCCTCTACTAAAATCATCAACCACTGACAAAAAATAGTGTGCACCCGAAAAAGAAGCAGTACGATAACTACCCCAAATATCACAGTGAATAAGCTCAAAACTTGAATTAGTTTGTATGCTACTACGAGGAAAAGGCAATCTAGTAAATTTTGCCTTCAAACAAGAATCACAGTGTTCAACATTATTATTGTGAAAACTACCAAAAGCATGTAATTTTAAACTTGAAGCGTGCCCCAATCTCTTATGCCAAATCTTTGAATCAACGGTTACTGACATGGCCATACCTTCTCTAGTCACCGACTCCAAGTAGTAAAGACCATCACAATGTCTACCCACTCCAATCAGGTTCCTCGAAGGTAAGTCCTGTAATATACAAAAATCGGGAAAGAATGTGAGTACACAATTCGAATCTTTCGTTAATCTGCTAACTGAAAGTAAATTGCATTTGAATTCAGGAATATTTAGGACACGGTTCAATCTCAACCCATTTGGCAGGTTCACATCACCAATACTCTTGACCGGGATAGTTGCACCATTTGCTATTTTCACCGGTGTCTCATTCTTCGTCCCTGTTTCATTCTCAAGAAACTTTCTATCACATGTAATATGTTCAGTTGCCCCGGAATCAATTATCCAGGGCCTCAAGTCATCAACTTTACCTGCCATATTTATTGTAGATGGAGCTTCTTCACGAGCAGCATCCGATTCACCCACAGCTTTACTGAAATAATTCACAAGACTTGAATATTGATCGGCTGTTAATCCCGGAATGGGACTATTTCCTGCTGCAACATGAGCAGATTTCCTAGAATTTTTGCCTTTGTTCCATGAGTCATATTTCTTGTTGCTTTCACGTCCGCCTTTCTCACGATTTTTCGGGTACCCAATAACTTCATAACATTCATCCACTGTGTGATATAACCTTCCACTGTGAGTGCATTTCTTGGGTTCATGTCCATTCTCCCTTCGATCTCCTCCGCCTTTGTCTTGACGTCGTGCCCCCTGCATTTGAAAAGCAGCAGCCTCGACGGTTGGCTTTCTAGTGGCTGATATTTGCCTTTGTTTCTCGTCTTCAGAAACAATGTGGAATGCTGTTCCAATAGACATTGTGGGTTTTGTGCTCAGAATTTGGGTTTTAACTGCTCCATAATTCTCGCCTAGGCCCATAAGAAACTCATACAGGCGCTCATTTTCTCTCATCGCCATTAACTGCTTGGGAACATCACAAGTGCAGCCATTACACTTGCATTTAGGGACTGAACAGATGGACTCAAATTCATCCCATAAACCCTTAAGTTTGGTATAATAGACAGAGACCGACAAGTTATCTTGTCGAGTGAGCGTGATAGCTCGCTTTAATTCAAATGCCCTAGGAGCGCTTTCACTACCGAATCGTTCCTGGAGATCCTCCCACACTTCGAGTGCTGTTTTGGCATGCTTTACGCTGCTGCATATTTCTTTGTCCATTGCGCTGTGCAACCACCCTCTCACCATAGCGTTGCACCATTTCCATAATGATGATTTAGATAAACCTTCAGCCGGTACCAGAAGAGACCCATCAACAAAACAAAATTTATTCTTTGCATAGAGTGCATTACTCATTTCATCAGCCCAATCAACGTAATTTCCGTCATTGAGAGGATCACTCGTGAAAACAAGGTTTGAATTATCAGATCCGGAGATGTAATATGGAGACATCACATCTACCTTGGTTGAACTAGTGGTTTTTGAATCGGACGTTTCTTCGCCCTTCTTCGACATGATTTAATATGGTGGGGAACTGTTGATGAAAAGAAAACTAAGCGGAAGCCAATTTATCTTTAACCTGCTCTGGTGCCATGAAGAATTTAGGAATACACGCAGAGGAGAAGGTTGGAAAATATTTTGTATTGATTAACTGTGGTAGAATAGGTCTTATATATACAAAAGTTACAGATCAAATGCATAATCCTAGCAATAATCTGAGCGTAAATTAGGCTATCTAGAAAAGGGAAATAATCAATTACAATAATCAAGCATTAAAATTATGGAAGGTGTATCAAGATTAGCCGTAAGATAATATATAATCAAATCTTTCATGACTTGATATTCAACTTGCGCATTATGGTAACATGGATCCATGAGATGAGATTCTTGCACAGTACGTTGACCATTTCAACAATTAAATGTGAAGAATGCATTTCTAGCTATATTGCTTCAATCTTTGCTCATAATTAATTTTCTCTTATAGTAATGTTTTGAAAATTTGTAGTTATTCGCTTTAGATGTCTGTTTAATTTTGGAAAATAAATTATACTACAACTAAAAAATAAATTTTAAGATCTTGGGGTATGCATAATTGTATCAACATTTCTTCTGGATTTTTAAACATATTATAATATATCTTGTGTATGAATTATGATTCCATATATACTTAATTGTTTATATATTCTTAGCCCCCTCAAACGTCAAATTAGTCTAACTCCGCCTGAACCGCCCATGTGTGCCAGGCAATTTAAAAACTACTCGTAAAGAAAGGGCCATGACTGGCCTCATTGTTGTCGACGGTGATTGTGGTGGTGTAGGTGGTGGCTCCGGCTATGGCGATGAGAGCCACCAGGAGTGCTGCTGCCAGGGCTACCTTGATTGCCATTCTTGTCTAGTGTAGTGAGAGATAGGAGGAGATTGTTATTGTTGTGTTTGTGATTGTGGTGGGTGCTTGAATTTATAGAGGGTTTAGGGGGTGTGCATGCTTATTACGTGTTGCTTATTGGGGATGTATTTTTGCTGGTGCGTTTTCGAGCCTCCACATCATTCTGCATGCAAATGTTGCCAAAAACATGTGAAGACTTCAGACTTGTGTTGGAGGTGTCATCACGGTGGAACTTAAACTTTATTTCATTTTTTAACTCACTTCTCTATTCGTTCTACTACTTGGTATATATGTATTGAAATTAACTCCTACATATATATACAAGCTCGGTTTATTTCTAAATTCTAATAGACCAAATTAAACTTTCCAATTCCCAATATAGCCGGACTCCAGTGAAAGGATGGCACGTATAAATCGAGAAATTGTCTTAACTTTCATTAATAGTGAGCTAAGGGTAGGTCTCCTGTAGACTCAATTCCTTATAAGTAATTGAGTCCATTTTAGAAAACGGATAGGGTCAACAATAAATAAATATTACGCGGAATATGTTTATGTAACTTGTTGGAGCTAAAATGGTTAAGCACAAACCATTTTATCTTCAGGTTGAGTGTTCAACTCTCACGTCCAGCTTTAGTAATGTTATGTTACACCTTTTAGTCGAATTTAGGTCCAGCTTTAGTAATGTTATGTTACACCTTTTAGTCGAATTTTGTTGCACTGTTCAGTTATAAATGACAAGAAATAAAACTTCATAAAAAATATTGTCTAAAAAAAAGTAGGCCATCTCTCTCCTCATTGAAGAATAATCATTCTAATCAGGTCCATCTCTCTCGATCTCTCTCTTTCGTCGTTCGTCTGTGTTACCGTTAGAACACAATTTTTATGTGGATTGGAGTTTGGAGAGAGTGCGTCTTCAGAATTGATGGGTTGAGAATTCGTATGACTTGAATCTAGGGTTTAGGGTTCTAATGACATGTATTTATATGATTTGAATTTATGAATGTTGGTTGGAGTGGGCGGGTCGGGTCAGGCTAAGGAGGTGGGTATGGACTCAATTCCTTATAAAGAATCAATTCCATACAAGACCAAACCGTGAGCTAATTAATTTTTTTTTTTTTGGTTAATTGTAAAAAAATTTACCCCCTTTAGATTAATATTGTTTATCAATTACATTTTTTTTGATTTGCAATTTGAGATAACACATTTTTAAGTGTTGCAATTTGATGCATCTACCTATTTACTTTCTCCCACATGCAAAAGATAACTGGAAATGCAAGTTAACCGACTGGGTTAGATTCTGGACCGAAATTATGCTTCTATGTATTTAGGCCGGGTCATGTCACCCGATCAGCTTCTCTATCCTCGTTTCTTTCATATCTCGAGCTCCCTACCTCCAATTGACTCTATTTTTTTTTTTCATTTTACTCGTTTTTTTGAGACACTTCTAATGATGCAATTCTCTTATTGGCTTCATGATAGACAGAGTGAGCGCTAGAACAACAATAATAGAGAAAAGACATTGATAAGGAAATTAATTATACGAGATTATTAACCACCAAGTACAAAATCTACCCCTTAAGTGGGTGGGGATACATCCGCCTTTTTTAAAAAAAAATTTCCACTTGGTAATACAATTTTTCAGATGAATGGTCCATTATACCCCTTATTTGTTAATAGGTTTTTTAGTTTCGTTTCTTCCGCCCCCCTTTCATATCCCCTGCAATTCTGTCGAATCGAGGTGTCCATTCTTGGCCCTTCTTCCCAACTTTCGCCCCTTTTCATTTGTTTCTCCCTCTTCTCTCTCTCATTAATTTCCTCTCTCCTCTCCCCTCCCAGAAATTGGAGTGATCGTTCAACACCCCTCTCCATTTTTGGCGGCCCTCCAACGACGACGGCGACACGAGTGGTGGGTTCACGGTCTCCATCTTCCTCGGCCCGCTCCCGACTTCGTCTTCTAACAGCGGCGACCATAGCGATGTGGCTTCGTCTACTAAGATTTGTTCGAAACCCTCCTCCACGCCGTTGCAGAGCCTGAATGCTCCGTCAAGGGGCTCGTCTTCTACGACCGCGTGGTGGCGGCGTAGATCTAGGGTTTTGTTGCTCCGATTATCTCGTCTTCTCCGAAATCTGCCAAAACATACGAATTTTCTTCGTGAATTAATTTTATGTGAGTTGGTTTGTTTTTAATGAGGATTTCTAGCTTGTTTATACTTTCAATTCCTAAAGCCTGTGCCATTATCATGATAATTAACTAGCTAGGGTTTATGTGTTAGTACTGGATCTTGGTTTTCAATTGTAGATGTATATATGGTGTATGTAAGTTGAAAAGTTTGTCTAATTGTATCAGTTTGAAATGACGTCCGAACAAGCAAAACCTGCTACAGAGGAAGAAAAGGCCGATCTGTTCGAAGATGATGACGAGTTTGAAGAATTTGAAATTGATCAAGGTTGGCGATTTCTTCCTTATAATTTAAACTCTGCGTTTGTTGGATTTTCATTTATACGTGTTTTTTCTCTCCTTTTCTTTGCGAACAAGAAAGGGATTTTATGTTATTTGTGCGTTTTGCCCTGTACTGATTTTTGTTTGAGTTTTTTAGTTGTAGTGATGTTATTGAGCTACTAATTCTTACGAATTTGAAAGTGTAGTTAACATTTTTTTTTTGTTCTGTTTTGCTCTGTAAAATTGTGGCCTTTTGCTTTTCTGATTTCTAGATCTGTTTGTTTGTTGGTGCCAAAGGATACAACTTTTTATATTTTTCATCAATAATATTTTGCATTGAATAGTAGCTATAGGACTTCTAAATTTGATATTAGAGTGTACTATTATCCTCGGCACGAAAGGATTGCTCGTGACTATGGTTCCAGGTTTGACATTGACAAACATTCTGTGCAAAAAATGTGTTTAGAACATCTGAGGTTATGTTTAACTAAATATGGTGTAGCAGCTTAAAGAGGAGACTGGTTATACTTGCAGAATAAAATTAAATAAGAATGTGTTAGCACTTGCTAAGACTTGTTGATTCTCAGTAATGATGTTGCAATGAGGAATGAGTTGACATTCATCACATTTGAACCCAGTTTAAGAGTTTTCGAAGTTTTAGTGTTTACTATTGATGTCTTTCACATTTGTGGCTGATGTATAATCCTTAGCTGGACCCAATGTATTCAACTTCAAGATGTATTGATATGAGGGCTGCTCATGTTCTATTCTTGTGATATCTGTCATTACTTTATGCATGCGTAAGAAAACTCTGATAAATGTTAAAACTTTCAAACATGGCTGAAAAGATAAAGGACACATGCTTATTATTATTAGACCTTTTGATTTGATACTTATGTTTTGGTCAATTGTGCATCTTTCTTTGAGAGTCCGGAGAGGAGTCGTGGCAATTTTCTTCCATTATTCATCTAAAAACTGCTTAGTGTTTTGTTTATTGACCAGGCTTCCCAAGAACAATCCTGGAAGCATGAAGCATACTTGCTATTTCCTGCCCATCTGGATGAAATTAATTTAAGTATTTATCCACATCTTGATGCTACCAACAGTGTTTAATTTTTTCTCAATTAGTTGAATGTTGTTCTTTCGTTTTACATAAATGGACGGAGAATACTTTGTTGGGAAGTTGAATATGTAATAATTAATATAGTATTTTTCTGGTTGTTGTGAATCAATAAACATAATCTCGGTGTTTAATAATATATCTGAAATTCAATATATATATATATATATATAGAGAGAGAGAGAGAGAGATGTTCAATATAATACACATTTTATTTCATTTTTTATAGGTATATCTAGTCTTGTATGTGAACATTTTTTTTTATGACTGAGTATGTGAACATTTTAATTAAATGTAATTATTTATGTTCAATAATCGTGTCACCGTATTCAATATTTAAGTATATTCAATATATATATCGATATTCAGTGTTCAATATTTAATTATATTTAATATATATTGATATTCAGTGTTCAATATTCAATATATATATATGTCGATATTCAATATTTAATTATGTAAAAAATATAAATTAAAATATTTGATATAATTTGACATAGTGATTATGTATGAGTTATTCATATTATTTTCTAAATCAAATAAATATTTTTATATAAAAAATTTGAATAAAGAAAATTGAACTAAATATTTTTTACTTAAAATTTCGAGAAAAAAGATCAGTCAGAATTAAAAATAATTTGCATAAAAACTTTTGAGTTAATAAAATATGATTTGACAAGTTAAAGTCAAAAGACTTTTGAGTAAGGAGAGATAAAACTATATTATTCTAATTAGTTAATATATAATTAAAAATATTTTTTATATTAAAAAATAAAAATTTTGAATTTAAAATCAGAATAAAAAAAATTATTAAAAAAAATTGACGTAATTTTTTTTTAAAAAAGTTCATAACAAAAAAAAATCTGAATAAATATTTAAAACTAAAAAAATCAAGTAAATTCTGAGATGGTATCATGCAGGTTGATTTGACATATGCTTTACTTCTGAAATGGTTTTGGTCATTCCAACAAACATTAGGCACATTAGGCGGAAGGAAATTTAAGGGCAAAATAGTCATTGCCTCCTCAAGAATTGTATCTCCTCACAATTTATTAATCAATTGTATTTGCACACACTTAGAGTCTCCCAAATGTACTGGAACAAACTTTGCCCTTAATTATACCGTCTAATCTCGGGAGATGAAATCTCATATTTATTAATATTCAAAAGTACTTCATGCATAACAATACTCAATGCAGTGGGTTAAAATAGAGTTTTTGAAAGTAACAAAAGATCCCAATAATTGTGCAATACTCCCCAATTCATGCGAGACAGGAAGGAATGAATACTAATAAGGAAATAAGTTTGTAAAGGAAATAAGTTGTAGAAAGAAATAAATGCTTCAAAAAAAGTCAGAGACTTATTTCCACAGCTGGATGATGCCAAGGCCGATTGGCCTTGGACGTTTAGACGAAGACAACGTTGAGGCGGCATTGCTGGGTCCTCAAGTTGCACATCTGTGGAAGCTGGTGAGCCCTCTGGTACACCTGCCCCATCTGCCTCTGACCCCCCATCTGCTGCACCTGCCTAGCGGCGTGCCTGATAGCTTCGCACTCGCATCCTCGGTTCTCCATCTCCTTGAGGCTTTCGCAGCATTCTTCTTGTACCCGCCTTGGGCTTACGCTCCTCATTTCAATTTCCTCGTCATTCCCCTGTTGGAGAAAGCGTTGGCATGCCCGGAATTGGCGCCTCTGCACCTGCTCCCTGCACTGCTGCTGCCCATGACTGGCCTCATTGTCGTCGACGGTGATTGTGGTGGTGTAGCTGGTGGTGGCTCCGGCTATGGCGAGGAGAGCCACCAGGAGTGCTGCTGCCAGTGCTACCTTGATTGCCATTATTTCTAATGTGGTGTAGTGAGATGTGAGAGATAGCAGATTGTGATTGTGGTGGAAGCTTAGGTAGGGGTGTTTGTATTTATAGAGGGTTTAAGGGGTGTGCATGTCTATTAAGTGTTGCTTCATGGGGATGTATTTTTGCTGCTGCGTTTTCGAGCCTCCACATCAATCTGCATGCATATGTTGCCAAAAACATGTGAAGACTTCAGACTTGTGTTGGAGGTGTCATCACGGTGGAACTTAAACTTTATTTCATTTTTTAACTCACTTCTCTATTCGTTCTACTTATTTGTATATATGTATTGAAATTAACTCCTAACATATACAAGTGAGGTCTCTTTCTTCTTCTTAAAGTGCTTTCTCAATGATGGTGGAACATAAACTTTATTTCATTTTTTAACTCACTTCTCAATAATAGTGAGCTGCTAATTAATTTTTTATTTTATTTGGGTTAATTGCAAAAAAATTTACCCCCTTTAGATTAATATTGTTTATCAATTACAACATTTTTTTGATTTGCAATTTGAGATACCACATTTTTAAGTGTTGCAATTTGATGCATCTACCTATTTACTTTCTCCCACATGCAAAAGATAACTGAAAATGCAAGTTAACCGACTGGGTTAGATTCTGGACCGAAATTATGCTTCTATGTATTTAGGCCGGGTTATGTCACCCGACCAGCTTCTCTATCCTCGTTTCTTTCATATCTCAAGATCCCTACCTTCAATTGACTCTATTTTTTTTTTTTTCATTTTACTCGTTTTTTTGAGACACTTCTAATGATGCAATTCTCTTATGGGAAAGTCTTATATGCACCATACACACCAAAGTGATGTGGTGCACTCACTTTTTTAACATTTTTTTTTTCTGCTTTTTTTTTAACTGTTTTGACCTTTTAGTGATAAAATTTTGGTCTTGTAATAACATTGTTTTAGTCATGTAGTAGCCGAATAAGTCAGAATTATTTTAGTGATTTTGCTAAACAAAAAAATAGTGTCCAAAATATTTTTGGATTTGCAGTAATACACTTTCGGTCTTGTAGGGACAAAATTTATGTCATGTATTAACATAGTTTTGATCATGTAGTAAGATAATATTTTAGAGCAAAAATAAATATTATAATTAAAGTTGACTCGCTTTGACCTGCGTTGACCCGCATTTGACCCACTGATTTTGACTTAATTGGTCACTTAATTGGACAATATTGCATTTATATAATATTGACATTTGGCTGGAGTCTCCAATTTAATTAAAGGATCAAAATTTCCGTTAAGATTGAAATTGTTCAAAAAAAGTAACAAAATTGTATACCCTACTAAGAAACAACTAATTGACATCTGGAAAGCTACCAATAGGCTAGGTAGTTCGACACGTGTCTCCATGGCAATTAACGAGGAAAAGGTGTGCAAGGTTAATGGACACGTGTCTCAATCAAGGACGGAGGGACGTTGGGCCCAGGGGGGTCACTGGGCCCCCCACCCATTGTAAATTTTTTTTAAGTATACATATTGCATTATATACTAGCTAATTAACATTTGTTTAGTGGTGTAGCCTGCAATAAAATTCTCCGTGTTGCCTGAGTTCAATTCCTCCCATACATTTCTTTTTATTATATATATATATATATTAAACTGATTAGTTATATAAATTACAATGCATAGAAAAAATAATAATTATTAATTTATTTTTTAGTTTTTTTATGTTAGTAATATTTTAATAATTTTGATCGTGTCTCTTGTAAATTGAAATAATCAAATGTTCATCTGAAACATAGAATGAGATTATTGACAATTTTACAATAAAATGATTTGATAAGTATAATATTATTATGGAGTAACACTTGTGTGAACATGCAACTTTTGTCGATTACGTTTTTAATATAGTAATATTAATCGGGCCCCCCAAACTAAATTTTCTGGCTCCGTCACTGGTCTCAATAGCAGATACGTGGCAAGAATATGGCATGCAAGGTTCCGTAGGTGATTTGTGGGAAGCGGCAGTGTCTCTCTTCTATATATAAGCAACCTTCCACAATCACAACTACACCGCTCAATACTGCATGTACTTCTTAATTATCCCTATCTAGATCCTTTTTCTTCTTACCCACCGCAACTATGTTTTCTTTCGGCCTTTTCTTTCTTGTTCTCCTTTTCCCCAAAAAGTAATTTTATTTTTTGATATATTAGCTTTAAATTTAGTTGATTTGCATATTTGAAACATCGATTTTAATATATTCTTATATGTTTATAATGCAGAGGGCGACGCATGTAAGAACCATCAATCACCCTTGAGGATAAGGTTGGGCATCACTTCGAATCACCAGACGTTTTACTAGAACGAAGGATGTCAGAAGGATATCGCCATAATTACTATATTTATTTAATGGAATCCATCACTCACCTTATCCACGGGGGATCTTCTGTTGTTACTTGAGTCCATGTGTTTGTTTGTTGTATTCTAATGTTGTAATGGTAATAAGAATAAGGACTCATGTTTGTTTTATGTGTGTTTGTTTTGTTCTAATGTTGTAATGGGAATTATAAGAATAAGGACTCATGATTGTTTTAAGCTAGTGTGTTTGATGTGTTCTTATAATTTTGAGTTTTTTCTCATAGTTTCACTTCAAAAAACACGTTTTAGTGGTCACAAATGTTGACAACAAAGTTCTTTAACCATTGCAATTTACGCGTCTCATTTCTATCGTAAATTAATTACAAAAGCCATTTTCGTCGCAAATTGGTGATTGCCCATGGCCCAGTGGGTGAAAATGTCACTCTCTCCGTTCCACAAAGATAACCACATTTTTCTAATTTTTAATTTAATTAAATTAAATTACCACTTGTAGGTCACTAGTTTAATATTGAGTAAGCTAGGAAAACGTATAGAGGGGGTGAATAGACTTTTCAAAATCTTTCAATATATCAGAATACACAATGCGGAATAATCAGATTAACAATGAGCCCTATCAAATTTATACTCAACTAATATTCGCGAACTTCTGTATGAACACAATTTATACAATAAGCAGTTAGTCAATTATACACAAATAAAACAGTAAAGTAAATCAAACACAAGATTTATAGTGGTTCGACAACTTGTCTATATCCACTCTCACAACTCCAGTCGTGAAATTCTTATTAACTCTTCCAATCGAGTAGTGTGTTCTTATGGCTTAGAGTCCCAAGAAATAAGACTTTGATCTTCTCGAAAACACTATCAAGTGTCTCTTCGATCTATCTAGCTATTTTACAAGTAACTAGCAACTTGAAACAAAAACAATAAAACTTCTCTTAGTCTAGTAGTAGCCTTCTTTAATTTCTTCACTTGTCTACTCGCTTGAACTTACTGAACTTGAACTCTGTGAGTTTCTCCACTTTTAATGCTTCGTATATCTCTTCGTAATCTCTTAGAATAAGTAGTTATAATCGTCAAATGTCTTGGGGTATTTATAAACTTCCAACATCAAGAACATTCTGTTATGTAACCACCTTTTCTTGATAACTGACTTCTAACAACTTCTTCTAATCCATCCACGTGTTTCTTCAGTTAATTAGTTATTCCATAACTAACTCTTCAATCTTTATCTTTACACGCGTTTCTGACTTAAACAATTCTTCTTCTTTTGCTTGCGCACCTGTCTTGTCTGGTTTCAACACTTAGACAAATTCTCAGTCTTCTTCTTCACTTGACTTGTCTTGCGCATCCAGTCTTCAATAGTAGACTTCGACATAGAACACTAAACTAGTCCTATCACCTAATCTTAACAAGACTATTACATTACATTAAGCTTTATAAATCAGCTTAGTCAACTTAAGATCTATACAAAGAATATGTGCGAATACATGAATTATGAGCTTCTATACATCATTCAAATAGCTCAGTATAAAACCTAACATATACACAGTACTTATAAAAACGTACTTATCTTTTTATTATACTTAAACTTTTCTTTTGAACTTTTCTTTTTGTACTCTACTGATCTTCTCAAGATGACTTCCATAACTAGATCAGTCAATACTTAGAAATGATTCAAGTCTACTTTTGGCTTATCAAAACTCATCTCATCATCAACTAGGACTTGTATTAGGATTCATATCCCAACAATTTCCCCCTTTTTGATGAAGCCAAAACTACTTGAATTATTTCACGATAGTAGACTGGTTAAGTAGTTATCTTATATAATCATCAAAATGTGTTATCTTTTCATTCATTAAAAAAAGATCAGTAGATTACACATACTTAATCAAAATAAAAAAGAATTAAGTAAAATACTTATAAATTACTCACTGATGTTTCCGCCATCTAGATTAGGAACGCAGAATGCATCGAGAATCCTTCTATGAATATCTGAAATGTGATCTTCATTCTCAATCTTCTCCTTCTCGAGCATCTCTTCTTCAAACTTCTTGATCTTGTTGAAGTCTATCCTTTTTCAAGAGCCTAACATCGGAGTTTTCCATTTAGGATAAATAGGAACAAGAATGTTGTATCCTACAGCAGTTGCAATACCCATGATCAAGTTCCATAAGTTCTGATCTTGAGCTTCCATGAACTTGTCAAATACAGCGTACAACTCTTCCTTGCTGTCTGAGTCTCCAAATTTCCTTATAATCCAGTAATCTAGCTCCCACTTCATCTTGACACTCAACCAAGCATCTCCATGCTCGTTGTCTATGAAGTTGTCTATCAGGGAATCTTCAATCACATCTGGACCAGCCTTCATCTTCTGCAATCTGTTGATGTGTTTGCCTAATATCTTCTTACTAGCATAACGATCATCTTCAACTTTTTGCATCTTCATGATTTCAGACTCATCTAGATCAGCAATGATCTGACCTATAGACTCTTTCACTTCAGGTTCTGACATAACCAACTTTCTTTTAACAACTCGTCTCGTCTGAACCTCTTCTGTAGAAATAGACTTGTCTTTTACTTGTCTGATCGACTCTTCTGCCTCTGCTTGCTCTAAATCAGTTTTCTTCACTAGCCTTCCTCTTCTCTTAGGTCTAGTAGCTTCTATCGCAGTTGCAGCAACAATCTCAGGTTCATCAGACTTTACCAATCTCGTCTCTTCCCCATTTTTTGCTTCATCACTAGCCTTAAGAGTGAATAGAGAGGTAAAACGAGTCATCTCTTCTATAACAGCTTCCTTCATCAGCTCAGCAGCTCTATCAATCTGCTTTTGATGCGTCTTTTCTTAACTTAACTTCTCAAGACGATCAGCTGTGAGTTCCAACTTTCTAGAACTCGAAATTAACTCATCCTTGAAGTGAGTAGCAGTCTGTCTTAGCAATCTGTTCTCTTCAGTCATGTCTCTAAGAAGAGCTCTAGCTTGCACCAACTGATCTTGTGCTTCTCTTCTTTGAGCTTCTGCTATCTCAATCTTCACCCTGTATAATCTTTCCATCTTTTTCGATTCTTCAGCCAACGTTCTCGCAAAATCTACAGAACACTTTTCCGAATAGTTGATCTATCTTTGCAGGAAGTGTTCTAGTTGAGTATACATCTCTTGTCTGAAAGTCGAATCCGTCTGATTTACTTCACCAACAATTAATTCTTTCGAACTATCCACAAGAGACTTATTTTGCTCTTCAAGAACTTGCTTCATATCGGACTTCAAAAATTCATCAATAGACGACTGGACCACTTGCTTCAAGTCCATCTTCAACTCGTCTAAGTATCCTTCTGGAAATATTTGAGTTATTTGAACATTAGCAACATCAGGAATAACATCCTCAACTTCAGCCATGATCTCATCTTCAATCAACATTTGAGCTTCTACCAACTTGTCTTCCACTTCAGTAGACAAGACCAAGTCTTCTATTGCATCCTCTTCATCTAGAACGACACTTTCAGCAATGGCTTTCGAATTGATAGGAGGACAGTATGGAATAATGGCTAACTTCGATTCCTTGAATCGTCTTTCAGCTTCATCTGAGTCCTTCTTCACCATATCACCCAGCTTCTTCACATAACTACATAACTCAGCTGGAAAATATTTTTCGGCATATCTGTTGATTTGACCAACATCCGTTCTTGGACTGTTAGCATGTTCCACCTGAAACTTGAACACGATACCTCTGAGTTGATCTGAGACATTCTCCAAATTAATACTGGGATCAGTAGACTTCACTTCCTCTACTGGTTCAACATCTATCATCAACTCGTCTTCTACAAGAAGATCAGTCTCCTTGACTTGAACACCAACATCCAACCTTGCTTCTGAAGGCAACACTTCATCTGGAATGTTTAACATCCTCTTGACTAGAGAGGTCAATGCGTGAGAAGATAGTAATTCAGAATGGTCTTTAACACCACTGTTGTCTTGCTGTTCCATCTCCCAATCTTGAAAATTCGCAATACCGCCCATTCCTAGAATCACCTCGAACATGTCCTTGGTTGGACCCTTCTTCAATGCAACCCATGTGCATATCCTTATCAATTTCTCATAAACCTCTGAAGACGTATCAATCTCTACTGAAGGAAGCATCTACTTCAGGTTCTTAGTCATTTGTGCACGCAACCTCTTCTCGCGTAAACACATTGGGTAGTCGACTAGGGCTTCAAATCTATTTTTGGGAGGGGTCTGAGTAAGTGGGGTCCTTAACTCAGTTGTTGAAGTGTCAACAAGACGAGTTCCCGAAACAGATGGGTGTGAGGGTTCAACATATTCTGTTGAGGGAGTAGGAATAATTTGGGTTGTGGTTTCTGGGGGCTGTGATGTGGCTTGGTTTGACAACTGTCGAAGTATCAGTTGTAGCAAATATGGTAGTGTGTTGGGTAACGTTGGTTCTTAGTGGTTGAACTGCCAACGGAGAGGTTTTGGATACAGGTCTGTCACGAGATCGGAGTGATCTTGCCTTGGTTTTCATAGGAAGATTCAGCGGAATGGAAATAGTACGAGAAGAAGTACTAACCATTTTAGTCGACTTGTCTGGCGAGGGACTCGACTCGACTCACACCAGTCGATAGGTTTCCGCATCCTCTGCTTCCTTCTCCAAATCCTTATCCGATTGAGTTTCCTTAGAATCCTCAACGGGTTCAATCATCGCTTCATCAGAAACGTACTCCACTAGTGCACCACTAGTTCCAACATCAGCCTCAGCCTCTGACGCAGACTCGTCTTCTTCAGCACTAGACGAGTGAGCTGGTTCAATCATCGCATCACGTGGATTGATTCGAACTTGTCCACGCTCTAATGCCCTTTGCTCTGCCTGTCTGTCCAAAGCATCATTTTTTAGATAATGCTTCAAGACATGGAACGGCTTGCCTTTACTCCATTTCGTCTTGTTCGGCAGCAAGACGGGTAGAAGTATACTTAGCTTATTTCCAAAGCTAACGGCAGCAGACACAATCCATTCAGCAGCATTAGTGTCCACTCGAACATTCTTCTCGAAATACATCAATCTATCCAAGAAGAGTCTGTACCAATTTCCGTCTGTGATGCCGTCATAGATAACGGCCATCACTCTTGTCTTTTAGAGTGTAACAGAATCAAAACTTCCAGTAACTCCGAGCAGCATTTTGCTAGCAATATCAAGTAGAGTCCTGTACTTGTCTAGCAAGTCCTTCTTCTTGATTGATGGGATCTTTCCATCACGATTCAGTTTCAATTTCCTTCCCCAAAATATACTCAAATACCTCAACTCTTGCCCTGGCCTTGGTCATAAGTCTCCACATTAATCGTACACGAAGGTAATTTTAATGTTTTGAACATCACTTCACGAGTGATTTCCACTCGACTTCCACCAACAAAAGCTTTGATGGAGTCTCCTTGTCTGTTAGCAGTTGCATAGAACTCTAACACTTCTTCCTCGAACACAATCTCTGGAAATGCTTCCAAATATGGTCTCAAACCACACCTGAAACATTTAATGAGAATCTCCTTGTTGTCGTCTGAGTGCAGTTAAGAGATTTGCAAGAAATTATGAAGTCTTGAGAGTAGGAGAGTAAGTAAACGAGAAGAGTGTTTTGAGGAGAGTGGAGTGGTTTTGTTACAACTTGAATTTTGAATAGACGGCCAAGATTAAGAGGTTTGATTCAACGGTTAAGACCTTTGAATTCAGTTGCATAATTGAGAATATTACGTGATTTGGTATTGTAAATTTTGGAATCCGCCCTTTCTATTGGTTAAGACAGAGGAGTGTACTCATCTGACCTAGCGTAGTAGAGTTTAGGCGCGAACTGGGTGTATACACCTCATTAAATGGAGTGTAGAAATCCAATTCTAGGTTTTCCAAATTTCACATTAACAAATTACAAAAGTATCCTTAATTCGCACTGTTAAACACTTAGAGTATATTAAATCACGAGAGAGCTTATCTTGTCTGTTCGAGTTCATCAGAACAGATCAGTAGACTTGTGCGCACTAGACGAGTTCCCCCTTCGACTGTGCTTGTCTGTCTGAATGTCGAACAGCTTCATGTACCTGTCTCATCTTGTGCGACGCATGAGAGTAGATACGAGTAGTAGAGTAAAATAATTAAGATGAATATCAATCTAATGCAATGGTCAAGGTTACGAACAAGATGACTTTTAACAAACTTAAGAGTCAACATAAGGATATTTAAGAAATCATAGATTCCCCCTTAACTGTTTATTCCCTTAGTATTACCCTCAGCTTTACCAGCTTCCTCATCGGGTTGTTTGGTCATCTTGTCTGACCTTGTATACCTGTCTGTTGAGCGAGTAGACGAGTGCTATGTTTCAGTGGTCTTGTCTCCTTATCTCTTTGTGATGTACCTGTCTGGTTAGTACATAGCTATAGGCAAGTAGGGTCTAGATCAATTAGTCCTAGACTAATGCATAATTCACGAAAGCGAGCCTCAGGTAATGGTTTTGTGAAAATGTCAGCTCTTTGAAAATCAGTATGAATCTTTTCCATGCGAATATCTTTCTTTTCTACATGATCGCGTATAAAATGATGTTTCACATCAACATGTTTACAACGTCTGTGCAAAACAGGATTTTGTGTAATGGCAATGGCACTGTTACTATCACAGAAAATAGGAACATTTGATTCATATATGTTGTAATCTCTAAGCTGTTGAATGAGCCAAAGTAATTGACTACAGCAGCTACCAGCAGCCATGTACTCGGCTTCAGTAGTAGAGGTAGCCACACTAGTCTGCTTTTTCGAAAACCATGAAATGAGTTTTGTGCCTAAAAATTGACAAGAACCGGAAGTAGATTTCCTATCTATTCTACAGCCACCAAAATCAGAATCAGAGTAGCCACTTAAAAACAAATCATCATTTGAAGGGTACCATATACCACGATTGATGGTTCCTTTCAAATATTTCAGTATCCGTTTAGTGGTTTCCATATGACTCTCTTTTGGATTAGCTTGGAATCGAGCACATACGCCAACAAAAAATGCAATATCAGGTCTACTAGCAGTCAAGTACAGTAATGAACCAATAAGACCACGATAATATGTTTGATCAGCATATCAGGTCTGGATCCATCATGTATGTAGGTAGCATAGGTACTCCAGTAGCTTTGCATGTTTTAATACCATATACTTGTCTAGCAGGTTTCTAGTATACTTTGCTTGATTTATGAAAATCCCTTCAGGGGTCTGTTTTACTTGAAGACCAAGAAAGTAATTCATTTCACCCATCATGGACATCCCAAATTTACTTTACATGAGTGTTGAGAAACTTTCACTCAGCTTTTTGTTAGGTGAACCAAAAATGATATCATCTACGTAAATTTGGACGAGTAAAATGTCTTTCCCTTCTTGTCTTCTGAACAAGGTTCTGTCGACCTTGCCCTTAGTAAAACCATTTTCTAATAGAAAGAGAGAGAGAATATCATACCATGCTCTTGGAGTTTGCTTTAGTCCATATAAGGCTTTCTTCAATCTATCCACCTGGTTGCCTTTCACTTCGAAACCTGGGGGTTGTTCAACATACACTTCTTCCGCAAGAATACCGTTAAGAAATGCACTTTTAACATCCATTTGATATACAGTAAACTTCATGTACGCAACATATGCAAGGAACAATCGAATGACTTCTAGTCTAGCAACAGGAGCATACGTTTCATCATAGTCTATGCCTTCAGCTTGTGAATAGCCTTGGGCTACTAGTCTAGCCTTATTCCTAACAACTACATCATTCTCATATTTCTTATTTTTTAAAATCCATCGTGTGCCAACTACATTGTGATGTTCTGGCCTATCGACAAGTTCCCAGACGTCGTTTCGAACAAACTGGTTCAACTCGTCTTGCATAGCAATGATCCAATTACTATCAGTCAATGCCTCTTTAACGGTTTTAGGCTCGATAGAAGAGAGGAAAAAACACCAGCAAAACATAGTTGGACTAGGCAGTTCTTGCGACTCAAAGAGTTGTCGTCTAGTCTTCACACCAATAGTAGAGTCACCAATGATATTTTCAGTATCATGCGCAGATTTCTATATTTTTCTAGACTTAACAGGAATACTATCATCATCTACCTCAGGTATAGCATCATACATTTCAACATCATTTGTATCAGAAGATTTAATAGGAGTAGATGAGTCAACTAAAGCAGGCATGTCAACTGGTCTAGTAGACTTACCTTGAGCACATACCTTCTCCTCGTCATCAGACTCGAGTGCTTTCATAAATGGGTTGTATAGGCTTGAACAAATTCGTACACTTCTGATTCTTTCTCAGATTCGATCGATAGATCAGTCACCTTCTCACTGATCTGGTCGGCAGACGAGTCCTGTCGAGATTCATCGAAAACCACATGTGGTGTTTCTTCCACACAAAGAGTCGAGTAGTTGAATACCCTAAATGCTTTGCTAGTCGAGGAGTATCCTAAGAATATCCCCTCGTCTGCTTTAGCATCGAATGCATTCAACTTGCTTTTCCCATTGTTATGGATGATATATGGAAATATGAAATTCTGGGGTTTCTACCTTTCCAAATCTCGTATGGTGTCTTACCTAATACCTTATTGATCGCGCTTCTGTTCTGGGAGTGGCATGCAGTATTGATCGCTTCAGCCCAAAAATTTTGAGGAGTTCTGTATTCGGCCAGCATGGTTCTACAAGCTTCCTTGAGAGTTCGATTCCTTCGCTCGGCTACACCGTTCTGTTGTGGTGTCCTAGCTGCACTAGTAAGGTGCTGGATACCACGTTTAGCATAAAAATCTTTGATATAACAATTAATGAACTCAGTACCCTTGTCACTACGAATCTTGACAATAGACTGGTTCTTCTCAACCTGTAACTTCTTGAACAGATCAGGTAGAAGAGTTTGTGTATCACTCTTCATATGTAGGAAGACTACCCAAGTGAACTTAGAATAGTCGTCTACAACAACAAGTGTGTACCTTCTACCATTCAAGGTTGGAGGAGTTATTGGACCATGAAGATCCATGTGTAGTAGTTCTAAGACTCTACTTGTTGAGAGAGTAGGAATTGATTTAAAAGAACCTTTTACCTGTTTACCTTTTTGACAAGCATTGCATACATGTGATTTGTAATAAACTTCGTTGGGTAAACCTTCCACTAGGTAATCTCTTGCAATCTTATTAATCACCTTAAAGTTCATGTGGCAAAGGCGACTATGCCAAAGCCAACCGAGCTCTTTAGGGTTCTTACTAGGAAGACAAGTATCCCGCGGGCAGCTATTCCAATACACAATGTACACGCTGCCTTGTCTTATGCCGACGAGTAGTATAGTATGAGTCCTCTTGTCCATGATATCGCACTTTCGAATTTTGAACTGCTCTTTATAACCACGGTCACAGAATTGAGAAACAGATAGTAAATTATATTTCAACCCTTCTACGTAGGATACGTCCTGTATCTCTACATCTCCATTTCTGATGTAACCAAAGCCTTTCGTAACAGTAGTGGAGCTATCACCGAATATCACCTTGGGTCCTTCTTGCTCGTGGTAACTCGATAGAAAAGCCTTAGTACCTGTCATGTGGTGCGACCAACCACTATCAATGTACCAAGTTTCTCCTACTGAGCCACCCTTCTTATACAAGTCGAGTCGACCCTGCAATGAAGATATTCAATAATTTAGGTACCCTCTTTGTTTATTAGGGTCCTGGGGGGTTAGTCGAGTTCAAGGGAATCCAAATATACATCGGAGTCCTGAACAAGTTTGATCTTTTAAACTTTCTCCCATACTTGTTACAAAATAAGACCATGTTGTCCTTATCTGGCCTATCATTGGATTTTGGGTCTACTCGTTTGAGATAGCCATTCGACTTAACCTCTACTTGAGTAGGCACTGGTCTATGATAGTCAGAATAGGGCTTGTATGCATTGGGGCCATACGGTTTATAGACACGTTCAGGTCTTTCTTCACTTATGATATCATATGACAAAGGTGGAGGATATAGGACAGGTTGAGTACGATATTTTGGAGCAACCTTCCTAGGCCTAGACGAGTAGAGCTGAGATTGCCTTATAAAAGGAGGTCTAGGCTCTTGTCGTCTAGTCTGTACTTGTCTAGAACTCGTCTCCTCAGGATACCAATCCTCGTATCTGACCTGGTTGGGTCGTCCACGACAAGTGGTCCTGTTTTGACTAGTTCGAAACGAGACAGGCTTGTTGTTAACATTCTTTTTACCTCCCTTGATAATCGGAGTGTTAACTCGAGTCTGCTTATGTACATTGCCTTTGGATGTAGTTCCAATATCGTATTCCATTAGTCCTTTTCCTTTATCATTAGTCAAAGAACTTGAATTAACAGTAGTAGGGTTCTTAAGGACATGAGTAGACGAGTTGAGTAAATCAGCACCCAAACCTGTCTTGTCAGCTGGAGCCCTATACCTATCTGACAGTTGAAGGTTAATCTTTGAAGAGTTAACCAGGTCAGTAAGTTTAAGGTCTAGAGTGACAACCTCAGTCTCTAAGAACTTATTACGTTCTTCAAGCTTTTTGCATTTGCTCTTTAAAACATTGAACTCATTTCTCTCAGTAGCATGTGTCTTAAGTAGGTCTTGATATAACCTATCTGTCAATGCACACTTGTCTTTGAGTTGTCTCAACTCTTCTGTCAAGCGTTCATTTAGGACTGTTATATGAGGATCTACTTTAGACTGAGCTTCCTTAAGATCAATGATTTCTTGTTTTAAGGCGATGTTCTCGTCGCTGCCTTCAATGAACGCCTTGCTAGCAAGTAGGAGGTCTTCTTCAGTCACACTAGTAGAGTGGTGAAGACTACTCCCTACTCCGCTATGGACAGTATCACTTTCATTAGAATCCGATTCATCACATGATTGAAACGAAGTTGCAGATGATACCTCTTGATCAATTTTAGCCATGCAGCATAGACCATCATCTACTATGAAAGCTTCATCATGATCACGATCAGACGGGTAACTTGATGAGGACGATGGTAACTCGTCTGAATCCGTCTCAGAGTCATCATTAGCCATCATAGCCTTCTTACCCCGGTTGTAACTTCGTTCCCTTCTTGCTTTGCATTCTTCTCGATCATCCGTGCTCAGGTCCGGACATTCGTAAATGTAGTGACCTGGTTTCTCACAGTTATAACATAAAAGATCGTTAGTAGACTTTTTAACAGGAGAGTTATCCCTTCGCTTATCTCGTCTATCAGAACGCTTAATCTTCCTATCATCAGACTCTCTATCTCGTCTGTTTCCTTTCGAGACTTCGTCTCTCCTTTCGGATGAGTTTCGGTCTCGTCTGGTCTCAGACGAGTCCTTAGAAGCAGACCCTCTATAGTCTTTATAGAACTTATTATATATACCGTAACGCTTGTTTAACCTGTCGAACTTTCTAACCATGAGATTTACTTGATCTTTCAGACTTAGATCAGTCCTATCTAACTCGTCTTTGACAGAAGCAGACTTAGTCTTAGACTTAGACTTGCCTACTCTAGAGCACTTAGACGAACTAGACTTAAAGGCAACATTCTTCGATACAACATTCTCTCTATCACTACTGGCAATGGGATCATCTTCATCTAGATCAAACTCATGAGCCTTTAGAGTTTGAAACATCGTCTCTGCTGTCCATACGTCTATATCCTGAGTATTTTTAACAAGCATTTTCACCATTTTCCATCTAGCATCAAGACTCTTAAGAATTCTCAAATTTATTTCACGAGCAGTATAAGATTTGCCAAAAACTTCCAAGTCATTCATAATTTTTGTAAAGCGAGTATCCAACTGGTCAATTGTTTCACCAGTTTTCATTTTGAATGATTCGAATCTCTGAACAGCAGTAGAAAGCTTTCTTTTTTTGATCAGAGTAGTCCCTTCACAAATAATAGCAAGACGGTCCCACATTTCCTTGGTTGTCTTACATTTTAATACTTTCCCAAGATACTCATTAGGAAGGGTATGTAAAATGTAGTTTTTGGCCAAGCTGTCCAGGTTATTCTGCCTCATCTCTTCAGATGTTAATTCTGACCTGGGTTTGCGAACAAGAACTCCAAAAGGTTTGTCCTTGTCCAAAGCAGCAGTGTTAGGAACCATCGTCACGATCGGTCCTTCAGTGACGACTGAAATCATCAAGTCATGAGTGGAACTGAAAATTGCCTCCATTCTCAGCTTCCAATAGTCGTAATCTTGTACATGGAACTTAGGTAGTTTATTAGCACTTATTTCTAGAGACATGGTTTCAAGAAGATTAGTAATGAGCAGTTTGGAATCAAAAATACATATATATCAAGAACAGCGATAAGAACACGTATGAGCAAATACGATCAAGAACCAAGACTTCACCCAAGTCTTTAGTAGGTTATCAAGAAACAGCAGTTCGTAAACTACTGCTCTGATACCACTTGTAGGTCCCTAGTTGAGTTAGATAATATTGAGTAAGCTAGGAAAACGTCTAGAGGGGGTGAATAGACTTTTCAAAATCATTCAATATACCAGAATACACAATGCGGAATAATCAGATTAACAATGAGCCCAATCATATTTATACTCAACTAATATTCGCGAACTTCTGTATGAACACTCTACTTGTCTTGTTCTTATAAGCAATTCAATAAATTAAACAGTTAATCAATTAAACACAAATAAAACAGTAAAGTAAATCAAACATAAGATTTATAGTGGTTCGAAAACTTGTCTACATCCACTTTCACAACTCCAGTCGTGAAATTCTTATTAACTCTTCCAATCGAGTAGTGTGTTCTTGTGGCTTAGAGTCCCAAGAAATAAGACTTTGATCTTCTAAAAAACACTACTAAGTGTCTCTTCGATCTAACTAGCTATTTTACAAGTAACTAGCAACTTGAAACAAAAACAATAAAACTTCTCTTAGTCCAGTAGTTATAACCGTCAAATATCTTGGGGTATTTATAAACTTCCACAATCAAGAACATTCTGTTATGTAACCACCTTTTCTTGATAACTGACTTCTAACAACTTCTTCTTATCCATCCACGCGTTTCTTCAGTTAATTAGTTATTCCATAACTAACTCTTCAATCTTTATCTTTACACGCGTTTCTGGGTTAAACAATTCTTCTTCTTTTGCTTGCGCACCTGTCTTGTCTGGTTTCAACACTTAGACAAATTCTCAGTCTTCTTCTTCACTTGACTTGTCTTGCGCATCCAGTCTTCAATAGTAGACTTCGACATAGAACACTAAACTAGTCCTATCACCTAATCTTAACAAGACTATTACATTACATTAAGCTTTATAAATCAGCTTAGTCAACTTAAGATCTATACAATGAATATGTGCGAATACATGAATTATGAGCTTCTATACATCATTCAAATAGCTCAGTATAAAACCTAACATATACACAGTACTTATAAAAACGTACTTATAAAAACGTACTTATATTTTTATTATACTTAAACTTTTCTTTTGAACTTTTCTTTTTGTACTCGACTGATCTTCTCAAGATGACTTCCATAACTAGATCAGTCAATACTTAGAAATTATTCAAGTCTACTTTTGGCTTATTAAAACTCATCTCATCATCAACTAGGACTTGTATTAGAATTCATATCCCAACACCACTTTGAAAAATGGTAAATATATATATATTTTTTTTACATTCAAAATTCTAATTTTGTATATTGAATGTATTTCATGTACCTAATTATATTATACTATATAAAAAATTGTAATTGTGATTTTTTCACTTTGTACTTTGTAATTTTCTTCCAATTTATTCAGTAATAACATAAGATTTAGAAATTCTAATTTTATATATCTAATTTAATTTGATTAAATTATAACTTTAAAAATTTTAAGTATAACTTTTTTTATTTATAAATTGTACTCCCTTTGTCCCATTGTAAACTAACTACAACAAAATGCACTTTTTGTAACAAAAATTTTGGTTACAAAAAATCAAATTTTGGTTACAAAAACCTTTTGTAACGAAATATTTTGTTACAAAAGTTGGGCTTGTAAAGCTCGTTGCAAAAAGTTCTTGTAACGAAAAAAATTCAATTTCGTTACCAATACATTTGTAACGACACATATTTTAGTTACAAAAACCTTAGTTGTGGTAACAAAAGTTATGTTACAAATTGTTGTAAAATTTATTCAAATATCAATTTCGTTACATATAAGTTGTTACATAAAATCATATAGTATACTATGTAATACTAAAATATTGATTTGTTACCACTATTTTGTAACATTTACCAGCTCATTTCATTTAAAAAATAAATAATTAATAGAACTCATATGCTTTATATCACATTATACTATACATACATAGAAACTTTAAAAACATAAGAGTCAATGATTTTATTTCTAGAAAATAATAATTCTCCAAATGGACTCGATCAACAATGTCAACATACACTCGGAAAAAAATTGTCATGTTATCTAATGTAGATCATGAAGCAAAATGTCTAAAATCTATCTAAACAATGATAGAAAAATATTTTTGGATATTTCAACGGGTCTAATAGCTAGCATAAAGAACTATATACTTGCACTACAAAAAAAACGCGTTTTAGAGACGGATTTACCGACGGATTTTCCGTCGGCCGCCGATGTTACCGACGGATTTGCCGACGGAAAGTCGGCCGTCCCTTTTTTCGGCGTCAGTATTTTTTACCGACGGTTTTTTGAATTCCGTCGGAATTTCCGACGGATTTGCTGACGGATTTTCCGTCGGAATTGCCGACGGATATACCGAGGGATATTCCGTCGGTATTTCGGACAACCCGTTTAACAAACCGGGTCAACATTCCGTCGGTAATTCCGTCGGAAAGAATGAATTAAAATAATTATAAAATAAATTAGAATGAATTAAAATAATTATAAAAGAAATTAATTTTTGAATAAATATTGATTTCGAAATTCACATGCCGACGGAATTTCCGTCGGTCAAATCCGTCAGTAAAACAAAAAAATGAATAAAAAAAATATGATTTTCGAAATTCACATATCGTCGGAATATCCGTCGGCATTTGACCGACGGAATATCCGTTGGCATTTTACCGACGGAATATCCGTCAGTAAAACAAAATATTAATAAAAAAAATATGGGTGGCCGGGGAGGCCCCGACCACAATTAATGAATTAATTGGTTTGTCGAAATTAAAACTACTTCCGAATTAAAAACTACAACAAAAGTATACATTATTTTGAAAGAAAAATCTACTTGGACCTAATCATCATTCAGATTTATAATATTGCCAAACATAATATCACAACCACATTGAAATATGCTTAATCAAGACCACCAAAAACTAAACCTATACTGAAATATATCATTAACACAACTACGACATTGCACTCGAAAACCTCTAACACAATCATATAGAGTTGAGAAATTGGAAATATATAACACCAGAATTAAGAACTCAAGGTATCGAACGGAGTTTATAAGCTCAAAACACAATAATACAAGAACAAATTTAAAAACATAATAAAGTAAAATTGTAAGAGATGGGAGTACAATTTATTGAAAGGGGCCCAAATCAGTTAATTCTTGTGAAAGTCAGGATCCTTCACTATGGTAACTGGGCACGTTGCAGTACTCATCACGTAATTTGTCACACTCCCCAAGATTATCCTACCATTATGAAAACCAATTTTAAACAATTAATTAAATTGCAGAGTAATAAAGCCATAAATCTAACTTCTTATTTATTGAAAATAAATAATTAAAAAACACAGGAAATTCAAGTACCTTTTGATTAAAATCAAGACTCCCACGGAAATCGCGAGCATATTGGACATGGTGGAGGTTTTGTAACCGTCCTTTTTTAGCAGAATTCCGATTGAGTAAACGGCGACGGGCATTAGGGCTTTGAACATTTGGATGAAGGAGACGGAGAGGTAGATGTAGGCGGAATTGGAGAGCCAGAGGGAGAGGGAGTAGAGGGCGCCGATTGGGACGACGGAGGAGAGGTAGACGCGGCGGGCTCCACGAGTTTGAAGATGCGGACGGCGGCGAAGGCGAGGGAGGAGCAGAAGGCCATGTGAATCATGGTGAGGGAGATGGGGAAGGGAGAGAGCTCCGCCTTTCCCCATGGTGGCGGAGGAAGGGAGATTGCGGTGGGGCAAGGGTTGTGGAGGGAGGCGAGGTGGTGGAGGGAGGTGGAAATTAAAGGGCGAAATTTCTGAAAGAAAACCCTAGGTTTAGGTTTTATATAAGGGTAAATACCGACGGATAATCCGTCGATATTTTTCAAAAAGTAAATACCGACGGAAGGTGAATTCCGTCAGCATTTTGGCGATTTTTTTTATTTTTTTTTTAAATAATTCAATTTTTTCGATATACTAAATTACCAAAATATTTTTTTAAAAAATCACGAAATTCATTTCTTCCACATATATTAATAAATATATTGGTTGTGGCTTATATTTATAGTAAATTTAATTTTTATAATTTGTACCTAAATGATAAATAATTAATTAACTTTTATAAAATAAGAAATAAATACATTACATTAATTGAATTAATATTCATCTTCATTGTCTTCATCCTCCTCCTCCTCATCATCTTCCTCCTCATCATCATCTTCCTCATCCTCATCCTCATCCTCCTCCTCATCCTCATCTTCTTCATTCTCCTCTTCATCCTCATCTTCATTCTCCTCTTCATCCTCTTCTTCATCCCCCTCCTCTTCACCTTCAATTTCGATTAATTGGGGATTTGCAGCCGTCAAGGGTACAGAAAGATTGAAATTTCCCGTAAAGACTTCAGTTGGAGTCTCTATTTGTTCTGTTTGAAATGGAGATTCATCTTCAGTATTTCTGTCCTTTTTAGGGACTTCTACCATTGACCTTGCCTTTACTTTGCAAACAGCGTGCCATTCATAACCACGTGGAGCTCCCGGATATGTGCAGTAGTATACTTGAGATACTTGATGGGCAAATACAAATGGATCATCCGCAACATACGTCCTTTTCGAACTAACATCAACGAGCTTGTACTCCGGGTGAATTCTTGTTCCTAGATGGCCTGAATCAAACCAATGACACTTGAACAACACTACAGTCTTTGCTGGATATCCTGGATATTCTACTTCGACGACTTCCCGTAACACCCCAAAGTAAGCACTTGCATCTGCATTGTAATTCGCACTGCTAACGCAGACGCCACTGTTGGTAGTCCCCTTTGTCAATGCATACCCAGACGTATGAAATCTGTAGCCCTTCACAATATAACCGTTGTAAGTCTTTACACGACGTAGTGGTCCCTTGCTGAGATCTCGTAAGAATGGACTGTCTAGAGCGTTATCCCGTCCCTATACGGCTCAATTTAAAATTAATTAAAATAAATATTAATTTATTAATTTACGTAAAACATAATTAATTAAATGGTACTCACATAACGTTCGAACCATTGGGAAAATTCACGTTGAATACGAGCATCTATATATGCATCTGAGATGTTTGGTTCTGCTCGTCGTAGTTCTTGAGCGTACATCCTAATTCACAACATTCAAAAACTTGGTTAATATTAAATGACATAAATGAAGTGGTATTTAAATGGACGATTTATATATGAAATACTTACTCAATGTATGGCTGAACTTCATCACAATTCAATAACACATACGTTTGTGCTATTTCCGCCTCCGAGTTCGTCTCCCAATATCGTTCAGTGGGTTTTCCTATTGGCCGTCCCTTAGACTTGAATATGGAGAGCATTCCATCGACCTCTTCACTGATATCGTCAGCGGATGTACCACCGAAGTTACGTGGAGCACTTCTTAACTTTGTGTTGACGTGGTCTTCAAAGTAATAAGAACAAAACATGCCAACCTCTTCATTCAAATAAGCATTCACAATCGATGCTTCAACGTTTGCCTTTTGTTTAGCATTACGTTTCAAGTTGTGGAGATACCTGATATACACACACACATATATATATATAAAACTTATAATTAAGAATGCATGTGTAATTGTAATGAAATAAAAAAAAAGTAAGATTTTACCTTTCAAATGGGTACATCCACCTGTATTGCACCGGACCACAAATTCTCGCTTCATACGCTAAGTGAACGGGTAAGTGTTCCATCGAGTTAAAGAAGCTAGGTGGAAAAATTTGTTCCAACTTACACAAAATCACTGGAATGTCTTCATCTAAACGAATCATATCATCGATCGTGATCGTTGTAGCCGTTAAATCTCTAAAAAATAGACTTAATTCAGTGATAGCCCTCCACACATTGTTAGGAAGAAGTTCCTTGAACGCAATCGGTATCAAGCGTTGCATAAATACATGACAATCATGACTCTTCATCCTTGCAACCTTACCCGTTGTTGTGTCTACGCATCGACTCAAGTTCGACACGTAGCCGTCCGGAAAGTTCAACTCCTTTATCCACCTACACAATCTTTGTTTTAGTGGCTTATCCAGTGTGTAGCTAGCCTTTGGAAATTTACCTGTACGCTCATCCTTTTTCAACTCTGGACGGCGACAAAGAGTGTCCAAATCCTCCCGAGACTTTGGAGTGTCTTTCGTCTTGCCTTCGGTGTTCATGATTGTGTGGAACACATTGTCAAACACATTCTTTTCAATGTGCATCACATCCAAATTGTGCCGTATCAATAGTGAACTCCAGTATGGTAAGTCCCAAAAAATACTCCTTTTGTTCCAACCACCCTCAATTCCTCTGTTGTGTTCCGCTGCATTTTCCTCAGTACTTTTTTTCAACCCCGTCCACTGAATCTCATATAACAACCTACGTCCTGTACGGAGAGTAAATTATAAGTGACACTAAAAGCAATAGATAAATATACGTTAAATACTCATTAAATAAATGTATAAAATACCATCTCGAAGTGGAGGTCGATTGTTTGTGACTGCTCTGTTCTTTACGAAGTTCTTCTTATTTCTTCGAAACGGGTGACCTTGAGGTAAGAACCTACGGTGATTATCGAACCATGAAACTTTTCTACTCACCGGGAGACTGAAAGCTTCAGAATTCTCCATACAATACGGACATGCTTTCTTTCCGGCCGTACTCCACCCGGACAACATACCATATGCAGGAAAGTCGCTAATGGTCCATAAAAGAGCAGCACGCATCGTGAAGTTCTGCTTTCTAAAAACATCGTACGTTTGGACTCCATTCTCCCATAAGAAGATCAAGTCTTTTATAAGAGGTTGGAGATAAACATCCAGTTTGTCCTTTGGATTCGTTGGTCCAGGCACCAATACAGTCAGAAACATTGTTTGAGGTTTCATGCACATCCACGGAGGAAGATTATACGGAGTCAGTATCACCGGCCACAAAGAATACTGCTTCCCATGCATCCCAAACGGTGCAAAACCATCAGTACACAAACCTAATCTCACATTCCTCGGTTCACAAGCAAAATCTGGAAACACGTTGTCAAGATGTTTCCAGGCCTCTGAGTCTGCCGGATGTCGCATCTCCCTCAACTCAGCCGAAGAGGAATCTGTAGCATGCCACATCATGTGTTGTGCAGTGGCACTTGATTGATATAATCTCATCAAACGAGGAATGATAGGAAGGTAGTACATCTTCTTATATGGCACTTTCTTCTTTGTCTTCTTCGATTGACCACCAGGTCCCTTTCGACGTGCCTCTTTGTACCGGGGATGGCCACACAATCTACACATGTTCAGACTGCTATCTTCGTCACCCCAATATAACATGCAACCCTTCACACAACAATCAATCTTCTCAACCGGCAAACCAACATTCTTCAACATTTGTTTGCTTTGATGAAACGTCGTAGGCACCTTATTATTTTGAGGACAAATTTCACTGCATAACTGTGTCACTTGCTCATATGCCCTGTTAGAAAGCTTGTTCTCGGTCTTAATGTTCATGAGTCGTGCATTAAATGACAACTGTGAGTGAGATTCACAACCCAGATATAAATCTTCTTCGACTAATTTGAGCATCTCATAAAACCGAAATGCCTCATTCGTCGGCTCCTCTTCCATGTTTGAAAAACCAGCTTCCCTGATCATTGTTTGATACATATTCGGTTCTTCGTCCCCAAACTGTTGTTCTTCGTCCCCAAACTGTTGTTCTTCGTCCCCAAACTGTTGTTCTTCGTCCCCAAACCCTTGTTCTACCTCGTTACTAGTGCCAACATGATCGAAATTTGCTTCAAGTTGATAGATTCCAGCAGTGTAATAGTAAAACACTTCATCAAATCTATAAGGCCAACGTGTTTCGCCATGACTAGTCCAATTATAATAATTATCAACGAAACCATTCTTCACAATATGCACTAGGACCTCATCAATCTCTTTATATTGCTTATTCTGACATTTCTTAGCATTACACGGACACCTAATGCAATTTCCACTCATGTAATGTGGCTGGCTTTTTGTAAATTCAACAAATAACACGAGTTCATTATAAAATTCCACATTCACATTTCCTCTAATCATTCTAGGAGTACAATACATCCAACGACGGTCAGGCAAATCCATCTGCTAAACATTTAAGTGGAGCAACACATTACTAAACTAAACTTATAATAAATTCAAACAAAACTTATGATATATATAAAACATGTAATTACATTATATTGAATTTTATATATAGAGTAAATTAAAAATGGTAGAAATGTACCGTAATTTGATGTTTCTGAATACCCGAGCATGAGCATAAAAAAATTAGGCAGTAGAAAGTTTTGGTGTAAATTTGCAATACGAAAGTGAAGTGGAAAAAAAGAAAGTTTTAGGGAAACATTTCCCGACGGAAATGCCGACGGACTTATATTTCCGTCGGCATTTCACCGCCCAAAATTTCCGTCAGTCCCGATAAATGCCGACGGATTATCCGTCGGCATTTATCAAATGGTGAATTCCGACGGAAACTTAATTCCGTCGGCATTTCACCGCCCAAATTTCCGTCAGTAAAGATAAATGCCGACGGATTATCCGTCGGCATTTATCAAATGGTGAATTCCGACGGAAACTTAATTCCGTCGGCATTTGGCGTGTTATTATTATTATTTTTTTTAATTAATTCAATTTTTTGTATATATAGCAACACAAAGCTCACACACACCATATTCGTTTTTTTCTATTTTGCAAAGAAATATCATGTCTTCTTCATCTTCTATTCGATTTCAGCAAGGCCTTGTTTGTTATTGTGGTAAGGCATGTCGTACATATGCTTCTAAACAACCTAGAAGTAAAGGGAGGATATTTCATAATTGTCCTGACTCCCTAAGTGATGGTTGTGGTGGTGGATGTGGTTTCTTTGTATGGGCTGATACTCTAGAAAACTGTGGCGTTGACAAGAATCAAGGATCTAATCAAAGTGCCCAAGAAACTGAAGACATGAAGAAAATGACTCAAGAGATGAAGAAATTGGTTACAGAAATCAAGAATTTGGCTGAAGAAATCAAGGATTTAATCAAAGTGAACAAAATCATTTTGATTGTGCTAGTTCTCATGGTTGCATCTACCACCTTCAAGTGGTTTGGTTAAATATATGTATAATGCACTCTATATGAGGCTATTTTAATTTGTACTAAAATGCACTCTTCAAGTGGTTTAAATCTATATCTAGAATGCACTCTAAATGAGATTATTTTGTACTCAATGAAACAAATGAATGCACCCTATTTTCATCTATACACCAATAAACTACACAAATAAACTGCAATATATAGTTCAACATATTTTTCAACATAAACATAAATATATACATAAAGATAAATAAGTTCAACAGAAAATTAAATAAGTTCAACAAAAAAATAAATTAGTTCAACACGAAAATTAAATTGTTCAAATTGTTCAACCAGGATAGTTGCCAGGATAGTTGCCAGGATAGTTGTCAGGATAGTTGCCAGTGCCCGGAAAGTTAAAAAATTGTTCCACCACATCCTCATTCAAGTTGACGTCGCCACCGTCGGCCTGACCTGCATCTTGACCTGCAGCTTGATCTGGAGCTGGACCTGGAGCTGGCGGTGGTTGCCCCATCGTCTGTTGATAGACGGCCTCGATCTGCTCATCAGACATCCCCAACGTCCGACCCGCATTGGCACTCCAGGTACGGAAGTAGTTATGGAACTGTGCCATGAAGTTCGGATCCGGGACGGCAGTGGAGGATACGGACGGCTGCGATGCACTCCGGGCCGACCGACCACTTGGTGTCCTCACGGCGCTGCTCATCCCACCAAGGCCAAGGACCCTTCCCTTGGAGGTCGGGGCAACGTCAAGGTAACACTGGTCCACGTCAACAGCCGGAGGGGTACCGCTGCTTCCGGATTCAGCAGTAGTCGTGGCGGTGGCTTGCGTCTCGGCCTCTTCAATCCTCTGTCGGACGCTCAACTACATAATTAAAAAATTAAAATTAATTTAATTATCTATATATATATATATATATATATATAATGTAATTAATACATAATTTTAATTAAACTTACGTGGAGGTCAGTAGTGCGCCCGTAGGTGGACGTCTGTGTATCGGTATTAAACGGATGAAGAAGACTCATCCGATCCAAGTGGGTGTGTGGACGTCCAGTCTCCCGCTCCTATTACGTATCAAATAAACATATACAAATTAATTTAGATAACTAATATTAAATAATTAACTATAATTATTTAATTTTTAAAAATTAATGAAAACTTACGATAGCAAGTGATTGCTCGAGGACGGACCGAGCTCCCCCCCGATGCACTGCCATCCCGCCTCCAACGTCGGTTCTGCGGTTGGCCCGAGCTTTGTCACACTTCTTTTGGTAAGCCTCTTCCATCCACTTCTCAACCAACGACTCCCACAGGTCAACATCATCCTCGTCTTTCCCCAGAACAAGATTTTCGCCTTTCGTACGCCAGGCCTTTCTCCAGTCGTACATCATGTTCGTGTACCGAGTAGAACAAAGACCGTACCGCTTCTCGTAAATAGCGGCGTCCGAGTAGATCGCCGCATCCAACGGGCCTTTTTCTATACAAATAAATATTCAACATATTTATCAAATAATATGAATAATTAGTTATTTAATAAACTTTAAATATTGTAATTATATACTTGGAACTCGTCGAAATATTCATCCTTTTTAGATTGTGGCACCTTCGACCAAGTGGTAGCACCCTTAGCAATCTTGCAATCCTTAAAGGATTTTGTGCACATCCTGGACACCTCATTACCGGGCACCAACCTGTAAAATTATTAACAAATTTATAAACTAACACATTATAAATAAATAAATAAAGTTAATCATTATTGAATCTCATCAAACATTAGAATTATTGACTTACGCTCCTGAAACGATGTCAATGGGTTTCCTTTTGTCTCGAACAGGATGCTGACGAGAAGAGGATGACGAACCGACCGACATCGTAGTCGTCGGCGGCGGCGGCGGCGACACTGCCACAGGAGGAGGAGGAGGAGGAGCCGTCACAGGAACTTCTTCATTCCGAGACCTCCTTGAACGTGACCAAAATGACAACCTACGACGTGAACCCGAACCCTCATTCGGTACTTGTTCACTCATCTGTTTCAATCAATAAAAAATACATAATTTTACTAATTATTAATTTAATGAACATATTGCTAATTTAAAAATTTTACTAATATAGCATATTCCTAATTTAATCAACATATTCCTAATTTAAATCAAAACAATATATATATATAACCTAATTACAACGTGATACCACCGTCGAACCATCTAATTAACTAATAATTTAAACAATTGATTGAAACATGCATCACCTACATTAAAAATATTTCTAAATTAACATATTCCTAAATTAACAAATCTAAACATAATTAAAATAATATTTTTCTAATTGGAGTTTTCTAATTATCAATTTAATGAACATATTCCTAATTTAATTTTTTTACTAATACAACATATTCCTAATTTAATTAATCAACATATTCCTAATTTAATTATTATTTTTCTACCTAACTTAATCAATAATAAAAAATTGAACATATATATTCCTAAATTAACAAACCTAAAACTAATTAAAATAATAATTTTCTAATTGGGTCAATAATTATCAATTTAATGAACATATTCCTAATTTAAAATTTGTACTAATATAGGCGTATTCCTAATTTAATCAACATATTCCTAATTACAACGTGATCCAACGGTCCAACCACTATATCTAAACTAATTTAAACAATTGATTCAAACATGCACTACCTACATTAAAAATATTCTATATCAAAATTACACAATTAAATTAAACTAGTAATTAACTATATAACAATTAATTAATGTATACATATAACAATTAATTAATTAATTAATCTTAAAAAACTACTCGATCTATCAAAATTATTCTTAATCAACAAATTAAATTAACTAACGTACATACTAACATGATCATAATATTTTAACAACTAACTAAATCAATATAACATGCAAATCAACATTAAATTATTCATATTTACATATATCCATGCATAAACATATATAAGTATTAAAACTAAGTAATAGAACTAATTAAGAAAACGTACCGTATCAATGTAATCGAAGAAATTTGCTTCAATGGCCAAGTTCTCGTCTTCGTCTTCTAAACCGAATCCTCACGCACGCCCCTTTTTTTTTCTCTAAAACAGTATATGATTGATTTGAGGTTTGAGGCCCTTATATATTAAAAAAAAAAAAAAAAATACCGACGGATATTCCGTCAGCATTTTCCCTCGGTAACCGCCGACTTTAAAGCCAACGGTTACCTTATTGGAAAACGAGGCGGTGCGAAATCAACATGCCATTTGCTGACGGATTATCCGTCAGCATTTCCGTCAGTATACAAATTTAAAAAAATCCGTCAGCATTTTCCCTCGGTAAATGCTGACGGAACGGAAATCCGTCAGCATTTCCCTCGGCAAATGCTGACGGAACGGAAATCCGTCAGCATTGATGTTGACTTTTCAATCCGTCAGCATTCCGTCAGCATATCCGTCGGAAATGCTGACGGACTAAAATCCGTCAGTATTTGTCCGTCCCAAAAGCGCGCGTTTTTTGTAGTGTTGATCAAAGTCTTGATTAGTCTTCTTGACTGTGATCAAAGTGAAACTTCATTGTCCTACAAAAGACATAACAATAAAACATCATAAGATTATTGTACATAAATTTAAGTTTACTACGTAGATAAAGAAAAAAAATATATTTAGCTCTAAAGAAAGAAAACGCCAACCTTCAATTACTAAAGACAACCAATCAAAACTAAGAGGATTCAAGTATCTCAAATCACCTCTCATCAATTGAAAAACTGAGCAGCATACCATACAAAACACCAATAAGAATCACAGATCAACACTCAAACATAGGCACATTAAAAGTTTAGCCAAATTTAAAACCCCAAAAAACCCATAGAAATCAGGAAATTAATGCAGTCTTTTAGAAAATTATAATTTCGACCCCAAACAACAGCTGGCAAAAAAAATCAATACTACACAATCTTATTATGTCTCTAAACAAAGAAAATGAATCTGAATAAAAATGTAGTCTTAATAAGTCATCTAAAGGGAAAAGTGCAAAAAAAAAAAAAAAAAAGTACTCCCTCCGTCCATGAAATGTAGTCCCATTTGCCTCATATTCTTTGTCCACCAAATGTAGTCCCATACACTTTATGAAAACTATCACCCTTCAACCCATCACTCAATTACTCAATTTGCCTCATATAGTTGTGGAAGAAGCGAGAGTTGGCATCTCCCTCTTGTATCCACTTCTGTCTCGCCTTTTGAAAGATGCAGTTGTCTCTGATTCGAAGTTCCTGTGATAGCTCACTCATTTGTTTGAATCTCTAGAAAGCTTCCTCTTCATCAAGCCCGAACGTATCATCAAGGATATCTAACTCTTCAATTTTATCCTTTCTTTGTTGTATTTTCGTTTCCATAATGTTGAAGGTGTTCGCATTCCACACCTTAAGCTCCTGTTTTAGTAGCTTTAATTTCTCCTTCAACACAAACCCCCCCCCCCCATCCAGTGATCTGATATCCTCTCCACTTTTCACTTATAAGTTCTTTGAAGCCCTCGTGTTTCGTCCAACCATTGTAAAAGCGGAATGGTTTTGGCCCCCAGTCCTTTCTCCCCGGATCGGTGTAGATGGGACAGTGATCAGATATTGTTCTCCCCAAGCTCCTTAGGGTCACTTGTGGCCATTGGCCATGCCATTCCTCGTTCACTAGTATTCTGTCGAGACGACTTTTGCAGGACCCATCCGGGCGATAGTAAGTGAATTTTTTCCCCACTAATGGCAATTCTGTAAGCTTACTTCTTGTTATGAGGTCATTAAATTGGTCCATATCTCTTTTGTCAATCACATCTCCCCTTCTCCCGACTCTCTCACTTCTATTCCGAATTGCGTTAAAATCTCCGACCACGCATACTCTGTCCTCTTCATTTTATTCGGCCACCATCTGAATAACATCCCAGACTAGTTTTTTTTCTTCTGTATTGCATGGTGCATACACATTCACTATTGTGCACCTCCCTCCATCTTCTACCCATACTCCATTTACCACAAGAACCCCTTGGGTATGCCATGAGCTACTCTTGTGGAATTTGTCCGTACTCCACAATGTGATTATGCCTCCCGCCCTTCCTTCGGCATCTCGGCTAGCCCAATCCCAACCTCCGTCCCTACCCCACAAGGACTTGCATAACTTTTTATCTACTCCCTCCCACTTTGATTCTTGTAAACAACAGAAATCACACCCAATTCTTTTATTAATTTCCCTCAATTCTCTCCTTTTTTCCCTCATCCCCACCCCTCTAATATTGAAGCTCAAGACTTTCATTAATTAACTATTTCCAGCCCCCCTGTTTCAGTAGACCTACCTGGATTTTTTGTGAGTTTATCCTTGCGGATTAGCACCTCGTATCTCTTCTGTGTTTGCTCATCTGATTCCATCAATATTAGCCCTATTTGTTTTCCAAACTCCCAAGTTTGAGCTGCCTCCTCCGTAATTTCGGCTTCTAGTTTCCACACATTCCATCTATCTTCTTCAAAACAAGTCGTGCGCTTCTTTCTCTTCTTTCTTTCTGCCTTTGGTTTTCTGATTTTCCTCTGCCATATTATTTTTTTTTTCTCTTCGGCTTCAGGGTTGAGATCACTTCGTCCTCCTCACCGATGTTTACAACAGGTTCCGTCATGGAAGTATCGGAATTGGTATGCCCTAAGCTGGATTCGCCTTGCTCCATATCTGGTGTAGGGTTTTGTTTCGAAAATGGGGTGATTTGGCCTGTTTCGCACATACTGGACTCTGAGGAGAGAGGTTCTGTGGGCTGGGAGTTTAGGTCCAGGCTGAGGCTCTTTCTTTGGTTGGGCCCTCCAAAAGGGCTTACGAGCATCTTATTTATTGGTTCTATACTCTTTTTGGGTTGGCTCGTGCCATTTATGGGCTGATTTAAAGAGTCTTTTTTTGAAAACTGGCCCATCTCACAATCGTTTGATCTCTTCTCCACTGGGGGGCCCACCTCATTTCCACGCGCTCCCTCATTAATGATTATTCCTGTCATGGCGGCCCTCTCGTTTCCCCTGATCTCGGGACTCTCATCCACGCATGCATGCTTCAATTTTGTTTCCTCTTTGTCTGGACAGTTTTTTTGCGACTCTTCACCTACATTTAATGAGAGCTCGTCGTCCGATGACGTCTCCGACCAGCCCTCCGTCGAGCCTAGGTCGTCGTCTTCCGAGTCTTCGCTAAAATCCTCCCAGTCCTCGTCCACCTCTTTAATTCTGATCGCATATCTCCTGTCATTGATCCGAACCGAGATACTCCTCTGAGGAATCTCAGGATAAGACGTTTTTATTAGAATCTTTGCTGATTGCAAATGTCTTTTGGTTATGGTGTCCTCGTCGATACGAATGATCTTCCCCACTCGGACAACAACTTTATGAAAGAAACGTGTGCACCAGGCATGAAGTGGAACACCGTACCACTTTGTCCAAACCAATCCGTTATTTTGAATCATATTCTCATCCCATTCGCATATTGAGAAGAACCATTTACGTTTCCAGACTTCCGCTCATATTACATCATCTTTTAGGATCCCCATCATACATTCCTCCAGCCACTTATTAAAACTGAATGAATGTGAAAATCTCATTGATAATTCTGCATTCAAGTTACTTTTCGTGTGATTACAAAGGAGAGCATATATACTAACTATCCCAATATCTAAACTAACTCCATGTATTACGCCACAATATAATAAGTATCTAAACTAATTATGGTAATTATCCCAATATCTAAACTAATTCTGCATGTATTACGCCACAATATAATAAATATAATATCAAGATAAAATATTATCCAATACTCCCCCTCAAGTTGGCGCGTGAAGGTCTCGAACACCCAACTTGCCTCGAAGAAACTTGAATCGATCTGCTCCAAGTGCCTTGGTGAACATATCCGCAACCTGATTGGTGGTTGAAATCATGCACGGCCGGATGTGCCCACTCGTGACTCGTTCTCTTACGAAATAACAATCCATTTCGACGTGCTTGGTACGCTCATGAAAAACAAGGTTCATGGCAATGCTTCTGGCAGCTTGATTGTCGCAATACAAATCAGTGGGACTTGCCAAATTTATATCAAAGTCACGAAGTAGCCACCTGAGCCAAACAACTTCGCAAACTGTGGTGGCCATAGCCCGATATTCCGCCTCCGCCGATGACCTCGATACAACAGATTGCTTCTTGGTTCGCCAAGATACCGGGGCACCACCAAGTGTGATTATGTAGCCCGTAGACGACCGTCGAGTGTATTGGCACCCTGCCCAATCCGAGTCGCAATACGCTTGTAGATTAAAGTCTCCTGTTGCTGGGATAAAAACCCCTTGTCCTGGTGATTGCTTCAAGTAGCGAAGGACTCTGTGAGCTGCTGTTAAGTGTGTTTGACGTGGACAACTGAGAAACTGGCTCAATTGGTTCACAGCAAAAACGATGTCGGGACGAGTGACCGTTAGGTACAATAGGCGGCCAATTAGACGCCGATACTGAGACGCGTCGACGGTGGCACTTTCATCATCGGGGCTCAACTTTAAATTTTGTTCCATGGGAAAAGCACTCGGTCTGCTGCCCATTAGACCACTTTCTTCTAAGATATCCAATTCGTATTTCCGTTGACTTAGAATAAAACCCTCAGGTGATCTTGCAACCTCAATTCCCAGAAAGTACTTGAGTTTACCTAAATCCTTGATGCTGAATATTTCATCTAGATAGTGTTTGATGGTGGCAATGTGAGTAGGATCGTTGCCTGCTAAGATGACGTCGTCAACATAAATAAGTGCAGAAACGTGGGTGGAGCCTTTTCGGAAGATGAAAAGGGAATGATCGGCTCTAGATTGCCGAAAGCCGATCGAGAGTAAGGCTTGGGTGAACTTCTCATACCAATTTCGGGAAGCTTGTTTAAGACCGTATAATGATCGCTTTAGTTTACATACCCGCGTGTCTCCATCCTTTGCGAAACCCTGGGGTATATGCATGTACACATTTTCATGTAGATCACCATGTAGAAACGCATTATTCACATCCAATTGATGCACTTCCCAATTCCGTTTTGCCGCAATAGTTAACAAACAACGGACGGTGACGAGCTTAGCCACCGGGGCAAACGTCTCATGAAAATCAATGCCCTCAATTTGAGTGAAGCCCTTTGCCACTAATCGGGCTTTGTATCTCTCAATTGTGCCATTGGGTTTATATTTTATTTTGTAGACCCATTTGGATCCAATTGCCTTCTTTCCAGGTGGGAGTGGAGCCAAGATCCATGTATCGTTTTCTTCTAAAGCGGTAATTTCTTTCTGCATTGCTTCGCGCCATAACAGATCTTTCACTGCTTGAGAAAAATACTTAGGTTCGTCGCGAGATGTGATTGCCGCCAGGAACATTTTGTGTGGCTGGGAGAACTTTTCATAAGCAACGAAGTTCGACAACGGGTACATGATCGACCCTACTGAGTTTGCAGCGGACTGTGAGTGGTCTATTGAGGGCGGCAAGTCTGTGATGTACGAATCCAAATGTTTCGGACGAGATTTCACTCTTTGGCTTCTACCGGTAGTTTCAACTGGGACATTATCAATAACATGTTCAACTGAATTGTTTTCAACTGGGACACCGTCAACCTTGACTTGGTGATTAGTAGATGAAATATCATTCACATCAATTTCAACCTGGGGATGGGTAGATAAAATATCATTCACGTAAATTTCAACTTGGGAATGAGAAGATAAAATATTATCCAATGCATTAAATCCAGAATTAATCTGATCACTTGAAGTAGATGCAATGGGGGTCTTCCCTTGCAAGGGCTTTCGAATGTGTGGTGTAAAATCAACAGGGGTTGTCGTGTTGTGTCCCTCTATACGAGCACTTGCGGTCGAAACAGCGACGGCGAAGTCCATTTCAGTTGTACCTTTGAATGGGTATATGTCTTCCACAAAGGTAACATCCCGAGAGGTGTAGATCGTGTGAGATTGTAGATCAAAAACCCGATATGCCTTTTGCCCGGAAGGGTATCCAATGAATACACAAGCGCTCCCCCGTTCTCCAAACTTATCTTTGCGTCGATTATTATGGGCGTAGACTAAGCAACCAAATACTCTCAGATGTGCATATGTAGCCGGTTTCCCAAATAGCATTTCAAAAGGTGTTTTATGTGAGATAATTGGTGAGGGTAAGCGGTTGATTATGTAAACGGCGGTGAGGATGCATTCGCCCCAAAATTCAATGGGAAGGCCTGCTTCAAAACGCAAAGCACGAGTGACATCCAAGATATGTCTATGCTTCCGCTCCACATCCCCATTTTGTTGTGGAGTGTCGGTACAAGAGCTCTCAAATAAGATGCCGTTGTCGTCATAAAACTGAAGCAACGACGAGGACTGAAACTCAACTCCATTGTCAGCTCGGATTCTGCGCACACTGTGAGCAAACTGATTACGAACCATGTTGAAAAAACGAATCAATGAGCTTGCAACTTCAGACTTCCGTGCGAGAAGGAAAACCCAAACCCCTCTGCTGTAATCATCAACAATAGAGAGAAAATAACGTGCACCATTAAACGTATCACATTTATAAGGCCCCCATATATCACAATGTATCAAATCGAAACAACGAGTAGTGCGGCTAGTACTATGCGGGAAAGGTAAACGAGTTTGCTTTGCTCGTATACAAGAATCACAAAAAGGACTAGATTTGAAATTCCTCAACAAATGAATCATCTTTATTTTATCATCAGATGCGTGACCCAAGCGCTTGTGCCAAACGTCCGATGTGCCAATCGCAGCCAAAACTGCCCCTTTATTCTTCAAAACCTCTATATGATAGAGACCATTCAAATGTTTACCCACCGCAATCGGCTTCTTTGAGAGTGAGTCTTGAATTACACAAAAGTTCGAGAAAAATAAGAAACCACAATTTAGATCTGCACACAAGCGATTAACAGACAATAAATTGCAATGAAAACTTTGTATGAACAACACACGTTCAAGTTGTATCCCGATTTTCAAATTTGCCGTCCCAATCCCGTGGACGGGTACCATGTCACCATTCGGAATTCTCACAGAGGGTTCAGAATGGTTAAGTATAATATTGCTTAACAAATTCTTATCACACGCGATGTGCTCGGTGGCACCCGAGTCAATGATCCAAGACCCCGAAGAAATAAAATTCATACCTGCCATATTTGCCATTGGATTTGGAGAAAAGTGGTCGTCAATCCAATCACCATAGTTTCCATCTTTGAGTGGAGTTGATCTCACAAACACATCACCCGACTTATCCGATGGATGAAGATAACACGGTAACATCGTATCAATCACGGCGGACGGCACCTTCAAACCGCTGCCGGAACTATTGCACCCTTTCTCGGAATCACCATCTCCCGATTTACTTCCTGACATGTCGCTCACACCATGAAAACGACAATGACTAATTTGATCGAACTTATTGATTAACCTACCAGGATTGCTCTGGTACCATATTAAAACTGAATGAATGTGAAAATCTCATTGATAATTCTGCATTCAAGTTACTTTTCGTGTGATTACAAAGGAGAGCATATATACTAACTATCCCAATATCTAAACTAACTCCATGTATTACGCCACAATATAATAAGTATCTAAACTAATTATGGTAATTATCCCAATATCTAAACTAATTCTGCATGTATTACGCCACAATATAATAAATATAATATCAAGATAAAATATTATCCAATACCACTCACTTTCTTCTGGTTTCGTATAGAAGGACATCTCGTTCTTGTTTTCAGGGGCCGCCGGTGGTCTGGATGTGGGTGTCCTGATTACTCCTGCGTATGAGACGTTCTCTCTTATCATAGCTTGATTTTGAATCACATATTTGGTATGTGCATTCACTCGTTGTGTTTCCGCTGCTTCCTGGTCGCCCCTCTCAAAGCTCGCCCTTTTTGCCCTGAGTTTATAGGAGCCCATCCAAATGTTGTTTAGCTCCGCCTCCACTACCTCCTGGTTGATATCGCTTTTGAATCTTACGAAACCGAACCGTGCTCCATCCTTTCTCCTCTTTGTTGGTATGAATAGGTCGAGGACTTTCTCGATCTTTTTCATCGCTTGCCATACGTCCTCCTTTACACAGGTCTCTGGGAAGTTCCAGAAGAAGAAAGTAATCACAGGTTGTCCGGTGTACTTTAATCTATCTCGTAGTGTTTGCCACTTTGCCGACCACAAACTAGTCCTAGATCTAGAGGATGGGGGTTTACGGTTAGAAGGTAGCGGTTTCTGCCTCACCGGTGGACACTCGGAAAAGTTTCTCTCACCCCGCTCATCTCGCCGGCTCACTCTCGCGCTCTCCCTAAACCTAATATTTCTCTCACTAGCCATTCTATTATGAATACGAAATTAAATAATAAACATTAGTAACTAATATTGATATCTCCCCACAAAATTCGCGCCGCCAAGCACTGAGTTATATTGTATTATATATTCTTTCTCCTTTTACTAAAGAATACCGTGTGCTCATTGCCATCATGATTAATTATTTGTTAGTTATTTATTTTTAATATTTTTATAATTACTTTTAAGTACAGAACTTTTAATTAATTTCATCTAGCATCCTCAAATAGTTGATCCGTCAGTAAAAAAACAGTCAACTGACGACAAGAGCAAGAGTGAAAGCAAAAGTATACTTTCATGACCAATTTTGAGAGGCGTGATATAAAAGGACCAAATTGAAAAAAAAACATTAGGGACTAGTATTCATATTTGCCCAATTAAAAGATTCACGCAGCCAAGCACTGTCCACTTATATATAGCGAATTATATACTCTTTCTCCTTTTCAGTAATTAATACCGTGTGCTCATTGCCCTCAGTCTTTTTTTAGAAATTTTACAAAATTAAAGTTTAATTGTATTGAGAATGAAATTGTATATGAAATTTATTTTGCACTGAAACTTGAACCTTAGTCTCGAAGAGATGTGCTGCGAATGGGGCAGTTGAGCAATAATTGAATATCTCCACGATACGATAGTCAATGACAGACGTCACGATACTATTAAATTAATTTATCTAGGGAAAGTCCCCGATTTGGAATTGGATTGCTAACTGAATACCGTCATTTTTTGTTTTATGTCTCCTCTGTTTCAACATGAAATCCAATCTTACAAAAAACTCATGTGATCTAATTAAGACACTAAAATGGTTGATGTTAATTATACTAGTTTTTACATTTAAACTTGTCTTCCCCTTCAATCTTCAACCTCGCTCGACTTAAATAATCCAAATCCGAACATCCTGCACAATCATTTTTCTACCATTCCTCAGTTCTCTAACATTAGCACTAATAGAGTAGCTATGGTGAGATGGGAAGATGGAAAGGGGGATGGATTTAAAACCAACTAATTGAGTCTGGTCTGTAGAATTGCATTCAAATTGATCTTGAATAAATTCACACACACAAAAAATTGTAGCTGCAAAGAGTCCGGTCCAGATTGAAAGAATTCCGTCTCAAAAAAAAACTATCCTTATTCTTGATATCTCGGTTTTTTTTTTTTTTGATTACAAGTTAAATACCCATCCCATTTCCCCTACCCATGACTCGAACCCAGGACCTAAGGCCTAGGTAGTGGTGCTCTAACCACTTGAGCTATCCCACTTTGTCTTGATATCTCGGTTAATCTAGCTTTCTAAAAGGGGCAATCTCTTACCGTCTACGTATTCTTGGTTGTTAAAATTCACATCTAAAGCCTCACTCTTCCACCAATCCCTCTGAAAACAAATTACCAATTGGAACCCTAAAAATTGGAATGGATAAAGGAAAAGCTCATGTACAATGCTCTGACACGTGTCTCGATACCAGATGCGTGGCAAGAAAAATGCATGCAAAGTTACACGTGTCTCCACACCAGACCTTCGACTACGTCAGTTTCTCCTATATAAACAACATTTCACCATCATTCCTTTAACTCACCGCACCGCACCTCAACAACACATACTTCCTCTCCCTCCGTTGTTTGTTATCGCAACTATGTTTTCTTTCGGCGTTGTCCTTGTGATTTTCATCCTTTTCCCCAACAAGTAAGACTGTTTTATTTTTTATTCTCACTCAGTTAGTTGATTTAGTTTTATTGAATATTTCATATTTTGAAAATGTATTTACTCTGTCATGTTATTTAATGCAATAGTTTTGATTCGATTGATATGTCAAATATATATAGAGCTTTGTTTATGTTATTAGCTTTCAATGTTGTTAGTTTAATATTTTTATCTGTTAATAATGCAGGGGGAGACGTATGTAAAACCATCGCCATGAAGGATAAGGTGGCCGGTATCACATCGGACCAGCAGACGTTAAACTTTGCTAGAAGGATGTAATACAAGGATTATATAGAATCCATATCTCAGACCTTATCCATTTTGATGGTGCTACCTTTCAAATGTCGACTATGCGTCTTCAGTTGTTATTGAGTCCATGTGTTTGTTTTAAGTGTCTTAATTTGTTGTCACGTGTATAAGAATAAGGACTCATGTTTGGTTAACTGTGTTTGTTATTGAATAAGAATAATTAAATTGGGGTTACATCCCTCACAAATTTCCTTAAATGTCTTGTGTTTGTTCTCCTTGTTTTCAGTCATTGATTTTTAATAATGATACATTCATTTTATTAGATACACTTCGATCATCGTGAATATTAGTACGACTCAAGTGTGTTGCACCTTAATATGAAGTACTAACTTAAATAAATTTTGTATTGAAGGCATATTTAAGATCCTGTGTTGACGTGTGAAATCTTGCACAACTATACTTTTACTTGCTAGTTACCACACATCTTTTCGTTTTCCGATACGGATTTTTAGTACGTGTTCCAATTATAAGTTGTTATCATAGTGATAAAGGTGATGAATTTTAACAACTAATAATGCGTAGACGGGAAGCGATCGCCCCTTGTATATTAACAAAGACAAACAATTGATAAAACACATGGAAAACCAAGAAATATGGCTGCTAAAAATTGTATATTGATATGTTGGTTTACGGCACTGTACAGTACACATATATATATACTATTGACAAAAGAAAAACCCTACTCAGTTAAGGGCCTCAAATAAAGATACAAAGGCCCAAAGAAAAGTTATAGAAGAATATTTTGACAGATTCCATAAATCTCATCAACAATTGCAAGAGAAATGTAAACATTATAAAGATATACAGTGTTTATTTTAAATAGAGATATAACATTATTATTAGGAATTAATATACAAGAATTAATTTCCCACCTCTCTACAAGTTCGGACTTTTAGATGAAACGAAATTCTTTCATGGTATCAGAGCAAACCAGGCAAACGACCTGAGTTCGATTCCTGTTGAAAGCACTCCACCCATTTAAATTGTCTACTCGATGGGCCTCCTCCCCAAAAAAGGGTAAGAGGTGTTAATCCGGCCCACGAGTGAGGGGGAGTGTTAGGAATTAATTTCCCAACTCTCTACAAGTTCGGGCTTTTAGATGACACGAAATTCTTTCAATTATATAAGCTGAATATCGTTTATCAAACCTAGTCAATTAATTGGTAGCTTTCGCGATGTCAATAGAGCAAATATCTACATACTGCAATGAACGGAGACGCGACAAATTGGGTATGGAGACACGTACGAACACTACAAAAAACGCCTCAATTAACAACTGATTAGAGACCGTAAAAACGGTCTCTAAACGCATTAGAGACCGGTTTGAGACCGTTTTTGGTCGGTCACTATTTGTTTCGTTTCAAATATTTTGAGACTGTTTGCATGTATCAGTCTCAAATTATAGACCGATTTTTTATGGTCTCTAAATTATAAACCGTTAATGCAGTCTACAAACGGGTCTCAAATATCTACATACTGCAATGAACGGAGACGCGACAAATCGGGTATGGAGACACGTCTCATGCCTTTTTCTTGCCACGCATCTGCTATGGACAGCAAATCAAAGTTTTCCTTGTATCTGTTCTGCAATTGGAATGATTATTGAATCGTGTTAAATAAATTGATCCCTTAATTTTGGGCATTATATTAGTTGGAGTCCAATAATTTATGGTATTTTAAAAATTGGGTCAGGCAATTTCAGCTTTCTTTATGTTGGTCCTTTACGTGTTTTTTTTTTTAAATTGCCTGGCACAAAGGGAATGAGGGGAGCTAGAGTAATTTGTTTGAGTCGCTAAGAATAAGTATAACAAATTATAATTCATTCACAGTATTGATAATTGAGATGTAATTAATTAATTCATCTCTAATCCCATAGGATTTTTCATCAAAACATTACTAAAAGATAAAATTAGAAAGAAATTAAATAAAAACTATTTTAATATCAAACTATTGTATAAAATAAATTATTTACTGCCAATAAACTATCAAATTAAGAGAGATTAAAAGGATATGATGAAATTATAAATAGCAAGCACAAAATAGGAAAAAAAGTTTGAAATCATTAATATTTTTTCTACTAATTTGAGTTTTATTCATTTCACTAGTTTATTTTACAACATGAATTATATATATAATATATATATATATACATATTATGCAATTAATTATTTATTTTCTTATAAATAATACTCCCTCTGTCCCAACTTTTCTTTATCGTCCGCCCCAATTAAAGTTACCCATTTTCTTTTTGATAAAATATTCTCGCTCACGTTTCATTATATTCTTCTTTCTCAATTACATCACCCATAACACATCTACTTATTATATCATATTTTTTTAACCTCCGTACGCAAAGTTCATGGGTAGCTTTCATCGGGACGAAATGAGTATATTTCATATATCTAATTTAATTAAATTATTTTTTACTTTATAAATTTCTAATTTATATTGAAGTTATTTCATGAAAGAGTAAATATATCTTAAAATATAGTTACTCTTTCGTGTTATTTAATCCTATTATTTTGTTAGTTTTGATATTATTTTTAGATTTTTTAAAACTTTTTAGGTAAGAAATTATCGGGAGAGGAGCCATATAAATATGTCGTATATATACATTGAACTTCGTCGATGTAATTATTTGCTTTCTATTTTTTTGTTTCAGTGCTCTTAAATAATTAATGGTGACATTTAAGAAAAGAGTAAAATTTGCGGATCCTTCGTGGGTCAACCGTGTCAAATCGTGTCACACCAAAAAATCATGCCCAAGCAAACAGAAGAACATGCTCCTAGATCTGCCTGTGTTATTGTAAATACAAATATGTTATACTGTAAGAACAAATATGTGTTACGGTAAGAATGAGTAACTCATACTCCTCATTACAAGAACACATACTTTTGTCTTTATAATAACCCATGTGAGATATATTGAAAAAATATGAACTACATGAACACAAAGATGTATGTTATTGTATGGAGAAAGACGTGTTACTACACAAACAAAATCAGTATAAAACACACACAAAAAAAATGAAGCCAAAGATGAGAAGTGCTGAAAACATGAAGGAAAATTATTTTGCATGCGCAAATAAGAACGGGTGTTGGGGCATATTGCACAAATATTAAATGTGTAATCTTTTTTACAAGTGATTGTCTTAATTAGGAATGCAACTAGTATATAATAAGAAATTTAAATTAGTTGGCCGAATTTTAAATTAATTGAAATATATATTGATATTTCTCCGTTTATATTTTCATTGAGAAGCACAAAAATGCAATTAAATATAGTTGCACACATATCAATTTAGATTGAGAAATAATTTTTAATTTTTTCTACAAACGCATGACATAACATACAATTAATGCAAATTCTGGTGGGCGTTGGGGCCGGTGGGAGGCGGTGTTGTAACTTGTAAGTATATCTCTTTTTTCGGAGAGTGTATGTAATAACACTACCCCATTATGTCACATTAGTATATCTTAATTTTTTTTACACCTGAAATATGCCTAATTACGGCACTTTTAAAAAATTTGCAGGTTGAAAGCAGTCAGTTCCATATTTGTGTTACTTTTAAGGTTAAAATATGTTATTGTAAGTGTAAATGTGTGTTATTGTGATAACAAATCTTTAATTAATTAAAAAAAATTCGCATCCCTTAAAAATTCTCCATGTCTAGATTTTTTTTTTTCATCTCTTTTACTTGGGATGTTTTATTCACATTCACTAGTGACGTTTGTTCATACAGTAACACATATTTCTTTTTACAATAACATAATTTGTTCATGTAATAACACTACCCCATTTTCGCTTTCTGGATAATAATTAATAAATTTTACTATTATGAATTTCATTCTTGAACGATCTTGTAAAAGATGGGCAAATATTTTTTTATTAATTTTCCTACAAATCAGTTAATGAAAAGTCTGGTGGGGGTTGGTGTGACGATCTGGTAAATGATCGTGTCTCTACATATAGATATTCAAACTAGTGGGGCCGCGCCATTCATTAGAGTATGTAGATCTTATCTTTATTCATGACTTCCGGAAAACTACCAATAGGCTAGCTAGTTGGACACGTGTCTCCGTGGCAATTAACGAGGAAAAGGTGTGCAAGATTGGACACGTGTCTCGATCGCAGATGCGTGGCAAGGAAACGGCATGCAAGGTTCCGTAGGTGATTTGTGGGAAGCGGCAGGCTTTCTCCAAGCCTATATATATAAGCAAGCTTCCACAATCAAACTACACCGCTAGCTCAATAACACATATATACTCCACTTCTTAATTATCCCTACCTACATCCTTTTTCTTCTTACCCACCGCAACTATGTTTTCTTTCGGCCTTGTCTTTATTGTTCTCCTTTTCCCCAAAAAGTAATTTTATTTTTTTGGTTACTAGCTCATTATTCAATTACATTTTTTTTAATATATATTTTCTCATTCATGTTATTTAATGGAATTATTTTGTTAGTTTTGATTCGATTGATCGGTAATATACAGTTGATTTTTTAGATTATAGGTAAGAGAGCCATATAAATATGTCAAATTAATATAAATAGAACTTCGTTGATATATTAGCTTTAAATTTAGTTGATTTGCATAATTGAAACATCGATTTTAATATATTCTTATATGTTTATAATGCAGGGGGCGACGTATGTAAGAACCATGGATCACCCTTGAGGAAAAGGTGGGCATCACAAGAAGGAAGGATTAATCTGCCATAATCACTATTTTTATAATTTCCATGGAATCCATCTCTCACCTTATCCATTGGGGATCTTCTCTTGTTACTTGAGTCCATGTGTCTGTTTTTAAGTTTGTTTGTAATTGTGTTCTAATGTTGTAATGGAATATTAAGAATAAGGACTCATGTTTGTTTTAAGTTTGTTTGTTGTGTTCTTATTTTCTGTACGTTAGCTCTCTTAATTTCACTACAAAAAACACGTTGTTTGGCGACGAAATTCTCGATTTGCAACAAATTTTGAGTGGTTGCAAAAACAATGGTCGCATATGTTTACGACTAATTTTTTGAAAACCATCGTAAATACGAAGGCCTATTTTTGTCGCAGATTGGTCATGGCCCATGACCCGATGGGTCAAAATGCTGCCGTCGTAATTGGGAACGGAAAATCGTTCGTCGTGAATTCTTAGAAATACTTTTTTTTATTAATTTAATATCAAAGAACTTTGCGATGAATTTTCCCTCACAAGCCGGTAACATTTGCGACAAAATTTGTCGTTTCAAATGTGAAAAATATTACAAAAAATCATCCCAGGTGGTTTGAACCTGTCCCAAGCGACCATCTTAGCTCTCTTCTTGATTTACTTCCGATTTACTTCAAAAAATATTCCACAACATGTTTTGCTTCTAAAAAATCTTAATTTACCCAAAAAAAAAAAACCCTAGGATTGACACAATTTTTAATACACCTTAATTTTATATTTTTTTTGAAACGGCAAGTTTAAAACACATGTATGTATGTAAAACAATGTTGTGTACTGGTACCAATAACTCATTACAAATAACAAATCACTCATTTATTATATACAATCCAATAACCCGTTACAAATAACATATGACCCATTTTTTATATTCAATCCAATAACCCGTTACAAATCACTCATTTTTTATATTCATTATTTTTTATATTTATTTTTTGAAAGTTAAAAAAATAGAATAATATTTGATTTCGTGGTCACTATAAAATTTGGCTCAAATCGCAAGGAAAATTAACGAGGGAAAGAAATCCCTTACAAATGGCAAGAGATTTGCCTAGGGAGTGAATGGGCAAGGGAAAATACCTAGGGAAGAAAAAACCCTTGCTAAATGCCTAGGGAAACTAAATCCCTTGCCATTCCCGAGAATATTGGGAAAAGAATTTTAATTTGAAATTTTTTAAGAGAATGGGCCCTTGCGAAGTTTGACACGTTAATTAAAATTCCCGAGGGTTAGTGGGCCCTTGGTAAAACCCTCGGCGAATGGAATATAAAATTACTAAGTAATCTATTTATATAAAATAATTTCAATTTAATGAGGGCTTTTTAATTTATTTTTACTCGCGTCTACAAAATAAGGTTTCTGCTGTGTATGTTATGTTATACGTGAATTTGGAGTATGACTTCAATTATTGTGTTTTAGTTCTAGGTGAATTGGGAGTATGGCTTTGATTACTGTTTTAAGATTAAGTGATTTTGGTTTGGTTTTAGAGTAAAAATTTATAAAGATAAAAGAAACAGAATGAAATTAGTAGAAAAAGTCAAGATAATTACCAAGTTTCCCATAATTCTCGTAACCGCTTATTAATAATACATTTAGAGTATTTTTTGTAATTAATATTCAATATTTTAAAGTAGATCAAATAAGATAACAAAATGTTTATAATATTTGTATTGAAAAAAATATAAAATGTATGTTTGTTACCAATTATCAAATAAGCAATCAAGTTTAAATTAAATAAATTGAAGAAGAAAAAATTTAGAATATAACGTATATATTAATTGCATTTAAAACATAATTATTGATAACAAAATATATTATAATATTTGTATTGAAAAATATAAAATGTATGTGTGTTACCAATTATCAAATAAGAAATCAAGTTTAAATTAAATAAATTAAAGAAGAAAAAACTGGAAATGTAAAACATATATTAATTGCATTTAAAATATAACGAAAATAGCTCATAGCCCAACGACAAAATGAGCGTCCATAAGCACATCATTTTCAACAGGTCGCGAGTTCAACTCCCGCGCATGCAGTTGGGGGGGAATTAAATGGCCTAATGGTGAGGGTGTGGCTGAAAATACGTGGGTTCGAAACCCAGATGTTTCATTTTCTTGCTATTTTCGAGGGAATTTTTCCCTTGCTATTGCCTAGGGAAATATACTCTTGCTATTTCTGAGGGGTTTTCGTATTCCCTTGCTACTAAATTGCCGAGGAACATTTTGTCGAGGGAAGTGGGCCCTTGCTAATTCCCTTGCTAAATGTATTGGCAAGAATTTTTCCCTCTCTAAATCTCTTGCTATTGGAAGTGAATTGGTGACTCGATAATCGGTGTATAATTATAATTTTAATGAGTTGTATTTTAATTTAATTGATAAAATTAATGGTAATATAGTTTCTTACATGTATTTTTCTTTTAAAAAAATTGGGGGTGAAATTAATAAAAAAGAGGATAAATAACTAATAACCCATGTAAAAAATTCGATTTAGTTACATGTATGTAACTTGTACACACAAGTGCCTAAAAGAAGGAAGTGTGAACTAATTAAAAAAAAGGAGGGTAAATAGAAAATTGAATTCAGTTACATGTATGTAACTGGTACACATAAGTATTTGCCTTTTTAAAACATCTTAATTTTTTATTTTTTTTTGAAACGGCAATAGAAATAAAATAAAACATGGAGTACAGGTGGTACTCCAATCCGATACATTAAAGTTCAAGCAACAACCACCAAGCAACAAAAAGTACCACACATCTCATAATTAGTTCTCACTACTCTCGACAAACAAATTATACATTAGACATGCAGACCCTAGGATTGCTAATCCATTCATTCAAACTGTAATTTTTTTTTTAAAGGAAAAAGTAATTTTATTATTTGAGTACCAGTAGTACTCAAAGAAGTAGTACCCTGAAGTGTTTTACATATAATTTGTTCTTGCACTTAGTGACCACCTAATCTTCTATACAGGAAAGAAAGAGATTACATGACCACAAGGCTTGGCTTTGCGCACCAATCGTTGAAAGATACCGAGTTAGGACAGCCCCTACGCTGGGAGAGGATGTTCCAGGCTTGGACGCGGAACTCATCGAAGACCTTTTCCGCCTTAGGTTGCTCGAACGTAAAAGCTTTTCTATTTCGAGCCTTCCAAATGAACCAAACGATCATAGACCACATACATTCCAAGATTGGAGTCTTCTGTTTAGCCCCTAACAGCAGCCCACGAAATTGCAGAAGATGTTCCGCCGGTCTATGTTGAGTTGCCGAAGTGACGGATAGCCACTCGTAGGTTAGATTCCACACTTTACCCGCGAAATCACAACCGAAGAAGAGGTGTTGTATGGTCTCCTCTTCCTGGCCGTAAAGAACACAGGAGCTATCGTCTCCGTCCGCAAGGATGTGGCGCTTCTTGAGTTCAGTCCGAGTTGCCACTCTTTCCCTGATGACCTTCCACGCAAGCCCAGAAAATTTGGATGGAGTTAGTGTAACACTCCGTCCCAAATATAATAATGAACAACACTTAAATAAATTAAATAAAAGAGAATTTTATTTCTAGCATATTTTACTTGACAAATTTTGGATATATATGCTTCGAGATTTTGAATTTTACAGGAATCGGACGAGCATTTTGAGTCGAGCGCACTTCTAGCACTTTAAAAGAATATTTTAATCATAAAACGTTTAGAGGAAATTTTAAATTCCATTCGTAGAAAGAAATCGAATATTTCGACGAATTTGGAATACCATTTAAACGAGAAATCAAAATAAAGAAATAATAAATAATTTCGTCTCAAAACGCGAGGGTCAAATCCCTAGAAATTCTAAAACAATTAATTATAATTATCCCGTAAATTTACTTAACAAGAACTATAGTATTAAGATACAAATATAATGCAAAAGTATAAGTAAAAGGGAGACCCACGTTAGAATTAAGCCATTAAGTTTTCACAAAAAATTCTAAAACAATTGATTTTTAATTGTTCCTAGGTAAAGTACCCAGGAGTTACTAACGTGAGAATAAAATTGGGAAATACCCCTTTTCAATATCTGAAAGGGCATCTGAACACATATGGACAGGGGATGACCACGTCGCATTTACTGTTTCAATCATCTCCCCCAAACTGTCCTATAAATAAGACCCCTCCATCAGAGCGAACTCACTCACACACCCCTCTCCAAGCTTGCCCAAGCGCTGCAAAAATGGAATTCCAACATTCAAAATCAGGCCTCCATTATCGTAAGAAATAACTCTCCGTCTTTGTCTAATTCTTCCTCAACCTTCCATCCGTTCTCGTCAAGCTCCGGAAAGCAGCACCTCTCCCCCTTCCAGTTGCGGTCAGAGTAAAGAAATCCCAAGGCCCAGTTCGTACACTCAGACAAAAGTAAGAAAGAAACACCACACATTTCTTTTACTTCATCCCCTGTTTCTTTTTCAAAGTTCACCTCTAACTCTCCGTCATTTTCCTTGCAAAAATGATGAAGGAAATCTTGTCAACTCCATCCTCAATCAATCCTCCAAGTTCCCACACGTTTCCAACTCCAAAGCCACGGTCTAAGCCAGAAACTACACAGGTTTTAACACACAAATCTTTTATGTGCTAATTGCGAAATTTCGGTTTACGATCATGAGTTTCGGTGCTTGAATCCAGTGGGATTTGTGTTATATATGTGTTATGGTGATAAAGATATGTGTTCGGCATGTTAACTGGCTGGAAACACGAACTTAATTGTACATAAAACGTTTTGAAACCCAGCAAACAAACTAAAAATTTTGATGTTGGAAACAGCAACTTTAGGAGCCTATATCTTTTAAGATAAAAATGATTTTGACATAAAACCAAAGGGGAAATAATCTTCATACAGTGGGGAGTCCATATACAAAAAATGACTCAGATTGATCGAGTAAATTGGGAGATATTGGTTTTTGAAAATGTGACAGCAATCTGGAAAAAAATCAGAAACAGGACAGTGGTGTTCCAGGTCCAAACTTTAGGGCCGTTTTTACCCGACTTCGAGACACAATTTTCACGAAACGTTTTATTGCCATTAAACTAGAAGTAACGTAGTTTAATTACCTCGAAGAAAAATGTTTTTCGGGTTATCCGTTTGACGGAAATAAAATCACGAACATAGGAGTAAATTCAACTATTCTATGCCCTTTTACCAACTAACAAGGACCAGTTTCGAAATTTTGCATAAAATACACTTTCTGTTTAATCGCCATACGTTCACCAGTAATTTCCTCGACCAAACAACCTGTGACAATGTGTTTCAAAAATCACGACGTTCCACATGGACGGCTAGGACCAGAATTGATAAAATGCGGAAAATAACACCTCTTTTATTATAAAGCCTAAAGAACGAGATTTAACGTCCTCGCTAAATTCTCAAGTGAACAAACAAATATTACATATATTTATACATATTATTCCAATATTTTAAGATCAAAGAAAGAATGTTTTGCTTCACAAATGATTACATGCATTATTACGACAACCCTTATAAAAATTATAAATAATCGAGAATGAAAAAGGATCATTAAAAAAAAATACGAAAATTGTGCTAGGTGAAGTGCGGCCCAAATCAAAGCTCGGACGGTCCCTGCGTTGTGGTTGCTAAAATATAATCAAGAAGTTTGTAACTTTTCTTTAAAAGTTAACGAGGTGGGTGTCACTACTGTACTGCCGATGTAAATGTTATATGGACTGTTGGTGTATTCTGAACTAAACTAAATAAACACGAACATATAACTAAGAACACAAGAATACAATAATAATTATTATATGAAATTATAATATTATGATATATGATATATGAATCACGATTTCACGGAGGTGGTGGGAAAGTGTTTATGGGGATTGCATGTGGTAGAGTCGCTACCAGTGTCCCAAATATGAGTTTCACGGAGGAGATGGGAAAGTGTTTATGGGGATTGCATGTGGTAGAGTTGCTACCAGTGTCCCAGGAGGAGGTGGAAGCGTTTAGGGGGTAGCATGTGGTAGAGTCGCTACCAGTGTCCCACATGATATATGATAAGTATGACATATGATTTATGATAAGTATGATATATGATGATTAAATAAGAATATACAATGAATCCTCAGTGAATAACAAATTCACTATCCAAAAGAATAAGAATTATTTACGATAAAATATTAATATTAATTACTTCGGTGTACTGCCAATCTGTATAACAGCGTACAGGATATCCACTGAGATTTCTATCTCACACCCCTCCAACTTAAACATTTTCAGGTTTCAACTTTGAGGGGCCGGAGCTGTAGCGAGGATGACACGGAGTTTCCCGATAAATAAAATGCTACGAAACTTTATACTATTCATGCTCACTAAAATAAATGATGCCGCTCGCATAAGGACGGTTTTATTCGTATGCCGAGTAACAAACTTTCCTAAAAGTTGCTCGATGATTTATATGTATAATTTCCATAAAACATTTATTTCCTATATTATGGATTTTAAGTTTTAAATATATGGGCCCACACTACTCCCATTGCAACTTACATCCGCCTTCAAATTGTTTTCTGCTGCAAAACTCTTCTTATTTCACTTGTGTTATTATATACTTTAAAGAAATTTTCAAGTTCGGTTTTTCGGTCACTAAGTAACGACTCGAATTCAGAGTGTTTGAGCCACAAGGGCTGCATTCCGGATTCGGGGCGTTACAGTTAGACTATTCCAAATTTTGCGAAGGGCTTCTCGCGCTGCAGCGTGAAGAATCTGAGTCGGAGCGGGCGGTTCCTGGCCATCGTATGTGGATTTTGCCGAGTATGTTCCGTCTTTGGACAGCCTCCACTTCCACGAATCGTCGATGTATTCCTGCAAATTTATAGTTCCTAACAAGAGATTAAGATGAACGACTAGATTTTCCTCCCAAGAGAACAAATTTCTCCTCCATGTCAAATTCCATTTCCATATGCCATTCACCCATTCACCACACTCACTGATCTTTGCGCGTTTGTTAAGACAAATGGAGAATAGCCTTGGAAAGAGCCCTTTAAGATTTGCTTCATCAAGCCACCTGTCGAACCAGAATGATGTGCGCCCTCCTTTGCTGTCAAGTAATTCCAGTTGATTAGACGTCTCCAACCAAGTAGAATACTTGAAGATATAAGAAATAACTGCTCTAGGATAGTAATTGAAAAAGTAATCAACCAGACAAACAGCACACAAGAATTTAAGTGGTTCGATCAATGTGATCTACATCCACTAGACCAGACTAGTACTTCTTTGATTGATAAAGAATGTTTACACACTCATTCACTCGGAATAGGATATTTCCTCACTTCACTCGTGAACTCACACAACTCAAAGAATACAATAACGTACTAAATCTCTCAATCCAACCTTTACAATGTACACAAACAAGAGTTTATAAAGACCAAAGATAGTTGCTGCTGTTAGGAACTGTTTGCGTAGTTATCAACCGTTTGCAACCGCTTGTAACAACCCATGTGCTCTGTTATTGCTCAACTGAAATGGTAGTTATGCCCTCAAGTAGTTGTAACTGTAATACAGTTAGTTAAACTAACTAACTTCCAGATCAGAAGACTTGTCCATAAAGATCAGAACACTACTTAGTGTGCTGATTATGAGATTATGAGATAACACTCACAATTCTCCACCTTTAGCTCATAATCGAACTAACCTCCAATAAAAACATAAACACTAACACTATCCTCCTCAAAGAATAGCCTCCACTACTGATCTTCTCCCACAAGAACAGTAGTCTTCTCTTTTGGCAATGCCTTAGTGAACGCATCAGCAGGGTCCTCCTTTGTAGCAATCTTCACTACCTGGACCACCCCCTTCTCAACAATATCTCTTACAAAGTACAACTTTACATCTATATGCTTAGTTCTCTCATGAAATCCATGATGCTTTGCAAGATGTATTGCACTTTGGTTATCACAGAAGACAGTCACACTTCTTTGTGATATACCAAACTCCTTCAAGATACCCCTAAGCCACACGCTCTCCTTAACTGCTTCAGTCAAGGCCACATATTCTGATTCTGTAGTAGATAATGCAACTACGGACTGATGTATTGACCTCCATGATATAGCTGTACCAAATAAGGTGAACACATACCCTGTCAAGGACTTTCTTGTGTCTACATTGGCTGCATAGTCGGCATCAACATATCCCACAAGTGCTTCTCCCTCATCTGATATCTTCTGAAATTTCAGACCCTTCTCAGCTGATCCCATAACATATCTCATGACCCACTTAACTGTCTCCCAATAACTTAAGCCTGGATCACTCATGTATCTGCTGATTACACTCATTGCATGAGTTAAATCTGGTCTACAACACACCATAGCATACATTAAACTCCCTACTGCACTGGCATAAGGAACCTTACTCATCTCAGCTCTTTCTTGGCTGTTCTTGGGACACATCTGATTGGATAGCCTCTGATGCTGACCAATTGGTGTAGAAACTGACTTAGCTTGATGCATCCTAAATCTCTCTAGCACCTTCTTCAGATAGGTAGGCTGATTTAGCTGAATTGCTCCCTCAACTCTACTGATCTCCATCCCAAGGATCACTTTAGCTTCACCAAGATCTTTCATCTCAAACTCCCTTTTGAGAATCTCTTTCACTTGATTGATACTGTTAATAGACTCCCCAGCTATTAACATATCATCAACATACAACAGAAGATAGGTAATTGAACTCCCAACTCGTCTGAAGTAAACACAGCTGTCATACAAGCTTCTTGCAAAACCAGCTGAGCAAATGTACTCATCAAACCTTAAGTACCATTGTCTAGGACTTTGTTTGAGGCCATAGAGTGATTTTCTGAGTAAGCACACTTTGTCTTTTCCATCTTCTATGTCCAACCCTTTTGGTATTTTCATGTAGATCTTCTCATCTAAAGTCCCATGAAGAAATGTTGTGGTCACATCCATCTGATGCAGCTCCAATTCATATTGAGCAACCATGGCCAATAAGATTCTGATGCTACAATGCTTTACAACAGGAGAGAAGATTTCATTAAAGTCAATACCTTCTTTTTGTGTAAATCTTTTAGCTACAAGCCTTGCCTTGTACCTAATCTTGCCACCTCTCTGAGCCTCCACTTACACCCAACAAGTTTCTTGTTCTTAGGCCTCTCAACAATCTCCCAAGTCTGGTTTTTGTTAAGAGATAACAATTCTTCCTCCATAGCAACTAACCACTTATCTTTGTCATGGCAGTTGATGGCTTCTGTGTAAGTTTTAGGCTCCAGAGACTCCACCTCAAGAGCTGCACATAATGCAAATGATACTATGTCAACTTGACCATACCTTTGAGGTGGGTGGACTTCTCTTCTGGTTCTGTCCCTAGTGAGCTGATAATCATGAAGCTCAGTATCACTATGAGTAGTCTCCTCCTCATCTGGATCAATCTGATCTTCAGTTACTATTCTGGTTTCAACATGCTCCACCTCAACCTGTGTCTCATCTGGTCTGTTGTGTGTTGTACTTGAACTTGCCTCTTCTTTCAATGGCATTCTACTTTCATCAAAAGTTACATCTCTGCTGATAATACACTTCTGCATTCCAGCTTCAAGGCACCACAACCTATACCCTTTCACTCCTGAAGGATACCCTACGAACACACATTTCAAGGCTAGAGGCTCAAGCTTATCTTGCTTGACATGGGCATATGCTAAACAACCATAAACTTTCAAATTACTGTACTCAGCTGCATGGCCAGACCATAACCCTTCTGGGGTTTTAAATTGCACAGCTGAGGAAGGGCTTCTGTTTATCAAATAGGCTGATGTTGACACTGCTTCTCCCCAAAATACTTTAGGCAATCCCGAGTTGCTCAACATGCAACTAACTCTCTCAAGCAAAGCCTGGTTCATTCTCTCAGCAACTCCATTCTGCTGAGGTGTACCTGGTACTGTTCTATGCCTCACTATACCCTTCTTCTTGCAGAAAACATTGAACTCTTCTGATATGAATTCCAGCCCATTATCAGTTCTCAAATGCTTGAGCTTCTTTCCAGAGACATTCTCAACCTTAGTGAGCCATTCCTTGAACTTTTCAAATGCTTCTGACTTGGATTTCAGGATAGTGATCCATACCTTTCTTGAGTAGTCATCTATGATAGACATGAAATATTTCCCACCACTTCTGGTCTGATTCCTAACTGGCCCCCATAAATCTGAATGGACATAGTCCAAAATTCATTTGGTAGAGTGTGAACTCTTTCCAAACTTCAATCTCTTGGATTTCCCAAGAATGCAGTGCTCACACAAATCAAGCTTTGTGATCTTGTCACCACCTAGCAATCCTTGCTTTCTTAGCTCAAGTAGGCCCTTCTCTCCTACATGACCTAATCTTCTGTGCCACAACATTGAGTTGTCTTGCACCCTTGCCACATCTGATCTCCCAACTACTGTTCCTCCCTTAAGAAAGTAGAGATCTTGCCTTCTCTCACCTTTAAGAACAGTAAACTCCCCTTTTGAAACTCTGAGCTCTCCATCTTCTGACTGGAATTTGTAGCCCAATGAATCCAGCATGCCAAGAGATATCAAATTTCTCTTGAGTTCAGGAACATACCTGACCCTCTTGAGAATCCTCACTACTCCATCATACATCTTCAAGTGTACTGTACCTTCACCTTTGACTTTGCAAGTGTGATCATTCCCTAACAACACAGAACCTCCATTCTGATGCTTAAAATCATGAAACCAATCTCTCCTTGGAGTCATGTGGAAAGAACACCCTGAATCTAAAATCCAATCCTTCTGTTCTTTAGTGGAAGTGATGGATAGGGACTGAGCTGACTCATAGCCTTTCTGCTCCTTATCTTCTTGGGTTTGATTTGCTTGAGTCTTATCAACAGGGTTCTTGGGACCAGCTTTTCTCATAAGTTGTCTGTACTTGTAACAAGTACTCTTAAAGTGCCCAGGTTTGTTGCAGTGGTGGCACACTACTTCCCCTTGATTTGACACTGCTGATTTTCCCTTATCAGCTCCCTTGGGTTGACTAGACCCCTTCTTGGAGAAAAACTTCTTCTGACCTCCCTTGATTGCCAATCCTTCTCCACTGCTGCTTTTATCTCCTTGAGATGTTTTATTATGCAGCAGCTTGGACTTGACAGCCAAGATCACATCCTCCAATGTGATTGCCTCCTTTCTACCATACAAGATGGTGTCCTTTAGGATTTCAAAGGACTTAGGAAGAGCACTCAACAAGATAAGAGCCTTATCCTCTTCTTCAAGCTTGACATCCAAATTCTCCAGATCATCAAGAATCTTGTTGAACTCATCTAGCTGCTCCATAATGGGTTTGTCATCTCCCATTCTAAAGGCATACAACTTCTGTTTCGAATAGAGTCGGTTAGCAAGAGTTTTCACCATATATAACTTCTCAAGCTTATCCCAAACCTCCTTCGCTGACTTCTCTTTAGCAACCTCCCTCAAGACCTTATCTCCAAGGCAGAGTAGGATCGTGCTTCGAGCCTTCCTGAGCAACTTGCTCCTTTCAGCCGCAGCTGCTGCAGTTTCTTCTTCTGCAGTCTCTTCGGATTCTTCGAGAGCCTCGAATAATCCTTGTTGTTCAAGGAGGGCCTGCATCTTGACCTTCCACAGCCCAAAATCTCCTGTGCCTGTAAACTTCTCTATGTTGTACTTGGTAGAATTCCCCATCTTAGATCTGCTGCTACTTCAGGTTCTAACAGACGGCGCCAGTTGTCAAGTAATTCCAGTCGATTAGACGTCTCCAACCAAGTAGAATACTTGAAGATATAAGAAATAACTGCTCTAGGATAGTAATTCAAAAAGTAATCAACGAGACAAACAACACACAAGAATTTAAGTGGTTCGATCAATGTGATCTACATCCACTGGACCAGACTAGTACTTCTTTGATTGATAAAGAATGTTTACACACTCATTCACTCGGAATAGGATATTTCCTCACTTCACTCGTGAACTCACACAACTCAAAGAATACAATAACGTACTAAATCTCTCAATCCAACCTTTACAATTTACACAAACAAGAGTTTATAAAGACCAAAGATAGTTGCTGCTGTTAGGAACTGTTTGAGTAGTCATCAACCGTTTGCAACCGCTTGTAACAACCCATGTGCTCTTTTATTGCCCAACTGAAACGGTTGTTATGCCCTCAAGTAGTTGTAACTGTAATACAGTTAGTTAAACTAACTAAGTTCCAGATCAGAAGACTTGTCCATAAAGATCAGAACACTACTTAGTGTGCTGATTATGAGATTATGAGATAACACTCACAGTTGCCTAATGTTTTCATCATGTTTTTTCCAAACCAGCTGCTGGGTGTGTTTGAGGACAGCAGCTCCACCATGTTTTTCCACCAGTTTGAGACTGAGACCCTGTTCACCATTGTCCCAGCGCCTGCTATCGAGTGAAGGTCGAATGAGAAGGTTTCCCTCTTCTCCACTTAATCGAAGACGACGAACGTAAACAACAACCTTCGAAAACTTCTTCGATACTAGAAAAAAATTACGTTGTTTCTGTGCCTCCATATGCCCCAAATAACATTTGACCAACGTTTATAACACCTTAAAGTGATCCCCAGCAATTTAGTAATCATCCAACGTTGTGTGTCAATTCATTGCATTATGTAGATCTTAGCTCTCAGAAGCTACCAATTACTCCCTCCGTCCCACGATTTTATGCACACTTTCCTTAACGGGCGTCCCAACATTTTTTGCACACTCCAAAAAAGAAAACAATAATACCAATAATACCCCTCCTTTATTTTACCTTTAGTCAAATCTCCTTTCTCTTTAGTCAAATATCTCCCACTTTAGTCAATGAATTACCAATAATACCCCTACTTTATTTTACCTTACACAACACTTTATTCCATTTTCTTAATCTCTGTGCCGGTCAAAGAGGGCATAAAATCCTGGGACGGAGGAAGTAATTGGCTAGGTTCGATAAACAATATCTAGATTCAATAATTGTTTATCGAACCTATCTTTATTCACTTCCCTCTGATTAATCTTTTTTACAAGGGACGATCACTTCCCGTTTACAAATTCTTGGATATTTAGATTCCCGTCTCCACACTGGATGTGTGGCAATCTAGCAGGGGAAAGTTGTCCAAGATTTGACACCTGTCCAAAGCAGATGTGTGACAAGAAAAAGGTATTCAAGGTTCCGTACGTTTCTCCATATGATACCAGATTTGTGGAAAGCGGCAGATTTTTTTTTGTAGTGAGGCTTTCAAAAGGAGGGTTCTTGAAAGAATTCCGTCTCATCTAAAAGTCCGAACTTGTAGAGAGGGTGGGAATTAATTCTTGTATATTAATTCCTAACACTCCCCCTCACTCATGGGCCGGATTAACACCTCTTACCCTTTTTGGGGAGGAGGCCCATCGAGTGGACAATTTAAATGGGTGGAGTGCTTTTAACAGGAATCGAACCCAGGTCGTTTGCCTGGTTTGCTCTGATATCATGAAAGAATTCCGTCTCATCTAAAATTCCGAACTTTATAGAGAGGGTGAGAATTAATTCTTGTATATTAATTCCTAACAGTTCTAACCAAGAGTTCAGTTGTTTAAATAATTTTTTTATTTTAGTAAGGTAGAATATATAAACTTGATCGAATAGTACTAACTATGTCATGGCGTGATCGAAATGTGTCATTATAAAAAGGTTTAATTGCCAAAAAAATCACCACATTTAGTGTATTTATCAATTACAATACATTTTTTTTTTCAAATTGATACACTATTTTATGTTTTGCAATTCAATGCACCGATATATTTTTAATTTAACTTGGGGCAGAAAACAGCGAGCTCATTGCGTCGTCACACCGAATCCATCAATATTTTCTTTGATTTAAAAACATTTGAAATAAATTGCGCATCCAATCCATCAATATTTTCTTTGATTTTCGGCAAAATTTGCCATCTTTACGCTTTGATATTATGAGTATTGATTTGGTTTTTTCTATTTCAAAAATCTCTTATCTTCTACACAAATGTAATATTTATATAATTTTATTAAAAAAACTCAAATCAAGAAGTTTTGCAAAATAGAACAATTCATGTAATCGTATTTATTCCTCAGATGTGCATTAACGTGTTTTGCCAAGAGAAAATTTCATTTTACATCCTGAAACTTAGGCCTAATTCAATTTATATCCTTTAAGTTTTCACCTTTTTGATTTACATTCTTTTTTGTCTAATTTATATCCTTTTTGCCGAAAATTTGTATATCTCACCGGAATGTGAGGAATACATTGGGATTCCGGCCAAATAGTCAAATTTATGTTCTTTAAGTTTAAAAATTAAAATTTTAAAAAAAAATCCATTAAAAACTCTAAAAAAAATATAAAATTATTATTAAAAATCTCATTAAATTTTAAAAAATTTATAAAATGTGTAAAATAAAAAATTCTAAAATTTTGAAAATATTAAAAATAAAAAATTCTACAATCCAAAAAATCAGAAAATGTGTAATTTAAAAATTAAGAAATTAAAAATTCTCATTAAAATTAAAAAAAAATCTCATTAATTTTTTTAAAAATGTTTAGATTAAAATTACAAATTCTAAAAATCTAATAAGAATAATCAAATTTATTAATATTTCATTTAAAATAGACTTGATTCGTACTCGTCCGCCAATAAAGTATTGCTTAAACTCCTAAAATTTTTGGGTCCCACGAGGCTTTCCAACTCACCGCCAAGGTTGAGTGGAAGTTCCACGCCTGATCGATCCGTCCCAAATTCATTTTAATGAGATTTTTAGAATTGTGGAATTTTTAACTTTTATTTTAAACATTTTTAAAATTTTAATTTATAGATTTTTTTTATTAGAAATTTATATTTTATGAGATTTACGCAAGTTTTTAGTAGAATATTTATAATTTACAGATTTTTCAGATTATTAGAATTGTAGTTTTTTTTCAGATTTTTTATTTTTATTTTACACAATTTATAAATTTTAATAAGATCTTTAGATTTTTTCGGGTGATTTTAAGATTTTTATTAATTACTAATTTCTAAATTTTAAACATAAAGGACGTAAATTGGATTATTTGACTGGAATTCTAATTTTCAGTTAAAAAATATGTAAATTGGACCGAAAATGATGTAAATTGGACCCACTAGGATGTAAAACGAAAAAATGAAAACTTACAGGTTAAAAACTGGATTAGGCCTAAGTTAGAGGACGTAAAATGAAATTTTCTCATTTTGCAAATTTTTCCTAATCACACATGTTGTGCATTAATCAGAATCATATTTATTCCTCTACTGTCTTAATTTTTTTTCCTTTGTTATGTTGCCTTTTTTTTCCTAATCGCGCAAAACATGGAGAATTCGCAATTTTAGGGTGCCACATCGAATTAAAATTGACCGGGAAATACATCGATGCATCAAATTGCACAACTTAAAAAGACGGTGCCTCAATCAAACTCAAGACATTTAATGAAATTTGTGAGGGGTGAAACCCCAATTTATTCTTATTAAATGACACCATTAAGAGCACAACAAACACACTTAATTAATCAAACATGAGTCCTTATTCTTATTCACATAACACCATTAAGAACACAACAAATTAAGACACTTAAAACAAACACATGGACTCAATAACGACTGAAGACGCATAGTCTACATTTGAAAGGTAGCACCATCACAATAGATAAGGTGAGAGATATGGATTCTATATAATCCTTATAGCAAAGCTCAACGTCTGCTGGTCCGATGTGATCATACCCACCTTATCCTTCAAGGCGATGGTTTTACATACGTTTCCCCCTGCATTATTTAACAGGTAAAATTAATAAAATTGTAAGCTGATAACATCAACAAATTAAAGCTCTATATATATTCAACATATGTATATGGCTTTCCCAACAATTTCTTACCGAAAAAGATTTGAAATAAAAAAAAAAAATAACGATTACAGGTACTCCAAGTCAAAACTATCAAAATTACTTCATTAAGAATAAAAACATTTTCAAAATATGAAATATTCAATTCAACAAAAATAACTAATTGATTCAGCATCCAAAAAAACACACTTACTTGTTTGGAAAAAGAAGTAAAACCAAAAGGACAAGGCCGAAAGCAAACATAGTTGCGATAAGAGAAAACAACGGAAGTATGTGTTGTTGAGTGATGTAGGTGTGAGCAGAGTGAGGTGAGTGAAAGGATGGATGGTGGAAAGTTTATTATATAGGAGAAAACTGCCCTTGCCAAAGATCTACATGTGGAACCGTGCATGCCTTTTCCTTGTCAGGCATCTTTTATGAAGACGTGTGTCGAACATTGAACATGCAAGTTGCCACGCATCCTGTGTTAACCTGGTCCGTCTAATAATTGATGAAGCAGCTGGTAGTTCAATCCATTTAATGCTCCAACTGCATGTTAACCCACTACATTTATTGAGCTACAGCATCTAAAAAGAAATCGTGCCTGCCTTATTTGTTATGAAATTTGGTTGGCTCGACTCGAGTTGATACGGATGCGTTTTCCTTTTGCGCTGAAATGCCTTAGCAACATAACAAATAAGGTCGGGACTTATATGCAGTTTCAAGATTAAAGATTATCCATTGGGATCTCATGAAACAAGCAACATTTTACCAGATATAAATTTAAACTCAAAAATTCAGACTTTTGGCTTAGCAAAAACAACTCTAGGGACCACCCATTGCATCAACCCACCTCCTAGATCGATACTACTTGGTCGAATACTTCTAATACTACTACGAACATATAATGCAACTAGTTGAATACTTCCAATACTACTACGAACATATAAGCATAATGCACAAATATTAAATGTGTGTAATATTTTTTACAAGTGATTATTGTCTTCATTAGGAATGCAACTAGTATATAATAAGAAATTTGAATTAATTGGCCGAATTTTAAAACTAGTTGAAATATAGATATTTCTCCGTTTATATTTTGATTGAGAAGCACAAAAATACATTTAAATATAGTTGCACACATATTAATTTAGATCGACAAATAACTTTTTATTTTCCAACAAAAGCATGACATAACATACAATTAATGCAAATTCTGGGGGGCGGTGGGAGGCGGTGTTGTAACTTGTAAGTATATCATTCTTTGGAGAGTGTATGTATAATCTTAATTTTTTTACACATGATAAATGCCTAATTAATTACGGTACTTTAAAAAATTTGCAGGTCGAAAGCACATATTTGGGATCGGCCAAAAATTTATGGTTTGCAAGCAGTCGGTTCCAGATATGTGTTATTTTAAGGTTAAAATATTTTATTGTAAGTGCAAATGTGTGTTACTGTGATAACAAATCTTTAATTAATTAAAATAATTCTGTATCTCCAAAAAATATGTTATTGTAAGTGCAAATAATATTTTATTTGTTTTTCATCTCTTTTACCTGGGGTATTTTATTCACATACATTTGTGACGTTTAATTGTTCATAGGATAACACATATTTCTTTTTAAAATAATATCTTTTGTTCGTATAATAACACTACTACATTTTCGCTTTCTAGATAATAATTAATAAATTTTACTATTATGAATTTCATTCTTGAACGATCTTGTAAAACATGGATAAATATTTTTTTTATTAATTTTCCTACAAATCAATTAATGAAAAATGTGGTGGGGGAGTTGGTGTGACGCGCGATCTGCAGGTAAATGATTGTGTCTCTACATATATATATTCAAACTTGTGGGGCCGTTCATTAGAGTATGTAGATCTTAGCTTTATTCATGACTTCTGGAAAGCTACAATAGGCTAGGCTAGCTAGTTGGACACGTGTCTCCGTGGCAATTAACGAGGAGGTGTGCAAGGTTAATGGACACATGTCTTCATAGCAGTTGCGACCTTCCACAATCAAAGTTCTCACAACTACACCTCTCAATAACACATTACACATATATACTTCTTAATTTATATTATCCCTAGCTATATCCTTTTTCTTCTTACCTACCGCAACTATGTTTGCTTTCGGCCTTGTCCTTGTGGTTCTCCTCTTTCCCAAAAAGTAATTTTATTATATTGAACTTGGTTGATATATTAGCTTTAAGTTTAGTTGATTTGCATAATTGAAATATATTAAGATTGAATTTAATATATTCCTATATATATGTGCAGGGGGCGACGTATGTAAGAACCATGGATCACCCTTGAGAATAAGGTGGGCATCACAAGAAGGAAGGATTAATCTGCCATAATCACTATTTTTATAATTTCCATGGAATCCATCTCTCACCTTATCCATTGGGGATCTTCTTTTGTTACTATTGAGTCCATGTGTCTGTTTTTAAGTTTGTTTGTTGTGTTCTAATGTTGTAATGGAATAAGAATAAGGACTCATGTGTTGTTTTAAGTGTATTTGTTGTGTTATTATTTTTTGTTTTTTCTCATAGATTCACTACAAAAAATGCGTTGTTTAGCGACGGGAAATTCATCGCAACACATGATTTGCGACAAATTTTGAGTGGTTGCAAAAACAATGGTCACAAATGTTTACGACTAATTTTCTGAAAACAATTGCAATTGACAAAGGCCTATATTCGTCGGATATTCTTCGTAATTGGCAATGGAAGATTGTTCGTCTTGAATTCGTAGAAAGATTTTTTTTTTATTAATTTAATAACTAGGAACCTTGCGATGAATTTTCCCTCGCAAGCCTGACCCAATTTTTAAAACACCTTAAATTTTTTTTTTGAACGGCAATAGAAATAATATAAAGGGATTATATTTTTTTTAGTCCATTAAGTTACCACAATTTTGAATTTAGTCCATCAGGTTACCACTTTTTGAATTTAGTCCATTAAGTTTCGATTTATTTTGATTTTGGTCCAGTTACCTGCTACAACAGGTTTCACAGGTCATTTTTTAAAACACGCCCCATAAAATGATATACACACCCCAAATGTTAAACACACCACACTAAAATTTAAAAATTATTTTTTATTATTATACACACCCCCAACTATTTCCTATTTCATAAATTGCCAAAAATAAATAATTTAAAAAAATAAGAATTCAAATTAATATGAAAAATATAAATAAAACCTATAAAAAATCGTCTAAATCTTCAAAAATTAAACAAAGCTAAAAAAAAATTAATTGATTTAAATAGTTTTAAAAATTTAGTTGATTTTTTACTATTTTTAAATTTTATTTAGCCTTATTTTCGACGTTTTTTATACAAGTTAGAACGCAAATAAAACATTAATAAAGAAATTGAGTTTTAAATTTTTTTGTTTTTATTTTTAAATATTTCTTTTATATTACATGAACCTACTAACACCACATAAATTTATATACACTCCAAACGTTAAACACAAAAATTCAAAAATTAAATGTAGTTAAATAAAATCACAAACATATTTAATAAATTGATAAAAATAATTAAATTAAAAAAAGTAAGAATTCAAATTAATATAAAATATATAAATAAAACCTATAAAAATCACTAAAATCTTCGAAAATTAAACAAAGCTAAAGACATGCAGACCCTAGCTAGGATTGCTAATATATATATCCATTCATTCAAACTGTAATGAAAAGGTTTCCCTCTTCTCCACTTAGTCCAAGACCACGAACGTAAACAACATCTTTCGGAAACTTCTTCGATACTTGGAGTAACATTAGTAAAAATTACATTGTTTCTGAGCTTCCATATGCCCCTAATAACGTTTAAAACACCTTAAATTAAACCCCAGCAATTTATTAATCATTCAACGTTACGTGTCCGTTCATAATATTGGGTAGGTTCGATAAACAGTTTTCACTTAATTCCCTCTGATTAATATTTTTTACAAGGGACGATCACTTCCCGTCTACATATTCTTGAATGTTTAAATTCCCGTCTCCACTCTGGATGTGTGGCAAACTAGACACCTGTCCATAGCAGATGTGTGGCAAGAAAAAGTTATTCAACTTCCACGTACCATCAGTTTTTTATTGTTGTGAGACTTTTAAGAAGGGAGTATATATAGATACAAGAGGATATCTAATCTATATCTTAACAACTAGATAAAATTTAAATCTAATTAAAAAAAGGAATAATTACAATATATAATATATCTTAAAGATATTATATTCCCAATACGCCCCCTCAAGATGGAGCACCGTAGGAGAGTCCAATATTGATCATAAGCATTTGAAGACGAGAACGAGGAAGAGGCTTTGTGAGAGCATCAGCTAGTTGGTCTTCAGACGACACGTGTGAAACACGTTTTTTTTTTAAGGAAAAAATGGTTTTATTATCAGAGTACCAGCAGTACTCAAGGGAGTAAAACCCTCAAATGTTTTACATATAATGTGTTCTCACACTCAGTGACCACCTAATCATCTAATCGTCTGTATCTAATAGAAAGAGATTACATGTCCACTAGGTTTGGCTTTGCGCACCAATCGTTGAAAGATGCCGACTTAGGACGGTCCCTACGCTGGGAGAAGATGTACGCGGACCTCATCGAAGACCTTTTCCGCCTTCGGTTGCTCGTTTTCAAAGACTTTCTTATTACGAGCCTTCCATATGGACCAGATGATCATACACCACATACATTCCAGGATTGGAGTCTTTCGTTTAATCCCTTGCAGCAGCCCACCAAATTGCAGAAAATGTTCCGCCGGTCTTGTGTGTTTTGCAGAAACGACGGAGAGCCAGGAAAAGGTGAGATTCCACAATTTACCCGCGAATTCACAGCCGAAGAATAGATGCTGTATAGACTCCTCTTCCTGGCCGCAGAGAACGCATGAGCTGTCGTCTCCATCCGCGAGGATGTGTCGTTTCTTGAGTTCAGTCCGAGTTGCCAACCTTTCCCTTATGGCCTTCCAAGCGAACCCAGAAAATTTGGATGGAGTTAGGCTATTCCAAATTTTGCGGAGGGCTTCTTGCGCAGCTGTGTGAAGGACTTGAGTCGGAGCGGACGGTTCCTGCCCATTATATGCGGATTTTGCCGAGTATGTTCCATCTTTGGACAGCTTCCATTTCCATGAGTCGTCGGTGTGTTCCTGCAAGTTAATTGTGTCTAACAAAGAGATTAAGATGGACAACTAAATTTTCCTCACAGGAGAACAAATTTCTCCTCCATTTTATATTCCATTTCCATATGCCATTCACCCATTCACCACACTCACTGATCTTAGCGTGTTTGTTAATACATATGGAGAAGAGCCTTGGAAAGAGCACTTTGAGGTTTGCTTCATCAAGCCACTTGTCGAACCAGAATGATGTGCTTCCTCCATTGCCTAATGTTTTTGTCATGTTTCTTCCAAACCAGCTGCTGGGTGTGTTTGAGGACAGCAGCTCCACCATGTTTTTCCACCAGTGTGAGGCTAGGGCCCTGTTCGCCATTGTCTCGGATCCTACATTCGAATTAAAGTCGTATCCTTACCCAAAGTGAGTTGGGTTCAACCCGAATCCTCCACGCCCACCTGCCAAGAAGAGATTTATTAAAACGATCAATATTTTTCACTCGTAATCCCCCATCTATTTTTTCTCTACAAACATCATTCCATGAGACCCATGGGATTTTGTAGAGCACACCCCTCCCCCCCCAAAGAAAGTTTCGTTGCAATTTGATGATTTCACTCAGGGTTTTTTTTTGTATTTGGTAAAAGGATAGATAATATAAGGACAACGAGGTGAGCACCACGATTTGATTCTGACTTTAATTTTCTGGATCACACCCTTCCAGTCGTCGTGCTTCTGGTGGTTTAAGCCTACTTGTATGCCTAAAAAATTCATCGGGAGAGAGCCTACACCACATCCAAGAAAAGATGCCACATCGTTTTGGATTTCAGAATCCAGATTCAAGCCGAGGATGCTGCATTTTGCAAAATTAATTTTGAGGCCAGAAAGGCGTTCAAAATTAATAAGCAGGTTCTTAAGCGCCCAAATGTTTTTTGTATTCGCCTCGCCTACCAAGATGGTGTCATCCGTATATTGAATGTGGGAAATTTGGATGTTGTGTCGGCCTACTGATACGGGATCGTAGAGACCTGAGGAGGAGGCTCTATTCATTAATATGCTTAGCCCTTCTGCAGCAATAATGAATAATAGCGGGGAAAGAGGATCCCCTTGTCTAAGACCGCGTTCAAGCTTGAACTCTTGGGTAGGGCTGCCATTGACGAGAACTGAAGCTGTTGCGGTTGAAATACATTCCCAAATCCATTTGCGCCATTTAGCATCGAAACCCATACTCCCCATCATATCATCTAGAAAACCCCAATAAATCGAGTCGAAGGCTTTGGCGAAGTCGATCATGAAGAGGAGTCTCTCAGATTTATTCTTTTTTGCCTCATCTATTATTTCGTTAAGGATTAGGACTCTGTCCAAAATTTGCCTCCCTTGTATGAAAGCAGTTTGAGTTTCTGAGATAATGCTCCCAACAACTTTCGCGAGTCTACGAGCTAGTACCTTAGAAATTACTTTGTAGTAGCAGGTAATCATAGAGATAGGCCTGAAGTCCCCGATACTTGTCGCGATCTGCTTCTTTGGTATTAGGGTGATAAAGGAGGGATTAAATCCTCTCACGAATTTTCCATTGGAGTGGAATTCGTCAAACAATTTCTGGAAGTCCTCTTTCAAAAAGCCCCAACTTTCTTTGATGAATGCGAATGTGAAGCCATCCGGACCCGGGCTTTTGGATGACTCACAGGACCACACCGCGTCTTTGATTTCCGAGGCTGAGAAAGGTTCGGTCAGCATGCTGTTGTCGAGGCTGCTCACCTTACGCGTGCAGAAGTTAGGCGGGATCTTAGGTCTGATAATAGCTGGGGCCTGAAACAGGGTCTTGAAGTGGTCATGAATGGCAGCCTTGATTTCTGCTGGAGAGGAAAGCCATGTCCCTCCAAAGTTCAAATGTGCCAGATCGTTGGCCTTTCTCCTAGCATTGATGCATTTATGAAAGAATTTTGTGTTAGCGTCCCCTTCCTTGATCCATTGATTTCTCGCCTTTTGCCTCAATAAGCTTTGTCTCGTATCATAATCGGATGCTAGCTTGTTCATGATGCTTCTTCGCTGTTCAATCTCGTTCTCATCAAGCCCAAAAACATCATCATTGATGTCCAAATCGAGAAGGGCCTGTTTATTCTCCTCAATCTGCCTATCCAGCTCTCCAAAGTTGTTTCTGCTCCATTCCTTAATTTTGTGCTTTGCATTCTTGAGTTTTTCTTTAATAACGTAGCTGCTTCTACCATCAATATGATTGCTTTCCCACATTTCTTTCGTGAAATCTTTAAAAGAGGGATGGCGTGTCTAGGCGTTGAAGAAGCGGAAGGGTTTGGGCCCCCAATCTATTTTTTGGTCCTCCATAACGATTGAACAATGGTCGGAGATGGACCTCGGTAAGCCCATCAGGCGTGCAGGTGGGTCAGCCAATATCCAGTCCTCGTTTAGGAGTACACGATCGAGTTTGCTCTTGCAGGAGCCGTCAGCCCGATACCAGGTGTAGCTACGGCCAGATAGCATGATATCAATCAAATTAGCATTACTGATGAACTGGTCGAACTCCTCAATTTCTTTCCTATTGATAATTCCAGATCTTCCGACTCTTTCATTGTTGTATCTAACTGCATTAAAATCCCCGGCGATACAAATTTGTTTTCCACTATTCTGTTGTATTACCAAACTGAGCAAGTCCCAAAGTTCTCTTTTCTCACGGGGGTGGCACGGAGCATAGATGTTGATGAGACAGATATCCGCTAAGTCCCTGTTGCGGATTGCGTTGAGGACGAGAAGCCCTCGTGCGTGCCAGGCGCTAACACACTGTAGGTACTCTGCATCCCAGAAAATGGCTATACCTCCTGATCGACCCTCGGCTTGTCTAGAGACAAAGCCGTATTTCTTGTTTCCCCAAATGCATCTTGCCACTAAAGAATCAATGGTCTCAATCTTTGTTTCTTGGATGAAGCAGACCTCAATTTTATTTTTTATGATCAACTCTCTCACTTCAGATCTTTTTATTCCACTCCCCAATCCTCTAACATTATAGCTTAATAGACGCATAAGAAAAAATTTCACACTTGTAGTAGATAACTCTTCTGAGTTCTTCTCATTTCCGGCTGATGCCTGTCGTGCTTGTGTTCTGACCCTCCTTTGAACATCTGAGGCCTAATTGGCATCCAAATTTATTTATCTTAGTCTCCGTCTCCGCTGCCGTTTCATCTGCCATGTCTGTAGCAAACTTATCCAATTCTGCCCTGGCCATTTTCTTTTTGATTCTCGGTGGGATCTTTGCTTTTTTTGTTTGTCTACCAGTTTTCTTGTGCTCTGGTTGGGTAGGGAGGTTATCTGGTTGAGGGGCTGGGATGGGGGCGTTAGTAGAGGTAGTTGGTGAGAAATGATCAGGCTCATGGTCGCCAGAAATGGGGGGGCCGAACGGGACTTGCAAAGCACCCCCAGAGTGTGCAGGGGTTGCACGAGTCGGGTTCAGGATCGGGTCAGTTTGGCTAAGGTGCGGGTTTGGGTGTGGCAGGACAGGGTCGGGGGTGGGGTTTAGAGCATTGTGCTTCAAAAGATTTACATCGGGGATGGGGCCCAAGGCACTACGATCCACAAGGGGAATGCTCGCCTCATTAATGCAATTAAGAGTGTGTTTAATACCTGGGAGGGTGTGGGCCGTAGTATCCAAGGGGACATGTTCATTTACTACGGTGTTGGGATCCTCAAAATTCCGTTGTATTTCTCCATCTTCCAAAGAGTCTGGGAGGGCAAGGGCCTCAGTAACCAAGGGGGGATGTTCATTTACTTCGGTGTTGGGATTCTCAAAATTCCGTTGTGATGTTCCGTCTTCCAAAGAATCTGGAACAAAGGTCGAGGACTCATTAATTGGCGCCTTAACTGAATTGTCGGGGTGGGCCCCCCATGGGGCGGAAGCCGTCTCCTCAATCGCGTCTTCATCGGCCAGGCCTTCCGAGAGTTCATCGGAAAAGCTTGGCACAGCGTCCGTCCGCCCCTAGTTTTCATCAGAATTAGAATCCGAGATGTCGGAATCGGAGGAGAGATTTTCTGAAAAATACGGTAGTTCTCCAGGTTCCTCCCATAACTTAATGGGGAATGTAGTGCCATCAATTTGGGGGAAAACCGTTCCATTAAGGGTATTTGGATCGGCGGTGAGGATGCGGATCCTTGCAATAGAGAGGTTTAATCTTGTCTCTGTTATCCGATCAATTTCAACTAGGCTTCCAAACAGGAGAGCGAGTCGACTGAAAATCTTTTGTTCCAGGCGTGAAGCGGGACTCCGTATAATCTGATCCATGCTGCTCTTTGCCTACTGACATCGGTCGGTTCCAAAGGGGTAATTGATTCGAACCAATGGGAGGTCCATTCTGCCATTTCTCCTAACAATTGCTCAATGGAGTCAACGCCATTGGGGCAGAGAAGCACTAAGTTTCCCCCCAAATGGGTCACTTTAATCTCCCTACCACATTCACCCATCATCTCATCTTTATGATTGCACCAGGAATACGAATGGACAAAAGGATGTTACACAGGCCAGACGTGTGAAACACGTAATTGAGTTGTTTTGATCAAATCTCGAACAAAGTGATAGTCGATGGCAATGTGTTTCATTCGAGAGTGAAAAACAGGATTGGAGCAAAGATATGTTGCACCAATATTGTCGCAGTAGATGGCAGGGAGAGTTTTGATAGAAAAACATAGTTCTTGAAAAAGAGACTTTAACCATTGTACCTCAGAGGCTGCCAATGCAATGGCCCTATATTCTGCTTCAGTGGAGGATCGAGCAACTGCTCTTTGTTTCTTGGAAGACCAGGAGATGGGATTTGGTCCAAGAAAGACAATGTAGGCACTTGTCGATGTGCGATCATCAGTATTTCCAGCCCAATCAGCATCCGTGAAGCAGTGAAGTGAGTCAGATGAGTTGGGACGGAGGGTAATTCCAACATCTCTAGTGCCATTAAGATATCGAAGAAGCCTTTTTACAGTACCCCAATGAGTGACAGTTGGAGCATGCATAAATTGAGACAGTTTGTGAACAGCAAAAGCAATATCAGGTCTAGTGAGTTGGAGGTATTGGAGACTACCAAGAACTTGACGATATTGAGTGATATCAGTGGGAGGGGTTCCGTCAGAAAGTGATAAACGGGCAGAGGTGGAGAGAGGGGTTTGGACAGGTTTGGAGGAGAGCATGTTATATCGAGTGAGAAGGTCAATGATATACTTAGGTTGAGAGAGAAAGCAAGATTTGGTAGAGCGAAGGACCTCTACGCCTAAGAAATAGGAAAGTGATCCTAAGTCTTTGACCAAATTTTTTTTGCTAAGATCTGAGGTTACTCTAGAGAGGAAAGAAGTGTTATTTCCTGTAAGGATTAGATCGTCAACATATACGAGAAAGTATGCAATAATGCCAGATTTATTGAATACAAAAAGAGATTCATCAGATTTAGTGTGAATGAAGCCAATACTTTCCAAGAAGGTACGAAGAGCATAGTACCAAGTACGGGGGGCTTGTTTTAGACCGTAGATTGATTTGTGTAACTTACAGACATAAGTGGGGAAAGTTTTGTCAACAAATCCGGGAGGTTGTGCCATGAACACGGTGTCTGATAAGGAACTATGGAGAGAAGCATTGTTCACATCGAATTGTTTGAGTGGCCAATCTTGAGTAATAGCAATACTTAGGACTGCCCGAACTGTTGCAGGTTTGACCACAGGACTAAATGTTTTGGAAAAATCAACTCCGGGGCGTTGATGAAAACCTTTGGCCACAAGGCGTGCTTTGAACTTGTCAAGAGAACCATCTGGTTTTCGTTTGATGCGAAATACCCATTTTGAACCAATAATATTTGTGGAAGTATCAGGTGGTACCAAATCCCAAGTACCGTTTCTGAGAAGGGCATCAAATTCGGATGACATGGCCTCCCTCCATCGTTTATCTTTTAATGCCTGAGATACGCAACTAGGTTCAACATCAAAAAACAGTGAATTAGTAAGTGCATACCTTGGATTTGGTATAAGTATGTTATTTCGAGCTCGAGTGATGATTCGAGAGGCTTGATGAACTGGTGGGGGAGATGGCACCGGGGGAGCATCTGGCGACTCGAGGACTTGGGTGGGGTCGGTGGGTGTATTATGGAAGGTGGTGGGTGTGGTAGAGGTATGATGAGGTTCAGTAGGTAAATTTATGGAGTTGGGGGGTGAATTTAGTAAGGTGATGGGTGTAGCAGACCTGGAGTGAGGAGAGGTGGGTGGGGTGATCTGAGTAGCGGGTGGAGTTACCGACGGGAGGCTGGGTTTGTTGAGTTGGGGGTGTATTATCAAAAGCTAGAGGTGGGGCGGGAATGGGCTGATGGGCCAGAGGTGTAGTAGAAGGTATGGGAGGTGGATATAATAATCCAGTGGGTGAGTGTAGCAGGACAGGGGGTGTATCTTCCAGTGTGGTGGGTGTATCAGAGGCAGGTTTAGCAGGGGCCAGAGGGAAGACATCTTCAACGAATTTAACATGACGGGAGGTATATATTCTGTTGGTTTTTAAATCAAGACAAAGATAGGCAGCCTGAGTTAGGGAATATCCTACGAAGACGCATGAAGTGGATCTAGGGTCCAATTTATGGGATGTGTAGGGACGAAGCCAATGGTAGCATAAACACCCGAAGACTCTAAGTTTGGATAGGTTGGGAGTTTGTTTTAGGAGGACTTGATAGGAGGATAACATGTTGAGATTGGGTTTTGGTAAACGGTTTATAATATAAGTAGCAGCGCAAACTGCATGAGGCCAATATGTAAGGGGCATGTAAGCATGTTGTAAGAGGGCTAAGGCAGTGTCAACAATATGTCTGTGACGACGTTCAGACATGTCATTGTGCTCAGGGGTGTGAGGGGGAGTTGTAAGATGAGAGATACCATGTGTTTGAAGGAGAGAGCGAAGAGCAACGAACTCACCTCCATTGTCAGAGTAAAGGGTTTTAATTTTGGTGTTATAAAAATTTTCCACTATGTTTTTAAATGAGATAAATGTAGGAAGGACGTCAGATTTTCGTTTTAAGGGGTATAGCCATATATACTTGCTGAAATGATCAATAAAAATGATATAGTATTTGAAACCATCAGATGATAAAATGGGGGACGACCATACATCAGAAAAGAGCACTTCAAGGGGAGAACTATTTTTAATGCTGGAATCATAGAAGGGTAGTTTGTGACTTTTAACACACTTGCAAGAATCACAATAATGCATTTTTGAGTTTGAAGTAGGTAGACTATATGTAGACAAGGTATGAGAGAGAATTTTGGAGGACGGATGACCTAAACGAGCATGCCAGGTGGGTGATGATTGTTTGTTTGTGATGGAGGTAGTGGGTTTGAGAGTCGCTCGAGTCGGCCATATGTAAAGATTATCCTCGCGACTCCCGGCTAGGAGAATGCTCCCGGTGTTGCCATCCCGCACCTGAAACGAAGTTGGACCAAAAATGACATTGACATTATTATCACGGCAAAGAGTAGAAACAGAGATGAGATTTTTCGCCATTTGAGGTACAACTAAGACGTTTGAAAATTTCAGTGAACGAGTAACAAAAGAACCAATATAAGATATTTTTAAACCGTTACCATCACCAATGATAACATCGTCTGAGCCAGAATACGGAGAGTGCATGGAGAGATTCTGAAGGTCGGTTGTGATGTGATGTAAGGCTCTAGAGTCTAGAATCCAAGGGGCGGACGAAGCATTGGCTGTGTGAGCCGAGTAGGCGGGCTGCTGGGCTGCTGAGTTGCTGGAAGTCGAGGTAGCTGCTCGGGCAGCCGAGTGAGATGGGACGGTGATTTGCTGGTGCGGAAATTCTGGACAGTTCCGGAGGACATGGCCCACGACATTGCACCATTGGCAACGACCGAGGAAGGGGCGGGTACCTGGGGAAGGGTGACGACCATCACGAGGCGGAGGCTGGCCTCTCGGCAGACGACCATCACGAGTAGGGCGAGTGTTTCCTCGGCCAGCAGCTAGCGCCAATGTTGGCGATGGAGAGGGCACCGTCTTTGTAGCAAGTTGGGCCTCCATACCCAGCAGCTTGTCGTAAAGATATTCCAACGTGATGGAAGTGTCCCGAGCTTGAACGGCACTAGCAAGATCACGATAAGAATCGTCCAAACCATTAAGAATTTTGAGGGTGGTGTCATCCGAATCAACTATGACACCTATGTGGGCTAGTTCGTCGACTGTGGTGCGGATGTCGTTCAGATATTCAGTAATAGAGCGAGATCCTTTCGACGGAGAGTGGAGCTTGTTTTTCAAGGCCAAGATTCGACCTCGAGATGACCGGCCGTAGATGTTCTCAAGCGTCTTCCAAGCATCGTGGGCAGTTTTTGCGGAAGCAATGAAGGGGATAATTGTCGGTGTTAGAGATCCGACAATCGCGGAGAGGATGAGCTGTTCTTGTCGCACCCAATGATCGACAACAGGATCAGGGTCAGCGTCCGTGCTTGTCGCCGGTTTGGACGGAGTGGGGCACTTTTTGGTACCGGTGAGGTGACCGAAGAGACTATATCCGGTGAGTAGAGTTCGAAACTGGAAAGCCCACGCCATGTAATTAACGGACGTGAGTTTGAGGGGTGCTTGGGCCGCGATGTTGAAGGCCAAACAGCCGTCGACCTTCTTAGCCGGATCCGCCATGGACAGTTTTGATTGGGAGTGGGTTTTGATCGCAGTGGACGGTGAAATCAGGAATAAGGAGTGATATGAGAAATTAGTAATGTTTCTGTGAGAATTGGAAAGTTAATGAAGGATTTTGGGATGAATTAATTGGGAGTGGGTTTTGATCGCAGTGGACGGTGAAATCAGGAATAAGGATTGATGTGAGAAATTAATAATGTTTCTGTGAGAATTAATATTTGGGGAAGGCGTGTATGTGAGCACGTATGAGGGAGAGGGGGAGTTCTATCAAGAAAGAACAAATCGCTTTAAAGTTGTTGGAGGAAACCGCACGGCGGTTATGGAGGAATAAGGGTGGTAGTTTGAGGGGAACGGCTGGAAGGGTGCCGAACGCGAACTACGGTTGAGGATTTAGGATCGAGGCGTTAGCCGTACGACTCATTGATACCATATAGAAAAACAATGAATTACAAAATTATAATTTCATTGAGTAATTGTGAAGAAGTACAAGGGAGTATATATAGATACAAGAGGATATCTAATCTATATCTTAACAACTAGATAAGATTTAAATCTAATTAAGAAAAGGAATAATTACAATATATAATATATCTTAAAGATATTATATTCCCAATACTAACTATGTCATGACGTGATCGAGATGTATATAATTAATATAATAAATGTATTGTTATAAAAAGGGTCAATTGCAAAAAAAAAATAGTGTATTTATCAATTACAACATATTATTTTTTCTTTGCAATTTAATACACTATCTTTTTATGTTTTCAATTCGATGCACCGATATATTTTTCGTCAAATGTTAATTTAACTTGGCGAAGAAAACAACGAACTCGTTACGCTGTCGACCCGTAGACTATCAACTAATAAATTTTGAAACGACACAATTTTTTTAAAAACATTTTACAAAAATTGCACAACGAATCCATCAATATTTTATTTGATTTCCAGCGAAATTTTCTATCTTTATGCTTTGATATTATGGGTATTAATTTGGTGTTTTCTATTTCAAAGCTCTCTTATCTTCTACGCAAAGGAAATATCTATATATTTTTATTAAAACAAAAAATCAATTCAAAAAGTTTTGCAAAACAAAAAAAATCATGTAATCATATTTATTCCTCTGTTTTGCATTAATGTGTGTTTTGTAAAAAAAAAAAAAATTGATCACACAAGTTGTGTATTAATCAGAATCATATTTATTCCTCTTCCATCTTAATTTTTTTTCCTTTGTTATGTTTCCTATGTTGAATTAAAATTAACCGATAAATATATCGATGCATGGGAAAATTATTTTTTAGGACCGCAACTTTCCGGGCTGGCAAAATTAGGCCCGTAACTTCTTTTTTTCGCAATTTCAGGCCAAATTAGCCCAATCAACCCAATTTCGGGCTGATTGAGGTCCATTTTTCGGGCTAAGCTTATTTATGGCAAAAAGAAGACTGTAATTTTTTTTTATGCAATTTTAGGCTCAATATACATATATAATTTTTAAAATCTACTGTAGTGCATATTCCCTTCCTCGATTATATTCATTCTAATGTCTTATTTATTTTAAAATATTATACAAAAAATTTCCATAAAATTTCAAATCAAATAGTTTAAATAAGAATACTGAAAAATGTTTAATCGAATTTTTGTAATTAATGTTTAATATAATCCTCTCAATAATAAATCTATGAACTTTTTCCTTCAATTACGGATATAGTTGTAAAATTTATAAGCATTATTTATGTAAATACAATCTAAAATATACTAAATTAAACTATCTTTATATTTAAAAATTGTGAGAATCTTTTTAATTAAGAACTAAAAATTGATCATACTAAATTATAATATTTTTTTCTTTTCAATTCACTATAATTTATATGTAGTATATATCTACAAATTTCAAATTTAATTTTTAAAAGTTTACGGTGAAACCCCAATTTTTAAAAGTGCCTTCTAATTCTATAATGTTGCAAAACTTAAAAAGATGGTGCATCAAACACCATCTAATGAAATTTGTGAGGGTTGAATTAAACCCCAATTTATTCTTATTCAATGACACCATTAAGAGCACAACAAACACACTTAATCAACATGAGTCCTTATTCTTATTCACGTGACAACATTAAGAAGACAACAAATTAAGACACTTAAAACAAACACATGGACTCAATAACAACTGAAGACGCATAGTCTACATTTGAAAGGTAGCACCATCACAATGGATAAGGTGAGAGATATGGATTCTATTACATCCTTGTAGCAAAGCTCAACGTTTGCTGGTCCGACCACCTTATCCTTCAGGGCGATGGTTTTACATACGTTTCCCCCTGCATTATTTAACAGATAAAATTAACAAAAGATCTATATATATATTCAACATATGTATATTCATGGTTCTCCCAACAATTTCTTACCGAAAAAGATTTGAAATAAAAAAAAATAACGATTACAGATAACTCAAGTCAAAACTATCAAAATTACTGCATTAAGAATAAAAACATTTTCAAAATATGAAATATTCAATTCAACAAAAACAACCAATTGATTGAGCATCCAACAAAACACACTTACTTGTTTGGAAAAAGAAGTAAAACCAAAAGGACAAGGCCGAAAGCAAACATAGCTGCGATTAGACAAAAACGGAGGGAGAAGAAGTATGTGTTGTTGAGTGGTGTAGGTATGAGCACAAAGCAGAGTGAGGTGAGTGAAAGAATCGATGGTGGAAAGTTGATTTTATAGCAGAAAACTGCCCTTGCCAAAGATCTGATGTGGAGACATGTGTAACCGTGCATGCCTTTTCCTTGCCAGGCATCTTTTATGGAGACGTGTGTCGAACTTTGCTCATGCAAGTTGCCACGCATCCTTTGTTAACCTGGCCCGTCTAATAAATTGATTCAAGGAAAGCAGCTGGTAGTTCAATCCATTTAATACTCCAACTGCATGTTTTACCCACTTCATTTATTGAGCTACAACATCTCTCAGAAGAAATCGAGTTTGCCTTATTTGTTATGTTGCAAAAGGAAAATGCATCTGTATCAACTCGAGTCGAGCCAACCAAATTTCTGAATCGAAAACCAGGGGTTTCCTGCAGAGATAGTGATTCTCAGAGGGAAAGAAAAAATAACTCAAACTGGCATGTGGAATGGCAAGTACTTTTGTGTTATTCTACCGTTTCCCAATCTCATATTCAAGGCCTAAATTGTACTTCAATGAACGGAGGTTGATTACACTAGAAGATCCCTATGACAGCTCAATTCTCGTTAAAGATACTCTCACTTCTTCTGGATTAATATTACAGCGCTATAGATTGAATAGCAGAAAGGACAAGTGGAATCTCGCATATACAACTCCGATAGACAAGTGCAACGAATATGGTCTCTGTGGTCCTATTGGTATCTGCAATATTGAAAAGCCCTTCAGATGCGTGTGTTTGAAGGGGTTTTCTCCTAAATCCAAGAAAGATTGGGATCATCAAGATTGGTCCGGTGGATGCACTAGTTACCAGATTGGGATCATCAAGATTAGACAAACTAGGCCTTAACCTACTATTTGCTCGTCTTGTCAACTTGCTAAAAGTACCAGACTTTCGTTTAATGAAACAAATGCTCACTCCACATATGTATTAGATTTAATTCTTTTTTATTTGTGGGGACCTTCACCCATTACTTCTCGTGCAAGTTTCCGTTATTATGCTATTTTCATTCATTATCATTCTCGCTTTGTGTGGCTCTATCCTCTTCACTTAAAATCGGACTTCTGTAGCATATTTGTACAATTTAAAACTCTTATTGAAAATAAATTTTCCACTAGCATTAAGCGATCCAACTCTGATGGTGGCACTAAATTCACAAATAAAAAACTTCAACATTTGTTTCTTTAAAATGGAGTCTCGCATACAATGTATTGCCCGTATACCCCGGCCCAGAATGGGCGAGCAAAATGAAAACATAGACACATTACTGAAATGGGCCTGACTCTATTATTCCATTCATTTGTTCCTATGCTTCCTTCAAAATAATTCTCCTTTTCAAATCTTGTTCTCTTCTATTCCTTGTTTACGTGATTATACCTTTAAAAAAATTTCACCACGAAGTCTGCCTTATATTTTCCTCGGTTATAGTTCTCGATATGCAGGTTTTTGCTACCTCGACCGTTCTTATTCTCGCATTTACATAACTCGACATGATCAATTTGATGAGTATTGTTTCCCTTTCTCGGATAACACCACCTCCACTCCTCCGCATCTCCTAGATTACTCTGCTTTCCTTTACTGCTAGCCTAACATTCATACTCCTCTGTCGTCACCTTCTCCTCTCACTCTTGTGCCTGCTTTAACTCCATCTTCACCTCCATGTTCATTCTGCATCATGCCTGAGATTCCTACTCGCATTCCTCCTGCTCGTCTACCTTCGCCTCCTAATATTTCACATGTTCCTGCTCGCCCTCCTCTTTCTCGCCCTACACGATCGTCTCCTCATCGGCAAGACATTGCTCGACCTTCTCATCCAATGCGCACTCGCTCACAAGACGGAATTTTTAAAACAAAGCACCCTCCATCATCCTCGTCGCTCGCTCAAAACGCTCTGCTCGCATCCATGCATGTCACCACTAAACCAAAGAGTTTCAAATCAGCGACCAAGTCTCCTCCTTAGCTCAGTGCCATGAATGATGAACTTAATGATCTCCAATCCTACAACACTTGGGATCTTGTTCCTCTTCCGATCTCCGAAAACATCATTAGTTCAAAATGGGTTTATCGCACAAAATACCTGGCAGAAGCCAAAATTGATTGCCATAAAGCTCGACTGGTCGCCCAAGGGTTTACTTAACTTCCTAGTTTAGATTACGATCTCAACTTCAGTCCTGTAGTGAAAGCATCTACTATTCGCATTATCCTCGCCTTGGCTGTAATGAACAATTGGTCTCTTCGCCAACTAGATGTCAATAATGCCTTTCTTCATGGTCGTCTTTTAAAACCGGTGTACATGGCTCAGCCACCTAGTTATGTTGATCCTCACAGACCTCATCATGTATGTCGCCTCAACAAAGTAATTTATGGTCTCAAACAAGCTCCTCGTGCTTGGTTCCAGCGCTTCTCTGAATTTTTAATCACCCTCAACTTTATTGAGAGTAAGTCTGGTCTCCTACTTCTATACTTGCTCGTCTACGTTGATGACATCATCATCACCTGAAATGACGCCGACCACATCACACACCTCATCGCCAAAATCCAAAAGGAATTTGCCAACAAAATCTCGAAGTCACTTAAACATCGACTGTCCTATTTCTTAGCCAAACTAAACACTACAAGAAAACTGCAATTTAGCTGCGAAAAAATTTGTCGCTAATTCTAATATTTTCGTCGCTAACGTGAGTTAGCGATGAAATAATTTTGTCGCAGGATTTGTTGCTATACGCCCGTCGCTAACGTGTTTGCGACAAAAAAAATTAATTTTGTCGCAAATGTTTGCGATGAAAATTTGAGTTTCATCGCAAAATATTAGCGACGAAAATTTGAGTTTCATCGCAAAATATTAGCGACAAAAATATAAGTTTCATCGCAAAATGTTAGCGACGAAAATATGAGTTTCATCACAAAATGTTTGCGAGGAAAATCAAACATTTGTCGCAAACACGTTAGCGACGGGTGTATAGCAACAAATCCCGCGACAAAATTATTTCATCGCTAACTCACAATAGAGACAAAAATATTAGAATTTTTGTTGCTAATATTTGGCTATGATATCCGATTTACGAATCATTCTCTAAACCCACTTCCGTACTCGACCAACCCAACCCGCACCCACACCCAACCCGCCCCAACCCACACCCGACCCACACCCACCGAACCAATTCAATCGTTCTCTAAACCCACTTCTGCACTTGACCCGCCCCGCCCCAACCGACCCCAACTCAACCCAACCCGCACCCACATACCCCCTCCCCCATTTTATTTAAATAAATATTTTATTTGGTCTTAGTGGGAATTGATCCCGGGTGGATGGGCGCCCATAGCTGGGCGCCTACCATTCGGGCAGACAGCTCTTTGGTTCAGTTTTTAATATTAATTATATATGTATTCAATTGTTACTAATTTAGTTATTTTTACACATTTAATAATTTATTTCACATTTATTAATTGACTAATTTTTAACTTGTAACAACTATATATGTATATATACATGTGTATACGTAATTTTTAAAACAATTCCAATTGTAAAAAATCAATGTTACTTTAACAATTTAAAAAAAAAAAATATTAGAGCCAATCTTCATTCTCCCATCTTTAATTATGTCCATCTTCATTAGCATCATCATATTTATAAATATTTTTATAAACATTCATACTGATTTGTAAAACATAAAATTTGGACAATTATTAAACATTTAATTATATAAATAGATTTTTTTGATTTAATAAGCATAGTTGATTTAATATTAGCCACGAAATATAATTATCATTGTTGTTCTTATTATTAACAACAAAATAAAATTATTTGATAAAAGTGTAGCGATAAAATATTTTAATTTTGTTGCAAATATTAATTCCAAAAATTAGCCACAAAAAATATATTTCATCGCAAAATAATAGCGACTAAATATAATTTTCATTGTTGCCCTAATTATTAACAACAAAATAAAAGAATTTGTACGTTGCTAGTTTAGCGATGAAATATTTTTATTTCATTGCAAAAAGTAATTTCAATAAATTAGCCACAAAAAATTATATTTCATCGCAAAATATAATTTTCATTGTTGTTCTGATTATTAACAACAAAATGCAGCAATACGTTGCTAGTATAGCGATGAAATATTTTAATTTCATCGCAAAAATTAATTTCAATAAATTAGCCACAAAAGTTTCTATTTCATCGTAAAATATTAGTGATGAAATATAATTTTCATTGTTGTTCTGATTATTAACAACAAAATGAAGCAATTTGTTGCTAATATAGCAATGAAATATATAAATTTTGTTGCAAAAATTAATTTCAAGAAATTAGCCACAAAATTTTCAATTTCATCGCAAAATATTAGCAAGAAAATATAATTGTCATTGTTGCTCTGATTATTAACAACAAAATGATGCAGTTTGTTGCTAATAAAGTGATGAAATATATAAATTTTGTTGCAAAAATTAATTTCAAGAAATTAGCCACAAAAATTTCTATTTCATCGCAAAATATTAGCAACGAAATATAATTTTCATTTTTGTTCTGATTATTAACAACAAAATGAAGCAATTTGCTGCTAATATAGCGATGAAATATATAAATTTTGTTGCAAAAATTAATTTAAAAAAATTAGCCACGAAAATTTCTATTTCATCGCAAAATATTAGCAACGAAATATAATTTTCATAGTTTTTCTAATTATTAACAACAAAATGAAGAAAATTGTTGCTAATATAGCGATGAAATATATAAATTTTGTTGTAAAAAATAATTTCAAGAAATTAGCCACGAAAATTTCTATTTCATCGCAAAATATTAGCGACGAAATATAATTTTCATTGTTGTTTTGATTATTAACAACAAAATGAAACAATTTGTTGCTAATATAGCGATGAAATATATATATTTTGTTGCAAATATTAAATCTAACAATTTAGCAACGAAAATTTATATTTCGTTGCTAAAAATTGATTTTAGCGATGAAATTTAGATTTGTCGCAAAATTTTCGTCGCTATACCCCCCATTTCTTGTAGTGAAATATGCTCCCAATATCCTGCTCCGAGGCAATCTATTGGACTCCAAACCAGTAGCCACTGCGCTCGCCACAACCGATACTCTTTGTCTGGATGGAAATACCTTAAAAAATCATAACTTGTATGGAGACACGTACGTAACCTTTCATGGACAGCAAATCAAGGTTTTCCTTGCACCTGTTCTGCACTTGCATCCCTTAATTTTGGGCATTATATAAGTTGGAGTCCAATAATTTAAGGTATTTTAAAATTTTGGTCAGGCAATTTCAGCTTTTTTATTTTGGTCCTTTACGTGTTTTTTATTTTAAATTGCCTGGCACAAAGGGCAGGAGTGGAGCTAGGGTAATTTGTTTGTGTCGCTAAGAATAAGTATAAGGGGCAGTTTCTCATAAGACCATTTCACACATAGAAAAAACATAGAAAGACAAGTTTTATTTTTAATTCAAATAAGGTCAAAATGGGTGATAAATATACTAAACTGCCCTTCTAATTATTAAATTCGAAAATACTTCTTTAATTAAGTAGTCACCCATTTTTAAAACAAATTATGTAAATCAAACATTTAATTCCGCGAATTAATGACGTTTCCATATTTGAAATAATAATTGACACATTTAAGCTGAGAGGAGAATCCCATTAATTTCGGAATTCTTAAATTGCATTTTGAATTCGAAATTAATAGTGAGAACTTCATCTTTATTATTTAAAAGTCAACTAATCAAATTATTTATGCATTCAAATATGCGCATCTATTTAAAATTCAAATATCATTATTAATTATAAGTCAACTAATCAAATTATTTCTTCATCCAAATATGCGCGCATCAGTAATATTAAACAAAAAATAAAAAATTTATGGTTTAACTGAATATATATTATTTTTATATTTAATAAATTCTGATCTTCAATTTAAATATGCATAATAAAAAAATGCGCATGCAATTAAAAATACATATTTATAATATATATGCAAAATATTTATTGCATATACATTAAAAATTGTTGCATATTTTCAATGGTATGCAAAAATATTTATTGCATATACATTAAAAATATGTTGCATATAACTTAAAATATTTCATATTCTCAGTGACATGCAAAAATATATTTGTATATGACTTAAAAAATAGTTTTTGAAACACGATCTCAAAAATCGCACTCATTTATTATATTTCCAAAATTCAGAAAATTTACTAATCTCCCAGTTCGATTCCCGAAAATCACGGAATCAATTAAGCTGCATATGGAAAAATTGTTGCATATTCTCAGTGACATGCAAAAATATATTGCATATAACTTAAAAATATTTCATAATATACAATATCATAATATATCTGTAATAAAATGTTCTAAAATTAAGTTTTAAGAATAGATCAAGTATTCAGACACCAAACAAATCTAATCTCCTATTGTTGTTCATCATCAAAGAACTCATCTAATGATTTAGACAATCCAATCATATCTTCACCATTTGGTGTTTTCAAAGATGCATCAGGATATCCATCATCCATTCCCCGTGAAGACGAAAAATCGAGGCACATTCCCCTCACCAAGTTCTCATAAGAAGTAGAGAGATCATGTGAGGTTAACTAATGATACTCCACAAGCTGGTGTGAGCACTGATTTTCCCTAGTTAAGTTGGCATTCTCACTTGCCACTCATGATTTTTCTGCTAAACGTGCTTCCAATTGAAGCCTCACCCGATCATTGTCTTCGTTCATGATCCTGTCAATCAAACAACCTTAAAATCAATCAAACAACCTTAAAATCAATACATTGGAAGATAAAAGTAAAATGCAGTGAAGGGATACCTACATCGCAAGTGTGGCATGTAATATTCCAGTCAATGTAGGTGGTTAAGCTAGATTTCTTAGCTCCCTGAATTATATATTAGAAAAAATGAACTCAATTTTGAATGTTTAATGTTGGGAACTTGAAAGTAAATTTTCAATTAAATTAAGACAACCCATCATCTCAGAATTAGAACATAGCACATCAAACAATCCATGAATATCAGTAAAAATAAGAATAATGTTGCGCTTTCCGTAAAAAAAAAAAAAAGAATAATGTTCGGCTGAGTTGGCAGACTCATATTTATCTAGTCTCTACATAATCACAAACTTATGTATACAATGCGTGCATGAAGAAGGCCCTCCAGTTCAGCTTAACACTGCACTTCACAAATTACTTGGTCTATATACAATCAATGAAAAATGAAATTTGAACAAAATGAGAGAGTACTTAATTTCAAAAAAGCAGGAAGGATTCTTTTCCATTAATTCACTCACCGATAGAATCTTGAAAATTATTACAAAATCCGAAATACATTTATTCTCCAAAATCCAACAAGAATGAGTAGAAAATCACCATAACCAGAAAAGAGAATAATCTGAAAAATTATAAACGAGTGGTAGGTATATAAACCCCTTTTGCAGTCTCAATCACCAACTCAACTAAATAATCATCAAGCAATTCAATTGATGACAACCAAAACAAAATCAAAATGGATACCCTTTTCTGCGATGAGCTTCTCCAAGAAATCTTCCCCCGTCTTCCACCACCATCTGCCGCCGCCGTCTCCCTTGTCTCTCGTCGACGGTTGTGCCGCCTCCTCCGCTCCTCAACGGCGTCTATTTCCCTCCACTTCCCCACCCCATACGACCCCACCACCGTCACTTCCAATTTTTGCATATTGGATCATTTAGGAAGATGAGGGAACAAATATTTTTAGGAAGAAACGATCTCATTGTATACCTAGAACAAGATTTCTGCAAATATTAATTTTAGAAATATATCAATTGAAAATCAAATCTTTAAATGATAAATCAATTGGGAAACGAAAGGTACAATTAAGGAAATTTTGGGAGTAATTGAGTAATTTTTGCTAAGAGGAATGAGGATTTAATTTCAATTTGAATAACAAATGCTTGAAAAATGGTATTATATTAATGAATTAATATTGTTTTCTAAAACCAAGGGGCATAATTGGATATTAACACATTAATTTGACCTTATTTGAATTGTTTTAGTTTGTTTCCTTTGTTTGAAAATTAGTCTATAGGATTGTCCTTCCTAATAATTAAACTCTAAGTATAACAAATCATAATTCGTTCACAGTATTGATAGTTGAGATGCAATTAATTAATTCATCTCTAATCCCATAGGATTTTTCATCAAAACATTACTAAAAGAGAAAGTTTGAAATCATTAATATTTTTTATTCACATTTGAGCTTTATTCATTTCACTCGTTTATTTTACAACATGAATTATATATATATATATATTTGAAAGCTCCGTCTCAATGAAAGTTACCAATTTCCTTTTTGATAAAATACTCTCTCTCACATTTCATTATATATTTTTTTCTCAATCACATCATCCCTAGTAAATCTACTTATTCTATCATATTTCGATCTTAACCTAGCTCCGTGCACAGAGCTCATGCATAGTTTTCATGAGGACGGATGGAGTATATTTCATATATCTAATTTAATTAAATTAATTTTTACTTTATAATTGAATTTAAAGTTATTTTATGAAAGAGTAAATATATCTTAAAATATAGTTACTCTTTCGAGTTATTTAATCAAATTATGTTGTTAGTTTTGATGTTTTTTAGATTTTTTAAAACTTTTTAGGTAGAAATTATCGGGAGAGGAGCCATATAAATATGTCGAATATATACATTGAACTTCGTTGATGTAATTATTTGCTTTCTATTTCGTTGTTTCAGTGCACTCAAATAATTAAAGGTGAGAATTTTACATATATTATTTTCCGGTTTGACAATGCAAGGGAAACGTATGTAATGTAATATATTGTATCGGCAATATTAGCACATTTAAAAAAGGAGCAGAAAATTTGCGGATCCTTTGCGGGTCAACCGTCTCAAAACGTGTCATACCAAAAAATCACGCCCAAGCAAACAAAATAACATGCTCCTAGATCGGCATGTGTTATTGTAAAAACAAATATGTGATATTATAAGAACAAGTATGTGTTACTGTAAGGACGAGTATCACTTACTTTTCGCTACAACAACACGTACTTTTGTCTTTATAGTAACTCATGTAAGATATTGAAAATATGAACAACATGAACACAAAGATGTATGTTATTGAAAGACAGTGTTACTACACAAACAAAATAAGTATAAAACACACACAAAAAAAAAAAAAAAAATGAAGCCAAACATGAAGGAAAAATATTTTGCGCAAATACAGAAGGGGTGTAGGGAGAAAGAGAAGAAAGAGAATGGAAGCTGGCTTTTGAAGCATAATGCACAAATATTAAATGTATGTAATATTTTTTACAAGTGATTATTGTCTTCATTAGGAATGCAACTAGTATATAATAAGAAATTTGAATTAATTGGTCGAATTTTAAAACTAGTTGAAATATAGATATTTCTCCGTTTATATTTTGATTGAGAAGCACAAAAATACATTTAAATATAGTTGCACACATATTAATTTAGATCGACAACTAACTTTTTATTTTCCAACAAACGCATGACATAACATACAATTAATGCAAATTCTGGTGGGCGTTGGGGGCGGTGGGAGGCGGTGTTGTAACTTGTAAGTATATCATTCTTTGGAGAGTGTATGTATAATCTTAATTTTTTTACACATGATAAATGCCTAATTAATTACGGTACTTTAAAAAATTTGCAGGTCGAAAGCACATATTTGGGATCGGCCAAAAATTTATGGTTTGCAAGCAGTCGGTTCCAGATATGTGTTATTTTAAGGTTAAAATATTTTATTGTAAGTGCAAATGTGTGTTACTGTGATAACAAATCTTTAATTAATTAAAATAATTCTGTATCTCCAAAAAATATGTTATTGTAAGTGCAAATAATATTTTATTTGTTTTTCATCTCTTTTACCTGGGGTATTTTATTCACATACATTTGTGACGTTTAATTGTTCATAGGATAACACATATTTCTTTTTAAAATAATATCTTTTGTTCGTATAATAACACTACTACATTTTCGCTTTCTAGATAATAATTAATAAATTTTACTATTATGAATTTCATTCTTGAACGATCTTGTAAAACATGGATAAATATTTTTTTTATTAATTTTCCTACAAATCAATTAATGAAAAATGTGGTGGGGGAGTTGGTGTGACGCGCGATCTGCAGGTAAATGATTGTGTCTCTACATATATATATTCAAACTTGTGGGGCCGTTCATTAGAGTATGTAGATCTTAGCTTTATTCATGACTTCTGGAAAGCTACAATAGGCTAGGCTAGCTAGTTGGACACGTGTCTCCGTGGCAATTAACGAGGAGGTGTGCAAGGTTAATGGACACATGTCTTCATAGCAGTTGCGACCTTCCACAATCAAAGTTCTCACAACTACACCTCTCAATAACACATTACACATATATACTTCTTAATTTATATTATCCCTAGCTATATCCTTTTTCTTCTTACCTACCGCAACTATGTTTGCTTTCGGCCTTGTCCTTGTGGTTCTCCTCTTTCCCAAAAAGTAATTTTATTATATTGAACTTGGTTGATATATTAGCTTTAAGTTTAGTTGATTTGCATAATTGAAATATATTAAGATTGAATTTAATATATTCCTATATATATGTGCAGGGGGCGACGTATGTAAGAACCATGGATCACCCTTGAGAATAAGGTGGGCATCACAAGAAGGAAGGATTAATCTGCCATAATCACTATTTTTATAATTTCCATGGAATCCATCTCTCACCTTATCCATTGGGGATCTTCTTTTGTTACTATTGAGTCCATGTGTCTGTTTTTAAGTTTGTTTGTTGTGTTCTAATGTTGTAATGGAATAAGAATAAGGACTCATGTGTTGTTTTAAGTGTATTTGTTGTGTTATTATTTTTTGTTTTTTCTCATAGATTCACTACAAAAAATGCGTTGTTTAGCGACGGGAAATTCATCGCAACACATGATTTGCGACAAATTATGAGTGGTTTCAAAAACAATGGTCACAAATGTTTACGACTAATTTTCTGAAAACAATCGCAATTGACAAAGGCCTATATTCGTCGGAGATTCGTCGTATTTGGCAATGGAAGATTGTTCGTCTTGAATTCGTAGAAAGATTGTTCGTCAAGTGGTTAGAGCACCACTACCTAGACTTTAGATCCTGGGTTCGAGTCATGGGGAGGGAAAAAGGGATAGGTATTTAATGTAATTCAAAAAAAAAGGAACTTTGCGATGAATTTTCCCTCGCAAGCCGGTGACATTTGCATTTCTCATTTAAAGTGTTACTAATCAATCTGCCTGACCCAATTTTTAAAACACCTTAAATTTTTTTTTTTTTTGAACGGCAATAGAAATACTCCCTCCGTCCCCCGTGATTACTTGCACACTTTTAATATGGAAATACCCCACAAAATTAATAATCTCACAACATCATTTTATTTTCAAATTTGCCACTCCTTTTTTCCATACATTTCACTTTACACATCATCAAATCCACTTTACACATCATCAAATTAACTAAAATACCCCTCCTTTATCTTACATCATCAACCACTAAATCTTCTTTTCTTAAACAACGTGCTGGTCAAACTGTGCAAGTAATTTCGGAACGGAGGGAGTAATATAAAACATAGAGTACATCGGGTTCTCCAACCCGATACATCAAAGTCCAAGCAACAACCACCAAGCAAGAAAATGCATGTACCACACATCTCATAAGTTCTCACTGGCTACTCTCTACAGACCAATTATACATTAGACATGCAGACCCTAGCTAGGATTGCTAATATATATATCCATTCATTCAAACTGTAATGAAAAGGTTACCCTCTTCTCCACTTAGTCCAAGACCACGAACGTAAACAACATCCTTCGGAAACTTCTTCGATACTTGGAGTAACATTAGTGTTGTACGTGCTTTTGATGGTTGATTCGGATGTGGACTATTTGTTAGCACGAGACAAACATGTATAATGATCGGGGGTTTATTACGTGTCTAGGGAGTATTTATGTGATGATCTAAAGAAGAACAAGCAAGAACACAAGAAGTAGCTTCTTGGAGAAGCTAAAAGCTTGAGAGCTTTGGGAGAGTTTATTGCTTTGGGTTGGGTGATTTGGTGGAATGTGTAACTTCTGTACAAATGAGCCTCTTTTAGGCATTATATAGTGGTTTCTAGGGGCTGCCCGCCCTTTACACGTGGCACGCCCTTATTGGACCCATCTTCTGCCCGAAAAGGTGATTTGATGGCGCATTTAATGCTAAACCGCCTCTGGTGCTCGTCCTCGCCGAGATGCCGAGGAGCTGAGCTACGGTGGTCGCCGGAGGACCATGTCGAGGAGTGTGATCGCCACGCTCCATGTTGTCTCCCAAGGCTTCAATACTTAGACTATTCTAGCTAAGATAGACATGTGCTCGCCCACACACTTGGGCGAGCAGCTAACTAAAATAGGTGCTCGTCAACATCTTTGAGCGAGCACTTAAACATATTAAATACATCTGCTCTATTACATTTTCTTGGTCTTGTTGACTAGTCATCGCACGACTTTGTTGACTGGTCCTCGCCACGTAAGCTGGTGACTAGGATTGACTTGTCAAAGATTGACTCCTTTGACTAGGTATAACAATTAGTAAAAATTACGTTGTTTCTGGGCTTCCATATGCCCCTAATAACGTTTAAAACACCTTAAATTAAACCCCAGCAATTTATTAATCATTCAACGTTACGTGTCCGTTCATAATATTGAAGGGTATGGCAAAGACCCTGAAACTCAACAGAAACTGGCCATGATGAGGGCCCAAGAAAAGATGGATTTGATGGATGAAGCACAAAGAGCAAGAGATAAGAGAAGAGCAGACTTCCAGAAGCCAAGAAGGAAGAGAGCAACATATAACAAGATGAAGCCACAGCTACTTATCCCAATGGACACCAAATATCCTCACATGGATAAATGGGTACCAAAACAGCTGAATGACTCATGGGAGGAAGCAAAAAGGGAGTTTGTCTATGATTACTATGTCATTGACAGATGGAATGGAAAGGATGCCAACTCCACTTTTGCTGAGTTCATGATAAGAGTTCTACAGAGAACTTTATCAACAATTGCTTGCAGCTGTTGACATTGCAAGATTTAAACTCACTGCCCCCAAACCAATCATATACATGCCTCCAAAGCTTGAAGGATGGATTGATCAAGTAAGGATCCTGAGAGAATTCACTGAGATCCTCAAGCTAAACAAGATGGTTCTTGGACCTAAGGGAACAAACCAAGAAGCCATGGCCTTAAAAAGGAGAGTATGGGCACAATATGGGATGGTGCCACCTCCTGAGGATGATCTTTGAAATGGATAAGTCTTCTGACCTATCTTGATTGATCAACTATGCTGAAATATGGTCAAGATTGCTGATGTGAAAATCTGTTTTCTCTGATATGCTCTGGATTGCTTTGATATAAGCATGATTCATTGATACCTGATGTTTTGCTCTGATCCAATTACTGCTAAGTGTTTTAGTGTTTGCTCTGATACTAAAACTCTGTATATAATTTAAATTGTAATAGTGGAATGCTCTGATGTATTTTGTGTTAATGATTCATGCTCTGATATGTTAATTTCAACTATCAACATGCTTGTAATGATTTTCTAATGAATGATAGTTGAATTTACTTTGAATCAAGAAACACTCATCTCTCTATGCCTATCTATAAAACCTATCTGCAACATGAATGGTGAGTACACTAACACATTGCTTTTCAGGATAATTGACCTTAGTCATGTCTTCTGAAGATAAATGTAATGGGTGTAGCTAAGTCACTTTTGCAAAAGTTGTATAGGTTTTGGCATCATCAAAAAGGGGGAAATTGTTGGGAATAAAATGAGATATGTTTTGATTTAATACCAAAACCCCCTGAGACATGCCTAAGTCATGATTGAATGTGTTCTAGAAATGTTAGAACATATAGAACAAAGGCTAGATGAGAAGCTGGTATGTTAGGCAGCTCTTAGATGATTAGATGCACAATTTGAGGGGGAACACATGCTTAGAAGTTCATCAAGAACAAGTCCCCTCAAGGCTCAAACTCTGGATACAACACTAAGTCCTTTGAAGACTAACTATGCTGATCAGGAGAGTTGTCCAGAGGAGTTATCTCAGTACAAGAAGTCAAGATCAAGTGCTCTGAAAGCCTGCGGTCAACTATGCTGAAAAGATAGAGACAACCACACCCTAAAGAACTACAAATCAACATTCTAAGATCACCTTGAAGTGAAGCAAAGGGTATGAGTCAAGTCATCTGAAGAAGAGCAAGCCAACCTTGCTGATAAGCAAGACTGCTGATAGTGATAAGGAGAGTTGTCCAAATGATAAGGAATGTTGTCCTATCAATGGAACAACCTTCAGAAGCCATGTCCAAGTCCTAACAAGAGAATCTGAAAGTCAGACATTGGGTAGAGTGCTGCAGAATGAAGACAAAGTCTTAACAGCCGTTTATTTCCCAAATGAGGACATGTCACTATCAAAATTCTGTCTTCTAAGTTGAAGAACTGAAAGAAGACATTTATGGACATTTGAGACTGCCTCTCCAACGGGCAAATCCTTCATATGTCTATAAATACAGAAGTGTGAAGACCATTTGAAAGCACCTCAACACGATCCAACTAACCTCAAGTTCTTACAAGCTAGAGTGCTTTCAAAGCTTTCAAAAGACTATCTTAGTCTTCATACACTTCTTCTAAGCTGAACTACATTGTATATCCATACACAAGCTTAGAGAGATATCCTATCCTTATACACTGATCTTCATTGTAAAGGATATCTCATTAGTTGGAACCTTACTTCAATCCTCATATCTTTCAAGAGTGAAAGTGAGAAGGTTGTAGTAGTAGAAGTGGTAGGAGCTGACTGTTGAGAGAAGAACAATTCAGTTCTGAGTTGAGAAGAGGGTACTAGGACTCTAGACATCCTAGGGATCAATTCACCAAGGAGTGGTGTTATTGATCAAGTGCACCTTGGCACTATAAAACAAGTTAATTCCAAGAGTGAAGGAATTATCTTGTTCAATTAGGGAAAGTGGATGTAGGAGCTTGAGTCTCTGAACCACTATAAACTCTTGTGTTGATTTACTTTCAAAGTACTTTCATACATTCAACACTGCACACAAAACTGATTTGGACAAGTTCCCTGAAACAGGACTGTATTGAATTGACTAAGTGATTTCAGAAACTAAAGGAGTCTAAACTAAAAGGGCCAACCACTATTCCGCACATATAACTCCCCTAGATAGTTATTCAACTAAGTACTCAATAGTACTTAGTAGATTGATTATCTTAGAAGAGTTAATCATCTTCAGCAGAGTTGTCCAAGACAACCTTGCTGAGCTCTGGTTTGATCAAGTTAGAAAAGAATTTGCATACAAGTGTATTCCCCCCCCCCCATACACTTGATATATACTCCTTTCAGGACCAACAAGTGGTATCAGAGCAGGGGTTCAAAGACCACTGCTTCTGAAAAGCCATCTTGGTTTTCAAAAATCACATATTTGGTGTGGTCACTGAACTGATCTATCTAAAATCCTATAAATTGTTGACTAACTGTTTATTCTTTAGATATGGCCAACAACAATGCTGCTGTTCCACCTCCTGCTGTCCAAGGACTGGACAACATGGCCACAAATCCAGTCAACCACATTTCTCATCACAAATTGCCTATGTTCTCAATAGACAATTATGATTTCGGGAAAATCAGAATGAGGGCTCATCTTGCATTTCTACATACTTGTTGGTCCTGAAAGGAGTATATAACAAGTGTATGGGGGGGGAATACACTTGTATGCAAATTCTTTTCAACTTAATCAAACCAGAGCTCAGCAAGGTTGTCTTGGACAACTCTGCTGAAGATGATTAACTCTTCTAAGATAATCAGACTACTAAGTACTATTGAGTACTTAGTTGAATAACTATCTAGGGGAGTTATATGTGCGGAATAGTGGTTGGACCTTTTTGGTTTAGACTCCTTTAGATTCTGAAATCACTTAGTTAATTCAATACAGTCCAGTTTCAGGGAACTTGTCCAAATCAGTTTTGCACAGTCTTTGAATATTTATCCTTTGAAAGATCAGTTTTGTGTGCAGTGTTGAATGTATGTAAGTACTTGGAATGTAAATCAACACAAGAGTTTATAGTGGTTCAGAGACTCAAGCTCCTACATCCACTTTCCCTGATTGAACAGGATAATTCCTTCACTCTTGGAATTAACTTGTTTTATAGTGCCAAGGTGCACTTGATCAATAACACCACTCCTTGGTGAATTGATCCCTAGGATGTCTAGAGTCCTAGTACCCTCTTCTCAACTCAGAACTGAACTGTTCTTCTCTCAACAGTCAGCTCCTACCACTTCTACTACTACAACCTTCTCACTTTCACTCTTGAAAGATATGAGGATTGAAGTAAGGTTCCAACTAATGAGATATCCTTTACAATGAAGATCAGTGTATAAGGATAGGATATCTCTCTAAGCTTGTGTATGGATATACAATGTAGTACAACTTAGATGAAGTGTTTGAAGACTAAGATAGTCTTTGAAAGCTTTGACAACACTCTAGCTTGCAAGAACTTAAGGTTGGATGTGCTTTGTTGAGGTTGTAGTTGGATGCTTTCAAATGGTCTTCACACTTTTGTATTTATAGACAAATGAAGGATTTACCCGTTGGAGAGGCAGCCCCAAATGTCCATAAATGTCTTCTTTCAGTTCCTCATTTGGGAAATAAACGGCTGTTAAGACTTTGTCTTCATTCTGCAGCACTCTTCCCAATGTCTGACTCTCAGATTCTCTTGTTAAGACTTGGACATGGCTTCTGAAGGTTGTTCCATTGATAGGACAACATTCCTCATCATTTGGACAACTCTCCTTATCACTATCAGCAGTCTTGCTTATCAGCAAGGTTGGCTTGCTCTTTTTCAGATGACTTGGCTCATACCCTTTGCTTCACTTCAAGGTGATCTTAGCATGTTGATTTGTAGTTCTTTAGGGTGTGTTTGTCTCTATTTCTTCAGCATAGTTGACCTCAACTTTCAGAGCACTTGATCTTGACTTCTTGTACTGAGACAACTCCTCTGGACAACTCTCCTGATCAGCATAGTTAGTCTTCAAAAGATTTAGTGTTGTATCCAGAGTTTGAGCCTTGAGGGGACCTGATCTTGATGAACTTCTAAGCATGTGTTCCCCCTCAAATTGTGCATCTAATCATCTAAGAGCTAACTAACATATTAGCTCCTCATCTAGCCTTTATATTATATGTTCTAACATTTCTAGAACATATTCAATTTGACTTAGGCATGTCTCAGGGGGTTTTGGTATTCAATCAAAACATATCTCATTTTATTCCCAACAATTTCCCCCTTTTTTGATGATGCCAAAACCTATACAACTTGTACAAAAGTGACTTAGCTACACCTATTACATTAATCTTCAGAAGACATGACTAAGGTCAATTATCCTGAAAAGCAATGTGTTAGTGTACTCACCATTCATGTTGCACATAGGTTTCATAGATAGACATAGAGAGATGAGTGTTTCTTGATTCAAAGGAAATTCAACTATCATTCATTAGAAAGCCATTACAGGTATGTTGATAGTTGAAATTAACATATCAGAGCATGAATCATTAACACTAAATACATCAGAGCATTTCACTATACAAAATATTTCTAGAATTTTAGAATCAGAGCAAATACTAACAACACTGATCAGAGCAAAACATCAGATTTCAGAGAATCATGCTTATATCAGAGCAATCCAAAGCATATCAAAGCAAACAAATTTTCACAGCACACCACGTCAGCATTCTTGACCATATTTCAGCATAGTTGATCAATTAAGATAGGTCAGAAGACTTAGCCATTTCAAAGATCATCCTCAGGAGGTGGCACCATCCCATATTGTGCCCACACTCTTCTTTTCAAGGCCATGGCTTCTTGGTTTGTTCCCTTAGGACCAAGAACCATCTTGTTCAGCTTGAGGATCTCAGTGAATTCTCTCAGAATCCTTGCTTGGTCAATCCATCCTTCAAGCTTTGGAGGCATGTATATGATTGGCTTGGGGGCAGTGAGTTCAAATCTTGCAATGTCAGCAGCTACAAGCAATTGTTGATAGAGCTCTCTGTAGTATTCTATCATGAACTCTGCAAAGGTGGAGTTGGCATCTCTTTCATTCCATCTGTCAATGACATACTGATCATAGACATACTCCCTTTTTGCTTCCTCCCATGAGTCATTCAGCTGGATTGGTACCCATTTATCCAAGTGAGGATATTTGGTGTCCATTGGGATTAGTAGCTGTGGCTTCATCTTGTTATATGTTGCTCTCTTCCTTCTTGGCTTTTGGAAGTCTGCTCTTCTCTTGTCTCTTGCTCTTTGTGCTTCATCCATCAAGTCCATCTTTTCTTGGGCCCTCATCATGGCCAACTTCTGTTGTGTTTCAGGGTCTTTGCCATACCCTTCATGAAACAACTTTGATGGATCATTTAGTACAATCACTTTCTTTTTCTTAGGTCCAGGACCAAAGCCTTCTTAATATAGCTCCTCAACATCTTCAGAAGCTTTGGTACCTTCAGTGGACTTAATCTCAGGGGACTTTTCTTTTTCAGAGGATTTGTCCTTTTTAGCAACTTTGGACACTTCAGCAGCTTTGGCCTTCTTTGAGATAGGCTCATCATCATCAATTCTGAATTCAGGTGGAAGGTCAAGGCTGTTGGGAAAGTCAGTGAATGTTTCAGCTTGTCTTTTCTTTCCTTTTGCCCTCTTGATCTTTCCTCTAGTTTGGACACCTTCAGCATCTTTGTCCAAACCAGACACTTTACCACCTGGTCTTTGCTGTAGCCTTACTCTTTCCTCTTGAGCTGAGGCCATAGTGTTTTTCAAGGCAAGTGCCAATTGCTCATCTTCATCTAAATCATCCAAATTCAGCACTGCTGGCTCTTTTCCCTTTCCTTTAGGGGCTTTGTCTTTACCATTTCCCCCTTTAACTGGGCTTCCAATTACTAAGGCACCTTTTGCCCTTGCTCTTTCCCTTTCCCCCTTTTTGGCAGCATCAAAACATTATGGCTTCAGTTCACTCATAGTATATGCCAATAAAGACTGGGCTTGGGTTAGAGACTTCATTTCCTCCAACAGATATACATTCTCATCGTGTATATTTTGCATTCTATCACTGCTCAAGCTAAGGAAAGCTAGAACAGGCTTCATTTTCTGTTGGACAACCTCCTCCATGGTTGCCTTAAGAGATGCATCCAGTTGGGCTTTAAGGAGCTCAGTGAGGTTGGCCACTGCACCTTCAGCAATGTTCGCCAACACTTCTTGGGAAAATTTTTCTGAGGCTGCTTTCACCATAGCTAGCGTTTGTTCTTCAGCTCTTTGTCTTTGCAGGGCAGTCTTTCTTCCAAGAGCTTTCTTCACCACTGACCTCAAAGTCTTCACATTCCTGTTGTGGTTGATTCTTAGCAAGGACTGCTCTTTCTTTACATCCTTTGATACTGACCTCATGGTGTTTTTAGCTTTGATAACTTCAGTGGAGATGGTTTGCAGACCAGTCTCAGCTCCACTGATCCTTGCTTCCAAGGTAGGTAACACCACATCTTCTGAGCCAGTTAGCCTCATCTCCATAGATGCCAAAGTTCTTCCATGCTCATCCAAGGCTCCAGAAGTTTCTGCATGAGCTGATTGGACTTGGTGAGCCAAGGAGTCCAACTTCTCTGATTGCATCCCAAGCAAGGCTTGTGCTGATCCACTATCAACTTGGATGGGTGCATCTGTTAGGAGTTCATCTGCAAAAATTTGATCAAAGGTTATACCTGCAATATCAGACAAATCAAATGAGTCAGTAAACACACATTTTTCTCCCTCCAATTCTTTTTCATAAGACTCTGATACATCAGCAGTCTTCTCCTCATTTTCAACTAATTCTTTTCTCCCTCCAACAATGATTTCCTCACTTAAAGGAACATGCCTCCTCTCATCAAGGGATTCTTGAAGTTCAGATTTGACTTCAAGAATAGCCTGCCCTTCCTCACTTATATCACCCTCATTTGGTGGTACACTCACTATCCTAGTGATCACCACCTCTCTATCATCTACTTCTCCCTCTGGTTTTTCCACTAAGTTCTCCTTTTCAACTCCATCACCTAATCCTGCAGCATCTCCACCTTCAACAAGGTTCAAAGATGGCAGTTGAGGGGAGATCACAGTGCTTATATCAACAGCCACTGAGTCATCCTGAATGATTAAGGGCTGATCAGTGTCCAACTCATCTGACACTGAATAAGCCTTAACCAAACCAGCCTCTAATACAGGAACCTCCACATCTTTAGGTTGTGCCTTGGGTTCAGAAGAACCTTCATTGGCAGATGTGTCTTTAGTTGTGTTACCACCCTTGGTCAACACCTCTGAAGATACAGAGCCTTTCCTATGATAGGTTTTAGGAGGGTTGGATAATCTTTCAGATACAGAAGGCTTAGGGATATTGGCTTAAGGGGTTTCAGGAGGGTTGGGGTTTGAGGGGTTTGAGGGATCATCAGGGGAATCATCATCATTAGAGCTACTTTCAGGGTGTTTGATGCCCTTAGCTTTCCTTTCCCTCTCCTCATTAATCTTATCAGCTACCAGCTTTGCAAACACTTCCTCATCAATGAGAAATCTTGTCTTTGAAACTCCAGCAAAGTGTAGCAATCTGTTCTCCTCCACTTGCCACCAGTTTGCACCCTTATCTTGGATGACTTGTGATATCTCCATCATAGACTTGTCTTTTACATAAACAAGCATCCTTAGATCATGAAATGTCCTCTGAATTCTTGGGAATTCAGCAAGTTGTGGGTACAGACTGTCCACAGTAGCCTTGGCTCCTCCTCTGAGCATACTTTCATAAGTATACGCCTCCTCATCTCCACTTGAATGGGGACTTTGGGTTATAGGGGAGTTGGCTCTGGGTTCTCCTAAAGTGGCTTCAGGAAGGTTTAGTTCAGGAATGTTGGCTTCAGAAGGGTTGGGTGCAATAGAAGGTGCTTCAATTGCTTTTGAGAGCAATGGATCTGAAGGGGCTTTACTCAGGGGGGTTGGCTCAAAGAGTGCAGCTTCTAAAAGCTTTGAATAATTGAGCATAGATGAGTCAAGAGGAGAATGTAATCTTGTCTCATCTACTGCTATATCTGCTAGCACATCTATCCCACTTCTTTGCACACTCCCTTCAGGAGAGTATCTCTTTGTAAGATTGATGGGGGTGATAGGTTGATTGATTGGGGTTATATGGGTTTCAGGGGAGTTGGGCTCAGGATTCTGAATTTCAGGGATGTTGGCCTCTATTGGTTGACCTTCAGGGACCTTGGATTCTGGAGTTCCAGAACCAGATGAGTTGGTCCTTGACTTTGATTTGGTCCTGCTTTCAGCCCTGCTCTCTCTAAGAGCAATTTGTAGAGACCTTTCCTCTTGAAGCTCCAACACTTTGTCAGTAGGCTTGGCCCTTCTCTTGCTAGCCCTACTGCTCCCACTTCCTTCACCATCCTTCTCAGGGACAACTTCCCTGATCCTCTTATCACCTTTAGACTTTTGTCTAGTCTCATTGTATTTCTGCCTCAACTCTTCTGAATGATTAGAAGGTACACTCACTCCATCTTCAGCAACTTCTTCAATTTCAGTTGAAGCATCTGATTTGTCCTCTGAGGGGATTTGAGACATTTTCCTTGTCTTCACCATTCTGGCCTTTGTCCTTTTCTTCATTTTAGGTTTCTCCTCCACCTTTTCTTCAGCAGGTTTGGCCACTATCATCCTCCTTTGCTCAGTTTTCTTGCTGAGCTTTCTGAACAGAATCTTTTGGGCTGGGAGGGGCTTTGCAAAGGTTTGCATCTGGGAGTAATGGGAAAATCTCTCAATCAACAAGCTTGCCCTGGTGCAATACTTGAGTTTCCCTTCTAGCACAACCTTATTGTGGGCTCTCACTTTAAACTTGGCCTTTTCCTTCATCATTTCAGAAATAATGAAGGTCCTCCAATCAAATTTGATACCCTTGTCACTGGCATCAATGATTGCAGCCATAATTCTGATTCTAGGATGGCTGACCTTCTCCAAGCTCCCAGTGTTTCTCATGAGACTCTTAGTGATTACCTCAAATAAATTGAGAAATTTAGGCTTGAGAGTCTTCTTGTTTTGTGTTGAAGATAGAGGACCTGGCACTAATACCCATTCTTGTGCTATATCATCTTCATAGCCAGTACCATAAACTTCTGGATTCCTTCCCTCAGAAGGCAATCCAAATGCTCCTTCAAGATCTTCTGAAGAGAATTTCACTCTATGAAATCTCTCTTCTTCCTCTTCTTCAACAATATAGGACAGTCTGGTGGAAATCTCACCATCTTCTGGTTTGCCTCTCCATTTGAGAAAGGCAAAGAACTCAGCCATGTAGTTGTCCAAACAAGAGCTTGGCCTTTCCTCCATGAACTTCTGAAGGCCTGCTCTTCTCAACCATCTCAGAGTTGGAGTGATTTCAGGATCTTCACTTGTAAATGATACTATGGGCTCAAAGTGAAGGTTGTTCTTGTTGCTCAAATAACCAAAATCAAGGTCTAGAGCCTTGTTGGAAAAGTCTATGATCATCTCTGGTCTAACTTTGGGAGCCATTGAAAATTACAGAGATGAAATTGAGAGAGTTTTGAGAGAGTTTGAAGAAAATGAGCTAGGGTTTCGAATACTTGGGGAAGAAGAGTGTGTGGGGAAGTTTTAAGACTTGAGAATATTCTAAAAAGAATGTTTGTCAATGAGTTGGTGAGGTTTGTGTATTTTCAACGGTTGTCAAATATGGAAAGATGCACTTGGACGACCAGGATGAGTTTCAGGGGAGTTGGCCAGTTTTGATCCAATGGTTAAAAACCAATGTAACAGTGAGTTATTGGTTTTATTCAAAACGTGGAAGGTATTTAATATAAGTTAATGGTTGGGGAGTTTTCGAGATAGATCATGGCTTGAAAAGTGTAATGCAAACAAGAGTTAAATCTTGGCATTTAATGCATGGAAAGCGACCTTTTGGGTGGGGGACAAATTAAATTCCACAGAGATGATATCTGTAATTGGGACAGGTATCAAGGTAGACAATGATTACCCAAAATAGGTGCTTATCAAACCAAGAAAATAGTTTGATAGTCAAGACAACTTATCTGACCCTACAGGGACAAGTGTCCTGAAGAGATGTGGACAAGAGTCCTGAGTTTTAATGGACAAGTGTCCTGAGTAATAGTGATCATCTCTTCTGTACTTCAGTAGACTTGTCCAAGTCTGCTGAAGATCGATTCAGCTCTTTTGCATCCATTAACTTCATTGAGTTTTACTTGTCCAATTTCCCTGGATCAAGTAAACCCAACTCTGCTGATAGCTCCAGAAACCTTGCCTCTGCAAGTGGCTTAGTTAGTATATCAGCTTTTTGATGATCTCTGTGGATCTTGACCAACTTTATATCCTTCTTCTCCACATGATCTCTAATGAAGTGATGCTTGATGTCCACATGTTTGCATCTTGTATGCAAGACAGGGTTTTGTGAAATAGCAATGGCACTATTGTTATCACAAAATATTGGCACTTTAGTAGAGTTGACTCTGTAATCTCTTAGTTGTTGTCTCAACCATAGGATCTGAGCACAACAACTTCCAGCTGCAACATATTCAACTTCAGTGGTGGAAGTAGCCACTGTGTTTTGCTTCTTAGAGAACCAAGATATTAGCTTGTTGCCTAAGAATTGACAAGTCCCTGAAGTGGACTTTCTATCAATTCTGCAACCTCCATAATCAGCATTTGAGTAGCCAGTTAACTCAATGTTGTCATCAGCAGGGTTATTAGGCAAGTTTGGGTTCCTAAAGGTACAGCTAACCTCTCAGGACCCAAAACTCAAAGGGTACCTAAACCTATCTAATTGCAGGAACCTATGGGCCACAAGAAGAGGAGCATGAGCAAAAAGTCAGCATGGTACCTTGACAGTGGATGTTCAAGGCACATGACTGGAAACAAGGAACTCCTCACTGATTTTATTGAAAAAGAAGGCCCAAATGTCACATTTGGAGACAGCTCACAAGCAACAACAAAAGGTTATGGTACTTTGATGATTGGTAACATCAAAGTATCTAATGTATCTTATGTGGCTGGTCTCAAGTATAATCTCCTAAGTATCAGTCAATTCTGTGATAAAGATTTCAAAGTTGAGTTTTCTAGTGGAAAATGCTTAATCAAAGATAAGGCTCAACAAATTCTATTGACTGGAACTAGGAAAGGGAATGTGTATTTTGCAGACTGGGACAAGTCTACTGATGCTGCATGCTTCATTGCTAAGAGTTCTAGTGAACAAAGTTGGTTGTGGCATAAAAGATTAAACCACTTGAACTTCAAAACAATGAACAAAATTGCTAGAAATGCATTAGTTAAAGGACTGCCTAATGAGGTTTTCATTAAGGAGCATGTTTGCAAACCATGCCAAGAAGGAAAACAGATTAAAGCCTCATTTAAGGTAAACCAGTCATCTCTACTGAAAGGGTACTTGAACTTTTACATATGGACCTATTTGGACCAGTTACCCCTGCAAGCATAAATGGTAGAAAATACACATTGGTTGTAGTAGATGACTTCTCTAAGTTCACATGGGTAGTATTTCTCCTTAATAAGAAGGAAACTCAAGTCAAACTACCTGAACTATTAAAGAGAGTGTCAAATGAGAAAAGCCTTAGCATTATCAAGATAAGATCTGATAAAGGCACTGAGTTCATTAATTCATACATCAATGAGTATTGCACATCTAATGGAATAGCTCATGAAACCTCAGCAGCTAGAACTCCTCAACAAAATGGAGTTGCAGAAAGAAGGAATAGAACTTTAAAAGAAGCTGCTAGAACCTTAATTGCTGATTCAAATTTGCCTAAGAGGTTTTGGGCTGAAGCTATAAACACTGCATGCCATACTCAGAATAGATGTTTGATCACTAAGGGGCAAGGCAAAACCCCCTATGAACTCTGGAAAGGAAGATTGCCTAAAGTGTCATACTTTCACATTTTTGGTTGCAAGTGTTTTATTCACAATAATGGGAAAGATCAGCTGAAAGCCTTTGATAGCAAAGCTGATGAAGGAGTATTCCTTGGATACTCTCAAATCAGTATAGCTTTCAGGGTCTACAACAAGAAAACCCTTATTGTGGAGGAAACACCTCATGTTGTGTTTGATGAATCTATTCATGAGTTCAGGAATGAGAACTTGGAATCAGAAGAAATCACACAGAGGACAACCAGACTGAGCCTAAAAGACAAAGACACTGAATTCATAGAAGTTGTCCAAGCCAACCTACCTGAAAAACTCCCATTGGACAACAATCCTGAAGGCAACCTTCCTGAGGCAAACCCCACTGAAGAAATTGGTGAACTGAATGATCCAATCCCAGTTCACATCCAGGTAACAACTACCAATGAAGAAGCAGTTCCTGCTGAGGTAGTTAATGGATTAAATAATCAAGGGGGAACTCAAAATGTTGAAAATGCCAATGTCCCTGACATTGAGGACAACACCCCTGATTATGATCCTGAATTAGATCCTGCATTCAATTACCCTGAATTTTATGATCAAAATGACTCAACTTCAGTAGAGGACAACTCTACTGAAGAGATCAGAAAAAGAAGGACTTGGTTGTCTGACCATCCTACTGATCTAATACTTGGTGACCCAAGTATAGGAGTCAAAACAAGGAGATTTCATGGTGAAAGTGCTCTTTTCTGTTGTTTCTTGTCAGAGCAAGAACCAAGTGATATTGAGGAAGCACTTCAAGATGCCAATTGGATCACAGCCATGCAGGAAGAACTGAATCAATTCACCAGAAATGAAGTATGGGAGCTGGTGGATAGACATTCACATCAAGATGTTATTGGAACAAAGTGGGTGTTCAAGAACAAGAAGAATGAAAATGATGTGATTGTCAGAAACAAAGCAAGACTTGTGGCAAAAGGCTATTGCCAACATGAAGGCATTGACTATGATGAGACATTTGCACCTGTGGCAAGGCTAGAAGCAATAAGGCTCTTTCTAGCCTATGCAGCCCACAAGAGGTTCAAAGTATACCAAATGGATGTCAAGAGTGCCTTTCTGAATGGAGTCTTGAAAGAAGAGGTCTATGTGGAGCAACCACCAGGTTTTGAGATTGGAAATCAAGTTTACAGACTAAAGAAGGCTCTATATGGACTTAAGCAAGCCCCTAGGGCTTGGTATGATACACTGTCACAATTCCTCTTGGATCATGGATTCACCAAGGGAACTGTAGACAGAACACTCTTCAGAATCTCTGAAGGAGAGGACATCTTGCTTGTCCAAATTTATGTGGATAACATAATATTTGGATCCCCCAATGAGAAGCTGTGTGAGAAGTTCTCCAAACTAATGCAAAGCAAGTTTGAGATGTCCATGATGGGGTTGATGAACTTCTTTTTGGGCCTACAAGTCAAGCAATCAAAAGAAGGAATCTTCATCAACCAAGCTAAGTACACCAGAGAAATGATCAAGAAATTTGGGTGTGCTACTAGCAAGCCAGTAAGGATCCCAATGAACACAAATTGGAAGATGGATCCTGATGAGAGTGGTGTGTCAACCAACTCCACTGAGTATAGAGGAATAATTGGTTCACTTCTCTATCTCACTGCTAGCAGACCTGACATCACCTTTGCAGTAGGTGTTTGTGCAAGGTTCCAAGCAAATCCTAAGAAAAGCCATCTTGAGGCTGCTAAGAGGATTTTGAGGTATCTCAAAGGCACTGAGAACCTAGGACTTTGGTACCCTGCTGATGACAACATTGAGTTAACTGGCTACTCAGATGCTGATTATGGAGGTTGCAGAATTGATAGAAAGTCCACTTCAGGGACATGTCAATTCTTAGGCAACAAGCTCATATCTTGGTTCTCTAAGAAGCAAAACACAGTGGCTACTTCCACCACTGAAGCTGAATATGTTGCAGCTGGAATTTGTTGTGCTCAGATCCTATGGTTGAGACAACAACTAAGAGACTACAGAGTTAACTCTACTGAAGTACCAATATTTTGTGATAACAATAGTGCCATTGCTATATCACAAAATCCTGTCTTGCATACAAGATGCAAACATGTGGACATCAAGCATCACTTCATTAGAGATCATGTGTAGAAGAAGGATATAAAGTTGGTCAAGATCCACACAGATCATCAAAAAGCTGATATACTAACTAAGCCACTTGCAGAGGCAAGGTTTCTGGAGCTATCACCAGAGTTGGGTTTACTTGATCCAGGGAAGTTGGACAAGTAAAACTCATGGAAGTTAAGGGGAAGTATGGAAACTAAAAGAAGCTTCAGCAGACTTGGTCAAGTCTACTGAAGTACAGAAGAGATGATCACAATTGTTCAGGACACTTGTCCATTGAAACTCAGGACTCTTGTCCACATCTCTTCAGGACACTTGTCCTTGTAGGGTCAGATAAGTTGTCTTGACAATCAAACTATTTCCTTGGTTTGATAAGCACCTATTTTGGGTAATCATTGTCTACCTTGATACCTATCCCAATTACAGATATCATCTCTGTGGGATTTAGTTTGTCCCCCACCCAAAAGGTCGCTTTCCATGCATTAAATGCCAAGATTTAACTCTTGTTTGCATTACACTTTTCAAGCCATGATCTATCTCGAAAACTCCCCAACCATTAACTAATATTAAATACCTTCCACGTTTTGAATGAAACCAATAACTCACTGTTACATTGGTTTTTATCCATTGGATCAAGCCAACTCCCCTGAAATTCATCCTGGCCGTCCAAGTGCGTTTTCCATTTTTGACAACAGTTGAAAATACACAAATCTCACCAACTCATTGACAAACATTTTTTTTAGAATATTCTCAAGTCTTAAAACTCTCCCACACACTCTTCTTCCCCAAGCATTTGAAACCCTAGCTCATTTTTTTTCTTTCTTCAAACTCTCTCAATTTCATCTCTGTAATCTTCAATGGCTCCCAAAGTTAGACCAGAGATGATCATAGATTTCTCCAACAAGGCTCTAGACCTTGATTTTGGATACTTGAGCAACAAGAACAGCCTTCACTTTGAGCCCATAGTATCATTCACAAGTGAAGACCCTGAAATCACTCCAACCCCTGAGATGGTTAAGAAGAGCAGGCCTTCAGAAGTTCATGGAGGAAAGGCCAAGCTCTTGCTTGGACAATTACATGGCTGATTTCTTTGCCTTTCTCAAATGGAGAGGTAAGCCAGAAGATGGTGAAGTTTCCACCAGATTGTCCTATGTGGCTGAAGAAGAGGAGGAAGAGAGATTTCATATAGTGAAGTTCTCTTCAGAAGATCTTGAAGGAGCCTTTGGATTGCCTTCTGAGGGAAGGAATCCAGAAGTGTATGGTACTGGCCTTGAAGATGAGATAGCTCAGGAATGGCTTTTAGTGCCAGGACCTCTCTCTTCAACACAAAACAAGAAGACTCTCAAACCAAAATTTCTCAATTTATTTGAGGTAATCACTAAGAGTCTCATGAGCAACACTGGGAGCTTGGAGCAGGTCAGCCATCCTAGAATCAGAATTATAGCTGCAGTTATTGATGCCAGTGACAAAGGCATCAAGTTTGATTGGAGGACCTTCATCATGTCTGAAATGATGAAGGAAAAGGCAAAGTTTAAAGTAAGAGCCCACAACAAGGTTGTGCTAGAAGGGAAACTCAAGTATTGCACCAGGGCAAGCTTGTTGATTGACAGATTTTCCCATTATTCCCAAATGCAAACCTTTGCAAAGCCCCTCCCAGCCCAAAAGATTCTGTTCAGAAAGCTCAGCAAGAAAAGTGAGCAAAGAAGGATGATATTGGCCAAACCTGCTGAAAAAAAGGTAGATGAGAAGCCTAAATTGAAGAAAAGGACAAAGGCCAGAGTGGTGAAGACAAGGAAACTGTCTCAAATCCCCTCAGGGGAGAATTCAGGAGCTTCAACTGAGATTGAAGAAGTTACTGAAGAGGGAGTGAGTGTACCTTCTGATCATTCAGAAGAGTTGAGGCAGAAATACAATGAGACTAGACAAAAGTCTAAGGGTGATAAGAGGATCAGGGAGGTTGTCCCTGAGAAGGATGGTGAAGGAAGAGGGAGCAGTAGGGCTAGCAAGAGAAGGGCCAAGCCTACTGACAAAGTGTTGCAGCTCCAAGAGGAAAGGTCTCTACAAATTGCTCTAAGAGAGAGCAGAGATGAAAGCAGGACCAAATCAAAGTCAAGGACCAACTCATTTGGTTCTGGTACTCCAGAATCCAAGGTCCCTGAAGGTCAACCAATGGAGGCCAATATTCCTGAAATTCAGAATCCTGAGCCCAACTCCCCTGAAACCCATATAACCCCAACCAATTAACCTATCACCCCCATCAATCTTACAAAGAGATACTCTCCTGAAGGGAGTGTGCAAAGAAGTGGGATAGATGTGCTAGCAGATATAGCAGTAGATGAGACAAGATTACATTCTCCCCTTGACTCATCTATGCTCAATTATTCAAAGCTTTTAGAAGCTGCACTCTTTGAGCCAACCCCCCTGAGTAAAGCCCCTTCAGATCCATTGCTCTCAAAAGCAACTGAAGCACCTTCTATTGCACCCAACCCTTCTGAAGCCAACATTCCTGAACTAAACCTTCCTGAAGCCACTTTAGGAGAACCCAGAGCCAACTCCCCTATAACCCAAAGTCCCCATTCAAGTGGAGATGAGGAGGAGTATACTTATGAAAGTATGCTCAGAGGAGGAGCCAAGGCTACTGTGGACAGTCTGTACCCACAGCTTGCTGAATTTCCAAGAATTCAGAGGACATTTCATGATCTAAAGATGCTTGTTGATGTAAAAGACAAGTCTATGATGGAGATATCACAAGTCATCCAAGATAAAGGTGCAAACCGGTGGCAAGTGGAGGAGAACAGATTGCTACACTTTGCTGGAGTTTCAAAGACAAGATTTCTCATTGATGAGGAAATGTTTGCAAAGCTGGTAGCTGATAAGATTAATGAGGAGAGGGAAAGGAAATCTAAGGACATCACACACCCTGAAAGTAGCTCTAATGATGATGATTCCCCTGATGATCCCTCAAACCCCTCAAAACCCAACCCTCCTGAAACCCCTCAAGCCAATATTTCTAAGCCTTCTGTATCTGAAAGATTATCCAACCCTCCTAGAACCTATCGTAGGAAAGGCTCTGTATCTTCAGAGGTGTTGACCAAGGGTGGTAACACAACCAAAGACACATATGCCAATGAAGGTTCTTATGAACCCAAGGCACAACCTAAAGATGTGGAGGTTCCTATTTTAGAGGCTGGTTTGGTTAATGCCTATTCAGTGTCAGATGAGTTGGACACTGATCAGCCCTTAATCATTCAGGATGACTCAGTGGCTGTTGATATAAGCACTGTGATCTCCCCACAACTGCCATCTTTGAACCTTGTTGAAGGTGGAGATGCTGCAGGTCTAGGTGAAGGAGTTGAAAAGGAGATGATAGTTGAAAAACCAGAGGGAGTAGAGGATGATAGAGAGGTGGTGATCACTAGGATAGTGAGTGTACCACCAAATGAGGGTGATATAAGTGAGGAAGGGCAGGTTATTCTTGAAGTCAAATCTGAACTTCATGAATCCCTTGATGAGAGGAGGCCTGTTCCTTTAAGTGAGGAAATCCATAATGAAGGGAGCAAAGAAATAGTTGAAAATGAGGAGAAGACTGCTGATGTATCAGAGTCTTATGAAAAAGAAATTGAGGGAGATAAATGTGTGTTTACTGACTCATTTGATTTGTCTGATATTGCAGGTATAACCTTTGATCAAATTTTTGCAGATGAACTCTTAACAGATGCACCCATCCAAGTTGATAGTGGATCAGCACAAGCCCTGCTTGGGATGCAATCAGAGAAATTGGATTCTCTGGCTCATCAAGTCCAAACAGCTCATGCAGAAACTTCTGGAGCATTGGATGAGCATGGAAGAACTTTGGCATCTGTAGAAATGAGGCTAACTGGCTCAGAAGATGTGGTGTTACCTACCTTGGAAGCAAGGATCAGTGGAGTTGAGACTGGTCTGCAAACCATCTCCACTGAAGTCATCAAAGCTAAAAACACCATGAGATTAGTTTCAAATGATGTAAAGAAAGAGCAATCTTTGCTAAGAATCAACCACAATAGGAATGTGAAGACATTGAGGTCAGTGGTGAAGAAAGCTCTTGGAAGAAAAACTGCCCTGCAAAGACAAAGAGCTGAAGAGCAAAGGCTAGCTATGGTGAAAGCAGCCTCAGAAAAATTTTCCCAGGAGGTATTGGCCCACATTGCTGAAGGTGCAGTGGCCAACCTCACTGAGCTTCTTAAAACCCAACTGGATGCATCTCTAAAGACAACCATGGAGGAGGTTGTTCAACAGAAAATGAAGCTTGTTCTAGCTTTCCTTAGCCTGATCAGTGATAGGATGCAAAATATACATGATGAGAATGTATATCTGTTGGAGGAGATGAAGTCTCTGACCCAAGCCCAGTCCTTATTGGCATCTACTATGAGTGAATTGAAGCCTGAATGTTTTGATGCTGCCAAAAAGGGGGAAAGGGAAAGAGCTAGGGCAAAAGGTGCCTTAGTGATTGGAAGCCCAGTTAAAGAGGGAAATGGTAAAGACAAAGCTCCTGAAGGAAAGGGAAAGGAGCCAGCAGTGATAAACTTGGAAGAATAAGATGAAGAGGAGCAGTTAGCACTTGCCTTGAAGAATTCAATGGCCTCAGCTCAAGAGGAAAGAGTGAGGTTACATCAAAGGCCAGGTGGTGAGGTGTCTGGTTTGGACAAAGATGCTGAAGGTGTCCAAACTAGAGGAAATATTAAGAGGGCAAAAGGAAAGAAAAGACAAGTTGAAACATTCACTGACTTTCCCAACAGCCTTGATCTTCCACCTGAATTCAGAGTTGTTGATGATGAGCCTATCTCAAAGAAGGCCAAAACTGCTGAAAAGCCCAAGAATGCTGAAGTATCCAAGACTGCTGAAAAAGACAAGTCTTCTGAAAAAGACAAGTCTACTGAGACTAAGTCCACTGAAGGTGCCAAAGCTTCTGAAAATGTAGAGGAGCTGTATGAAGAAGGCTTTGGACCAGGACCCAAGAAGATGAAAGTGGTGGTGCTAAATGATCCATCAAAGTTGTTTCATGAAGGGTATGGCAAAGACCCTGAATCTCAACAGAAACTGGTCATGATGAGGGCCCAAGAAAATATGGATTTGATGGATGAAGCACAAAGAGCAAGAGATAAGAGAAGAGCAGACTTCCAGAAGCCAAGAAGGAAGAGAGCAACATATAACAAGATGAAGCCACAGCTACTGATCCCAATGGACACCAAATATCCTCACATGGATAAATGGGTACCAAAACAACTGAATGACTCATGGGAGGAAGCAAAAAGGGAGTTTGTCTATGATTACTATGTCATTGACAGATGGAATGGAAAGGATGCCAACTCCACTTTTGCTGAGTTCATGATAAGAGTACTACAGAGAACTTTATCAACAATTGCTTGCAGCTGCTGACATTGCAAGATTTAAACTCACTGCCCCCAAGCCAATCATATACATGCCTCCAAAGCTTGAAGGATGGATTGATCAAGCAAGGATCCTGAGAGAATTCACTGAGATCCTCAAGCTAAACAAGATGGTTCTTGGACCTAAGGGAACAAACCAAGAAGCCATGGCCTTGAAAAGGAGAGTATGGGCACAATATGGGATGATGCCACCTCCTGAGGAAGATCTTTGAAATGGCTAAGTCTTCTGACCTATCTTGATTGATCAACTATGCTGAAATATGGTCAAGATTGCTGGTGTGAAAATCTGTTTGCTCTGATATGCTCTGGATTGCTTTGATATAAGCATGATTCTCTGATACCTGATGTTTTGCTCTGATCCAATTACTGCTAAGTGTTTTAGTGTTTGCTCTGATACTAAAACTCTGTATATAATTTAAATTGTAATAGTGGAATGCTCCGATGTATTTTGTGTTAATGATTCATGCTCTGATATGTTAATTTCAACTATCAACATGCTTGTAATGATTTTCTAATGAATGATAGTTGAATTTACTTTGAATCAAGAAACACTCATCTCTCTATGCCTATCTATAAAACCTATCTGCAACATGAATGGTGAGTACACTAACACATTGCTTTTCAGGATAATTGACCTTAGTCATGTCTTCTGAAGATAAATGTAATGGGTGTAGCTAAGTCACTTTTGCAAAAGTTGTATAGGTTTTGGCATCATCAAAAAGGGGGAAATTGTTGGGAATAAAATGAGATATGTTTTGATTTAATACCAAAACCCCCTGAGACATGCCTAAGTCATGATTGAATGTGTTCTAGAAATGTTAGAACATATAGAACAAAGGCTAGATGAGAAGCTGGTATGTTAGGCAGCTCTTAGATGATTAGATGCACAATTTGAGGGGGAACACATGCTTAGAAGTTCATCAAGAACAAGTCCCCTCAAGGCTCAAACTCTGGATACAAAACTAAGTCCTTTGAAGACTAACTATGCTGATCAGGAGAGTTGTCCAGAGGAGTTGTCTCAGTACAAGAAGTCAAGATCAAGTGCTCTGAAAGCCTGAGGTCAACTATGCTGAAAAGTTAGAGACAACCACACCCTAAAGAACTACAAATCAACATTCTAAGATCACCTTGAAGTGAAGCAAAGGGTATGAGTCAAGTCATCTGAAGAAGAGCAAGCCAACCTTGCTGATAAGCAAGAATGCTGATAGTGATAAGGAGAGTTGTCCAAATGATAAGGAATGTTGACCTATCAATGGAACAACCTTCAGAAGCCATGTCCAAGTCCTAACAAGAGAATCTGAAAGTCAGACATTGGGTAGAGTGTTGCAGAATGAAGAAAAAGTCTTAACAGCCGTTTATTTCCCAAATGAGGACATGTCACTATCAAGATTCTGTCTTCTAAGTTGAAGAACTGAAAGAAGACATTTATGGACATTTGAGACTGCCTCTCCAACGGGAAAATCCTTCATATGTCTATAAATACAGAAGTGTGAAGACCATTTGAAAGCACCTCAACACGATCCAACTAACCTCAAGTTCTTACAAGCTAGAGTGCTTTCAAAGTTTTCAAAAGACTATCTTAGTCTTCATACACTTCTTCTAAGCTGAACTACATTGTATATCCATACACAAGCTTAGAGAGATATCCTATCCTTATACACTGATCTTCATTGTAAAGGATATCTCATTAGTTGGAACCTTACTTCAATCCTCATATCTTTCAAGAGTGAAAGTGAGAAGGTTGTAGAAGTAGAAGTGGCAGGAGCTGACTGTTGAGAGAAGAACAGTTCAGTTCTGAGTTGAGAAGAGGGTACTAGGACTCTAGACATCCTAGGGATCAATTCACCAAGGAGTGGTGTTATTGATCAAGTGCACCTTGGCACTATAAAATAAGTTAATTCCAAGAGTGAAGGAATTATCCTGTTCAATCAGGGAAAGTGGATGTAGGAGCTTGAGTCTCTGAACCACTATAAACTCTTGTGTTGATTTACTTTCAAAGTACTTTCATACATTCAACACTGCACACAAAACTGATTTGGACAAGTTCCCTGAAACAGGACTGTATTGAATTGACTAAGTGATTTCAGAAACTAAAGGAGTCTAAACTAAAAGGGCCAACCACTATTCCGCACATATAACTCCCCTAGATAGTTATTCAACTAAGTACTCAATAGTACTTAGTAGATTGATTATCTTAGAAGAGTTAATCATCTTCAGCAGAGTTGTCCAAGACAACATTGTTGAGCTCTGGTTTGATCAAGTTAGAAAAGAATTTGCATACAAGTGTATTCCCCCCCCCCATACACTTGATATATACTCCTTTCAGGACCAACAAATATATCGATGCATCAAATTGCAAAAATTAAAAAGACGGTGCATCAAACACCATCTAATGAAATTTGTGAGGGGTGAAACCCCAATTTATTCTTATTCAATGACACCATTAAGAGCACAACAAACTCACTTAATCAACATGAGTCCTTATTGTTATTCACGTGACAACATTAAGAAGACAACAAATTAAGACACTTAAAACAAACACATGGACTCAATAACCTACATTTGAAATGTAGCACCATCACAATGGATAAGGTGAGAGATATGGATTCTATATAATCTTTCTTTTACTTCCTTCTAGCAAAGCTCAACGTTTGCTGGTCCGATGTGATGCCCACCTTATCCTTCAGGGCGAAGGTTTTACATACGTTTCCCCCTGCATTATTTAACAGATAAAATTAACAAAATTTTAAGCTAATAACATCAACAAACCTCTATATATATTCAACATGTGTATATGACTCTCCCATCAATTTCTTACAGAAAAAGATTTGAAAAAAAAAAAAAAAAAACGATTACAGATTACTCAAGTCAAAACTATCAAAATTGCTGCATTAAGAATAAAAACATTTTCAAAATATGAAACAACTAATTGATTGAGCATCCAAAAAAACACACTTACTTGTTTGGAAAAAGAAGTAAAACCAAAAGGACAAGGCCGAAAGCAAACATAGCTGCGATTAGACAAAAACGGAGGGAGAAGAAGTATGTGTTGTTGAGTGGTGTAGGTATGAGCACAGAGCAGAGTGAGGTGAGTGAAAGAATCGATGGTGGAAAGTTGACTTGATAGCAGAAAACTGCCCTTGCCAAAGATCTGATGTGGAGACATGTGTAACCGTGCATGCCTTTTCCTTGCCAGGCATCTTTTATGGAGACGTGTGTCGAACTTTGCTCATGCAAGTTGCCACGCATCCTTTGTTAACCTGGCCCGTCTAATAAATTGATTCAAGGAAAGCAGTTGGTAGTTCAATCCATCTAATGCTCCAACTGCATGTTTTACCCACTTCATTTATTGAGCTACAACATCTCTTAGAAGAAATCGAGTTTGCCTTATTTGTTATGTTGCAAAAGGAAAATGCATCTGTATCAACTCGAGTCGAGCCAACCAAATTTCAGAATCGAAAACCAGGGGTTTCCTGCAGAGATAGTGATTCTCAGAGGGAAAGAAAAAATAACTCAAACTGGCATGTGGAATGGCAAGTACTTTTGTGTTATTCTACCGTTTCCCAATCTCATATTCAAGGCCTAAATTGTACTTCAATGAACGGAGGTTGATTACACTAGAATATCCCTATGACAGCTCAATTCTCGTTAGAGATACTCTCACTTCTTCTGGATTAATATTACAGCGCTATAGATTGAATAGCAGAAAGGACAAGTGGAATCTCGCATATACAACTCCGATAGACAAGTGCAACGAATATGGTCTCTGTGGTCCTATTGGTATCTGCAATATTGAAAAGCCCTTCAGATGCGTGTGTTTGAAGGGGTTTTCTCCTAAATCCAAGAAAGATTGGGATCATCAAGATTGGTCCAGTGGATGCACTAGTTACCAGATTGGGATCATCAAGATTAGACAAACTAGGCCTTAACCTACTATTTGCTCGTCTTGTCAACTTGCTAAAAGTACCAGACTTTCGTTTAATGAAACAAATGCTCACTCCACATATGTATTAGATTTAATTCTTTTTTATTTGTGGGGACCTTCACCCATTACTTCTCGTGCAAGTTTCCGTTATTATGCTATTTTCATTCATTATCATTCTCGCTTTGTGTGGCTATATCCTCTTCACTTAAAATCGGACTTCTATAGCATATTTGTACAATTTAAAACTCTTATTGAAAATAAATTTTCCACTAGCATTAAGCGATCCAACTCTGATGGTGGCACTGAATTCACAAATAAAAAACTTCAACATTTGTTTCTTGAAAATGGAGTCTCGCATACAATGTATTGCCCGTATACCCCGGCCCAGAATGGGCGAGCAAAATGAAAACATAGACACATTACTGAAATGGGCCTGACTCTATTATTCCATTCATTTGTTCCTATGCTTCCTTCAAAATAATTCTCCTTTTCAAATCTTGTTCTCTTCTATTCCTTGTTTACGTGATTATACCTTTAAAAAAAATTCACCACGAAGTCTGCCTTATGTTTTCCTCGGTTATAGTTCTCGATATGCAGGTTTTTGCTACCTCGACCGTTCTTCTTCTCGCATTTACATAACTCGACATGATCAATTTGATGAGTATTGTTTCCCTTTTCTCGGATAACACCACCTCCACTCCTCCGCATCTCCTCGATTACTCCGCTTTCCTTTACTGCTCGCCTAACATTCATACTCCTCTGTCGTCACCTTCTCCTCTCACTCTTGTGCCTGCTTTAACTCCATCTTCACCTCCATGTTCATTCTGCATCATGCCTGAGATTCCTACTCGCCTTCCTCCTGCTCGTCTACCTTCGCCTCCTAATATTTCACATGTTCCTGCTCGCCCTCCTCTTCCTCGCCCTACACGATCGTCTCCTCATCGGCAAGACATTGCTCGACCTTCTCATCCAATGCGCACTCGCTCACAAGATGGAATTTTTAAAACAAAGCACCCTTCATCATCCTCGTCGCTCGCTCAAAACGCTCTGCTCGCATCCATGCATGTCACCACTAAACCAAAGAGTTTCAAATCAGCGGCCAAGTCTCCTCCTTAGCTCAGTGCCATGAATGATGAACTTAATGATCTCCAATCCAACAACACTTGGGATCTTGTTCCTCTTCCGATCTCCGAAAACATCATTAGTTCAAAATGGGTTTATCGCACAAAATACCTGGCAGAAGCCAAAATTGATTGCCATAAAGCTCGACTGGTCGCCCAAGGGTTTACTTAACTTCCTAGTTTAGATTACGATCTCAACTTCAGTCCTGTAGTGAAAGCATCTACTATTCGCATTATCCTCGCCTTGGCTGTAATGAACAATTGGTCTCTTCGCCAACTAGATGTCAATAATGCCTTCCTTCATGGTCGCCTTTTAAAACCGGTGTACATGGCTCAGCCACCTAGTTATGTTGATCCTCACATACCTCATCATGTATGTCGCCTCAACAAAGTAATTTATGGTCTCAAACAAGCTCCTCGTGCTTGGTTCCAGCGCTTCTCTGAATTTTTAATCACCCTCAACTTTATTGAGAGTAAGTCTGGTCTCCTACTTCTATACTTGCTCGTCTACGTTGATGACATCATCATCACCTGAAATGACGCCGACCACATCACACACCTCATCGCCAAAATCCGAAAGGAATTTGCCATCAAAATCTCGAAGTCACTTAAACATCGACTGTCCTATTTCTTAGCTAAACTAAATATGCTCCCAATATCCTGCTCCGAGCCAATCTATTGGACTCCAAACCAGTAGCCACTGCGCTCGCCACAACCGATACTCTTTGTCTGGATGGAAATACCTTAAAAAATCATAACTTGTATAAGTCCCTGGTCGGCGCACTTTAGTATCTCACCATTACTCGGCTTGACCTATCCTTCGTCGTCAACACAGTTAGACAGTTTCAGTCTCACCCTACGACCGATCACCCTACGTCTCGTGTTCACTACTGGTGCCCAAATCTGCTCGCCTACACAGATGTAGATTGGGCTCGTTGCCTTTATACTCACCGGTCGACTTACGGGTACTCCATCATGCTCGGCTCTAACTTGGTCTCCTGGAGTGCAAAGAATCAACCAACGGTTGCATGCTCAAGCTGTGAATCTGAATATAGAGCAATCGCCAATGCAGCTGCATTTGTCATTTGGGTAACCTCTCTCCTTCGAGAACTTCATGTACTTCTTCATTCTCCACCTACATTGTTATGCGACAACAAGAGTGCAATATTCTTAAGCTAGAACCCGGTCGCTCATAAGCGAGAAAAGCATATAGATATCGACTACCACTTCGTCCGATAATTAGTATCTTCTGGTTGGCTAGTAACTCAACATGTACCGTCGCATCTTCAACTTTGTGTTGGTCCCCATCCGCAACACTTGAGGGGAGGTGTTAGTATAGAGAAATAGAAGTTAATTGGTTAAAAGTTAGTTGTAACCTACTTGTAACTCATATAGTTAGTTACGCCACTCTCTTTTATAAGTATGGGTCTAATCCCATCATATTGGTTAATGGAAACTTTATCTTTACTCTCACAACACGTGTATGTGAGAAATATACGTGTGTGTGTTTTTCAAACTTTTTAATGCAAACAATGCAAGTTATTAGAGTCAGGTGAGATGTCCAACTAACCATGTCCTATGAAGATACTTTGTCATGATTATTTAAATTAACAAGACTTAAACAATTAAACACGATACGTGCGAAATTATTATAGGCCATTTTATACTTCTTTGAAAATACTTAAGAAAATTTTAGATTTTACTCACACCAAAACTCAAGGTTTTTAGTCCAACTATTATGAAAACCTTTTTTTTTTTTTTTTTTTTTTTTTTTTTTTTGTGTTAAGCTTACATGAGTGATCAATGCAGTATGAATATAAGTAGTAATTAGTGATCAAACAAAAAACTAAGCAAGAATGTAAAGTGCAATAAGAGCACAAGAACTTATAGTGGTTCATAGACTAAACTACTCTTATGTCTGTTGGTTTATATTTTACCAACAATGGCTTACAATAAGACGGAATATAAAAATATAATTGTAAAAGAAATTACAAAATCTTCAAGTTTTTCGAAAGAGGCAACTTTCTATTTTGAGCAGCTTCTTGGAAAGGCAGGTCCGGTTTGAGACAGCAACACTGATGAAACAAAAAAGTTAGGGAAGAAATAGCTGAGTCAAGGTGATACATTTTCCCATAAAATAACACGTCCCGGCTAGTGTTCACGGAACGACGTGATGCTTCAAAATGTAAAACGACTTTATCTTTGCACGAGCAACATCGCAACGTACAGAGAACTGAAGACACGTCTAAACTGGACTGCACTCTAATATGCAATGCAGAATGCCGGAAAACAGAATGCAGTTTGCTGGAAATTTCAAATGATTTTTTATGCTTACAAAAGGTAAATTTTCCAAAAACAATGCACTCCTATTTATAGGCAGTGCCACTCAGGTAGGGAACAAACGGGTATTTATGGCAGTAACTGCTACCACATGAATGGTCATTATTCCAAGAATGGTAACTGCCATTTTTGTATCTGGACGCCCCTAGTGTCCAGATTCAGTCAATTTCCAATTCAAATTTGAGAAGTCAACTGGTCAGCAATTAACTTCCATCAGAATTAGGGTTGACTCGCATTGGGCTGCTCCTGAATTCGTGTGGGCCAAGGCCCAAACTTTAGAGCTCTAAAAATATAGATGGCCCCCCAAACCCAAGCCCAAAGTCCAAGGCCCACATACCACGACCACGGGCCCGGACTCGGCACGACCGGATGGGCAGGCAGCGCACGCGCGCGTGTGGCTCATTGAATTGTTCAATAGTCACTATAATTTAAACTTTATTAACTAACTCCTACTATTAAGGAGGAGATTACTTCTCACATTAATTAATGTGGGATAGTTATTAACACTAATCTCAAGACATCACTTTTACGTCTCAATCTTCGTACATTAATTTCTCACTCACCGAAATTCGGATTTGAGATTTTAAATATATATACTACGATCATCTACTCCGAGAGTAGAACGGTCCTATGACAATTAATTTCTCAGAAATTAAATATACATACCCTCTAATAATTTATTAAATAATAATTAATTAAATATTAAGAAATTGAATAAAATCCCAAAGTCTCCAACAATCCCCCACATGAGTGGAAATTATCACCTATAATCATGACGACTCGCAATCCAGTTCCATTGAGACACCATTGCATCCAGAAAGGTGGTTTGTGACCTTGAACCCTCCGTAGTCAAACATTATCGAGTACACTAGCGGCTTAGTGGATATGATGCCTTGAACTATTCCTCCTTAGTGTGTACTTAGACAATGGTACTTTAACAACAACATCTCAAATGTGTTTTGTTCTCACGTTTTTGTTCGATTCGGCCATGTACACCCTTTGAGTTCTTAAGTGCTATTATGAAGCAACCCCCACTTCTCACTTATATAGGTGGTCTCCCATAATGAGTATCCCGCTATACTCTACCTCCTGGAGGTCTTTGGGAACCATTAAAAGTCATAGACTTAGCCTTACCATAAATCTTACGGGACAACACTTGGTATTGTGCTTTTCTAAGGAATGGTTTGGAAAACAAATTGTTCCAACTCAACATTCACAACTTAGTTTTCCCATTGAACCAAGATCTTGGGATCTCTAGTCAACATGGTTGGGTTACCACTGCTTCAGTTGTTACTTTGTGGATTTTAGACCAATTCCTTCTAGCAACTTATTCGTCTGATCTCAGTTTATTCCTTTCGTAAGCGGGTCTGCTATATTGTCCTTTGACTTTACATAGTCAATTGACATCACACCAATCGATATCAGATGTCTAACAGAATTATATCGACGACGTATATGTCTCGACTTTCCGTTATACATGTTGCTCAAAGCCCTACTAATAGTGGCTTGGCAATCACAATGTACCATCACAGTAGGTACATGTTTGTTCCAACATGGAATGTCCTCGAGGAAATTTCGAAGCCACTCGACTTCTTCACCAACTTTATCCAAAGCTATGAACTCTGATTCCATCATGGAACGGGCAATACATGTCTGTTTCGTGGATCTCCACGACACTGCTGCACCTCCAATAGTGAACACATATCCACTAGTGGAAAAGGAGTCTTTCGTGTCAGAAGTCCAATTGGCGTCATTGTACCCTTCAAGTACCGCCGAAAACCTTGTGTAGTGAAGCCCATAATCAATAGTGTACTTTAACTACCTAAGAACCCTTCTAAGAGCCTTCCAGTGCTCGTTATTAGGATTGCTCATGAATCTACTCAACTTATTCACTGAGAAGGCAAGATCCGGGCGTGTGCAATTTGTAATATACATCACACTTCTTATGATTCTTGCATATTCAAGTTGTGCAATCGGACCGCCTCTATTCTTGCTCAAGTGTACATTGAGCTCCATGGGAGTTTTGGCAGGTAGATCATTAAAAGCATTGAACTTCTTTAACACATTCTCAACATAGTGAGATTGTGTCAAAGATATTCCATTGGACTTTCTCTCGATCTTAACTCCTAGAATCACATAAGTCAATCTCATGTCTTTCATATCAAAACTGCGTTTTAACATGGTTTTTGTTTCCATGATAATGGTATTGCTACCGCCCATGATCAATATGTCATCTACATAAAGACACATAATAACAAATTCTTTTGGTTTATTTTTCACATACACGCATTTGTCACATTCATTGATCTTGAAATCATTGGACAACATAGTTTCATGATCAAACTTAAGATGCCACTGCTTTGGAGCTTTCTTAATTCCATACAAGGATCGAACAAGCCTACACACCTTTTTCTCGTTGCCAGGTGCTAACAAACCCTTCAGGTTGATCCATGTATATTTCTTCAACTAATTCACCATTTAAGAACGCAGTCTTAACATCCATTTGATGAATCTCGAGATTGTGCAAGGCAGCAATCACAATTAACACACAAATGGAGGTAATCCTTGTAACTAGGGAATAGGTATCAAAGAAATCATACTCTTTTTTTGTCTAAAACCCTTTGCTACCAAACGGGCCTTATACTTGTCAATTGATCCATATGATTTATATTTTCCTCAAAGGATCCACTTGCATCCTAAGGTCTTGCAACCTCTAGGGAGATCAACCAACTCCCACGTATTATTCTATAGAATATAATCAATTTCCCTATTGATAGCTTCTTGCCAGAATGATGCATCTAGTCTTGACAGAGCTTCTTTGATAGACCTAGGTTCATCTTCAATTACATAAGTAATGAAGTCAGGACCAAAAGTCTTTGCAATCTTTGCTCTTTTGCTGTGTCTCGGTTCTTCATACTCTTGAGTCGAAGGACCAACAACTTCTTCTTCTATATGAGATCTCTATAACTCACATCTTCTTTATCTTTATTAGGAAATATATTTTCAAAGAATATTGCATTCCTTGATTCTATCATAGTGCCTTCTGACATGTCGGGTATTTCTGATTTATGAATCAGAAACCTATAAGCACTGTTGTTAAGTGCATATCCTACAAAGATATAATCGACTATTTTAGGACCAATTCTAACTTGTTTAGGAGAAGGCACTTCAACCTTTGCTAGACACCCCCACACTTTAAGGTATTTGTAGAATGGTTTCCGCTTTTTCCACATTTCATTAAGGTGTCAAATCCTTTGTTTTATGTGGAATTTTGTTCAAAATGTGGTTAGCCGACAAGATGGATTCCCCCCACAGATTCTGCGATAAACCTGAGCGGATCAACATTGCATTCATCATCTCCTTTAATGTTCGGTTCTTTCTCTACACAACACCATTAGACTGAGGTGAGTATGGAGTCGTAATTTGATGGGTGATGCCAGACTCGGCACATAACTGCTAAAAAGGTGCTACATATTCCCCTCCTCAATCACTTCGAATTACTTTAATTCGAGTACTGAGTTGATTTTCTACTTCATTCTTGTAAAGTTTAAAAGCTTCATCTTTACTTCTCAAGAAATAAACGTAGCAAAATCTTGTGCAATCATCAATAAAAGTAATGAAGTACTTTTTGCCACCTCTAGTTTGCAAAAAATTCAAATCACACACATCTGTATGAATTAAATCTAGAGGAGCAGTGACCTTTTCTACAGAATTAAATGGCAACTTTGTCATTTTAGCTTCAACACATATCTCACACCTTTTAGGTGTTTCAATATTTGTAATTTTAAGTAAATTAAGATTTACTAAGCGATTTATAGCTTTTAGATTTACATGTCCTAATCTTAAATGCCATAAAGAGGAACACTCAACGATGTAAGAGGAAGTAGAAATGTTTTCATTGATAACTTTCTTGCCTTTACGAGTTACAACCATTACATTCATTTTGAACAAACCATTCTCGAGATAACCTCGACCAAGGACCTGTCCAAATTTGCTGAGTACAACAAAGACTCAAAAACTAGTCTAAACTGATGACTAACTAGAAGAGAGTCGAGATCAGATTCTTACGGATGTCCGGGACATGCAGCACATCCTTCAACTTAAGCTTTTTGTCGGACGTAAGCTTAAGCACCACAGTACCAACACCAGCCACATCACACGAGGCATGATTTCCCATATGAAGCTTTCTCCCATTAGCAGAAGCATAAGTCTAGAAGACACCCTTCTCGGAGCAAACATGGCAGGTGGCGCCGTTATCCACGAACCACTCTTTTTTATTCTCAATCATGTTTGTCTAGAACACGACAGCTGACACATTAGTGTTGTGCCACATTAGCACTTGATTGTCCTCTCTTGCCTTTATTTTTATCTTTATTTGGAGCTCTATAGTCACTTGCTTTGTGGTTCGGTTTGCCACATTTGAAGCAGTCACCAATAAACTTTGGTTTTGCAAGAACATGAGCTTTACCCTTATCATTAGGTCTTTTACGTTTTTTAGACGATTCACCATGTTCCATTAAGTTTGCCTTTGCCTCGTCCGAGACTTGAATTGATTTACCGTCCATTTTTTTATTGTCTTCTTCAATTCGAAGTTTGAAAATCAATTCTTCTAGGCTCATTTCCTTTCGCTTGTGTTTGAGATAACTTTTAAACTCCCTCCAACAAGGGGGTAGTTTCTCAATCAAGGGGGAAAGCGCCCGGAAGGACCATACCCTCCGCGAGGATATCATGTAGGATTAACTGAAATTTTTGAACTTGTTCAATGATAGATTTTCCATCTACCATTTTGAAGTCCAAGAATTTTTCCACCACGAACTTTTTAATTCCGACATCCTCGGTTTTGTACTTTCGTTCGAAAGACTCCCACAGTTCTTTGGCAGTACGAACCGACTGGTACACGTTATACAACGCGTCAACTAGTCCTCCAAGGACGTAGTTCCGACACAAGAACTTCACCATGAGACCATTGGTCAAATGCAACCCTCCTAGCATTGTCCGTTGTAGGTCCCAAGTTGAGTTGTTAATATTGAGTAAGCTAGTGAAAATGTCTAGAGGAGGGTGAATAGACTTTTCAAAAATCTTTCAATATATCAGAATACAATATGCGGAATAACGAAATTAAACAATGAGCCCAATTCAATTTATACTCAACTAATTTCGAGAACTCTGTTATGAACACTCTACTAGTCTTGTGTAGATATGTAATTCAATCAATTAAACAAGTAATCAATCAAATAACAAATAAAACAGTAAAGTAAATCAAACACGAGATTTATAGTGGTTCGACAACTTGTCTACGTCCACTCTCACAAACCCAGTTGTGATATTCTTATTAACTCGTCCAATGGAGTAATGTGTTCTTGTAGCTTTAAGTCCCAAGAAATAAGACTTAGATCTTCTCGACAACACTACCAAGTGTTTCTTCGATCTTACTAGAGATTTACAAGTATCTAGCAACTTGAAAAACAGTAAACAAAAAATAAAACTTCTCTTGTCTTCAGTAGTAGCCATCTGGTTTCTTCAGTTTATCTTCTGGCTTCTTTCTGAATCTTCAACAACAAACACTCTGTGAGTTTCTTGCTTGTACGCCTTAATTCGCTTCAGTATATCAATATGTCAGTAGTGTTTAATCGTTCAATACGCCATGGTATTTATAGACTTCCAACTTCAAGAACTTTCAGTTGCGTAACCAACTTTTCTTGAAAACTAACCTGTAACTGTTAAGCTTTATCCATCCACGCGTTTCTGTTTTTAATTAGTTATTTCTAACTAACTCTTCAAACTTTATCTTCACACGCGTTTTGAAACTAACTTCTTCCTTCTTGTTGTTGACTTGTCTTGTTGAGTTGCGCACCTGTCTTGTGTAGACTTCATCTTCTTCTTGTCTTGCACAGTCTTCTCCAGTAGTAGACTTCAATAGAACTAATCTAGTCCTATCAACTAATCCTAACAAGACTATTACATTACATTAAGCTTTATAAAATAGCTTAGTCGACTTAAGAATCTATACATGAATATAAACGAAACTTCATGAGCTTCTATACAATCATTAATAGCTCAGTATAAACAACCTAAACACATATACAAAGTACTTATAAAACGTACTTGTCTTTTGAAACACTTAATCTTTTCTCTTCAAAACAATACTTGTCTTATGAATTAGTACTTGTCTTGTGAACTAGTACTTGTCTTGTGAACTCTACTGATCTGCTCAAGATGACTTCCATAACTAGACTAGATCAGTCAACACTTAGAAAATATTCAAGTCTACTTTTGGCTTATCAAAACTTCATCTTTATCTTTTCATCATTTAGGACTTGTTTTAGGATTCATATCCCAACAATTTCCCCATTTTTGATAAAGCCAAAACTACTTGAATCTTTTCTCAATAGTAGACTAGTTAAGTAGTTATCTTGTCTTTAACATCAAAATAGTACTTATCTTTTTCATTCATTTCAAATAAGATCAGTAGATATTACACATAATAAATCTAAATAAAAAAGAACTAAGTAATGAAATACAACTAATCAGTAATGTTACCTCCTTCTAAGTTAGGAACACAAAATGCATCGAGTAGTCTTCTGTGAATAACTCTGATATGCTCTTCATCATCAATCTTCTCCTTGTCCAGCAGCTCTTCTTCAAACTTCTTAATATGATTGAAATCAATCCTTTTTCCAGAGCTCAGCATAGGAGTATTCCACTTCGGATAGTACGGAACCAATATGTTGAAATTCACAGCAGTAGCTATCCTCATGATAAGATTCCATAGCTTCTGATTCTGACCTTCCATAAACTTGTCAAAAACAGCATAAAGTTCATCAGAGCTATCAGCATCACCAAACTTTCTAATTATCCAGTGATCCAACTTCCATTGCAACTTGACCTTGAACCAATCTTCACAATGTTCTCTGTCAATGAAGTTGTCAATGTAAGCATCTTCAATTTGGTCTGGATTCGCTTTCAACTTCTGCAACCTTCTGATATGCTTTCCAACTTTCTTCTGGCTAGCATAGTGAGCTTCATCATCAGCATCAACTATCTTTTGCTTCTTAACGATTACAGTTGTTTTAGCTTCTTCAGGTTCTTCAATAACCAGCTTTCTCTTTACTTGTCTTGTCTGAACCTCAACTTCTGGAGTCGCAACACCTTTGCCTTTCTCCTTTCTCTTCAGCTCTTCTGCTCTAGCTTGCTCAAGATCTGCCTTCTTGACTAGCTTGCCTCTCTTAGGCCTCTTCAGATCTTGCATCACTATCGCAGCCTCCTTCATCTCTGGTTCAGCACTAGACTTAGATTTTTCAACTTCGACTCTACTCGTCTCTTCCCCCTTTTTGGCTTCATCATTCGCCTTGAGAGTGAAAAGAGAAGTAAAGCGAGTCATCTCTTCCTTAACAGTTTCCTTCATGGCTTCTGCAGCTAACTCGATCTGCCTCTAATGCGTCTTGTCGTGACTCATCTTGACAAGATGATCAGTAGCCAATTCAAACTTCCTTGAACTTGAGATCAGTTAATCCTTAAAAAACGTAGCTGTCTGCCTAAGCAGCCTGTTCTGTTCTGTCAACTCAGTTAGAACAGTTCGAGAACGCACCAACTGATCTTGTGCTTCTCTTCTTTGCTCATCAGCTATCTCGATCTTTACTCTGTAGAGTCTCTCCATCTTACTCGACTCTTTAGCTAATGATCTTGCAAAGTTGATCGATCTCTTCTCTGAGTAATCAACTTGCCTTTTCAAGAAATCTTCAACCTGAGCATACATCTCTTCTCTAAAGGTTGAGTCCATCTTGTTGACCTCACCAACTATTAACTCTCTTGAACTGTCAACAAGCGACTGATTCTGTTCCACCAAGACTTCTTTCAACTTTGAATTTAAAAACTCATCGATAGATGACTGAACCACTTCCTTCAAGTCCGTCTTCAACTCATCTAAAAAGCCTTCTGGAAATATTTGAGTAGACTGAGTCTCAACAGCAACATCCTCAGCTTGATCTTTCTCAATTAACTCATCTTCATCAAACTTGATGGCTTCAACGAACTCATCATCTTCTTCACCAAGTTCGATCAAGTCGTCTTCTACTTCAACACTTTCAGCAGATTCTTCAAGATGTTCAGGGGCGTTCTCTATCTCCAACAAGGGTTCTGACGTCTGAATAACAGCATCAATAAACTCAGCTTTTAAGTCTTCTTCCACAAGATCAGTTTGTATTCCAATATCAAACTTAAACTCTGAAGACAAAACATCATCGGAAATGTTCAGCAACCTCTTCACCAGAGCAGTTAATGCATGAGGTGGGAACAACTCTGAGTGGTCTTGAACTCCACTGTTCTCCTTCTGTTCCATCTCCCAATCTTGAAAATTGGAGATTCTGCCCATTCCTACGATTACTTCGAACAAATCCTCCGTCGGGGCCTTCTTCAATGCAACCCACGTGCATATCCTTAGAAGTTTCTCAAATTGCTCTGTAGAAGAGTCTATCTCAACTGACGGTAGCATCTTCCTTAGATTGTTGCTAAATTTCAATCGCAACCTCTTCTCCCTTAGACACATAGGATAATAAACCAGGGATTCGAATCTGATTTCGGAAGGGGTCTGAGCAAGTGGGGTCCTTGTCTCAGTTGTTGCAGTGGCAACTAGTAGAGTTTCCGAAACAGATGGGTTAGGGGGTTCAACATTTTCTGTTGAGGTTGAGGGAATATGGACTGTGGTTTCTGGGGGCTTTGATGTGGCTAGGTTTGATTCGACAACTGTAGGAGTATCAGTTGTATCGAATATCGTAGTGTCTTGGGTTATGTTGGCTCTCAGTGGTTTCACTGCCAACACGGACGAGGATTTGGGTGCAGGTCTGGCACGAGATCGGAGTGATCTTGCCTTGGTTTTCACGGGGAGAGAGAGAGGTATTGAAAGAGTTCGAGAAGAAGAACCAACCTTTCCAGTCGACTTGTCTGGCGAGGGACTCGACTCGACTCTCACCAGTCGATAGGTTTCGGCAACTTCAGCACTTGCCTCCTCCTCTTTCTCAGACTCCTTATCAAATTGAGTCTCCTCCGAGTCTTCTGCAGCCTGGAACATAGCTTCCTCTGCCACATACTCAACTAGTCTTCCACTAGTTCCAGCTTCAGCCTCTTTCTCAGATTCTTCACCATCCGACTCGTCTTCCTCTGAACTAGACAAGGCGGCCTAAATCATGGCATCTAGAAGATTGATTTGAACCTATCTGGGAGCAGCAGTTCTTGCAGCAGCTTGCTTCGCCAAAGCCTATTTCTTCAGATAATGCTTCAAAGCATGGAATGGCTTGCCCTTGCTCCAGTTCGTCTTGTTTGGCAACAAGATGGGTAAGAGGATACTCAACTTGTTTCCAAATCCAACTGCGGCAGACACCACCCAATTTGCTGAATCGGTGTCGACTCTCACATTTCTTTCAAAATACATGAGACGATCTGCGAACAGCTTATACCAGTTTCCTTCAGTGATGCCGTCATAGATGGCGGCCATCACTCTCGCCTTTTGCAGAGTGACTGAGTCATAGCTTCCGGTGACACACATCAACATTTTGCTTGCTATGTCAAGGAGAGTCTTGTACTTGTCAAGGAGTTCCTTCTTCTTGACAGCAGGGACTTTACCATCTCGATTCAATCGAAGCTTCTTTCCACAAAAGATGCTTAAGTATCTCAGCTCCTGGCCAATATCATAGTTTTCCACATCGATAGAGCCAATGGGCAGCTTCAATGTTTCGAACATAATATCTCGAGTAAGCTCTACTCGACTTCCACCCACAAACGATTATATGGAGTCGCCTCTTCTGGTTGCGTTGGCATAGAACTCCAACACTTCTTCTTCCAGCACAATCTCCGAAAAGGCCTCCAAGTAGGGTCTCAACCCACAACGGCAACATTTCATCAACACCTCCTTATTGTCATCGGTGTGATTGCCCTTGAAAAATACAGAGCCTTCCACATGCACCTTCCCTTCCGATTCATACTTGCCTAGGTCGAACCTAGCCTGCATGTTAGTTCTAACATCGAATAGAGACACAATCGACATGATAGTAGAGTAGATTAAGAACAAACAGTTTAGTTTTGCAAGAAATCGATTGCTTTGAGAGTAGGAGAGTAGTGAAAACGTAGGAGAGAAGAGTGAAACTGTTTGGGGTTTTGTTAAAACTGATTTTGAAAATCCATGGCCAAGATTGAATGCTTTGATCTAACGGTTGGGGCTTTTGGGATTCAGTTACGGAATCGAGAATATTACGTGATTTGATATTGTAAATTTTGGAATCCGCCTCTTCTATTGGTTAGGACAGAGGAGTGTACTCATCTGACCTAGTGTAGTAGAGTATGGCGCGAACTGGGTGTATACACCTCATTAAATGGGTGTGTATAAATCCAATTCTAGATTTTCAATTTTCACATTATCGAATTACGATAATATCCTTAATTCGAACTGATTAAACACTTAGAGTATTTAGAATCAAAAGAACACTTATCTTGTCTGTTCGAGTCTATCCAGAACAGACGAGTAGACTAATGCGCACCAGACGAGTTCCCCCTTCGACTGTGCTTGTCTATTCTGAACGTCGAACAACTTCATGTACCTATATTATCTTGTGTGATGTATGAGTATAGATACAAGTAAAGTAGTATAATTAAGATGAATATCAATCTAAAGCAATAGTCAAGGTTTCGAACAAGATGACTTTTAACAGACTTAAGAGTCAACATAAGGATATTTAAGAAATCATAGATTCCCCCTTAAATGTTTATTCCCTTAGTGTTACCCTCAGCTTTACCAGCTTCCTCATCGGGTTGTTTGCTCATCCAAGTCGAGTTGACCCTGCAATGAATAATTTAGGTACCCACTTTGTTTATTGGGGTCCTGGGGGGTTAGTTGAGTTCAACGGAATCCAAATGTACATCGGAGTCCTGAACAAGTTCGATCTCTTGAGCTTCCTGCCATACTTGTTACAAAATAAGACCTTGTTGTCCTTATCTGGCCTATCATTTGATTTCGGGTCTACTCGTTTGAGATAGCCTTTCGACTTAATCTCTACTTGAGCAGGCGCTGGTCTATGATAGTCAGAATAGGGCTTGTATGCATTAGGTCCATACGGTTTATAGTCGCGTTTAGGTCTTTCCTCACTTATAATATCATATGACAAAGGTGGAGGATATAGAACAGGTTGTGTACGATATTTTGGAGCAACCTGTCTGGGCCTAGACGAGTAAAGCTGAGACTGCCTTATGAAAGGAGGTCTAGGCTCTTGTCGTCTAGTCTGTACCTGTCTAGTACTCGTCTTCTCAGGATACCAATCCTCGTATCTGACCTGATTTGGTCGGCCACGATTATTGGTCTTTTGAAGACTAGTTCTAAACGGAACAGGCTTGTTGTTAACATTCTTTTTACCTCCCTTGGTAATCGGATTGTTAACTCGAGTCTGTTTAAGTACAGTGCCTTCAGATGGAGTTCCAATATCGTATATCATTGGTCCTTTTCTTTTATCATTAGTCAAAGATCTTGAGACGAAAGCAGTAGGGTGCTTAAGGACTCGAGTAGACGAGCTAGGTGATTCTGCACCTATACCTGTCTTGTCAGCAGGAGCCCTATACTTATCTGACAGTTCAAGGTTAATCTTAGAAGAGTTAACCAGGTCAGTATGTTTAAGGTCTAGAGTGACAACCTCGGTCTCTAAGAACTTATTGCGTTCTTCAAGCTTTTTGCACTTGCTCTTTAAAACATTGAACTCATTTCTCTCAGTTGCATGTGTCTTAAGTAGGTCTTGATATAACTTGTTTGTCAATGCACACTTTTCTTTGAGTTGTCTTAACTCTTCAGTCAAGCGTTCATTTAGGACTGTTACATTAGGATCTACTTTGGACTGAGCTTCCTTAAGATCAATGATTTCTTGTTTTAATGCAATGTTCTCGTCGCTGACTTCAATGAATGCCTGGTTAGCTAGTAGGAGGTCTTCTTCATTCACACTAGTAGAGTGATGAAGACTACTCCCTACTTCACTACTGGCAGTATCACTTTCATCAGAATCCGATTCATCACATGATTGAAACGAAGTAGCTAGCAGATGATACCTCTTGGTCGATTTTAGCCATGCATCATAGGCCATCATCTACTATGAAAGCTTCATCGTGATCTCGATCAGACAGGTAGCTAGATGAGGACGATGGCAACTCGTCTGAATCCGAATCAGAGTCATCATTGGCCATCATTTCCTTCTTGCCATGGTTGTATCTTCTTTCCCTTCGTGCTTTGCGTTCTTCACGATCATCAGTGCTCATGTCTGGACATTCGTAGATGTAGTGACCTGGCTTTTCACAATTATAACACAGAAGATCATTAGTAGCCTTTTTAATAGGAGAGTTATCCCTTCGCTTATCACGTCTATCAGAACGCTTAATCTTCCTATCATCAGACTCTCTATCTCGTCTATTACCTTTCGAGACTTCGTCTCTCCTTTCGGACGAGTTTCGGTCTCGTCTGGTCTCAGACGAGTTCTTAGAAGCAGACCCTCTCTGATCTCTATAGAACTTCTTATATCTACCGAAACGTTTATTCAGCCTATCAAACTTTCTAACCATGAGGTTCACCTGATCCTTCAGGCTAAGATCAGTATCTAACTCGTCTTTCACAGTAGCAGATTTAGTCTTAGATTTCGACTTGCCTACTCTAGAGAACTTAGACGAACTAGACTTAAAGGCAACGTTCTTAGATACAACATTGTCCTTATCACTACTGGCTATGGGTTCATCTTCGTCTAAATCAAACTCATGAGCCTTTAGAGTTTGGAACATGGTCTCTGCAGTCCACACGTCTATGTCTTGGGTATTCTTAACAAGCATCTTCACCATCTTCCATCTACGATATATGCTTTTAAGAATTCTCAGATTAATTTCACGAGCAGTATAAGATTTACCAAGAACTTCCAAGTCATTCATGATTTTAGTAAAGCGAGTATCCAACTGGTTAATAGTTTCACCAGTTTTCATTTTGAATGATTCGAATCTTTGAACAGCAGTAGAAAGCTTGCTTTCTTTGATCAGGGAAGTCCCTTCACAAATAATAGCTAAGCGGTCCCACATTTCTTTGGCAGTTTTACATTTTAACACTTTTCCTAGATACTCGTTAGGAAGAGTGTGTAAGATGTAATTCTTGGCCAAGCTATCCAAATTATTCTGCCTCATTTCTTCTGAGGTTAGCTCTGATCTGGGTTTTCAAACGAGTGTACTGACAGGTTTGTCTTTGTCCAAAGCATCAGTGTTAGGGATCATCGTCACGATTGGACCTTCGGTGACGACAGAGATCATCAAGTCGTGAGTGGAGCTGAATATGGCTTCCATCCTCAACTTCCAATAGTCATAGTCTTGTACCTGAAACTTAGGTAACTTGTTAGCACTTATTTCGAGAGACATGTTTTTCAAGAAGATCAGCGCTAAGCAGTTTTAGTATCAAGAAACAGATATATTCAATAACAGCGATCAAGAACACGTAAGAACACGAACAGTAAGAACCAAGACTTTCACCCAAGTCTTCAGTCGGTTATCAAGAAACAGCAGTTCCTAAACTAAGGCTCTGATACCACTTGTAGGTCCCAAGTTAAGGCGGTCCCAAGTTGAGTTGTTAATATTGAGTAAGCTAGTGAAAATGTCTAGAGGGGGGTGAATAGACTTTTCAAAAATCTTTCAATATATCAGAATACAATATGCGGAATAAAGAAATTAAACAATGAGCCCAATTCAATTTATACTCAACTAATTTCGAGAACTCTGTTATGAACACTCTACTAGTCTTGTGTAGATATGTAATTCAATCAATTAAACAAGTAATCAATCAAACAACAAATAAAACAGTAAAGTAAATCAAACACGAGATTTATAGTGGTTCGACAACTTGTCTACGTCCACTCTCACAAACCCAGTTGTGATATTCTTATTAACTCGTCCAATGGAGTAATGTGTTCTTGTAGCTTTAAGTCCCAAGAAATAAGACTTAGATCTTCTCGATAACACTACCAAGTGTTTCTTCGATCTTACTAGAGATTTACAAGTATCTAGCAACTTGAAAAACAGTAAACAAAAAATAAAACTTCTCTTGTCTTCAGTAGTAGCCTTCTAGTTTCTTCAGTTTATCTTCTGGCTTCTTTCTGAATCTTCAACAACAAACACTCTGAGAGTTTCTTGCTTGTACGCCTTAATTCGCTTCAGTATGATATAATATGTGTTGGTCCCTGAGACGAGTGTAAGATCAGCTGACTTGATGTCTGCTGATTGTGTGGAAAATAAACTAACTCTTCAAAGTAACTAGTCCGCTGATTTCACTAGGGGCCTAGGACTAGTTAGTCGACTGATTAATTACTTATCGGAGTTAAGTGCGGAATTGTAGTGTGCCCATAAATATTATACTCGTCTATTATTTAAATACAGTGTGTAAAACAAGTTTATGCACAAATATGTATGAAAAGACTTGAAATGTAAAGTGCAGAAATGTAAATAACACATTGATTTATAGTGGTTCGGATATACGTTACTACGTCCACTCTCACGTCCACACGTGATGTTTAATCCCTTTAATTTACCAAAAATTGCAAGGGCCTTGACCTTTATAGTCCCAAGGGTAGGACTTTGAGATCTGAGCCAGTTCCCTTAACTGCTGCGGTCTCCACAAGTGATTGTAAGCACTTGCACTTCCCCACAAGTGATTGTAAGCACTTGCACTTGAACTCCACAAGTGATTATAGAGCACTTGGACTCTTTACAGTGATAAACACTCAACTTGACTTCTAAGGTTTTATGGTAGAAGGTGGGTTTTGTGTATATGAACTAGGTGAGAATTTCCCTTACAGTCTGTTTTAGCCTCATGCTAGGATTGGGAAATTCTCTCTAAGCTATGGATATATATGAGTGGTTGCACTGGCTTAGATGGTATGAGTTCACTCACTGGGGATGAGGTGATGCGTGTTGAATCTTCATGAATGATCTTCTTGAGCTCTTCTTATTTCTGGAGTTTATGACCTTTGCTCGGCCTTTGCATCTCACACCTCTTCTCACACTCCCAATGATGTATGAGCTCATTTATATCGTGTTGATGTTTGAATGTTACCGTTGGATGATAGCAATTCAAATCTCCACTAATTGAGGAATTGACAATCTCTTAATTTGATATGATTGAATATTACCATTGTCATGTAATTTCAATCATATCTTTGACTTTCCTTTCTTGTGCACATATCTTGTCAATCCATGATTTCAGCTGTGATTGGTCTTCCTTTAATCGTGTAAGAAGACTTCTACTCTACTGGTAAGAAGACTTCACTCTGCTGGTAAGAAGACTTCTACTCTGCTGGTAAGAAGACTTCACTCTGCTGGTAAGAAGACTTCACTCTGCTGTCTTTACTCAGCTGTCTTTACACAGCTGTTGTTTCTTCTCAGCTGCTGTCTTTACTCTGCTGTCTTTACTCAGCTGGCTTTACACAGCTGCTGTTTCTTCTCAGCTGCTGTCTTTACTCTGCTGTCTTTACTCAACTGGTTGTAAGATGACTTCTACTCAGCTGATGTAAGACGACTTCTACTCAGCTGATGTAAGATGACTTCTGGTCTTGGTCTTCTCTTCTCTTCTTGAGCATTGACATGTCTTCTCTTCTAACCAGAATCCTATCTATTACAAGATGTATAATAAAGTTGTCTATACAATACAACTTATCCTATTACATGTTTGATTTGGTTTATCAAAACTAAACTAAGGATATTCATATCCCAACAATATGTCAGTAGTCTTTAATCGTTCAATACGCCATGGTATTTATAGACTTCCAACTTCAAGAACTTTCAGTTGCGTAACCAACTTTTCTTGAAAACTAACTTGTAACTGTTAAGCTTTATCCATCCACGCGTTTCTGTTGTTAATTAGTTATTTCTAACTAACTCTTCAAACTTTATCTTCACACGCGTTTTGAAGCTAACTTCTTCCTTCTTCTTGTTGACTTGTCTTGTTGAGTTGCGCACCTGTCTTGTGTAGACTTCATCTTCTTCTTGTCTTGCGCAGTCTTCTCCAGTAGTAGACTTCAATAGAACTAATCTAGTCCTATCAACTAATCCTAACAAGACTATTACATTACATTAAGCTTTATAAAATAGCTTAGTCAACTTAAGAATCTATACATGAAAATAAACGAAACTTCATGAGCTTCTATACAATCATTAATAGCTCAGTATAAATAACCTAAACACATATACAAAGTACTTATAAAACGTACTTGTCTTTTGAAACACTTAATCTTTTCTCTTCAAAACAATACTTGTCTTATGAATTAGTACTTGTCTTGTGAACTAGTATTTGTCTTGTGAACTAGTACTTGTCTTGTGAACTCTACTGATCTGCTCAAGATGACTTCCATAACTAGACTACATCAGTCAACACTTAGAAAATATTCAAGTCTACTTTTGGCTTATCAAAACTTCATCTTTATCTTTTCATCATTTAGGACTTGTTTTAGGATTCATATCCCAACATCCGTGTCGTTCTCAACGACCACGGGTGGATCCTCTCGGAGGAACCTTGCTAGGTGTAGTGTCGTGAGGTAAAACAACATCTTTTGTTGCCACCTCTTAAAATCAGTTCCAAAGAACTTCTCGGGTTTTTCACCATGAACCATGAAACTACGAGTTTCAGAGGGTGGAAACAGCATATGGGGTACAAACGAGGGGACCGAAGACGTGCCATCAATGATCACGTTCGGTGTTGGGGTTGGAGTGTTATCAACAAGGGTGTTTTGAGGACCATTTCCGTTAGATGCCAATTATGTTTTTTTTTTCTTTGTTTGTTTTACGATTGCTGGTTTATATTTTACCAACAATGGCTTACAATAAGACGGAATATAAAAATATAATTGTAAAAGAAATTACAAAATCTTCAAGCTTTCCGAAAGGGTCAACTTTCTATTTTGAGCAGCTTCTTGGAAAGGCAGGTTTGGTTTGATACATCAACACTGATGAAATAAAAGAGTTAGGGAAAAAATAGTCGAGTCAAGGTGATATCTTTTCCAGTAAAACAAACATGTCCCGACTAGTGTTCACGGAACGATGTGATGCTTCGAAAGGTCAAACGACTTCGTCTTTGCACGAGCAACACCGCAACGTACAAAGCTCCAACGAATTGAAGATACGTCTGAACTGGAATGCACTCTAATATGCAATGCAAAATGCAGGAAAACGGAATGCAGTTTGCTGGAAATTTCAAGTGATTTTTTATGCTTGCAAAAGGTAAATTTTCCAAAACCAATGCACTCCTATTTATAGGCAGTGCCACTCAGGTAGGGAACATACAGGTATTTATGGCAGTAACTGCCACCACATGAATGGTCATTATCCCAGAAATGGTAACTACCATTTCTATAACCTTCAAGCATTAAGATGTTATGTATCTGGACGCCCCTAGTGTCCAAATTCAAATTCAAATTTGAGAAATCTACTGGTCAACAATTAACTTCCATCAGAATTGGGTTGGACTCGCATTGGCCTGCTCCTGAATTCGTGTGGGCCAAGGCCCAAACTTTAAAGCTCTAAAAATATATATGCGCCCCCAAACCCAAGCCCAAAGTCCAAGATCCAAGGCCCACGGGCCCATACCCGAATCCGGCGCGGCACGGCCAAGCAGGCGGCGCGCACGCGTGTGGCTCATTGAATTGTTCAATAGTCACTATAATTTGAACTCTCTTAACTAATTCCTACTAATAAGGAGGAGATTAATTCTCATTTAATCAATGTGATATAGTTATTAACACTAATCCCAAGACATCACTTTTACGTCTCAATCTTCGTACATTAATTTCTCACTCACCGAAATTCGGTTTTGAGATTTTAAATATACTACGATCATCTACTCCAAGAGTAGAACAATCCTATGACAATTAATTTCTCGAAAATTAAATATCCATACCCTCAAATAATTGATTAAATAATAATCAATTAAATATTAAGAAGTTGAATAAAACCCCAATTTCTCCAAAAATGTCCACTTTCCTTGATTTATCGGATTTAACAAGATAATTCTTTAATATGTAAAAATTAACTTGTTTTATAGTGCCAATGTGCACTCTCCTCCTTTTTTTCTTCTTCTCTTGATTTCTTACAACCAAAACTTGTTGTAATACTCTCAACTCGAACTCCACAATACTCTCAAACTATCTCTCAAGTAGAAAATATGGTTTTATTCTTCCAACTAATTTAATATCCTTTATAATTAAGAAAAATATAAACGTTAGGATATCAGTTACTAGGCTTAGGATTAACAATGTATTTATGCTTAGAGGGAACTAAAGAATCACTAAAAAATATTGCTTAAAAGCTTAATACGAATGCTTGAATGCATTTAGAAAATTTGTTATAGCTTCAACTTTTTATGTTCCTTTAAACTTGAATATAATCAAGTTATGCCCTATTTATAAATGTTAGAAACTATCCGTTGGAAGAGTTGGAATCCAATCCATAAATTTGAACATTTAAATTGTTCAAAGGTGTGCATGCAAATAGTACATGCATTAACGTCCATTTTTTAAAACTTCATTCAATCTTTAGAGTTGGTTATGTGCAATGTCATGTGTCATTTGATCATTGGTCTACATTTTGAATATTCACTGACACTTTAATAACGGCATAGTGCGTCCTAATTAAGTTTTATAATGAGTTGTCAATGTGATTCAGGCTTGATTTCCTTGAAATATGACTTTAGGCTTCTTGGTCTTGAATTCTTCACTTGAAATCTGCACTAAGTCTTGACTCGTATCTTTAAAATTTGAACTTCAAAACACTTAACCTCTGGGACAAGTCATCTGAGGATATAACCTCTGATATACTCTGAACAACTCCTCTGAGTTTCCTCCTGGACAACTCATCTGATATCTTAGGCTTCATGTTTACATGTCGATTTTTTATAGATTTTGAAAAATATATTCTAAGAATTGAAAAATAAAGCTCTCTAACATGAATGGGCTTTTCTAACCTAAAAAATTTATACTTAGGCAAATCATCATTCTAGGGTTTAGAATTTTGGAATCTAACCAAAATCAAGTTTTTATTAATGTTCAAACAATATCCGAACATAAATTAATTAGTTAGACTAATTTTTTTGAAAGGATTAGTTGACTAAATTTAATAATCAAATATACAAAAAATTAATAGACTAGAAAAAAAGAGCATATACATGTGGGATACTAAATGATACTTTCAAATTAAGAAAGTGTAATAATGATTAATTAGAGTTTTGAGCGATAATTTTGTAAATTGTTATGTATAAAGTAAAGAAAAACTAGAGTTGACTTGAGTGTATATGTGGACCCAAAATTAATGACATTTTGTGAAAAGTTGTGGATATTGTGGGGGTGAAGTTTATAAAGAATTTTTCATTAATATGTGTGAAAATTATTGTGGGACGTCCGGCCCAAAAAAGAAATTAATTGTATTAGTCAACTGATCTAAATATATTGGTTGCACGGTGATCTGGAAGAGGAAGAATTACACATTAATTAGAATATTGAGATGTACGTGCACTACAAAAAAACAGAGATTTAGAAACGAATTAGATACCATAAACATTGTATCTAAACAGGTTAGAAACGGATTTTGGAACCATTTTCTATCTGTTCTTAATCGCATGGTATCTAATGTTAGGAAAGGTTTTCTAAATTCCGTTTCTAATAAGAGACGGATTTGAGACCGTTTTTTCGGTTTATAATGAGAGACGGAATTTGACACCGTATATTCTCGTATCTAAACGATGAACGACCCGTTTTATATCCGGGTCAAAATTCCGTTTCAAATATCGTTTCGTCTCTAAATCCGTATCTAAACGATAAACGACCCGTTTTACATCCGGGTCAAAAATCCGTCTATAATTTAGTTCTTAATTAGAAACGACGTTTTGTCGTCTCTAAATCCGCAAAAATCTGTCTCCAAGAGTTAACAACCCAATCCCCATTCCAAACCTTTAATCCTCATTCCAAGCCCGAACCCGACCCGACACCCATCCCACCCTACCCTGCAACCACCCCCCTCTCCAATTATTTAATCCCCATTCCAAGCCCGAACCCGACCCGACCCCACACCATCCCAACCCAAACCCACACCGTCCCAGCCCGAACCCAACCCGCCATCCCACCCCACAACCACCCCCTCTCCAACTATTTAATTGACCTTTTTTTGGTCTATATGGGAATTGAACCCAGGTGGATAAGTGTCTATTATTAAGCATCTGCCACTAGGACAGATAACTCTTTTGTTTTATCTTTTAATATTAATTGTATATGTATATTAATTTATTTCTTTTACGTGTATTCAAATTGTAACTTTTAAATTTGTAAATGTAATTTTTTTTTATTAATTTCTAAAAATTGTAATTACTCACCGCCGTCAATAAGCTGTAAAATATTAAGAACAATGCATAGTTTAAACACTTTATTTTATTATAATAGTTTAACATATATAATTAATTGATTAATTTGTAACTTTAAAAATATATAAAAAAAATTGTTATTGAATAATTTCAATTGTAAAAGTCGATCTTACTTTATAAATTAAAATAAATAAATTAAATTACGTTTAATCTTCATATTCTTCTTCTTCTTTTTCTTCTTCATCATATTCATCTTTGCAGCCTTTAAATCTAATCAATGATTCATTCATTGTTACGTGCACTCAAGTACACCGTGTACTTGAGTGGACCTTGACCGGTCAACTGTTGACCGTTGATCAGTCAATGGTCAAACTATGAAAAAAAAATCGATTTGTTTTTTTGAAAATGTGTATGTTAGTATATTGAAAAGTGCATCATCGTTTTTTAATGAAAAGTGTATGTTACTATATTTCAAAAATTGAGTTTTGAACTTGTGACATTATGGTAAGGCAATTCAAGGACAACCACTAGGGCTGTGATATCGCTGGATAGGTGCAGTAGTATACTTGACACACTTGAATGACAAAATTTATATATTTGTTCCTATACCATTTATATCTTTGTTCCTAAGGGGATAAATCACATTTGAACAATAGGATATCCTAGGACATCCCGCATATTCTAAAATTAAATTAAATATAGAAAAACTGGTACTACTTAATATAGAAAAATTGGTACTCGGTGCTAAAATTAAATTAAATATAGAAAAATTGGTATTAAATTAAATTTCAAATAAATTTAAAAAAATTGAGTTTTGAACTTGTGACATTATGGTAACGACAACCACTGGGTAGTAATACCGTGTACTTGAGTACACAGTCCTACCCCAGAATAGGTGCAGTTATCTTTGTTCCTATACCATTTATATCTTATCATAATATTCTACTTTAATTACTACAGTCTTTATTGGTAGTCGATCTTCTTGATGCAAACTTGGATATATGAAATTTGTATCCAACGAGTCCTGAATGAATTCTGAGTACTTTAATTACTACAGTCTTTATTGGTGGTCGATCTTTCTTGATGCAAACTCGGATATATGAAATTTGTATTCAACGAGTCCTGAATGAATTCTGTATTGAGTCAATATTATCTTGAAATTTACTCAATGTGACATTGATTTAAGGTGTTTACCTACTTGAATTTAGTTATGTGTACGTGTATGTGTGTTCTAGACGCATGCTGATTTAGTTATGTGTATATGCGTGTATGAGCATGATAAATCTCATTTTTATACAATAATTTACTAAATTAAATGATAATTGTAATTTATAGTAGGCGAATTGATAAGTAAATTGATATATTATAATAAAGGCTTGAGATGCACAACTTACCTCGTCAATCTTGATGGTAGAGACAATATTATTAATGCCATGACTCACCTTCGATTGACCTACGTTCTTGAGTTACCGAGTTTGAAAGAAATTCAAGAATTATTGTCATTAATCCATATATTATATATAAAAGATATATATTGTCATATAATATATATTTCCATATAAAAGATATAGAATATATAACATAATATTATTATAATATCTATATTTATTATATAAACTTATTTTTTAAGAATGGACAAAAAGACATATTATTAGATAGGATTAGGTTTAATTTCCTTTAGAATGTATTTTTCACAAATTTAGTAAAATTAAATAAAAATAATTTCTATAAAAAGATTTTCAATTTTTATTTCAAGTTCATTTTGACACAAAATAATTTTTTAATTTTATCTCGATTGATCTTATCCCTTTTACTATACTATTTAGACTATTTTACCATTAGCAATGCTTCAAGTATTTATACTTTTTTCTAGGTGGATGATAGCATTATTTTTTAATCTAAAACTTTTTATAAAATACTATACAAGTTTCTTTATAAGTCTTAATAGTAGTTTTATAAAGATTTAGAAACTTTTAAAAATTATTGAATGACTTTTTTTTTTTAATCTAACGTTCATACAAAATTGATATACATACTTTGATTAGAGAATCAATTCTTGGAATATTTTCATTAGTTTATACTTTTTCTAAATTGATGATAGAATTATTTTTTAATCTAAATTTTTTTTAAAAATACTATACAAATTTAAAAAATTATTAAATGACACCTCCTTTTTTTTAATCTACAAAATTGATATACGAGAATCAATTCTTGGAATATTTTCATTAGAAAATCAATTGATATATATATATATATATATATATATATATATATATATTGGCATATGAAATTGAAGATATAATATAATAATATTATTATTATAATATCTATATCTATCCTAAAATATATCTACATAGTATTATTCTAACATTTATATTTATCCTATACATACAAGGTATATTAATTGATTTTTTTATTTTTTTTACTATTTATTAATTAAATAAAAGAGTAAATAAATTAATATAATTCTGTCCATATTCTCTCATTCTCAATTCTCTGTATACATAAGTTTTTTATTTATTTTTTAATTTAATTTTATCATTTGACTAATTAGATACAGATTAGAGATGGTTAGATTTCGTATCCCAAATTTCGTGTACTACCTTATCTCGTTTTATATTGGGGAGAAAAAATTGATTGTTTAGAGACGGTGGTATATGTATCTAATCCGTATCTAAAACTCTCGAAATTGAAAGTCACGTATCTAGTCCGTATCTAAAACTTTCGAAACTAAAAGTCGTATCTAATCTGTTTATAATGAGAGACGGTTTTATTTTCGGTTTCAAATCTCGATTTTTTAACAAATCTGTATCTAATCTGTATCTATTAGAGACGGATTAGGTGTCCGTCTCAAAATTTCGGTATCAAAATCAGGCTTTTTTTGTAGTGGTGTGCAGTGTATAATATATATATATATATAAATTAATTTTATATATATATTATGGTGGGCAAATCTTTAACTTAACCAGAAAGGCAAATGATATAGTGAACAAATCAACACATGTTGGTTGCACGCAAAATAGTCATGAAGTATTAAATTGGAATTTAGAATCGATGGTACCGGCCTATATAAATTAAGACCTGGAAGGCTATACGTATAAAACACAATTAAGTTAGTACGTTTATGGGCAAAAGGTATGGTGGGTTTAAAGATAAATAAGAATTGTATGGTTTCTATTTTAGCATTCTTAGTCTTGTTTGAATTGGCAGCAGTCGTTCGTGTGCAGGGTCAAGCAGAATGTTGCACGAAATGCCTGCTCGATTTTGACGACTGCGTGCAGAGTGATTGTTCGTCAAAGGATTTATTGCCTGGCGTGATCTGCGCAGTAGCATGCAAGTTAGATGAAACCAATTGTCTTTATAATCTCTGCACTGGTTGTCCCATAGTCGTCTAGCACTAATATTTAATCAAGGGATATCTATCTCTTCAACTTTAATTGCATGCTCCTTCATTTCAAACTGTATTTCTATTTCAGTTTTGTTGTCTAATATAATTATCAATTTCCTTTTCATTATATATTGTCTTCTTTTTCATTCATTGTTGGCATCAAGGATTAATGGTACGTCTTTTATTTATTTTTTTGAAAAAGTCAAAAATATATTCAGTCACAAAAAAAAAGGCACAAGAAATGCCTCAAGAATACATAGCTAATGGTCTTTTGATTATATATTTTGTAAGCAGAACTTGCAGAAGGATTAATGGTCTTCTGATTTGCAGAATGAATGAGATTCATTTAAATGTCATAAAAATTCACATATTCCAGGGCAGCAAGCATACATAATCTCCTATTACACTTACATACACAAACATGCACTAAACAGAAAATTGATGATCTTATTTTGGAATGAAAATAAAACGACGGCATTTCCCGTTGATAGTAGCGACATTTGCGATAAAAAATGGTAGCTAATATTTTTAATTAAAATAAATGAAAAAGTATTAGCGACAAATATGACCGTCGTCGTTAATAGCGACGAAAATTGTGTCCGTCATTTGAGTTGGTAGCTAACGGATCGTTTCAAGTTTGGCGATGGTCGGAGCCATCGTTATTTATAAATAGGATTGACTTGGTAATCTTTTTCAGCATTTATTCTCAAGTTCTCGAGGTGTGACAAACTCTCTTTTATAGACTTCGAATCCAACTGCCTTCAACTCCTAAGATCGGTTTTTACATGATCCGACATCTATTTTTCGTCTGTTGCTACTCAGACAAAGTATGGAACCTCTGTTACTCGTGGCTGAAGACACCTATGGCCTCACATATCAAAGCTTCATCCCACTTTCATCAATTTTGTGAAATCCTTGGAGTGGAAGAAATTTGTCATGGAATGTCTTTAGTGCTCCATGGTATGGTCTTAATGGAAAGCTAGGAATAACAAAATATTCGCAAATGGGGAGATACAACTGGAAAAGACCTTCGATGAAATCAGGGCAAAGACATGGATTATAATTTATCATAAGCAAGGTGGAAACTTACTCCTTTCTTTTCTAGATTAGTATGTAAGTGAGGATAATTATTTTGTAATTGTCTCGTATTTCTCTTAACATCTTGTAACTCGGGACCATAACTTATGAGTACCTCCATGAAATTCTCCTTTTTTCCGTCCAAAAAAAAGTAACTCCTCCATTAACAACTTGACCACTGAAAGACTTTCGTCTCATCTAAAAGTCCGAACTTTTAGTGAGGTTGAGAATTAATTCTTGTATATTAATTCCTAATACTCCCCCTCACTCGTGGGCCGTCGTTTTGCCTGGAGGCTCTGATACCATGAAAGAATTTCGTCTCATCTAAAAGTCCGAACTTGTGGTGAGGTTGAGAATTAATTCTTGTATATTAATTCTTAATACCACCATGTACTCTTAACTCCTCACTTCCTTGTTTTAAGCAACCGCATGACCTTGAGTACGTAGCCTTCGCATCTTTTAACTGCATTCAAGGAACATTAAGAGCAATATTTAAAATTGGAGTTAGTTTTAGGAGAAAGGACAAATTATGATGTTGTCTGAATTGTTGGAACATTTATCACAACACCAGCACACAATTTTGCCAAAAGTGTTGGATCATTTTAGACAACACTTGTGCAACAAATATATATATACCTACATATTTCAAATCCAACTTTATTAATTAATATACTGTTTTCCTATAAAAAAACATACGAAAAAAAAACCGAAAAATACCGACGAAATTAAGTAAATTCGTCGATGTTACAGACGAATTTAGTCAAATTGACCAAGTCAACTGAAATATCGATGAATTTTTATATCCGTTGGTAATTGTCGACGGATTTACCGACAGATCGTAGTGTACATTAAAACGGTGTCATTTTTTCACGTTTACCGATGGAAACCAACCGTTGTTAATTAAATTCCGTTTACCGACGATCCCGATCCGTCGGTAAGCAACTCGATTATAATGCCCCTCGAAGACCTCGCTATTAAAGCGGGTCATAATTATTCTCATGATTACCGACGACAATACTCAAAATAAGTTTATAAATGGCCGATGCTAAAAATTCTTTCGAAGAAGGAAAACATAAATTCTTCTTTCCTTTCGTCTCGTCTAGTCTCTCTTTTGTACGATTCCCGAAGGAATTTGGGCAAGTCAATCAACAGGCATTCCAATCACCCCCTTCATTAATTTCTATGGTACTTTTTCTTAATTTATTATGTTTTAACTAATTTATATATAATTTATAATTTATGTAATGTTTTGTATTAATTTAGTATAGAATTGCATGTTAATTAATTTATAATATAATGTTTCATATTATATAGAATTGCATGTTAATTATATATATTTCAAAAAACTGTCTATAAAGTTTACCAACGACTAAAATGCCGATGAAAAAAAGTCGTCGGTACACATTATTAAGGAATGAGTCAAACATTCCTGGTATATAGGGATTGCATAATTATTGTATACTCCCTCCGTCCTACAACTGTTTGCACACTTACTGATGCGGCCTAAAATTGTCATGGCACAAGAAGTCGACACGTGTATAGAGGATAAGATAAAAGAGGAGATATGGGATTAAGGAATACTCTCTGAATAAAGAATCTCTTCCGGAGGTCCCTCCGGAGGGAGCTCCACCCGGGGAGAGATATCAGGAAGACCTAATCTTAATAAGAATTAGTAGTCCGAGGATTTAGGAGGAGTCCCGTACGAAACGGCCCGAGACTCGGTAAAGGAAGACTCATTCTTCCTTTATCTCAGTGGATGAAGTCCACTAGGGGGAGTGGTTCCGGTTCTTCAGGGAGTGAGAGAGTGGAGGACCCTGTCAACGCAGCAGGGCCGAGTCCAAAGTGCAGCTCCGAAATAGAAGGAAACTCTAACTTCCTCTGAGGTGGGAACTCTCTATAAATAGGTACACTGGGGTACATTTTCAGGTTAAAATCTCTAATTTTACTTGATATATTACGCTGCTTACAACAATCTCCTGACTTTCCTTTGAGAACCTCATTGATAATCAGAGGACTCTTTAGTCCTTGCCATACACTGAATTACCGAGACTGACTTAAGCGTCGGAGTGTTCGCGCCGGAGTCCCCTCCGGTGTGTCTTTTGCAGGTTCTTAGAGGATCATTCCAGCGGAAGCAGTGTACCCGAATCATTCATAGGCATTCGGGAATTTGGATATCTAACCCCACGTATATCTAATCCGTCCGTGCAATTTTTGGCACATCACTTACCTTATTTGTCCGTCCCACAATTGTTTGCACACCCATAAAAGGAAACTCTCTTATAAACCCCACCCTCACAATATTCACATATTTACACAAAATGCCATTACTTTTACCCTCTCCAATCACCTTTTTACTTTATTCATATAACTTTACAAAATTACCCCTCAACACTCCACTCATTACATTTTTTTTCTTAAAAAGTGTGCCAATTTTGTGGTGCAAACACTCGTGGGACGGAGGGAGTATATATTTTACTTAACTAGTGTAAATCATTATTATAAATACAAGCAATAACACACTCACCAAAGATAACGTTAATTTAACCTAATTATCACATGGTATCAGCCTCCTCTCGATCCTAAATTACCGTTCTCTACCCGCCCTCACGGAACCTCTCTTTCTCCTCCGACAAGCCGGTCCCCCTCGTCCTCTCCTCCCTTTATCGAGCTTTTCCCCCTCGATCTCTCCTCTCAATGGTTGACTCTGCCATCCCTATGAATGTTTTAATCCATATGGTCACTGTCAAGTTGACCTCCATAAATTACTTGTTGTGGAAGAATCAGGTTCTCCACAGCTTCTTTGTGTCGATCTTTTGGGCATTATTGATGGATCCACCGTCGCTCCCCCTGCCACCGCCAATAGTGCCACGAATCCGGCCTACACCGTGTTGCGTGCCAAGGACCAGAAGGTTCTCGGTCTCTTTCTCTCTTCCCTCATTGAAGAATCTCTCTCTGAAGTGATTGATTGTGACTCCTCGCGAGACACTTGACTAGCTCTCGAGGCTGCTTTTAGTCACTCTTCCCAGTCTCGCACAACCCAACTCCGCGAGGAACTTCTCCTCCTCAAGCGCAACAATCTACCTGTTGCTGAATATGGTCGCAAGTTTAAACTCCTCTGCGACCAACTGGCTTCCATTAGCAAACCCGGCCCGTTGATGAATCTAATTAACAAGTCTCATTGGTTCCTACGGGGTTTGGGGCCTCACTTTGGGGGTTTCTCTAACACTCGTATGGCCCTTCCTTCTATTCCAGGCTTTCGTGATCTCCTCCACCAGGCAATCACCTTTGAAATATGAACAAACCGACTGACCCAGTCTCGCCCATGATCGTCCTCGCCACTTATCATTGCCACGCGATCAATCCTTCCACCGTGGCGGTGGCTCCTCATGTCATAGGGGTGGTCGCCATGGCTCTGGCCGAGGAGATTGAAGGCCCTACGTTCCCCGCTGTCAAATTTGTCGAGGCGAGCATTATGCAGACAAATGTCCGAGCCGATATGCTCACCATCATGACCAGTCTTCGTCGGCCTTGCCTCACACTTACAATTTATCTACCGACTAGCCTGCTGCTCATCTCGCCCAGGCGTTTCACTTCGCCTGCTCGCTTAATCCACCCCTTCCTCTGATTGGTATGTTGACTTTGGAGCTTCCGCTCATATAACTGCTCGCCATACCGATCTGGATTCGTACTCGCATTATTCTAGTAATGGGACAGTCATTGTTGGTAATGGTTCTACTTTACCTATCTTGCATGTTGGTTCTCGCTCTATTTCTCGTAATGTTCAGCTTCGTGATGTGCATGTTGTGCCCAGCATTACGAAGAACTTATAATCTATCAGAAAGTTAACTTCTGATTTACATGTTGATGTTACTTTCTCTGACAAATCCTTTGAAATTCAGAAGCGGAGCACCAAGGAAGTGGTAGCTCAGGGCAGATGTGAGCATGGCCTTTATGTGTTAGATTTGGTTCTCCCAGCCTTTGTTGTTGTTGTTCGTTCCATTATGTCGAAGGCCTCTTTTCATTTGTGGCATTTAAGATTGGGGCATGTTTCGTTTGATACTTTAAATTTTTTTGCATAAGTTAGGTGTTATTTTTGTCACATCATTGTTACCAAACCATGTTGTTTTCTCTTCTTCTCAGTTGGCTAAGAACAAGTGCCTATCTTTTACTATTAATGAGAAATGAGTTTTATCTGTTCTTGATTTAGTATATTGCGATTTATGGGGTCTTGCGCCTGTTAATACTTCTGAAGGTTATCGTTATTATGTTGTGTTTCTCGATGACTTTTCTCGTTTCTCTTGGATTTATCCCATGCGAGCTAAGAGTGAATTCCCTGACATATTGGAAACCTTTCACAAGTTTGTTTGCAATCAATTCTCTATGAAGGTTTTTCAGAGTGATGGAGGGACAGAGTTCGTCACCACCCGTGTCTCTAGCTTCATGTGGGCACATTGAGTTCTTCACCGTTTGTCCTGCCCATACACCCCCGAGCAGAACGGAAGACCGAGCGTAAACATCGGCATATTACGAAAATAGGGTTATCTATGATGTTTCATGCCAACCTCCCTGCTCGCTTCTGGTATGATGCCTTTGCTGCAGACGTTTATGTCATCAACCGTCTGCCCTTTGCCATCCTGACCAGTATCTCCCCCTTTGAGGCTCTCTTTGCCTCCTCGCCAAACTATGGGAACTTCAAGCCTCTTGGTTGTCGTGTCTATCCCTTTCTTCGAGATTATGTCGCTCACAAATTGGCTCCTCACAGTCACCCTTACATATTCTTGGGCTACAATAGTATTCATAAGGGATTTCGCTGTCTTGATCAGGATTTGAACAAGGTGTTCGTCACTCGCTATGCCAAATTTTAAGAGTAGTGCTTCCCCTTCTCGGACTCTACTCGCTCTTCCCCGCCTCCTATGTTGGATGTGTTAGTTTTTCTCGAGACTTCCTACTCGCCCAGACCTGCTGACCAGCCTCCTCTAGTCCCACCGTCACCTTGCTCGTTATGCTCCTCTAACCCTGTTCAATTTGTCCCTCATATGGTCGCTCAGACATTGCTCACGCCCCCTACCTCATCGGCCTCCCACTCTTTCCCATTCCATGGTCACTCGAGGAAAGGCGGACATATTCAAACCCAAGTACCCACCCAACTTCACCTCCTCGTCACTAATCTCTGCCCTGTCTCTCTCCTCTAAACCTCGAGGATTCAAGTCGGCTACTAAGTCACCTCTCTAGTTAGCTGCCATGCAAGAAGAGATTGATGCTCTCCACAAAAATAACACCTGGGATTTTGTTCCTCGTCCCCCTGGTGTCAATATAGTTGGGTCCAAAGCCCGTCTGGTCGCCCAGGGCTTCACTCAAGTCCCTAGCGACGACTTCTCTCACACCTTCAGTCCATTCGTTAAAGCTGCGACTGTTCGCGTTGTACTCTCCATTGTTGTTTAGTACAACTGGTCTCTTCATCAACTTGATGTAAAAAATGTCTTTCTCAATGGTGTCTTGGATAAACCTGTCTTCATGGCTCAGCCACCTGGCTATATGGATGCTCGCTTCCCGGATCACGTTTGTCGCCTTAAAAAGGCTTTGTATGGTCAAAGGTTAAGTACCTTTTTGTTCGGTCTCGGCTTCTCTGAGGGCAAGTCGGATTTCTCCTTGTTCTACCTGCACAAAGGAAAGTCCGTCATCTTCTTGCTCCTTTATGTGGATGATATCATGGTGACGGGCAATGATACTTCCCTCCTTGCTCGCTTCATTTCTCAAGCGCACAAGGAATTTTCTTTGAAGGACTTAGGTCATCTAAATTACTTTTTGGGTCTCGAGATTTCGTACACTCCTGATGGCCTATTTATTGGCCAGTCGAAGTATGCTCGCGATATTCTCGATCGAGCATCCCTCACTCCTCTGGTCCCCGGTGAATCTCTGATGAGCACTGGTACTCCATTCTGGGATCCAACTCTTTATCGGTCCCTTGTTGGTGCCCTCCAGTATCTGATGATCACGCGGCCTGATCTTTCCTTTGCCGTCAACCATGTTAGTTAGTTCCTTCAGGCTCCTTTGGTCGACCATTTCTCTACGGTCAAGCGCATCCTATGTTACGTCAAAGGGACTCTTACCTTCGGTCTATCATTTGTTCGCCGACCTGATCAATCCATTGTCGGCTACTCTGATGCTGATTGGGCTAGGTGTATTGAGACTCATTGTTCCACTTATGGCTACTCCATCTTCTTGGGGGGGGGGGGTAATCTTGTCTCTTGGAACTCCAAGAAACAACCTACAGTTGCTCGCTCGAGCTGTGACTCCGAATATCGGGCGTTGGCGAACACAGCTGCAGACGTGATTTGTTTGACGAACCTTCTGCGCGAACTCCATCAGCTCCCCTCTGCTCACCCGGTCCTTCTCACAGATAATAGAATCGCTCTGTTCCTAAGTCAAAACCCGTTCGCCCATAAGCGGACAAAACACATTGATATCGACTGCCACTTTGTTCGGGAAATGGTAACTTCAGGGCGACTTCTCACAGACTTTGTGCCTTCTCATCTCCAACATGCAGACATATTTACGAAGAGCCTTCCTCGTCCGGCATTCGAATCCTCACGTTCCAAACTTTGCGTTTTTCCTCACCCCACGCAACGCTTGACGGGGATATTAAGGAATGAGTCAAACATTCCTTGTATATTCCATAATTATTGTATATATATTTTAGTTAATTAGTGTAATTTGTTACTTGTAAATCATTATTATAAATACAAGCAATAACTCAATCACCAAGGTTAACGGTAATTTAACCTAATTATCACACACATTTTTCGACAACTTTGCCTTCTGTAAATTCGTTGGAAAACAGCGCCATTTTCGTAGTGTATAGAAAACATGGGATTTAAAAAATTTATATATAATATAATTTGTGAGTGAGTTGTCGTGGGTAAATTATTTGTTCCAGTACTTAATTATGAGTGGGTTGCGTGCAAGGGCGGACCTATGTGATGGCTGGGACGGGCTGTAGCCCGCCTAGCCATAGATTTGTCTCTTTTTTTATTATTATTTTTTATTTTTTAAATGCGTATATTTAAAAATAAAAATAAAGATTAGCCACCTTTGCTTAAAAATAGGAAGGAATTGCGCTTATATTTATCCAATTCGTCCACTAAATGTTGTGGACTCAAGTACACCGTGTACTTGAGTCCAATTTTAAAAGGGCCCAATCAAATATATAGAATAATGCACAAAAAATTTCATATAAACTGTTACAGCCCAGCGGCTGGCCTTCGAATATTTAACTACAAGGTCAGTTGTTCAATTCCCAGTTTCAACAATTATTAAGTTTTATTTTATCACCTTTTTTTTTTTTTTACTAATAACCTTTAATAGTCATAAACGTGTAATATCTAGATTATATTTTATTACCTTTTTTTTTTTTGCACGTTGACACCCGTTTATCTAGATTATAAAAGTGCAATTACTAATAACAGAAATGTGTATTCACCTTTTTTTTTTTTACTAATAACCTTTAATAGTCATAAACGTGTAATATCTAGATTATATTTTATTACCTTTTTTTTTTTTTCAAACGTTGACACCCGTTTATCTAGATTATAAAAGTGCAATTACTAATAACAGAAATGTGTATTTTAATAGTCATAAAAGTGTAAGTTTTAAATAATAAAATGTGAAAAATTAATAACAATTTTTTTTTAAAAAAAATTGGAACCAATATAAATAATAAAATGTGAAAAATTCATGATTGAGAAAATAAAATCATTAGAAATATTGATTGAATTTTGTATGTTATGATTTCTATCAAGAATGTTGGGTCTAGTTTGAGGTGCATGTATTTTCTTTTATGTATGATATTCGACAACATCATATATATCATTGTATGTTGATAAATATTTTTTGTTGCCTAATTTATATAATAACACTTTTATTAATTGCACTTACTAATAATATCATTAATAGTAATAAAAGTGCAAGTAAAAAAATAATAAAACGTGTAAAATTAATAATAATTAAAAAAAAATAGCACTAGTTTTTATAGATTATGAAAGTGCAAGTACAAATAATGTATCATTAGCATACACTTTTCAGTTATAATATCATACACTTTTCAATTATAATAACATAAACTTTTCATTAATATATAAATTACACCTTTTCATTAATAAACACATACACTTTTTAGTTATAATAAGATACACTTTTCATTAAATCGATCATACACTTTGCAGTTATAATAACATATACTTTTCATTAATAAAACATACACTTTTCATTAATATATCATACACTTTTCAGTTATAATTACATACACTTTTCATTAATATATAACTTACACTTTTCATTAATAGATCATACACTTTTCAGTTATAAGATCATACACTTTTCAGTTATAATAACATACAATTTTCATTAAAAACCATGTTGCATTTTTCAATATAGTAACATACATTTTTCATTAAAAAAACAAAGATACACTTTTTAGTTATAATAACATACACTTTTTCAAAAAAAAAAAAAAATCGAAAAAAAAATTGAAAAAAAAAATAAAAATAAAATTTGAAAAAAATAAAAAAGTCAAAGTTTGACCGTTGACCGGTCAACGGTCAACATTTGACTAGTCAACATTTGACTAGTCAAAGTCTACTAAAGTACACGGTGTACTTGAGTACATACAAGACTTTGCATAAATCAAATATATAAATTTAACAAAAATAAATTTAAAATAATATTTCAAATTTTATATAAATTTAACAAAAATAAATTTAAAATAATATTTCAAATTTTATACATGGTTAGAGGCCCATAAATTACAAGATAAAATATTAAATTCTTTAAACTAATTAAATTAAAAGGTACAACAGGGTATATTTGTTTTGAGAATTTGGACATAAAATTAAATTAATCATAATTTATTTAAATTTCAAAATAAATATATACTATTATAAATATTAAAATTTAAAATTCATTCGATTTTATAGGTATCTATATATATGGTTGATAAATATTTATAGAGTTAAAATTTATAATTATTAATATATTTTTAAAATTCGAATTCTAGAATTTTAAAATCTCAAATTCGAAAATAAACATAAAAATGTAAGCATTTTTTTTTAGCCTAGCCCATCCTATTTTATAATTCTGGTTCCGCCCTTGGTTGCGTGGTTGACAAAAAAAATTGTTCCCATCATATAAAGAATAGTTGACTAAGTATATATTATATTATACTAGGGTCGATTTATTTAAAATAATTGTAATGACTTGGCGTGGGTAAATTATTTGTTCCACTTAATTACGAGTGGGTTGCGTGGTTGACAAAAAATAAATTTGTTCCCATCACTCCATTACGTTTAAGTTGTTTAACCATCATATAAAGAGTTGACTAAATCATGAAGTATTCGTGTGCACACATATACGTTGAGAGAGAGAGGAGATTAAATCATTTATTACTATATATATATATATACATATTATATTTATGTAAAAAAATGAATTTAACATATAATCTCCAAGCAACTTGCACACTAATAACAGTGTTATCATTAAAAATGAACATGGATTGCGTAAATTATTCATTCCACTCAATTATTCATATCGTGGATACATATATCCACAATATAAATCTAATATCCGTGATCACCGATGTCGATATTTATGAGAATAATATTTTTACCATATTCGTAAAAAAATTATTACTATCCATAAATATCAGTTTGCAATATCAATATTGAGCCTAATATCGGTAAAATATATATCAAGAATTATCATAAAACTGGTGTCACCTACGAAAATTGAACATAAATTAAACAATTTGTGAAATTATGGGATGTAAATTATACTTTTATCTTTTTTAGAACGCTTTCTAAAAAACGTGTAGATCGACGTAAATAGTTTTTTTCTCGAAAAGATCAATAAATATCGAGAAAATGTCGTTAAAATTTAGAAAAATATCAATAAATAGTATATGAATTAAATTTATATACTCGGATACTCCTACATTATATATCATCAAAATTTATCACAAATGTAAATTTGTTAATTTTTTTTTTGTTTATACATTAAAAAGTTAGTTATTAAATTACTATGGCTGAGTTGCGACTTGCGAGGTTATAAAAAATAAAAATATTGTTCCCATCACTCATAGCGTGTAACCAACATATATTGATTAGTTGACTAAATTATTTAGTATCTTTACACACATAAAAAGAAATAATATTGATGTGTCGAAAAAGAACGCATACGGATATCAAACGTTCATTTACGAGCACTGCGAATCACGGGTTTGAATCACTCGTTTGTCCTTGGCAATCTTCACGCAAATCTTCTCAAAAATCCTAAAATGACCTGCAAAAGCACGCCGGAGGGGGGCTCCGGCGCGGAAGCTCCGACGCTCAAGTCAGAATCCTTCTTAGGAGAATCAAAGAGGAATTTCCCTGTAATTCTAGGGAAATTCCGACGAATAATGCAATATTTCTTCTCAAACTTAGTGTATATTTCGTAAGAGTTGATGTATTATATGAAAAACGTGAAAGACAATGTAAAAGTAATCTGCTTATATACCTGGCCCCTTCTCTCGGGAGAGAAGGAAACTTTTTCTCCCTATATTCGTTCGCACTTCCCTGTAAAATCGGCCCAACTCCATGAAGACCTGGTCGATATCCCTAAAGGCTTGGCCCTTCAATATACTGGCCCTATTTTCGGGAGTTGACTCCTTCTCTTGACTTAGCTATGAAAGAATAGCCCACACTATGCGTTCCCTTTGGGCCAGATCCTTGGACCTAAAGGCGAGAAAAAATCATTTTACGTCCTGTAACTTAGGCCTAATCCAATTTATATCCTTTAAATTTTCACTTTTTCGATTTACGTCCTTTTTGGTCCAATTTACGTCCTTTTCGCCGGAAAATTTTCAAACTCACCGGAATGTGAGGAATAAATTGGGATTCCGGCCAAATAGTCCAATTTACGTCCTTTAAGTTTGAAAATTTAAAATTTAATAAATAAAATTTCTAAAAATATCTTTAAATTTTTTAAAATATTATTAAAAATCTGAAAATATCATTAAAATTAAAAACTATAAAATGTGAAAAATAAAATTCAAAATACCTTATTTAATTTTTTAAAAATCTCATTATATATTATAAAATGTGTAAATAAAAATAAAAAAATTTACAATTCAAAAAATCGAAAATATTTAACTTAAAATTAAGAAATTCGAAAATCTCATTAAAAATTCTAAAAATCTCTTTAATTTTTTTAAAATGTGTAGATTAAATATTAAAAATTTTGAAAACCTATAAGAATAATAAATATTATTAATATGTTATTAAAAACCAGACTTGATTCGGACTCATCCGCCATTAAAGTTTTTCTCGAACTCCTAAATTTTTTTGTATTCCACGCCTTGATTGATTGTAGAACCGTGTCAAATTCATTTTAATGAGGTTTTTAGAATTGTATAATTTTTAATTTTATTTTAAACATTTTAAAAAGTTTAATTTATATATTTTTTTTATTTAGAATTTTATGTTTTTATGAGATTTTTAGAAATTTTTTATTTTTAATTTCCAATATTTCAAATTTTTTGAATTTTAGATTTTTTTTTTTGAATTTTTTTTTTTTTACAAAATTTATAAATTTTAATGATATTTTTAGTTTTTAATGAGATTTTTAATTTTCTAAAGAATTTTTTAATTATTAATTTTTAATTTTCAAACTTAAAGGATGTAAATTGGACTATTTGACCGGAATGCCAATTTTCCGGCAAAAATGATAAAAATTGGACCTAAAAGGATATAAATTGGACACCCTAGGACGTAAATTGAAAAAGTGAAAACTTAAAGGATATAAACTGGATTAGGCCTAAGTTACAGGACGTAAAATGAAATTTTCTCCCCAAAGGCTATGAATCTTCGGACATGGGCTAAAAGCCCAACTATTCTCATTCCCCTCTCTGGGCCTAGGAGTGTACAAATCCAATCTTTAAGCCCATTGACCTAATTAAAACTACTATAATTTATCTCGTTGCCACGTGTCGATGTTTCCAAGAACGACATATTTTGTCCGCATCAACTACTCCCCCCTACTCTCGTAAAAATGGACAATTTTTAAGAGAGTAGGAAAAAGTAATTAGATAAATTCTAAGAGAAATAATTTGTTCTTTTAATCGCTCCTTCTTCATATTTTCCTTGAAACACGAAATATTTGGTTCTTAATAATTATCCAAAGTCATCATGCCTTTTCCACTTCCACACGCCAACTTGACTTCCAAATCTGCATCCAAGCGTCTGCCCGAGGCCAACATCCAGCTGCCTCTTTTCAGCCACGCGCTTTTTTATTGGGAAGTATTTAATTCTCCTCGATTTTTTCCCTCTCTCTCTTCATCACAATTATTTCAAAAATTATATTCGCTCCATAGAAAACCCTCTTTTCTTTCCTTTCGAACTTATCCATTCTCTCTCATTTTCGTTTCTACTTCTGCAATTAACCTCTCCGCGCACGTTCACCGGCCACTTCGTCACCTCCCAAAACCGACTTTGCTTCAGGTATCTCCTCCTCCTTCTCATTTTTTATTTTACAGTAACCTCATGTCGTCTTCTATTCGAACCTCGTCGGACTCCATATCTATGGAGAGTTCGGCTTCCGACTCACTCTCCATATTTCCCATAACCGACCTCGCTTTAAAGGATAAAATCTCTAGTTCTTCGATCCTACCTCCCGAGCGTGTCGCCGCCTTCCTCCATTCAGGGATGTTTCCCACTAAATACACAGTTAGGGCAGCCCATAGGAAAGAACGCCCAAATTTTCCAGGCCCTAACACTCTGGCCTTCTGGGAGGCTCAACTAAAAGCAGGCCTTCGCTTTCCAATCCACCCCTACTTCTCTTAAATTTCTACTTACCTTCGCATACCCCTTAATCAATTCACCCCCAACGCCATCCGTGCGATGCTAGGTTTCTATATTTTGATGAAGGGGAACGGTGGCGAACCCTCAGCCCAGCTTTTTCTAACCCAGTATATGTGCAAGTTCGCGGATGGGTTCTTCTATACTTGTGGCCGTCCTTCCAGGACGGGAAATTCATGGAAAAGCTCCATGAAGGGGTCCAGGACTGGAAGGATTATTACTTTTTTGTTACAAACCCTTCTCCTTGGGAGTTTCCTCACGAAAGATGGATTTACGAGAATCCTGGGGTGCCCCGTCCTCCTCTCTCTGTTTGTTCCTCTTTAAATTTGGATGTGATGAACCACTTGAATGATAATGTATTTACCCATGCATTTTTTGACGTGATGAGCATTTGTAAGAACCCTAGGGCCTTATCTCATTTTGGTTTCGGTCGCCCCGATTATCCCCTAGGTCCCGATGATGGTAATATCATTTATTTTCCCTTAGCATCATCCTCAAAATCGAAACGGCTACGATTATTAACATCTTTTTATGTCTTTCTTTGCAGCTATGAGCTGGTTAACTCAGATTTCCCGCGATGCTGCTCCCCTTTCTATGGTGACTAAATCTCCGGCCCCCGAAAGCTTCACGAAGGCTCCTATTCCTCCTTCCCCAGTGAAACCCTCCACTGGGTCGGTCGCTAAACGTACAAGATCTTCTACCGAGAAGGCCCTGATTTCCACTCTGCCTCCTGCCTCTGACGCTTCCAAGAAAAAGAAGTCCAAGACTAAGTCCTCCTTGCCCTCTTCAACTAATGCTACTCCTGATACCCCTGGTGATACCAGCGTTGATCACCTTATGGCCTTCATAGACCGTCACACTCCAATTCCTGCCATAGAGGCCCTTAATACTCTATCCTCGGAAGACCGGATCGTGCATGTCGCCCACAGTTTCACTCAGGTACCTTCTTAATGCAGATGTCATTCAGTATGATTAATGAGAAAGAGCATAGATGTCCTACTTCTTTATATTGTCTCTTGTGCAGTTTGGCCTCCTGTATTCCGATGTATCCGAACGGGCCCTCCAATCCCTTGAGCTAGTGGACGACCTCCAGAGCCAAGTGGAACTGGAGAAAGTGAAGAAAGAAATTCTGGAGGGAGAGTTACGGGAATCCAGCCAGGCACGGAAGGTGATCCAAGCTGAGAAGGTGAAGCTCTTGGAGGAGGTCTCTTCACTTAAGACTCAGCTGGGTGAGCGGGTTGAACGTTTGGAGGCTACTCTTCCTCTGGCTGGGATGAAGCTGTGCATCGATTCTCTTTTTACCTCCTCCATGGGGCAGAAGTTTCTGGGTACCTTGCATCGAGAATGGTTGGAAGCCTTTCTTAAGAGTACCAGCTTCTTGGGGGCAATGGGTGCATACATTCCCCATTTTATCGATCATGGGTTTTCTAACGCCGTGGCTGAACACTCTGCCCCTGAATTCAATGGCCAGTACACTCGTGCCCTTCGGTTGGATGAGTTAGCCACTCCCCCTAAGTTCCCTGGAGATCCTAAGGAGGACATCAGCACTCCCTGGTGGTTACCTGGGATGAGGAAGGCGGTCTCAGAGCTGAAGAAAGCTGCTTTGAAGTTGGACGATCTGGTACCGGCAAAGGATTTGACATTCCCCATCCACGTGGCTAACCCTGATCCTGTAGCGACCGTGGCGGCTGATGCTCTAGAGGAAAAGGCAGAGGGGGGCGGTTCCAGTGGACAGGTCGATGAGGCAGGAGAAGGTTTCGAGGGGAAGAGTGATATTCCCCTTTCTTCATAACTCTATTTCTCTCATAACATTTCGGTACTTTTAAAACACTTTTACTTTTGTTGAGGCCTTTAAGGTCTCTTTTGGTATTTTCAGGAGACTCCACACTCCTGCGTTTTTCTGTGGAGGGCCAAGGCATGGTGCCTTTGGTCTGGGATATCTCTGTTTTACTTTTGCTTATCGTACCTGCACATTATCCCCTGGCATGCATATATATATATCTCTATCTCTGCTATTAGACATATGATGTAGTACCTGTTCTACTTTTCTTTATCATAAGTTTAGCATGTTTCTAGCATCTTCTTGACACGTAAAGGCTCTAAAGCTCATAGAGAAATTTTAAAAGAGAATATGGAGTTTATGTTTCTGTACTTACTTGATGACTTGATAATGCTTCTAGTTTCTCCCCAGAGTTAAAGTTCATAGGGATTATACTCTCCCAAAAGTTAGAGTTTGTAGGGATTATACTCTCCCAAAAGTTAGAGTTTGTAGGGATTATACTCTCCCAAAAGTTAGAGTTTATATGGATTATACTCTCCCAAAAGTTAGAGTTTATAGGGATTATACTCTCCCAAAAGTTAGAGTTTATAGGGATTATACTCTCCCAAAAGTTAGAGTTTATAGGGATTATACTCTCCCAAAAGTTGTTTATACTCGTAAGAGTTCTTAGGGATTATACTCTCCCTGAAGTTGTTTATACTCGTAAGAGTTCTTAGGGATTATACTCTCCCTGAAGTTGTTTATACTCGTAAGAGTTCTTAGGGATTATACTCTCCCTGAAGTTGTTTATACTCGTAAGAGTTCTTAGGGATTATACTCTCCCAAAAGTTGTTTATACTCGTAAGAGTTCTTAGGGATTATACTCTCCCTGAAGTTGTTTATACTCGTAAGAGTTCTTAGGGATTATACTCTCCCTGAAGTTGTTTATACTCGTAAGAGTTCTTAGGGATTATACTCTCCCTGAAGTTGTTTATACTTGTAAGAGTTCTTAGGGATTATACTCTCCATTAAGTTCAGGGTCATTTTGATAATCGGCAGGTTCATCATATCTTCCGCTGCCATACCCCCTACTCCCCCTAGCTTTAGAGGCTGTCGTGGATAAAAATTTTGGGAATTGTCCTTAGACATTTCCCTTTCGAATCTTTGTGTGTTGGTGTAAGTCTCTCTATCTTGCAATATCTCTATCATCTTATGTTTTAGTTTTCAAAACACATTCATTATCTCAACATTTATTATATTGACACCTAGCAGTTATCTTAGCACAATATTTAATGTATGAGAAATATTTCATCATAGAATCAGAATATAAGAATCATCTCATCATAAAATCGGAATATAAGAATCATCTCATCATAAAATCGGAATATAAGAATCATCTCATCATCACATTAACATGCATTAAGGGAAATCGCTGAAATTTTCCAAAAACGACGCTACATTGATCAAAAGTGTTCATCAACATAGGCAAATAAGGGGAACCTATGCCGGCCTCATTAAAAACCTCTTCGTGGTAAAACCCCAAAGGGAAACCCACGTAGAGGGAAAAAGAGTGTCGGTGAAGCAATTATCCGAGTGAGAAATAAACATTTAAAATTGTTCATAAAGGGAAAGATAGTAAGGGAATAACACCTTCCTCAAACATAAAATCTCTTCAAGTGGCACACGTTCCATGGCCTCAGTATTTCTTTTCCCGTCATATCCTGGAGTTTGTACGCTCCGCCTTTTAGTACCTGTATTACCTTGTACGGACCTTCCCAATTAGCTTCCATCTTTCCTGTATTCTTCAAGGCATCTGCTCTCCGAAGGACTAAATCTCCAGCTTTAAAGGAACGAGGAATTACCCTGCGATCGTATGCTGCCTTGATCCGACTCTTGTACCTTTCTGCTTTCAGCCTTGCCATCTCCCTCTCTTCATCTACTAGGTCTAATGCCTCCCTCATCAATTCTTCGTTTCTTTTCTCTTCAAAATAGCTAATTCGATGTGATTTCAGTCTAGCTTCGGGAGGTATCACTACTGCTGCTCCATACACCAAATAGAAGGGGGATTCACCTGTAGCTGTCTTGGGGCTAGTCCTGTAGGACCAGAGGACGTTGTCTAACTCCTTCACCCATCCTCCTCCTACCTTTTGCAGTCGTGTTCGAATGCCATCCACTAGGATTCTGTTCGTAACCTCCACTTGCCCATTGGCTTTTGGGTGGGCCACCGAAGTGAATCTCTGTATAATATTCCATCTTTCGCACCATTTCCCTACTTTCTCTCCATTGAATTGTGTTCCATTATCGGAAACCAAGATTCTAGGCACTCCAAACCTGCAACAAATATGTCTAGCCAGAAAAAAAATTACATTATCTTCCTCTATCTTGGCCAAGGGCACGGCCTCTACCCACTTACTGAAGTAATCCACGGCCACGATCAAAAAATTTCTTCCTCCAGGTGCTAAGGGGAAGGGTCCCACTAGATCTATCCCCCATTTGGCGAAGGGACAGGGCGAGTACATGGCGCCCATCTCCTCGGCGGGTACTCGTATTAAAGGTCCATTCTTCTGACACTTCTCGCATTTCTTCACAAATTCCCTAGCATCCCGGATTATACTAGGCCAATAAAAACCTGCTCTAAACACCTTCTTCACCATAGTCTTATAGCCCTCATGGCTGGACGCACAACCTTCATGGATATCCTTGATTACTAGCTCTGCCTCTCTTTTTTAAAGACACTTCAAATAAGGCTGGGTAAAGGATCTCTTGTATAACTGGTCCCCTAGGATACAATACTTTCTCCTCCAAACTTTAGCTTCTCGGGTCGGAGTTATCTGCTCCTTATTCAGCTCTTCCCATATCTCTTTCCTCCAGTCATCCCCTGCTGTTATCTCTCCTACCAGGGTCTCAGTAGCCAATTGGTCTGCCACTAGCAGGGTTATCTTTCCCTGCCCCTCGAACTCAGTGGAACTGGCTAGTTTAGACAGTCCATCCGCTTTTACATTCTCTTCTCTTGGTACCTGTATCACTTCAAAAGTATTGAATTTATTCTTTAACTTCTTTACATGCTCTAGATAGGCGATCATCCTCTCATCCTTGGCGAGGTACTCCCCCATAACCTGTTGTACTATCAGCTGGGAATCAGAATATAAGGTGACTTTTTGTGCCCCTAACTCTGCTGCCATGTTAGCCCCTCTAATCAGGGCTTCATATTCTGCACCATTGTTTGAGGTTAAAAACCGGAACTTGACGGCAACCTGTACTTCTTGGCCATCAGGGTCAACCAACACTATCCCTGCTCCACATCCTAAAGCGGATGCTGAGCCATCAACATATACCTTCCAGCCCTGTTCTTCCTCCATTTTGGTAGACTCTTGAATAAAGTCTGCTAAAACTTGGGCCTTGATGGCCCTCATTGGTTCGTAATCAATATCGTACTCCTGTAACTCCACTGCCCATCTGACCATTCTTCCTTACAAGTCTGCTCTCCCTAGTGTCTGCTTCAAAGGGAAATTAGTCCGCACCACAACTTTATAAGACAAGAAATAGGGGCGCAATCGCCTAGCCGTCACTATCACCGCCAAGGCTGTTTTCTCCACCTCTGAATATCTGATCTCTGCCCCTTGAATGACCTTGCTCACATAGTATATGGGTTGTTGTGCGGAGCCTTCCTCTTTCATCAGGGCTGTACTCAGGGAATGTTCCCCTACTAAGAGGTATAAGAGTAAGACATCTCCCTGAGAGGGCTTGGTCAGCTTCGGAAGTTGTTCAAGATGGAGCTTCAGTTCTTCGAAAGCTTTTTGACATTGCTCATCTCATTCGAACCTCGACCCCTTCCTTAATGTTCTGAAGAAGTGGTGGCTCTTCTCTGCTGACCTTGCTATGAATCTGCTAAGAGCTGCGATTCTGCCGTTCAGGGTCTACAATTCTTTCAGATTTCGAGGAGGTTGCATGTCGAGAACCGCCTTCACCTTAGCAGGGTTAACCTCTATTCCCCTCTTAGTCACCATATATCCCAGGAATTTTCCTGACCCTACTCCAAAAGAACATTTAGCTGGATTTAATTTAATACCATTTTCTCTAATTACCTTAAATATCTCCTTCAGGTCGTTAATGTGTTCCTCTGCTTTGACACTCTTAGCTAGCATATCGTCCACATAAATCTCCATATTCCTCCCTATTTGTCCTCGAAACACCGTGTAGGTCCCCAAAGTTGAGTTAATAACGAGTAAGCTAGTGAAAATGTCTAGAGGGGGGTGAATAGACTTTTCAAAAATCTATCGAAATATCAGAATACAATATGCGGAATACGAAATTAACAATGAGCCCAATTCAAGTTTATACTCAACTTCTTAATTCGAGAACTCTGTTCTATACTCAACTTGTCTAGTTCAGTTATGTATGTTTAAACAATTAATCAGTTAATCAATTAAAACAAACAAAACAGTAAAGTAAACAACACACAACGATTTATAGTGGTTCGACAACTTGTCTACATCCACTCTCACAAACCCAGTTGTGATGTTTCCACTAAACTCTTCCAATGTATGTTACAATGATTTTAAGTCCCAAGAAGAAGACTTAGATCTTCAAAGAATATACCACCAGATATATCTATGATCTAACTAGCTATTAACAAGCAACTAGCAACTTGATAAAAACAACAAACAAAAACTTCTCTGTTCTTCAGTAGTAGCCTCTTGGATTCTTCACTTGTCTTCTGGCTTCTTTCTGAACTTCAATAAACTCTGAGAGTAATTCTCTTTTTGAATGCTTCGATAATGCTTCACTTGAGTAAGAACGTCAGTGTATCAGTAGTCTTCAATTGATCAACACCATGAAGTATTTATAGACTTCAATCTTCAAGAACTTAGGTAGTTGTAACCAACTTTTCTTGAAAACTAACTTTAACTGAATCTTCTTATCAATCCACGCGTTTCTTGTTACGAATTAGTTATTCCATAACTAACTTCTTCATCCTTATCTTTCCACGCGTATTTGTAACTAACTTCAAGTTGACCTGTCTTGTGTAGTATAGTAGATGCACTTGTCTTTGTCTTGTAGTCCATCTGTCTTGAGTAGTAGACTCCAAGTCTTCTTGTCTGGTCTTCTCATGCAATCTTTAGTAGTAGACTATACTAATCTATCAAGACTTATTACATTACTTTAAGCTTTTATAAAACAAGCTTAGTCAACTTATAATCTATACAATGAATCTATCTATTACATTCAAAATCATGAGCTTTATACAACATTTATCATAGCTCAATAACAATCTAACACATACAAATAGCATATATGAAGTACTTATAAATCTGTACTTATCTTTCATGTGAACTTATGTGAACTCTACTAGTCTTGCTCAAGATGACTTAACTCAACTATACTAGATTAGTCAACACTTAGAAAATATTCAAACTACTTTTGGCTTATAAAAACTTCATCTTTTATCTTTTCATCATGTAGGACTTGTTCTAGGATTCATATCCCAAAAATTTCCCCCTTTTTGATGAAGCCAAAACTACTTGAATCTTTTCTCAATAGTAGACTAGTTAAGTAGTTATCTTGTCTTAACATCAAAAGTTGTTATCTTTTCATTCATTCAAAAACAAGATCAGTAGATATTACACATACTTCAAAAAACACAACAAGACTAAACTAAACTGACAGATTACCTCTTTCAGATTCTGGAACACAGAACGCATCTAGTAGTCTTGTATGAATAGCCTTGATATGGTCTTCATCTTCAATCTTCTCCTTCTCTAGTAGTTCTTCTTCATACTTCTTGAGCAAATTTATATCAACTCTCTTACCAGAACTAGTCATGGGACACTTCCATTTCGGAAAAACTAGGAACGAGTATGTTAAAGTTTGCACCTGCAGATATCCGTATGATCAAATTCCATAGCATCCTATGCTGTCCTTCCATGAACTTATCAAATACTGAGTAAAAATATTCAGAATTATCAGAATCTCCAAACTTCCTGATAATCCAGTGATCTAGTTCCCATTGCCTTTTCACTTTTACCCATTCTTGACGATGTTCTTTGTCAATGAAATGGTCAATAAACTTGTCTTCCATAAGCTCTTCATCAGACTTCAGCTTCAGCAAATTCTCTATGTGTCGTCCAATTTTCTTTTGACTAGCATAGTGAGTTTCATCACTTGGATCAACAACCTTTTGTTTCTTCATGACTGTTGTCTCAGGAGTAGGTTCTTCTATAACAATAGACTTCCTTTTCGATACCTGTCTTGTCTGAACTTCAACTTCAGGAGATGCAATAGCCTTGCCCTTCTCCCTTTTCAACAACTCATCTGCTTCAGCCTTAGCTTGCTTAGCTTGTTCAAGTTCAGCAGTTTTCACCAACCTGCCTTTGCCTCTCTTAGTCCTTCTAAGATCTTGAATGGCTTCAGCAGCATCTTTAGCCTCTGGTTCAGCACTAGACTTGTCTTTATCATCAACTCGACTCATCTCTTCCCCCTTTTTGGCTTCATCAGATGCCTTGAGAGAGAATAGAGAAGTGAACCGAGTCATCTCTTCCAGCATAGCTTGCTTCATCAGAATTGTAGCTTTCTCGATCTGTCTTTGATGAGAACCATCTTGACTCAACTTATCTAGCTTGGTTGCCACCAACTCCAGCTTTTGAGTAGATAAGTTCAACTCATTCTTGAAATGGGTTGCAGTTAGTCGTAGCTTCCTATTCTCCTCAGTCATAGCACTGATAATCTCTCTAGCTTGTGCTAACTGATCAAAGGCTTCTTTTCTTTGGACGTCAGCTACTTCGATTTTAGCTCTATAGACTCTTTCCATCTTTCTGGATTCAGTAGCTAGAACTCGAGCAAAATCGACTGAGCTCTTCTCCGAATATTCTACTTGATTCTGGAGAAATCCTTCAATTTGATTGAACATCTCTCGTCTGAAATCGTTGTCCAGCTGGTTGACTTCATTCATGATCATCTTTTTTGAACTTGTCACAAGGACACTATTATGTTCAACAAGAGTCTTCTTAAGTTCGGTCTTGAGAAACTCATCAATAGACGACTTGATAACAGCCTTCAAGTCCTCTTTCAACTCATCTATTGAAGCAGCTGGGATAGCTTGAGACGATTGTCCAGCTTCAATATGAGTGGCTTCAACCATGACCTCATCTTCAGCATCAGCAAGAGAGACAACTTCAACCAACTGACCTTCTGGAGCAGTAGCTAAGACCTCGTCTTCTACTACTTCATCAACAAACACACTTCCAGCAATCGCCTTTAGACAAGGTAGAGGACAATAAGGCACCATAGCTAACTTAGCTTCCTTAGTCCTTCTTTCAGCATCAGCAAAGTCCTTCTTTAATAAGGCGTGCAACTTCTCCATATATCCACAAATTTCTATAGGAAGCAATAGATCAGTATATCGATTAATAAACTTGAAATCTGACCTCGGACTGTCAGCATGATCCATTTGAAATTTGAACACAATGCCTCTCAACTGGTTTGAGACATTGTCTAGCTCTACGACCGGATCAGTGGACTGGATCAACTCAGCTTGTCCAGCTTCAATCATCTCAATGTCTTGCACAAAGTCAGATTCTGAAACCTGAACACCAACATCAAACTTGAATTCTGAACACATTAAGTCATCAGAGATACCCAGTAGCCTTTTAGCAAGAGCAGTGATAGCATGATTTGGGAAAAGCTCTGAGTGGTCACGAACACCACTATTCTCCTTCTGCTCCATTTCCCAATCCATGAAGTTAGAGATACCACCTTTCCCTAAGATGACTTCGAAGAGATCATCTGTACTTGACTTCTTCAAGGCCACCCAAGTGCATATTCTAACCAGTTTCTCAAACTGTTCTGAAGAGTAGTCGACTTCGACAGATGAGAGCTGTATCTTCAAATTCTTGTTCATCTTCGAACGGATTCGCTTCTCTCGTAGACACATAGGATAGTAGACCAGGGATTCGAATCTAACTTCAGAAGGGGTCTGAGTAGATGGGGTCTCTATCTCAGTTGTTGCAATGGCAACTGTTGTCTTATCTGAAGTAGATGGGATATTAGGATCAACATATTCTGTTGAGGGTAAGGATAGAATTTGGTCTGTGGTTTCTTGGGGCATTGATGTGTCTTGGTTTGGTGTGATAACTGTAGAAGTATCAGTTATATCCATTTTGGGAGTGTTTTCGGGTAGGCTGACTCTCAGCGGATGTGCTGGCAGCACTTGTGAGGTTGAGGTAATAGGTCTTGGCCTAGATCGATGAGATCTTGCCTTGGTTCGAACAGAAGGGAGAGAGATAGGAATCGATAAATCATGAGAAGAGGAACCAACCTGGTGACTCAACTCGTCTGGTGGAGGAGGTGTACCGATTCGCACTAGTTTGTATAACTCTGGAACTTGAGAACTTGGATCTAACTCCTCTTCCGACTGAGTCTTCTCAGAATCATCTGCACTAGACGAGTCTTGTGCAGCTTCCTTTGACTCTTCTCCAGCAGACTCATCTTCTGAAGAACCAGACGCACCAGCATACGGCAAGGCTTCCATGGGGTCAATTTTAGCTTGCCTAGGTGCAGCTGGCCTGGCAGCACCTTGCTTTCTCACTGCCTCCTTCTTAAGGTAGAATTTCAAAGGATGGAATGGCTTTCCTTTACTCCATTCGGTTTTGTTTGGCATTAAGAGAGGGAAAAGGATACTTAGCTTATTACCGTATCCAACCGCTGTAGACACCACCCAATTGTGAGTGTGGTCATCTACTCGAACACTTCTTTCAAAATACATGATTCGGTCTGCGATTAGTTTGAACCAATCACCTTCAGTAATACCATCGTATATCGCAGCCATAACCCTTGTCTTTGCAAAAGTCACAGAGTCATGAGAACCAGTAGAACTTAGCAAAATTTTGCTGGCTATATCCAGTAGTGTGCGATACTTTTCTAGAAGATCAGCCTTCTTGACTGCAGCATACTTTCCATCTGGTTTCGGTTTCAGCTTCCTGCCACAGAAAATGCTCAAATATCGAACTTCTTGCCCTAGAGCGTAATTCTCAATATTAATCGTTCCGGTGGGCAGCTTTAGATGTTTGAACATCGCTTCTCGAGTAATTTGCACACGATCTTCACCAATGAAAGACTCGATAATATCACCTCGTCTGGTGACATTTGCATAAAACTCTAGCACCTCTTCCTCCAAGACGACTTGAGGAAATGCTTCTAAATACGGCTTTAGCCCACATCTGGTGCATTTGGTCAGGATCTCGGTATTCTCATCTGTGTGCTGTCCTTTGAAAAATACAGATGGTTCAACATTCACTTTATTATCGGAGATGTACCGGCCTAGATCGAATGTGACCTGCATGTTGGTTCTTAGATCGAAAACTGATCGAGTAGACATAGTGTTATACGAGTACACTACAGGAAATTACACTTTACATGACGAATTTTTTCGTGACGACACCAAATTCGTCACAATTTGTTAATTAAACGTGACAAATTTATTTTTCGTCACTTAATAACTAGAATTCGTGACAAAATTTTATTTTGTCACCAATAATATTTTTATTCATGACGAAATTTTATTTTGTCACCAATAATATCTTTTTTCGTCACCAATTTGAAAATATCATGACAACAATAAGAAATTCGTCACAAAAATTTTTGGTGACAAAATTTATAATAATATGTGACGATATTCATCGTCATGAAAAATAATATTTTCACGACGATGCTATGTTTTGTCATTATTTATTCAAAATAAGTAGTGACACAATTATTTTGTCACAATATTATTTGGTGACGACATTCATAGTATTTGTGACTATCATATTCGTCATATAATACAATATTTTTATGACGATTTTATGTTTCATCATTAATTGTTCGGAGTAATTAGTGACATATCCTTTCGTCATCAATATTTATATATAGTGTCGATTAATATTATTTCGTCACAATATTATTTGGCGACGATATTCATTGTAATTAGTGACGATAATCATCGTCATATAATATAATATTTTCATGACAATTTTGTGTTTCGTCATTAATTGTTCAAAATAATTAGTGACACATTCTTTCGTCACCAATATTTATATATGGTGACAATTAATAATCATTTGTCATTTTTCACAAAAGAGGATCATAAATTTCATATCGATCTTTTGGTGACGCATGAATTTCGTCATCATTTGTTACACAAACATTAAATTTTTATCTTTGTGACATTCTATTGTTGTCATTACACTACAAAAAAAAAAGGTTTTCGGCATCATATTTTTTTTGATACAAAAGATGAAATATTTGATACCAAAGGGTATTGGTATCAAATTTATTTCCGATACCACTTCCGATACCTATACTCCCGATCCTAAAGACCGCGTATCAGAAAAAAAAAGTCTGATACCAAAGGGTAACCCTTTAGTATCAGAAATATATAGTATCGACAAATGTTTTCTGATACTAAAGGATTTTTTTTGATACAAAATTTGATACAACAATGTATTTATAATATCGTAAATTTTTACCGATACTAAACATAAAGTATCAAAAAATATTTTTTGATACTAAAGGATTGAACTCTTTAGTATCAGAATTGTATTTAGTATCTTACCGATACTAAACATAAAGTATCAATAAATATTTTCTGATATTAAATGATTGAACTCTTTAGTATCAAAATAATATTTAGTATCGGATAATGGTATCAATTTTTTTTAATTCTACATTGTATTTTTAGTATCAATTTTTTTTAACGATACTAAAATATATTATCAATAAATATTTTTTGATACTAAAAGATTTAACCTTTACTTTAGTATCAAATAATTATTTAGTATCAAATAATTAATCAATTTTTTATGATAGTATATTTTATTTATAGTATTCAAAATATTTATCGATACTATATATATTATATCAATACATATTTTTAATACTAAAAGGTTGAATTATTTAGTATCAAAAAATGCTTTTAGCATCTAATAATTATATTAAATTCTTGATATAATATTATATTTATTGAGTTTGAAACATTACCTATTAATACTAAAATTTATAATAAAATTTGAAACATCATAAAAAGAATTTATAATATTAATTTCTAAATAACAAAAACCACACTAGTATAATTTATTTTTTCTTCACCCATAAAAAACAATGAACATTAGTACATTAGTTTCATATACAAAAACTAGTATATAAGCTATATTACAAAGTATATAACCACACTTCATGATGTAATCTGCAAAACAAAAACAAAAATCAATTTTGAAAATATGCGGGACAAAAATATTGCTACATCACTATATTTTTTTTAAAGTCTCTAGATATGTTGCACTTTTTAACAAATATTCTAGATATGTTGCACTCATAAAACAAATAAAATATAAATCAAGTTCCACTTTTCACAATATTTGAAAATATGGAAAGTTGGGAAACACAAGTATCAGACATAATGCTTCAAGAAATATTTAAGCTGTCAATGCATACAACTAAAGTTGGAGGGAGTATCACAAACCATAATATTTCTGCAAAAATCAAAGGATTGATATGCAAGAATGAGCTCAGGTAATATGATGATAATTATCTACAATGTCTTCTTTTTTCTTTTCTTTTTTCCTGCAGAAATAGGAATGAGCAATAAAGGCAAAAACTAGAACTAGAATGCTAAACACCCGTTTCTAACTACATCAGCTAATGACAAACCCTTAAACAAGCTATGGCTCACAGACCACAAAGCAAACCTATGTTTAATAATATCACAAACCTCATCTACCCAGATTCATTAACATCCTCAAAAGTTCTCTTATCAATTTATGTTGGAGTACCTTTCATTAAATAGAAGCAAATTTCCTCTGATTTTGCATTGTAAAACCTCTACACACATAATTCTACTCATCACCACATGAAATAAAATAAAGTAGTCAGTTGAATCCCCAAATTGTATACATGTCACACAAATTTACTTCCTACATTTAATAACAATAACACGAAAAAGGATAAAGAAAGGAAAATATATGACTTACTTTCTAATTTTCTCTGTTACAACAGCTATTTTCTCCATCGATGTCTTCAAATCAATGCACCCAAACAGAGAAGAATTCTAGAGAAGAGCAACACCAAACCAATAAAAAAAGTTATTCTTCATATACAGAAAATTCAAACAGAGGATGTGTAACATCAAATAAGTACAGGTCCCAATCTCTTAACTAGAAAATCAACTAATTTAAAAAGAGGCTGAAATAAAAAAAACCGCTCAGTTTATTCTTGCAAGACAACTGTCCCTGGCTACGATCAACTGCGCGAGCCACAACTTAAGGATCCTTCATTACCTAATTTTCTGCATATAAGTTAAATAATTCCGTGAAACTATGGTAGCAAATGGTATAAATAAATTAAGGCAGCAGCATAACTATTTTCACCAACACAAAAAATCCACTCCCCTTTTGTTGATACACATGCGGCCATAAAGTCTCCTCCCTCTCTTTTACCTGATGAAAAGCTTTTCACAACCTAAACAAAATAGTTTATCACACCAGAACTTGTTTTCCAAATTCCACCAAGAATATTGGGATCAATCTGTCGATTTAGGGAAAATGTTGGACGTTAGCATTCGCATCAACAGAAGAGAAATGATATGAATGTTAAAATATTTATAATCACCTTCTGATCAACCTTTACTTTCTTCCCTTGTCCAAGTATACCTTGTAACGTTTCTTTCAATTCCTTCCCCTCTGCAGGAGGTAAAGGCTGCAGAGGACGAGCATATAAGTTAGAACAGAAGACACTACTATATTTGGAGCGAGTATTAGGGTAAATGTGAATAACCGAGCTTGATCTCAATTAAACAAAAACAAGCCCATATTGAACCCAGGTATCAAACATTGTGCAAAACAAAATAAAACCAAACATCACAGGCAAGCAGAATTCATATGTTTTAATTAATAGTAAATAATATGTTAGAGATGAGCTTATAATCACATTGGTCACTGTAGCTTCTACTTCCCCTCTATGTGCCATAGTAGTCAGCTCTGCGAATCTTTGTGTCATTCGTTCTAGATTTCCCAACCTTCCATTTTTCAACAATCAAACAAGAAATAAGAATACGAGCATCGGCTTGAGCTTGATACCACAATTATCCTACAATTATGCAATTCTAGAATAATATTCAATGTAAGGACTCTGTACATATTTCCATTGAATCATTTTCCCGAAACAGGGAGGAACGTTCACAAAAACTGAAGAAATTACACTTAAAAAACTTGGAAAGAAATTAGCATAACTAAAATAAAGTTATCTTATTCAACTCTAGGAAAATTAGCATAACTAAATATTGCAATGAAATATATTCTTCCGAGTCAATGTCATGAAAAGTACAAAATAAAGTTATCTTATTCAACTCTAGGAAAATTAGCAGGACTTGAAATTCATGTAAAACATTGGCAATCTAGCTATCACACTAGGTGATCAAATGCAAGCCTCTCAGAGTTTCTACCAAAAGTGTCTAATGACTCGATCTGAACATTTCCACCAAGTAAATCAACCTAGTCACAAGTATTCATGTAAAAACACTGGCAATCTATCACACTAGGTTAACCAGAAACTTCAATTCTGCAATAAAGGGTGAAAGAGTTCCTATATACAAGGAAAACAACTTCAATTCATAAATTTCATAATTAATCAGAGAAACTTACTAAATGATCAAGACCGATGGAGAAGGAACGAAATATAACAGAAGAGAGAGAAATTGAAAGCACGAGGTAAGTCAACGTGAGCGGGAGAGGGCGACCGAATGTGACGACTGAGGGACGGTGAGTGCGCCGTGTCGCGAGGTGAGGCGACCAATGGCCCGACGGACATGGCAGTGGAGTGCAGCCTGAAGCGCCGCAGCCTGAAGCGACCAATTAAGATCTCAACAAAGATTCAATTATGAATCCAGGCTCTAAAATAAAATATAATACAAGTTTAAAAACATCATTGTGTTTATTAACAAAACAAGCAACAAATTTAGACAAATTTTAATATTTTTATTAGTAAAATTAGATACCCGAGAGGGATCGGAGACCTAAACGAGGGCTTAAACTCTAACTCGAAGAGAACGACGGTCGTCGGGATCTAAATGGCGTAGAACGGAGCATCCCTTGCGTCTGTGAGAACAAGGGGCGAGCAGTGTGACTGCTAGTATAGGCGGCGCGACAGCAAGGGGCGAGCAGTGTGACTGCTAGTATAGGCGGCGCGACAGCAAGGGGCACCAACTTGAAGGATTTCAATTTTCTTTGTTTTTCGAAGGCTGAAGGATTCAGAATTTCAGATTCAAAGGATTTCAGATTTCGGGAAAAAAATGTAGCGCTTAATTGTGACCGCCATTTCTTCCCGCTAATCTCCCAAAAATTTCACTTAGTATTTGATACTCCATCCGTCCCACAGGAATTTGCACACTTTCCATATATGGATGTCCCATACCAATTTGCACACTCCATAAAAGGAAATATCTTCACAACCCCCACCCTTAAAATATACTCATATTTACTCATATGCCATTACTTTTCCACACTCAATCTACTTTTTACTTTACTTTATTCATAAAAGTTTACAAAATTACCCCTCAAAACATCAATCATTACACCTTTTCTTACACATTTCTTAAAATGTGTGCCGGTCAAAGGGTGCAAGTTCCTCCGGGACGGAGGGAGTACTTATTTTCCTAAATTATTTCCCCCATCATATACAAATTATTAATACTCCATAATATGTATTTTTTTTAAGCTAATAATATTTATTTATAATACATAAATATATGATTTTATTAAATAAAATAAAATAAAAATATGATTTTATTTAATATGAACCGAATCTTTTTTCTAACTACATGGAACAAATATGTTATTTAATAATAAAAAGACACTTATTTTTTTAATAATTTTGTGGAAATTAAAATATTTGTCTATGTTTAATAAAGATGTAGATTTTCTATAAAAAAAATTATAAAAAAAAATGTCACATTCAAAGTTAAGAAGAAAGGAAGAGTATTTGACATCAAAGCATAAACAAATTTGTTAAATGTATTAATAGTTTTATATATTTCACATACACGTGTGTGAATAAACAAATAATTATGGCCCCTTAATTAATAATCACGATAGCTTGGGTGTCCGAGACTAGGAGTGTAAGTGAGTTGAGGCAACTCGCGAGCTACTTGTGCTCGATTCGGAAAAAGATTGAAATCGACTCGAAGTTAATCGAGTTGAGTCGAGTTTCGAGCTCATAAATACTCGATTCGAAAGGCTTGCGAACCTAATTGAGTTTGGACAATATTTACTATATTTTGGCATTAATATATAATTTACATTTATGTAAATGTAATCGAGACGAGTATAACAATCGAGTCGAGTTTCGAGCTCAGCAATACTCGTCTCGACTCATTTACACCCCTGTCCGAGATGGATGCCTCATTCAATACGAGTATTAATTTGATAGGGGAAACATTTGTAGCTGATTTATTACTTGAAAAAATGTGTATATATAATACCTCCTCTTCAGAAACCATATTACACTGAACATAGACCACTAGAAACAATATTACAGTGAATTGATACTTAATAGGTGAGTTGACATTAACATACTTCGTTTTGTTAGTCTCATATTGTACATTTACCTATATCACCAGAAATCGTGTGACAATGAAATTGATCAATGAACAACACTAACATAATTTGTTTCATCGTATCACTGTACAATAATCTAAATCACTAGAAACCATATTATATTGAAACTGATCAGTGAACCAACACTAATGTACTTCATTTTCTTGGTCTCATATCACCGTAGGCGTAGTGGAACCTAGATCACTGGAAACTATATTATAGAAAAACTGATTAGTGAATCAACACTCAATCGGTGAACCGACCCTAATGTACTTTGCTTGAGGCATTTTAGAAGTGAAATAATGACTCAATTCTTTCCCCCCCACTGTCAAATCAAAAAAATTAAAAAATATCAACAAACTCGATTCTTCCCCATAAAATGAAAATTTTCCACCAAATTTCCCCCCAAAATTGAGGGTTAAAACCCTAACTTATTCCAATAAAATGAAGTAGACCCGTTTCAAGCGCTCTCGATGGTGCTTGGTCGGTCTCGAGCTGGGTTCCGCCATCGCCCGCCTTCCACCACCATATATAGTCGCGCGCTGCCTAAAGTTGCAGACCTCCCCCTGGTCATAAGAAATAGATCGCAACATGTATGTGTGGGCGCCAATACAGAGAGTGCGACGCCGTCTTCGTGCACGGCCAGATCTCGCCGCCGCCACGTAGTCCACCGCGTCTGGGACTGATCTGCGTCACCACCTTCGATCGTCGCTGTCTCTGTGATCAAAACGCCGCCGCCCCTGCCTTGTGTAGTGTCGCTGCCGCTGTGGCTTGGTCGCCGCCGGTCGGCACCGCACACCCTGCACTCTTCTCCCGCATCTATTTCGAACGCAGCCATGTAGCCAACACAACCTCACTTCCCTTCGCCCGCCGGCCTCTCGTCAGTAAGAGACAAAAGGTGAGTCATGCGTGGCGCCTACAACGCTAGGAATTGGAATTGAGATTTGAGAAATTTTGATTCAATATGAAGTTTAGGGTTTGTTGCATTTGTTGGGATTGCTGATTGTGATTTTATTTTAGGTTTTTGTTTTTATTTTGTGGAGTCTAAAGTGAAAATTCTTCTTCAACAAATTTTAATTTTAATTGGAGATGTAAAAATTACTACAGTTAGGTTATAGAGTTTTCAATATTTAAAACAATATACTAAACTTAAAAAAAAAATCTCTAACGTAATAGAATTAGATTTTTTTGGGATAAAATTACATGGGAAACGAAGGTGTGCTCTTTGATTTAAGTTAATTGGAGTTGTTAATAAACCACTTTGATTTCAGTAAATTGGATGCATACATGATTTGTTTGCTCATTGATTTCAATCCCTGGTATATGCATGCATTTGTTGGGATTTGCTTTCTGCATAAAAAAAAAAAAACCAAAAAATTTGCTCAACGAAATTTCTGTTTTCAGTTAAGTTATTTTAGAGTTGATCTGTGACTCTTATTGGTTAAATCATTTCCCTACAAACTTGTGCATATGTATATGTTGTAATTTGTAATATTGGAGCCATGTGTTGCTCATGTGAAATTAGACTATGTATGTATTCTTGTTATATTTAAAAGAATATGAATTTATGGAATTTGTATTGACACCAACTCAAATTGATGTAATTGTCATTATATTTGTCTTTGTGTATGAACTTTGACAAGTGAAAAGAATTTTGATGAGGATAGTTGTGGATATATATGCCTAAGTATTTTGATTATATTGATTAGTTCTATTATATTTCAGTTTGTAAATTAGTATACTAATTGTTGTCTATTATGATCAAGTATTAACTTATTTTGTTATGTACGTAGTCTGAACGTGAGTTAGCTGGAGAACCATGTGATCGAATTGACTTGTATGAACGTACACACAAATCAGAGAAAAATGGTTGAAAATCCAGTGAGGCAAAAGAAAATTGGGTAAGTAATGTAGACATATTTAACATATATAATACTCTAATAACAAGTTTTCAATCTTATCCCCTTAGTAAATATACGTTGTTAATAATTAAAGGGTGCTTTTGTGGCGATATTGAAACTTATTTTTTCTCCTTATTAAAATTACAATGCAAGCGAGTCTTCAATTCTACTTGCTTAAATATTACAGTTCAATTCTTCTTTTTGCTTAAATATTACAGTTCAATTCTTCTTTTCTGTTTATTGGTAGTAATAATATTTATGGGTTTTTGTGGATAAAAATGTACTCCGTATTACTTAAAAATAAATTGTGATAAATATTTATGAGATTTACTTTTATTACTAAAATTGATGGTAATTTACTTCTCTTTATACTAAATTGTTAGGAGATGATGAAAAAAAAGCGAGAAGAATATATTGAGCTCGGAATCGAAAATAGTGCATATGAGATTGTATTGCAGGTGTTGGCTCATGGAACTGGATATGTAAAAGGTCTTGGTTATGGTCCAAAGCCTCCAAGCAGACTCAACACAAGACGCGAAAGAAAAGTTGAAAGAGTTTGAAGCTCAGGTGCAAGAACTCAAAACACAGTTGACTGTTTTGAACATAGTGGATTGTTTTGAATGCAAAAATGGTTGCACAAGATGCAAAGATGGTTGTTTAAGATGCAAATATTGAGAAATTAATGGCTTTTTTGAATGATAAAGGGATAGAGTTATAAACTTTATTTATAAATATACATATTTTTTTCTTTTTTGGTTTCATTAAGTAATAAACAAATATTTCTTGTTATAGTTGTTAAGTTTTCTAAAAAGGATTTTTTATCAATGCAATTTTTTTTATCTTTAAATTATTTATTGTCGTAAATATTTTTTCTTTTTTTTTTATAAAATTACTATAAAATAATATTGTCAATGTTAATTTATAATGATGATATATGTTGTTACTATAGTTTAAAAAAATTGGGACAATTATCATTTTCGTCATTGAAAAATGTTTTATTATGACAAAAAAAAAAATTGTCACCATTCTCACATCTTTTAACAACATTGAGCATTTTGTCACTAAAGTCTTATATTGGGTGACGAATTGTATTGTCGTTATATCTAAATATATAATGACAATCAAAGCTTTGTCACTATAGTGTAATTCTTTCATGACGAAAGATTTGAAATACGACAAAAAATATGTTGTCATCGTTACTAAACTTTTTTTGACAATCACCGTTTTTGTCACTAAATAGTACATTATAATGACATAAATAATTTGTCACAATTTCCACACCATTTAGTGACAGTAAAAAAATTGTCACTAAATCATACTTTTTAGTGACAAATTTTGTCGTCATTATATATACACACATATAACAACGAACAACATTTTGTCACGAAAGAACAACTCTATTGTGATGAAATATACAAAATATGACAAAATAGTTAGTCTAATTGTAACAAAAAATAATGTCACTAAAATATGATAAGGTTAGTAATAGATGGACAATCGTCACAAAAAAATAATTTTTAGTGACAATAAATTAAATCGTTGTGAAAATTCTAACCTTTAGTGACGAAATATCATATTAAATGACGAAATTTTAACACCAAATGTGATGATTTATATGTCACCATAGATGAATGATATAATGACGATGACCGTTATCGTCATCAAATGATGACTTTTAGTGACAAATCAAAATAACGTCACATTTTACCTACCGCCACGCACATTTGGTGACATTCTTTGCGACGAAAAATTTCGTCGCCAAACAACTTTCGTGACGAAAAATGGGGTTTTTATGACGATTTTTTTCGTCGCAATTTCTCAAATTTCTTGTAGTGGTATAAGCAGATAATCTTGAAGAATAGCAAAACAAATCGAATGCTTAGTAGTAGAGGAGTTAAGAAATTGTGAGGCAAGACGTGTGAGAGTGTTTGGGTTTTGTTCAAAACTGAATTTTAGATCCAATGGTCAAGATCGAAGGATTAAATCCAACGGTTGAGACTTTTGGAATTCGGTTACGGAATCGAGAATATTATGTGATTTGATATTGTAAAATTTGAAATCCACCACTTCTTAGTTAGGTTAGAGGAGTGAACTTATCTGACCTATTGTAGATGAGTGTGAACTAGATGTATACACCACTTAAATGGGAGTGTACAAATCTAATTCGAGGGTTTTCAACTTATCAATATCTAATTACTATAATATCCTTAATCTGTTTTGATCAAAACACTTAGCATGTAGAATCAAATGAACACTTAGCTTGTCTGTTCGAGTCTATCCAGAACAGATGAGTAGACTTAAGCTTCACAAGACGAGTAGACTTAAACACACAAGGCGAGTTCTCCCTTCGCCTGTGCATGTCTATTCAGAACGTCGAACGGCTTCATGTACCTATCTTATGATTTGCAATGTGTAATCATTGGTACATGTAGAGTAAAATAAATAAGATGAATATCAATCGAAAGCAATGATCAAGGTTTCGAACAAGATGACCTTTTAACAAACATAAGAGTCAACATAAGGATATTTAAGAAATCAAAGATTCCCCCTTAAATGTTTATTCCCTTAGTATTACCCTCAGCTTTACCAGCTTCCTCATCGGGTGATTTGGTCATCTAGTCTAGCCTTGTATACCTGTCTGTTGCGTGAGTAGTCGAGTGCTCTGTTCTTGTCTCCTTTTCTTTGATGTACCTGACTGGTTAGTGCATAGCTATAGGCAAGTAGGATCTAAATCAATTAGTCCTAGACTAATGCATAACTCACGAAATCGTGCCTCAGCTAATGGTTTTGTAAAAATATCAGCTCTTTGAAAATCAGTATGAATCTTTTCCATGCGGATGTCCTTCTTTTCTACATGATCACGTATGAAATGATGCTTCACATCAACATTCTTACAACGTGTGTGCAAAACAAGATTTTGTGTAATGGCAATTGCACTATTACTATCACAGAAAATAGGAACATTTGATTCATATATGTTGTAATCTCTAAGCTGTTGCATGAGCCAGAGTAGTTGACTACAACAGCTACCAGCAGCCATGTACTCGGCTTCGGTAGTTGAAGTTGCAACACTAGTCTGCTTTTTAGAAAACCAAGATATGAGTTTTGTGCCTAGAAATTGACAAGAACCGGAAGTAGATTTCCTATCTATTCTACAGCCTCCAAAGTCTGAGTCTGAAAAGCCACTTAAGGATAGATCATCATTTGAGGGATACCATATACCACGATTGATGGTCCCTTTCAAATATTTCAAGATCCTTTTGGTGGTTTCCATGTGACATTCTTTTGGATTGGCTTGGAATCGAGCACAAACACCAACAGAGAATGCAATGTCTGGCCTACTAGCAGTTAGATACAGTAAGGAACCAATTAAGCCACGATAATAGGATTGGTCAGCACATTTACCGTTCTCATCTGGATCCATTCTGTAAGTTGGTTGCATAGGTACGCCAGTGGACTTACATGTTTTGATCCCGTACTTGTCTAGAAGGTTTCTTGTGTACTTCGCCTGATTTATGAAAATACCTTCTGGAGTTTGTTTTACTTGAAGTCCAAGAAAGTAGTTCATCTCACCCATCATTGACATTTCAAACTTACTTTGCATGAGTGTAGAAAAACTTTCACTCAGCTTTTTGTTAGGTGACCCAAAAATAATGTCATCTACGTAAATTTGGACGAGTAAGATGTCCTTCCCTTCTTGTCTTCTGAACAAGGTTCGATCGACCTTGCCCTTAGTAAAACCATTTTCTAATAGAAAGAGAGATAGAGTGTCATACCATGCTCTTGGAGCTTGCTTTAATCCGTATAAGGCTTTCTTCAATCTGTACACCTGGTTGCCTTTGACTTCGAAACCTGGAGGTTGTTCAACATATACTTCTTCCGCAAGAATACCGTTAAGAAATGCACTTTTGACATCCATTTGATATACAGTAAACTTCATGTGAGCAGCATATGCAAGGAACAATCGAATGGCTTCTAGTCTAGCAACAGGAGCATAAGTTTCATCATAGTCTATGCCTTCAGCTTGTGAATAGCCTTGGGCGACTAGTCTAGCCTTATTCCTAACGACTAAATCATTCTCATCTTTCTTATTCTTGAAAATCCATCGAGTGCCAACTACATTATGATGTTTCGGCCTATCGACAAGTTCCCAGACGTCGTTTCGAACAAACTGGTTCAACTCGTCTTGCATAGCGATGATCCAATTACTATCAGCCAATGCCTCTTTAACAGTGGTAGGCTCAATAGCAGAGAGGAAACAACACCAGCAAAACAAGGTTGGACTCGGCTGTTCTTGCGACTCAAAGAGTTGTCGTCTAGTCTTCACACCAATAGTAGAGTCACCAATGATATTTTCAGTATCATGCGCAGATTTCCATGTTTTCCTATTTTTAACAGGAATACTATCATCATCTATATCATGTACAGCATCATGCATGTCAGTATCATTTGTATCATCAATTTTAATAGGAGTAGATGAGTCAACTAGAGCAGGCATGTCAACTGGTCTAGAGGACTTACCTTGAGCACTTACCTTCTCCTTATCATCAGAGTCGAGAGCTTTTAGGAATGGGTTGTAGGCTTGAACGGATTCATATATCTCTGAATCTTTGTCAGATTCGATTGATAGATCAGTTACCTTCTTACTGATCTTGTCGGCAGACGAGTCCTGTTGAGATTCATCGAAAACCACATGTGGTGTTTCTTCCACACAAAGAGTTGAGTAGTTGAATACCCTAAATGCTTTGCTAGTTGAGGAGTATCCTAAAAATATCCCCTCGTCTGCTTTAGCATCGAAAGCATTCAACTTGCTCTTTCCATTGTTGTGAATGAAACACTTACAACCAAATATATGAAAATATGAAACTCTGGGTTTTCTACCTTTCCAAACCTCATAAGGTGTCTTGCCTAGAGCCTTGTTAATCGCGCTTCTGTTTTGTGAATGGCATGCAGTATTGATAGCTTCGGCCCAAAACTTTTGAGGAGTGTTGAACTTAGCTAACATGGTCCTACAGGCTTCTTTAAGGGTTCGATTCCTCCTTTTTGCTACACCGTTTTGTTGTGGTGTCCTAGCTGCACTAGTTAGATGCTGGATACCACATTTAGTAAAAAAATCTTTAATATAGTAGTTAATGAACTCAGTTCCCTTGTCACTACGAATCTTGACAATAGACTTGAAAGTGTGCGTGGGGTGGTATCTACTGTTTAAGTAAAAAACAGAACAATGTTACACTGAATGTTGTGACAATTAGTGTAGCATTAACTCTAACAGAATGTGAATAAGTAAACACAGTACACAGCGGAAGTCTAAAACACTAAAACACAATACGAACACAATGGAATAATTTTTAACATAGATTTTATTAATAACAAAACCTATGCTAAGCCTTACGGCGAAAAGTAACTTAGTTCCTAAGTTATACAAAAAGTGTCGTGTGAAATGTCTCAGCAATTACTTCAACATTCCACAAACAGAAACTACAATCGAGGCAGGTGCCTGAATCCGCAAACAGACTTAAGTGTAAAAACACTGTCTAAAGAACTAATCTAATCTGTGATTCACTCTCACTCGATTCAAGACTAGAACTAAGTACACTGGAAGGCGGTATCCCTCGGCGTACGTTAAATGATACAACTACTGGCCATAACTCCTAACTAGGGTTGAACGCTCAAGGAGGTGTTACTCGAGTAGTGCATGCTTTGAAATGAGAGGCTCTGGCGGTATTTATAGAGAAATACACAGCTTCTAGATCCTTCCATTATGAGATCCTATTTTTTAGGACCTCAACCTCCATGATCTTTCTAGAACATTCTGCCATCTTCCAGGTCGTTCTACAATGCTCCAAGGCCTTCTAGCACGTTCTCCAACCTTCTGGAATCTTCCAGGTTCCAGACTCTTGTAGAAGCTTCTAGAATCGTTCCTGAATGTGACAGCATTTAGTACAACATTTAATGTAACATTTCAGAAAAGACTTAGAATAAATCAAGGAAGGTCAAATTAAGATGTTGTTGATAATGTTAAAGCATTTAAGAGTTAACAACATCTACAATCTCCCCCAATTTGACCTTTCGACTACAACACACCTGATGCACATATATTTCTATACATACTCAGTATTATGTATTTAGGTAAGTTGAACTTCAAAGCTAAATACTAGTCAAGACAATACCTGTTGTAACCGTTGGATCAAATCAAAAGAAGATCAAGAATAATTTTACTAAGATCCGTGCCATAAGATCAAAGTAATCTTATTCAAAACCAAAACAAGTATAAACAGTACACTTGTTTACAAAAAAAAACATATAACTTTACAAAAATCAAAAGTTAAATCAGAGAATCATATATGAATATGTACTAGATCAACCTAAGACTTAAGTAAGACTCAAAATAAATCAAAGCAATAACGAAGAAAAGAAAAAACAAACAGAGCAAAGACTAAAAATAAAAACAGAGCAAAAAATGTGAAAAACAATATCTAACAAAGACTGAAAACAATAAGCAGTAAGCAAATGAGAATTAAAGAAAAGTGTACTTCTAAATTATATTATCATCAAAGCAAACAATTTAAGCACTAAGCAGTAAGCACATGATAATTAAAGAGATGCGTACTTCTATATTATCCTCAAAGCAAACAATTTAAGCAGATTGAATAATAAGGCAAGTTAGAAAGACAAAACAAACAACAACTAACAAAGACCTAAAATCAGCAAGCAGTAAGCAAATAAGAATAATTCTTTATGGCAAACAATTTAAGCAAACTTGATGCAGTAAGCAAATAAGAATAATTCTTAAGGCAAACAGTTTAAGCAAACTGAAAATAGAGCAAAGTTAGGGAAAAACAAATACAATAAACAACTAACTTATACAACATGCAGTAAGCAAATAATGATAAATAAGAAAACAATTTAAGCATAAAAACGCAGTAATCTATTATCATAAATGCAAACAAATTAAGCAAGTTGAATAAAAGACAACCTATCAACTAGGAAGTAAAAACAAACTCTGTAAATCAACTTAAACACAGTAACAACAATGCATAAGATCAAGGGAAGTATAAAAGGCACAAATACTTAAGAAACTAAACAAGTGACATATATTGCTGTATCAACAGCTGCAGCATCATGTTCCTGCACATAATCACTTATAATGTTCAGCCCTCCCCCTGTCTTGTATCAACCTGTTCAGTTGTTACCATAACCTGTTTAGATGTCATAAAGAACATCCATACGTTTATCAGCATCAGCAAATTAATCCTCCTCCTCTTCAAAAACATTGCACATTGTAGCAAAGTGAACTACAACATCTGGTTCACATTGTAGCAAAGTGAACTACAACATCTGGTTCAACAGTCTCTTCATGAATAGCATCAGGTACACAATCAGCTTCTGGTACATCTCCATGGAGCTCTTCACTTCGAACCCCAGAAGTTGATGGTGTTTCTCCCCTTGTGGTAGTAGAAAGCGTCTCTAACCACGGACTTTAAGGAACATTAATGCGTTTCACATTTGGTGTAACATTCCTCTGTTCAGGTCTTGCTGGAGCTGGTCGAGCTGGAATAAGAGCATCTCTGTGATCAGAACCATCTGAATTTTATACGAGCAAATCAACAATCCTTTCACCAAGTAACAAATCAGGTGAGATAGTCATTAAGGGCACCTTGCCTCAAATAACCTCAGTTTCCTTAGGTTTAAAAATTCATGCCTCTTGAGGTATGAACATATCAACAATGGTAAGGTAAATTCCCTTTATAATAAATATCACTATAAACTGCAGGTGGTGAAAATAGTTAAATCCAAATTGAAATTCTTCAACACAAAAATCATCTTATACAACAATGTAGCTTGATCCTTAGTCACCTTAGTGGAATTTGTAGAGGGTATCCAATTGTAGACAATCAATTTATGGAGTACAGAGTATAGAGATGTGAGATCTTTAGCAAACTTAAAAAAATTCACCTTGTTAATCTACCACCAGTTATAGAAGTAGCAACCAAGTTCAAATCAAGTTCATCTTCATCAATCACATGCTCTATCTCTAAGAGATCATTAATCAATTTCAGAGTAAGTGAAACTAATCTCCCCCTAAATTGTACATTCCCATATCATTTGGAGCTACGTCTACCCGTACTCTTCCTAAGTCAAGCACAAAATACATATACCCAATAAGACACAAAAGTATCACTCAAAGTTACAGTTTTCAACAATTTCTTTTCAACCAAAAAATTGTATCAATCCTTTAATCTCAAAATCAGCAATGTTAATTCCCTTTTCCTTTAACAATTTTCATCTATCTAGATAGTTTAGTGATTTTAGCAACAAACCTATTAGTTTCAGAATCATTATCAGGAAAATCAGCAATGTTAATTCTCTTTTCCATTAACAACTTTCATCAAGATAGCTTAGTGATTTTAACAACTAACCTATCAATCTAAGAATTGTTATCAGGATCAGAATTACCTCCTTTAGAATTTGTCTTCTCAGCTGATTAAGAGTCCGTACTACTGCTTTTCTCAGAATCATCACTACTACTGTCATCAGGGTCTGGTGTTGCGGCACTTGCTTCAGCATTTGATGCAGCATTCTTCCTCAGATTCTTCTTAATCTCACGCACAGTGGGATTATCCTCTGGATCAGAATTTTCGATTCCTTTGGGCAAGTCTCGTTCAGCAGCAACAATCTTTCCCTTTAGATCATACTTCCTTTTGACTCATTTCTCAGTAACCACGTTTTCTTCCTCCGATTAAGAAAACACCTTGAATCGGTTCATCATCAACACTACTTTCTTTCTTCTATCTCCTCAGTGAGTTAGAGTAATCAACTCTAGTGAACACAAAGCCGAATCTCCTTCGTTGAACATGTGCTAATCTTTTCTCTTTTCTTTCTTAATGATCTTCCTAAATGCAATATATTCAGATTCATCAGTATTAAAAAGAGAAAAGTTAGTTTCACCTGAGTTAGCATTCGCGTCGGCCTCCTTCATTTGAGCGTCCTCAGAATCGGATGTCTCAGCATTTGCAGACTCATTCTGCTCAGCAACAGGAAAATCATCAATTTCCATTTCACTCTCCCCCAGAGAGGAAGCTATCGAGGCATTTGCCTCTGTTTCAGTATTAGGACTTGGAAATTGAGGCTTTTATGAGGTGAACGAATCAAGTGTAGTGGTGAGTTTTTCGGTTTTCAGTAATGAGAAATGTCAATGGACATATTTCCAACAGTAAGAATGTAAGATTCTCAAAATTCACATTCGATTGAGACATATTCTCAACAGCTTGGTTCAGCTCGTTAAGGGTCGAATCGAGTTGAATGTGAACAGTTGTAGGAATGGCTGTAACTGGAGTTGTTTGGGTAAGTGTTTCAGCTTTTCTTGTAGCAGCTGGTGAGTTTTGGTGTGAGCGGCCATGAAAGCGAAACTATTAAGATTGGAGAGAGATGGAGATGACGGTTTCGTGGGAGTTTGAGTGTGGTGAGGTAGTTTCCTGTCATTTAAGCACCAAAAAATAGAAAATATAATCACAATAACCGAGACAAACAAGACTTTATCAAATCTTAAAATGCAATACTCAAATCACTCGAAAAAATGCAATGCTTAGTATATCATGTTATGAGAAGTATATAGGAGAGAATGCATAGTTGGAAGTAATACGTGTAAAAATTAAAAACTAACTAAGGAAGTTTCTAGAAGAAATTCGATAATACTCCATAAACTTAGCCACAAAAATAGATCATGGTTAAGTAGTGGGTAAAATCATAATTAAATAATTAATTAAATTAAGAACATTCTAGAATATTTAGTATTTAAATGTGTATAATCTGAAATAAAACAAAGATGTAGGTCAGTTTAATCAGAAATAAATAAAATAAATTTCCACAAATAATCAAATAATTACTACTTATAAAAATATAATCGAATCATCTAATGTTATGCTCAAAACTGTTACATACACCTCAACACAGTTTTTACATGAATTTACTTCATTTGTGTTGCACCATATTTTTTTCTTTGTGTTATAACATCTAATTTGTATTGATCCATTGTTCCTGTAGAGTACATCGTAGTAGCGAACTCCGTGCCCCATACTTACTTAATGGATTACAAACCTCTTGATGTTTTTACCAAATATCACCTTTTGAAAAGAAGGCATCGTAGTAGCGAACTCCGTGCTCCATAGTTACTCAGTGATTTGGTACATCTTTTAGTATGCTAATAACATTCTATTTTTTATGCATTTGAGAGGTGTAAGACATGTTTATTTTTGCACAACAAATTTTAGATTCAAGAATATTTTACAAAGGAATTATTCAACGAAAATAGGAAATAAATTAAATCTATAACAACTATACAACCTTATGATGTTGTCCCAAATGCTAAGACATTTATGACACCATCCATCCAGAATTATTCAGATACTACACATACCAAGAGATTTCCTCAAAGATAAGAATATCTCAAGGTCGAGACCTTAGTAAATATATCAACAATATGATTTTCAGTAGGTACGTATTCCAACTTCACTATGTTCTTCTCCACTAAATCTCTCATAAAATAATGCCTAATGCAAATGTGTTTAGTGAGTGAGTGTTGTACTGAATTTTTAGAAATGTTTATGCACTCGTATTATCACAGAAAATTGTAAGGATATCAATTTCAATTTCATAGGCATGAAACATCTTGCTCAACCACAAGATTGTTTCCCATGTAGAAACATCCTATACTCTTACTCTTTCCGTCGTCTATATCTCATTCTCAATCCGCATCACTGTATCCAATCAATGTGTTATTGGTTTCCATAGTGTACCATATCCCAAGTTCACTTGTACCTGCATCAAACTTGATAATTCTTTTCAAAACATTCAGGTGAGATTCCTTTGGATTAGTTTGGTACCTAGAACAAACACAAACAATATACATGATATCTGGTCTATTAGAGGTTAGATAAAGTAAACTTCCTATCATAGATCTATACAATGTTGGATCAACATCCTTTCCAACATTGTCTTTGCAAAGTTTCAAAGTAGATCTCATAGAAGTTTGCATTACTTTTGAACTTTTAAAACCAAACATTTTAACCAAGTTCTTAGCATACTTACCTTGAGAGAAAAATATACCATCTTTACATTGCTTGATTTGAAGACCTAAAAAGTAATTCAAGTCTCCAACCATACTCATCTCAAATGTTGCAGTCATTGCTTTAATAAATTGGTTAACATTTTATCACAAGTTAAACCAAACACAATGTCATCAACATATATTTGAGCAATAAGTAAATCTTCTCCAGTGTGCTGAATGAACAAAGTTATATCAGTTTCTCCTCTAACAAAACAATCAGGGTATTGTGGATCTTCAAATCCTTTAAGTTGTTCAACATATGCTTCTTCAATCAAAATGTCATTTAGAAATGCAGCATATACATCCATTTGATGAAGTTTAATGTCAATAAAACATGCAATTGCTAGCAATAATCTAATAGATTATATCCTAGCAATAAGTGCAAAAAGTTTCATCAAAATAAAGAACTTCAACTTGGGTGTAATCTTGTGCAACTAATCTAGTCTCAATCCTAAAAAAAATGTTATCAAACTCATCAGTTTTATTCTTAAAAATCAACTTTGTTCCAATGACATTAGTATAACTAGGTCTTGAAACAAGTGTCCATACTTCAAATCTTTCAAACTGACCAAGTTCTTCATGCATATCATTTATCCAATATTCATCAGTTAATGCTTCATTCACACTTTTAGGTTCAATTTCAGAATAGTAACACTCAGCATTCACAACATTGCAAATAGAAGACATGCATATTGTTCTTACCACATCTACCTTATTCGATCTTATTCTTCCTCTTGTTTGCACTCCAACTGTAGCATCGCCTATGATCTGGTCAGAAGGATGATTTTTCCCTATTCTTGAAGAAGGATTCGTTTTGGGAACATACTGATCATTCTGTGAAATTACAACTGACTGTTCTGTAGATGTTGCTCCAGATGTGTTAACATTCGGTGCAACATTTTCAGACTTCAGTGTATTCTCAGAATTGCCAGTGACTTGTGATACATCTTCTTCATCTTTGTCATCTGTAAGACCTTAATCATCATCAAACACAACATTAACAGATTCTTGAACAGTGTTAGTCCTAAGGTTATAAACTCTATAAGCTTTACTATTTATAGAATAGCCTAAAAAGAAACCTTACACTTTTAGAATCAAACTTATGAAGTTGATCCATATCATTCTAAATATAACACATACAACCAAATACATGAAAATCTCATAAGGTGTTTGAATAGAACTAGATCGAATATAAACTCTATTAATAATATGACATGATGTATTCAATGCTACAGTCCAAAATCTCTTAGCAAGACTTTTAGAAGTAAGCATGACTCTTATCATTTCTTGTAGAGTTATATTCTTTCTTTCAGCAAAGACATTCCGTTGTGGAGTTTTAGGAGATGAATATTCTTACAAGATACCTTTCTTATCACAGAAATCATTAAACATGTTGTTTTCAAATTCCCTACCATGCATGATCAGTTCTAATACGGCTAACTTTCAAGTTAAACACAGTTTTGAACCTTTTGTAAAGAATTTTAAATGCAGCAAATTAATGTTTCAGATATATCTCTTAAAAACTCAATCCAGGTAAATTTAGAAAAATCATCTACCACAACAAGTGAATATCTTTTGCCTTCAATGCTTTCAGTTTTCATAGGACCAATAAAATCCATGTGCAAAACAATTCGAAACATTGATGTGTAGAACAATGTGACAGCATTTTATGCAACACTCTTACCTGCTTACCTTTCTAGCATGGTCCACATACAGTAGTACTCTGAAACTTCTGTTTTGGTAGTCCTTTTCACTGCATCGACTTTGATTAGTCTCTTCACTGATCTATAATGTGCATGTCCCAATTTTTTGATGCAATAAGATATTTTCATCATTCTTTGACAAATTACACACATTTGTTCCAATAAGATAACAATTATCTACTGCCCTAGACAATTTTCATCTTTATTAAGAACATACACATGATTCTTTGTCAAATTTTACATGCAAATTATCATCACAAAGTTGACTAATACTAATCAAATGAGCGAGCAAGCCATCAACATGCAAAACATATTTAAGCTTAGGAAAACTTTCAACATTCAAAGTTCCTTTTCCTATAATTTGTCCTTTAGAACAGCCACCATATGTAACATTACCATCATTCAAGGTCACATAATCAGATAAGTACTCAATTTGTATTGTCATATGTCTAGAACAACAACTATCAAAAATACCATTGACCAAGTAAACATGCTCTCAAGGAAGTGTGAACAGCATTACAAGTAACATCATATTTTCATGCAGATTTCAGAAAATGTTTCATAGGATGTGACATCATTTTAGTTAACATTTTCTCATATCTCAGATCATCAAACATTTGCATGCAGTACGGACAAATATGATCAATTATCGAAAAATAATGACATACAAACTTCTTTTCAATGTTTTTGACTTTGTGAGAATCTGTTTGTGCAGATGTTACAACATATGTTTTAACATTTGCCTTCACAAGCTTCACAGCATTTTCAAAATTCTTAGAAAATAGAAGCAGATTCACTATCATAACGTATACCACAATTATCAGATTTACCAATAGCTATAACATATATCAGAAGCACTCACAGACAATTTTATGAAACTTAAAGTAGAGGTGATCAATTTCTCCTTCAGTTTACAAACTTCAAAAATCTCTTCTGGAATGTATGACTTCTAGCTTGGTAATTGTTCCTTTCAGATTCTCATTCTCTTTGTTCAAAGAATTAAGAGTGAGTTTCTGAGAGTTACAATCATCCAACAACTTTTGGTACTTATGATCATCAATCCTTATGCCTGCATCATCAACAAACCCATTAAAACAATTCAAATCTGGGTGACTCTGTTTTGATGTTACCATAAATGTTATGACATTAGGTGCAACATCAGAATCTGTATCATCCAGATTATCATCTAAAGAATCATCATAATCAATCTTGGTATGAAAAGTAAATTCAACATCTTTTGATTCATCAAATTCATCATCTGATTCATCATTTAAGGTAGTACTAAAATTCAGTTTTTGCATAAGTCTAGTATTGGCACATTAATTTTCATAAAGACCATATTCAGAACATGCATTGAACTGATTTTCTACATTAAAGATCATACCTTGGTTTAACTTCACCTTTTTGATAACCTTGGTTGAAATTGACTTTTCCTTCTTTCTGGTGGGAGAGTTGATGTGTTGATTTGGATCTTTGGTACATCATAACCTGTAAGTACAGTCCTCCAAGCACGTTCATCAATCGACTTGATATACATGCACAACTTAGGCTTAAAATATGGATAATATGTTCGGGTGCCTAAGTGTAGTGGATATGTGATGTGTTTCCATTGCTAACATAAACTAAAACACACTTTAAGCAAGGATCTAAATCTAGTGTCGTCAGGTATCGGCTCTGATACCAACTGAAAGTGTGCGTGGGGTGGTATCTAGTGTTTAAGTAAAAAACAGAACAATGTTACACTGAATGTTGTGACAATTAGTGTAGCATTAACTCTAACAGAATGTGAATAAGTAAACACAGTACACAGCGGAAGTCTAAAACACTAAAACACAATACGAACACAATGGAATAATTTTTAACATAGATTTTATTAATAACAAAACCTATGCTAAGCCTTACGGCGAAAAGTAACTTAGTTCCTAAGTTATACAAAAAGTGTCGTGTGAAATGTCTCAGCAATTACTTCAACATTCCACAAACAGAAACTACAATCGAGGCAGGTGCCTGAATCCGCAAACAGACTTAAGTGTAAAAACACTGTCTAAAGAACTAATCTAATCTGTGATTCACTCTCACTCGATTCAAGACTAGAACTAAGTACACTGGAAGGCGGTATCCCTCGGCGTACGTTAAATGATACAACTACTGGCCATAACTCCTAACTAGGGTTGAACGCTCAAGGAGGTGTTACTCGAGTAGTGCATGCTTTGAAATGAGAGGCTCTGGCGGTATTTATAGAGAAATACACAGCTTCTAGATCCTTCCATTATGAGATCCTATTTTTTAGGACCTCAACCTCCATGATCTTTCTAGAACATTCTGCCATCTTCCAGGTCGTTCTACAATGCTCCAAGGCCTTCTAGCACGTTCTCCAACCTTCTGGAATCTTCCAGGTTCCAGACTCTTGTAGAAGCTTCTAGAATCGTTCCTGAATGTGACAGCATTTAGTACAATATTTAATGTAACATTTCAGAAAAGACTTAAAATAAATCAAGGAAGGTCAAATTAAGATGTTGTTGATAATGTTAAAGCATTTAAGAGTTAACAACATCTACAAGACTGGTTCTTCTCAACTTGTAACTTCTTCAACAGTTCAGGCAGTAGTGTTTGTGTATCACTCTTCTTGTGTAGAAAAACTACCCAAGTGAACTTAGAATAGTCGTCTACAACAACAAGTGTGTACCTTCTACCATTCAAGGTTGGAGGAGTTATTGGACCATGAAGATCCATATGTAGAAGTTCTAGGACTCTACTAGTTGAGAGAGTAGGAATTGACTTAAAAGAACCTTTAACCTGTTTACCCTGTTGACAGGCCGTGCATACATGTGACTTGTAGTAAACTTCATTGGGGATACCTTCAACAAGGTAATCTCTGGCTATCTTATTAAGAACCTTAAAGTTTAGATGACAAAGGCGTCTGTGCCAGAGCCACCCAAGTTCTTTAGGATTCTTAGTAAGTAGCCAGGTGTCCCTCGGACAACTGTTCCAATTCACTATGTACACACTTCCTTGTCTTACGCCGACTAGTAGGACTGTGTGCGTCCTTTTGTCAATGATTTCGCATTTGCGGCTCTTGAACTGCACCTTGTAACCACGATCACAAAACTGAGAAACAGAGAGTAAATTATATTTCAAACCTTCAACATATGAGACATCTTGGATCTCAACGTCTCCATTCCGGATGTAACCAAATCCTTTAGTGACAGCAGTGGAGCTATCACCAAATATCACTTTTGGTCCTTCTTGCTCATGGTAGCTTGATAAGAGAGCCTTGGTACCTGTCATGTGGTGCGAACAACCATTGTCTATGTACCAGGTTTCTCCTACTGAGCCACCCTTCTTATACAAGTCAAGTCGACCCTGCAATGAAGATATTCAATAATTTAGGTACCCATTTGTTTATTGGGGTCCTTGGGGGTTAGTCATGTTCAGAGGAATCCAAATATACATTGGAGTCTTGAACAAGTTCGATCTTTTAAGCTTTCGCCCATATTTGTTACAAAATAAGACCTTGTTGTCCTTAACTGGCCTATCAGTTGAGTTCGGGTCTACTCTTTGGAGATAGCCTTTCGACTTAATCTCTACTTGAGCAGGCACTGGTCTATGATAGTCAGAGTAGGGCTTGTAAGCATTAGGTCCATACGGTTTATAGACGCGTTTGGGTCTTTCCTCACTAATAATATCATATGATAAAGGTGGAGGATATAGGACAGTTTGTGTACGATATTTCGGAGCTACCTGTCTAGGTCTAGTCGAGTAGAGCTGAGACTGCCTTATGAAAGGCGGTCTAGGCTCTTGTCGTCTAGTCTGTACCTGTCTAGTACTCGTCTCCTTAGGATACCAGTCCTCGTATCTGACCTGGTTGGGTCGTCCACGATTAGTGGTCCTTTGAAGATTAGTTCTAGATGGAACAGGCTTGTTGTTAGCATTCTTTTTACCTGCCTTGGTAATCGGAATGTTAACTAGAGCTTGTTTAGATGCAGTACCTTTAGAAGGAGTTCCAATATCGTATATCATTTGTCCTTTTCCTTTATCATTTGGCAAAAGTCTTGCTTTAACCTGTCTGTCAATGCACACTTTTCTTTGAGTTGACTCAACTCTTCAGTCAAGCGTTCATTTAGGACTGTTATATTAGGATCTACTTTGGACTGAGCTTCCTTAAGGTCAATGATTTCTTGTTTTAATGCAATGTTCTCATCACTGACTTCGATGAATGCTTGATTAGCAAGTAGAAGGTCGTCTTCAACAGCACTAGTCGAGTGCTGCAGACTACTTCCTACTTCACTACTAGCAGTGTCACTTTCATCAGTTTCTGAATCATCACAAGATTGAAAAGATGTAGCAGATGATACCTCTTGGTCGATTTTAGCCATGAAACATAGACCATCATCTACTATAAATGCTTCGTCGTGATCTTGATCAGTTGAGTGACTAGATACGGACGATGGCAACTCGTCTGAATCCGAATCAGAGTCATCATTGGCCATCATTGCCTTATTGCCACGATTATATCTTCTTTCTCTTCGTGCTTTGCGTTCTTCACGATCATCAGTGCTCAGGTCTGGACATTCATATATGTAATGACCTGGCTTTTCACAATTATAGCACAAGAGATCATTAGTAGCCTTTTTAATAGGAGATTTGTCCCTACGTTTATCACGTCTATCAGAACGTTGAATCTTCCTATCGTCAGACTCTCTATCTCGTCTGTTACTTTTCGAGACTTCGTCTCTCCTTTCGGACGAGTTTCGGTCTCGTCTGGTCTCAGACGAGTTCTTAGACGTAGATGCTCTATGATCCCTATAGAACTTCTTGTATCTTCCGAAGCGTTTGTTGAGCCTATCAAACTTTCTAACCATGAGACTCATCTGATCCTTCAAACTAAGATCAGTATCTAACTCATCTTTCACAGAGGCAGACTTAGTTCTAGACTTGGACCTGTCTACCTTAGAAGACTTAGAAGAGCTAGACTTAAAGGCAACGTTCTTAGATACAACATGTTCTCTATCACTACTGGCTAGTGGTTCATCTTCGTCTAAATCAAACTCATGGGCTTTAAGAGTTTGGAACATGGTTTCAGCAGTCCACGTATCTATATCTTGAGTGTTCTTAACAAGCATCTTTACCATTTTCCAACGACTATCAAGACTCTTCAAAATCCTAAGATTGATCTCACGAGCAGTATAAGATTTACCAAGTACTTCCAAATCATTCATGATCTTAGTAAAACGAGTATCCAGCTGGTCGATAGTTTCACCAGCTTTCATCCGAAATGATTCAAATCTTTGGACAACTGTGGAGAGTTTGCTCTCTTTGATTAGGGAGGTCCCTTCACAAATGATAGCTAGTCTGTCCCACATCTCCTTGGCAGTTTTACATTTTAACACTTTTCCTAGATACTCGTTAGGAAGAGTGTGTAATATGTAATTCTTTGCCAGACTATCCAAATTATTTTGACGCATTTCTTCTGAGGTTAGATCTGACCTGGGTTTCTTGACGAGAGTACCAATTGGTTTGCTTGGGTCAAGAACAGCAGTATTTGGAATCATTGTAACAATGGGTCCTTCTGTGATAACAGAGATCATTAGGTCGTGCGTGGAACTGAAAATGGCTTCCATTCGCAGCTTCCAGTAGTCATAGTCCTGAACCTGGAACTTGGGTAACTTGTTAGCGCTGATTTCAAGAGACATGATTTCAAGAAATAAGTGCTAAGTGGAGTTATGATCAAGAAAAACAGATAAGTCAAGAACAGGGAGCACGAAGCAGATATAACAGGAATATTGATCAAGAACACGTAAGCAACTACAATCAAAGACCAAGACTTCACCCTAAGTCTTAAGTCGGTTATCAAGAAACAGCAGTTCGTAAACTACTGCTCTGATACCACTTGTAGGTCCCCAAAGTTGAGTTAATAACGAGTAAGCTAGTGAAAATGTCTAGAGGGGGGTGAATAGACTTTTCAAAAATCTATCGAAATATCAGAATACAATATGCGGAATACGAAATTAACAATGAGCCCAATTCAAGTTTATACTCAACTTCTTAATTCGAGAACTCTGTTCTATACTCAACTTGTCTAGTTCAGTTATGTATGTTTAAACAATTAATCAGTTAATCAATTAAAACAAACAAAACAGTAAAGTAAACAACACACAACGATTTATAGTGGTTCGACAACTTGTCTACATCCACTCTCACAAACCCAGTTGTGATGTTTCCACTAAACTCTTCCAATCGAGTACAAAGTGTATGTTCCTGTGATTTTAAGTCCCAAGAAGAAGACTTAGATCTTCAAAGAATATACCACCAGATATATCTATGATCTAACTAGCTATTAACAAGCAACTAGCAACTTGATAAAAACAACAAACAAAAACTTCTCTGTTCTTCAGTAGTAGCCTCTTGGATTCTTCACTTGTCTTCTGGCTTCTTTCTGAACTTCAATAAACTCTGAGAGTAATTCTCTTTTTGAATGCTTCGATAATGCTTCACTTGAGTAAGAACGTCAGTGTATCAGTAGTCTTCAATTGATCAACACCATGAAGTATTTATAGACTTCAATCTTCAAGAACTTAGGTAGTTGTAACCAACTTTTCTTGAAAACTAACTTTAACTGAATCTTCTTATCAATCCACGCGTTTCTTGTTACGAATTAGTTATTCCATAACTAACTTCTTCATCCTTATCTTTCCACGCGTATTTGTAACTAACTTCAAGTTGACCTGTCTTGTGTAGTATAGTAGATGCACTTGTCTTTGTCTTGTAGTCCATCTGTCTTGAGTAGTAGACTCCAAGTCTTCTTGTCTGGTCTTCTCATGCAATCTTTAGTAGTAGACTATACTAATCTATCAAGACTTATTACATTACTTTAAGCTTTTATAAAACAAGCTTAGTCAACTTATAATCTATACAATGAATCTATCTATTACATTCAAAATCATGAGCTCTATACAACATTTATCATAGCTCAATAACAATCTAACACATACAAATAGCATATATGAAGTACTTATAAATCTGTACTTATCTTTCATGTGAACTTATGTGAACTCTACTAGTCTTGCTCAAGATGACTTAACTCAACTAGACTAGATTAGTCAACACTTAGAAAATATTCAAACTACTTTTGGCTTATCAAAACTTCATCTTTTATCTTTTCATCATGTAGGACTTGTTCTAGGATTCATATCCCAACACACCGAGTCTACCATTCTTTGATAGGTGGCTCCTGCATTTATCAGTCCAAAAGGCATACGTACATAACCGAAAGTACCACATGTCGCAATAAAACATACCTTTGGTATATCAAGGGGGTTCAACTGGATTTGATGGTACCCTTGATATGCGTCCATCATGCTAAGCAGTTCAAATCCGGACGTGGCATCTACCAATTGATCAATTCTAAGCAGGGGATAGTGATCCTTAGGGCATGTTTTATTCAGATCTCTAAAGTCAATACACATCCTCCATTTGCCGGCTCCCTTAGACACCAGCACTGCATTCGAGAGCCACTCAGGGAACTGCACTCTCTTCACATGCCCTGCACTCAACAGTTTATCAATTTCCTCTTTCACAATGAGGTTCTTCTCCTTACCAAAGTTCCTTAACTTCTACTTCGCTGGCTTAGCTCTGGGATCTACATTAAGGCGGTGCATCGCTATCTCTGGAGGGATACCCGTCATGTCCGTCGCAGTGAATGCGAAAATATCCGCATTCTCCTGAAGGGCGAGTATCATCTTTTCCTGGAGCTCAGGGTTCATGTGTGTACCTATCCTGGTTGTGAATCCCTCCTTTCCTGGGTAAAGCTCAATGCTCATTAACTCCTCATCTGTTTTGGCCTTGGGTTGCTCTTGCACTAGCTCACCCAATTTCTGTCTTTTCAATTCAGGGTCTTCACCCTTAAATCTCTCCATCCCTCGGAACACGGCCCTGTCCGCTATCTTGGCCGATTCTACGTAACACTTCCTTGCTTGGTATTGGTCCCCGCATATCTCTCCTACACCCCCCGAGGCAGGGAATTTCATCTTCATGTGGAAGGTGGAGATCACTGCCTGAAAGATATTCAAGCTTGGTCTTCCCATTACCACATTATACGAGGATGGGACGTCTACTATCAGGAATTCTATCACTTGCACACGTCGGTTAGGGGCAACTCCTAACCCTACTTGTAATAACGCTGAACCAAGGGGTTGAATGGCCCCCCCTGAGAATCCATAGAGGGCGGTCTCCACTGGTCTGAGCTTTATGTTTAATTCCATCTTCTTGAAACACTCCAAGAACATGATATCAGCAGAGCTCCCCGTGTCTACAAAAATTCTGGCCACATCGTATCCTGCTATATCCGTGGTAATGACTAATGCGTCATTATGGATTTCTCTGGGTTCCCCAGCGTCTTCTGGCCCAAAATGAATGTCAGGACCCTCTGTCATCTTTCCTATCTCGTGGTGTTCCATATTCCTCTCATTCTTTAGCGACCTAACGCTCTGCTTCCTCTGTCTAAAGGAATCCCCATCAGCAGGGCCTCCCATGATCATGTGAATAGTTCCCCTCTTTTGAGGAGGGGGTGGCTGATCCTCGATGTTCTTCCTCTGATCTCTTCTATTGTCCAGTGGCTTCCCCTCGGGGTCCTTCCTCTTCTGCCCCCTAGGGCCTTGACGATCTCTAAAAATAAACTCCTTTAGATGGCCTGCTTGGATCATTCTTTCTATTTCATCTTTCAAGTGCCAACATTGGTTGGTGTCGTGGCCGTAATCATTATGAAATCTGCAAAATCTGTCCGACTTGGGATTCTGAGGACCCCTGTTTCTCGAATAGGGGAACTTCATATCCGGATGGTCTCCTGCCACTTCTAAAACTTCGGCTGGCTCTATCCTCAAAGGGGTATATCTCCTCATCCTTCCCCTTGGGCTCCAGGGCGCAACTTCTTCTCTTTTGACATTCTCCAATCTCCTCGAACTTCGGTGTTTCTCTGGACTGAGTCTCCTCGGCATTATCTCTCTTCTTCGTTCTCCATTTCCTACTATTGTCCTGGTCTCCGAACGCTTAGCCTTCCTTACCTCTTCCAGGGTGAGGTATTTTTCTGCTCTCCTTAATAATTCATCAAAGGTCCGTACTGGCACTACAAAAAAAATCATATTTAGTGACAAAAAAAAATAGTAACATTTGAATTTTTGTCACTAAAAACACACATTTAGTGACAATTTTTTTATTTTGTTACAATATACCATAAGGTGTGATCATTAGTGACAATTGTGTATGTTGTCAATGTTTCACTTACTATTCATCACAAAAATTACACATATAGTGGCAAATAATTCATTATGTTACAAAATAACATACGGTGTGATAAATAGTGAAAATTTGTATGTTATCAATGTTTCATTTAAAATTTGTCACTAAAATTACTCATATAGTTACAAATAATTCATTTCGTTACAAAATAACATATAATGTGATAATTAGTGACAATTTTGTATGTTGTCAATATTTAATTTAATATTTATCACTAAAATTACCCATATAGTGACAAATAATTCATTTTGTTACAAAATAAGATAAATTGTGATAATTAGTAACAACATTGTATGTTGTCAATATTTTATTGAATATTTGTTGCTGAAATCACACATATAGTGACAAATAATTTATCATGTTATAAAATATTATAAGTTGTGATAATTAGTGGCACATTTTTATTTTGTCACTATTTTATTGAATATTTATTACTAAAAATACACATATAGTGACAACTATTCATTATGTCACAAATAACATAATTTTAAGATAATTAGTGACAACTTTGTATGTTGTCAATATTAATTTGAATAATTAGTGACAACTTTGTAAAAATTATTATGCATGTTACAAAATACAGTAGAAACTCTATAAAATAATAATATTGGGACCATCAAAATTTATTAATTTAAAGAGTTATTAATTTATCTATAAATTAATAATTATTAATTTATATATTAATTAATATTTTATTAATTTATAGAAACACGCTTTCAAACTTCCACTTCTAATTATTTATTGTATATTAAATGAAGGGTCTAATTTAAAAGAAATCTTCAATCTTCCACATTATTATACTGCTTGTGTTCATTGTATCACTTTATGAACATTCAAAAATATTTTCAATATAAATATACAAGATCAAAATATGTTAACACAAACAAATCATACACACAACATGACTTCTCATCTTACAAGTGTGAAAAAAATAACAATGACCGACGAGATTCGAAAAGCATTATGCAAGCACAACAAGGATAATTCAAGTCTCACTCAAAAGCAATTACAAGAATGGGTTCTTAGTAACTATGGTGAAACTTTTAGGTGAAATTGATAAGGAAAATTAGAGACGAGATTTAAGGTGAAATTGATTTCAACAAAAAAACAAAAACAATTGAGTCATTTTTTAAGAAACATTCATAAATCATTCATGTAATAGTTAGTATATATGAAATTATTAATTTATATTTTATTTGGGGTCTATAGAAATTACAAAAAATGTATTATCTTATAATTTTAGCGAGTTTATTAATTTAGCACGCTATCCCCGAGTCGGGACCGGCCAAAAATATTATTTTAGAGAGTTTATTAATTTATCGAGTATTAATTTAAAGAGTTTCTACTGTACCATAATTTTAGTAATAATTAGTGACAACTTTAAATATCGTCAATGTTTTATTGAATATTTGTCACTAGAAACACACAAATAGTGACAAATAATTCATTATGCTACAAAATTCCATAAGTTGTGATAATTAGTGATAACATTGTATATTATCAATATTTTAATGAATATTTGTCACAAAAAATATACATATTGTGACAATATTTTATTATGTCACAAAATAACATAAGTTGTGATAAAAGTGACAATTTGGTATATTGTCAATATTTTAATGAATATTTTCCACTATAAATAACATTAAATAATTAATAAAAATTTTAAATTTTAAATACTTTTTTTTTGTCCGCTATTAAGTTCTTTTCTATTTACCCTTTATCCCTAAAAAAAAAGGTTTGAATAAAAACATAAAAATATTATAAAAATCAACAAGATCTTCAAAGTATATAAATTTAAAAAAATTAATAAAAAAAAAAGAAAAAAAAGCTGTTTTTCTTTTTTGAAAACCAACTAAATATTTTTAAAAAATTGAATGGAAAAAAATCATTTTAAAAAATCTAAAAATGCTAACAAAAATATGTAAAATATTAAGTAAATCAAGTAAGTTTTAAAAAATACTTAAATTGAAAAATCAATTAAAATATAAATAAATTTTGAAAAATATTATATTAACTAAATAAAATTTAAATAAATTAAATTAAAAATATAAATTAATGATTCAAAATTTGAAAAACTAAACAAAATAAAAAAAATTATAAGCAAAATCGAAACAATCTTAAAATTATTAAATTAAAAAAATTAAAGTTATATAAAATTTAAGAATATTAAAATCAACTTAAAATCTTCCAAACTAGTTTAATTAATTAATTTTTGAAGAATATATTATTTTTTTTTGGTTATTTTTTTCAGCATTTTAATTGATTTATTACAATTGATTATTTTTTTATATATTTAATTTTTCAAAAACTATTCAAATTTGAATTACATTTTTTTCCAAGTTTTTCAAATTATATTTTTCAAGGACTTTTACTCTCTATTATTATAAAGATTATTTAGTCAATTTATGTATGTATATAAAAATACTTGTCTTTAAAATTTTGAAATGTGTTCAGAATATTTTGGGATATTAGTTTTTTTTTTTTTTAATGATATCTAATTAACTAAATTTTCCTAAATAATACGGAAAATGACAAAAAATGTGAAAAATATCTAAAAAAAAATTAAACTGGAAATATCAGGAAAAAAAATTTTGTTAGTTACAAAATAAGTAAATAAATAAATTATCTTAAATTTTTAGAATTTTTCAAATCATATATATTTTTTTTTTGTCTTAAAAGTTTTGAAATGTGTTTTGGGGTGTTAGTTTTTTTTTTTTTTTGAAAATGATCTGTAAATTACCTAAATTATTAAATAATATAGAAAATGACAAAAGAAATTGATTAATATATTTAATTCTTAATATTTAAATTCAAATACTAAATCGTATTTAATACTATTTAAATTTAATTGAAATGAATTAAATATATTTATATTTTTAATATTTGAATTTGAAGAATAAATATATATAAGAAAAGTACTGAGTGTATTTGATTCTTGATATTTGAATTTATATTCTAAGCAATTATTATTATTTAAATTTGAATATATATAATATGTGTTGAGTCGATCATGTTTATTTTTACTTACATATAAGAATATTACGATTGGTTTAATTTGTAAAATGAAATCATGATTTCTTAAATAATTGTAATTTTCAAAAATAAAAAATCTTCCATCCCTTCCAACCCTTTAGATTTAATTAAGGAATAAAATTTTTAATAAATATTACTATTATTTAATAATAAAAAAGTTAAATAATTTTATATAATCTCAAGAATAAAAATAATTATATAATAAATTTTAAAAATATAAATAGTAATATAATAATTTTTAATAATAATAATATTATTCTTAACAATATTAAATTATAAATATAACAGTGTAAAAAAACAATTTAATAGTTTTTAACAATATAATTAATATATAAATATATTGTTTTCTAAAATATGAATAATAATATAATAATTTTTAATAATAATAATAATTTAAAAATGATCATTCATATATCATTTGAACTTTCATTCAAATGTAGTATCTCGTATATTCTTCACATATGAATAAATTGAGCTGGTTAAAATAATATTAATTGTATGTAGTTCAATTTCGATAAAAGAACCATGTTTGTTTAATATTCAAAAATTTAATTTTATTATTCATATTAGATTAAATTGTTGGTCTGCTATGCACTCGAGTGCATGTTATCACCCTAGTCCATGTTGCACTTTTCAATTTTACTGACTTACACTTTTTTGTAAATGATGTTGAACTTTTTAATTATTAAACTATATAATAATATTTTTAATAATAATTGAAAAGTGCAACACCATTTACCAAAAAGTGTAAGTCAGTAAAACTGAAAAGTGCAACATAGACTAGGGTGCATACTAGATGTAATGTAGATTAAAAGGTGATATTTGAATTTTTGAATTAATTATTAGATATTATTCAAGTATATGATTCAAAATATTAATTATGTATAACTAGACGAGCACAAATGTTATCAATATTTTTATATACTATTTTTAAATAGTTTAAAATGTAAAATTTATATTTGTAATAATATTTTTTTAAATAAAATTATATATATATTTTGTAATACATAGAAATATTATACAATTAAATATTGTTGTAAACATAAATTTCGTGAATTAAATATGGAAAACACGGAAATGAGATACAATTTTATTTCTTTTGAATTAAACGAGTATTTGCGGGTTACAAATAGGGATCCGTAGCCGAATCCTCTCTGATCTTAAATTTGGGACTTTATAATGTTAATTCAAAGGCTTGGCGCCGTATTTTGAATTAAACATCGATTTTAGAGACTTTTTTCGGGACTTTCGAGACAACCACCGTTGAAGATCCTCCTTGAAGAAACGCAGGGGCTTAGCACCTTAATCTCAACCCGAACGCTGCTAGCTTCTCGCCGCTTTGCACGAAGATCGCCTTTGAAGCTCCTCCAACTAATGAAGAACACTCAAAAATCTCTATAGATAATTTTGGAGCCTTGAATGCCTTTGACTTCTTGAATCCAGAAATGAATGGGAATGAGGCTCCTATTTATAAGTGTAGAACTTAGGGTTTTTATGGGCCAAATTTGATGGGTTGGAGATATTTGTGCTAAGTAGTTAGAACTTAGTTCAAATTTTGAATTACTTGATGGGCTAAAAATACTATATCTGGGCTCGATTTGATTTAGTAGACTTTAGAGGTCCGTCTTGGTTTATTGGACTTTAAAAGCCCGTCTGAACTTGTTGGACTTTAGAGGCCCATCTTGGTTTATTGGACTTTAAAGGTCCGTCTTGATTTATTGGACTTTAGAGGTCGACTTGAATTTTAACTTGATTTATTGGGCCTTGGAGGCCGGAATTAATTGGAGGGACTAATTAAATAAATAATTAATTACTTATATATTTACTTTAGGAATTAAATTTATTTAAATTTTAAAAAAGAAATAATAAACTTAATTAATATTTAACCCATAATTTCCATGCGTCGTAATTTAATTCGTAATTGAATTTTACTCGTCTACAATTGTCAATAATGATTAAATAATAGTTTTTACATAATACTCACTCCGTCCCCTACTTAATGATCAATTTTGCCTTTTTAGTTGTCCCTTACTTATTGATATGACTTACTCCCTCCGTCCCTGAAAAGTTTTCATACTTTCCTTTTTTATTTGTCCCCGAAAAGTTTGCATACCCCAAAATAGAAATAATCATCACAATCTCCACCCTCACAATATACACATATTTACCCTTTATGCCATTACTTTTGGGACCCACTATACACTCAATCCACCTACTTTATTTACTTTATACTCCGTATATAAAAGTTTACAAAATTACCCCTCAACACTCTCATCATTACACTTTTTTCTTAAACCATGTGCCCAAAATTCCCCGCAAACTTTTCGGGGACGGGGGGAGTATTACCTAAAATAGCAAAAAAACACATTTTAAACTATTCTCTTAAAATCAATATTACAACAAATATCACTATTTTATTATACTAAAAAATAACTTTATTACTATTTATAAAGTTGAAAAGTTTTTTCTATCTATGTATACTTACTTTTTTAAACGTGAAATTTGTCAAAAAAAATTATGAAAGTTATCATACTTTTCAAATATCAAACTTGTCAATACAATTTCCGTGACACATACAATGTATATAATATATTACTCCATTTATTCCATTTTAGATTATTATTAGTAAAAAATGAACGTCTTAAATTAAATTTATTATTTTTTAATTTGGTAATATTAAAATACACTCTTTCAACATTTTAAAATTAGCATTACTTTATAACTCTATTTATTATTCACAATATTTTATTACTTTTGGGTGTACCTAATTTTATGGTGTAATTCAAATATAATTTTAATTTAATTCTAATGTGAGAAATCAAAATTGTAATTGGACAATTAAAAATATATTTAAATCACTTAAAATTTAACTGTATATAAAAATATTTGTATTAAATCACTTAATATTTTATAAATTCAATTGAAAATATATTTAAAATGAGATGGAGGAGTATTTCAGTTAGAAAAATATTCGGATTATGTATAGTAAATATACGCATTATAAATTTATAATTAACTTACACTAATTAAATCTAAGAGAAAGTGGGGAAATTGCAAAAAACTGACGAGGAGAGAAGAGAAAAAAAAAAAAGACATGATGTAGATAAATATGTTGCTCTCTGAGAAGCCGACACGTGGAAACGGGATAAATTATGATAATTGTAATTAGGTCAATACACCGAAAAAACAGGATTAATACACCCCTGGGCTTAAGCAGGGAAATCAGAGAGATCAGGGTGATTGGGCCTCTGGCCCATATTTGGAGAGATTAATGACCCTTGGGCCTAAAAGGATCCGGCCCAAATAGGGGACGACTAGTCAATCTTTCCTAGCCAAGTCAAATGAGGAGATGAACCCACGAAAATAGGGGCCAGTATGCTGAAGAACCAAGTCTCCAGGGAGAGTGAGACCGATTCTTTAGGGAATTGAGGCCGGATTTACGGGAAGGAGCCGAGAATATAGGGAGAACAAGTCTTTCCCTCTCCGGAGAGAGGGGCCAGGTATATAAACATGTTATTTCCTTATTCTTATTTACGTTTTTACATATTATACACACTTTCACAAGAACTATACACTGAATCGAGAAGAAACACCGCTATATTCGCCGGAATTTCCCTAGATATACAGGGGAATTCCTCTTTGATTTCTCCTAAGATCGAATCTGACTTGAGCGTCGGAGCTTCTACGCCGGAGCCCCCCTCCGGCGTACTTTTGCAGGTTATTTTCGGGTTACTAAGGAGATTTACTTGAAGACTGCCAAGGATTAAACGAGTGATTCGACTCGTGATTAATAGTGCTCGCAAGAGAACGATCTATCTCCAAAGGCGTTCTTTTTCGACGCATCAACTGGCGCCGTCTGTGGGAACATTTCAAGCTAAGGCGTGAGAAAAGTTACGTACTTAAATGGGTGGAGGACAGGATCCAACGAAGCAGACAAAGGAGAAAGGAGATTCTACTCCTCCTCCTCTTCCTCCGCCTCCGCCAGGGTTTCCCTCAAATCGAAATTTAGGGAAACGACCCGTGGATCATATACCAGAAGATTTTCCCCCTCCAGGCTTTCCCTCAAATCGAAATCTAGGGAAACAACTTGTAGATCACCCATTAGAGGATATCCCTCCCACTCAAGAGGGAGATGTACCAGGTACCTCAGGAGCTTCGGGAAGTGGGATCAATAGGGATAACCCTAACGCTCAACCGGAACTCCTGATTGTCTCTCGAGATCAGTTAGATGAGATGATCGCACAATCAGTGGAAAGAATAATTGCCACTCGAGGACTTCGCCCTCCCGAACCTACCCATAAGGGCATACGACCAAATCCACCAAAGCATGTCATCGATTCGGTTCCAGTCCCCTCCAGGAACGAGGATCCCCCTCGAAACCCAGAAGAAAAAGTACCTTCCCAGGCTGAAAGAAGCATCCTGGAAAGACCCCCTCAGAGAGATGTGGAGAGGGTCCTTGGGGATACCACCCTGGATACAGGGATGGGAGAAAGCACGGACGACACGTATCAAGGAGCCGTCAGTGATCAGATACAGGCCTTGCGGAAGGAGATGAGGGATATGCAGAAACATATTACTGACAATGTAAGTAAACCCTCTTATACCACTGGATATCAATTCTCATCTAGTATTTTGCAAGATGAACTGCCCTCTAATTTCAAATCTTTAAACTTTGAATATGATGGCACCACGGACCCATACGAGCATCTGATGAGGTTTGAGAATGCTGCTCTATTACATCGGTATGGAGAGGGCGTTAAGTGCAGGGTATTCCTGACCACCCTATCTAAGGCTGCACAGCAATGGTTCACACAACTGGGACCAGATACTGTCCACTCATGGTCCGAATTCAGCGAATTATTCCTACATCAATTCGCCAGTGCTAGGAGACAGCCTAGAGCCACCCTTACTTTATTTAACATGCGCCAGGGAGAGAACGAGAGCTTACGAGCTTTCTTAAAAAGATTCAACCAAGCAGCTCTCGAAGTACCTACAGCCTCCTCAGAGGTCAAAATCAACGCCCTCACCAACGGGTTAAGAGATGGGGATCTATTCACATCTCTAGCCAAGAAGCCAGTTCGGACCTTTGATGAGTTACTGAGGAGAGCAGAAAAATACCTCACCCTGGAAGAGGTAAGAAAGGCTAAGCGCTCGGAGACCAGGACAACAGTGGGTAACGGAGAACGTAGGAAAGAAATTCCGCTTAGGAGGCCAAGTCCGGAGAGACATCGAAGCTCCAGGAGGCTGGAAAATGTAAGAAGAGAGGAAGTTGCACCCTGGAGCCCCAGGGGAAGGGCGAAGAGATATACCCCTTTGAGGATAGAGCCAGCCGAAGTCCTAGAGGTGGCAGGGGACCATCCGGATATGAAATTCCCCTACTCAAGAAGTAGAGGTCCCCAAAATCCTAAGTCAAGCAAATTTTGTAGGTTCCATAACGACTATGGCCACGATACCAACCAATGTTGGCATTTGAAGGACGAGATAGAGAGGATGATTCAGGCAGGCCATCTGAAGGAGTTTACCTTCAGAGACCGACAAGGCCCCAGGGGTCAAAAGAGAAAGGACCCCGAGGGGAAGCAAGAAGATGATAGAAGAGATCAGAGGAAGGGCAATGAGGAGCCACCACCCCCTCCCCAGAAGAGGGGAACTATTCACATGATTATGGGAGGCCCCGCTGATGGGGATTCCTTCAGGCAGAGAAAGCAGAGCGTTTGGTCGCTGAAGAACGAGAGGAATATAGAGCACCATGAAGTGGGGAAGATGACAGAAGGTCCGGACATCCATTTCGGGCCAGAAGACGCAGGGGAACCCAGAGAAATTCATAATGACGCACTAGTCATTACCACGGATATAGCAGGATACGACGTAGCAAGAATTTTTGTAGATACTGGAAGCTCTGCCGACATCATGTTTTTGGAGTGCTTCAAGAAGATGGACCTGAATATAAAGCTCAGACCGGTGGAAACCGCTCTTTATGGATTCTCAGGGGGAGCTATTCATCCCCTTGGTTCAGCGTTACTGCAAGTAGGGTTAGGAGTCGCCCCTAACCGTCGAGTACAAGTCATAGAATTCCTGATTGTAGACGTCCCATCTTCCTATAACGTAGTAATGGGAAGGCCAAGCTTGAATATTTTTCAGGCAGTGATCTCCACCTTCCACATGAAGATGAAGTTCCCCGCCTCGGGAGGTGTGGGAGAGATATGTGGCGATCAATATCAGGCAAGGAAGTGTTACGTGGAATCGGTCAAGATAGCAGACAGGGCCGTATTCCGGGGAATGGAGAGATTTAAGGGCGAAGACCCTGAGCTGAAGAGACAGAAGGTGGGTGAGCTAATGCAAGAGCAGCCCAAAGCTAAAGCAGACGAGGAGTTAATGAGCATCGAGCTCTACCCAGGAAAGGAGAGATTTACAACCAGGATAGGTACGAATATGAACCCTGAGCTCCAGGGAAAGATGATACTCACCCTCCAGGAGAATGCAGACATCTTTGCATTCACGGCGACGGATATGACGGGTATCCCTCCAGAAATAGCAGTGCACCATCTGAATGTGGATCCCAAAGCTAGGCCCGTGAAACAGAAGTTGAGGAACTTCGGTAAAGAGAAGAACCTTATTGTAAAAGAGGAAATCGATAAATTGTTGAGTGCAGGGCATGTGAAGAGAGTGCAGTTCCCTGAGTGGCTCTCGAACGCAGTGCTGGTGTCCAAGGGAGCCGGCAAATGGAGGATGTGCATCGACTTTAGGGACCTGAACAAAGCCTGCCCTAAAGATCACTATCCCCTGCCCAGGATTGATCAACTAGTGGATGCCACGTCCGGGTTTGAATTACTCAGCATGATGGATGCATATCAGGGGTACCATCAAATCCAGTTGAACCCCCTCGATATACCAAAGGTATGCTTTATTGCAACGTGTGGTACTTTTGGTTATGTACGTATGCCGTTCGGACTAATAAATGCAGGAGCCACCTATCAAAGGATGGTAGACTAGGTTTTCCGAGGACATATAGGGAGAAATATGGAGGTTTATGTAGACGACATGCTAGCTAAAAGCATCAAAGCAGAGGAACACATTGATGACCTGAAGGAGATATTTCAGGTAATTAGAGAGAAGGTATCAAACTTAACCCAGCTAAATGTTCCTTTGGAGTAGGGTCAGGGAAATTCCTCGGATATATGGTGACGCAAAGAGGAATAGAGGTTAACCCTGCCAAGGTGAAAGCGGTCCTTGACATGCAACCCCCTCGAAACTTGAAGGAATTGCAGACCTTGAACGGCAGAATCGCAGCCCTTAGCAGATTTATAGCAAAATCAGCGGAGAAGAGCCACCACTTCTTCAGAACACTAAGGAAGGGGTCAAGATTCGAATGGGATGAACAGTGTCAAAAGCCCTTTGAAGAATTGAAGCTCCATCTAGAACAACTACCGAAGTTGACCAAGCCCACTCAGGGAGATGTTCTACTCCTATACCTCTCAGTAGGGGAACACTCTCTGAGTACAACCCTGATGAAAGAGGAAGGCTCCACACAACAGCCCATATATTATGTGAGCAAGGTCATCCAAGGAGCAGAAACGAGGTATTCAGAGGTAGAGAAGGCAGCCCTGGCAGTGGTGGTAACGGCTAGGCGACTACGCCCTTATTTCCTATCTGACAAAGTGATGGTGCGGACTTGTTGGTGTATACTGTAAAGTAAACTTTTAGTGGGCTTTTGTGACGTATATTCGATTTCCTTTTATCTGAAATAAATGGTTTTTCACATTATTGCATTCTTTGTGATTACTTGTATGTCTGCTTATCTTGCATTGTAGACGATGTGGTGGGTTTGTAGTCACACAGAAGATCACATTGTCAGTTCCTTGTAAGATATAAACAGTATTCACAACTGAGATAGTTATGGACAAAACTATTGGTTTAAGTTGTAGTATAAACTTGTTAGTGGTTTGTCTTGGCCATTAGTTTATACTAGTGCGCTGTGGCGTATTGAATGGATCACAGATAAGACATGTTCTTCTGTTCTGACTGTTATGAAGAACTAGAAGTCTTGGTGACTTTTATGATTCTTAACCCTAAGTGTGATATTTAGATGTGTGGGGTGCTTGTTCACTACTTTGATGTACCATAGGTGAGAATCTTGATAGATTCTTCACGCTCTGTATTTTGGGTAGTGGCATCGCTCGCATGATGTCTACTTATTGGCATTAGGGCACCGTGTCCTGTACATCCAGGCTGATGATGTCCCCTTGAGGAAACTCATAAATGATTGTCGTATTAAACCCTGCAGGTGGATTTAATCCGTACGACAACAAGGTTGAGTGGTACTACTCAAGGAATTATAGTAATTAATTATTTAAAAAAGTCGGGAGCTTTAATAATTAATGGACGTGCGATATCTTAAACACGGGGAATTATAAAGTCTAATAGAAGCCCTGATTCGGTTCGGGAAAGGACGGGAGTGCAACATTAATTCTCTAGTGGAATGAATTAATGTTCTCGGGCCAAATTATATGTTCTGGGCTGAACATAAGAGTATTTGGGCCTGTAAGAAGCCCAAGCCATATACCTTCTAATGGATCCCTAGTCTGGCCCATGAAACTTATGGAAATTATAAATAGGAGCCCTAATTCAGTTTTGAAACCCTAGCACACACGAAATAGAGAAAAACGGCTAGGGTTTCAAGGAGACGAAATTGAGGCACCTTCTCCACGTTTGATAGCACGCCGTCCACCCGGTGTTCGAGCGAAGTTGGGAGATAGACTAGAAGATCTGTAGATTGGAATCAACGCCTAGATCTTCAAGGGTAACAGATCTAAACTATGTTTTAGAAGCATGTTTAGGTTTTATTTATTTATTTATACGTTTGGCATCCGACAACGATCCTGGTGACGGACCGCCTTCGCCGGCGTGTTCCAGCAATTGGTATCAGAGCCTGGATTCGTGGATTGTTGGCTCTGCCTGAAACGTATGATTGTATGATTCAATTTATTTTGTTTCATGTATGTATGCGTTTCTGTTGGTTAATTTTTTTTATTCTTCTATCGCAACCCTAGTGTTATGTAATCTTTTTTCCCACCAGATAATAAGTGTGGGTAGTATAGGACTATTTCATAGATCACTGTAGTAGGGTTTTGCTCGTTTATATTGTAATTTTTGATCGTGAGAACGGGCGGTGTCGATGGAAGATCTGAAAACAGTAATCTGAGTTTTTCGGGTTATGGCCTTGGATGGTGAAAACTGTTTTGGCCATAACTTTTGACTCGGGTGTCCGTTTTCAACCCACAAGACCTTTTCGGAAACGTCTCGACGAGATCTACAGGAATCTCAGCTATGCTGTGACGACGAGTGGCGAGGCCTAATTCAAACGTCTTGATGAAGTTTTCTGTCAGTTTTAGTCGGTGGACGCGTATTCGAGTTTTTTGCATTGCGTGAGAGGCCGATGCGAGACATCCGTCCGCGCCACTGTTTTATCATTGTAATAGCTTATTGTAGGCTGTTTTTTGATAGGTTTTTCAAGGGGTTGCGATAGATGTGCATTTATTTATTTATTTTTACCTCTATTTATCGCATCTTGTTATGATTGGCATGCTTGTATTATTTAGTTAATTTGTTATGCATGTGAATAATCTTCAAAGTTTAAATGACTAAGTGAGATAATTGAATTTTAATTAATTTATAGGCCTCCACAATTGGTCTTTAAGTAAGGTGTATGTTGCTCGTGGGACCTTGGGAGTCTTCCCCTAACGGGTGCAACATTCACGAGCTTACTAGTTAAGACTTCTAATAAAACTGTTTTAATCTTTAGATGAAGTGTGTGATCTTCCCTAACGGATGTGTCATCCATGAGTTCATCAGTAAAGAATAATTCAAGATAACTGTTGTTAAATTGTGGTCATCACTTAGATGTGAATTTGAATATAACCCCCCAACGGGGTCACTGTTCTAGTTCACATGGCCAGTTAAAGTTCGACTGTTAATTTCATTCGTCATAAGGATAAGTTGACGTGATATTGAAATTAAAGACTGAATGTCTGGTCGATGAATACATGTGTAAACGACCACCCGAACGTGGCTTGCATATGTGTTTGTTGGGCTGTTGGAGGTTGTGTTGAATGTTGGTTTTGAAGGTTTCCAATGTTTTATGCTTCAAACTTATGTGATTTATTCCTTGCATTTTATTTATTTCAGATACATTATGGTGACATTCAACCCACTTATGGTTATCTTAAATCAAAATAAGCTTATTGGTCAAAATTACTTGGATTGGAAAAGAAATCTGGACATTGTCCTTGTTGCAGATGAGTACAAGTTTGTGTTTGACACACCTGCTCCTGCCCCTTTGGGACCCGAATCTACTGCAGAGCAAAAGGAGGCTCATAAGAAGTGGCACAAGGCTGATGAGATGGCTCGTTGTTACATTTTGGCCTCGATGTCAAATGTTTTACAACAGCAGCATCAAACTATGCCTAGTGCCGCAGCTATGATGTTGAGCCTCAAAGAGCTTTTTGGTGAGAAAGATAGGGCTGCCCGCTTTGAGGCTATGAGGAAGATCATGTCAACCTCTATGCCAGAGGGAGCGTCCGTGAGGGACCACGGTCTCAAGATGATGGAATATCTGAATGAGATTGAGGTCCTCGGAGGGTTAATCGATAATGACACCAAGATCGATATGATCCTACACTCGCTCCCAAAGTCTTTTGAGAACTTCCGTGTAAACGCGATCATGAGTAAGAAGGATTATACTTTAACCGAGCTTCTTACGGAATTGGTCGCGGTGGAGGGTCTCATGGGTAAACGACCACAAGCCAATGTTACTGTCCAGGCTGGACCTTCTTCGTCTAATGGCAAGAAGAAGAAAAAGCCTTTACAGAAAAAGGGTGGTGGTGAAAGCAGTGGGAGCAAGAAACTGGCGCCTTCTGGTGGCGTTAAAAAGCCGAAGGGCAAATGTTTCAAGTGCAACAAGACAGGACATTGGAAGTCTGATTGTCCCCTTCTGAAAAAGGAAATCTCTGGTACGTCTCTCGCTTTAGTTGTTGAAACATGTTTTGCGGCTTGTTCTGCCTTTTCTTGGGTAGTAGATACAGGAGCCACTGACCATGTTTGTTATACCTTGCAGGGGTTTCTGCAGACAAGGGAACTGAGTGAGGGCGAGATTACTATTAGTTTGGGCAATGCTTCGATAGTATCGGTGGTTGCAGTGGGAGACGTGCACTTATGTTTATCTAATTCTGTTTTAGTATTAAAGAACGTTTTATACGTGCCGAATTTTCGGAGAAATTTAATTTCTGTTTCGAAGTTATTTTTGGATGGATGCTCGGTTGTTTTTAATGACAATGTTGTTATTATGAGAAATGACTCTTTAATCTGTTCTGGCACGTTAGAAAACAATCTTTATACTATTACGTGTGCATGTCATACTGTGACTGAAGCTCATTCATCATCATCATTAAATAAGAGAAAGGAACCTTCTAAGTTGAATCAAACATACCTTTGGCATCTAAGATTGGGTCATGTCAACCTAAGAAGGATTCAAAGACTAGTAAGTAGTGGGTTTTTGGAGTCTCTCCAAGTGGAACCATTCTCAGTCTGCGAATCCTGTTTGGAAGGCAAGATGACCTCGAGGCCTTTTAAGGCCAAGGGTAATAGGGCTAATGATGTGTTGGAATTGATTCACTCTGATTTGTGTGGGCCTATGACTGTTCAAGCTAGAGGAGGTTTTGAGTACTTCGTCACTTTCATTGACGATTACTCAAGATATGGATACATCTACCTGATGCGCCACAAGTCTGAATGCTTTGGCAAGTTCAAAGAATTTAAGGCAGAAGTGGAGAACCGTCATGGTAAGAGTATCAAGTCACTGCGTTCTGATCGTGGTGGCGAGTACCTTAGCAACGAATTTAGGCAATACTTATTAGAGAACGGGATTAGATCCTAGCTCTCCGCGCCTGGTACTCCGCAACAAAATGGCGTGGCTGAGAGAAGGAATAGGACTCTATTAGATATGGTGAGATCGATGATGAGTTATGCTTCATTACCTACCTCTTTTTGGGGTTATGCCTTGGAAACAGCATCGTACCTTCTAAATTATGTACCTTCTAAAGTGGTTCCAAAAACCCCGATTGAATTGTGGTCTGGGCGAAAGCCCAGTCTAAACCACATTCGGATTTGGGGTTGTCCAGCACATGTGCTGAACAAGGAAGCTGATAAGTTGGCACCTAGAACTGAAGTACGGTTGTTTGTAGGATACCCTAAGGGAACGAGAGGTGGTTATTTTTATAGTCCTAATGATCAGAGGGTGGTGGTGAGTACCAATGCCCGATTTTTAGAAGAAGACTATATGAATGAGCATAAGTCCAATACTGAGATCATTCTAAATGAGTTGAGAGGAGACAATGGCACACCGAGTGTGCAAGAGGAAATACCACAAGAGACTGCACAACGTGGCGACTCTGATGAACCTTTGTATACATTGCCTCGTCGTAGTGGGAGGGTTGTTCGCCAACCTGATCGTTTCATGTTTGTGTGGGAGTCTATTGACTTGATTCCAAGCGATGAACATGATGATAACGACCCCTGGACATACAAGGAGGCAATCAAAGACAAAGATGCAGAGTCTTGGCACAAGTCCATGGATTCAGAAATTGAATCTATGGATGCTATGGAAGTGTATGACCTAAGTGAACTTCCCCACGACAAGAAAGTTGTTGGGTGTAAGTGGGTCTACAGACGTAAGAGAGGGTCTGATGGGCAGATTACTGCTTTTAAGGCACGGTTGGTGGCAAAGGGTTTTACCCAGAAAGAAGGAATCGACTATGACGAGACCTTCTCACCAGTAGCCATGCTAAAATCGATCCGGATTCTCTTATCCATAGCTAATCACATGAACTATGAGATTTGGCAAATGGATGTCAAGACAACTTTCCTTAATGGAAATTTGGATAAGGACATCTATATGCAGCAACCCGAGGGTTATGTGAAGAAAGGCCAAGAGCATCTAGTCTGGAAGCTGAAAAAGTCTCTTTATGGGCTAAAACAAGCTTCCAGGTCTTGGAACATTCGTTTTGACGAGGTGATCAAATCTTTTGGATTTGAACAATGTCAAAATGAAAGTTGTGTGTACAAGAAGAGTGACAGAGACGTAGTGGTATTCTTAGTATTATACGTAGATGATATTCTTCTTATTGGCAACAATGTGAAAGTATTATCAGACGTAAAGGTGTGGCTTTCAGAACAGTTTCAAATGAAGGATATGGGAGAAGCATCGTACATTCTTGGTATTAAGGTCACTCGTGATCGAAAAAAGAGAATGTTGTGTTTATCTCAAGCGTCTTACATTGATACTGTGATTGCTCGTTTTGGCATGCAGAATTCCAAGAAGGGTGTACTACCTTTCAGACATGGAGTCCCTCTATCTAAAGATATGTGTCCTAAGACACAGAAGGAGATAGAGGAGATGGCTAAGGTTCCTTATGCTTCGGCTGTAGGAAGCCTTATGTATGCGATGCTGTGTACGAGGCCTGATATTTGCTATGCAGTCGGCATGGTAGCAAGATATCAGTCTAACCCTGGTCAAGGACACTGGACTGCTGTTAAACATATTCTCAAGTACTTGAAAAAGACTCGAGATTATATGCTAGTATACCAGTCAAATAATTTGATTCCTTTGGGTTATACCGATTCAGATTTCCAAGCTGATCGAGATGAACGGAAGTCAACCTCGGGTTATGTGTTTATGCTGGGAGGCGCATCCATATCTTGGAGAAGTGTGAAGCAGAAATGCATCGCAGACTCCACTATGGAAGCCGAGTACGTAGCTGCCTCAGAGGCCGCAAAGGAGGCTGTCTGGCTGCGTAATTTCTTTCTGGAATTAGGGGTATCTCAGAGTATGCCGATGTGTATCACTGTTTATTGTGATAACGCGGGTGCAGTGGCAAACTCGAAAGAACCTAGAGCCCACAGAGCAAGTAAACACATAGAGCGAAAGTACCACATTATACGAGATATCGTAAATCGAGGAGACGTGGCTGTAGCTAAGATTGCATCGTTGGATAACTTGGCTGATCCTTTCACAAAGACGCTGGCAATAAAAGTCTTTGAGAAACATGTAGAGGGCCTTGGTTTACGATGTATTACAAGCTAGACTTTGAGTATAAGTGGGAGAAATGTTGATGTCTTTATGTGTATACTAAAAGTTAAGCTTTAGTATAAGTGGGAGATTGTTGGTGTATACTGTAAAGCAAACTTTTAGTGGGCTTTTGTGACGTATATTCGATTTCCTTTTATCTGAAATAAATGGTTTTTCACATTATTGCATTCTTTGTGATTACTTGTATGTCTGCTTATCTTGCATTGTAGACGATGTGGTGGGTTTGTAGTCACACAGAAGATCACATTGTCAGTTCCTTGTAAGATATAAACAGTATTCACAACTGAGATAGTTATGGACAAAACTATTGGTTTAAGTTGTAGTATAAACTTGTTAGTGGTTTGTCTTGGCCATTAGTTTATACTAGTGCGCTGTGGCGTATTGAATGGATCACAGATAAGACATGTTCTTCTGTTCTGACTGTTATGAAGAACTAGAAGTCTTGGTGACTTTTATGATTCTTAACCCTAAGTGTGATATTTAGATGTGTGGGGTGCTTGTTCACTACTTTGATGTACCACAGGTGAGAATCTTGATAGATTCTTCACGCTCTGTATTTTGGGTAGTGGCATCGCTCGCATGATGTCTACTTATTGGCATTAGGGCACCGTGTCCTGTACATCCAGGCTGATGATGTCCCCTTGAGGAAACTCATAAAGGATTGTCGTATTAAACCCTGCAGGTGGATTTAATCCGTACGACAACAAGGTTGAGTGGTACTACTCAAGGAATTATAGTAATTAATTATTTAAAAAAGTCGGGAGCTTTAATAATTAATGGACGTGCGATATCTTAAACACGGGGAATTATAAAGTCTAATAGAAGCCCTGATTCGGTTCGGGATAGGACGGGAGTGCAACATTAATTCTCTAGTGGAATGAATTAATGTTCTCGAGCCAAATTATATGTTCTGGGCTGAACATAAGAGTATTTGGGCCTGTAAGAAGCCCAAGCCATATACCTTCTAATGGATCCCTAGTCTGGCCCATGAAACTTATGGAAATTATAAATAGGAGCCCTAATTCAGTTTTGAAACCCTAGCACACACGAAATAGAGAAAAACGGCTAGGGTTTCAAGGAGACGAAATTGAGGCACCTTCTCCACGTTTGATAGCACGCCGTCCACCCGGTGTTCGAGCGAAGTTGGGAGACAGACTAGAAGATCTGTAGATTGGAATCAACGCCTAGATCTTCAAGGGTAACAGATCTAAACTATGTTTTAGAAGCATGTTTAGGTTTTATTTATTTATTTATACGTTTGGCATCCGACAACGATCCTGGTGACGGACCGCCTTCGCCGGCGTGTTCCAGCAGGACTAACTTCCCATTGAAGCAGACGCTGGGGAGAGCAGATTTATCAGGAAGAATGGTCAGGTGGGCAGTGGAGTTGCAGGAGTATGATATTGACTATGAACCAAGGAGAGCCATCAAGGCTCAAGCTTTAGCAGACTTTATTCAAGAGTCTACCAGAGTGGAAGAAGAACAGGGATGGAAGGTATACGTGGATGGCTCAGCATCCGCCTTGGGATGCGGAGCAGGGATAGTGTTGGTTGACCCTGATGGCCAAGAAGTACAGGTTGCTGTTAAATTCCGGTTCTCAACCTCAAATAATGCTGCAGAATATGAGGCCCTGATTAGAGGAGCTAGCATGGCAGCAGAGTTAGGGGCACAGAAAGTCACCCTATACTCTGATTCGCAGCTGATAGTACAACAGGTCATGGGGGAGTACCTCGCCAAAGATTAGAGAATGATCGCTTATCTGGAGGAGGTAAAGAAATTAAAAAATAAATTCCATACTTTTGAAGTAGTGCAGGTACCAAGAGAAGAGAATGTGAAAGCAGATGGACTGTCTAAACTAGCTAGTTCCACTGAATTCGAGGGAGGCGGAAAGGTGACCCTGTTGGTGGCGGATCAGATAGCTACGGAAACCCTGATTGGAGAGATAACAACAGGGGATGATTGGAGGAAAGAAATATGGGAAGAATTGAACAGGGGTCCAGTAACCCCAATGTCCAGAGAGGCCAAAGCTTGGAGAAGGAAGTATTGCATCCTAGGAGGTCAATTGTACAAAAGGTCCTTCACTCAACCTTATCTGAAATGTCTTTCAAGAAGAGAAGCAGAGCTAGTGATCAAGGACATCCATGAAGGTTGCGCATCCAGCCGTGAAGGTTACCAGACCATGGTGAAGAAGGTATTTAGGGCAGGTTTCTACTGGCCTAACATAATCAGAGACGCTAGAGAATATGTGAAGAAATGTGAGAAGTGTCAGAAGAATGGGCCTTTGATACGAGTACCTGCAGAGGAAATGGGGGCTATGTACTCGCCCTGTCCCTTCGCCAAATGGGGAATAGATCTGGTGGGACCCTTCCCCTTGGCACCTGGAGGGAGAAAATTTCTGATCGTGGCTGTGGATTATTTAAGTAAATGGGTAGAGGCTGTGCCCTTGGCCAAAATCGAAGAAGATAATGTAATTCTTTTTCTTGCTAGACATATTTGTTGCAGGTTTGGAGTACCCAGAATCTTGGTTTCCGACAACGGAACGCAGTTCAATGGAGAGAAAGTAAGGAGATGGTGCGAAAGGTGGAACATTACACAGAGGTTTACTTCAGTAGCCCATCCACAAGCCAATGGGCAGGTGGAAGTTACAAACAGAATCCTAGTGGATGGTATTCGGACACGATTGGAAAAGGTAGGAGGAAAATGGGTAAAGGAGCTAGACAACGTCCTCTGGTCCTACAGGACCAACCCTAAAACAGCTACGGGCGAATCTCCCTTCTACTTGGTATATGGGGCAGCGGCAGTGATACCTCCTGAGGCCAGACTCAAATCGCACCGGATCACCTATTTTGAAGAAAAAATAAATGAAGAATTGATGAGGGAGGCGCTGGACCAGATAGATGAAGAAAGGGAGATGGTGAGATTAAAAGCAGAAAGGTACAAGAGTCGGATCAAGGCAGCATATGATCGCAGGGTAATCCCTCGCTCCTTTAAAGTGGGAGATTTAGTCCTTCGGAGAGCAGATGCTTTGAAGAACACGGGGAAGCTGGAACCCAATTGGGAAGGTCCGTACAGGGTAATACAGGTACTAAAAGGCGGAGCATACAAGCTCCATGACATGACCGGGAAAGAGATACTAAGGTCATGGAACGTGTGCCACCTGAAGAGGTTTTATGTTTGAGGAAGGTGTCATTCCCCTATTTCCTTTCTCTTTGTGAACAATTTTGAATGTTTACTTCTTACTTGAATAATTGCTTCACTGGCACTCTTTTTCCCTCTACGTGGGTTTCCCTTTGGGGTTTTACCACGGAGAGGTTTTTAATGAGGCCGGCATAGGTTCCCCTTATTTGCCTATGTTGATGAACACTTTTGATCAATGGAGCATCGGTTTTGATAAAATTTCAGCAATTTCCCTAAATGCATGTTAATACTGTGATGAAATGACTCTTGTATGCCGATTTTATGATGAAACGTTTCTCATATGTTAATATCGTGTCAAGACAACTATTAAGGGCCTGCATGATGAGTACTGAAATAACGAGCATGTTTCGAAAATTAAAACGTAACATGATAGAACTATTGCAGGATAGAGAGATTTACACCAACTCATGAGGATTTAAATAGAAGAATTCCTAAAGTTTCTATCCACGACAGCCTCTAAAGCTAGGGGGAGTAGGGGGTATAGCAGCAGAAGATACAATTAACTTGTCAATAAACCCTATCCCTAGTGACTTTCACAAACTCTTACGAGTATAAACAAACTCTCACGAGTATAAACAAACTCTTACGAGTATAAACAAACTCTCACGACTATAAACAAACTCTCACGAGTATAAACAAACTCTCACGAGTATAAACAAACTCTTACGAGTATAAACAAACTCTTACGAGTATAAACCAACTCTTACGAGTATAAACAAACTCTTACGAGTATAAACAAACTCTTACGAGTATAAACTAACTCTTACGAGTATAAACAACTCTCACGAGTATAAATAACTCTTACGAGTATAAACAACTTAGGGGAAAGTATAATCCCTACGAATTCTAACTTTTGGGAGAGTATAATCCCTAAACATTCTAAACTTCAGGGATAGTATAATCCTTAAGAACTCTTACTAGTATAAACTAACTCTTACGAGTATAAACTAACTCTTACGAGTATAAACCAACTCTTACGAGTATAAACTAACTCTTACGAGTATAAACAACTCTCACGAGTATAAACAACTCTTACGAGTATAAACAACTTAAGGGAGAGTATAATCCCTACGAATTCTAACCTAGGGGAGAGGATAATCCCTAAAAACTCCAGTGTTAAGAGAAAGACCAGAAACATTATCAAATCACCAAGTGAGTTCAAGGACATAAACCCTATCTCCTCAATAAGGTCCTTCTAGGAGCTTTAGAGCCTTTACGTGTTAAGAAAATATTGAAAACATGCTAAAACCATAAGGAAAGAGCAGGGCAAAACCACATTATATGTTTAGACAGCAGAGATATAGACATATATATATATATATATATATATATATACGCATGCCATGGAATAATATGCAGGTACGATGCTGAGCATAAAGAAAACAGGAATATTCAAGACTTAAGGCACCATGCCTAAGCCCTCCACAGAAAAACCCCGGAGTGTGGAGTCTCCGGAAAATACCAAAAAGGGCCTTAGAGGCCTTAACAAAATAAAAAGTGTTTTAAAAGTACCAAAGTGTTATCAGGGAAATAAAGTTATGAAGAGAGGGGAACATCATTCTTCCCCTCGGAACCTTCTCCTGCCTCCTCAGCTCGCCCACTGGAATCACCTCCCTCTGCCTTCTCCATCAGAGCACCTGGTGCAACGGTAGCCACTGGAGTTGGGTTCTCCACATGGATAGGGAAAGCCATATCCTTTGCTGGTGCAAGATCATCCAAGTTCAGGGCGGCATCTTTCAGTTCCAAAACTGCTTTCCTCATCCCAGGTAACCACCAAGGGGTATTAATGTCTTCCTTAGCATCTCCAGGGAATTTAGGGGGAGTGTCCAGTTCGTCCAACCGGAGGGCACGAGTATACTGACCATTAAATCCCGGAGCGGAATGTTCAGCTACGGCGTTAGAAAACCCATGGTCAATGAAGTGAGGGATATAAGCACCCATTGCCCCTAGAAAGCTGCTACTCTGAAGAAAGGCCTCCAACCACTCCTGATGCAAGGTACCTAGAAATTTTTGACCTATGGCAGAGGTAAACAGGGACTCTATGCATAATTTCATACCAGCCAGAGGAAGAGTAACCTCCAGTTGTTCGACTCGTTTACCAAACTCTTTCTTCAACGAAGAAATCTCCCCCGAAAGCGTCGTTTGGAGTACTTTGCACCTCTGATTAGCGTCCTGTAGTTCTGCATCGAGTATCTCCTTCTTCACCTTCTCCAGTTCTACTTGGCTTTGGAGATCATCCACTAACTGAAGGGACTGGAGAGCTCGTTCAGACATGTTGGAAAACTGGAGACCAAACTACACAATGAACAATCTAAAGAAGTAAGACAGGTATACTTTTGACAATATTAAATTATCCAGAAGTACATCTGCATAGAGAGTCTACCTGTGTAAAACTATGAGCCGCATGCACAACTCGCTCCTCGGGGGACAGAGCGTTAAGAGCCTCGGTGGCAGGGGTCGGAGTGTGACGCTCTATGAAAGCCAGGAGATGATCGACATTAATCTCATCAGGAGCGTCGGAAGCGACATTAGGCAGAGAGGATTTGGTTTTGGACTTCTTCTTTTTGGAGGCATCAGAAGTGGGAGGTAGAGTAGAAACTAAGGCTTTCTCAGTCGAGGAACGGGTACGCTTAGCAACTGACCCGGTGGCAGGTTTCACCGGGGAAGGAGGAATCGGAGCCTTCGAAGAGCTTTCAGGGGCCGGAGACTTAGCAACCATCGAGAGAGGAGTGGCATCACGGGAAATCTGAGTTAACCAACTCATAGCTGCACAAAGAAATATGAAATGACATTAATAAACACCGCAGCTCAAATTTTGAAGACAATACCAAGAAAAAAGAAATGGTATTACCATCGTCGGGACCTAGGGGATAATCGGGGCGGCCAAAACCGAAATGAGAGAGGGCTCTAGGATTTTTACAAATACTCATCACATCAAAAAAGCCATGGGCAGAGACATTGTCATTTAGATGGTTCATCACATCCAAGTTTAGAGAAGAACAAACAGAAAGAGGAGGACGGGGCACTCCAGGGTTCTCATAAATCCATTCTTCGTGAGGAAATTCCCAAGGAGAAGGATTCGTGACAAAAAAGTAGTAGTCCTTCCAGTCCTGGACCCCCTCATGGAGTTTTTCCATGAACTTTCCGGTCCTGGAAGTACGACCACAAGCATAAAAGAACCCGTCGGCAAACTTGCACATATATTGGGTTAAAAAGAGTTGGGCTGAAGGCTCACCACCATTTCCCTTCATCAAAATGTAGAAGCCTAACATCGCTCTTATAGCGTTTGGAGTAAACTGGTTCAGAGGTATACGAAGGTAAGTGGAAATTTCGGAGAAGTAAGGATGGATTGGAAAACGGAGACCCGCTTTTAGTTGGGCTTCCCAGAAGGCCAAGGTGTTTGGACCTGGAAAGTTTGGGCGTTCTTTCCTATGGGCTGCCCTAACTATGTACTCGGGAGGAAAGATTCCCGAACGAAGGAAGGCGGCGACGCGCTCAGAAGAAAGTATGGAGGGACCGGAAATTTTGTCCTTCAAAGTGAGGTCAGTTATGGGAAATATGGGGAGTGGGTTGGAAGTGGAACTCTCCATAGATATGGAGTCTGACGAAGTATGAGTTGAAGATGACATACGGATATTGTAAATGAAAAGAGAAAAGAAGGAGTAGATACCTGAAGCAAAGTCGGTTTTTGGGAGGATAACGGAGTGGCCGGAGGACGTGCGTGGAGGAGTTAAATTTGCAGAAGTGAAAATGAAGATGGAAATTAGATAAGTTTGAAATGAAAGAAAGAAGGGTTTTTGGTGGAAAAAAGGGGTTTTGAAATAATTAGGCAGAGGAGAGAGAAGGGAGAAGACCGAGGAGAATTAATGTCACCCCCAATTAAAACGCGCGTGAATGGAGAAGGGCGGCCTGATGTTGGATCATGAATGAACGCGTGGCTATGGGTTTCGAGGGCAAGGTTGCGTGTGGAAGCGCAAAAGACCTGAAACCTTCCAGAGGTAATTATTAAGAAGGAAATCAAATCAGTAATATTTCGAGGAGTATTTTAAGGAACGGAATATTTCTTTAATATTTATCTTAGTGTTATTGTTTTCCTACTCTCCTAAAAATTATTTATTTTATGAGAGTAGGGGGAGTGGTTGATGTAGATAAATATGTTGCTCTCTGAGAAGCCGACACGTGGAAACGGGATAAATTATGATAATTGTAATTAGGTCAATACACCGAAGAAACAGGATTAATACACCCCTGGGCTTAAGCAGGGAAATCAGGGTGATTGGGCCTCTGGCCCATATTTGGAGAGATTAATGACCCTTGGGCCTAAAAGGATCCGGCCCAAATAGGGGACGACTAGTCAATCTTTCCTAGCCAAGTCAAATGAGGAGATGAACCCACGAAAATAGGGGCCAGTATGCTGAAGAACCAAGTCTCCAGGGAGAGTGAGACCGATTCTTTAGGGAATTGAGGCCGGATTTACGGGAAGGAGCCGAGAATATAGGGAGAACAAGTCTTTCCCTCTCCGGAGAGATGGGCCAGGTATATAAACAGGTTATTTCCTTATTCTTATTTACGTTTTTACATATTATACACACTTTCACAAGAACTATACACTGAATCGAGAAGAAACACTGCTATATTCGCCGGAATTTCCCTAGATATACAGGGGAATTCCTCTTTGATTTCTCCTAAGATCGAATCTGACTTGAGCGTCGGAGCTTCTACGCCGGAGCCCCCCTCCGGCGTACTTTTGCAGGTTATTTTCGGGTTACTAAGGAGATTTACTTGAAGACTGCCAAGGATTAAACGAGTGATTCGACTCGTGATTAATAGTGCTCGCAAGAGAACGATCTATATCCAAAGGCGTTCTTTTTCGACGCATCAAGACATGTGTCTTTGATTATTTTCATAAAACCTCACATTTTAATTACATTTTCAATGTTTTATTTTAAAAATGTAAATATTTAAAAAAATCTGCCCTGATTATCTTACTTTTTGTTTGACTAAAAACTCCAATTCTTTTTTTATGGTTAAAAAATAAAATTGATTTCATTAATTATCTCAATTTTTTTTTAAACTATTTCTTTTGTTTAAAAAAATTAAATGGGAGACCCATTTCAAACTGCATCCCAAAAATTTCTCAACTGAATGCACGACTTATCCCACACTTTATTATACACAGTTTTCCTATAAAATCATACTCTCTCCTTATCGCAGAAGTCTCGTTTTATGCTATTTCTTCGAACATATATCCTGCGGTTTTCGGTAACGACGCAACTCCCGCCCAGTGAACGTTGGCTTTCCGAGGTGTGCAACGGGCATGCTATGAACAAATTTGTTTGTAAGTTATCTCATTTTTTAGAAATCTATTATAAAGGTCCTAAAAGCAGCCTTCTACTTTTTTCTTCCGATAAGCCCGCTGCCATTTATTTAATTTCTCACTTTTGATTGTTTCAATTGTGTAGTAAATGCTGGAAGCATTGGTAACGAAGAACAAGAAGATAGATTTACGTTAGAAGCCAAATTCTTCAAACTTGATCAAATAAGTAAGGTAAATCTTTCAGTAATTTGATTCTCGTAAAAAAAATGTAAGTAGTTATATTTTATTAGTGTGATTTATTTTTGATAATATTTTTCTTACAATATGTACTCATTGATTTTTTTTTTTTTTTTTTTTACAGATATGAAGACAACTCCAGAGCAAATTAATTGACTTACGTCGAGAGACTCTACGATAATGAATAGACATGATGATTTAATTGTTTTATGTCATTTTTCTTTTAGATATTTGTCTTTAGTTTACTTGTAATTTGTAAAGACTTGGGCTTTTGTTTTAATTATTAATGTATTTTAAATTTGAACTTTTCTACTATGTTTGTGATTTATTTACAGATTTACTTTCAATTTGTAATGTTTTATCAGTACACAAATAGATTAGTTTATAGATTTTTTTTTTTTTTTTGAAACCAAGATTAGTTTATAGATATAAAGCAAATATTTGTTACTGGCCCATAACTATATTGAAAAATAATTTGCCACGATATCATATTTAAGTCTTAAAATAATTATTTTAATTAAAATAAAGTAATATTAATATTATTCTTACACGATTTTTTTAGGTTTTACCGTTTTAGTGATAACTATGTTTAAATAATTTTATCAAAACCCTCTAAATTTTATTATTTTAAATAATTTAATTTTAAAAAATAATATAAAAACTGTAAATTGCGATGCAAATTTTTAATCTTTAGTGATAATTGCGTGTTAATTAGCCACACAATAATAGTGACAACTAGTACGAAATTATAGATATGATTAGCATGGCTAAAGATCTTAATTATAGTGACATGATTTTTTTGGTAACTATAATAATGTGTTTTAGTGACAATAAATAAATGTGACTGTAAAACATTGACTAATAGTAACAATCATATATATGTGTGACTAAAACATTGACTAATAGTAACACTAATAGTAACAATAAAGATATGCGACTATAAAACAAGATTTGGTGACAAAATATGTATGTGACTAAATATATGACATATAGTGACGTCTAATACATTTTCGTCACTAATCTTTTAGCCACACAATTTATAGCCACAAACTCCAAAATTGTCACTAACTATTTTTAGTGACAAAATTTAAAGATTTAGTGATGAAAAAAATCGTCACTAAAAACAGTTTTTTTTGTAGTGTGGCTTCTTGGCCAGAGATGTGAACAGGTCTCCGTCTCTTAACCCGTTGGTAAGAGCATTGATTTTGACCTCTGAAGAGGCCGTCGGTACTTCTAGGGCCGCTTGGTTGAGTCTCTTCAAGAAATACCGTAAGCTCTCGTTCTCCCCTTGTCGCATGTTAAACAAGGTGAGGGTGGCCCTAGGTTGCCTCCTAGCGCTGGCGAATTGATGCAAGAACAATTCACTGAATTCTGACCATGAGTGGATGGTATTCGGCCCTAGCTGTGTGAACCATTGTTGTGCAGCCTTGGATAGGGTAGTTAAAAATACTTTGCATTTGACGCCCTCTCCATATCGGTGTAGTAGGGCAGCGTTCTCGAATCTCATCAAATGCTCATATGGATCCGTGGTGCCATCATATTCAAAATTTAAGGATTTGAAGTTAGAGGGCAGTTCATCTTGTAAAATACTAGATGAGAATTGATAGTCAGTGGTGTAAGAAGGTTTACTTACGTTGTCGGTCATGTGTCTCTACATGCCCTTCATCTCTTTACGTAAGGCCTATATTTGATAAATGACTGCTCCCTGGTACGTGTCGTCCGTGCTTTCTCCTATCCCTGTATCCAGAGTGGTATCACCAGGGATCCTCTCCGTGTTCCTCCGGGGAGGGCGATCAAGAATGCTTCTCTCAGCCTGGGAAGACACCTTTTCTTCTTGGTTTTGGGGGGGATCCTCATTCCTAGAGGGGACTGGAGCGGAATCGATGACGTGTTCCAGGGGGTTTTGCTTTGTACCCTCATTGATTGGTGGAATATGTCCAGGAGGGCGAAGTCCGCGAGAAGTGATTATCCTCTCGACCGATTGCGCAATCATCTCATCCAACTGATCTTGAGAGATCGTCAAGAGTTCCGATCGGGCATTGGGGTTAGGGATATCCTTATTAGCCCCACTTCCCGAAGCTCCTGAGATACCCGTTACATTCCCCTCTTGGACGAGATGGATATCTTCTGGTGTAGGATTTGCAGGTTGTTTCCCTGGATTTCTGTTTAAGGGAAAGCCTGGGGGAGGCAGAGGGAAAGGAAGAGGAGTGAAATCTCCTTTCTCCTTAGCCTGCTTCGTCAGATCTTGTTCTCCACCCATTTAATACGAAACTTTTTCTCACGCCTTAACTTGAAATGTTCCCACAGACGGCGCCAGTTGATGCGTCGAAAAAGAACGCCTACGGATATCAAACGTTCCTTTACGAGCACTGCGAAACCCGTGTTTGAATCACTCGTTTGTCCTTGGCAATCTTCACGCAAATCTTCTCGAAAATCCTAAAATGACCTGCAAAAGCACGCCGGAGGGGGGCTCCGGCGCAGAAGCTCCGACGCTCAAGTCAGAATCCTTCTTAAGAGAATCAAAGAGGAATTTCCGTGTAATTCTAGGGAAATTCCGGCGAATAATGCAATATTTCTTCTCAAACTTAGTGTATATTTCGTAAGAGTTGATGTATTATATGAAAAACGTGAAAGACAATGTAAAAGTAATCTGCTTATATACCTGGCCCCTTCTCTCGGGAGAGAAGGAGACTTTTTCTCCCTATATTCGCTCGCACTTCCCTATAAAATCGGCCCAACTCCCTGAAGACCTGGTCGATATCCCTAAAGGCTTGGCCCTTCAATATACTGGCCCTATTTTCGGGAGTTGACTCCTTCTCTTGACTTAGCTATGAAAGAATAGCCCACACTATGCGTTCTCTTTGGGCCAAATCCTTGGACCCAAAGGCTATGAATCTTCGGACATGGGCTAAAAGCCCTACTATTCTCATTTCCCTCTCTAGGCCTAGGAGTGTACAAATCCAATCTTTAAGCCCATTGACCTAATTAAAACTACTATAATTTATCCCGTTGCCACGTGTCGATGTTTCCAAGAACGACATATTTTTTCCGCATCAATATATATATATATATATATATATATATATATATATATATATATATATCATGTTTATATATAGATTAGTTGACTAAATCATTAATTATATATATATATATATTATAATATATGTATAAAGCCATATACGTACTCCGTATATGATTTGATTAATTACAGTAAAATGTATCACACTTGTTGATTGGTCTTCAAGCAAGTTAAACACTAATAACAATGTTATCTCTAATTTGAAGAATATATATACATGAATTGTGTAAATGATTTATTTCACCTAATTATGAGTGAGGCTGCATAGTTGAGGAAAAAAATTAATTTTATACCTGCCACGTTGATTGGCATATTGCTTTTCGATTATTTGTTGCCCAGTATATACAACACTAAAGAAAACTAAGGTTGTGTAAGGGGATTTGATTTGATAAGGTATTTTAAATGAATGGATTTAAAGATAAGTGGATTTCAATTGACATGATTTTAATGATAATTTAAAATTCTTTTAATTTTAATTAAAAATTGTGTGAGCAAAAATATAAATATTTGAAATCCATTCATAATCCAAAAAATTGGAGTGGATTTGGATGGTGGATTTAAAATTCATAAATCAAATCCCTCCATCCAAATGGAGTCTAAGAGAATTTACCATTTTGGAAAAATATTATTTTTATCTCATCTAAAATTTCCAATTATATATTTAATTAATTGTCAAATCTAACAAATTTGCGACGGAAATAAAGTTCGTCGAAAATTACGATGGTATTTGCGACGAAATTTTTTTTCCGTAAATTATTTACAACGGTAAAAACTATCGTAAATCGACATTTAAATTTACGTCGGTAAAAACCATTACATACATGGTCTTTGGGTAGTTCGTTATCCCTGTCCTTGGTATCTTCGGTGGTTCATAATGAATCAGTTGTCGAGCTTGTATTAGATAATTATTACTATAAATAAATTAATTCTCTACCTCTCTAGATGAGACATGATTCTTTCATGGAAAGTAATTCAATCAATTTAAATTATCCACTCGATGGGTCTTCTCTCCAAAAAGGATAGAAGTGATAATTCAGCCCACAAGTGAGAGCAATATGAATTAATATACAATAATTAATATGGGAGAATTAGACCATTTCACCCTAAGTTTTTGTAAATAAAGGAAAATTTATTTGCTATTACATATCAAGCCAAAATAACAAATTGAAGTACAATTATACCCCTAATGTGTTGATACAAATTTAAATTTTGAAATAATTAGATTTAAACTCTATAATTATTAGAAAGTCAACTAGTAGAAGAGAATCAATAAAATCTGGAAGATATTTTCCTCGAAAATCGCGCACTCCTATTAATTCAAAAACACTTTCCTTATACATCAACTCCACATTAATTCCTCCCAACATTGGAATTCTCTCGCCATTGAAGGTGAAAGAAGATAACGCAGAAGAAGAAAAAAGTTTATGCGTAGAATACTTAAAGGTATTTAGAGCACAAATCGTGTCTTGCATGTTATTATTTTTCGATTGTTACTAATTAAAATGAATTTCGAATTTTAAAAAATTAATTTCAGCAAAATTAGTATTATTATTATAAAGTCAACTATTAAAAAACAAAATCTGTAAAAATATTTCTAAAATTCTGTCCATTTATAATTTTCCAAATTTTAAAAAAAATTATTAATCTCCAAATTCGATTCCCATAAATATGTTGCATATTCTCATTGACATTAAAAAAAATGTTGCATATAGAAAAAATTGTTGCATATTCTAATTGAAGTGCAAAAATATGTTGCATATCACTTTTATAAATATGTTTAATTTATTATATTTGGAAATGTCAATATGCCCAAGATTATTATTGATAGTTTAAAATTGTTTAATATTTAATTTTATATAATTAAAATACAAATCTATAGTATATGAAAATTAAAAAATCTCGAAAGAAAATTTTTATAACAGTACTATAAAATTTATAATTTATTTAGATAAATTATTTTAATACATTTTTTTTTGGGCGGGGGGATTTTAATACATTATTTTGATAACATGCATATTATTTGACTGTGTGGCAAAACAAGATATTGTGATTATATTTAACACTATTTGAAAAGAATATATTTAACACATATATTTTGATATATGCATAAAATAGTGCATACATTAAATGCATATATAAAATATGCGTACATATAATTATATACAGTCAAATCTTCACCTTGATCTTTAATCTGCTCCTCACCGTGGACGATCTCCTCGAACCCGTACGACCGCTCCGGCGACCTTGCCACCGTTTTCTTCTTCTCCGGTGCAATCACAAAAATTCCACCGGCAATAAAAAAAACCAGCTTCATTAAATCTGGAGAAATCCCATGATTGATGACTTCAAAACACCCCACTTGCGAGATAAGCTCGCAAATTTTAAAACACAAAATTACATACCTTGAACAGATCGACGACGTCGTATTCGAGTGGATCTGGCCGAACCTTGGACAAAATTACATAGTTTGTCGGTGCAACAATGACAGTTCGTGACGGATTTGGCCGAACCTTGAACAGATCGACGCCAAATTTTTAACAAAAATGAATGACGATGATAGATGTTATCATCGATTCATGGAGATAAACGCTGAAATTGAATGCAGTTTTTTTGGAGGAACTAAGAGGGAGACGATGAGAGATATTGATTACGCTGAGAGATTTTTGGATGGAAAATTGGAAATGAATGATTCAATTGGAAATAAATCTAATAAGGAAAATTCGGCAAAAAACAAGGAAGGTTCATTCAAATTTAATATTAATTCTTTTAATATATTGATTTGAGGGCATATTAGGAATGTCAAATATGGATTTGTCTTAATTTGTAATATCAATAATTTTTGTCTTGAATTAAAAGATGGGCTAGGATCTTGGTCTATAATGTCAATAAACTCAATTAATATTTCACCTCTCTACAAGCTAGTTCGAACTTTTAGATGAGTGAAAATTCATTCTTGGTATCAGAGTCTAAGGCAAACGCATGGGATCAATCTCAAATAAATGAATTAATTCCCCACCCCTCTACAAGTTCGAACTTCTAATTAGATTTAATAGAAAAAAAAATAGAAGAAAACTCGCACATGATATATTTAAATTGAAAAAAATACTAATATAATTTATATAAAAATATTTAATGTCGTAAAAAATTATAAGAAAATTAGAATTTATTTTCTATAGTTTAATTTAATTACATACTATTCGTTCACAAATAAATAATATGTTAACTTTTTTTTAATGAATAATCCCATCATTTTAGCTTATTATTAAAAAAAAAATTATCTTTATATCTTTTCTATACGTCTCTAAAGTTAAGAATGAGAGAAGATTAATTAATAAATATAGTGTTTGAATGTGTAATTTCAGCTTAGATTGCACAATGTATTATGTACACTATATATAGAGACTTAGTTTCTAGAGCCTTCTATCTAACAACTTGTTGTTAAATACAACAACCATGCTAACTACCTTTCTTCTAACTAACTAATGGTTTAGCATGGGCTGTGATCCCATGCATACTACTATACATGATTACGCATGAGGGTTTGCATGTGCTGTGATCCCATGCTTACTACTATACTCAACACGCCCCCGAAGAAATTGGACCACAATTAAGCAAGATTGAGCCAAGCACTTAGTCGAGCAAAACGAGCCGGGGCAAGAGGTTTAGTTAGTAGGTCAGCAGGCTGATCTTCTGAAGAAATGTATGGGATGTCAAGAATGTTGTCTTTGACCTTTTCCCGTAAGAAGTGGACGTCAACTTCAATATGTTTGGTTCGAGAATGAAACGCCGGGATGAAAGCAAGAGTGATTGCACCTTGATTATCACACCACAAGAGTGCTGGTGTTGAAATTGGGATGCAAAGCTCCTTGCATAAGCTGGAAATCCAAAGAATGCCAGTTGTAGCCAAGGCAAGAGCTCTGTACTCGGCTTCAGTGCTACTCCGAGCCACCGCATTTTGTTTTCTGGAGCTCCACGATATCAAATTTTGGCCAAGAGTTATGCAGAAACCAGAAGTACTCCTCCTATCATCCAAATTTGAGACATAGTCCGCATCGACGAAACCCTGTAACCTGAAATCAGAGACCATAGAAAAAGAGATACCATGAGAAATAGAGCCCTTAAGATACCTAAGAACCCGTTTACAAGACTTCCAATGGTTTTGTGTCGGATTTTGCAAAAACTGAGAAAGTTTATTGACACTAAATGAGATGTCAAGCCTGGCAAGAGTTAGGTATTGTAAGGCTCCAATGATGCTACGATATAGAGTGGGATTGTCAAATAGGGGGCTGTCTGAGGAGGAGAGTTGTGTTGAGTGGCAGAGTGGAGTAGAGCAAGGTTTGGAGGAAGCAAGATTGGCTTTGGTGATGAGATCAGTGGTATATTTGGACTGAGAGAGTTTGATGGAGGTAGGAGTGACATGTGCCTCAATGCCCAGAAAGTAGTTAATTTCTCCAAGGTGTTTTAGAGAGAATTGAGAGTGTAGTTTGTCAATTAGAGTTTGCACCAAAGAGGCATCATCTCCTATAATGAGTGTATCATCCACATAAACCAATAGCAATGTAGTTTTCCCATGTGAAGCTCTGTGGAACAAGCAATGATTAGAGGTAGAATGAGTGAAGCCTTGACTTATCAAGAAGGCTTTGAGAGTGTCATACCAAGCCTTGGGAGCTTGCTTCAGGCCATAAAGAGCTTTTCTAAGTCGACACACATGAGAAGGATACTGATCATTCACAAAGCCCTCAGGTTCAGCAATATAGACAGTTTCATGGAGTGAGCCTTTGAGAAAAGCATTGTTGATATCCACTTGTTAAATGGACCACCCTTTTGAGATAGCAAGTGTGAAGACAATGCGCAATGTAACTGGCTTGATGACAGGGCTAAATGTGTTGAAGTAATCAACCCCAGCTAGTTGTTGAAAGCCTCTAACTACTAGGCGTGCTTTGTATCTTTCAATTGTTCCATCCTTGTTGTACTTAACCCTGAAGAGCCACTTAGTAGTAATAGGGTGAATGTTTGATGAAGGAGGCACAAGATCCCAAGTACCATTCTGAATGAGTGCATCATATTCTAACTTCATAGCCTGCTTCCAATTAGTGTTGAGAATAGCTTCAGAGACAGAATTAGGTTCAGGAATATGGGTTGTGGTGATGAGAGCCTTTGGCTTGAAAATGTCAGATTTGGATCTTGTTTGCATTGCATGGGTTGGAGGGGGTGGTACAGAAGAGGGAGTTGCAGTAGATGGAGATGAGTGTTGAGGAGAGGTGGGAGTAGGAAGCTTGTATCTGGTAGAAGATGATGAAGATAAGGATTCATCAGAAAGATCTTGGATAGGGGAAGGGGAATGAGGGTTATCAATAGGGGATGGAGGCAACAAGTATCTGGAGGATGAGTTGCATGATGAGGCAGTATTGACAGGAGGTGTGTGATCTGGAGTAGGCATGGAGGAGGGTAATTGAGCAGAGAATTTGTGATCTGGAATGGTAGATGAAGGAGTCTGAGGTGTGTAAGAAGGGAATTCAGATTCATTAAATTGAACTGATCGCTGGAACATAGATTTTTCCAGAAAGGTGGAGACATATATAACCCTTGTGATTAGAGTTATACCCCAAAAAGATGGAGTTGAACATAAAGCTCAGGCCAGTGGAAACTGCTCTTTATGGATTCTTAGGGGGAACAATTCAACCCCTCGGTTCGGCATTATTGCATATAGGGCTAGGAACTGCCCCTCACCGACGAGTACAAGTGAAAGAGTTTTTGATAGTAGACGTTCCATCCTCATATAATGTGGTGATGGGAAGACCAAGCTTGAACATCTTTCAGGCAGTAATTTCCACCTTCCACATGAAGATGAAATTTCCCGCCTCAAGGGGAGTGGGAGAGATACGTGGAGATCAGTACCAAGCAAGGAAGTGCTATGTAGAATCAGTGAAGATAGCAGACAAAGCTATGTTTCATGGTTTAGAAAGGTTTAAAGGCGAGGATCCGGAGCGGAAAAAACAAAGAGTGGGTGAATTGGCAAGGGAGCAGCCCAAGATCAAAGCAGATGAGGAGTTGATGAATATTGAACTTTACACAGGAAATGAGGGGTCCACAACCAGAATTGGCACCCATATGGACCCGGAACTCAAAGAGAGAATGATAGCTACTCTTCGAGAGAATGTGGACATATTTGATTTTTCCTCAACGGATATGACGGGTATCCCTCTGGAGATAGCAGTACATCACCTCAATGTGGATCCCAGAGCGAAACCAGTAAAATAAAAATTGAGAAATTTTGGTAAGGAAAAGAATCTTATTGTGAAAGAAGAGATTGATAGATTGTTGAGTGCAGGACATATAAAGAGGGTGCAGTTCCCTGAATGACTCTCAAACGCAGTATTGGTGTCTAAAGGAGCCGGTAAATGGAGAATGTGCATTGACTTCAGGGATTTGAACAAAGCATGTCCCAAAGACCATTACCCCTGCCCAGAATCGATCAATTGGTAGACGCGGCATCAGGATTCGAGCTGCTTAGCATGATGGACGCGTATCAGGGATACCATCAGATTTAGTTGAATCCTCTTGATATCCCGAAGGTATGTTTTATTGCATCCTGTGGTACCTTTGGTTATACGTATGCCCTTCGGACTAATAAATGCAGGAGCCACCTACCAGAGAATGGTAGACTCAGTATGTGGATGACATGTTGGCCAAGAGTGTTAAGGCAGAGGAACACATAAAAGACCTGAAGGAGATATTCAGGTAATCAGAAGTAATGGCATTAAGCTAAATCCGGCTAAATGCTCCTTTGGAGTAAGGTCAGGAAAGTTCTTGGGATACATGGTGACTCAGAGGGGAATAGAAGTCAACCCTGCAAAAGCGAAGGCCGTGTTTGACATGCAGCCCCCTCGAAACTTGAATGAACTGCAGACCCTGAATGGGTGAATAGCAGCCCTGAGCAGATTCATAGCAAGATCGGCAGAGAAAAGTCATCATTTCTTCAGGACCTTAAGGAAGGGGTCGAAATTTGAATGGGATGAGCATTGCCAAAGAGCCTTCGAGGAACTTAAGCTTCACCTGGAACAACTCCCGAAATTGACAAAACCCACTCCGGGAGATATCCTACTCTTATATCTTTCAGTAGGGGAGCATTCCTTAAGTACAGTCTTGATGAAGGAAGAGAGCTCCACACAACAGCCCATATACTATGTGAGTAAGCTAATCCAAGGAGCAGAGACTAGATACTCAGAGATGGAAAAGGAAGCCCTGGCGGTGGTAGTGACGGCTAGGCGATTACGCCCTTATTTCTTGTCATATAAAATCATTGTGCGGACTAACTACCCTTTTAAGCAGGTACTAGGAAGAGCAGACTTGTCAGGAAGGATGGTCAAGTGGGCCGTTGAACTGCAGAAATATGATGTTGCATTATGAACCCAAGAGGGCTATTAAGGCCCAAGCCTTAACGGATTTATTCAATAACCCACTAGAACAGAGGAGATGATGGCTCTGCGTCAGCACTTGGATGTGGGGCAGGGATAGTATTGGTGGAACCTGAGGGTCAGGAGATACAAGTTGCGGTTAAGTTCCGATTTTCAACCTCTAATAACGGAGCAGAATACGAGGCCCTGATCAGGGGGGCTAACATGGCAGCGGAGCTGGGAGCGCAAAAGGTTACTCTATATTTAGATTCCCAGCTGGTGGTGCAACAAGTAACAGGGGAATACCTTGCCAAAGACGGGAAGATGATTGCGTATTTGGAGCAAGTGAGGAACTTGAGGAATAAATTCCATGCTTTCGAAGTGATACAAATACCGAGGGAGGAAAACATGAAGGCAGATAGGTTGTCCAAGTTGGCCAGCTCCACCGAGTTTGAGGGCCAAGGGAAGTTAACCCTGTTAGTTGCAGACCGGCTGGCGACGGAGGCTTTAGTTGGAGAAATAATTGAGAGAGACGATTGGAGAAAAGAGATATGGGAAGAATTGAGCAAGGATCCTAAGAATCCTGCGACTCCGACATCCAGAGAAGCCAAAGCTTTGAGGGTGAAATATTGTATCATTGGGGATCAACTGTACAAAAGATCCTTTTACGCAACCGTACCTGAAATGTCTCTCAAAACAGGAAGCGGAGTTCGTGATAAAGGATATTCATGAAGGTTGTGCAGCCAGTCATGAGGGCTATAAGAAAATTGTGAAGAAGGTGTTCAGGGCAGGTTTCTACTGGACTAGTGTGATGAGGGACGCTCGAGAATTTGTAAAGAAATGTGAGAAGTGTCAGAGGAACGGACCGCTGATACGGGTACCAGCAGAAGAAATGGGGGTCATGTATTCGCCCTGCCCATTCGCAAAACGGGGAGTAGATTTAGTAGGGTCCTTCCCTATATATGGCACCTGGGGGAAGGAAGTTCCTGATCGTGGCAGTGGACTATTTCAGCAAGTGGGTAGAGGCTGCACCGCTGGCCAAAATAGAGGAAGATAATGTAATTAACTTCCTTGCAAGGCACATCTGCTGTAGGTTTGGAGTACCCAGGATTCTAGTCTCGGATAATGGCACGCAGTTCAACGGGGAGAGAGTAAGAAGATGGTGTGAGAGATGGAATATCCTGCAGAGGTTCACTTCAGTGGCTCATCCACAGGCTAATGGTCAGGTGGAGGTCACAAACAGAATCCTAGTGGATGGTATCCAAACCCGCCTACAAAAAAATAGGAGGGGGATGGGTGAAGAAACTGGACAACGTCCTCTGGTCTTATAGAACTAGCCCTAAGGCAGCTACTGGAGAGTCCCCCTTCCAATTGGTGTACGGGGCAACATCAGTAATACCGCCAGAGGCCCGGTTAGGGTCACATCGAATCACACATTTTGATGAAGGGAAAAATGAGGAGTTAATGAGAGAGGCCTTGGATCTGATAGAAGAGGAGAGAGAGATAGCGAAGCTGAGAGCAGAGAGATACAAAAGCAGGATCAAAGCAGCCTACGATCGTAGAGTAATTCCCAGATCCTTTAGAGTCGGAGATTTAGTCCTTCGAAGAGCTGATGCCCTGAAGAATACTGGAAAGATGGAGCCAAACTGGGAAGGTCCATACAAATTAGTGGTACAAGTGTTGAAAGGAGAAGACTATAAGCTCCAGAATATGGAGGGAAAGGAGGTGTTGCGCCCATGGAACGTGTGTCACCTTAAGAGGTTTTACGTTTAAAAACGTGTTAGTCCCTTATTTTTCTTTTTGTGCAATTTTGACATTCATTTCCATTCGAATAATTGTACACATCGCTTCACCGGCACTCTTTTTCCCTCTGCGTGGGTTTCCCTTTGGGTTTTACCATGGAGAGGTTTTTAATGAGGCCGACATAGGTTTCCTTTTTGCCTATGTTGATAAACACTTTTGATCAATGAAGCCTTATTTTTGAAGAAATTGCAGTGATTTCTCTTGATTTTTAAAGAATTATTGTGTGAAATAGATGTTTCAAAATGTGATGAGATGATTGATATATACTGGTATTAAGTCAAAGGATAAAAGGAGAAAATGAGTGGGTTCCGATGAACCTCACTCTAAGAAAATGCGCAGGTTTATACAAACCTCACCCTGAGAAAATGAGTGGGTTCCGATGAACCTCACTCTAAGAAAATGCGCAGGTTTATACAAACCTCACCCTGAGAAAATGAGTGGGTTCCAATGAACCTCACTCTAAGAAAATGCTCAGGTTTATGCAAACCTCACCCTGAGAAAATGAGTGGGTTCCGATGAACCTCACTCTAAGAAAATGCGCAGGTTTATGCAAACCTCACCCTGAGAAAATGAGTGGGTTCCGATGAACCTCACTCTAAGAAAATGCGCAGGTTTATGCAAACCTCAACTTGAGAAAATGAGTGGGTTCCGATGAACCTCACTCTAAGAAAATGCGCAGGTTTAGACAAACCTCACCTTGAGAAAATGAGAGGCTTCCGATGAACCTCACTCTAAGAAAATGCGTAGGTTTAGACAAACCTCACCCTGAGAAAATGAGTGGTTTCCTATAAACCTCACTCTAAGAAAATGCGCAGTTTATGCAAACCTCACCTTGAGAAAATGAGTGGGTTCCGATGAACCTCACTCTAAGAAAATGCGCAGGTTTATGCAAACCTCACCATGAGAAAATGAGTGGGTTCCGATGAACCTCACTCTAAGAAAATGCGCAGGTTTATACAAACCTCACCCTGAGAAAATGAGTGGGTTCCGATGAACCTCACTCTAAGAATATACGCAGGTTTATACAAACCTCGCCCTGAGAAAATGAGTGGCTTCCGATGAAACTCACTCTAAGAAAATGCACAGGTTTAGACAAACCTCACCCTGAGAAAATGAGTGGGTTCCGATAAACCTCACTCTAAGAAAATGCGCAGGTTTATACAAACCTCACCCTGAGAAAATGAGTGGGTTCCGATGAACCTCACTCTAAGAAAATGCGCAAGTTTAGACAAACCTCACCCTGAGAAAACGAGTAGGTTCCGATGAACCTCACTCTAAGAAAGTGAATAGGTCCCAATGGAAATTAATGCAAATTCGAAATGAACTTCATCCTAAGGGGAGCATTCGAAGCTCTAAGATCAAACTTGTTCTAGTGGAAAAATCTCCATCCACTATAGCCTCTGAGGCTAAGGGGAGTAGGAGCTATGTGGAACTCTACAAGTAGAACTCTACAAGTATTATCAAGTAAGTATAAAAGCCCGAATTCTCTATTTTTGCGATAATGAAGCTTCAAAGCCAATATGTGTTAGAAGGATACTAGAGATATGCATTGAAACCTAGCTAAGGGAGGCTAAACACGCAATATATGACATGCTCATTATCTTAAACATAATACATGACATGCTTATGAAGAGAAAGCAACATATATGTATGCATACAATAAGACAATATGCAGGTAGAATAAAATAAAGCATCAAAAGTTAGGAGATATTCAAGACCAAGATCACCATGCCCTGGCCCTCCACAGAAAAACACAGGAGTGTGGAGTCTCCTGAAAATACCAAAAAGGGCCCAGAGGCCCCCCAAAAAATAAGGTGTTTAAAAAGTACCAGAACATTGTTATCAAAAAAAGTAAAGAAAGTTCATCAAGAGGAAGGAATTTCAGCCCTTCCAGTGTCTTCCACCGCCTCATCGACCTATCCGCTGGAGCCACCACCCTCCTCTTTCTCCTCCGAGACATCAGCAGTTACGGTAGCCAGTGGATCTGGGTTAGCTATGTGAATGGGGAATTTCAAATCACTCACAGGCACCAAGTCTCCCACTCCTAGGGCTGCACTTTTCATCTCTGAGACAGCCCTTTTCATGCCAGGCAACCACCAAGGAGTATTGATATCCTCCTTGGGATCTCCAGGGAACTTCAGGGGAGTAGCTAACTCATCCAGACGAAGGGTACGGGTGTAATGCCCATCAAAACCTGCAGCGGAGTGCTCTGCTACAGCATTGGAGAAACCATGTTCAATGAAATGCGAAATATACGCCCCCATAGCTCCCAAAAAGCTGGTACTCTTGAGAAAAGCCTCTAGCCACTCCCGGTGCAAAGTACCCAGAAAAGTCTGCCCTGCTGAGGAGCTAAAAATAGACTCGACACAAAGCTTCACCCCAGTCGAGGGCAATTCAGTCTTTAGACGCTGGATCTCCGTACCCTGCTCAGCAACTTGGGCCCGGAGCAGAGAGAGCTCTCCCGACAAGACCTGGTTCTGCCTCAAGATTTGAACCTTTTCAGCCGTTGCTGCCTTTCTCCCTAAGGTAGCCTCCCGAAGCTCTGCCTCGACCATCTCCTTTTTCACCTTATCCTGCTCTATCTGGCTACTGATATCTTCATGAAGTCGAAGAGATTGAAGGGGTTGGTCAAACACATCAGAATAGAGAAGGCCGAACTACGCAAAATCATGGAGTGATAGAGAAAGTTAAGAGACCCATTTTGCTCTTTGCAATCTACATAACGAAAACATATGGTAAAAACTTGCGTGGGAAAAATTGTGGGTTGTGTACACCATCCTCTCTTCCAAGGTCAGGGTGCTAAAAAGCTTTGACAGCCGGCACAGGAACGTGGCGTTCCACAAAGGCAGTAAACCGTTAAATATTGATATCCCCTGTAGCTTCCGAAGGGATGGTTTCCGAGGGAAGGGTAGAAGACTGAACCTTAGTCTTCTTCTTCTTAGAAGCCCTAGAAGTGGGGAGTCTGGAGGAGAAAGCAGCTTTTCCGGTGGATGACCTGGTCCGTTTGGTAACGGACCCCACCGAAGGTTTCGTCGGAGAAGGAAGAAGGGGAGCCTTCGAGGAACTTTCAGGGGTAGACGGTTTGTTCACCATGGAGAGGGGGTAGAATCTCGGGAAATCTGGGATAACCAACTCATAGCTCCGATAAGAAAACAGAGATATTAGAGACAATAGAGACACGAGCGCAGAGGGCAACAACAAGGGAAGGAAATGGTATTACCATCATCTGGACCTAAAGGGTAGTCAGTGCGACCAAAACCAAAATGAGACAAAGCCCTGGGATTTTTACAAATACCCATTACATCAAAATACCTGTGGTGAGTTACATGTTGGTTCAGATTTTCCATTACAGCCAAGTTAAGAGGGGAACAAGCAGTGAGAGGAGGACAGGGCACCCCTGGATTTTCATAAACCTACTTTTCGTGAGGGAAATCCCAAGGTCAGGGATTAGTAACGAAGAAATAGTAATCCCGCCAGTCTTGAACCCCCTCATGGAGTTTTTCCATGAATTTCCTAGTTCAGGCAGCGCGACAGCACACATAGAAAAACCCGTCCGCAATTTCAGCCAAGTAAGGGTTAATGGGGAAACGAAGCTCGACTTTCAATTGAGCTTCCCAAAAGGCTAAGCTCCGGGGACCGGGGAAATTTGGGCGTTCTCTCGGGTGGGCGGCCTTGACTATGTAGTCTGTCGGAAACATGCCTGAATGAATGAAGGAGGCCAAACGCTCCTCCGAGAGAGAGGAAGAAGTAGATATTTTGTTTTTTAAGGCCGGTATGGTTATAGGAAATCGCGAAATCGAACTAGAAGAGGAGTTGGAAGTTTTTTTGGGAGCATCTTCCGATGATGAATGGGAAGAGGAGGACATGATGATAAAAAAAAGAAAGGAAAAGGAAGCGAAGATGGGTACCTGAAAGTGAAAGCACCTCCGGAAAGTAAGGGATGTGCCGGCGAACGTGCGAAGGAGACGGTTGATTGCAGAAACAAAAGGAAAACTTGGAGAGAGATGAAGAACTGTGGAAGGGAAATTTGCACAAGTGAGAGTGGTTTTTGAATTTTTGAATTGGGGAGTTATGATGGTAACCCAGAATGTGGGGAGAAAATCGAGGAAGGTGGCATCCAGAACTAATGGGAGGGCGCGTGATTATGGCGACAGCGGCTGGCTGTCCTTTCTAGGATGGGGGCGTGAAGAAGGCAGACGCGGAATTCGAAGCGGTAAGAAAATTGAAATATGGGATGATTATTGCTTAGTTGCAAAAAGAGGGATTTAAAAGAAGAATTAAATTCTTTTGTCTGAAAACCAGAGGGCATATTTTCTTAGGGATGCACAACGTATCCTTTGAATTTAAAAGAAAGAGTAACGACATTTACGAGGAATGATCCATAGGGTGAATTCATCCGATCCCATCTCTTTGCCTACTCTCATAAAACGAATATATTTTACGAGAGTATGGGGGAGTAGTTGATGCGGCCAAAATATGTCGTTCCCGGAGATAACGACACGTGGATTAGGATGAATTAAATCCATCTTATCATGGGTGGTAGTTTGGTGAAAGGGATTAATACACCTCTTAATACAAAGAGAGAAATGGGCCTAACTAGGTTTCTGGCCCATATCTCTGGCGCATACCTTTGGCCCATATCTCTGGGGCATACCTTTGGCCCATATCTGTGGTCCACATCCTTAGCCCAAGTATTCTAGGGTTAAGTGTTTCCAGCAGCCCAAGAAAGGGAGTTGAGAGATCCAGTCTTGATTGAGGAGGCCCGAAAGGAAGTAATCAAAGGCATAAAGAGAGTCCACCAAAAGACCGAGTCTTAAGGGGCGGTTGAGAAAGAAGAGGGAGAAGGATTCTCCCTCTCTCCCACGAAAAGAGGTCAAGTATAAAGAGAGGTTTGTTTTTACTTTGTTGACTACGTTTTACATTCAAAATATACATTTTTGACATTATTGATAAGAAATATACGAAGAATACACTGAAAATACAGAAAACTCCACGATTCATGCGAGAATTTCCCTTGAATTACAGGGAAATTCCTCTTTGATTCTTCCAAGAAAGCTTCTGACTTGAGCGTTGGAGATTCCACGCCGAAATCCCCTCCGGCGTGTTTTTGCAGGTCTTTAAAGAGCTTGAAGGAGGATTATTCGTGGATAAGCTCGCGGAAAAGTGACGATCTAAACCCACAACCGCCGTAATCCGGACAGGGAGATTTGGTATCCCTAATTGTTACTTTCTGACGCAACACCAAACATTATAAAAATCAAGTAAAATACAACGCTTCTGAAACAAGCTTATTCGGGAAAGAAGGAAATTTTTAAAAGGATAATTACTAGCTAGAGTAAGAGAGGAATAATAGGAATGCAATGAAATGGTGAAGCTAAACGATTGATCGACTTTGTTGATGAGTGGGGAAAATTGGAACTGAAAAATCGCCTCTTTGAGGGAGTCAGAGATTGGAATTTGGAACGGGTGAAAATGAGTTGAAAAGGTTAGGGTTTCGAGGTAAGTATGGAAGGGCATTTCAGTCATTTGTCTTATTTATTAGAATTACGGAGTACTATTTAAACGCGATTTATAATCACCACATTTTTCATGAGATAAAAAATGCACCTGAATCTTACATTGGTGACGGCCCTTCCCTTTATCTTGGGCCTAATAGATACCCACCAAAATGCAGATAACTGAGATAAGCATAGTCTAATACAAGTCAACTGATGTATGTATATTCTTGTCTAATCATGGCTACCAAAGGGCCATAAATAATTTAGTCAACTGGTGTATATATATATATTAGTTGCACGTTATTTATGTAGTGATTGGAAGAGGAAGAATTACGTACAGTATATTGAGATGTGTGTGTAAAAATATATATAAAAATGAATTATATAGTCAACTAATGAATACATGTAGGTTGCAAGAGAATTCTATATAAACTAAGACCTGAAAGCGTAGAAGTACAACAAAAAAAAGAAAGATGAATAGGAATTGTAAGGTTGGTTGTATTTTAGCATTGTTAGTGTTGTTTGAATTAGCAGCAGCAGAGATTAATGCAAGCGAATGTTGCCTTAATAACAAGTGTTTGGAGTCTTGTCCGACGACAGGAGGATCAAGAAAAGACAAAGTGAGATAGCTCAAGTGGTTAGAGCACCACTACCTAGGCCTTAGGTCCTGGGTTCGAGTCATGGGGAGGGGAAAAAAGGGGTGGGTATTTAACTTCCATCAAAAAAAGTGAAGAAGAAAAAATAGTCGACACGATATGCGAACAAGTATGCAAGGAAAAAGAAATCACTTGTCTTCTGACTAACTGCGAGTATTCTTGTCACATACACTGAGTCTGCAGCCGGACTATATATATCTATCTATCTTGTGTTTTTTGTATTAATTCTTCAACTTTAATTGCTTCTGTTTGTTTCCTTTCTGATCGATTTCCAGCCAACTGTATTTCCTTTTTCCTTTTTGTTATCTAATAAATTTCTTTTCATTATATATTGCCTTCTTTTTCATTAATTGTTGTGAAAACAACAATAATTTATTAAATTATAACAATTTCACATGAATATATAATTTTTTAATACTTACACCACAAAAATATCTAATAATTTAAAAACTTATAGTATTCATCTTCCCCAACCACCATTCTCCACCCAATATCAAGAAACCAAAAAAGTCTATAAGCTCCATTTTTAATATTTACGTACCCATCATAGTTAGACATTGACCTTCCTACATCTTTAATATTGAAAATGTAATTAAGTTTAACATTTTGAGTCTCTCAGTTTCAAATACAAATTTGTAAGAAAATAAATATCCTCACTTCCTCATATTTGTGTTTTTTCTTCCAATTATCGATATGTAATTAATATTTAAGTAATTTATGTGTATAAAGTCTTAAGAAAAATAAAAAATAGAAATTACAATTTCTAAAAATCTTATAAGAAAAATAAAAATTATTAACATTTCATTAAAAATCGAACTCGTCCATCATTAATGCTTTGCTCGAGCTCCTAGCTAACAGTTTTGGGTCCCACAAATTGCCTCTGAGGTTGAGTGGAAGCTTCATGCATTGATCGACCGCAAAACCCTCCCAAATTCATGTTAATGAGATATTTAGAATTTTTTATTTACATATTTTTAGATTTTCAGAATTGTAGAATTTTCAATATTTAGAATTTTTTGTTTTTTTTTTTACACATTTATGAATTATTTATTTATATATTTTTTTAATTTTATGAGATTTTTAGTTAGTTTTTTAGAATATTTAATTTACACAATTTCACATTTTTAGAATTTTTTATTTTTTAAAATTTTATTTTACACATTGTATAATATTTAATTTTAATGAGATTTTAGAAATTTTAATGGAATATTTAGAAAATTTTAAATATTATTTTCTAATTTTTAAATTTAAAGGACATAAATTGGACTATTTGGCCGAAATCTCAATTCGCCGGCCAAAAGGATGTAAAATGAACTATTTGACTAAAATCTCAATTTTTCGGCCAAAATGATGTAAATTGGACTATTTGGCCGGAGTCTCAATTTTCCGATCAAAAAGATGTAAATTGGACTAGCTGGGCACATGTTTTGGATCGAGTGGGATATTAAATGATTTAGTCAACTAATCTATATATTGGTTGTACGTTATGCAGAAATTTTGAGATGTGTGCATGTGTATTATTATAAAAATGAATTTTATATCTTACGCAAATCTTCAACTTAATTAGAAAGCGAAATTTTGTTTCCTGTGAAATTAGTTCTAGTAGTACCTTAACATAAAAATTAATTTAATTAACTGACATTTAATCCAAGTTAATATGTGTACGCTCAGTTTAAAGAAAAAATAAACATAAAATTACAAATTTTTCTCATAATTCACACATTGGCACCAAATGTACTGGAAATTAATTAATAGGTTAGAGAAGAAAGAATATAAACATGTGGGATACTAAATGAATTTAGTCAACTGATGTATATATATATTGGTTGCACGTTATGCGCGCAGTGATTGGAAGATCGAAATACATATTAATTACGGAGTAGTTTATTGATCGAGATGCGTGTAAGATCGGAATACGTATTAATTAGTTTATTGATTGAGATGCGTGTCTACAAATACAAACCTGAGTTCTATAACGTGGACAAATCTTCAACTTAATCACAGCTATTGTATTGGAAATTATAAATAAATTGTGAGACAGTCTCTTTTTCTGTGAGACAGATCATTTCAACTCTATTTCAAAATTTTGGGTAGGATAACCCATATTTTTTTTTCAGATTTTAGTTTGTAAAAAAAGTGATAATATTTAAGTTAAAAGTGATAATATTTTTAACAAAAGTGACTATCACTTTTTACTTAAACACTATCACTTTTTGCTCAAGCATTATCACTTTTTATATATAAAAGCCGTCTCACAGAATGAGATCCGTGAGACGGTCTCGCCCAAGACTAGCCCTTGGAGAAATTAATAAACTTTGGGATGCTAATTAATGATTTAGTCAACTTAATCTTCATTTTACGTCCTGTAAAAGTCCTGGTCCATTTATATATTTTATATGAGGAAAATTGCACTTTTGGTCCTGTAAGAATGAGTTCAAATCATTTTCGGTCCATTTTCATACACTATTAGTCCTGTAGCATATTTTTGTTAACTTTAACGAAATTTTATTGTGTGAAACGTTAAATATTGCACTTTTTGGTCCTGTAAGAATGATGTAAAATCACTTGTGGTCCTGTAACAATTTTAGTCCCGTAAAAAATTTATATTTGTTTTAACCGTTAAATTTATGTTTTGTGATTTCATGAAATAATATAATAAACTAGAGGCGAGTTACAATTAAAGTACGTGCATGGAAAGGATTGTACGATTTTAATGTTATTAATAAATAAAAATTATATCCTTAAGTATATTGTTTAAAATATCATTTTTGTATTATAATTTAAAATTATAATAAAAATTCATATAAATAAAATGTAAATCTTAATATATTTTTTTAATTTAAATTTTAAAATACGTTATATGAAGATACGGTTTTTGAAATTCGTTTAACCTAGAGTACGTAAATTTTAAATATATATTTACATTATTTATATAAAAACACTACTGTTGGAATGCCTTGAACCCTAACGGCATGATTGGTATGCAGGAATGAGGTGAGAATGGAATGAGCATTCTTAATTCTATTCCAAATGTCCTGATTGATATGTTTTTATATTAGGAATGTTCATTCCAAATGGAATGATCATTCCTCAAATTTAGGGAATGTTGATTCCTCCCATCCCCATGGTTTTAGCTATTCCTATATATTTATGAATGAGTTTTTTTTAAAAAAATATTTTACAAAAATATCATAACTTATTTTTTAGTTTTAACAACATTATTTTATACTTCCAAAAAATAACAAACAACAATAATTATTAATAATTATAATTGTAAAAATAATAATAACATTATTTAATAAAAATTAAATTATGAATTTAATTCTAATAATATAAATAATAAAATATTTTAATAATATAAATAATAATTCACAAGATATTAATAAATAAAAATATTTTATATAATATTAATTATCTTAAATAATTATAAAAAAATAATATTATCATTTAAATATAAAAAAATCAATAATAAAAGTATTATAAAAAAATATTTAAAATTATAGATATTATTATTAAATACCAATATAAAAATAATAAAAATATATGTGAGTATTAAAGACCTAATAATTATAATTAATAATAATATTATTATTGTTTGGAATTTATATAATACTCACATTTCATTCCTGATCCATACCAATCATAAGAATGACTATTCATATGTCATTCCATTCAGCCCTTCATTCCATTCACGAGTTCATTCCATTCAGCCACAATTTCATTCAATCATACAAATCATGTCGTAAGTTTCTATTAGGGTGTATATTTGGTATGTCTTGAACTCCAAATCTGTTAGGGTTTATATATGGAATGTCTTGAACCCTAAGTTTCTGTTAGGGTTTATATTTGGTATGTCTTGAACTCTAAGTCTGTTAGGGCTTATATTTATATCCCTATTTTTACCTAGTGTCATACTGTACTATGACTCTGAAATCTGTACTCTGAAAAACAATCTGAATAATATACGGATCCTCTATTCTCTGTCGTGGACGTAGCTATCACATTGATAGTGAACCACGTAAATCTGTGTTCTCGTTTATCATTTTATTTTATCTTTCTCACATCCGTCATAACAAACTGGTATCTAGAGCCCGGTTAGGGTTTCCGCAATCTGGTGAGAAAGATGTCTGGGATGAACGTGAAAATCGAGAAGTTTACGGGGAGGAACAGTTTTAGTTTATGGCAAATCAAGATGCGTGCTTTGTTGAAACAACAAGGGTTGTGGGCACCGCTGATCAAAAAGGCAGTGGATCTGGACGAATCTGAGATGGCCACTCTGGAGGAGAAGGCACACTCAACGATTATGTTGTGCCTTGCAGACGACGTCATTACCGAAGTCGTAGAGGAGGAAACTGTGGCGGGCCTCTGGTTGAAACTGGAAAGTTTGTACATGACGAAGTCTCCCACCAACAAGTTGCTTTTGAAGCAACGTCTGTTCAGTTTGCGTATGCAAGAAGGCCAGTCACTCCGCGAACACTTAGATCAATTTAATACAATTTTATTAGAATTGCGTAATATTGATGTTAAAGTTGAGGATGAGGATGCTGCGCTAATTCTGTTAGTTTCTCTACCTTTATCGTATGAGAATTTTGTTCAATTTTTCATTGTTGGGAAAGATTTTGTATCTCTTGAAGAGGTTAAATCATCTCTTCATACCAGAGAGTGGAGACATAAGGCCAATGGTGGGGGTGCAGATAATCAGGTTGTTGGGCTATTAGCTAGCGGGAGTAAGGGTCATGGAAAATCTGGGAAAAAGAAGAACTTTAAGAAGTCTGTTTCCAAAGGTCCTAAGCCTGATGACGTCTGTAACTACTGCAAGGAGAAAGGGCATTGGAAATTCGATTGTCCGAAAAAGAAAAAGAAGCAGGAAAATAAGACTGGTACTGCTGCTGTTGCAGAAGATGATGACACCAATTCTGAGGAAGATTTGGCCCTAGTTGCTGATGAACAAACACATCACTCTGATGTGTGGGTTCTTGATTCAGGGGCATCTTACCACATATGTCCTCGCAGGGAGTGGTTCACAACCTACGAGCATGTAGACGGAGGCAATATTAGTATGGCCAGCAGTGTTGTCTGTAAGGCGGTTGGGATAGGCTCAATTCAGCTACTGACACATGATGGAAAATTCTGCACATTGAACGATGTTAGACATGTTCCACGCATAACGAAGAATCTGATATCACTGAGTCTATTGGACAGTAGAAGTTTCAGTTTCAAAGGTGAGGGTGGAGTTTCGTATGTCTACAAGGGTGATAATGTGGTTTTGAAAGGTGTGAAACAGGGGACTTTGTATTTCTTGCAAGGTTCAACGTTGTCAGATTCTGCTGATGTTGCGTCGTCCGAGGTTCACAAGGATAACTTAACTAAGTTATGGCATATCAGACTTGGTCACATGGGTGAAAGGGGGATGTAGATACTATCGAAGGGAGATTTTCTTGGTGGCCACAAGGTTACCGGCCTTGGGTTCTGTGAACACTGTGTTTTTGGGAAGCTTCATCGCAGCAAGTTTCCTAAGGCAACTCATAGAACAAAAGGCACACTTGATTACATCCATGTTGATTGTTGGGGTCCTTCACGTGTTGAATCTCTAGGAGGCCACATATATTTTGTGTCAATGATTGATGACTACTCTAGAATGACTTGGGTCATTATGATGAAACATAAAAGTGAAGCTTTCAAGAGCTTCAAGCAGTGGAAGACATTGGTTGAAAATCAAACTGGAAAGAAAATCAAGAGGCTGCGAACTGATAATGGTTTGGAATTCTGTTCGTCTGAGTTTAATAAGTTCTGTAAGAATGAAGGAATAGTAAGACATCATACAGTACGAGATACACCACAACAGAATGGTGTAGCAGAGCGCATGAATCAGACACTTCTGGAGAGAGCTCGATGCATGCTCTCTAATTCTAGCTTAGCTCGAAGGTTTTGGGCGGAAGCGGTCAGCACAGCATGTCACTTGATAAACTGTGGACCTCACATAGGTATCAACCTAAAAACACCTTATGAGGTGTGGTCTGGTAAGTCTGATGACTACTCTAATTTGAGAGCTTTTGGGTGTACTGTTTATTATCATGTTAATGAGGGTAAATTGGAACCAAGAGCGAAAAAAGGAGTGTTTGTGGGCTATGGGAAAGGTGTGAAGGGGTATAAAATTTGGTCACCATCAGAAAATAAGGTTATACTTAGCAGAAACGTTATTTTTTATGAAAATTCTATGTTTAATCCCACTGTTTAGTCTATCGTTGTAGCAGGAAACAATAGTGTTGATAAACAGGTGGAGCAGAGTGATTTACAAAAGGAAGACGGAGAACAACACTCTGATCCTGAAACAGAGTTGGAAGATGTTTCACCATCAGAACCTCGACCATCTGAGGCTAGACCGTACAGTATAGCTCTTGATCGGGCTAGGAGAATTGGAGTTGAAGCTCCAAAACGGTATGGGTTTGAGGATATGGTGGGTTATGCATTACAGGTTGCTGAAGAGGTCGATTCTTATGAGCCATCCACCTACAAAGAAGTAGTTGTTACATGTCCTGAGTCTGCCCAATGGCTTGCTGCCATGGGAGATGAGATGGAGTCACTTCATAAGAATATGACTTGGGATCTGGTCAAACGGCCTCCAGAGAGAAGGATAATTACGTGCAAATGGGTCTTCAAAAAGAAGGAAGGAATGTCACCTGCTGCAGGTGTAAGGTATAAGGCTAGAGTTGTCTCTCGAGGGTTCCATAAGAAAGAGGGAGTGGACTATGATGAGATCTTCTCACCTGTGGTCAGACATACTTCTATTAGAGTGCTATTACAAGCGGTTGCACATGAGGATCTGGAACTTGAACAACTTGATGTGAAGACAAATTTCTTACATGGAGAGTTGGATCGAGAAATTTACATGTCTCAGCCAGATGGTTTCAAATTCCCCGGGAAAGAAGATTATGTTTGCAAGCTGAAGAAGTCCTTGTATGGGCTAAAACAGTCTCCGAGGCAGTGGTACAAGAGGTTTGAGAGTTACATAACACATCTTGGCTACACTAGGAGTCCGTATGACAGTTGTGTATATCACAACAACCTGAAGGATGATTCATTTATCTACTTGGTCCTGTATGTAGATGATATGTTGATTGCTGCAAGGAACAAGTCAGATATTCAGAAGTTCAAAGGTTTCCTCAGTGCTGAGTACCAGATGAAAGATTTGGGTGCTGCTCAGAAAATTTTGGGGATGGAGATTCATAGAGATAGGTCTCAGAAGAAACTGTTTCTTTCTCAGAAGGATTATATTCAGAAGATATTATCCAGGTTTGTAGGGAGTTTGATGTATGTTATGGTCTGCACTAGACCTGATCTTGCACACGCTGTCAGTGTGGTTAGTAGATTTATGGCTCAACCTGGAAAGGAGCATTGGCAGAAAGTGAAGAGGATTTTTCGGTACCTTAGAGGTACATCTGACGTTGGTCTCATTTATGGAGGTGATACGAGTTGTTCCGTTCTTGGCTACTGTGATTCTGATTATGCTGGAGATGTTGACAGAAGGAGATCCATGACTGGTTATGCTTTCACTCTTGGTGGTTCAGTTGTTAGTTGGAAGGCAACTTTACCGCCTATAGTCACTTTGTCTACTACTGAGGCAGAGTACATAGCTTTGACGGAGGCAGCCAAAGAGGGAATCTGGTTGAGAGGTCTGGTTAGTGATCTTGGTCTACATCATGATTATGCAACTGTGTTCTATGACAGTTTAAGTGCAATATGTTTAGCCAAGGATCAAGTTCATCATGAGAGAACGAAGCATATTGACGTCAGGTATCATTTTCTGAGAAGTGAGAAAAGAGTTAAGGTGAAGAAAGTTGGGACTGTTGATAACCCTGCTGACATGTTCACCAAGCCGGTTTCGAATAACAAGTTTCAACACTGTTTGAACTTGTTGAATGTTACAAGTTGTTAGTTGCCCTATTGAGAGCAAATCTGTGTACGAGGAGTCGCTCGTACAATCTGGCATCTTTATGGTGCATCTGAAACATCTGTTGATCTGTGAGAGGATTCAAGTCAAGGTGGAGATTTGTTGGAATGTCTTGAACCCTAAGTTTCTGTTAGGGTTTATATATGGTATGTCTTGAACTCCAAATTTGTTAGGGTTTATATATGGAATGTCTTGAACCCTAAGTTTCTGTTAGGGTTTATATTTGGTATGTCTTGAACTCTAAGTCTGTTAGGGCTTATATTTATATCTCTATTTTTACCTAGTGTCATACTGTACTGTGACTCTGAAATCTGTACTCTGAAAAACAATCTGAATAATATACGGATCCTCTCTTCTCTTCCGTGGACGTAGCTATCACATTGATAGTGAACCACGTAAATCTGTGTTCTCGTTTATCGTTTTATTTTATCTTTCTCACATCCGTCATAACAACTACAATTTCATAAATTTTAGATAAGATTTTAGAAAATAAAAAATTAATTATTAAATACTAAAGTATTATTGTAAAGTAAAGAGTATATATTAAATTTGAAATTTTGTCTTCAATGGAAAAACAAACCCAAACAGTTTGATGAGTGAAACTTTTGTAATATTTTGAGTTTTCTTCTTTGTATTTTCTTGTTGAGTATCTCTTGTTTTCACAATAAATAAATTTTTACTTGTTTTAAAAAAAAGTAAAATTGAAAAAGATATTTATATATTTATTGGATGTGCTAGGGGCCAATTTATTGAAGGAATGAATCGTTTTCCTCCAAAAATTCTGTCCTAGAAGTATTTTTTTTTCTCCAATTTCAGCAACTAACTGATTCTGTTAACTATTTAACGGACAGGACCATTTCTACAACAAAAAGGACCACTTTCGAATTACAGGATCGAAAGTGATTTGACCTCATTCTTATAGGACCAAAAATACAATTTCCCATTTTATAAGTTCTAATTTTTTCAATTTACGTCCTAGTGTATCTAATTTACGGCCTTCTTAATCCAATTCGTGTCATTTTTATCGGATTTTTTTTCAAACTCATTTGAAATGTGAGCATGTGCATGTAGAATAAATTAAATTGGAATTTTGGCCAAATAGTCAAATTTACATTCTTTAGAGAAAAAAATTATTTACGTCCAATAACTTTCACCTGTTATTAAAAAATGTTCCAAAAAAGTAAAGAAATAATTTACGTCCCATAATTTTGTGAATTGTTTAATATACGTCCTTTTTCTTCGTTGTACAAATTAGAAATTGTGATTTGTAATATTTTTTTAATGCACATGGTCATTATTTTTCCGCGCTATACAAGTCGAGTTTGGCCACGTTACAACTTTTGTTAGATGTTTTCCACAAATTTATGCACACTTGACAAAAGTGTGAGTCAAACGATGTCGTTTTTGTGTATCCGAAAAATATGGACATAAATTAAGCAATTTACAAAATTATGGAACATAAATTAAAATTTTATCTTTTTTGGGACGTTTTTTAAAAAACGTGAAAGCTACGGGATGTAAATTTTTTTTTACTCCGTCCTTTAAGTTTGAAAAAAAATAATAATAATTCAAAAAATCTCATTTAATATTTGAAAATTATAAAAAAAAAATTCTAAAAATCTGAAAATAAAATTCTAAAAAGTAAAAAATATCATTATATATCTGATATTGCGGTTACAACGGACAAGACTTGCTAGTTAAACTCAACTGATAGTGGGACCTTGAAGAAAAAAATGTTTAGTGACAGAAAGAGAGAGAGAGAGAGCGTGTGAGGGAGAGGAGCGGGTAAGGAAGAGAGGGGTAGTCTCTAGGATCAACCACCACCTCCACTCTGAGAGCACTCTGGTGAGGCAGAAAATTCCCAACCCTTTCCCATCATCAACCCACCGAAGGATAGGTAACAACAGGGCGGTGACGCGTGAAACACCGCCGAGAAAAGGAGAGTCATTTAGGAACAAAGGTAGGACACCCGAATGGATCAGAAGACTAGAAAAATCAACCTTCACCTTCTTCTTTAGAAACTTCCCCGCCGAGGTATCCATCCCGGAGCTGTTGAAAAAATTCGACCCCATTGGTATGGTGAAGGACATCTTCATATCAAAAAATGAAGAATAAGCGCGGGGAGCACTTCGGGCTCGTTCGATTCTCCAATGGTGGAAACCCCCCATCAAATAGAAGACAGACTCAACCTGATTTGGTTTGACTTCTATAAACTATGGGCCAATCTCTCAAAATTCGCCAGGAATGAGAAGGAAACCCCACAAACCCCTTTGAGGTTCGCGATATCTTCCCCGAATAGGATCCAACTGGGTGTGTCTTTCGTAGACCGTGTTCGGCACAAATTCATACCTTACCAGCCCCCACTCCATCGCAAGCCTCCAGCCACTAAAAAGCCTGAACCACCTAGGCAGGCAATGGACGGCAGAGCATGGATTGTTTGTGTATTGACTCAGTTTGTTTACAGAGAATGCAAGATCAAGGCGTGTACAATTTGTAATGTACATCACACTTTCGATGATTCTTGCGTATTCAAGTTGATCTACTAGGTCTCCTCTGTTCTTTTTCAAGTGAACATTAAGTTCCAGAGGTGTTTTAGCAAGTGGATCGTCAAATGCATTAAATTTATTTAGTACCTTCTCCACATAGTGAGATTGTGTCAAGGAAATTCCATTAGACATTTTCTCAATCTTTATTCTAAGAATCATATTTGCTAATCCCATGTCTTTCATGTCAAAGTTTCTACTTAACATGTTCTTCGTATTAACTATGACATTATGATTGTTACCCATGATTAACATGTCATCGACATATAAGCACATGATAACAAACGCATTTGGTGTATCCTTCACATATACACACTTGTCACATTCGTTAATTCGAAACCCATTTGATAAAATCGTATTGTCAAATTTCAAGTGTCACCGTTTTGGAGCTTGCTTAAGTCTATATAGTGATCGAACAAGTTCACACACCTTTTTCCTGTTTCCAGGTGCAACATATCCTTCTGGTTGATCCATGTGTATTTCAGCATCCATTTCACCATTAAGAAACGCGATCTTAACGTCCATTTGGTGTATTTCGAGATTATACAAAGTAACAATTACGATTAGTACACAAATGGACGTGATCCTTGTCACTGGTGAATATGTGTCAAAGAAATCATACCATTCTTTTTGTTTAAAGCCCTTTGAAACCAGACGAGCTTTATATTTGTCAACTGATCCATCTGCTTTGTTCTTTCTTATAAGGTCTTGCATCCTAAGGTCTTGCAACCTTTAGGGAGTCAACCAGCTCCCATGTATGATTTTGCATAATCGAATCATATTCACTTTTTATGGCTTCCTTCCACAGAGGTGCATCTGATCTTGTCAAAGCTTCTTTGATAGTCTTAGGTTCATCCTCCTCCAGTACGTATGTAATGAAGTATGAACCAAAGGTTTTATCAATTCTAGCTCTCTTACTACGTCTTAGTTCATCACTATCTTAAGTAGAAGGAACTGCAGCATCCTCGGTTGCCTCGTGGGTTCTCTTACTTGAACTCACCTCCTCTCTTTCCTTACAGGGAAAGATGTTTTCAAAGAACATGACGTTCCTTGATTCTATTGTAGTACCTTCTGTTATATCAGGTATTTCTGACTTGTGGATCAGAAACCGTTAAGCACTACTATTGAGAGCATATCCAATAAAAATGCAATCGACTGTTTTAGGGCCGATTTTAACTTGCTTTGGAAGTGGTACGTCAACCTTAGCCAAACACCCACACACTTTGAGGTATTTGTATGATGGTTTGCATTTCCTCCATACTTTATAAGGGGTCTAATCCTTAGTTTTGTGTGGTATCTTGTTTAGAATGTGGTTAGCCGACATAATAGCTTCCCCCACAAGTTCTGAGGCAAACCAGAGCTGATTAACATAGCATTCATAATCTCCTTTAGTGTTCGGTTTTTCCTTTTCGCAACACCATTAGACTGGGGTGAGTAAGGGGTTGTTGTTTGATGTATTATTCCTAATTCAACACATAATTGTTCAAACGGAGCTACATACTCTCTGAAAGTGTGTGGATGGTATCTAATGTTTAAGTAAAGACATAAATGTTGCACACTATGTTGAGACAAATAGTGTAACATTGACTCTTACAGAATAAGAATGTAAATACACAGCGGAAGACTAAAACACTAAAAACAGTAAGAACACAATGGAATACTTTTTAACATAGATTTTATTAATAACAAAACCTATGTTATGCTTTATGGCAAAAATAAGACTTAGCTCGTAACTACAAAATTATCGTGTGAAATGTCTCAGCAATTACTTCAACATTCCACAAACCGAAACTACAATCAACGCAGGTGCCTGAATCGATCTGTAAATAGACTTAAGTGCAGTACACTGTCTAAAGAACTAATATGATCTCTGATTCACTCTAAATCGATACAAGACTCTAACTAGGTACATTGGAAGGTGTGGTATCCCTCGGTGTACGTTAAATGATACAACTACTGATAGGGTTGAACTCTAAAAAAGGTGTTACTCGAATAGTGCATACTTTGGAATGAAAGCCTCCAGCGGTATTTATAGAGAGAAATTTGAATTCTAGAGTCTTCAATGTAAGATCCTATTTTTTAGGATCTTAACACCCATGATCTCTTTAGATCTTTCTTCAAGGTTCAAGGTCGTTCTAAGCTGCTTCCAGTCTCTTCTAGCGCTTCTAGCACGTTCTCCTTTTTCTGGAATCTTCCAGGTTCCAGACTCTTGTAGAAGGTTCTAGATCACCCCCTGAAATGTGATCGCATTTAGCACAACATTTAATGTAACATTTCCGAAAAGACTTAGAATAAATCACGGAAGGTCAAATTAAGATGTTGTTGATAATGTTAAGGCGTTTAAGAGTTAACAACATCTACAATCTCCGCCAATTTGACCTTTCGACTACAACACACCTGATGCACATATATTTATATACATACTTTAGTATTATGTATTTAGGTGAGGTTAACATCAAGTCTAAATACTAGTCAAGACAATACCTGTTGTAACCGTTGGATCAAATCAAAAGAAGATCAAGAATAATTTCACTAAGATCCGTGCCATAAGATCGAAGCAATCTTATTCAAAACAAAATAAGCATAAACAGTATACTTATTTACAAAACACTTAAACTTACAAAAATCTTAAGTTTAATCAGAGCATGCGAGTGCTTAAATTATTCTTAAAACTTAAGTATGACTCAGAGCATAAAAATAAAATAAAAAAACAACCAAAGCATAAAAGGGAAATAAATACAATCAGAGCAAGGGGAAAAATAATAACAAAAACTTAACCATGCTCAATATTCTTATGTCGTAAGTAAGTAAAATTAAAAACTTTAAGGCAAACATTTTTAAGCTACTTATAGGAGTAAGCTAAATAAGAATCAATTTTTAAAACAAACATATTTAAGCAATTTGAATATTTATCAGTTTTAGACAAAATTAAAAAAATATAAAAATAGTACATAACAAGCATATTCATCATGCAGTAAACATATAATGATAAGGAAAACAAATTAAGCAAAGAAGTAGTAATCAAATATCATTAATGTAAACTAATTTAAGCAAGCTGAATAAAAACAACCTATAAACTAGAAAATATAAATATTGTATCAGAATAACCGAATTTTAACTTAAACACAAGAAATTAACAAAAACGAAGGTAGAACTGAAAAATGGCATTAATTGTTATGGTAATAGCAGCATCATCAAGTTCCTGCACATGTGCCATTCTGAATTTCGGCACTCCCCTAGTCTTGCAGCATCTGTTCAGCACTTAGAGATCAACATACAGTGTCTTCATATCAGCAGCAGCATCATCTTCAGCCTCTTAAACAAAGAAAGTAGATGCAAAATGTGCAACTACATCAGTTACTCTAGCATCTCCAGCATCAGGTCCTCCGCCAGCTACATCAGCTCTTGTGACTCCTTAATCATTCATCTCTTCAATTACCACATTGGAGTTAGATGGTGGTGGTACTCCCCCTGTTGTAGTGCAAAGCATACTAGTCCACCTGTCCTTTAGGAACTGAAGCTCTTCAATGGATTCCTGCAAGTGGTTAAGCTGTAGCATAATAAATACTCTTGAAATGCACACATTTCAAGAAATGTTGATATGAATGTTCTCAACATTTGGGGTTGCATTCATCTGTCTTGGCCTGGATGGTCCTGGTTGATCAGAAGTAGATGGTCTGTGCGGATGTTCAGTACCAGGAGTTGCTAAAGGTAGATCAAGTACTCTATCCCCAGTGAGTAAGGCAGGAGCAATTGCCAACAGTGGAACTGTTGGCCCTGAAAGGAGTATGACAAAATTGTATGGGGGGGGGGGGAAATGCACTTGTGTATTCAAATCTTTTTCAATTTAAACAAATCAGGCTATCAGCAGAGTTGTCTTGGACAACTTCTCTGAGTATGTATAACTTTGTTCAGATAATCAAACCACTGAATACTATGAAATACTCAGTTGAATAACTATATAAGTAAGTTATATGTGCGGAATAATAGTTGGCCCTTTTATATTTAAACTCCTTTTAATTCTGAAACCTTCTTAACACTTAAACAGTTTTCAGGGGACTTGTCCCAAATCTTTTTTGCACAACTTGTAATGTATGTCTTTTGAAGATTAGTTTGTGTGCTGTGTATAAATGTGTTACTTGTATGAAATGACTTGAAAGTAAATAACACAAGAGTTTGTAGTGGTTCAGAGACTCAAGCTCCTATATCCACTTTCCCTGATTTAACAGGATAATTCCTTCCCTTGGAATTAACTTGTTTTATAGTGCCAAGGTGCACTGATCAACCACACTACTCCTTAGTGCCTTGATGCCTAGGCATTCTGAGTCCTAGTACTCACTCTCAACTCGAACTAAACTGTTCTTCACTTGACAGTTCTAGTTCGCACACTTCTACAACAACTCTTCTCACTTTCCTTGAAAGGTTAAAAGGTTGAGGTTAGTTCCAACTAGGCTGAGATATCCTTTACAATTAAGCTCTGTGTAAGGATAGGATATCTCTCTAAGCTTTGAATGATTTACAATAGGTTCAGCTTAGTTGGGAACTGGAAGTGTATGGAAACTCTAAGAATTATGTATTCTTGTAAGAGCTTAAAGGCTTGTAAGATTTGAGTGCTTGTAGTTTCTACTCCAGTTGATTGCCTTCAAATGGTTTCCACACTCCAGTATTTATAGAGCAAAGTGAGGATATGTCCATTGGAGAGACAACCTCAAATTGTCTATTTTAGTCCTCCTTGGACTTAGCATCTTGAGAACAGATTCTTGAAAGTGACATGTCCTTGATTTGGGAAATAAACGGCTGTAAGCTTCTTGTCTTGACTTTGATGCACTCTTCCCAATGTTTGACTTAAAGATTCAGCAATAAAACACTAGACATTCCTTCTGATCATTGATTCCATGATAAAGGATAATTGTCCTTATCATCAGGACTGATCTGTGCTGAAGTTTATCTCCTTCAGCTGACTTGTCCTTTCAGCAATATTGGCTAGCTTCTTTAGTTGAGTTGGCTCTTTATCTTCACTGATCATAATTGATAGCTTCTTAAGTATGCATTATTCCTTATCAGTGTATTTGACCCCTTCAGCACAATTGTCTTTTGACTTAGACTGATTCTAAATACTTCAGGTGTTAGTGTGCTGATCAACTCTGCTGAACATCTCTTCTGGTCTTGATGGCATACATATCAGTAGACTTGGTCTAAATGATGTGTTATTCTAGAGTTGATCATCGGGGAGGTTGTCTCTATACTTTGCTGAATTAACTATCAGCAAAGTTGAATATTAGACCATCTGCAGGCTTGGGATCTTCTCATTATGAGCCTTGAGGAAACTTTATTTTTGTACTCTTCTAAGCTTGTGTTCCCCCTCAACTTATGCATCTAAAGCGTCTATAAGCTGCCTAACATGTGTCAGCTTGTCAACTAGCCTGATCTATATGTTCCAACATTCCTGAAACATATTCATTCAAATTGTCTTATCTTTCTTGGCATGTCTTAAAGGGTTTTGGTATCTTAATCAAAATCTCATTTTATTCCCAACAATTTCCCCCTTTTTGATGATGCCAAAACCTATACAAAGGTGACTTGACTATACTATTACATATATCTTCAGTAGAGATGACTAAGTCAAATTTCCTGAAAGAAAATGTTAGTACAATCACTGGTTAAGTGCATATAGGTTAAGTCAGGCAAGTTGAGACAGTGGGATATTATCTCTTGAAGCAAAATGGTTAATTTTCATTGATATAACATTTGAGCATTACAAAGCATGATGATAGTCAAATTAACCAATCAGAGCATGTATCAGAGCAAAACATAAGTCATAGATATCAACAGCCATGAGCAAATGGAATAAGGAAACTTAGCAGTTTCAGAGATCGTCTTCAGGAGTTGGCACCATCCCACACTGTGCCCAAACTATTCTCTTAAGATCCATGATCTCCTTATTGGTTCCCTTGGGTCCAACCTTCAGTTTCTCCAACTTAAGAATGTCAATGAATTCTTGGAGAATTTTGTGTTGATCAATGTAGCCTTCATGTCCAAACTTTGGAGGCATGTAGATGATGGGATCAGGGGCTTTGAATTCCACTCTTGCTATATCTGCAGCAACAAAGAGCTTTTGGTAAAGTTCCGTGTGATTATCATACATAAATTGAGTAAAGATGCACTTAATATCTACATCAAGCCATCTGCCTATGACATAGAAGTCATAAACAAACTCTCTCTTAACTTCCTCTCATTCATCATTCAACTGTATTGGGACCCATTTGTCAAGATGGGGATACTTGGTGTCCATCCTGATCAGTAGCTTTGGCTTTAGCTGAGTGTATGAATCCCTTTTCCTTCTTGGCTTCACAAACTGTTCTCTTCTTTTATCTCTGGCTCTCTTTGCTTCCATGAGAGCTTCCATCTTCTCTTGTGCTCTCATCATAGACAATTTCTACTAAGTTTCAGGATCCTTTCCAAAACCCTCTTTAAACAATTTTGAAGGATCATCAACTAAGACGGGTGCTTTCTTCCTTTCTGAGATAGCGCGTGTAAGCTTGGATTGTGTTATCAGCTGAGATATATACAACTGATCACACAAGACTAGACTAAGTAGTAAGCTGATCTATACAAACATCAGTTGACCCTATTACATTGATTTATAAACTCTAAGTGTTTTGGCCATCAAAACTATCCTTATTACATTGAAGAGCTTAGGGTGAATTTATATCATAACAACTATTTCTCTTGTAATCAGAGACTTTGTCTATTTCCTTAGGTATGGGCCTTGTTCTCTGAAATACTTGAGTGGGCACATCAATCATTTTGCCCTTTCCTTTATTCAGTGGCTGAGTTAATTCATTTTCAGCTTGTTGTGCCACTGATTTAACAAAGATTCTCTTAGTGTTACTTGTTGAAGCAACACTAAGACAAGGTGAAGATTCAAATGGATCATAACCAAGTCCACTCTTTTGAGCCATAGGTCTTTGGAAGCTTTGAATTTCCTCTATTGCCTTAGAGGATTTATTCATTGCAGACATCTTATTTTTCAGGCTCTCTTCACTTAATTTAAGAACATCATATTCATGAGAGAGATTTTCAAATTTAGCTTATAGAATTTTTAAGCTCAAAATATTTTCTCTTCTGAATGAACAGTTGTTCATCAATTAATCTGCTTTTGTTGGTCAACTATCCTGAGAGAGACTTCATCAAGTTCTCTTACAATTTGTTGATACAACTCAGTAGACTTGATGTCAACTATACATTCAGCTTGAGAGAGTTTTGCAATTTCAGAGTATAAGGTTTCATTTTCTCTCTCACAGTTATCATGAAGTTCTTGTAGTCTAGTGAAGTCTTCCATCAACTTTCCAAATGATAGTTTCAGGTTCACATCACTAGCTTCCAGTGAGTGAATTGATGATGAACTAGAAGAAGAACATACCTCATCATCTTCTATAACCATGTTGCATATATCATCATCATCACTGTTGGAGAACAGTCCATCATCAGAGGAGTTGATGCTTTCATCACTTTGAGACTCATCACCAGCCACCATAGCTTTTTTGTTATTGAGTCTTCTATCTCTTTTAGCCTGCCTCTCCTTCCTCTCTTTGGAGCTGAGCTCACGGCAGTCATACTGAAAATGCCCTTTCTTTTGGCAGTTGTGGCACAGGTCATCATCATCATCTTTCTTGGATTCATCTTTCCTTCTGGATGATGAAGGTTCAACTCTGCTGGACATTCTCCTATCAGAGTATTTGTCCTCTGATTTTTTTCTTCAGGCCTTTTGTCCTCAGCCTTGGCTTCAGGAGAGTTGTACCCTCTCCTGACCATGTTGTCTTGGTAGAACTTCTTGTATCTACCAAATCTTGAGTTGAGTTTTTCAAATCGTCTAGCCATGAAGGCTAGCTCTTCCTTCATTTCAGTTTTAGAAATTGACTTTGATGATCTTGGAGTGGACTGCAATTCTGGTTCAGCAGCTTTGGCTTTGAATGCCACTTCTTTGGTTGGTAATAAAGGTTCCTCAATTGGCTTTCTTCTGTTGAGATCAAACTCATAAGCTTTGAGTTCTGAGAAGCCTTGTTGCATGGGCATGGTACAGAGATCCTTGGTGTTCTGCATCATTACTAAATATACATCCCACTTTGGAGTGAGACTTCTTAGAATCTTGAGTGCCATCTCTCTCTTGGAGTAAACCTTGCCCAATGAGTTTATCTCATTCATTGTGTTTGTGAATCTACCAGCAAATGTATCAATGGATTCATTTGATTCCATTGTGAACTATTCATATTTCTGCACAACAGCTTGGAGTTTGTTCTCCTTGATTTTGTCTGTACCCTCACACATTTCTGCAAGAGTATCCCATATTTCTTTGGTTATTGTGCAGTGGTAGACTCTCTCCATTACAACATCTGGAATTGTTTGATAGAGAGTGTTCATGGACAAATAGTTGAGGTTGTGCCTCCTTCTCTGTTAGGGAATTCTTCCATTGGATCGACTTTTTGTGCATCTGTCACCTTAGGATTTGGCTTTGTAAAGGTGAATGGTCCCTTGGTGATGACTCTTAGCATCTCATCATGAAGACAGGCAAGATGAGCTCTCATCGTAATCTTCCAAAAGTCATAATTCTCAATTGAGAACATTGGTAGCTTGTGATGAGATATATGGTTGATTGGGTTGGGAGCCATGTTGTTGATGGTCTCCACAACATTTTCAGGTACAACATTGTTAGGAGCCATACTAGCAAATGTATATAGTTAAGCACAAAGTATGAATGAAGGTTTCAGAAAGATCAGTTCAGTGACCACACTAAAATTTGGTTTTGAAAATCAAAATGGATTTTCAGAAGCAGTGGTCTTTGAACCCCTGCTCTGATTCCACTTGTTGGTCCTGAAAGGAGTATGACACAAGTGTATAGGGTGGGGGGAATGCACTAGTGTATGCAAATTCTTTTCTTTTAAACAAATCAGTCTATTAGGAGAGTTGTCTGGACAACTACCCTGAGTATGTATAACGTTGTTCAGATAATTAATCCACTCAGAACTATGAAGTACTCAGTTGAATGACTATCTAAGTAAGTTATATGTGCGGAATTATGGTTGGCCCTTTATATTTAAACTCCTTTTAATTATGAAATTCTTCTTAACACTTAAACAATTTTTCAGGGGACTTGTCCCAAAATTGTTTTGCACAACTTGTGAAGTATATCTTTTGAAGATCATTTTGTGTGCAATTTATGAATGTGTTACTTGTATGAAATGACTTGAAAGTAAATAACACAAGAGTTTATAGTTGTTCAGAGACTCAAGGTCCTACATCCACTTTCCTGATTTAACAGGATAATTCCTTCACTTGGAATTAACTTGTTTTATAGTGCCAAGGTGCACTGATAAACCACACTACTCCTTAGTGCCTTGATCCACTACAACAAAATGCATTTCTTGTAACGAATTCTTTTGTAACCAAAGTTTAAATGGTTACAAAAAGTTGACTTATTGTAACAAAATTATATATTCGTTACAAAAGGTCATATTTTAAATAACAATAAGTAATTATAGTTACAAATAGTAAAAAGTTGGTTACAAATGCCCTTATTTTGTCACAATGACTAAATTAACACTTATTTTGTTTTATTCGATTATTTATTTCATTTATACATTACAAGAAAATAATAAAATTTCTAGAGAAAAATAAACTGTTAAAATTTTTAATATTTCAACAAATTTTCCAACTATATAAGCAATTGTTGAAAAAATTCAATAGGGATTCCAACGCCTAAGAAAACCATTGGAATTTATTGTTAGAAGGGGCTTTGGAATTTTAAATAAAATTATACCAACAACTACAAAACAATATTCCAATGACACAAAATTATTTCAATGAAAAATTCAACAGAGATTCCATCGACACAAAATCATTCCAATGAAAAATCCAGCGAAGATTCAAATAATATACCGCCGTTGGGATGATTCCCCTAAATCAAAATGATATGGTTATATTGTATTTTAACAAAATTTTCAACGACATATTTTTTATTATTCTAATGAAAATTTTATTAACTCTACACCGTGAATGATTTTCCTAAATTTAATGATATTTTTATATCTAATTCCAATTGAATTTTCAACAGCATATTAAAAATAATGAAAAATATCTAAAAGACTCGTGAAATTGAATAATAGAAAATAAATCTGCATATATTCTTTTCTAACTAAAAATTCTATACGATATACATTGCTTAGAAAATATATATGCAGATTAATATAGGAACTCGGAGATCAGCACTTCAAAGGTGAAAAAGGTGATGTAAAGTTCACACCCACGTAATTAGGGCCCTATGAGTCATGACTATTGCAAAATAACACATATTTAGCACAAAGTGGAACATTAATTTCAGTTCAACTATGTAATTGACATCCACACAACAATCTAAGTAAGCTCTTATTGCCAACATAATTCACTAAATAACATAACAAAATAATTTAGCTCTATTTTGCCTGCAGCATCCACAACAGTAGTTACTTGAAGAGGGGAGCATGGTAATGACTTATTAGTTATTACAACTTACAAATAGGAAGTTGTATACTGCTACGATATTAGAATGGTTTGATAGAGCATCCACCTTAACATACATGAGATAACTATAGGGATCAGGATCAAGAGTGGAGAGTTCATTTAGAAAGCAATAGCACCCCCAACAACTTTTGCACAAATACGTGTGAAAAATAAAACTCAAGTAATATATCAAGCCACCCAAAAACAAAATTTTATATACAAGAAATGAAAAATATTTGAAATTTAATGACAAAAATATGAATATTTCAAAAAGGAATATGCAGCATCATCAATGACAAATATACATTGCTTAGAAAAGATATATGCAAATTAATATAGGAACTCGGGCATTAGTGCTTAAATTCCAGATTTTGAGCAAAGTGCCCAATAACTAAATGAACATGTGCTACGTTCCCTGCTTATCTAAAAGACTCCAGAAACTGAATAATGAAAATAAACCTACGTATATTCTTTTCTAACTAAAAGAGAGATCTAAACAGGATATATGGCAAGGCTTAAGTGAAGAATTCAGTTGTAGGGGAATATATCAAAGAATGTAATTTATCATATGAAATATCACTAGACTTTCACTTCAAATACTTGGTTATTTCCACCACAACATTAATCCAGAGGGCTTCATCAGAAATATATATCAAACAGTGAATATGAGTGACAAAATTTACCATTCTTCCGAAATAGGAAGCACAACAATAGAGAATTCCACAACTTCATCAATGGAGGGAGAGGGGGAAAATATGAGCACACTGCGTAATAGGAGGAGGTACACATATATATACCCACACACACATCACCCATGTATATATATATATATATTTCACACACACACTAATCGACTTCACTGTACAATAAGATATAATTACCAATGAAAGAACAAAATTGCATATGGATTGCTTCTTTTGCTTTGCTATGAGACAAATTTCACAATTGTTATGCATATCAACAGACTTATATAAGATATGTATCTAGTGGAAACATGGTCTGGCCTAGAATGTCAAAGATCAAACAAGCTAGAACTCAAAACAGAGTCTACCGAGTCAGTAACTTCCAATTTGTAAAGGCCACATTCTTGTTCAGCAGTACAAATCACCTTGTAATTGGTGTTCTCCTGCAAAACACAGTGTGAGGCCAAAAAACTTACAGTGCGTGCAATTAGAATGTCCAGTTAAATGACTAACATATAACAAATTAAATGTAAATTCAGGGACATATAAAACATTATGTAGAGTCAATAATTCATTTAGCACAATGTTTCCAATATGAGTTGCGGTAGCAATATCATTGTTTGTCAAACATACCTTAATATCAGAAACTGAAGGTGTATTAGTGAACAATTTTAAATCAGAAACCATATAATATCACGGCTCCTGCATCCATTTGAAAATATGAGTCAAATTATTCTTACAGTTCATCTATATATGGATATAATTGAGTTACGGATATGAAACACTTGATACCAACTCTAAACGCTAAATCCCATATATAATGTGTTCCTGTGCAGTCCAATTTGTAAAACAAAATACCAAAATTGTTGACTGCAAAAACAAACCAAAGTAGAGCAAAACTTAAGTGGTAAAATGACATTAAATAAGCTGAAATAATTTGATGAAAGAGAGTTCTATTTATTGGCATCAAGCCTTTGAAGGATGCCTTTTTCTTCTGATTCAGTGAAGTCTGCTCTGCCTCAAACCACCTTCAAAATATTCGAATTAATCTTTGTAGTTTCTCTTATTAAAAGTTAAAACTATCCAATCTCTCCTTGTCATTCTTGGCTTTATTTTCTTCAGACTTCTTCAAATATTTGTCTAGAAGGCCAGTTTTGGAATCTGCAACAAGGAGAGTTGTTGATGAAAGTAAAAGAAGCTCTCTTTTTCCTGATTTCTTGCAAACAATTTTAGGGTTCTCAATTGTTGTTTTTACTTTGAAAGATTTAATAAATGGAGTAGTAAATCTTGCAGCCATGGCCATGGATAGATTTTGCTGCAAATCACTCTTTCAAAAAAACCCAAAACAACTCTTGCATCCAATGTGCAACTAGAAAACATAAACAAAGAATTAGAACAAAAGCAAGAACGCAAACCTGAGTTCTTCTCCTTTTCTTGAACAAGTGCCGCAACCATGGATATAATAAAGAAAGTGCAATTCAAAGAAGCAAGGAAATCTCAAAAATCTAAAAAACAAGGAAGAGACAAAGTGGGATAGCTCAAGTGGTTAGAGCACTACTACCTAGGCCTTAGGTCTGGGTTCGAGTCAGGGGAGGGGAGGGGAAAAGGGATGAGGGGAGGGGAAAAGGGATGGGTATTTAACTTGTAATAAAAAAAAAAAAAAAAAACAAGGAAGAACAGGCATAAAACTTTAAAATAAGAAATCTCTAATCTGAAAAATCCGAAAATTAGGAATCAGTCTCGAACTGAAACCTATTACAAAAATCAAATAGTTTTCGGGAACAGGTCGATCAAGAAATCAAATAAACTTTCAGAGAAATTCTTAATGAAGGACAGAAAACGTGAAAAATCCACGAAAAAGAAAGGGGGTTGTGTTTCTTGAGAGTATAATGAACAGTAATTGAAGAATATAATGAACAATAATGTATATCTTGAGAGTATAGTAGATGCTCTGGATTTGGGAAATATCACACATCACCAGAAATGGAGGGAATGTTTACCGCCTTTTATTTTTTTATCAAATACTCCCCCCTCATCTAACATTTATTTTGCACCATTTTCGGTATAAAATATAACACAATTAATTGAATCAAATGCATTTTATTTTTATTTTTAAATATATTTTGGGGTTTTTATTTTTAAATATATTTTGGGGCGGCTTGGTATATGAGATAAAAATTATAATTAATTATAAAATATTAATATTTTTTTTTTTAAAAAAGGTTATATATATCATCTGCATTCAAACTAAAATGTGACAAGTTAATTGACATCTTCACATAATTACATTTACAACGAAATAAGCTTGTACACCCTCATTTTCCTACTTAATTATCAATTTTGTCATTTTTTATGGCCTCTCTCTTATTTATTTATACTTAAATTAATAAGGAGAGAATTTAAATTTTCCCCTCAAAACATACAATATTACATCAAGTGTTATTACTCATGAAATTAAAAAGTCTTTATTATTATTACTTTTATCTCCTATTAAAACTTTTGGTCAAAAGTTATGAGTAATTAAGTAGAGTACGGAGAGAGTATAATGTGACAAGTTTATTGACATGTTCACATATTCAGACATTTACAATGAAATAAGATTAGTTAATACTCCGTCCATCCATCAAATGTAGTTTCATTGGGGTGGGACACAAGTTTTAAGAAAAAATAGATAAAGTAAGGGTATTATATGGTATTGTGGGGTCCATTGTGAATAAAATAATTGTTTGTGAATTAAATTGATGACAGATTAAGTAATTAAGTAAATAAAATAATTGTTTGTGAATTAAGTTGATGACAGATTAAGTAATTAAGAAATGGTTGATGAGCGATAGTTTCCATAAAGTGTATGTGACTACATTTGGTAGACAAATAATATAAGATAAATGAGATTACATTTAATGGACGAAGGGAGTATTAAACTAGCAAACTCAAAAACTTAATATATAAAATGTTTCATACATGTCATATATCCATTTAAGTAAAAAGTCGAAATTTTAGTAGGTCAAACAATTTTTTTTAAAATAATCTCACATAAGCAAAATAAGAAACTCCTTCACATGTCTTATGTTACTATGTGGGTAAATGTGTGTTACTGTATGTAAGGGTAATTACGAAAATAGTCTCAATTATGCATATTTTATGTGTGAAATATTTCATACAAATTTCATTCACTATTAAATGACAAATAACTAACCGTAAAAAAATTGATGATTAAAATTTTCTATTTTAAAATAATAATATTATAAGTACAAAGACAAAGATTATGGTTAGTCAAATCTTGCACATGCAAGTTAGAATGAATGATAATAGGGGCTAAAGTGAGAAAAGTCGGATCGATGGTCTATAATTAAAAGTATGAATGAAATATATATCTTAGCACGTGTAAGTTATAATAACTTAAGACTTCGTTTTGATTTGTGGATAGCTGATCGAAAAAAAAAGTAAAGTCCTTATTTTGAACTAAATCGTACTACACACGTTTCTGAAAGCCTTTTTATGGGACAGTTGTATCTCCTCTTCCACCCACTCTTGTAGTCTAGCTCCTCTTCAACTATACCACTTTAATTGTAGAAATGTCTAATGTCAAATACAAAAACAGTAGAAGTAGAGAAAATATAAAATCACTCTAACTAAAAATATAACTAATGATAAAATATATATAAAAAAATGTGTTCTTATTATTACATAAAATCATATCATATATTATAACTGGCACATAAATTATTGAATATGAATACTATACATAAATTATTGAATATGAAAAGAGAAATACTTTTCGAAAAACTTTTTATTATATTTGAGAGTCGAAAGAAGCGGTTTTAATCTCACAAAAGATTTTATTAGAAATATTAAAGATTTAAAAAATTTAGCGGTAAAGGAAATAAAAAAGGGGCGGTTCTTATCTCATCCCCACTCCTCACCTCAAGCATGAAGAAAAACCCTAGTCCTCAATTCTCGAATATTACTGAGATCATAGAAATTTAAGTATCCATGTCTTCTTATTCTTAATTCAATACTCGATTTCACCTCCTACGTACAAAAAAGAAAAATCCAACACTTTTTGGTCTTCTTCCCCAATTCCTAATCCTAATTTGTAGATGTCTGTTACTTCCCCCACATCAGGTACCATCAGTCGCCGAAATTCATATGCAATTGTATTCTTTGTTAGGTAATTATATCTCTCCTATATATATATTACAGTGAATTGTGTGCGTCAATATCTATATTTAGGTGTGTGCGTTAGTGATGTGTGAGCGTATATATATGTGGGTAGTGTATAGTGATGTGTGTGCGTGGGTATATCTATGCGTGTTGTGTGTGCGTGGGTACATTTTATGTGTGGGTATATATATATATTACAGTGAATTGTATGTGTGGGTATATATATTTATGTGTGTGATGTGTGTGCATATATATATATATATATGGGTATAAAGTTTATTGCTTCATCAATTATATTCATAAAACAGCAATTGAGAATATTAGAGAATATAATAGAATAATATATTATAGGAATAGTATAATGTATTATTAGAGAATATAATAGAATAATAGAGAACCCTAAAATTGTTTGTAAGAAATCAGGAAGTATAGAGCCTCTTTTACTTTCATCAACAACTCTCCTTGTTGCAGATTCAAAAACTGATTTTCTTGTCAAATATTTGAAGAAGTCTCAAGAAAACAAAGCCAAGAATGACAAGGAGAGATTGGATAGTTTTAACATTTAACAAGATATTTGGAAGGTTGTTTGAGGCAGAGGCAGACTTGACTGAATCAGAAGAAGGCATTCTTCAATGGCTTGACGCCAATGAATGAAATTCTCTTTCATCAAATTATTTCACCTTATTTAATGTCATTTTGCCACTTAAGTTTTTATCTACTTTGTTTTGTTTTTGCAGTCAACAATTTTGGTATTTTGTTTTACAAATTGGACTACACACCAACACATTATATTTGGGATTTAACGCTTAGAGTTGGTATCAAGTGTATCATATTTATAACTCAATTATATCCATAGACGAACTGTAAGAATAATTTGACTCATATTTTTAAATGGATGCAGGAGCCACATAGCACATGGTTTATGATTTAAAATGATTCACTAATACACCTTCAGTTTCTGATATTAAGGTATGTTTGCCAAACAATGATATTAATACTCTGTAGACTCTGTTTTGAGTTCTGGCTTGTTTGATCTTTGACATTTTAGGCCAGACCATGTTTCTGCTAGATACATGTCTCATATAAAGGAATTGAATATAAAGTCTGCTGATATGCATAACAACTGTGAAATTTGTTCCATAGAAAAGCAAAAGAAGCAATCCATACGTAATTTTGTTCTTTCATTGGTAATTCTATCTTAGTGTACATTGAAGTCAGTTTGTGTGTGTGTGTGTGTGTGAAATATTTATGCTTCAATCATTTATAGTATTTATTTTTGCTTCATGACTTGAAGCAGCTAGGTAAGTGTTTGTATTTTTTACGGTATGAAGTTGCTATTCAGATATGGTTTTACCAATATAGAATCTAGGATATAATAGTAAAGTTAGGTAGAGTTGAATTGTGCCTATTTTGTGGTAAAGTTATCATATATCTTACTGAATTTTTTAAATCCGAGGAATTTGGAATATATGATCATTGGACCCTAATTTTAGGAATTAATTAAGTTATTCTATCCAGATAGGCTGCCTTATATATTTTGTTTGATAACGATGCTAGTAGTACTAAACTTCTACATCAACTTCTAGAGATTTCTTCTCATATATATTCCAAGATGAATTATTCTATACTCTTTTATCTTTCGTTACTTCACTAAAAAGTAGTATTACAGTACTTTGTTAGTATAGAATCACAGCAACTAACTTCCTTCTAATTAATTGTTACAGCCATGAATAAGAGTTAGATGGTTGAAAGAGATATATGTAATTGTAAGTACATTTTAGGTGTTGAATCTTTTATTGATTTTCAACTCAAAATGTTGTTGAGTTCAGTAATGGAATTCTTTGTCCGTGCAATAGCCATCGAAACATAAAAAAAGTGTAGTTGAAGTCAAAAAAATGTTTGCTAGTTATCTTACTATAAGTGTGGTTCAACCTGATTCTTATCCTTGCCAATTGATGAGATGCAGTTAAATTTACACGTACTGAATTTTTGTGTTGTTGTGCAGCCGAACATGCCACCATAAGAAATAGTACTACGTCACTCTACGACAAGGAGCCTTAGCAATATTAGTAGAAACAAACAAACAACTCAACACACTTCAAATCTGGCCATAGAGCAGCTTATCTCAGCTTCAAGCTCACAGCCTAGGTCTCCACGTGTCAATAACCTGTCATCAGAAGTTACACCTGTTAGAACAACAAGTAATTGTCTTTGTGTTCTGTATTTTTTAGGATTATTTGGTTCAAAGTCAATTGATAATTGCTTTCATATATATCTAATTAAGGTGATGACCATCATAGTTTAGGTGTAAATGGTTTTCGTTTTTGCTTATTTATTTGCTAGATTGATACCCGAACAAGTGGAATTATCATCTTACATCCAATTTTGAAAATTGCATGATAAATGTGTCTTTGGCCAATATGCTTGTTTTTATCTGATTAAGGGACTTAAGCATAATGACTGACAACTTCAAGTGCTTTGCATGATGGAAATATGCCACCTAATGAAGCAATTTACACAGGTTTGCATTCAATAATTAGATACATTTTCTCTTAACATTATGCATTATTATTTTTTATTGTTTTAGAATTGATTTCATATCAAGGGTGACCAAATGATATATTTGTTAATTAAAGAGTGTGCAGATGCAACTTTTTATAATGTATATAAGCATTGGAAGAGAACACTAAGTAGTTACCATAAGAAAGTTGTGGAAGTTGGTGAAGATCCAAAAAGTAAACCCCATATGATTGGATTGATATTAACAAATGGCATATACAGTGTGATCTCTTCTCATATTCAGATTTTCAGGTTTCTTGTTGTGTTCTTGCACTTACTTTACATAATTTTATACAGAGTACAAAACGAGTTACAAGATGTTATTTTCCTTATAAAGTCTCAACAAGAACAAATCAAGCTATTAAGATTGTTCATACAAAAGTTATCCTTTGTCAGGTACATACTTGTCATTATTTTTACTATTTTTGCACTTTTCCCGTTATATGTCTTATTAAGACTACCGTTTTGAGGGTAAAATGTGGTCCACCACAACTACAGGAAACTCAAGAGAAATTATATAGGGTACAAAACGAGTTACAAGATGTTATTTCCCTTGTAAAGTCTCAACAAGAACAAATCAAGCTATTAAGATTGTTCATACAAAAGTTATCCTTTGTCAGGTACATACTTGCCATTATTTTTACTATTTTTGCACTTTTTCCGTTATTGTCTTATTAAGATTATCGTTTAGAGACATAATAAGATTATAGAGTGTTGTTTTTTTTGGTTTAGGGTCGGAATTAATTAAAATTTTCTGGAAGACAATTGTATTTTCTCGAATTTTACAAGTTTTTTGGAGTTTTGAATTTGACTCAACTTGTGTCGTGGCTATGTTCTAGTGTTGGTATATATGACTTTTTTGGTAATTTAGATCAGGTGTATATGTTTGTGATAATTGTTATTTGCTATTGTATATAGAGCTAGGTATGTTGAGCATATGAATTAATGTGTTGTTTTGTTGAGGGCCTTGACTAATATTTTCTTTTTGCTCCAGATGTTGGTATTAGTTGATATATTGGGTCTTGGTTTGAGGGCTAAGTGACCAATTTGTCGGCTTATATTTCTTTCTTTAGCCAACTTAAGAGTTGCAGTAGTTGGGTTGATGTGTTTTTGTAGTAGTTGAATTGATGTGTTTTTATTTTATTTAAGTTGAATATCATTTTTAAATCAATTAGTAGACTTATATTTTTTTATAATAAATTATTAATCTTATGATATTTTATTTTGTGTCTTTTGTAGGACAATGAAGTTTCACTTTGATCGTAGACAAGGGGACTAATCAAGACTTCGATCAAGTATATAGGTTCCATGCAAGCTATTAGATAAATTGAAATGTCGAGATACATCTTTGTATAGTTGTTTAAAATATTTATGGACATATTTTGTTTCTTAATCAACTTCAAATAACATTGATAGTTTTTTTTTTCTAAACATGTTGACATTGTTCATTGAGTCCATTAGTAAATCATTATTTTCTTGAAATAAAATTATTGCATTATGATCATATGTTCTTAAGGTTTCTTAAATGTTTATATAGTATAAATGTGTAAATAAATGAGTTATTTCTAGTAATTATTTATTTTTGAAATGAAATAAACTGGAAAATGAAAAATAGTATTAGTAACAAAATTAATATTTTAGTACGAAATATATGATTTTATGTAACAATGTATTTGTAACGAAATTGATTTTTAGAATAAAATTTACAACAATTTGCAATGAAACTTTTGTTACTACTTCTAAGATTTTTGTAACCGAACAAGGTGTCGTTACAATTGTATGGGTAACGAAATTGAATTTTTTTCGTTACAAGAACTTTTTGCAACGAGCTTTACAAGACCAAATTTTGTAACGAAACGTTTCGTTACAAAAGGTTTTTGTAACCAAAAAATGACTTTTTGTAACGAATTTTTTCGTTACGAAAAATGCATTTTGTTGTAGTGATCCCTAGGAATTCTAAGTCCTAGCACTCACTCTCAACTCGAACTAAATTGTTCTACACTTGACAGTTCTAGTTCTCACACTTCTACAACAACTCTTCTCACTTTCCTTGAAAGGTTAAAGGGTTGAGGTTGATTCCAACTTGGTGGGATATCCTTTGCAATGAAGAACTGTATAAGGATAGGATATCTCTCTAAGATTGATTGATATACAATGAGGTTCAGGCTTAGATGAGCTGAAGTGTATGGAAACTCTAAGAATGACGTATTCTTGTAAGAGTATAAGACTTGTAAGCTTTGAATGCTTGTAGTTTCCTTGACTAGTTGGATGCCTTAAATGGTTTCCAAACTCCAGTATTTATAGAGCAAAGTGAGGTTATGTTCGTTGGAGAGACAACCTCAAATTTTGTATTTTAGTCCTCCTTGGACTTAGCATCTTGAGGACAGATTCTTGAAAGTGGCATGTCCTTGATTTGGGAAGTACACGGCTTGTAGCTTCTTGTCTTGACTTTGATGTACTCTTCCCAATGTCTGACTTGAAGATTCAACAGTCAAACAGTAGACATTCCTTTTGATCATTGATTCCATGATAAAGGACAACATTCCTTATCATCAGGACTGATCTGTGCTCAAGCTTATCTCATCAGCTGACTTGGCCTATCAGCAGTGTTGGCAAGCTTCTTCAGTTGAGTTTGCTCCTCATCTTCACTGAATTAATCTTGAATTTCTTCTAAGTGTATATCCTTAATGTCAGTGAAGTTGACCCTATCAGCACAGTTGTCTCTTGCCTTAGACTTGATGTGATCACTTCCAGTGTAGTGTGTTGATCAACTCTGCTGGACATCTCTTATGATCTTGATTGTTTACATGTCAGTAGACTTGGTCCAACTGATGTATTCTTCTGTATTAATCATCAGAGAGGTTGTCTCTTTCACTCTGCTGATTTAGCTATCAGCACAGTTGAGCATTTGACTATCAACAGGGTTGGGATCTTCTGATTCTGAGCCTTGAGGAACTTAATTCTTGAGATCTTCTAAGCTTGTGTTCACCCTCAACTTATGCATCTAAACATTTACAAGCTGCCTAACATGTCAGCTGTTCAACTAGCCTGATCTATATGTTCCAACATTCCTGAAACATATTCACTGAATTTTGACTTATCTTGCATGGCATGTCTTAAGGGGTTTTAGTATCTTAATCAAAATCTCATTTTATTCCCAACAGTTTCCCCATTTTTGATGATGCCAAAACCTATACAAAGGTGACTTGACTATACTATTACATATCTTCAGTAGAGATGACTAAGTCAAATTTCCTGAAAGAAGAAGTTAGTACAATCACAGTTTAAGCATATATAGGTTATGTCAGGAAAGTTGAGACAATGAGATATTATCTCTTGAAGCAAAATGGTTAATTTTCATTGATATAACATTTTACCATTACAAAGCATGATGATAGTCAAATTAACCAATCAGAGTATGTAATCAGAGAAAATATAAATCATAAACATAAACAGCCATGAGTAATTTGGGAACAAGGAAACTTAGTAGTTTCAGAGATAATCTTTAGGAGGTGGCACCATCCCATACTGTGCCCAAACTGTTTTCTTCAGTTGCATGATCTCCTTATTGGTTCCCTTGGGTCCAACCTTTAGTTTCTCCAACTTAAGTATGTCAATGAACTCCTGGAGAATTTTGTGCTGGTCAATGTAGCCTTCAGCAGCCATGGGGGCATGTAGATAATGGGTCCAAGGGCTTTGAATTCCACTCTTGCTATATCTGAAGCAGCAAAGAGTTTCTGGTAAAGTTCCATGTCATTATCATACATGTATTGAGTAAAAATGCACTTAATATCTTCATCAAGCCATTTGCCTATGACATAGAAGTCATAAACAAGTTCTCTCTTGGCTTACTCCCATTCATCATTAAGTTGGATTGGGACCCATTTATCAAGATGGAGATACGTAGTGTCCATCCTGATCAGCAGCTTTGGCTTGAGCTGAGTGTATGAAGCCCTCTTCCTCCTTAGCTTCACAAAATTTTCTCTTCTAATATCTCTGGATTTGTTTACTTCCATGAGTGCTTCCATCTTCTCTTGAGCTCTCATCATTGACATCTTCTGCTGAGTTTCAGCATCCTTTCCAAAGCCCTCTTCAAACAACTTTGAAGGGTCATCAGCTAAGACTGGTGTTTTCTTCTTTTCAGGGCTCTTGGCTACTTCATCTTCAGTAGTCTTGCTCCTTTTCGAGCTTGGCTCTTTATCTGTCCTGGATTCAGCTGGCAGGTTCAGGCTGTTTGGGAAATCTGTGAATGTTTCTTCTCTTCTCTTGCTCTTCTTAGCTTTCTTCCCTTTCCCCCTTACTTGGACATCTTCATCTTTCTTGTCCAAGCCTGCTCATTCACCACCTAGCTCCTTCTTCTTGTACTGAGGCCATATAGTTCTTTATTGCTATTTCTAGATGTTCTTCCTCATATAGATCCTTTATGTTCAGCACTTGCTTTCCTTTCCCTTTCTCTTCAGGCTGTTTGGACTTGGGTTCAGAACTGGTTCCACCAATCTTCAATTCACCTTTAGCTCTTGCTCTTTCCCTTTCCCCCTTTTTGGCAACATCAAAAAATTGCGGCTTAAGGTCACTCATTGTTGTAGCCATTAGTGATTGGGCCTAGTTCAGGGACATGATCTCTTCTAGGAGGTAAACATTCTCATCGTGAATGTTTTGCATTTTGTCATTGCTCATGATGACAAAAGCAAGGACATGCTTCATGTTTTGCTCAACAACTGCCTCCATGGTAGCCTTTAGAGAAACATCTAAATTGGCTTTCAAAAGCTCAGTGAGGTTGGTCACTACAGCTTCAGAGATCTTGGCAAACACATCATTAGTGAACTTGACTGAGGCTTCTTTCACCATAGCCATTCTCATTTCCTCAGCTCTTCTCTTCTGAAGTGTTGTCTACTTGCCCAAAGCTTGCTTAACCACCAATTTAAGAGCAGTAACATCCTTGGTGTGGTTATCCATCAACAACTTTTGTTCCTTCTTAACAGACTTGGTGAACTTGTTCATGCTATCTTTGGCCTTCTGAACTTCAGTAGAGATAGTCTGCAACCCAGAATCAACTCCACTTATCATAGCTTCCTTTGTGGGTAGTACCACATCCTCTGAACCAGTTAACCTCATCTCCACTGAGGCAAGTGTTCTCTCTTGTTCATATAGAGCCTCTGAGGTGTGTGCATGGGCTTTTCCCACTTGTTGGGCCAAAGTGTCCAACTTTGCTGAATGCACCTCCAATGCAGCATTGGCAAGATTGAGTGTTGATAAATCTGCATCAGCTTGGACCGGAGCATCTGTAAACTCATCTGCAGCAAAAATTTGATCGAGTGTAATACCTGCAGTGTTTGCAAAGAAAAACTAAGTAGTAAAATCACCCTCTACTCCCTCAAAGTCTTTTTCACAAAGCTCTGACTCATCAACCGCTTTCTCCTCATTTTCAACTATATTCTTTTCTCCTTCATCAATAATGATCTCACATTCATGAAGAACATGCCTTCTCTCATCAAGGGTTTCTTGAAGTTCAAATTTAACTTCAAGAATAACCTGTCCCTCCTCACTTATACCTTCAACTCCCTCTTTGGTTGGTGCACTCACAACCCTAGTGATTTCTACCTCACTATCATCCTTATCTCCCTCTGGTTTCTCAGTACTAATATCATTTTCAACTCCACCGGAACCTAAACCTGACTCCTCTACATCCTCAGAAGGATTCATAGAGAACAATTGTTGGGAGATCACAGTGCTTGGGCATATCTAGGCCACTGAGTCATCCTGAATGGTTAAAAGCTGGTCAGTGTCCAACTGTCCTCACACTGATGAGGTTTTAACCAAACTAGCTTCACCAATGGACGTCTCAACACCATTCAGATGTGCCTCAGGCTCAATTGAGCTATCATGGGCTGATGCATCTTTAACTGTGTTATCAGTATTGATCAACACCTCTGAAGTTTCAGAGTCCTTTGCACCACCATAAGTCAAGTAATGTACCTGACTTTTCTAAGGTAATCATCATCATTGTCATCAGTAGCACTGCTATCAGGGTGTTTGATCCCTTGGGAAATTCTATCTTTCTCCTCAACAATCTTAATCTCCACCAACTTGGCAAAAACAGCTTCATTAGTCAGGAATCTTGTATTCTGAACACCAGCAAAGTGTAGAAGCCTATTTTCTTCTATCTGCCACCAACTTGCACCTTTGTATTGAATGATTTGTGCAATCTCCATGATTGTCTTGTCTTTGACCTCTTCTAAGGTTCTAAGATCATGAAATTGCTTCTGCAGCCTTGGGAATTCAGATAGGTTGGGATACAAGTTGTCCACATTTGCCTTTGCTACTCCTCTGAGCATACCCTCAAAGGTATACTCCTCCTCATCACCATCTGAATGGGGACTTTGGGTTATAAGAGAGTTGGCTTGTGTTTCAGAGGAGTTGGTTTCAGGAATGGGTTCAGGGACATTGGGCTCTGCAAGGGTTAATTCAGGTGCTTTTGAGAGAAATGTTCCTGAAGGGAGTTTGCTAATGGGTGTGGGTTCCATCATTGCAGCTTCAAGGAATCTTGAATAAGTGAGCAAGTTTGTATCCAAGGGTGATTGCAACCTTGATTCATCTACTGCAATATAAGCTAAGATGTCAATTGGACCTCTTTGAGTTGTTCCCTCTGGAGAATATCTCTTAGGGCATGTTTGTTTTGGGATTTTGAGGATTTTGAAATTCGGATTTCAAAATCTAGTGGATTTCAAAATTCTAATGTTTTTTATGTTTTGTGTTTGTTTTGGGATTTATGTAGGGTAGGATTTAACTTTATATAGTATATGATTATAGGTTTTATAGGTATTTATATAGGGTTTATAGGTATTTATAGAGTTGACTTTTATAGTGTTATAGGGTGGGATTTTGAAATCCTGAATCAAAATCACAAACTGTAACGGGGGTGGAGTTTCGAAATCCCAAATCCGGATTTCCCATCCCAAAACAAACATGCCCTTAGTAAGATCTAAGGGAATAATGGGTTGGTTATAAGGGGTTTTGTGGGTATCAGGAGATTGGGCTCAGAAAGATGGGATTTAGGGAGTTTGGATTCTGGAGTTCCAACATCGGGAGAGTTGGTCTTGGACCTGGATTTCGATCTTGATTTGCTTGCTTCTCTGCTTTCCTTGATTACTTTCTTCAAGGTCTCCTCCTCCTTCGAACTTTGCATCTTTGCAGAAGTTTTCACCTTTCTTTTGTTTGGCCTTGAGCTGCCACTTTCCTTCTCCACTTGGACAACTTCCCTGACCCTTTTCTATGAGGCAGATGCCTTCTTGCTTTTCTTAATTACCATATGGAACTTTTCCCTCAACTCTTCTCAGTCTGATGGCACATTAACACCTTTTTCAGCAACCTTCTCCAATTCTGCTGAAGTGTCTGTATCATCTTCAGATATGATTTGAGGCATTCTCCTTGTCTTCACCACCCTAGCTTTTCTTCTAGGCTTCATCTTTGGCTTCTTCTCTACCTCCTCAGCAGATTTGGCCACCAACGTCTTCCTCTTTTCAGTATTTTTGGATAATTTTCTGAAAAGGATTTTTTGGGCTGGAAGAGGCTTAGAAAATGTCTGCATTTGTGAGTAGTGGGAGAATCTTTCTATCAAGAGATTTGCCCTTGTGCAATATCTCTACTTCCCTTCCATTACCACCTTGAAGTGTGCTTTCACCTTGAATTTGGCCTTCTCCTTCATCATTTCACCTATGATGAAGTCTCTCCAATTGAACTTGATGCCTTTCTAACTAGCATCAACAACAGCAGCCATGATTCTGATCCTTGGTAGGCTTACTTGCTCCAAACTTCCAGTGTTACGAAGAATACTCTTAGTAACCACCTCAAATAGTGTTCGAAACACTAGTTTCAAGGTGTTCTTGTATTGTGTTGATGAGAGTGGGCCTGGGGTGTTTAGCCATTCATTTGCAATTTCTTGCTCTTGTCCAGCTCCATAACTTTTTGGATTCCTTCCTTCTGAAGGCAGTCCAAAGGCAGCATCCAAATCTTCTTCAGTGAAGATGATGGCATGGACAAAGTCTTCTTCTTGGTCTTCATCTGCATATGAGAGCCTTGTATGAACTTCTCCTCTAGTGTTTTTGCCCTTCCATTTCAGAAATGCAAAGAACTCAGCCATGTATTGCTCTAGGCATGAACTGGTCTTGTTCTCCATCAATTTCTGAAGACCATATCTTCTCAATTATCTCAATCTTGGAGTAACTTCTGGAAGTTCACTTTCAAATGATACTATGGGCTCAAAGGTGAGGTTGTTCTTGTGACTGAGATATGAGAAGTCAATATCCAGCTTCTCATCTAGGAAGTTAACAAGCTTGTCTTTTCTGATCTTGGGTGCCATTGAAGAATGTAAGAAAGCATGGGAGTGTTTGAAGATTATGGTTAGGGTTTGAGAGTTGCAAAATGCGTAGGATATAATGAATTGGATCAGGGCTTCTTAAGACATGAGTATATTCCAAAAGGAATGTATGTCATTGAGTTGGTGAGTCTTAAGGCAATTCAACGGTTAACAAAAGAGGAAATCAAAACTGGATGGCCAGGATTGATTCAGGGGAGTTGGTCATCAAATAATCCAACGTCTCAGGTTTTACTACTACCTATTTTACAAGTAACTAGCGCCTTGTTTACAACCAAAACAATAAAGAAAAACTTCTTTATTTTCTTCAGTAAGCCTTCTGAGTAGTTTCTTCTTTTATGGGCTTCTTCAATATAAACTTTGAATACTTTGAACTCTGCGAGTTTCTCTTGCTTTGATTTCTTCAGTATGCATGTTAGTAGATTGAATTTCAGTAGTTTTCAAACGTTGAATGTCCTCAACTATTTATAGACTTCACTTGTTCAATATAAGTTTGTTATCCAACAACCTTTCTTGATAACTTCTTCAAACTAACTCTTATAACCGCTTCTTCATATGTATCTCTTTGAATACGACGGTTATTTAGTTAAGATCCATAACTAATTTTATATCTTTAATCTTTATGACTTGATACGAATCTTCACTTCTGTTTAGCTTTGACCTTGACTTGTCTTGTGTTCATCATATTTCAACCCTTAGAATATTTCTGACTTCTTTTTCACTTGTCTGGTCAAGTCTTCTTGTCTTCGCATCTTTAGTCTTCATCTTTTGTAGAACTCTAATCTTGTCTATCAATCTAAGTTATCTAGTCTATTACATTTTAAGCTTTATAGATCAGCGTAGTCATCCTAAAGACTATTACATCAATACAAAAAATATAAACATATGCTTCTATACAATAGTAAAAGCTTATCATGAAATCCTATGTAAAATAAATTTTCTTTTATACTTAGACATATTTCAGTATTACTTTAACTCATCTGATCTTGTCTCACACAAGACGACTTACATAACAGATCAGTCAACACTTAGAATATATTCAAGTTTTCTTTTTGGCTTATCAAAACTACACTTTTCATCAACTAGGACTTGTCTTAGGATTCATATCCCAACAATTGGTCCTTGTACTTGATCATTTTTATTGAAATAAGAATGAAAATTAGAAAGGGGTCCTAAGGGAAGGCAAGAGATAACAACAGGCATAGTGGTAGGCATGTGGTACACAACAATGTTATATTTGTTTTGGTTGTGACAATAGGACTTGTTCTAACTTCTGACAGGATTGAAACTGATTGCTAATGTATCTATATAAGAAATATTATGTTGTACTTCATTTTGCTCTAATAGTAAGATGCACTTTCAATTATTTCCCTTCATGGTTTGTATTCACCTTTAACTTTTTTAATCATAATATTTTAATTCCAGGATATTATTTTTGCCTCTTTTATATGCTCTATTAAATATTTTTCTTCACTTATATCAAATACTTCGTGTACTCCATGCTTTAAAAAGTTTTATGCAGTTACTATTCATAGACCACTCTCTTCTATAAGCTTGATGGGAAGAGATCATTTACTCATATTTAAGTAGCTCAAATTCCATATATACAGAGTTGCAATGAATCTCATATTTGAACTATTTCCAAACCATGTGGTGGATTCAGGATTCTTCAATGGAGATTTATGCAATTCAAAATCTTGCTTATATAGTGATGCTAATGAAAAAGAAAGTATTCACTGTTAAAATTGTTCATTCTGAATTATAGTATATTTGTTGAGTATGATGACCTTATATTTAAACTTCCAACATTTTAGATTTTCTGCCTTCTGTATTCCAAGGAGCTAAAATTAATATATGTGCAGATTTATATTGGTAATGGCTTTATATTGAAGATCACTACAATTTTCTATCCATTTGGGGACATTTAATTTGGTTAATATTACTGAATTTTCAAGGCTTGTCTAGACTTTGATTAGGTTTTCGAAGAATGTGCTCAACCTAGGGGATGGGGCTAGGGCTAGCTCCTTGGAATATCAATTCATGAGGGTTTCCACTATGTTGAATTCAATATATTTCTGAGGGTTTATTTGAGTTATTAGAATATTCTGGGTTTATTGGATGTTAAGTGCTCTGCTCCATCCCCTGTTTTTATCTTTAAATTGCTTAAATATGTCTTTAGTTGTTGAATGCTTTTACACTTTAGAAATAATGAGGGCCTAGGAAACATCAGCTTCATGTTCACACGATTGATCCAATTGTTCTTTAATTAGTTGTTGCTCCTTCTTCTTCTTCAATATTATCGTAGCTTTAATTCTTTTTTTTCCAGCATAATCTAGAGGGAAACAAATATTATTCTATTGTCGTGCGAGCTGCATAACCAAGTTTAATGTTGTTTTTCTGAGTTAGAGATAAACAACACAAGTAGCATTTCTTCTCGATTAGTATATCTTTCTCCTTATGTTATTCTCTATTTAAGTGATGTCCAATGATAGATATAAATACTTATAATACCTAACAATCTATATGTCATGGAATTTTACCAAGTTCCCAGCATTATGGAAATTGTTCTAAGAGATACCCAAATTCTCCAAATAGCTAAGATTTTGATGTAAAAATGTATCACTGCTGCTAGATTTAGTAGTATTGTCATGTGGATTCTATGTAATGGTGATGGTTTTATATTGAAGGTCATTGAAGATTTCTATACATTTGGGGAAATTTAAATTGGTTTAGGTTATTGCATTTTCAAGGTTTGTCTAGGCTTTGATTAGGTTTATTAAGAATGTGCTCAACCTAGGGGCTAGTGCTAGCTCCTTGATTAAATTTTGAGTGTAATACTAAATGTTGACAAACACTTCAACTTGTTGTAAAATAATTAGACAACTCAAAATTTAATGGTAATCTTATTGTTCTGCTTCATATAGGGAAAAGTCAAAATAGCTTTGTTTATTGCAGTTTATAAGTGCATGAGTTCCAAATTTGTTTCATGTGAATTTGCATGGACAAAACACTTGGCTTCTTAAATTTTGGGAAAAGTAAGAGGTGAAGATAGTGCAACTATGATTCTCCTATAAAGGGAACTGATGTGACCGGTTATTTTGGGTAAAAAGAACGGATTTCTCTTTAGGTTAAGTTGTAGGCAATTGAGTCGCACCACACTTCTCTTGTTTTTATGGTAGCAACTTTTAAGCCAGGTTGATTAGGATTTCTTGTACCATTATTATTTATTCATAAGGTAGCTCTTTTTTCTAAAAGTCTTTGCTTTCTCAAAGATGGAATCATCACAAGATATTATACTTTTATTTTCTCTATCCAACTATAAGCTCGTTCATATGGCTTTTGAGTCCTTTTTTTATGATTAAGATGAAATCTATAAATGTAGTGAAGGTTTACTCTGTTCTCAATACAGTACCAACTTTTATTAAATAATTGATTCTTCATCTATACTAGTGCAAATGCTCAGTAGTCAGTACACATTATGAATTTATGATAAATAGATTGAACTTTTGTTATTTTTATTGTTAACGATATCTGTTTTTTTAGTGATTGCAAAAAACTGTGTTTCTTTCCATTGTATTGCAGAGACGATCAAGGTGGAAGTTAGTTTTAGAAACCCTCTTCAGATTCCTGTATCAATCTCAAATGTTTCCCTAATATGCAAGCATTCAGCAAAATGTGATGAACCAGAATCAGGTATATTCCTGTTTATAAGTTTTGCTCATTGTTTGCATGATCATCCCCAAACATTTAATTTGATACTCATTCTCAGCATCTATGTTGAATAATCTTTAAATTGGCCTTTTATTTTAAGTTTTTGCTGGATATTAAAATTGATACTAATCCTGCATTAACTTCTGGGCATTGCATTGTACACTGCAGATAGAAATGGGCCTTTGGTTGAATATCAGAATGGCAAGAAATTGAGGACTGTGTTGATTACTGAGTAAATCTATGTAACTTTGCAGAGTAGTTTGCTTACATTGCTTTTCTAGTTTGATAATACCTTCGCTGATAGCATTTACTATACGAATGCAGGGATTTTAGTTTAGATACATCTCTATTTAATTTATAAGAAGCTGACCATTTCGATGCTCGGAGGTGAAATTATTCTGGTGAGTTCTACATCTTTGTTGTTAGTCTGTTGTCATGTTTTGCAAGAACCCAGAGTCTTAATATATCACAAGCATCAGATGATGGTTTGTATTGGTGCTTAATGTTCTTGTAACTGGACTGAGCCAAGAAGGCTGTTGTATACACCCTAACAATTGTATTAATCCTATGTAATATGTGTGTCTCTTTCCTTTACTTTACTTGAGGAACTCTCGTCAAACAATGATGGTAATTTTTTTAAAAAACTTTCTCTTGATTTGTCAGCAAGTTATATTAATACTTCCAAGAATTTGTAAGATTTCAAATTCTGCTGGGAACTTTTCAAGCAAATTAACGGTACTTACTTTTACTCACCAAAGCCAGGAAAGAACAATTCATTACTTATGGAGCTCTTTTCCATTCTTTACCAACCCAATTACACATAATTAATTCATTGGATTGTTGTTAGATGCAGGGGGCACACTCCTGCCGTTAGCAAAACTGGTAGCAGAAACTTACTTGACCATTGACAAAAAATATGGTTAGTTTATATATATCTCAATTTTTCTTATGAATAAAGATGAAATCATGTAGGAGTAGTATTTAATTTGTTTGTTTCTATAATCAAATGTGTGTGGTGATATTAATATACTATGCTGAATTCTTCTGCACTACAGGCCTGCAATCTACTTCAGTTGATATAAAACAAGGTTTCAAGAGAGCTTTCTCTGCTCCTTGGCCTGAGAAACTACGGTACCAGGTTGCAAGATATTCTTAGGTTAGCAGTGGATAATTTCTTCTATGAAACAAGTATGTTTCTCAATCCTTGTCTTTACATTATGTGTCTATTATAATGTAATTAATACTCAGCTCATAAGTTCACGCACAATAAAATTATTATATTAATAATTTTTTAGATGGCACCTAGCAAGAAATGGATGTGTTTTATCAATGATCGATTGAATGAACAATATAAAGTTGGTATTGCTGAATTTTTGAACTATGCTTTTTCTAAGACGGGTGAAGATCATGAATGTGTCAAATGTAAAAATACTGATAAAGGATCTAGAGAAGTGTTTGAAATGCATCTAAACGTGTATGGGATGATGTTAAATTATACGTTTTGGTATCACCATGGTGAAAGACGAGTCTAAGTGCTTTAACTTTCAAGATAGCTAAAGCCAAATAAAAAGAGTACAGTGATATGTCGTGAGATTGCTCGAATTTGTGGATGAATTATGCTTTGAATGTTTCATCATGCTTGCAAAATCGTGTGAAATTATTGTAATTATCGACTTAGTAGCACATGATTGTGTTTGCTTGATTTCTAGGTAAAACAAGGAGTTTCGAACAAAAACACGGAGAATCAATCCAATGAGTTAACCACATGAAAGGTATCGAAGGGAGGGTCAAAATGAGACAAGAATCGAGCCGATCGGAGTTCCGGATCAAAAGATATGAGCAAAACAAGAAAGGTGCAAAACAGCCGAGTTGGTAGCACGGTCGTGCACGAGTCTCGAGCACGTCTTGCCCGATACCGAAAATTTAGAAATTTGAAGAGCTCGGCCGTGCTCCCGAGCTCGGCCGTGCTCCTGGAGAGAAAAATCGCACACACGTTTTTTAGCAAGGGAAGCTCGGGCAAGCTCCCTTGCACGGCCGTGCCCAAGCAAAAATGTTGTCTTCCCCACTTTTGACTTAGGGACACGTGCCAACCTTTATTGGAAGGGTATAAAAGGCCAAATTTTCGTTTTTCAAAGGGGAAGCAACCATTGGAAGAGTTTTCAAGCTCCCCAAATCCAAATTTCATCATCTTTAGCTCATTTTAATTAGTTTTAGCCATAGAATTTAGTGGATTTCATAGCTTAGTTTATATTTGAGGTTGTAATTTCATTTGAAGGAAGAGATTGAAGATTTTGTTGAAGCTTTTCAAGGTTTATTTCATATTTGCAAGCAAAGAGGTGATATCTTAACTTTCTTCAAGTATTTTGTTATTATCAAGCATGGGTATGTTGATTATGTCAGTTTTCTCCCTTAATTTCCTTCAATTAGCCATGGGCTAAGCAATCTTGTGTTTGGGTGCTGTAGAATTGTGATGAAATTAATGTTATTAGTTTGATTTTGATTGTGGAATTCATTGGAGGGTATATTGGTTAGGTTTATGGGTTTTGATTGATCATTTGCTAAAATTCAATTAATAGATCATATTAGAAGCTCGATAAATACAACAAGAGTTGGTTAATCGTACTAGATAGTATAATCGAGGGTTGGGAATCGAGTGGATTGAGTAAATATTGGGTTATCGCAACGAGAGTTTGGTAATTTTCATTAGAACCCCATTTATCTACATTAATTATTTGAATGAAAGTTTGAGTGACTAGTGAGAAGACCATAGGAGTTTGGTTGTTAGTATTCAAGTGGAAAAACACAAAGAGGGATTAGCTTAGTTAATTAGATATAGTAGAACCCCTTAGTTGTGTGATTACCCGGGTAAGAACGTCTCTATTCATCCTCTCGATCCTAGGTGATTTAATATACAAATGCACTAGTGATTGCTTCTACCAAGTTCCACCTTATGAATTGCACATAGAAGTTGACTTTTAACATCGATTCCACAGAAGGACAAACACCCGAACACTCTCTCTCATCATTTGATTTACATGATCATCACTTTAGTTCTTGTTTATCATTAATTGGAAATTGGAAATTTAATTTACATTTTTTAGCACAAACTATGATTTCTCATTATATTCAAGTAGCAATACACAACATTAAGGATACTTTGACATTCTAGTCCCGTGGATCGATATTTAATCGGGCACTACTTTTATTATTACGACCCTCTTATACTTGAGAGGAGTGTGTTGGTAAAAATCACGTGTTATACAGCAATGAGTGATTATATGTCTTAGTTATGTTAATCAACTATCTTTTGATATTGATTCTTTGATTTGCTTGCTAAATAACATCCTCCTGCTCTTTTTCCCCATGTGCACTAAGATCATACTCTCAATAGTCAATAGTATTGAAATACTTTCACCATTAATGCACAAACTTTCTTTTGCCTGATGTGTCTACCTTTGAAACTTCATATACATATTAATATCTTACAATTTAAATTGATGTTGAAAACTCATTGCACAAAATGTTTGGGTGTGAAGGGATGTTGTTGTTTACTTAGTGGATGTTTATGACAAGGACAAGTTTGCAGAGTCGATGTGGTCGTAACCCTGTCTTCCTTCCTTTTATACTCGTTTTCTTCGCCTTAGCGTTTGTCATTTTCCGCCACCAGGTATTCTCTCTCTCTCTTTCTTGTGTAGATAATAAATGTATACAACCAAGAATACGAAAGTGCAGCTGTATTTTGGCCAGACATGCATCATGCATGGACTTATTATCTAGAGTACAATTTATGGTTTATAGATTTTGTGAAATATTCTTATGCATCATTCGAGTAAAATTTATGTTCTATAGAGTTTGTGCCACTTAATCTAGCTAGAAAGCATTTTTATATTGACAATATTGTTATTTGCTTAGATTTTGGGGTTCCTGATTGTGTTCAAACTTTGCAGATGATCAGTACTTTCACAATGATCCATCATACAACACCCCATGTACCCTTTAAACCCTCGGAAGAGTGGAATGTTGCTCAGGCTCAACTCAACGAAACTGTTCACTGTGATTATCCGAGTTGGTAATATTTCTTGTGAAGACACATAATCCCTTTAAACTTAGGAACAAGATGATTTGTTTCTTCTTTTGTCGATAATTAAATCCTAGTTTTCTGGTTTACAGGATATAAATTCTTTGCCATGATGTAGTTCTTTTCTTAAAATAAAGTTGTTGCTTTCCTTTAGCTTACATTTTTTTTATCATACATATTCTTTGTCTCTATAATTAGCTTTGCTACGTCGATAATAGTTCTCTTGAATTTTTATTTTTTTTTACGAGTAAGAAAATTGTTAGAAATATATGGTTGATGATATGGTAAATTTAGTTTTAATGTGAGAGGGTTATTTTAGATATAATGAGAGGTTTTTCTCTCACTAAGCTATGATGTTTAGTGACGGGAGATTGAATTATAATGAGGGGAAATTTTGTAATTAAATGTATTTTATAATAAGAGTAAAATGATGTTTTAATGACAGGAATTTTCCTCATTAAAAATCTTTTAGTGAGAGTAAATTCACTCTAGTTATATATTTATTAGTGAGGGGACCCTATCTCGTCACTATTGACTTTTAACTAGAGATGCAGTAATTAGAGGCCATGAGAGTGAATTTCCCGTCACTAAAAGTCATTAATGACAATATATCAGCTTTCAGCCAGAGTTTTTACTCTCACTAAAAACAATTTTTCTTGTAGTGTTGGGGTGTGCTCTAGCCCTCCCCAGCCATAGCGATGGTCCGCCCTTGGCCGCGTCGAGTCGGGCATACGTGCAGGCCGGATCCGAATTGATTGTGGACCTATGAAGCACTCAAGTTCTTATATGGCCTTGAGTGCTTATAAGACTTTGACGAAAGTAAAACATTAAGGTTTGCAATTAAGGTTACGACCTTGAGAAATGAGATAATTACCCGTCTTTCATTATAACGGAATGAATGTCGTTTAGGGCACTGATGGCTCTATACTGACCATTCGCCCACCTTCATTTGGTTGTTACTACGAGTATTGTGTAAAATGTGGGCAGCGATACAAAATAAGAGTTGAAAACTAAAAAAAATGAGATAACGACCAATGTTACGTTATAACAAAATGAAGGTCGTTATGGGAACTGGTGGCTCTAAAACAAAAATCTTATATCCTATCCACCTTTACCACCTATAAAACTACTATCAAAATAAAAACATTGTACATGGACAATGGGGGAGATTTAATTATTGTTCTTCCCTCGTTTCTCCAAACCATGGCATCTCCCATCTCACCACTCCTCCACACAATTCTGAGCACAGTGACATGTCTGAACGTCGTCACAGACATGTTGTTGACATAACTCTATCCCTACTACATCATGCCTCCATATATGCTAGCTCCTCACATACTAGCCCTATGCAGTTTGTGCAACCACCTACATTATAAATCACATTCCCAAAGTAAATCTAAACATGTTATCCTCTTTACAATGTCTCTTAAAACAGTCACCCAACCTCTCCAAACTCCGATTTTTTGGGTGCTTATGCTACATTTGGCTCCGTCCTTACACCACTCACAAACTAAACCCTCGATCCACACCGTGTGTCTTCATTGGGTACTCTCTCACTCAAAGTGTCTATCTTTGCCTAGATCTATCCACTCACAAAATTTGTTGAACGTATCTTTCCTTTTGCCAATCTCATCTCAAAATTTAACACACCCACAAATCTGGTAAATACACTCGATACACCCTCTGATCTGATGAATACACCCGATTCACCCACTGATATGATAAATTCACCCATTCTCCTGTCAATACCCCCACCACCGCCCATCATCAATCTGTCGCCTCCCCCGAACCCACTCGTGACGCCAGCTACTCCTCCGCGTCCTCCTGCACCACCTCCACCACCCTAGGCCCTGCCCAGGTCGAGTATGGCATGGTCACTCGATCCTAGAACAGAATCTTCAAACCTAATCAAGGTCTAGCATCATCAATAACTTTTGAGACTGAACCTAGTTGTATTACACAAGCTCTAAAAGGTTAAAGGTGGAGGGAGGCTATGTCCTCTGAATTTGACGCTCTCCTCAGGATTAGAACTTGGGGCTTGGTTCCACCTGATGAGTCTTAAAACATTGTTGGCTCTACGTGGGTCTTTCGCATCGAACGTAAACTAGATGGATCCTTAGATAAATTCAAAGTTCGTCTCGTGGCAAAAGAATTCCATCAACGCCTGGGTGTTGACTTTTTTTGAGACCTTTAGCACGGTTGTAATAAGATGACTGAATATTTGGTCTGCTTCTGTTGATTACACTTCTGTTTATATGTTTTTTTGTTCGATTGTTCCTTTCTATGTATCACCATTTTCCATTTATTGCATCTGTTTAATGTATTATTCGTGCTTCAGATTTAGTAAATCTATTATCTTGTGGGGTTTGCAAGACAGACTTTTGGTATTTTTTTTTTTTATGTTGTTTAATAATTGTTTACTGAGTAATTATTTATTTTATTATCATATGATTCTGAGTAATTAGTCTACATGTTGGAGTGGGTTGCATGTTTATTTTTATCATGTTTTTTGTTTTCCATCAGTATATATGTTTGTTACTAAGCACTTTGAATGTCAATGTTCTGCCCATAAAAAAAATATTTCAATATTTTAGCATCTTTATCTTGCGCATAGATTTCTGGACATCCTAAATAATTTTAGGTTGCTTCTTGTCTTGGGGGTGCTCTTTCTCATCGACATCGTTGTTTTTGGTCAGATTTCTCATCTATCGTCGGAAGCTTCCGATGAGAGAGTCAGTGAAGCGTTGTTCAACATACTAGTGAACCTAAGCATATGCAGTCAATTTTAGAAAAGGTAGAAGGTTGCTTTGTGGTATTTTCTTGATCTTTTCCGCATAGATAGAACATGATTTGCGAAAAAATTGGACTTTTAGATGACATAGAATTTTTTCCAATTCTTGTACAAATATTAAATTATTTCTTTAAATAAAGACACTACTAATGTGTAACCTTGTGCTAGTGATATCGTACTTAGAGTGTCTTTATATATAGCAGAGAAAACAACTGATATTATGGCAAAACAAACTGAAACAATTTGCTTTAAAACTCTGCCAAAATAGTGCTTCTTTACATGGTTGAGGGGGAATGTCAAGATAGAGTTATCTTCTTTGGGTGTATATATAGTGGACGGCCATATCTTTAGATCTCAATTGAGACATTCTAATAATAATACTCACAGGGTGGTGGGATTGATCATACGAATATATGCTTTTGGAATCTTCATAAGTTCCCTATGGAAAAAAAAGGAAGTAACCCTATGAATATTTGTCCCCTAAATACCATCTTATAACGAGGATTTTCTAAATTTAGTTTATATTTGATGCATGAGTTAAACCACAAAACTTGATAAATAAAATTTATTTAACCGATAAAACAGAGTAACAAATTCAATAGGTAGAAACAGAGGACTAAGAGTTACTTGCAGCAGACCTGCAAAATGTAGCTGTGGTGGGATTTTAAACTCAACAGTTTGAGAATAATATTATCATATTAACATTGCAATATACTGGAGTAATAAACAAACACTAGCATATGAAATATATGAGAAGATTGGTAACCAATATGAAGTGACTAATTCCCCAACAACTACAATGTAGAATCTAATCTCCAATAACCGTCATCCCCAACACTGTAGAAACGAACTTTGGCGACGTCAACCAACCTCCTATTAACTCCTTCATTTTTTTTCTCTTCAACTGCTCTCTCCACAAATTCATCCCCCATATTGCAGAAATAAAGAACTTGAAGATGGGGTAAATGCTCAATTCCTCGAGGCAGCTCTGCCATCATTTTGCAGTCCCTCATACCCCACTCCTCAAGACTGGGCAGGGACCCCTCCTCCACTATCACCCATTCCAAGAAACTTAGACCTGACAACCAAAATTCTTTGAGCTTCTGGAATCCTTGAGCTTTGAATCTTAGTCCATCCACGTAGGCGCCATGAATATAAAGGCGTGACAGATTAGGCAAATCTTGAAGGCTGCTCAGTGGATCCTCTCTCAATCTGCTCCAACATAGAACTAGTCTGGTAAGGCTATTCAAAGACCTTATCCATCCGGGTACAATCTCTAAACACCCATTCAATTCAAGCGATCTAAGAAACGGCAAACTGATGGAATAATCTATGTCCAATTTTTCACCCTCTTCGATTGAAGAAACCAACAATGACCGAAGATTTGTTAACTTGGCAATGGAAGAGCAAAGTTCCTTTCCATCTTCACTTCTCAACTTTGCGATGCCTAACCTCCGTAGCTGCGTTAGCTTCCCTACCTCTGTTACCATCTTCATGCCACCACTTTCATTCGCATCGATGCAGTGAAGTTTTAATAGCAATGGCAAATTTCTTCCAATGCCACAGGGTGCCTTACAACTCTGTATGCGGTCGAACTTCTTGTAATTGTACACTAAGATATTCCGAAGTCTGTGGAGCTCTAATATTTCTATAGGCAATTCAGTCACATAGCAACGTTTGAGATCTAGTGTCTCTAAATTCACAAGATATTTAATCGACTTTGGAATGAGCTTGACCATGGTGTTCCTTAAGCTCAAATGCTTGAGATAGTATAATTTAAAAACATCATTTGGAATAGTTTCCAGCGGAGCACCCCTCAATTCCAACACCTTTATAAGCCTACATCTGCCGACCAATTCACAGATAATGCCAAGTTCCACATCTCCGGAGCAAAACAAAAGAAGAGAGCGAAGACACTCCAAGTTATACGTGTCTTGAGAGATGTTGAAAGATTTTTGAATTGCAAGGCGCCTCACTCTACGAGGCCACTGCATCTCCTGTCCGTTGGATATCGTTACAATGTTGTGTTCCCCTAACTTAGAAACAATATAATCTCGTAGCAGGTCGTGGATACGAAATGATCTTGCTCGTCCATCAAAATCTCTCTTTGCTAATTGGATTAGGCTTCTGCTGAAAACATCACCGAGATAGTCGACAGCTACTTCTTCCATGGTCTTATCTTGTTTGGGCTGCACAAATCCTTCAGCTATCCATAATCGAATGATTGTTTCCTTCTCCAACAAACTATCTTCAGGAAAGATGCTTAAGTACATATAACAATACTTGAGATAAAATGGTAAGTCATTGTAGCTCAAGGTGATGAGTGAATTCCATAATTTTTCTAGGCTGCCACCATCTTTTAATTCTTGACCAAGACTCCGCTCAAATATTTCCCATTCTTCAGCACGGTTGTCCTTTGTAGCTAAGAGGCCACCAATTACCGTAATAGCTAGTGGTAAACCCTGGCATCTCTTTAATATCTTCTCAGCATATTCTTTTATATAATGAGGACATGGATTTCTGGGAAATGCTTTTTTGTGGAACAACTCCCACGATACTTTTTCTGGTAATGGCTTCAACTCGTACACATGACCTGTCTTGCTACAAGCAATATTGGCTATGTTGTAACGGCGTGTGGTGATGATGACACAGCCACGAGTACCTCTTTCGGGAAGTGCAAACTTAATAGCATCCCATACATCATCAAGAACAATTATGTACTTCTTAGTCTTGAGGAAATTAAAAAGAACTCTTTCATGCCACCATCACTCATGCTTTCCAGATCTTGAGGCGGTGATTCCTTGATTTCGCCAACAAGTTCTCTTATAAGGCTTGCCAACATATGCTTGTTATCTTGGTATTCTGAGGCAATGATTTTGACGTGATGATTAAAATGCGTCTTGATTGATTCATCGTCGTATACCTTCTTAACCAGGGTGGTTTTACCCAATCCTCCCATTCCCACCACTGAAATCACCTCAAGTCCGTCGTCCCTCGAATGAATCCAGTCAAGAAGCTGTCCCATTGGCTTTTCAATCCCAACAACTTCATCGTCATCCAAGAACAAGGCCTCACCCCGACCATCGTAGCTTTCAATTTTTTGAGGGGCGGAGCTTGAGCTTTGACCAATGCTAGCAGTCATGTCTCTGTATCTCTGCTGGCTTTCAGAAACACTTTGTAATCTATGCCTAATAGCTTTGATTTCAGAAGCAATCTGGTGCTGGGGTATCAAATCCTTAATTGAAACATAAGCTTTCTTAATGTAGCCTCTGACTCCATTGGCTCCACGACGTCGTTGAAATCGGAACATGTATTTGTCAAGAACATCTTCAACATCGTAGGCGATGTCTCGGAGTTGTCGAATCCACTCGGGGCTGGGGTTACTATCAATAGAAGCTCTGAGGAACTCGTTCATTTGCAGCATTTCATCTCGGATAGATTGGACTTCTCGTTCAAGCCCTCCTAGTAGATGTCGCTCCTCATTAAGCAACTCAGAAAGCTTGTTCAAGAGAAATGATACAGCGCTCTCCGCCATCCTCAACTTCTTGTGATCATGATATATAGATACGATTATATCAAATAGTATAGCAATAATGTAGAAAACTACAGTGTGCACTTCTACTAAGATCATAGCAATATAATAAAAATAATAATTTAACAAGGAATTACAAGTTTCATACCTTAAAGTCTTTAGCTGTGAAGATGCAGATATTAAAGAGTATATCGATCTTCAAAAGATTCTAAGGAAAATGTCTACTCCAGTCACGCCCCTACAATAATTGAGTTTCGATCATTTGTATTTTTTTCATTATATATTTCAAATTATATATATATATATATATATATATACTCACGTTTGCAAATTGGATCGAACTATACTCCTACAGACAGAATAACAAATTAATTAATACTCCATGTTAAAACTAAATCTGATGAGGGACACTTATATGAATATTAGTATATAGTACTTCCTCCGTCCCAAAAAAACCTTTCACACTTTTCTTTTCGACCCTTAGAAACTCCTCTCGTACAATATTTACAATATTACATAAAATGTCATTACTTTTAGAACCCACAAATACACACAAGTCAACTCACTTATTTATTTTTTTTACAAAATTATCCCTTAAAACTCTATTTATTATAATATTTTTTTAAAAAGTGAGTGCACTTACATATGAAAGATTCTTTGGGACGGAGATAGTATATTTAAGGAAGGGTTTAAAATTTGCGGATCTTTTGCAAGTCTAATTGGGTCAAATGGATCTTTTCAAAAAAATCACCCAAAAGTCTAACAGAAAAACTGGTTCTAAGTCTGTGTTTACTATGAAGGTAATTATATGTTAATGTACGGGGAAATATGTGTTAATGTAAGGACAAGCAACACATAATTTACTTTTGAGTAACACATATTTGACCTTAAAGTAACACATGTAAGATATTGAAAATTGTGTTACTATATAAACACAAGTGTATTATTTTATAGAGAAAGATGTGTTACTATATGAATAAAATGTCATTACTGCGTCAATGAAATACTCAGTTCATCCCAAAATAAAAAAATATAGATTTAGATCCACGCATTTGTAATAGTTTATCCTAAAATTACAAAATACATTACAATCAACAATTAATTAAAACAGATGCACATATGATTTTATCATATTCCATTCCTAGTTTTATGTATTTGTATTTTTAATAAAATAAAAAAAACGTTAAACATATGTCAAATGCTAGTTTAAACATTAGAAAGATGTTCAAACTCTAAACATGGCTCTTCTGACTCATAAAATAGGAGGGGTGAACTCATAAAATATGAGAACAAATAATCGTAGTCATCCAATATAAAGAGTCAGATCAGATCTATTTTTAAAAAAAAAATTAAGGAGAGGTGAACTCATGAAATAGAGGGTGTAGATTGGGTATGTATTGTGAATCGGATCATATTTCACAATAGTAAATATTTCATAAAAGGTTTTGCAAATTTGATATATACAAAATTAGATAATAAAATAATTAAAATTGATACAAATCTGAAATATCTAAAAATGATATAATATAATATGAAAAAAAAATTAAAAAATTAAAAAGCCAAATAATTATAAAATTAGATTTTTATAAAAATAAACTTGTTGGAAATTAATGATTGATTCTATCTACAAAGATTTTAGAGTGTAATTAAAATTACAAATTAATTTAAAGTAAAAAAAAAAAGTAATCTACGGTATCTACCCTAATCCCCCTTCCCCTCACCTTAAATCATACCTAATTTTAAGTTTATAGGAATGAGAAATAGAGAGATAACACAAAAAAAGCGTCTAAGTTTATAGGAATGAATTTCGGGATTAAAATGTATTAGCAGAAGGGAAAACAAGAAGATCGGTTAGAGAGAGAATAATTAATTACCTTAGGATATATAGTTTCTGATGTATGGTGTCCAGGTGAAATTAATAACTTTGACCATTCAATTCATCGATCTGAAATAAGAAAAAAAGAAATGGGAAAATTAATCCAAGTACATATGAAGCACTTCATTTGTACATGTTATATTAATTCAGTGAGTGGTGATTTAGAACACAGATCATGAGAATTTATATTATTTATAACAATAGAAAAGATAAATAAATGCGTATACACTTACCAATTTGATAGAAAGAGCAGAGGAGCCTTCAGATTGCCTCAACAGTTTTGGTTCTAAAGGGAAAAGTGGGAGTAGGTTGGGAATAGTACTGTAATTTATTGCAATGATTCGTGGTATCCTCTAATTTTTTTTATTTAAAATTACTATCAATAACGAGTAGCTAGTAAGACCATGTTTATCCATGTCCGGTCATGACCGGGTCATCAAATATAAAATTCATTTCTCACTCCTCCACCTACCCATTTTATACCACAATCCAAATTTATCTTTTTTCACACTTTATCCATAACCACCCACAACCACAACCAACATTTAATAAATTATTTCTTTTATAATATAATAATTATATCTATTATTAATTCTTTATAATATTTTCACAATATTTAAAAAATATATACCGTTATTTAATATTAAAAAATCCATAACTATAATAAAAAATTACCATAGACTTAAAAAAAATTACAACATTCAATAATAAAATTTCCATTACAAAAATTGAAATCCATGTTAGAAGAGAAAAAAGATAATTAAAACAATTTAGAAGAGAAAATGGAGTGTATGAAATTGTGATCCAAAATATATCAAGATTGGTCTCTATTTATAGAGAATTTAATTTTATGAATTTTAGTTTTTTTTTTTTTTGTTTTTTTTATTAAGTAGATAAGTGAAAATCAGAAGACAAAGTGGGATAGCTCAAGTGGTTAGAGCACCACTACCTAGACCACAGGTCCTGGGTTCGAGTCATGGGGAAGGGAAAAAAGGGATGGGGTATTTAACTTGTAATAAAAAAAAAAAGTGAAAATCAGAAATTATCTAAATAAAATATAACCGCCGAGTAAAATTTTGACAAGTGGCATGTTTGGATTGTTTTGGGATAAAAAATTACCTCCATGGGGCCCACACTGGAGCCCACAATACTTGGTTATCCTTGGTTGTCTGTCCACCAAGGTCATGCCAATTAAAATCATTTTCATTTTTTTTTTTTGTCTGCATATGAATGACCTGGGCGTGAAACGCCCGATAAACATGGTCTAAGCGCGTTATCATGTTGACAAAGGACATGTGACAGTGACATCGATCCTCGCAGTCAAGAAGAAGCACCAAAAAATTTCAATTTTTATGTTTTAATATTTTATTTATTTACATTTGTCGTATTAAATAAAAAATAATTAACAGAAACACCACATAAAAAAAAAGTGAAACCGAGACTTTTATCTAACTATCTAAGAGAGAATCTTGTATCGTTCACAATGGGAGTGGGCCGTGGGTGGGTGGTAGTTCGCTTATATATAATCATTTCCTCCTACATTACTACACTTTTCGGTTTTAAATGTTCGACAATACCTTTTACACTATTAAAATGAAAACTTTATAAACTTCATCTTTACAATATTCACAAATTTACATAAAATATATTCCTTCCGTCCCACAATAATTTTCATACTTAGGACGTCCCACGTACAATAACTTTCACACCCTTTAAATGGAAAATCTTTTATAAACTCCACCCTCACAAAATCCTCAATTTTACATAAATGTCATTATTTTTTACTCACACATACACAAAAGTCAACCCATTTCTTTACTTTATACATAAAATTTTACAAAATTATCCCTCAAAACTCCACTAATTATTACATTTTCTTAATATACGTGCCCATCAACCTCTGAAAATTAATATGGGACGGAGGGAATAGTTACTTTTGAGCTCATGCATATATACAAGTCAACTCATTTATTTATTTTATATATAAAAATTTATAAAATTATCTCTCAAACCTCAACTTATTATTATACTTTTTTAAAAAGTTTGTTCACTTACCTATGACTATGAAAAGTACAGAGTATTTCGAAAGGGAGGGAGACAGGGAGTATCAATTTTCTTTCAGAGGTTCAGTTTGTGGGTCTGGCCCTTGGAAATTTAATAGCGTTAATACCCATTTTTATATTCTAGAGCAAATACCTCGCAATATATTTTGATTGTGTGAACACTTTTTTTTTTTTTTTTTTGTATGTGGGGAAAAAAACACCCTAATAAATCTTAATACGTGCGTACATACGATAAAATGAAATTATTTTACTTGTGACCATCTTAAAAATAACTTTTGACCATCTACAACTAACTGCAAGTTTGCGATGAGTCGAGATTATTAATATTTATATTTTTTAATTGGGTATTCTATTAAAAGAATTTAATTTTTTTTTCGACTTATTTTATGGCTTTCAATTACTTTGATGTTGCGTTATGTGTAATTTTAGGTTATTTTTTTATCCTTTTAATGAGGTGTAAGACGAACAAGTGTAAAGATACACTAAGGGCATGTTTGTTTTGGGACTCACCCGTCTGGACGTCGTCCCACGTCCTTGTTCTACTTCGGGATTTCATTTTCGGATTTTCCCATCCAACTACATCCACCCCTAAAAATACCTATACATCCTACTATTATATCCTATCCAACTACTCTTACACAATTTGATTTGACATAAAGTTATATCACATTTTACTCAAAATCCCAAAACAAAAACACACAATTGTTATTCATCAGGATTTCCACATCCAGGATTTCCCCATTCAGGATTTTCCCCATCCTACATAATCCCAAAACAAACATTCTCTAAAGGCCACGGTCCCTAATTTTATAACTTCACCCTCAAAAATTTTTTGAAAAAAAAAATTACAACTAAAAAAGACTATATTATCATTTTACCAATGTGAGAGTAGTATAAGATCACCGTTAAAGAGGTGATTGTATATCTTCACTATATAAAGAGATATGTACATGAGATTTACTAGGGATTACAACAAATCAATCTTGGAGATAATGTTTACAAAGATATGAATGAGTCAAATATAGTAAAATTCAAATATTATGTGTTATCCCTATTACCCCCCCTCAAGCGATGATGTGGGTGTAGCTGAACACAAAGCTTGGAACGTAGCAATTCGAAGCTCGGACGAGGCAAACTCTTAGTGAAGATGTCGGCAACCTGTAGATGAGAAGGAACAAATTTGGTGTTTGACGTCCAGAAGACACCAACTCACGAACAAAATGACAGTCAATGTCAATATGTTTCGCCCGCTTATGCGCAACTGGATTTTGACTCAGGAACAAGGCACTTTTATTGTCACAAAGAAGTAGCGGGCGGGATGGAGGTAGCACACGCAGTTCACGAAGCAACTGAGTGATCTAGTATGTAAAACAGGATTTTGAGTGATGGCAATTGCACTATTGCTGTCACAGAATATAGGTACATTAGATTCCACAATGTTGTAGTCTCTGAGTTGTTGCATTAGCCAAAGAAGCTGACTACAACAACTTCCTGCAGCCATATATTCTGCTTCAGTGGTAGATGTTGCCACACTCGTTTGTTTCTTTGAAAACCATGATATGAGCTTAGAACCTAAAAATTGGCATGAACCAGAAGTTGATTTTCTATCTATCCTACAACCACCAAAGTCAAAATCTGAATAACCACTTAGGGATAGATCATCATCTGCAGAATACCACAGACCTCGATTAATGGTACCCTTTAGATACTTCAATATCCTTTTAGCAGTCTCCACATGACTTTCTTTGGGATTGACCTGAAATCTAGCACATACGCCTACTTCAAATGCAATATCTGGCCTACTAGCAGTTAAGTGGAGTAGAGAACCAATTAAAGCTCTATAATAGGATTGGTCAGCAGACTTACCTTGATCATCAGGATCCATTCTGTATGTTGGCAGCATTGGTACTCCAACTGTTTTACAGGTCTTGATACCAAATTTATCTAACAAATTTCTTGTATATTTTGCTTGATTGATAAAGATACCATCAGATGATTGTTTTACTTGAAGTCCAAGAAAATAAGTCATTTCTCCCATCATTGACATTTCAAACTTGCTTTGCATGAGCTTTGAAAAGCTTTCACTCATGCTTTTGTTAGGAGATCCAAATATTATATCATCAACGTAAATTTGGACTAATAGAATGTCTGTAACTTCTTGTCTTCTGAAAAAAGTTCGATCCACTTTACCCTTAGTAAATCCATTTTCAACTAAAAATAGAGAGAGAGTGTCATACCAGGCTCTTGGGGCTTGCTTCAGACCATATAGTGCTTTCTTCAACCTGTATACTTGATTACCATTTACCTCAAATCCAGGAGGTTGTTCTACATAAACTTCTTCAACAAGTATACCATTTAAAAATGAACTTTTCACATCCATTTGATACACAGTGAATTTCATATAAGCAGCATAAGCAAGAAACAGTCTTATAGCTTCTAATCTGGCTACAGGGGCAAATGTTTCATCATAATCAATACCCTCAGCTTGAGAGTAGCCCTGAGCCACTAATCTAGCTTTGTTTCTTACAACAAGATCATTCTCATCTTTCTTATTTTTGAAAATCCACTTTGTACCTACCACATTGTGATCAGTAGGTCTCTCTACAGGTTCCCATACATCATTTCGAGTAAATTGATTTAATTCTTCTTGCATAGCAATAATCCAGTTACTGTCAGATAAAGCTTCTTTCACATTAGCAGGCTCAATATAAGATAAGAAGCAACACCAACAAAATAATGAATTACTAGGTTCAGGCTTAGAATCAAACAGTTGTCTTCTGGTCTTAACACCTTTATTGGATTCACCAATAATCAGATCAGTAGAATGAGCAGATTTCCATGTTTTTCTAGTTTTAACAGGAATACTTTCATCATCCACATCATGTATAACAGAATCATCAATATCAATATCATCATCTTCAACAGTTTTATTCACAGGAGAACAGTCAACCAATTCAGGCATGTCAATTGGTCTAGAAGACTTACCATTGTCTTTTACCTTTTCTACATCATCATCTTTGTTTAGAACATTCAGAAATGGATTGTAGGCTTGTACAGATTCATAGACTTCAGTCTCTTCATTGTCTTTATCAGTTTGAATGGTCAGATCATCAATTTTCTTACTGATCTGATGATCAGTAGAGTCCTGTACAACTTCATCAAAGACAACATGGGGTGTTTCTTCTACACATAGAGTAGAGTAATTAAACACTCTAAATGCCTTGCTAGTAGAAGAATATCCTAAGAATATTCCCTGATCAGCTTTGGCATCAAAAGCATTTAATTTGCTCTTTCCATTGTTATGAATAAAGCACTTACATCCAAAGATATGAAAATATGAAATTCTAGGTTTTCTACCTTTCCATACCTCATAAGGAGTTTTACCATGTACCTTGTTGAATGCACATCTGTTCTGAGTGTGACAGGCAGTGTTGATTGCCTCAGCCCAGAACTTCTGTGGTGTGTTGTACTCTGCAAGCATTGTTCTGCATGCTTCCTTTAGTGTTCTGTTTCTTCTCTCAGCTACACCATTTTGTTGGGGTGTTCTAGCTGCACTTGTCAAATGCTGAATTCCAGACTTAGAACAAAATTCTTTAATATAACAGTTTATAAATTCAGTCCCCTTGTCACTCCTGATCTTGACAATGGGCTGGCCTTTTTCTACTTGCAACCTCTTTAACAGATCTTGTAGTTGGGTTTGTGTATCACTCTTTTTGTGTAAGAAGATTGTCCAAGTGAACTTTGAATAATCATCTACCACAACCAAAGTGTACCTTCTACCATTCAGTGTAGGGGGTTTTATTGGACCATGTAGATCCATGTGCAAGAGTTCTAAGACTCTACAAGTAGAAAGAGTGGGAATTGACTTAAAGGAAACCTTTACCTGTTTACCTTTTTGGCAAGCATCACACACTTGTGATTTGAAATAGATTTCATTAGGGATACCTTCAACAAGGTAGTTTCTTGCAATATTGTTAATAATCTTAAAGTTCAGATGGCATAAGCGTCTGTGCCATAGCCAGCTGATTTCTTTAGGACTCTTAGAAAGAAGGCAAGCATCCCTAGGACAACTATTCCAATTTACAATGTAGACACTGCCCTGTCTAACTCCAACTAGTAGAATTGTATGTGTTCTTTTATCCCAGATTTCACATTTGGTGCTTTTGAAGTAAACTTTGTAGCCACTGTCACAAAATTGAGAGACAGATAACAAATTATATTTCAGACCTTCAACATATGAGACATCTTGAATCTCTACATCTCCATTCTTGATGTATCCAAATCCTTTTGTGATTGCCATGGAACTATCTCCAAAGATCACTTTTGGTCCTTCCTTTTCATGATAGTCAGAAAGGAGAGTCTTGGTACCAGTCATGTGGTGAGAACACCCACTGTCTATATACCAAGTTTCTCCAACTGAACCACCTTTCTTGTAAAGATCCAGTCGACCCTGCAAGTAGTGATCTTAATAATTTAGGTACCATTTCTTTACTGGGGTCCTTGGGGTTAGTAGTAAGAGGTATCCAAATAAACATTGAAGATTTGAATAATTGAGACCTCTTAAGTTTTCTACCATGTTTATCACAGAACAGTACTTTGTTGACCTTATCCAAATTATCAGCAGACTTAGGATCTATTTTTCTGAGATAGCCTTTCCTTGGTTCTATCCCTTTTTCAGGAAGATCAATATGTCTGTAATAGTTTGCATATGGCCTAAAAGCCTGTGGACCATACGGCTTATAGATGCGTTTTGGTCTTTCCTCTCCAATGATATCATAAGATAAAGGTGGAGGATAAAGAACAGGTTTGTTATGATAATGAGGCACAAATTTCCTAGGTTTAGTTGAGTACAGCTGAGACTGCCTTATAAAAGGAGGTCTAGGCTGTTTCCAACTTGCCTGTGTTTGTTTTGACCTACTGTTCTGAGTCTGCCTCTTCTGATTCCAGGACATTTCTGCTCTGGTCAGAGGAGTAGTACTCTTCTGGTATGGTCTTGACTGTACTGGTCTAGATCCATTCTTCTGTTTACCATTCTTGGTAGTAGGAGGAATGTATTTAGACTGTACTTTGGATTTTGGATCATTATCATAAGTCATGGGTTCTTTTCCTTTATCTAATTGCAAAGAACTTGAACTAGCTCCAGTAGTGTTCTTAAAGCCTGAAGTAGAGGGACTAGGCAGATCAGTACCTATTCCACTCTTGTCATAGGGAGCTCTGTATCTGTCTGATAATGTTTGATTAATCTTAGAAGAGTTAATCATCTCAGATAGCTTCAGATCCAAGCTCAGTACTTCAGATTCTAAGAATCTATTGCGCTCTTCAAGTTTTTCACATTTAATCTTTAAGTCATTGAATTCATTGGTCTCTTTAGCTTGTGTATGAAGCATACCTTGATATAGCTTGTCCATAGATGCATACTTATCTTTGAGTTGAGACAACTCTTTTGATAGCCGTGCATTTAGAACAGTTATATTAGGATCCACTTGCATTTGAGCTTCTCTAAGACTCATGATTTCTTGTCTTAAAGATATGTTCTCATCACTGATTTCCATGAATGCTTTGTTAGCTGGTAGGAGGTCTTCTTCATTCATTCCATTGGAATGATGAAGACTACTCCCTACACTACTATCAGCAGTGTCACATAAATCAGAATCAGAATCAGATTCATCACAAGATTGAAAAGATGTGACAGATGATACCTCTTGATCTATTTTTGCCATCATGACTAGTCCATCATCTGCAATGAAGACTTCTTTCTCACTGCTAGAAGGGTAATCAGAAGAGGAAGATGGCAACTCATCTGAATCTGTATCAGATTCATTGTTGGCCACCATTGCCCTCTTACCCTTTGCATATTTGCGATCTCTCCTTACTTTCCTTTCTCTTCTGTCTTCAGCACTCAGATCAGGACATTCATGGATGTAATGACCTGGTTTCTCACAGTTATAGCAAAGAGGTTCACTAGTAGAACGTTTAGTAGGAGAGTGATATCGGTTCCAGTCCTTTCTATCAGTAGAGTTCCTATCCTTCCTATCAGCAGAGTTCTTATCTCTTCTTTTCTCATTAGAGATCTCATCTCTCCTTTCAGAAGATTTGTGATCCCTTCTGGTCCTAGAAGAGTCCCTGTTATTAGAGCCCTGAGTGTCCTTATAGAATCTTTTGTATCTACCATAACGCTTGTTAAGTTTGTCAAACCTCTTAATCATTAAGTTCAACTGATCCTTAAGATCAAGATCAGTACTCTCTAGTTCATCTTTTATGCTTGAGGACTTAGACATAGATGATCTAGGTTTCTTAGAGGTAGATGCCTTAAGTGCAATGCTCTTGGAGATTTCCTTAACCCTATCACCACTAACTATTGGATCTTCTTCATCCAATTCAAACTCATGTGCCTGAAGGGTTTGGAAGGTAGTTTCAGCAGACCAGTTATCTATATCCTGAGTGTTTTTAATGATCAGTGTGACCATTTTCCACCTTTCATCTAAGGCTTTAAGGATACGTAAATTGATCTCCCTATTGGTATAAGTCTTACCTAAAACATCCAGATCATTCATAATCTTTGTAAAACGAGTATCGAGCTGGTCTATCATTTCACCAGTCTTGATTTTAAATGATTCGAACCGCTGGACAGCAGTGGATAGTTTGCTTTCTTTTATAAGAGAAGTTCCCTCACAAATGATAGCTAACTTGTCCCACATCTCTTTGGCTGGTTTACATTTAACCACTTTCCCAAGATACTCATTGGGAAGGGTGTGCAAAATGTAATTCTTGGCCAAGCTGTCTAGATTGTTCTGCCTCATTTTCTCGGTAGTTAAATCTAACCTGGGTTTTGGCACGAGAACACCAATGGCTTTTGAAGGCTCCAGAGTTGCAGTGTTGGGTATCATGGTAGTAATAGGCCCTTCTTTGATCATAGACATCATTAGATCATGGGTTGAACTAAAAATGGCCTCCATCCTTAGCTTCCAATAATTGTAATCTGCAACCTTGAACTTTGGAAGTTTATTGATGTTAGTTTCTTCCATGATAGAACAGACAGTTAATATCAGTAGTATGACAAATAGGTCAAGATAAGCAAGTAAGATCAAGAAACAATTAATCAGAAATGAGAGACAAATAGACTTTCCCCAAAGTCTACAAGGTTATCTAGAAACAGCAGTCCAAAGAACTACTGCTCTGATACCACTTGTTGGTCCCAAAAGTTGAGTTAAGATTGAGTAAGCTAAGAAAAAGTCTAGAGGGGAGGGGTGAATATACTTTTCAAATTCTATCAAAATATCAGAGTTTTTAGTGCGGAAATACGTTCTGTACAGTACTGTTCTTAGAATCAGCTAAGTACTTAACAGTTAGCTTTTATACTCAACTTTTCTTTAAATCATTTCTTAGAAAACTTACTGTTCTTGTATCAACAAATATATCAACAGTTAATCAAAACAAACAGTAAAGAACACAAGATTTTATAGTGGTTCGACAAATGTCTACATCCACTCTCACAACTCCAGTTGCGATGTTTTATTACTCTTCTTCTCGAGTACTTGTAGTTTAGAGTCCCAAGATTAAGACTTTGATCTTGTCGATTATACCACCAGGTATATCTTCGATCAACTAGTAATTTCACAAGTAACTAGCACACTTGTTTACACAATACAAACTTAAAACGAAAAGTAAAACTTCTCTAGTAATAGCCTTTGATTCTTCTCTTCAGTTCTGTGGCTTCTCTTCTTGCTTCGATCTTCTTTACTCTGTGAGTGCTTGAATACTTGAATGCTTCTTGATTTGCTCTTGAATAGTAATTGTATCAGTAGTCTTTTCAAGTAGAAGATCACACGGTATTTATAAGCATTAGCAAGACAGTTAGCAGTTTGTGAACTAACTCTCAACTAACTCATAACCGTTTCTTGTTGTAACTTCCTTCTTTTGTAACCAACTTATCTTATCTTCCAAGTCAGCATATCTTCAAATAAATCTTCAGTTACGCTTCAAATAAGTCATCCAAACTTATTCTTCAAATAAACCAACTCAGCACAGTAAACTACTCTTCTTAGTTTTACTGCTCTTGGTTAATCAGCACAGTTCTTCAAAAACTGTTCAGCTTCCTTCAACAATACTTCTCTTGATTTCTTCATTCTCTGAAATAGTCTTCTGATATCTCTTAGTCATCTTTTAGTCTTCTGACTTCAATCTAATCTACTGTTCTGAACTTTTACAATGCTGAAATACAATAGAATACAACTTTACAAATATAAAACCTATATATACTTCAACTGAACTATATACAGATGAGTACAACTAAGTCCTATACTATAAGCTGTCTATACAATTCATTTATCAGCTTAGTTCTTTAAACAGTTCATATATCAGATCACTAAAACATAAGATCAGTAAACTTAAACTTCATATCTCATTAAGATCAGTAATCTTATATCATATAACTCATATATAATAACATATAATCACATATAATCACATATAATCACATATAATCACATATATCATTAACTCTAAATTTACTTTTGGCCATCAAAACATATAATCATCAATTAGAACATTGTTTATAGGATTCATATCCCAACAAGGTACTAAACCGAACAAACCAGGCCAAAGGGGCCTGACGAAGACCGTAGAGAGCTTTCTTGAGGCGACAAATATGATCCGAAAAGCGAGGGTCAATGAACCCCGGGGGCTGAGCCATGAAGATGGGCTTGGAAAAGATTCCATGTAGGAAGGCGTTGTTAACATCCAACTGTCGAAGAGGCCATTGATTCCGAACTGCCAGAGATAGAATTATGCGGACTGTCGCAGCTTTGACCATTGGACTGAAAGTATGCGAAAAATCCAAACCAGGAATTTGAGAGAAACCTTGAGCAACCAAGCGAGCCTTATATCGCTCTATAGATCCATCCGAGCGATACTTCGTTCGGAAAACCCACTTAGATCCAACAATGTTCGTGTTTTCAGGGCGTGGAACCAGGTCCCAAGTGTGAGTAGCATGTAAAGCATCGAGTTCAGATCGCATGACAGCTGTCCAGTGTGGATGTTTGAGAGCTGATTTGAAACCCTTAGGCTCATCTGAGACAGATAGTGCAGATAAAAGAGGAGTAGTGGCTATATCTGCAACATAACGGGTTTTGAAAATACCCGATCGTGCCCGAGTGATCATTGGGTGAGTCGGATGGACAATGGGAGCAGGGGGCGGCGGCTCCATAGGGGCTTCAACAATAGGTTGGGCGACTTGAGGTGCTGCAGGTGGTACAGAGGAACCTGGACAAAGGCGACATGGGGACTGTGGTAATGTAGGAGGCTGATCCGGACAACTCTGGGTTTGCTGAACTGGAGCAGGACTAACATTCGGCTCCAAGAAAGTGCATATGTCAAGAGAGTCAATGTTTGTTGGGACAGTTGTATCAGAGAATGGAAATACTGATTCGTCAAATTGAGCATGTCGGGTTGTGTAGAAGCGGGAAGCGACAGGATCGTAACACCGAAACCCTTTATGAGATGAGCTATAACCCAAGAATATGCACGGGGCACTGCGGGGGGCAAGCTTGTGAGGTGCATAATCACGGAGATACGGGAAGACCCGACAACCAAACGTCTTGAAATTTGCATAATTCGGAGATAAGTGATACAAAAGCTCAAATGGAGATTTATTGTTGAGCAGCGGAGTGGGCAACCTGTTGACAATATGAACTGCAGTAGAGAAAGCATCAACCCAGAAATAAGCATGAGCACTAGAATGAAACATCAACGAGAGACCTGTTTCAGTAATGTGCCTATGTTTACGTTCAGCCCGACCATTTTGTTGTGGAGTATACGGACAAGAAATACGATGATGAATCCCATTATTATTAAAGAATTCCTGAACTCGACTGTTGACAAATTCGGTCCCTCCATCACTTTGAAATATTTTGACCGAAGATGAAAATTGATTGCATACAAATTTGTAGAAGCGCACCAAAACATCAAAAAAATCAGATTTAGCATGCAACGGGTAGAGCCACGTAAAACGGGAGTAATCATCGACAAAAATTACATAATACTCAAAACAATCATTCGAGCAAACAGGTGCAGGTCCCCACAAGTCACAATGAATTAATTCCAAAACACTTGAAGCACGTTTTTCATTCAAAGTAAAGGATAAACGTTTGCTCTTCGTCAATTGACAAGGAGTGCATAAATCCGGTTTCAGCAATAAAGAAGTAACTGATAATTGTCCCAATTTATTTAATAAATGAATAACTGAAATAGAAACATGCCCTAAACGACGATGCCAAATTTCAAAAGAAGCTTTCAACGAAACAGTATGCAATGTCGCAACCAAAGCTGGTTTACCCTGTTCCAAAACATAAAGCCCTTGACTACGCCTGCCGCGAGCCAGAGGTTCTTTTGTCAACCGATTCTGAATAACAAATGACTTGTCAGTGAATATAACATCAACAGGATAATCAGAGGTGAGCTTACTAATCGACATCAAATTCTTAGTAAGATGAGGGACCACGAGCACATCCAACAATTTAATATTATCATGCACAAGACAAGAGCCAACATGCGAGATAGGAACTGAATTACCATTTGGTACGACAACATTATCATTACCATTGTAAGGCTCAACAACCTCCATTGTCGAGGCATGAGGGGTCTGTTAGTGTATACTGTAAAGCAAACTTTTAGTGGGCTTTTGTGACGTATATTCAATTTCCTTTTATCTGAAATAAATGGTTTTTCACATTATTGCATTCTTTGTGATTACTTGTATGTCTGCTTATCTTGCATTGTAGACGATGTGGTGGGTTTGTAGTCACACAGAAGATCACATTGGTAGTCCCTTGTAAGATATAAACAGTATTCACAACTGAGATAGTTATGGACAAAACTATTGGTTTAAGTTGTAGTATAAACTTGTTAGTGGTTTGTCTTGGCCATTAGTTTATACTAGTGCGCTGAGGCGTATTGAATGGATCACAGATAAGACATGTTCTTCTGTTCTGACTGTTATGAACAACTAGAGGTCTTGGTGACTTTTATGATTCTTAACCCTAAGTGTGATATTTAGACGTGTGGGGTGCTTGTTCACTACTTTGATGTACCATAGGTGAGAATCTTGGTAGATTCTTCACGCTCAGTATTTTGGGTAGTGGCATCGCTCGCATGATGTCTACTCATTGGCATTAGGGCACCGTGTCCTGTACATCCAGGCTGATGATGTCCCCTTGAGGAAACTCACAAAGTAGTGAACAAGCACCCCACACATCTAAATATCACACTTAGGGTTAAGAATCATAAAAGTCACCAAGACCTCTAGTTCTTCATAACAGTCAGAACAGAAGAACATGTCTTATCTGTGATCCATTCAATACGCCTCAGCGCACTAGTATAAACTAATGGCCAAGACAAACCACTAACAAGTTTATACTACAACTTAAACCAATAGTTTTGTCCATAACTATCTCAGTTGTGAATACTGTTTATATCTTACAAGGGACTGACAATGTGATCTTCTGTGTGACTACAAACCCACCACATCGTCTACAATGCAAGATAAGCAGACATACAAGTAATCACAAAGAATGCAATAATGTGAAAAACCATTTATTTCAGATAAAAGGAAATTGAATATACGTCATAAAAGCCCACTAAAAGTTTGCTTTACAGTATACACTAACAATCTCCCACTTATACTAAAGCTTAACTTTTAGTATACACATAAAGACATCAACATTTCTCCCACTTATACTCAAAGTCTAGCTTGTAATACATCGTAAACCAAGACCCTCTACATGTTTCTCAAAGACTTTTATTGCCAGCGTCTTTGTGAAAGGATCAGCCAAGTTATCCAACGATGCAATCTTAGCTACAGCCACGTCTCCTCGATTTACGATACCTCGTATAATGTGGTACTTTCGCTCTATGTGTTTACTTTCTCTGTGGGCTCTAGGTTCTTTCGAGTTTACCACTGCACCCGCGTTATCACAATAAACAGTGATACACATTGGCATACTCTGAGATACCCCTAATTCTAGAAAGAAATTACGCAGCCAGACAGCCTCCTTTGCGGCCTCTGAGGCAGCTACGTACTCGACTTCCATAGTGGAGTCCGCGATGCATTTCTGCTTCACACTTCTCCAAGATATGGCTGTGCCTCCCAGCATAAACACATAACCCGAGGTTGACTTCCGTTCATCTCGATCAGCTTGGAAATCTGAATCGGTATAACCCAAAGGAATCAAACTATTTGACTGGTATACTAGCATATAATCTCGAGTCTTTTTCAAGTACTTGAGAATATGCTTAACAGCAGTCCAGTGTCCTTGACCAGGGTTAGACTGATATCTTGCTACCATGCCGACTGCATAGCAAATATCAGGCCTCGTACACAGCATCGCATACATAAGACTTCCTTCAGCTGAAGCATAAGGAACCTTAGCCATCTCCTCTATCTCCTTCTATGTCTTAGGACACATATCTTTAGATAGAGGGACTCCATGTCTGAAAGGTAGTACACCCTTCTTGGAATTCTGCATGCCAAAACGAGCAATCACAGTATCAATGTAAGACGCTTGAGATAAACACAACATTCTCTTTTTTCGATCATGAGTGACCTTAATACCAAGAATGTACGATGCTTCTCCCATATCCTTCATTTGAAACTGTTCTGAAAGCCACACCTTTACGTCTGATAATACTTTCACATTGTTGCCAATAAGAAGAATATCATCTACGTATAGTACTAAGAATACCACTACGTCTCTGTCACTCTTCTTGTACACACAACTTTCATTTTGACATTGTTCAAATCCAAAATATGTGATCACCTCGTCAAAACGAATGTTCCAAGACATGGAAGCTTGTTTTAGCCCATAAAGAGACTTTTTCAGTTTCCAGACTAGATGCTCTTGGCCTTTCTTCACATAACCCTCGGGTTGCTGCATATAAATGTCCTTATCCAAATTTCCATTAAGGAAAGCTGTCTTGACATCCATTTGCCAAATCTCATAGTTCATGTGATTAGCTATGGATAAGAGAATCCGGATCGATTTTAGCATGGCTATTGGTGAGAAGGTCTCGTCATAGTCGATTCCTTCTTTCTGGGTAAAACCCTTTGCCACCAACCGTGCCTTAAAAGCAGTAATCTGCCCATCAGATCCTCTCTTACGTCTGTAGACCTACTTACACCCAACGACTTTCTTGTCGTGGGGAAGTTCACTTAGGTCATACACTTCCATAGCATCCATAGATTCAATTTCTGAATCCATGGACTTGTGCCAAGACTCTGCATCTTTGTCTTTGATTGCCTCCTTGTATGTCCAGGGGTCGTTATCATCATGTTCATCGCTTGGAATGAAGTCAATAGACTCTCCCACAAACATGGAATGATCAGGTTGGAGAAAAACCCTCCCACTACGACGAGGCAATGTATACAAAGGTTCATCAGAGTCGCCACGTTGTGCAGTCTCTTATGGTATTTCCTCTTGCACACTCGGTGTGCCATTGTCTCCTCTCAACTCATTTAGAATGATCTCAGTATTGGACTTATGCTCATGCATATAGTCTTCTTCTAAAAATCGGGCATTGGTACTCACCACCACCCTCTGATCATTAGGAATATAAAAATAACCACCTCTCGTTCCCTTAGGGTATCCTACAAACAACCGTACTTCAGTTCTAGGTGCCAACTTATCAGCTTCCTTGTTCAGCACATGTGTTGGACAACCCCAAATCCGAATGTGGTTTAGAGTGGGCTTTCGCCCAGACCACAATTCAATCGGGGTTTTTGGAACCACTTTAGAAGGTACATAATTTAGAAGGTACGCTGCTATTTCCAAGGCATAACCCCAAAAAGAGGTAGGTAATGAAGCATAACTCATCATCGATCTCACCATATCTAATAGAGTCCTATTCCTTCTCTCAGCCACGCCATTTTGTTGCGGAGTATCAGGCGCGGAGAGCTGGGATCTAATCCCTTTCTCTAATAAGTATTGCCTAAATTCATTGCTAAGGTACTCGCCACCACGATCAGAACGCAGTGACGTGATACTCTTACCATGACGGTTCTCCACTTCTGCCTTAAATTCTTTGAACTTGCCAAAGCATTCAGACTTGTGGCGCATCAGGTAGATGTATCCATATCTTGAGTAATCGTCAATGAAAGTGACGAAGTACTCAAAACCTCCTCTAGCTTGAACAGTCATAGGCCCACACAAATCAGAGTGAATCAATTCCATCACATCATTAGCCCTATTACCCTTGGCCTTAAAAGGCCTCGAGGTCATCTTGCCTTCCAAACAAGATTCGCAGACTAAGAATGGTTCCACTTGGAGAGACTCCAAAAACCCACTACTTACTAGTCTTTGAATCCTTCTTAGGTTGACATGACCCAATCTTAGATGCCAAAGGTATGTTTGATTCAACTTAGAAGGTTCCTTTCTCTTATTTAATGATGATGATGAATGAGCTTCAGTCACAGTATGATATGCACACGTAATAGTATAAAGATTGTTTTCTAACGTGCCAGAACAGATTAAAGAGTCATTTCTCATAATAACAACATTGTCATTAAAAACAACCGAGCATCCATCCAAAAATAACTTCGAAACAGAAATTAAATTTCTCCAAAAATTCGGCACGTATAAAACGTTCTTTAATACTAAAACAGAATTAGAAAAACATAAGTGCACGTCTCCCACTGCAACCACCGATACTATCGCAGCATTGCCCAAACTAATAGTAATCTCGCCCTCACTCAGTTCCCTTGTCTGCAGAAACCCCTGCAAGGTATAACAAACATGGTCAGTGGCTCCTGTATCTACTACCCAAGAAAAGGCAGAACAAGCCGCAAAACATGTTTCAACAACTAAAGCGAGAGATGTACCAGAGTTTTCCTTTTTCAGAAGGGGACAATCAGACTTCCAATGTCCTGTCTTGTTGCACTTGAAACATTTTCCCTTCGGCTTTTTAACGCCACCAGAAGGCGCCAGTTTCTTGCTCCCACTACTTTCACCACCACCCTTTTTCTTCTTCTTGCCATTAGACGAAAAAGGTCCAGCCTGGACAGTAACATTGGTTTGTGGTCGTTTACCCATGAGACCCTCCACCGCGACCAATTCCGTAAGAAGCTCGGTTAAAGTATAATCCTTCTTACTCATGATCGCGTTTACACGGAAGTTTTCAAAAGACTTTGGGAGCGAGTGTAGGATCATATCGATCTTGGTGTCATTATCGATTAACCCTCCGAGGACCTCAATCTCATTCATTTATTCCATCATTTTGAGACCGTGGTCCCTCACGGACGCTCCCTTTGGCATAGAGGTTGACATGATCTTCCTCATAACCTCAAAGCAGGCAACCCTGTCTTTCTCACCAAAAAGCTCTTTGAGGCTCAACATCATAGCTGCGGCACTAGGCATAGTTTGATGCTGTTGTTGTAAAACATTTGACATCGAGGCCAAAATGTAACAACGAGCCATCTCAACAGCCTTGTGCCACTTCTTATGAGCCTCCTTTTGCTCTTCAGTAGATTCGGGTCCCAAAGGGGCAGGAGCAGGTGTGTCGAGCACAAACTTGTACTCATCAGCAACTAGGACAATGTCCAAATTTCTTTTCCAATCCAAGTAATTTTGACCAATTAGCTTATTTTGATTTAAGATAACCATAAGTGGGTTGAATGTCACCATAATGTATCTGAAATAAATAAAATGCAAGCAATGAATCACATAAGTTTGAAGCATAAAACATTGGAAACCTTCAAAACCAATATTCAACACAACCTCCAACAGCCCAACAAACACATATGCAAGCCACGTTAGGGTGGTCGTTTACACATGTATTCATCGACCAGACATTCAGTCTTTAATTTCAATATCACGTCAACTTATCCTTATGACGAATGAAATTAACAGTCGAACTTTAACTGGCCATGTGAACTAGAACAGTGACCCCGTTGGGGGGTTATATTAAAATTCACATCTAAGTGATGACCACAATTTAACAACAGTTATCTTGAATTATTCTTTACTGATGAACTTATGGATGACACATCCGTTAGGGAAGATCACACACTTCATCTAAAGATTAAAACAGTTTTATTAGAAGTCTCAACTAGTAAGCTCGTGAATGTTGCATCCGTTAGGGGGAGACTCACGAGGTCCCACGAGCAACATACACCTTACTTAAAGACCAATTGTGGAGGCCTATGAATTAATTAAAAAAAATTCAATTATTCCACATAGTCATTTAAACTTTGAAGATTATTCACAGGCATAACAAATTAACTAAATAATACAAGCATGCCAATCATAACAAGATGCGATAAATAGAGGCAAAAATAAATAAATGCACATCTATCGCAACCCCTCGAAAAACCTATCAAAAAACAGCCTACAATAAGCTATTACAATGATAAAACAGTGGCGCGGACGGATGCCTCGCATCGGCCTCTCACCCAATGCAAAAATCTCGAATACGCGTCCACCGACTAAAACTGGCAGTAAACTTCATCAAGACGTTTGAATTAGGTCCCGCCACCGGCTATCCCAGCTTTTCTGGGATATGTGTAGATCTCGTCTAGACGTTTCCGAAAAGGTCTTACGGGCTGAAAACGGATACCCGAGTCAAACGTTGTGGCCAAAACAGTTTTTACCGTAAAAAAAAACAGCTTTCACCGTCCAAAGCCATAACCCGAAAACTCGGATCGCCGTTTCCAGATCTTCCATCGACACCGCCCATTCTCATGATCAAATTTACAATAAAAACGAGCAAAACCCTACTACAGTGATCTATGAAAAAAATCTTATACTACCCACACTTATTATCTGGTGGGAAAAACAATTACAACATCACACAAGGGTTGCGATAGAATAAAAACCTTAAATAATAATTGACAGAAACAAATCCATACAAGAAACAAAATAAATTGAATCATACAATCATACGTTTCAAGCAGAGCCAACAATCCACGAATCCAGGCTCTGATACCAATTGTTGGAACACGCCGACGAAGGCGGTCCGTCACCGGGATCGTTGTCGGATGCCAAACGTATAAAGGAATAAAAAACTAAACATTCATCTAAAAGAAAGTTTAGATTCGTTACCCTTGGAGATCGAGGCGTTGATTCCAATCTACAGATCTTCTAGTCTGTCTCCCAACTTCGCTCGAACACCGGGTGGACGGCGTGCTATCAAACGTGGAGAAGGTGCCTCAATTTCGTCTCCTTGAAACCCTAGCTGTTTTTCTCAGTTTTGAAACCCTAGCACACACGAAATTGAGAAAAACAGCTAGGGTTTCAAGGAGACGAAATTGAGGCACCTTCTCCACGTTTGCTAGCACGCCGTCCACCCGGTGTTCGAGCCAAGTTGGGAGACAGACTAGAAGATCTGTAGATTGGAATCAACGCCTCGATCTCCAAGGGTAACGAATCTAAACTTTGTTTTAGATGAATGTTTAGTTTTTTATTCCTTTATACGTTTGGCATCCGACAACGATCCCGGTGACGGACCGCCTTCGTCGGCGTGTTCCAACAGGGTCATGTGGGCTGAAGCGCCTGTGTCTAGATACTAATCTGAAACCTGGGATGGGGAGACAGAACACTGTGCATCAAAAGCTTGAGCCAAATTTGCTGTGGACTGGGTGTGAGAGGCATAACGTTCTGGGCATCTATCTGCATAATGCCCAGATTGGCGACATATTTGACACGTGGGGTTGTAGGGTTTCTTTTTATACCCATCAGAATTGTTGGGCTGCCCGCACGAACCAGCGTGGTTGTAATAACCAGCACCGCCTGAGTTTGCAGAACCACCGGATTGACCAGCGTGACCGCCATGACTGCCGCGATGCGTCGGTTTGGATCGAGATGTAGGATGAGACATGCGGGTTGTTGCAAAGGCTGGGACAGATGCAGTCGAAGGATCCATTGAGCGTGTAAATTGCTCAAAATTGAGGGCTTGATGTATTAGATCGCAAAATTGGGGCATAGGATCCATCGCCATACAGGTATCGGAGAACCCTGTAAATTGAGACCCAAGGCCACTGAGATACCAGTGAGCCTTATCATCATCGTTCACAGCACGTCCAATGGATGACAATTGATCACAGATCGAGCGGAATTTTCGGCTGTACTCGGTAACTGAAGTGGTGCCGCGGCGGAGATTAATAAGTTCATTACGGAGATGATTGGCCCGGGAAACGGAAGAGTGGTTGTATGCCGCCTTCAAGGCAGTCCAAACAGAATGTGAGGAGGTGCATCCAATGATTTCAGAAATGGCTTCTTCGGAGAGAGATGATTGAAGAAGAGAAAGGATTTTCTGATCCTTTTCGAACCAGGCAACATATGCCGGATTAGGGGCCGATGTGCCATTCTCGGTGACGGTTTTAGCAGGAGTGGGGAGAGTACCATCAACATGCGAGAAGAGATCGTGGCTCGTGAGAACCGGGACAACTTGATTTTTCCAGAGAATGTAATTAGAGGATGATAGTTTAATTGTGAGAAGGTGGACTAGAATATTAAGAGGGATTGTAAGGGGAGCAGTGGCGCCATTGAAAACTGGCGTGAGAGATAAACATAATTCAGAGAGAGAGAATTCAGTTGGGAGAAAAGTTTAGCGTGAGAATTGAAAATTTGGGAGAAAAGTTTAGCGTGAGAATTGAAAATTTAGGGTTAAGGTGAATTTGTCTGATCTAAAAGTCCGAACTTGTAGAGAGGTGGAGAATTAATTCTTGTATATTTAATTCCTAACACTCCCCTTCATTCGTGGGCCGGATTAACACCTCTTACCCTTTTTTGGGGAGGAGGCCCATCGAGTGGACAATTTAAATGGGTGGAGTGCTTTCAACAGGAATCGAACCCAGGTCGTTTTGCCCGGTTTGCTCTGATACCATGTGAGAGTAGTATAAGATCACCGTTAAAGAGGTAATTGTATATCTTCACTATATAAAGAGACTAGATGACCCTCCCGCGTATTACGCGGTATATTGATAAAAGTTACGAAGTAATATTCAAAATATAGTATAACTCATATTTTAAAAGATACACTGATAAAATTTCATAGATAAATTTACTTTTCATAATTTAAAATTTTATTATATAATTTTTTATTTTGAATAATTTCAACTAATTTGTAAAAAAAGTCTTGGTGGGTGTACTCAACAAAGTCGTGTGTGTGTATAACCGTGGCCGATTTCAAATTGTCAGGCCCAAGAGAAAATAAAGGCCCGATTGATATCACTGTTTACCTTCGTGGAAGTTCTCGTGGCAAAAAGGCGGAGATTTCCTATCTAGAATTAAAGAGAACTTAATCAAAATAAGATATTAATTGATTTTAATTTTAATTTAGGTAAGACTTCTCATTTTAATATCAATGACATATCTATTAACCAATAGTTTAATTACACATTAAATTTAAAAAAAATCAATTTAATCTCCATGCGACACATCATTACATTTAACCATATGATGACACGTGTTAAAACTAAACTCCCTATTAGTATATAGGGGTGATATGTACATGAGATTTACTAGGGATTACAACAAATCAATCTTGGAGATAATGTTTACAAAGATATGAATGAGTCAAATATCTTGGAGATTTACACAAATATACACAATTCGTATTAATTTTTACATTAACAATCTACATTCGAGTCAACACCTCGAGACACCACCGAGTTAACGCCGAGTCATTGATATTTTCAAAAAACACAGTTTTTGGAAAATATTATTGGAATAAACTACAAATCTCAAAAAAAAAAAAAAAAAAAAAATTACTCCATAATATTTTTTCCTGTTTTTCTTTTTGCCCAAAAAAAAAACCCTACTCCCAAATCTCCTCCCACAGCCCCAAAATTTCAATTCCATCTCTTCCCCACCAATCTTGCATCAATCCACCCAAAGTCGTCACAATTTTATGCAGCAAAGAAGAAAAAAAATTATATCTCACTGTTGAGTGAACTAGAAGACATTTTGCTGAAGAAATGAGGGGAGGAGGCGCATTGCGGCGTTGATGAGAAAAATGAGGGGAGGGAGGAAAATTAAGGTTTTATTATGGGAGGATATTTTTGAAAAATGTAGGGGTAAACTCCACCATTCGAGGGGTAACTCAACTCGGGGGTCAGCACATAAAAAATGGGGAGGCATTTAACCGTGGCCTACACTAAAGCCAAGTCGATCGTGTTGCTTACGAAGAATAAGCCCAACAATGAAGGGTACGCATTGACTATTGACTCGGATTCAGCCCAATGAATTTAGGCCCATGGATGGAGTATAATTTTTTAGGCCACGGTTATACACACACAGGCTTACTGTTGACACCCACTAGCTAAACACACACATTTGGATGAGGACACCCACGTAAAAAGTTCTAAAATACCCTTCCCCTCCTAAACTCTAATTAAAACTCTCTCCCTCTTTCTCTCCCACTTTTCACGCACACCCACCCACTTCTCCCTTCCACTCTCCCATCGCCGCCCAGCCCCTCCTCCTCCCAACGGCCACCGCTCACCTATCCTCCATCTCAGCCGTCGCCAATCTCCACATTCGCCGACGGTTTCGCTGAAGAAGGCAGTCGACGACTCTTCTTCCTTGGAGAAAGGTGCGGCCCACGTCGGCGCCGCTGAAGAAGGATTCGCGATCAACGTGCCGCCGCTGGAGTAGGGTTCGCGATCGACGTCGCGGCCGCTGGAGGAGTGCGCGACGTCCACCGCCACCACTGGAGAAGTTTGCGACCGACCCTCTTCTCCCTTGGCCGCTCCAATCCTTCCCTTCCCAGCCACAAGGGCGCCGCCGCCGTCTTCTCTGTTTAAAGGTTGCTACTGCCGCCTCTCTTACAGGTTCCATGAACATCAAAAAATTTTTTTTGCATGTATTAGGATTGTTAAAGATTTTTTTTGAGTTTGTTTTTTTGGACAATTGAAAGTTGTTCAGGGACTATTTTCAGACAATTTGTGTTTTTGTACGAAAAAAAAAAAATTCCGGACAATTTGTGTGTGTTTGAAAAAAAAAATTCGGGCAACTTGAGTTTGTACATAAATTATTTTCAGATAAATTGTTGAGATGTTTATATTTGGAATGATTTTTGAAATGTTGTTTTGAATTTGGAATGTTTTTTTGTTTATGCTTATATTTTTTAATAACATTGTGATGGTGGGGGAAGGATTCTATTGTGAAATGGGATGTGTGGATGTGCTCATCTATTAATATTTTTTAAAATTTTAGTAAAGAGTATATTGGACATTTTAAATTCAGTTGCAATTTTTTTTTTAGGTGGGTGTGTGCGTATAACCGTGGCCAATTTTTTATGGTTTAACTATATATTCAGCCTTTTTTTTTTTAACCATGAATCAACTCCCAATGGGCCTCTCTATTTGACTTTTGCCCTACAGTTTGGGGGAGAGGATTGCTTTTTTATTATTTCATATTTAAATAAAAAAGTTAATATCTTTTCGATTAATAACTTTGTTTGGTGTATCTTTAGTTGTATTGTGTCACATTTCACTCTTTTTCATGAGATACATACTCTATGGTAAAAAAAAAAAAAAATCGATAAAAAAATCCCGATAAAAAATATCAATGTTGGAGAATGCAACAACATAATATTATTTGTTCATGAATAACTTGGGTGCAAATCTATTAGGTGTCAAATGGTGTAAAATATACCTCAATTTAAATACATCATCTCGCTTGATAGATCCATCTCATTCCATAGCATACACCTCTTGATCCACTAAATACATCACACAGACACCCCCCAAACCATTAAATGCACACATACACCTTCTAACCCACTAAATACACCATTGCATCCCAAACACCATTAAATTCACACATACACCTTCTGATTCACTATACACACTATTTGCACCCCCAAAACCACTAAATTCACCCATACACCTCATGATCCACTAAATACACCACGTGCGCCCCCAGAACCACTAAATTCACCCATACACCTCCTGATCCACTAAATACACCACCTGCACCCCTAGAACAACTAAATTCACACATGCACCTCCCATCCCCAGCCAACCCCTTCACCATTTTATCTTTTTATTTTTATTTTTAATTTAAAATTCACATAATTCTATTTCAAATTATTTAAGTATTATTAATTATTTAATATCATTATCATACACTCGTCGCGTTTCATCATTTAAAATTCACATAATTTAATTCCACATTTCATATTTTTTCCTTCATCTTTTTTTATTATTTACAATTCACATAATTTAATTTCAAATTATCATCATTTTATTCCTCTTTCACATTTTTTTCCACTGAAAATTTTATCATTTTTTATTATTTAAAATTCACATAATTTAATTCCAAATATGTAAATAGTATTACACAATTACACTTGACAATATTACATTATTGCAATTGCTAGTATTACAAAGTGAAAAACTAAATTTTATCATCATTCTCTTATTCTCCAACCTCATTCTACTTTGCCATTATCTTATTCCTCTTTCATATATTTTTTTCATCACGGTTGGACATTCTTTTATTAGTATCATACTTGAAAGACATACAGTATAACGACATTACTTGACAATATTACACAATTACACTTAACGGTGTTATACAATTACACTTAACAGTTTGAACAAATAACAAACAAAATATCAAAGACATTAACACAAATTAAAACATAACGATATATTAATGACAGTATCATACAAAAAAATAAGACAGTATCATAAAAAAAATAAGACAGTATCACACAAAATATCAAAATAGTAACACGCATTAATGCATATCAAAAGCCCTAGTTTTAATTCTTTTGCAAATTAGAAACATAAATTTTTAAATTCTTCTCTCTACCTCTCTTAAATATATAATAGTATAACACTATGACACTTAACAATATTATGTTATTACACTTGATAGTATTACATTCAACATGTAATACTGTTTACCTTGTAACATGATACTGTTTAGCAAATATAGTAATGCGGTCAAATACTGAGACAAATATTTGAATCAAGAAAACCCCAAAATGTATAATGTAATTTTTTAAGTTCCATAACTTTCATTTTGCGTATACAGTTCGAAAAAAATAAATCAATACAAATAACCTAGAATACCAATTTCTCCACAATTAACAGCAAAAAACTCATACAACAGTAAAATAATTTTTTTTCTAACAAAGCACTGAGATGCGCGCATATCTAACACCAACTTTCTCCTTAAACCAAATATATTTAAGCACATATTTTTCCACTTTTTCTTTTATCCCCCACTAGATATAGGTATCAAAGACTCTAAAAGGCTAAGTGGTTAACGTTATAGTTTGCCAAAAAAATGAGGAATTTAGGCTCAAAGGGGCTAACTACGGATAATTGCTTCGGTTTTTGGACAATTTAGCGCTAAGTGACTCTTCAAAACGAAAATGGCCTATATCATATCACAAAGTCTTACACAATCATACTTTCAAATTCAAGAACTTGGGCAAGTTCTAGGATCACTAACAATAACCTAATTCACTCTCAAATGAACAAAACCGGATAAAAGTTCGATTTAGGGTTCAATTCTCATCGGTTTATTCAATAAAACTTTCACATTCATCAAATGTCCTCAAACAACAACACATCATGCATTCATGACATCAAAGATCAACAAGTATGAACACAACATAATACTACTATCCATCACCAATCATGCATACATTCAAAGCAAATAGATATCACCACAACTACTCACAATGGATTCCAAAGATTATTCATGCTCACATTTCACCATAAGTCTACTACCCAACACATGATCAAAACCAACTCAAACAATGTAAGCATATGAAAGCTAAGTGGGCGCCGGTGCAAAATGTATACAAGTGAAATGACAAAACGGTGCAAGGGATAACAACTTAGTAAAAAAAAATAAAAGAAAAATAATTTCCCCAAACATAGAATTTTACTATGTAAAAATTCTAAGTTTGGGGCTACAAGTTGTTACCTCCCTCCTTGCACATCCCAAGTTCTTCAAAGATCACCATTGCACCACTTGCTCCATTTTTCGAAAGTTGGCTTTGCTTTCTTCTTCATTCTCCAAGAAGTTATATCCATGATTCTCCTCATCCATACCTACAAAAGAGACTAAGCTATCAAAACTACTAAAACAAGAAAAACATGAAAACAATAAAATCTTGGGTTGCCTCCCAAGAAGTGCTATTTATAACGTCTGTTGTGCCACAAATTGCACAGATGGATTAGATATCCTTGGGATCAGATATCCAAGTTCCCGAACGCGTGTGAATGATCCGGGTACGATGCTTCTCCTGGAATGATCCTCCAAGAACCTGCAAAAGACACGCCGGAGGGGGGTCCGACGCGGACATTCCGACACTCAAGTCAGTATGGGAGATTCAAGGTATAGTAAGGACAGGAAAATCCCTCAATTATCAGTGAGGCTCTTCGAAGTAGATCAGGATGCTTGTAAGCAGCTTAATAAGTCGAGTAAAATTAGAGATCGTAACCTAGGAATGAACCTAGGTTTGCCTATTTATAGAAGAATTATACCTGAGGGGAAGTTAGGTTTTCCCCTTATCTCGGACCTGCATTCCCCACTTCCTTTGACTCGGCCCAGCTGTGTTGACAAAGTCTTCCACTCTCTTAGTCCCTGAAGAATCGCAACCACTCCCCTAGTGGACTTCAACCGCCGAGAGAAGGGAGAATGAGTCTTCCTTCATCCAATTCCGAGCCCGTTCCGTAAGGAACCTCTCCTAGATCTTCGGTTTACTAGTTCTCCTCAAGAACCAGGTCTTCTTCATATCTCTCCCTTGGACGGAACTCCCTCCCGAGGGACATCCAGAAGAGATTCTTTATCCGGAGAATACTCATTAAGCCCCTATCTCCTTATTTTATCTTATCCTCTATACACGTGTCGATTTCTGATCAAATAACAACTTTAGGCCGCATCATCTACTCCCCCCTACTCTCATAAAAGAAGTATATATTTTGTGAGAGTAAGAAATTCAAGTGAGTTCAGCACAGAGGCATCTCTGGAGAGACGTGTTTTATTCTCGCTTTGGAGGGGAATTTCGGAAGTATTCTCCTTCACAGATTTTTCCCGCCCATAGTTCCGAAAACGCTTCGACTTCCGCGCCTGGGTCCCACACAGTCGCAATTTTCTCTCTCTTGCTAGTTTCTCGAAGAGAAGCCTCAATTCTAGCCCCCCTTTTCTTACACACTTCACGCATCCCTCTTTCAAATTTCATCTTCTCGAAAGTTCCCCCGTTATTTTCTCTTTTCTTCTCAGGCGTCTTCTTCCCCAGGTCTCATCGTCGCCGGTCGCCCAGTCCGACTTCGTACTTCTCCTAACAAGGTAACCTAGCTATCTTATTTTCTTTTTTAACACTACTTTGTCAATGTCTCCTCCTTCTTCTCCACCTGAGTCTTTCGAACCAAACCCTTCTCAATCGATTTCATCTCCGATGGGGAGCCCTGAAATGAAGGACAGAATTTCAACTTCTTCTCTTGTAAACGATACCCTCCTAGCTAGTCTTACCCAGGCTCATGTCTTTCCGCCAGGATACACCTTCCGAATTTCTCTTTCAGACGAACGCCCCAATTTTCCCGAGCCTCGAACCCTAGCTTTCTTCGAAGCCCAAATTAGGGCTGGTCTTCGATTCCCTATCCATCCCTATCTGGCCTCCATATCTACTCGCATGCAAATCCCCCTCAATCAATTTACTCCTAATGCTATCCGCACCATGATCGGATTCTTTATTTTGGTAAAGGGGAACGGCGGTGAGCCTTCCGCCGAGTTGTTTCTGAGTCAGCATTCCTGTAAACTGAACGATGGCTTCTTCTATGTCTGTGGAAGAAGATCTCGTGCTTGCAAATTCATGACAAAACTCCATGAAGAAGAGTCATCCTGGAGGGATTATTATATTTTTGTGACTAACCCCACCGATTGGCCATTTCCCCACGAACGTTGGATATATCATAATCCGGGAGTACCTCTTCCTCCTTTGAAAACTTACTCTGCCTCAAACTATACTGTTATGACTAACCTCAATGCTCATGTCCGCCAACACGATTTTTTTGATGTCCTTGGTATCTACAAAAACCCTCGCATCCTCTCTCATTTTGGATTCTGTCCTCAGGATTTTCCCTTAGAACCTCGAGATGGTAAAAAATTCCTTGTTCTTGTATTTCGTTTTTTGCATGTGGCTATTTTTCTGAATTCTGAAAATTTCTTGGTTACCTACAACAATGAGCTGGTTGACTCATATTTCGTGGGATGCCCCTGCTCTTCGAATGGTGAAGGCACCTGCAGTGGCTGCCCCTGAAGACCTTCCTAAGGCTCCTCAATCCCCTGCTCCGGCTCTAGAGAGTTCTGTAAAGACCCCGGCCCCAGAGAGTTCTACCAAGGCTCCTCGTCTTCCTAGCTCTTCCGCTCAAGTCCTTGGCTCCGTCTCTAGGAGGACTCGCTCAGCTACAAATGCTTTCTTCTCCGACTGCGGCACTTCTAAAAAGAAGAAGGGAAAGACCACTCGGGCTCCTGCTGAGAAGGAAGTCCCCCTTTCTACCTCCTATGAGCCTCTTCAGCGTCTCATCAGCCGATGTCCTCCTCCCTCCAACACCGAGCTTTCCGACAGGCCTCTTCCTGAAGATCAATTGCTCCACGGCGCTCATTCTTTTTTCTGAGGTATCTCCCCTTATCTTTATGTCGTCTAATCTTTTCATCTCTTAAACGTTATTTCTTCTCGTCATGTAGTTCGGCCTTGTCTATACTAAAATATTTGACCAAAGTGTTGAACTGGTTGCTGAGAATGAACTCCTTCGAGTTGAGGTGTCCTCTTCTCAATCGACTCTTAAAGGTGTCACCGCGGAGAAGGACAAAGCTCAAAAGCGGGCTCAGGCTTTGGCTGAGGAATTGCCTCTTCTCCGGGCTCAAAGTAAGCAAGAGGCAGCTAAGATTAAGCATCTGGAAGAGGAAGTGGAACGGATGGGAACAGAGATGAAGCGGATGGAGCGTGAACTGCCGGATGTCGGAGTACAAACCTGCATCAAATCCCTGTTTACCTCTTCCTTGGGTCAAGAATTTCTGGGGACTCTCCATACTCAATGGTTATCCAGCTTTTTAAAGAGCTCGAGCTTCCTATGTGCTATGGGGCCGCATATTCCTCATTTCATCGATTACGGCTTCAGTAATGCCGTGGCCGAGCACTCAGCCCCAGGATTCGACGGGACCTACTCTCGTGCCTTCCGTCTTGACAAGCTTACTCCCCCTCCCAAATTCTTAGGGGATCCAGCAGAAAGTGCCGACTGTCTTTGGTGGTTACCTGGAATGGGTCAGGCTATTGCCAATTTGCAGGCGGCCAAGGTGGGCATGGCTGAGCTGGAGCCTTTGGAGCAATTAATCTATCCTTATGCCTCTGCTCCCGAGAATGAGGTGAACGCAGGTGATGGAAAGGATGCATAGGCTACCCCAGGAGGAGAAGAGGGCCCAGAGGAGGGTGGAGGGTCTAGCAGTCATGTTGCTGTTGAGGAAGTTGCCGTCGAAGGAGCTGTGGTTGAAGGAACTGCTGTTGAAGGAGCTGCTGCTGAAGGAGCTGCTGCTGAAGGAGCTGCTGTTGAAAAGGCAGCTTGAAATTCATGTTTCCATGGTCATAACAAACATTTTACCTTTCTTTTGCTACACTCTTTTAATTTCTGCTCATGATACTTGGTTTTCTTATACTCTGTAGGGGACCACACACTCCTGGATATGTGGGGGCTTTTTGTGATAATCGTATTAGCTTCGTATTATCTGTTTGTTGGCATGTTTTTTCTTTCTTGCTTACATGGGCAGCCTATAAGACCAGTAAAGAACATGGTGGAGGTGTGCTCTTTTCCTTCCCCCTTATTGGTCTTGTAGGTTGCACCATTATTTTCTCTTGGTTACATAACCTTCGAGGAATCTTCTCAAAAGATTCAAGGAATCTCTCATCCTCTCAAGGAATCACCTCTAGTTTCAGGTGGCTCGAGGAGGTTTTCCTCGGCTTCTAGACTTCTGTCTATCTATTCCTTCATTCTTTAGGTAGAATCTTGGCAAATGATTTTGGTTCGTGAAATTTCTGTTTTCCAAGTAACTATCTTAGGTCTTGATTATGGGGAGATGCTCTCCAGCTCTTCTTGGCCTCTAAGCCTCTGAGTGTCTCTCACTCTCATTCTTAAAAGATTTTGATCCATAAAATCTTTCTTTTCATTAAGTAACCCCTTTGGGTCTTTAAGTATGGTGAGGAGCTCTCCAGCTCTCTTCGGCCTCTAGGGCCTCTGAGTGTCTCTCACTCTCATTCTTAAAAGATTTTGATTCATAAAATCTTTCTTTTCATTAAGTAACCCCTTTGGGTCTTTAAGTATGGTGAGGAGCTCTCCAGCTCTCCTCGGCCTCTAGGGCCTCTGAGTGTCTCTCACTCTAATTCTTAAAAGATTTTGATTCATAAAATCTTTCTTTTCGTTAAGTAACCCCTTTGGGTCTTAAGTGTGGTGATGAGCTCTCCGGCTCTCCTCGGCCTCTAGGGCCTCTAAGTGTCTCTCACTCTCATTCTTAAAAGATTTTGATTCATAAAATCTTTCTTTTCATTAAGTAACCCCTTTGGGTCTTTAAGTATGGTGAGGAGCTCTCCAGCTCTCTTCGGCCTCTAGGGCCTCTGAGTGTCTCTCACTCTCATTCTTAAAAGATTTTGATTCATAAAATCTTTCTTTTCATTAAGTAACCCCTTTGGGTCTTTAAGTATGGTGAGGAGCTCTCCAGCTCTCCTCGGCCTCTAGGGCCTCTGAGTGTCTCTCACTCTAATTCTTAAAAGATTTTGATTCATAAAATCTTTCTTTTCGTTAAGTAACCCCTTTGGGTCTTAAGTGTGGTGATGAGCTCTCCGGCTCTCCTCGGCCTCTAGGGCCTCTAAGTGTCTCTCACTCTCATTCTTAAAAGATTTTGATTCATAAAATCTTTCTTTTCATTAAGTAACCCCTTTGGGTCTTAAGTATGGCGAGGAGCTCTCCGGCTCTCCTCGGCCTCTAGGGCCTCTGAGTGTCTCTCAGTCTCATTCTTAAAAGATTTTGATTCATAAAATCTTTCTTTTCATTAAGTAACCCCTTTGGGTCTTAAGTATGGTGAGGAGCTCTCCGACTCTCCTCGGCCTCTAGGGCCTCTAAGTGTCTCTCACTCTCATTCTTAAAAGATTTTGATTCATAAAATCTTTCTTTTCATTAAGTAACCCCTTTGGGTCTTAAGTATGGTGAGGAGCTCTCTGACTCTCCTCGGCCTCTAGGGCCTCTGAGTGTCTCTCACTCTCATTTTATCATATCCATACATCATATATTTTAATAAGAGAAAGATAATCAAAACGCGATAACTCTGTATAATTCTTTTTCAAAGGGATAAAGCTTCATTGATTAATATCAGTTTTCAACATAGGCCATAGATAACCTACGCCGGTCTCATTAAAAACCTCTCTACGGAAAAACCCCTAAAGGGGAAACCCGTAAAGAGGGAAAAAGAGCTCCGGTGAAGCTACTAAATACATTAAATAGAACAGGAATTAATGCAAAATCACAAATGGTCTCAAGACCTTACATTTTCTTCAAACAAAGAACCTCTTCAAATGGCAAACGTTCCAAGGTCTGGCTATATCGACCCCCTCCATGCTCTGCAATCTATAGGGGCCCCTCCCAGTTGGGCTCCAGTTTTCCCGTATTCTTTAGAGCATCAGCTCTCCTTAACACCAGATCCCCCACTATAAAGGACCTCGGAATCACCCTTCGGTCATATGCAGCTTTAATTCTACTCTTGTATCTCTCCGCACGTACTCGAACCATCTCTCTTTCTTCTTCCATTAAATCCAGGGCCTCTCTCATCAGCCTCTCATTTTGATGTCCTTCGAATTGGGCAATTCGGTGGGATTGCAACACGACCTCTGGAGGTATCACCGTCGTAGCTCCGTAGACCAGCTGGAAAGTGAATTCTCCAGTTGCTGTCTTTGGGCTAGTTCTGTAGGACCATAGCACATTATTTAACTCGTTCACCCATCCTCCACCTATTTTCGTCAGCCTTGTCCGAATACCATCTACTATCGTTCGATTAGTAACTTCCACTTGCCCATTAGCTTGAGGATGAGCTACGGAGGTAAATCTTTGTATTATGTTTAGCCTTGCGTACCATCCTCGTACATTTTCTCCATTGAACTGTGTCCCATTATCAGAGACCAGTATCCTGGGTACTCCGAATCTGCAGCAAATCTGCCTTCCCAGGAACCTAATCACATTCTCCTCATCTATTTTAGCTAGAGGGGCAGCTTCAACCCACTTGCTGAAATAATCCACTGCTACTATCAAAAACTTCCTTCCTCCCAGGGCTGGAGGGAAAGGCCCTACCAAGTCGATTCCTCATTTGGCGAAGGGACATGGAGAGTGCATAGCTCCCATTTCCTCCGCGGGAGTCCTTATCAGGGGACCATTTTTCTGGCATTTTGCACACTTCTTTACGAACTCCTTAGCATCCTTTGTCATGGAGGGCCAGTATAACCCAGCCCTCAGGGCTTTCTTCACCACTGTTTTATATCCCTCGTGACTAGCCGCGTGGCCTTCATAAATTTCTTTAAGTGTATACGCAGCTTCTTGTGTTGATATGCACCTCAAGTATGGTTGGGTGAATGACTTCTTGTATAAGTGCCCCCCGATAATACAGTATTTGATCCTAAGAGCTCGAGCCTCTCGGGTGGTAGGGGCATCTGCTTCCCTGGTGAGTTCCGTCCAGATATCCTTCCTCCAATCATCCCCTTCCTCGATAGAACCAATGGGGTTTCCAAGAGTCTCTCTTTCTGCTATCACCAAAGTCACCGTTCCCTGTCCATCAAATTCTGTGGAGCTAGCATGTTTGGAGAGGCTATCAGCCTGTCTGTTCTCATCTCGAGGTACTTGAATCACCTTACAATCTTGGAACTTGCCCATCACTTCTTTAGCCCGTTCCAAGTAAGCAGCCATTCTGTTATCTTTAGCTGCATATTCTCCATTTACCTGCTGAACAATTAATTGGGAATCGGAATATAGAATTACCTTTAGGGCTCCCAATTCAACCGCCATCTCCATCCCTCTGATCAAAGCTTCGTATTCTGCTCCATTATTTGAAGTTATGAATTGAAACCTCACTTCAAATTGTAGGTCCTCTCCCTGGGGGCTCACTAGCACTATCCCTGCTCCACACCCGTTCAAAGTCACTAAGCCATCCACATATACCTTCCATCCCTCTGCTTCTTCTGGTTTGGTAGATTCTTGGATGAAATCAGACAAAGCTTGGGCTTTTATGGCCCTCCGTGGCTCGAAGTCCACATCGTATTCTTGGAGCTCTATTGCCCATCTCACCATCCTTCCTGAGAGGTCTGCTCGGCCAATAACCTGTTTCAATGAGTAATTAGTGCGGACCAGTATTTTATAAGAGAGGAAATATGGGCGCAATCTCCGCGCCGTAAATACTACGGCCAGAGCAGCCTTCTCGATTTCCGAGTATCGAGCTTCAGCTCCTTGAATGATCTTACTGACGTAATAGATAGGATGTTGGATAGATCCCTCTTCTTTAACTAGGGTTGTGCTCAGTGAGAATTCCCCTACGGAGAGATACAGAATGAGAGTATCTCCCGGAGAAGGTTTAATCAGCTTCGGCAACTGGGACAAGTGACGTTTCAGATCCTCAAAGGCCTTCTGGCATGTTTCATTCCACTCGAACTTGGCCCCTTTCTTGAGAATTTTGAAGAAAGGGTGACTTTTCTCGGCGGACCTGGCTATGAATCTACTCAATGCTGTGATTCTCCCATTGAGTGTCTGGAGCTCTTTCACGTTCCTCGGTGGTTGCATGTCCAGTACAGCCTTTACTTTGGCTGGATTCACTTCTATCCCTCTTTGAGTAACCATGTATCCAAGGAATTTCCCCGACTTCACCCCGAAAGAGCACTTGGCCGGGTTCAATTTGATACCATTTTCTCGAATCACCTGGAAAATGTCCTCTAGGTCCACCACATGCTGATCTGCTTCCACACTCTTGGCCAACATATCATCCACATAGATTTCCATATTTCTTCCTATTTGTCCTCGAAAGACGGCGTCAACCATTCTCTGATACGTTGTACCGGCGTTGATTAACCCGAATGGCATTCAGACGTAACCAAACGTTCCGCACGCTGCTATGAAGCACACTTTGGGGACATCTGAGGGGTTTAGCTGGATCTGGTGGTACCCTTGATATGCATCCATCATACTTAGTAGCTCGAATCCAGAAGTCGCGTCCACTAACTGGTCTATTCTCGGCAGCGGATAATGGTCTTTAGGGAATGCCTTGTTGAGGTCTCTGAAGTCAATACACATTCTCCATTTCCCTCCCCCCTTAGGTACTAACACCGCATTGGAGAGCCATTATGGGAATTGTACTTTCACAACGTGTCCTGCCTTTAATAATTTCTCAACTTCTTCTTTCACAATACTATTCTTCTCAACTCCAAAGTTTCGTAACTTTTGTTTCACCGGCTTTGCCTTTGGGTCAACGTTAAGACAATGTATGGCTATCTCCGGAGGAACACCTGTCATGTCACCTGGAGAAAATGCAAATATATCGAAATTTCAACGTAATGTAGAGATTACCTTCTCTGTCATTTCAGGTCCCAGCTGGGTGCCTATCTTAGTGGCAAAGCCGACTTTCCCTGGGAAGAGCTCCACATTCATCAGCTCCTCATCTGTCTTAACGTTTACCTGTTCAGGTACCACTCCTTCCACTTTGTTTTTCTTTAACTCGGGGTCGTCTCCTCTCATTCTCTCCAGACCCCTGGTTAAAGCTCTGTCTGCCATCTTGACGGACTCCGCATAGCACTTCCGAGCTTGATATTGATCTCCTCTCACTTCCCCCACTCCTCCAGCCGTAGGGAATTTCATTTTCATATGAAATGTGGAAATGACCGCTTGAAAGAGATTCAGGTTAGGTCTTCCCATTACTACATTGTACGATGAGGGAATATCCACAATGAGGAACTCCACCAAGTGGACCTTTCGAGCTGGAGCGTCCCCCAACCCTACCTATAACACCTCCACGAACTTCTTGAACATCTCCACGAACTTGGCAAATTTTTTGTCCAAGTCCTTCTTCTTCAACCTTTGAGGATAAGGAAGAGGCACTACATTCTTGCCTTTGTCTTGTGGAAGAATTGTTTCCTCATTCTTCTTGCTCACATCCCTTTCTTCCTCTTCTCTTGCCTCTTTTTCGTCCCTCACTAGCTCTTCTTGCTTTTCTTTCTCTTGGCTATCTCTTTTGTCAACACTCTCAGGTGCCATTACCACTTCCTCCTCTTGTGGCATCTTAGGCCCTTCGTAGCTTGTCCCACTCCTTAGATTTATGGTTTTACATTGCTCCTTGGGGTTGAGCTCCGTGTTAGAGGGGAATTACCCCAAAGTGTGTTGACTTCCAACGATATTGGCAAGTTGGCCCATTTGCTTTTCCATGACTTTCATGTTGTTTGCCACATTCTTGATCATTTCCCCTTGTTCATCAAGTCTTTGCCATGTAACTCTTGGTTTCTCCCATGAATGACCCAAACATATCTTCCAAAGATAGCTTCGATGAAGGTTCAATGATAATCCCATCTCTCACATTGAAATTAGATGGTGGTTGAATGGCATTCCTTGGGTTGGCATAGGAAAAGTTCTCATGTTGCCTCAAACCGGGATGATATTGGTTCGGATTAGGAGGGTTCTCACGGTTTTACCTTTCGTTCCAACCTCTTTCTCTAAAATTTCGGTCTCTTTGGTTGTTCATACAGTGAGCCTCTTCATATTGTTCATATAGTCAACTTGTCCATTTTGTTGTATAGAGTGGCAAAATCTTCTGATTCTTGAGTTGAAGCAACCCTTCGGTTTTGTCTTCTCTCGGATGGCCATTAATTCCCGTTTTTCACCATCTTCTCCAAGAGAACATATCCTTCCTCCGTCGTCTTCCCCAATAACGATCCTCCACCCGCCGAAGCATCCACCATTCCTCTCGTTCGATTGTCCATTCCATTGTAGAAGTAGCATATGATTTGGTCTCGTGAAAAACTATGTTGTGGGCAACTTCTAATCAAGTCCTTGAAACGCTCCCATGCTTCGGCTAGGGACTCATCATCATCTTGCCTAAACGAAGATATTTCCTCTCGGATTTGGATGGTCTTGCTAGGAGGGAAATACTTCATAAAAAATGCATCGACAAGATCATTCCAATTTTCAATGGTCCTTAAATCAAGGGAGAGGTACCATTGCTTAGCTCGGTCTCGGAGGGAGAAGGGAAATAGTTACAATCGGATGTAATCTTGGGGAACCCGATTGATCTTAACCGTCCCACTTATCTCGAGGAATTGAGACAAGTGGATGTTAGGATCCTCCTTGGAAAGTCCTCCAAATTGATTGTTTTGGACCATAACAATCAAGGCCGACTTGAGCTCGAAATTGTGAGCATCCACTGGTTCTCGACCCGCTCCTCCATACCACCTTAGAATCGGGCCGAAATGATCCCTCAAAACTCGGTGCAGACCATTCTCCTCATTCTCAATCAATTTTTTTCCAACCCTCCGGTGAAGGTTGTCTCCCACGGCCCTTTGTTATCGGTTTCCACCATTTCCATTCGGCTATTGAAATCCATCAACCCCTTGGTTCCCTACTTCCTCCTCGACCTCCTCTACAATCGGGTTCTCTCTTCTATTTATCTCTTCTTCACTCGGCGTTTCTTCTTCGACAATTAGCTTCAATCTCCGGGTCTAAGGGCAACAATTCTTGATGTTTCCTCCTAGATCGCGTGATCACAAACCATGTCTATCAAATGTTCAAAAGAGAGTGAGAATTGCAAGTAAGGTAAGAAATAACAAACACAAATATTTTTGGGATTTTTTAAGAATAAAGAAAGCAAATAAAGTGTCTAGACTAAAACTTTATCAGCCTACACTCTAGAACTACAAAACCTCCCCGACAATAGTGCCATAAACTTGATTCATGTATTATGTAACACGAAAATAAACAACCGCAAGTATACGGTGTATATCGTAGCGTGGCAAATACAAGGTCGATCCCACAAGGAGGTGTAATGTAAAAGTGTATTTTATCGATTAAGTTCTAAATAGACGGTGATAGAAAGTTTAAGTGTAGCAATTACCCCTAATTATCTACCAAAGTGTCACAAATAGACGATAAAGAGTGTTGATGTTATACCGGTGATGAACAAAATGTTCCATCACTTTGGGCAACATCATAATTCGCCCTTTCTCCTAAACGCTAACTTCGATTTTTCCATGTTGTTCTTAATGTTCCTTTTATGCAGTTACAGGGCTGGACGGTTCCAGATCTGGCAGTTGCATGAGGAGTGAGAAAAAGCCTACAATCATGGAAGTTGAGATTATCTTGGAAGTTTCCTTATTTTTAGGAGATAAGAGGAGTTACATAGATCATGCGTCTATGGGAGTTGAAGGCTGCAGAATTCTCTATAAATAGAGGCTGCCTTCAGCGCAAATTACAGAGAGAAGAAAAGCTCACCAAGACTAAAGCTATCGAGTGCACGTTGTGTATTTAGTTTTAAAGAATATTATTTTTTCATCTCTCTGCGTGTGATAGATTAGTTGTAAACTTTATCAAATAATCTAGCACATTAGTTTTGAATCTAGAAGGTTTATGTATAGACCGAATTGAGGAGTTGTTCCATAAAAAATATTCTAGATTCGTAAGGTTGTCAATACCGTATAATTAGCACTGCTGTACCTCGAAGAGGTTTTTGGTTCTTGTTTTACTAATCATATTTTTAGTGAAACAGTATAGACTTATTTATAGTCTATACAAAATTTTGAATACTCAGCTGTTTCGTGTTTTTAATTTCCGCTGCTCTAATTATTGTCTTCGTTGTTCCATCATCTTTAAGGCAACACCTCTGATAAACACGCACACACACTTTCAGTTAGTATCAGAGCCAACTACTTGATACACTAAGTAGAGATTCTGCTTATAGTATGTTTTTACAATGGAGTATCCACTTTCACCCGCACTTAAACCTTCCATTCTAGACGGTACTAACTATGCTTTTTGGAAACCTAAAATGCGTATGTACATCAAATCGATTGATGAACGAGCATGGAGGAGTGTTCTTGCTGGTTGGACTCAACCACGAACTACGGCGGATGATGATAACGAGTCACGAGTCAAGAGAGAACTTGATTGGACCAATGTTGAAATCACGGCTGCAAGCTATAATTCAAATGCGTTGAATGCAATCTTTACCTCGACTGATGTCTCAATGTTCAAGATCATTTTAAATTGCATATCCTCGAAGGAAGCGTGGGATCGATTGCAAGAACATTGTGAAGGATCGGATAGCGTACGAAGGACGAGTCTACGTATGCTTGGAACCAAATTCGAGAATCTAAGGATGAAAGAAGATGAAACCATTTCTGCCTACAACGAAAGGTTGACTGAAATTGCAAATGAAGCTCATTCACTTGGTGATCCAATATCCAATACAAGGTCAGTTCATAAAATTCTTAGATCTGTCCCTAAACGTTTTGATCCTAAGATATGTGCTATTGAAGAAGCTAAGGACACTGATGTTCTAAGTCAAATGAATTAATTGCAATATTGAAAACCTATGAGATGAACTTTACTGAAAAGAATGATGAAAGTGATAAGAAAGTTTTAGTTTTTAAAGGTAATGCTTCATCCAGTACTGATAAAACTTCGTATATTACTGAAATTGAAACTGACGATGATGATGTTTTTGAGGAATGTCTCAACAATCCTGACAACATGGCCTTAATCACTAAACAGTTCAAATCATTCTTGAAAAATAGGTCAAACAAGGTTAAAGACAGTATACAGCCTAAGGTTTAGATTAATAACACTCAACAATTGCCTGTTAGGAAAAATACTTTTAATCGATCTAGGAAAATTGATAGGAGTAGCAAATTCAAAAATGATGCTGAATTTAGAAAGAAAGTCAAGTGTGATGCATGTTCTGGTTTTGGTCATTATGCTAATGAATGTGCCAACACTTTGCTAAAAAGAAAATTGAATTTCAGTGCTACTGTGAGTGATGAATCTGATGCTGAAAATGAAATTGAAGATGATGTAGAACATGCTTTTTCTGGCAGAATTGATTTTGATGATATGTTTATTGATGATTTGGATGATGATTATTCATATGATGAGCTAAATGTGCCTACATTTCAGACATCACCGAGTAATGACAGTCCAGAATCTAACTGTTTTGCAAGTTCAATTTTTGAGATAGGTACTTCAAGCAACAGGAACTTATCCATAAGTGATACAGAAATTGATGATCTTCATAAAACTGTTTCTAAACTAGAATCTATGCTTACAAAGAAAGATCATAAGATTTCAAAACTTAAAGATAGGTTGGATGTTTCTATATTGGATTTTAGAAAATACTCATATGATAAACCTTTAAATAATGATAATTCTTTCAAAAGTCATACAGTTTCTGAAATTGAAAAATTAAATCGAACTCTAAAGTCTATGACTATAGAAAATTCTGATTTAAGAGATTCTTTAACAAAATTAGAAAGTATCTTAACTAAAAAGGACTTGGAGATTTGTAAGTTAAATGAAAAGTTGAAGGAATTTACATTAAACTTCAAGAAATTTTCAGAAGGAAGGACAAAGCTGAATCATGCGTTAACGATAGGTAATCCAGGAAAAAATGGACTTGGATATAATGGTATGTCTTATAAACCTTCAAATGCTAAAATGCCTATTGTGTTTGTAAAAGTTGGAGCTAAAAATGATTCTAATACCTCTGCTAAAGCACAAGTTTCTGTTGATAAAAGAAACACATGTTGTTACTGCTTAAAAAATGGACATACACGATCATACTGTTTCAAACGAATGAAAGATAAGAAAACTGCCAAAATGTTGTCTAAAATGACTCAATATGCTGAACAACATTATGCACAAAATGCTTCTGTTTCTAAATCTGATATTGTGTGTAATGTTGTGCATATGTCTTTGAAAGCCTGTATTCCTGGTTTATGGTACTTTGATAGTGGCTGTAGTAGACACATGACAGGGCAAATTAATTATCTTTCTGATTATAAGGCTTATGATGGTGGAAATGTTACTTATGGAGGTGGTTCTAAAGGTAGAATTATTGGAAAATGAACATTGAATGTATCTGGTTTTCCTAAATTATCAAATGTTTTACATGTTGATGGACTTGCAAACTTGATTAGTATTAGTCAATTATGTGATGATGATCTACATGTCAAATTTGATAAGAATTCTTGCTATGTTCTGGACAAAAATTCTAATTGTGTTATGACAAGAACAAGATCAGTTGATAATTGTTATTTGATTGAATCAAAAGAAATATGCAATAATGTTAAAATTGATGAAAATACTCTTTGGCACAACAAACTTGGTCACGCTAATTATAAACAGATTCAACAACTGATTAGATTAGGAGCTGTTACAGGTTTACCTAAACTTCAGTTTGGAAATACTAAGATTTGTGGCCCATGCCAAAAAGGTAAGCAGGTTAGGGTGTCTCACAAAATGTTGGGACATTGTTCAACAAAACACTGCTTTGAACTGCTGCATATGGATCTGATGGGTCCAATGGAGACTGAGAGTATAGGTGGTAAGAGATATTCATTGGTTGTGGTTGATGATTACTCAAGATACACTTGGATTGAATTTCTAAAAGAAAAATCTGAAACTTTTTCTATCTTAAAAATTCTTTATAAAAGATTCAAAACTGTTTTTAACTCTAAAGTATGCAGAATTAGGTCTGATCACGAAAGAGAGTTTGAAAATAGTTCGTTTTCTGAATTTTGTGAAAGTAAGGGTATCATGCAAGAGTTTTCTTCACCTAAAACTCCACAACAAAATGGTATTGCTGAAAGGAAGAATAAAACTCTTCAAGAAATGGCTAGAGTTATGCTTTTATCCAAACAACTTTCTAAAAGATTTTGGGCTGAAGCATTGAACACTGTATGTCATATTTTTAATAGAGTTTATATTCGAGCAAACTCAAATGAAACTCCATATGAAATTCTAAATAGGAGAAAACCAAATTTGAAATATTTTCATGTGTTTGGATGTGTTTGCTATATATTGAATGATAGAGATCAATTGCATAAGTTTGATTCAAAAAGTGACAAGGGATTCTTTTTAGGTTATTCTAGAAATAGCAAAGCCTATAGAATTTATAATCTAAGGACTGATACTGTGCAAGAATCTGTAAATGTGGTATTTGATTATGATGCTAGTCTTACAGGTCAAAACATTGAAGATGATGTATCTGATCTAGTTGAAATTTCAAAAGATTCTGAGAATTCTGATCAAAATCAAAGTGTTGATCCAGATGATGCAACACCTGTTCAAACAACTTCGGAAAAGTCAGAATCACCAGAAAGTATCTATGAATATCAGAAAACACCATCTACCAGAATACTTAAGAATCATCCTCAAGACCAGATCATAGGTGAACAGTTTACAGGTGTTCAAACAAGAAGAAGAATGGGTATCAATTCAAAAGATGTTGTAAGGTCTATATGCATGTCATCCATGTGCAACAAGGTAACTCATGAGTGTTATCTTTCTATGATTGAGCCTAAAGATTTTGTTGAAGCTTTAAATGATGAAAATTGGGTAAATTATATGCATGAAGAATTAAATCAGTTTGTTAGAAATGATGTATGGACTCTTGTTCCTAGACCTGATAATGTCAATGTTATAGGAACTAAGTGGATATTTAAAAACAAAACTGATGAAATAGGAAACATCATTAGAAATAAAGCTAGACTTGTAGCTCAAGGTTACACTCAAGTTGAGGGTATAGATTTTGATGAAACATTTGCTCCTGTAGCTAGAATCGAGTCTATAAGATTATTACTTTCCATTGCATGTTTCATTGATATAAAGTTACATCAAATGGATGTTAAGGCTGCATTCTTGAATGGAATTCTTATGGAAGAAGCTTATGTTGAACAACCAAAAGGTTTTGAAAATCCTGAATTTCCTGACCATGTATTTAAATTGAAGAAGGCCTTATATGGATTAAAACAAGCACCTAGAGCATGGTATGAAAGACTAACTGATTTTCTAATTGAATTTGGATTTGTTAGAGGAGAGGCTGATAAAACTCTTTTTATTAAACATGCTAATAATGATATTATGATTGCTCAAATCTATGTAGATGATATAGTATTTGGATCTACTTGTGATCATATGCTTAAAATGTTTGTGAATGAAATGACATCTACTTTTGAAATGTCTATGGTTGGTGATTTAAATTACTTTCTAGGACTTCATATTAAACAACATAAAGATGACATTTTTATTACTCAAAGCAAGTATGCTAAAAGATTAGTGAAAAGATTCGGCTTAGATAATTCTAAACATATGAAGACACCTATGGGATCAACTCAGAAACTGAGTAAAGACAATGTTGGACAGAATGTTGACCCAACATTATACAGATCAATGATCGGAAGTCTTTTGTATTTAATCTCTAGTAGGCCTGATATCATGTTCAGTGTATGCTTGTGTGCTAGATATCAATCTAATCCTAAAGAATCACATATGAATGTTGTTAAAAGAATCATACGATATGTTGCAGGCACATGTGATTTGGGCATATGGTATAGCAAAGACACTAACTGTACTTTGACAGGATATAGTGATGCAGATTGGGCAGGTGATAGTGATGATCGAAAGAGTACAAGTGGTGGTTGTTTCTACATGGGAAACAACTTAATCTCATGGCACAGTAGGAAACAAAACTGTGTTTCTCAATCCACTGCTGAATCTGAATACATCGCAGCAGGGAGTTGTTGTACTCAATTACTTTGGTTGCAAAAAATGTTCAATGACTATGGCATTAAAAATGATAAGCTAACTGTATTTTGTGATAATACTAGTGCTATAAATATATCTAAGAATCCTGTGCAACATTCTTTGACAAAGCATATAAGTATTAGACACCATTTTATTAGAGATCTTGTTGAGAAAGAGATTGTGAAGTTAGAATATATATCTACTGAAAAACAACTAGCTGATATTTTTACAAAAGCCCTTGATGATAAGAGATTTTCATCCCTTCGAAAATCTCTTGGATTATGCACTATCTGAAAAATTCTGACTAAATGTTGTATCGAATGTGTAAACATTTGAGACAACATATGGAATGGTCTTTTAGATTTTTCTGGATATTTTTCTGTGTTAGATTTTAAGTAATTCTTCTGTGTAAATGTTGCTTGAGCCTGGAAAATTTGTTGCAAAAATTTATGTTCTGGACATACATCTCTTAAATGCAAAAAATGATCACAATTTAGATGCTTAAAAATCACTGAGTAATTATGGGACACGGAGCTCGCTACTACGATGTTCTCTTTTCAAAAGGTGATTAAAAATTGCATCAAATTATTCATATATCCATTGAGTAACTATGGCGCACGGAGTTCGCTACTACGATGCACTCTTTTCAAAAGATGGATCAATGTGAAATTGTGAAAAAAAATATGTGCAACACAAATGAAGCAAATTCATGTAAAAACAGTGTTGAGATGTATGTGGGCCAACATTATGAGCGACATTAAAATGGTTCCAATTTTAGTTACCTTTATGAATTATTTATTTTCTGAATATTAGATTAATTTTTCAGATTTATTTATTTGATTTATTTCCAGGTCAGCATTTAATTCCAAATATTTATTGCATTTTCTGTATTTTATTTATTTTATTTAAATTTGGGCAGTTTATTTTATCCTTGTTTTTCTCCCACAAACTTCACACGATCATACATGGCAGAAGTTATCTCCCACTATTCCACTATTCCACTATTCAAATCCACTTCTGTGAAATTACTTCCGATCAATCTCTATCTCTATATAAGACTCTCGATCAAAATGAATGTCTACTCATCTTATACATTGCATCATTAACTTATTGGCACAAGGAATTAAAAGGTATATTTGTAGTTCCAAGACTACAAAATAGGGTTAAATTATTACTAGATTACAATATTCATTAAGATTTCTTGTAAAGACTTTTAAACTTCTGATTTGATTGTTGCAGGCTTTTATAGATGGAAAATTCATCTTCTTCACCAAAACCGAGCTGAAACCCTTCTTCCTCATCCATCTCTCCAACAAACCTTAACCTACTAGCATCTATGGCGTCCTCTCTAAACGTTTCAGAAAATATTGCATCAACTGAACCCGGCTCACCCACTATTACGATCGGGTCGATTGAAATTCAAATTTCCACAATGCAAAATTATGTTTCTGAAACACCAAAAGCTCTAGAAATTCCTTCCACTAAAATTACCCCATCCATGGACTTTGGACCTCTGGATATTCGCACAGAAATTGCTCAAGCTTCAAAATCCATTTCTGTACCACAATCTTCAAGTGCTCCACCGGAAACAGGGATTGTGCCTCTGAATTGTTTTACATGAATTTGCTTCATTTGTGTTGCACATATATATATATATATATATATATATATATTTTTCACAATTTCACATTGATCCATCTTTTGAAAAGAGTGCATCGTAGTAGCGAACTCCGTGCCCCATTGTTACTCAATGGATATATGAATAATTTGATACAATTTTTAATCACCTTTTGAAAAGAGAACATCGTAGTAGCGAGCTCCGTGTCCCATAGTTACTTAGTGATTTTTAAGCATCTAAATTGTGATCCTTTTTTGCATTTAAGAGATGTATGTCCAGAACAGAAATTTTTGCAACAAATTTTCCAGGCTCAAACAACATTTTCACAGAAGAATTATCTAAATTCTAACACAGAAAAATGTCCAGAAAAATTTAATAGACCATTCCATATGTTGTCTCAAATGTTTCCACATTTGATACAACATTTAGTCAGAATTTTTCAGATAGTGCATAATTCAAGAGATTTTCGAAGGGATGAAAACCTCTTATCATCAAGGGATTTTGCATAAATATCAGCAAGTTGTTTCTCATTAGATATGTATTCCAACTTCACAATCTCCTTCTCAACAAGATCTCTAATAAAATGAGGTCTAATAGTTATATGCTTTGTCAAAGAATATTGCACATGATTCTTAGATATACTAACAACACTAGTATTATCACAAAATATCTTGTTTCCATCATTCAAAGCTTCTATTATATTTTCGGGCTCAATCAAGCAATGATAACATTTATGGTTTACCTTTTTGCATATGGATGACATGCATACAAGTCTTACCACATCTTCTGTATTCATACCCAGTCTTCTTCTAGTTTGTACTCCAGTATTCAGTTCTCCAATGATTTGGTCTAATGGATGATCTTTCGAAATTCTGGTAGATGGAGTCTTCTGAGATTCATGCAAATTTTCTGATAATTCTGATATTTCAGAGGATGTTTGCTCAGATGTGGCCTCATCTGAAGCAACAGTTTGAGTTTGATCAGAATTCTCAGAACTCTTTGAAATTTCAACAAGGTCAGAGACATCATCTTCAATATATTGACCTGTAAGACTAGCATCATCATCATCAAATACCACATTTAGACATTCTTGCACAGTACATGTTCTCAAATTGTAAATTCTATAGGTTTTACTAGTTCTAGAATAGCCTAAAAAGAATCCTTTATCACTATTTGAATCAAAAAATTTATCCAGAACATAGCAAGAATATTTATCAAACTTAACATGTAGATCATCATCACATAATTGACTAATACTAATCAAATTTGCACGTAATCCTTCAACATGTAAAACATTTGATAACTTTGGAAAACAAGAAACATTGAGTGTTCCCTCACCAATGATCCTACCTTTAGAACCACCTCCATATGTAACATTTCCACCATCGATCATATGATTTATAATTTGATAAGAATTCAAGTTGACCTGTCATGTGTCTAGAACGGCCACTATCAAAGTACCATAAATTAGGAACACATTCTTTTAATGACATATGAACAACATTACATGACATATCAAACTTTGAAATACATTCTGTTTTCTGTAAATGTTGTTTGAAATGATGTGTCATTTTAGGCAACTTTTCAAAAGAATTCATATCTCTTTTCAGTTTAGCACAATATGGACGTTTATAACCTTTATCAGAACAGTAAAAACATGTAAAATCTTTTTCAACCTTACCAACAATAATTTGTGTCTTAGCAGAAATATTAGAACTATCCATTACTTCTACCTTAACAAACACAATAGGCTTTTTATCATAAGAAGGTTTAAAAAATATATCATTGTAATCAATACTTGTTCTTTTTATGTTACTAATCATTAAGACATTATCCAGCTTTGACAAATCATAGTTGTGACTTTCCCTCGATGTACCTGTCTCATCATAAATAAATTCATTAAAACAGTTAAGACTGGTAATCGAAAATAATGGATACCTGGCAAATGGTGTAACAGATGTTGACACATCTGATGCAACATCAGAAGCAGAAGATTCTGAATCATTATCAGCTTCAATCTGTGGTTGAATCCAATTAGCCAGTAAACTCCTCCATGTCCGTTCATCAAGATATTTGATGTACACAATACAAGGTCTAAGTGCAAGAGAAATTGAATATTTCATTGCAATATACACACTCTAAGCAAGATCTCTACTTAGTGTATCAAGTAGTTGGCTCTGATACCAACTGAAAGTGTGTGTGTGATATACAGAGTGTTATCGGTAGTGTTGGCACAATCCAGACAACAATTGAGCAGCGGAAATTAAATCAACACTTTGCAAGAGAAGTATTTCAAAATTTGTGTAGATTAAAAATTAATCTACACGAATCACTTATATTAACTTTAATATCAGTGAAACAAATCAACAACCTCGTAAGGTTTTAACAACTACAACTCGAATGAGTTTGCAAATATTACTAGAAATTATGCAACTATCTCCCTTATAGATCTAACATAAATTCTAGTAAAAAGACTATGATTAGGTACACAAGTATTCGGGTTTATAAGTGTGCACTAATCTACAAGAAAGAACAAATTATTTTCCTAACTAGAAGCGTTGCGCATTCCATAGACTGGTAATCTTGTTTAGCTTTCTCTCTTGTTGTCTTGTGTTGTGGCAGGATTTTTTTTTTTTATGCTTCGAATCCTACTGCCCCAACATCATGTAGATCGATTTTTACATGATCTACCATGGAGAAGAATCACAGATTTTCCTAAAGCTAAATGCACTAAGCACTCGATAGCTTTAGTAATGAATGTGTCTTCTTTCTTCTCTCGTATTTGCGTTGAAGCTGCCTCTATTTATAGATAAATTTCGTCAGCCTTCAACTCCCATAGATCACATGATCTATGTAACTTTTCCCCTAAATCCTTAACTTCCATTTGTGCTTGCAATTCTCTCACTCCTTATGCAATCTGCATGACCTGGACACGTCCACATCTTCTAACTGCATCAAAGGAACATTACAAACAACATAGAAAATTTGGAGTTAGGCGAATTATGATGTTGACCAAAGTGATGGAACATTCTGCACATCACGGGTACAACATCAGCAACAACCTTTTAGAAAGGTTTGAAAAATCTAATTGACTATATGAAACTACCTCCCTTTTAGGTCTATACATATAATCTTCTAGACGAAATAAGTATGATATATATGTTGATTGAGTCTACAACAATCTATCACACTGTTGCATTAGTCTTCTATTAATTGACAACGTTTTCAACTACATGCAACCTTCATAGATCAGTTTTTACATGATCTATAACCTTTTCCACAAACTCCTTAAAAGTATGAACCACCATGCATGTTCTTAACATCTCACTCCTTGTATTTATGCAACCGCTTGACCTGGTAACTTCCACGTCTTCAATCCTGCATACAAGGACATTAAGAATAACATCTAAAATCGGAGTTAGTGTTAGGAGAAAGGGCAAATTATGATGTTGACCAAAGTGATGGAACATTTTGTATAACACTCAACAAACAGAGTTGCCAGGAGTGTTGGATCAAAATAAGCATCACATGTACAACATCAACAGTTTCATCTATCTGCGTATGATAGATTAGTTGTAAACTCTATCAAATAATCTAGCACATTAGTTTTGAATCTAAAAGGTTTATGTATAGACCGAATTGAGGAGTTGTTCCATAAAAATTATTCTATATTCGTAAGGTTGTCAATACTGTATAATTGGCACTGCCGTACCTCGAAGAGGTTTTTGGTTCTTGTTTTACTAATCATATTTTTATTGAAACATTATAGACTTATTTATAGTCTATACAAAATTTTGAATACTCTGCTGTTTCGTGTTTTTAATTTCCGCTGCTCTAATTGTTGTCTTCGTTGTTCCATCATCTTTAAGGCAACACCTCTGATAAACACGCACACACACTTTCAAAGAGTAATAATAAAATCGATCAAGTATCATGCAAATCAAGAAAATGAGAGAAAAAACGAGTAAAACTCAAATGAGAAAATAGGCTCCAATGCACATGCAATACTAGTGAATCCATCAATGATTAACAATCTACTCAAGTGGTGTTGTGTTTTTTTATAAGATTGATCACAAAATAAGTAGTTAAAAGTCTTTTCAATCCAATTAACCCAAGAGAAATATAACACAACCTAGTATCTCTACCCAAATTGCATCATAAAACCCAATTAAGCCCCTAAGATCATCACACATCCTCCTAATCATTGATCATCTTTCGACCTCTCAATAAAATTAGGTTGAATGCTTGCAATCAATCAATCAATCAAAAGTGATTTCTCAATCCAATTTCAATTAACTAAGATTAACACATCACTATTGTACACTAATGGAGAAAATTTCATTTTATGTCCTGTAACTTAGGTCTAATCCAATTTACATCCTTTAAGTTTGTACTTTTTCGATTTACGTCATTTTTGGTCCAATTTACGTCCTTTCCGCCGGAAAATTTTAAAACTCACCGAAATGTGAGGAATAAATTGGGATTCCGGCCAAATAGTCCAATTTACGTCCTTTAAGTTTGAAAATTAAAATTTAATAATTAAAATTTTCTAAAAATCCCATTAAAGATTTAAAAAATCTAAAAGTATCAATAAAAATCCAAAAATCTCCTTAAAATTAAAAAATATAAAATATGTAAAATAAAATTCAAAATATATCACTAAAATTTTGAAAAATATCATTACAAATTATAAAATGTGTAAAATATAAATAAAAATTCAAAATTTTGAAAATAAAAAATTCTACAATACAAAAAATGGAAAATATGTAATTTAAAAATTAAGAAATTCAAAATCTCATTAAAATTTCTCAAAACTCTAAAAATCTCATTAATTTATTAAAAATATGTATATTAAAAATTACTAATTCTAAAAATCTAATAAGAATAATAAAAATTATTAACATTTCATTAAAAACCAGACTTGATTCAGACTCGTCTGCCATTAAAGTTTTGCTCGAGCTCCCAAAATTTTTTGGATCCCACGAGATTTTCCAACTCACCGTAGAGGTTGAGTGTAAGTTCCACATGCACCTTGATCGATTTTGGAACAGTCCAAAATTCATTTTCAGAATATTTTTAAAATTGTGGAATTTTTTTATTTTAAACATTTTTAAAATTTTAATTTATAGATTTTTTTTATTTTTATGAGTTTTTAGAAAAAAAAATTAAATTTACACATTTTCAGATTTTTTGAATTGTAGAATTTATAAAATTTTTTAGATTTTTTATATTTATTTTACACAATTTATAAGTTTTTAATGAGATTTTTTTATTTTTAATGATATTTTCAGAATTTTTTAATTATTAATTTATAATTTTCAAACATAAAGGATGTAAATTGAACTATTTGACCGGATTTTCAATTTTCCGGTGGAAAGGACGTAAATTGGACCGAAAAGGATGTAAATTGGACAACCTAGGACGTAAATTGAAAACGTGAAAACTTAAACGATATATTTTGGATTAGGTCTAAGTTACACGACGTAAAATGAAATTTTCTCTACACTAATGACATGTTTTGCAATGGAAATCAAGCATTCAAATAGAATTAAGCCACACAAACACCAATTAAGCAAAGTATTAATTCATAAACTTCATCAAAAGTATTTACAAGGCCCTAGAACCAAAAGTGTTCTAGCCAACAACCAATGTAATCAAACTAACACTAACTAATGAAATAAGCAAATAAAAAGAAAGAGAAATAAGAAGCTTAGTCTAATGGATGATGGGTAATTGAATTCCAAAGATCTTGGTGCCTTCCTTGCTTGATTTGGTGGAGAATTGAAGAAATGGATGATGATTACCTCCAAGTGTGTGTTTGTATGTGTAAGAGTTCTTGTGAAAGGGGAAAGGTGTGGTTGAATTCAAGAATGGAATTATTTATAGTGTTGGGGTAGGGCTTGGGGTTGAGAATTGCAATTAGGTCCCTTGAAATTGGTGAAAATGCACAAAAACCGCCAAGAACAGGGGTAACTCGGCCGAGTTGAGATGAGTTGAAATGGTTGCATTCAGAAATTTTCTTCCGAGCTCGGCCGAGTTGGGTAGCTCGGCCGAGTTGCTGGCCAAGGCATGCAGTCTCTGTCCATCGCTCTTACTCGGCCGATTCTGTGCATTCGACCGAGGTGTTTTTCAATACTTTCCCCTCCAACTCGGCCGAGCTACTACTCATTGAGGTCTCAGGCCTTGCTTCTTACTCGACCGATTCTGTCCACTCGGCTAAGTTGCACTTCGAACTTGTTTCGTGCATAACTTTTGCTTCCGACCTCCAATGGACTCGATTCTTTTTTATATTCCACTCCATTTTTCGAGCCGGATCCAACGGCATGATTTTATCTTTGGTCTAGTGAAGTGTGGTAGGTGTTTTGTTTCCAAATTCCATCGTTTTTCCTACAAAATCGACAAAACACCACCTTTCTCTTATTTTGACCAAAACCATCACATTCAACCCATAAATCAATGAAATCAAAATGAACTTCACATGTGCATTAAAAACGTGTAAATTCCACTCGAATCATTTCTCCCTTGTTATTGATTTGATAAAAAAAATTGTTGAATTAAAGAGAATCAAATTGGAATATAACAAAGCTTAATGCAAGTAGAATGAGAGGGTAGAGGAGTGACGATGAGTTTTCTCAAATTTTGGACTATGGTGTGCCGACGGTGTGGTGGCAGTGGAGGTGAGAATTATCCCTATACCTTGACAGAGGACGGGAGGAGTGATGATTGGAGTTTTGGCTTCAATTACTATTTTATAAAGAGGAATAGATAAAAGGAAATCTAAATGAGTTGCAAAAAATTAAATTTTAAATGGAGCAGGTACCAGTTTATAAATGGAGCAGGTACCACAAAATGGGCATTGTACACCATTTGTATGGGTGAATTTAGTGGTTTTGGGGTATATGTGGTGTATTTAGTGGATCAGGAGGTGTATGCTGCGGAGTGGGGGTGACTATCAAGTTAGGTGGTGTATTTAGATTTAGATATGTATGTAGATGTTGTTAACTCTTAAATGCTTTAACATTATCAACAACATCTTAATTTGACCTTCCGTGATTTATTCTAAGTCTTTTCTGAAATGTTACATTAAATGTTGGACTAAATGCTCTCACATTCAGGGACGATTCTACAAGCTTCTACAAGAGTCTGGAATCTGGAAGATTCCATAATGTTGGAGGACGTGTTAGAAGGACATGAAGCATCTTAGAACGACCTGAAAGATTGAAGAAGGATCTAGTGAGATCATGGGAGTTGAGATCCTAAAAAGTAGGATCTCATATGGAAGACTCTAGAACTCGGTTCTTTCTCTATAAATACCGAAGGAGGCTTTCACTTTCAAGCATGCACTATTCAAGTAACACCTTTCTTGAGCGTTCATCCCTGTTAGGAGTTATGGTCAGTAGTTGTATCTTTTAATGTACACTGAAGAATACCATATCTTCCCGTGTGTTTCGTTTTAGTCTTGTATCTATTGAGAGTGAATCATAGATAGGATTAGTTCTTTGACAATGTTCATACACTTAAGTCTTTTTACAGATTCCGACACCTGCTTCGATTGTAGTTTCGGTGTGTGGAATGTTGAAGTAATTGTTGAGACATTTCACACGACATTTTTATACTTACAAGCTAAGTTTTTTTGCCGTAAGGCTAACATAGGTTTTGTTATTAATAAAATCTATGTTAAAAAGTATTCCATTGAGTTCTTATTTTTTTAGTGTTTTACACACTTTCAATGTATTACACTATTTGACATATAAAGGATTTGAATGGGTGAATTTAGTGGTTTTGGGGGTGCAGGTGGTGTATTTAGTACGTGGATCAGGAGGTGTATGATGCAGAGTGGGGATGGATCTATCAAATCAGATGTTGTATTTGGATTGAGTGGGAGTGAATCTATCTAGCCAGGTGGTGTATTTAGATTGAAATATGTTTTACACCATTTGACACATAAATGATTTGTATGGGTGAATTTAGTAGTTCGGGAGTGCAGGTGGTGTATTTTGTGGATCAGGAGGTGTATGATTCAGAGTGGGGCTGAATCTATCAAATCAGGTGGTGTATTTGGATTGAGGTATGTTTTGTACCCCATTTAACACATAAAAGATTTGTATATAAGATTTTGTGTATTTCCTCTCGTAGGCTGTGCACTTCGAAAAAAAATTGGAAAACAATTGATAGGTTTTTATTTGTTTTTTAATTAGCTATGCTTAATAACTAATTTTGTTATTCTAGTTTGATTGTAGCATTTTTCTAACTTTAATTTTTAATTGTATCTAGATTACTGTTATAATCTATAATTATTATAATTTTGTGATGATAATAATAAATGCAAAATGGTTAATAAGTTGAGGATAAATAAGATGAGTCTGTTTTATCCGCTGAGTTGGATAGATGATCATGTTTAGTAAAGTTATCCAAGTACAACGGACTTGTGATCAAGTGTCTTGAGATCAGCTGTTAAGTTTAATAGCTGAGTTTTTGCTAGGTTTCTTTAAATTACTAAAGGTTCAGGCAAGTTGACATAAGTTTAGAGAAGTTCGCATTATAGTTGTTTTAGGGGAGTTATCCAAAAGACAATTTTTTTTTTATTAATAGCAGTTATGTTGGTTATTCATTTATAATTGAGGACAATAAAATTTTTCAAAAATTAAATGTTGTAGGATCGTTTTACTCTCGTAGTAGATGGTCGAAGTGTGTTTAAAATCTTAAAATCGAATTTGGGCGATGAGAAATTAATACACGAAGTTGAGACGTTAAGTACGCTTTAGAAATTAAAGTGTTGTCTTGGGATAAGTGTTAATAACTATCTCACATTGATTAATATGAGAATTAATTAATCTACTTCTTATTAGTAGGAGTTAGTTAAGAGATTTCAAATTATAGTAGCTCTGGAGCAAGTCAATAGGCCACACGCACATGCCTGCCAGTTTGTCTAGCCTTGCCGGGTCGAGCCCGTGATCCTTGGGTCGTGGGCTTGGGCTTTTGATCTTGACAATCGAACTTTGGACTTGGATTTGGGGCCATTTTGAATGGTGTTGGACCTTTGTACCTTGTGGTATTGCTCGTGCTAAGACGAAGTCATTTTACCTTCCGAAGCATCATGTCGTTCCGTGAACACTTGACGGGAGGTGCTTCTTTTATGAAAAAAATGTATCACCTTGATTTGGCTCTCTTTTACATATATAACAATTAATCTTCTTTCGTTGTTGCTATCTCGCTGTTGTCAAACCTAATCTCTTTGAAATTGCTCAAAGTAGAAGCCGCCATTTCTAGAAATTAAGTTACCAAATTTGAAAAACTTGAAGAAAGAGTTGTAATTTCTTTTCTTTGTAATTTTATTTTATTTATTTATTTCGTCACCTCATAAGCCATTGTTGATGAATTATAAACCAACACTCTTATCTTTCTACTTTATCAATTTTGTGTCAATTTTGGTAATTTTTATCGGATGATGGTGGGCTATATATATTAGGAGTAGTGTATTTATCTTATTTTACACTTTGTATATATTTGTCCCACATCGGGTTTAGCCTAGAGATCACTACAAATGTACTTGTATATATTCTATTGTCTAGATTAATAGAATCATCTTTTGACCATTATCTTTTATGGTAACCAGAGCCAAATTGGCAAACGCCAAACAAAAAGATCCTTTTTCCTTTATTAAATGCACGGGACTTTTATTGTATTTTATTTTTATAATGTATAAAATTATATTTTTCAACATAAAACACAATTATATGATTTTCTCAATTTCTGGAAGAATGTTTTTTTTCAATTTCTTCCTCATATAAAGCTTTGTTCTATTTTTACTCGTAAATAGTTTCTTAGCCAATATAAGACTTCTCCTTCGAAAGCTTTTATATTCATCTTCATATTTCAAAATTATTTCCTTCAGATTCAATTATATTCCTTCCCTTCACAAACTAAGCATCAATAATAAAATCTCTTTGATTAAATGAATACTTTAAAATCACCGCTTAAAGAAACAAAATTAACCTGATTCCATCACAGAGACAGTGCAACCAATGTTGACAAATATCACATCAAACCATTGGAGCTGAGTCAGAGTCTATAAACCTACAAATCTACAATTTTCAATGAATGGATATATAACCAACTTGCGCTGCTTCAACAAATTGGCATTCACAGCATTTTGTGCCAATCATGGAAGTCATTTCTCGTAAATTCAAAGTGAGAATATACATAAATAAAATAAATCAGGCATTAGCTAGACCAAAAATAGAAGTTAGAGCTTTTATTAATGGAATTGGGTGAGGCAACTATACATTTCTATTCTTCGGTTGCATTTGTTTCTCACAGTAGCTTAGCATATGGATTGGTATCATTCTTCTATGGCTGCAACAATGGATGGTTATTTGCTGCGAGCACCAGTGACAAAACATATGAAGTTAGTTCTTTGCAGTCTTTAAAGAGTTTGAATGACTCTTTTTGGATCATTTCTCTGCTTCTCATAATATTAATTCTTTTCTAATAAAAAAAATATATTCACGTTACCTGTGTCATCAATGCTGCTAAGATCCTTCTTTATTCTATAGATGACATCTTAACTATAGCATATTTCTTAGCTTCTGGGATTCCAAGATGCTCACTGTCAATATATATAAGCTTCATCTCAAAATCTGAGATCTTATCTTAAGCTGTGAAAAAGATAACACAATATTCTCATCATAAATGTGCTACTAAAATTAAAATATCAGTTTCTAAGCATTAAAAGAATTAAACATTACGTATGTCATGCTACAAACTCACCTATAACAAACAATCTAAAGCCTCTTACACAGACTTTGGAGTTCATATAAAATGCATCAAGTGCCAAAGGCCAGTACATTTCACATGTTCCTAAGTTTTCATATAGCATATTCAATAATATAGACATATATAACAAACAACAACTAAAAGTAGCACAGTTCTGTAAGATAAGCATCAAGTAAATTTAAGGACACTGCATTTCCTTAACCCCCAAAACCATGTAGAGTATAAAAACATCATTAACTCTTCAATTCCAAAAAATTAAAGCACATATATGTTAATTTACATGTTTACAACTCTTTATATCACCCGCTCTCCAATTTTTAATTCCCTTGCTGATTTTTGCCTTTACTTCTCACAAGCTAAAATAACTGTGTAGATGTTAAACAAACCTCCTTTACTGCAGCCCGAATTCTCTAAGCAGTTAAAACCGATTTTACTACATTTGCAGATATGATCATCCCAGTTTCCTGAGGCATCTTCCACACCATTTTTAGGTTGGTGGAGCCCGTTCCTTGCCAACCTGCTCATCTCAGCCAGACCTTCAATTAATCTGTTAATTAACTTAATTCTCTCTCAACAATTTCAATAAGAAAACATGCATTATTCAGTATGTTTAATTCTATCCCATATTTAATCCATTTATTATAAAAAAAAATCTTTTATTCCTCTCAACCCAAATAGACCTAGGATAATGTAGAATAAGAATGTATAACGGGGAATATTACAGAAGCTTGCATAATAACCAAAGCATGTAATTACATTGTCTTAACTTTGATCGGCGCCACATGGAAGCTATATCCAATTAAAAATGTGAAAAAATAGTTGATATATAGAATAGTAAAAGATAAATAAAAGGATGAGATGAACCATCAACAATGGGATTACATATTCCCATAGCTATTCATCCTATTATTCTTGCATATGCCCCTTCTTCGTGTCCAGCATACATGAAAAGTGACCTAGAGTGCTTGAGAAACACCTGTCCAATTTAATGTTACAAAAGATCCTAAATGCAAAACAGTGAGGTAGAAAAGGTTGAAGTGTGATAGTGAAGAAAGAACAAATTTCAGCAAGGAGAGAAAAAGAATAAATACCAAGCTACCCAAAAGATGTTCTATGAAAAAAAAAAAACTGGAAAGAAATTTAATATACTCGCCTCCATTGTAGCTAAGCCATTTGAAACCATCTTTATAAAAAGAATTGCATTATAAAAAGTTAAGCATGTAAATGACACGCTCATAAACTTTTGTATATATGGAGATTATATTAACTTCAACTGCTGAAAAAACAAATTACAGGACATAATGCAATTTGATTTCAGTTTTGGTCCTGTTTAGATGTTATATACAACTGTAGTTTATGTTACTCCTTCATTTAGTTGAATTACTAATTACAAGATAATAGAGACAAAGGAAAGAACATTAGTGTGCAGGTCAAATTTCATCCGTTTAAAATAATTAGAATATTTCTAGAGTCTTCAAAGTTATTTAATATCAAGCATGCATTTTAACACATAGTTTTTTAATAAAGAATACAATAAGAAGTAGAAGAGAGCACATGTCCTTTGAACTAGGGATAACAAACCTTGTATACATGTCACCATTTTTTTCTAGTATCATTTATACGTTTCCAGAGAACTGGCATGATCATTTGATACTTATGGCTGTGTTAAATTGCACACATTACTACCTTATAAATATAAAATAAAGGTAACCCACATAAAGTACTATATTTGAATCAATTAGAACTTACTAATTTCTTGTTCCCTGAGCAATATCAACAAGAAGAGATCCATGAGGACCCAGGGCTCATTGCTAGTTGCAGGACCTGAAACAGAATACAAAGAACCACTCGATTACACACTAAACTGTTTAATCTACCACCCTCTCTGTCTATATATATATATACATACATACATACACACATATATTAAAGTAAACTTTTTATCAAAGCCATTATACAATAATGTGCAACATCTCAATGTGAAATAGATTGGGAAGAAGTCAATCAGAATATAATTACCTTCTGATCAACTAAAGGGAGTTTAAGAACTTTCTTGTTTACCCCTCTCTTACTACAAGATAACACATAATAAGTTGCAAAAGAAAATGCACAGTGCCGAATTAGAACATTATTATTTAGCATTACACAGAAAAAACAATCAGTGCAGATATTATTACAACTAATTTGTTCCAGATGATGGTCAAATGCAGAGGCAATATAACAACGAGTCCTCAAACAATGCAGAATGATCACTTACCTGCTTGAAGAAGTGTTTGAGCGATGATTGGAGGCGACGATTGGGATAGGAATTTTTGGGGAGGTTGAGAAGAGTAGATGAAGAGGGAATGAAAATTGTAACGGTAGGGGAGGAGTGACAAATTCCAAGTGACTCCTCTAATTCTGCATTCAATTATAGTTGGCTCTTAATATTCTTCCTTCAAGTTTTAATTCAGTCATTGCCACGTGTCAGAATAAGGAGGGCCACTTCTTTGCCACGTGTCGAAAGGAGGAGAGCCACATGGCAGAAGGATTGTCGTATTAAACCCTGCAGGTGGATTTAATCCGTACGACAACAAGGTTGAGTGGTACTACTCAAGGAATTATAGTAATTAATTATTTAAAGAAGTCGAGAGCTTTAATAATTAATGGACGTGCGATATCTTAAACACGGGGAATTATAAAGTCTAATAGAAGCCCTGATTCGGTTCGGGATAGGACGGGAGTGCAACATTAATTCTCTAGTGGAATGAATTAATGTTCTCGGGCCAAATTATATGTTCTGGGCTGAACATAAGAGTATTTGGGCCTGTAAGAAGCCCAAGCCCTATACCTTCTAATGGATCCCTAGTCTGGCCCATGAAACTTATGGAAATTATAAATAGGAGCCCTAATTCAGTTTTGAAACCCTAGCACACACGAAATAGAGAAAAACGGCTAGGGTTTCAAGGAGACGAAATTGAGGCACCTTCTCCACGTTTGATAGCACGCCGTCCACCCGGTGTTCGAGCGAAGTTGGGAGACAGACTAGAAGATCTGTAGACTGGAATCAACGCCTCGATCTTCAAGGGTAACGGATCTAAACTATACTTTAGATGCATGCTGTTTATGTTTCAATTCGTTTTATACGTTTGGTACCCAACAACGAACCTGGTGACGGACCGCCTTCGCCGGCGTGTTCCAGCAACAGACTTGCTATCCCGTCACAACATGCTAGATGCAAAGCCTGTTCAGACCCCTCTTGCTCCGGGCTCTAAGTTATCTCTTCATGATGGCAGTGGTCCATCTGATTCCACTACTTATCGACAGGTTGTTGGTGGCCTCCAATATCTACTCATGACTCGTCCTGATATTTCCTATGCTGTGAACAAACTATCTTAGTTCATGCATGCTCCAACTGAGACCCACTGGGGGGCTGTCAAGTGCCTGCTTCGCTATTTAAATGGAACTCGTCATTTCTCTCTACATCTTCGTCGTGATTCTCCCCTCTCTCTACATTGCTTCACAGATTCAGATTGGGCTGGGGATTGTGATGATCGGACCTCCACTAGTGCCTTTATCTTGTTTCTTGGGGCGAATCCGATCTCTTGGAGTTCTCGCAAATAGAAGTCTGTGGCTCGTTCTTCAACGGAGGCCGAGTATCGAGTCATTGCGGCTGCAACTGCTGAGTTACAATGGACCGTCTCTCTTCTCACTGAACTTTCGGTTCCCGTATCTTCGCCAACACCTGCTGTGTATTGTGACAACATTGGTGCTACATATCTTTGCTCCAACCCTGTCTTTCACTTACGGATGAAGCATATTGCCATTGACTATCACTTTGTTCGGGGTCTTGTGAAGGACTCAAAGCTTCGTGTGACACATGTTTCTTCCTCTGATCAACTTGCTGATGCCTTAACCAAGCCCCTATCTCGCAATCGTATCTCTATACTTATGGACAAGATTGGTGTTGTTAACCGCCCACCATCTTGAGGGGGTGTATTAGGAGTAGTGTATTTATCTTGTTTTACACTTTGTATATATTTGTCCCACATCGGGTTTAGCCTAGTGATCACTATAAATGTACTTGTATATATTCTATTGCCTAGATTAATAGAATCGTCTTTTGACCATTATCTTTTAATATATGTCTAACAATTCAAATATATAAAGTCATAACATGTGAATGAAATCACCTATATCATTTTTTGTATTCCACTTCATATTCCACCATTTAGATTATTGACATGTGTAAAGTTAAAAAATAATCAAGGCTCAATAATAATCATGGCCACATATGTTAAATACCTGGGTAGCGGAACATATAGTGGAACATAAAAAATTTGCACCGAGAAAATAAACCACACAAAATATGTTCATCATCTTATTGCCACATTAGTATTTACACAAGAAATATACACTACAAAAATCCTGAGAAATATCGATGGAATTTAACCGGCGGAAGTAACGTCGTCGGTGTTACCGACAAATTTAGTCAAATTAACCAAGTCAACTGAATTACCAACAGATTTACCGACATATTGCAGTATATATACATTAAAACAATATCATTTTTAACGTTTATTGACAGAATTAGACCGTTGATGATTAAATTCCATTTACCGATAGATTTGGACCATCGGTAAATGACCCGATTTCCACGCCCCCTCGAAGACTTTACTATTAAAGTGGGTCATAAATATTCCTCGATTACCGATGCGTTTAGACAACAATAATACCCAAATATCAGATTATAAATGGCCGATGTTTCCATTCTTTCGAAGAAGGAAAAAAATATTCTTACGTTTCATTTGATCTCTCTTGCGTACGATCCCCAAAGGAATTCGGACGAGTCGATCAACGGGCATCCTGATCATCCCCGCCATTAATTCCTATTTCTTAATTTATGATGTTTAATTAATTTATAATTAATGTAATATTTTATAATGTAGAATTGCATGTTAATTAATTAATTTATAATATAATATTTTATGTTGCATAGAATTGCATGTTAGTTAGAGTCAATGTATTTGATTATAAAAGATTTGTGTATTTTGTTGATACAGTGGATTAGGAATATTTTGTTATTTAGAATTGCATGTTAATGTAATATATGCATTTTTATGTGTTGATATAGTTGGTATGGAATTATTATAGATTTTGCTGATGTTGAAGATTTAGTGATGTTATCGAAAATGTTATCACACAAGGCTACAACATCTTAATTCGACCTTTCTTATTTTTCCTAAGTCTAAATTCTGTTTTCTAGCTAATGCTGTTTTGGATGTTGTAACATCGCAGGTTGAAAATCTAGAATATTCTACATGGTTCCAAACTGGAAGGTTCTGTAAGGTTGCAGAATTTTGTAGATCATGCGGTTGCTTTGAAAAGAGTCCAGAACTGGCTGAAAGAACCTATATTTTAGGAGACCATGGATGAAGGCGGTTGGAAGAAAAAGAAGGAATGAGATCCTATATTTTAGGAGACCATGGATGAATGTTCTAGGCTCCATTTCCACGCCTATAAATACACCAGAACCGTGTTCATCATCCAACCAACGAAGTGCCATTCTTTAATTTCTAAACTAGTGTTTATCCTGTTAGGAGTTAATTGCCATTGACATGATCTTGTCGTTGTACTGAAAGATACAAACTTCATGTACAACATAGACATTTCTATACTTCTTTGATAGATAGATCATAGAGTTAGATTAGTTTTTGGTAGTGTATTTTTACACTTAAGCCATCTTTAGACTAGATTGATTATCAAGTCTTATTTCCGTTGTGAATATTTGTTCACACACCATTTGTATTCACATATTAATTAGTGAAAGTTTAGCCATGAGGCTTACGCATAGATTTTAAATTAAAATCTATGTAAAAGTTATTTCTGTGTCTTCGTGTTTTCATTCTTTAAAGTCTTCCGCTATTCGTATTTTGATATACTGTAATCGAGTTAGTGTTGCATTGATTGTTCTAACATTTAGTGTAGCATCAGTCTTGTTTTACTTAACATGCACACATTCAGTTGGCACTAGAGCCAAAACCTAACGTCACTAGGTTTAGATCCTTGTAATGTGTTTTAGTATTTATTGTGTCTTAATTTGCAACAATGGAAACACATCACATCTCTACAGCACATAGGCCACCCATTTTAGATGGTACAAATTATGCATATTGAAAACCTAAGATGCACATGCATATCAAGTCTATTGATGAACGTGCATGGAGGACAATACTTACAGGTTGGGATGCACCAAAAACTCTAGTAGATGAAGATAATGAAGTTCAACTCAAGAAAGAGGTTGATTGGACGGCTGCCGAGATAACAACAACAGTGTTTAATTCTAAAGCTTTAAATGTTATTTCTACTTCCGTTGATACTAGTTTTTGCCCGTGCGATGCACGGGTCAGCTATAAAATTCGAATGAATCAAATAAAGAAAAAGAAATTAACAATCAGTCGTGGAGGTGTCTAAAATTTTCAATACCGAAAGACTCGACGACTTAGAATGGATCTCCTTATTAGAACTACAAATGTTCAAATTAAGTTTATGTGCTTCCTTTTCCACATGAATTGTTAGACAATGTAAATTTTTATTTGTCAAAAAAAAAAAATTGCGTTAATTAGCTCCAACGAACAAACAAATTTAGAAATCAGGAAAGTAAAGGCCACAATTTCGCAGAGCAAAACAGAAAATTGTTAACATCCTTACAATTCAAAAACTCAATTAAGATTCAAGATTCCGAAGAAATAAGTAAAAATTAAAAACGATTATATATGTTATAAGACAACACTAAAAATATAGAGATTTAGGGGTAAAAAGAAACGACAACACCCTCAAACATCCACAATAGTTTTGAGCTTAATTTAGTTCTAAAGAAGCCGGGTCTAATAAGTTTATATAGATATTTTAAAACTCTCTAATAGAAAGAGTTTAGAGTCGATTTTGGTATTATTTCCTTCATATTTTATTTGTTTACCCATAATTTTTATCTTTAGTAGTACCTACTCTTGACAAAAAAAATAGCATGACTTTATTTTTGGGATAAAAATATTGCAATAATTAACATCTATTAACTAAAATAATTGCTAGTTTAACAGTGATTAGGATAACAAATGCCAACTACGGGTTCCAATTATTGATTAGGTTATTAATAGAAATGAATAAATAAAGACGAAGCTTGCACAGACAGATAAGAAGGAGACATTTTTAAATACTTATTGTGATTTTAGTCAAATCTTTGTAGCCATCAGCCAAGCATCACAATCAATAACTATGAAATAATTTAACTTGCATCCATATATCATCTGAAAAATATTTGCTAGTTTATTTAATTTGTCTTATTTGGGTGGTAAAACTCATGTATTGGTATCAGGGCAATCTCTATTAGCCGATATATTAACTTTTAATTGTAAGAATTCACACAGAACTCAATATAGACAAAGTCATGCGAGAGAGACACGGATCCAAATTGTATCAATAGTATTTTACATATTAACTACATCAACTTGATTTTTTACTTCTGACTATTGATGGATTTTGATGATCTCATGACTCACGTGAAAATGTTAACATTAGATTGTGATGTGAGCATCTTGTCTCTAGGATAGTGTCACATTTGTGCTAAAAAAAATCCTCAATTTTCAATCTCACAAATCTGCCCTCCTTTTTCCTCCATAATTCAGATTATATAATAGTCTGATCAATTGTTGTCTTCGAAATCCCTTCCAAACTAACATACATCCTTTGTAATTCTTTGCTCACCCAGAGTTTCTTCACATAAATAATATTTTTACCACAAAACTCACAGCACTGGATAGAAATAGAATACCCACGTTTCAATTCTGTAGAATGCCCATTGTCCTGCTCTGTTCTAGAGAGAGGCCTACCTCCTTGAGCTCTATCTTGTTTCTGAGAAGGCAAACAATCTTGTTCAAAAGTATCATGTCATCACAAAGACAACAAACTTGTTCGTAATGGTTTCACATAATATTGACAACTAAGGGTGTGTTTGCAAACTCTATTTACGGTTCTTGAAAAAAAAAGGAATTTTATTAATATATATATACTCGCAAATATTCATACATGCCTACGACATCCAATGCTTTAGCCACTCTAGACGTTATCTCATTGTTGGGTATTTTGTACTTGCCAAGGCAAAATGCAACATCTGCCTCTACCGTGGGCATAACTACCTGCAAACAAAAACAACAGGTAACCAATTGTGAGAACTAAATTTTGCAGCAAAGAAAATGTGAGTCAATCAAAGAGCAAGAGAGTGGGTTGACTTCGTAGGAAAATGAGGTTAATTTATACATATATGATGCATACTTTGCAGCAACTTTTTATTAGGATTTTGCACTAAATTTTCATTATCAAAGAAGATAGACCAAAGTCCAAAGAAAGAAAAAAAAAATACATGTTGAGGGCTGTGGAGTAAACATGGAGAAAGTATATCCTTCCTTAAAGATAAAACAATAATAGCTTCTAAATGCACTGAACAATTAAGGTCCATATATATTATACTCATATTTGTATTACCAATATCCAATTGTCATTGTATAAATTACAACAATTAATTTGTAATTGAAGAAATCGAGCATCAGAACAAAAATCTAATATTTTCATATGAGTTATTTTCCCAAATGCTATAAACCAGTAAATAAACGACCCTTAAAAAAACAAATAAACCACCAAATATTTTTATCTAGCAATTCATAAACCAAAATTCATTTAGACGGCCAAAGTAAAACCAAACACCTTTTTATTGTTCTACTTCGTAGTCATCCTCACTTGTTGGAATTGAGGGTTCTGGTGATTGGAAGAGTGCATATATCACCAAGAATCTTTAATTCCTACTCATTCAAATCCGTGCCAAAAATTGTAAATAACAATGTTGCAGGACAATCACTTTAAAAATAATGATGTACATCCATCAAGAAATTGCAAAACAACCATAAATTTGTAACAAAAAGTAAATCTAAAGTCCAAATTATTTTGACACATTTCAAGATAATGTAAAAGGCCGCGATGGAAAGGAAGAGAGATCTCACAGAGAAAAAGAATGAATTTTAGGCCGTTTATTCTACGTCACAACACTGCAATTCTCTCCGTCAATCGCAATTGATGCTTGTGGCTCCTCACTGGCCTGACTTTCCGTAGTTCCAAGATTTTTCGTTGACGCCACTAACAAACTGACAACAGTATCAAAACCTAATACACAGAGACAAAACCTCGGAAAATTCAATTGACATTGGTTAAGAGGGAACTGCCCCCACACACATGCATCTTACTTAAAATAACATAAATTCAAGTAGCATAGGAGAGAGTAGCACCTTCCATTGCTTATGGCCTCTCGAAGAAAGGCTGGGGGACCTTCAACTAAATCTGAGTGTGGCACCAGCATCTCTTCATCTTCCGTTATTGCAGTTTTAAAAGCAAAGAAATTAAAACAAAAATAACAATAAATAGGGCTTCCAAAATTTCAAGCGGGTTCAACTAAGTAAATTTGAACTGACGCCTGCTCCTATGCATTTTGCAGCAATGCTAGAAATGTATGAATTTGAAATTAATTCATATTTTGTGATTAATAAAATGAAATGAAATTCAAAGTTTTTGTTGGTCGAAGTAGGAATCTTCAGGGGATGTGGAGCTTCCACAAGAGGGGCATATTACATTCTTCAGGGCCTTTGTAATTGCTATGATTTCACATCTAATTAATCTTACTATTTTCTAAGCAATTATCTGCTCCCGTAACTCCAACACTGTATTCTTCTACCGTTTCCGATTCCACACTCAAGCAGCCTTTCGTAATCGGTATCTTAGTTTTCAACAACTTAATTATCCTAGGTTAGACCATCAGTTTGAGCTCTCAAATTATGTTTCTCTTTCAAATTTCAAATTCACCATTTGTAGAAGCCTTGGAGGAGTGATTGGGGTTGTTGTGATTATAATTTTGCATCAACTTCTTGGCTTCCCGGCTCTTAGGATTCTACATTCGGTGGTGAATCCCATAAAACTCTAAATTTCGGCGCATTAGTGGATAAAATTCAAATCACATTCTATGTTCACAATCTAAACTCATTGGTAATTGAAGGAACTAAAAATAGGTAACATCACAACCTTTCTCAAGTTCCACGAAACAATTATATCACCCATAAAACTTTAAACAATTAGACCTGCAAATTGGGCATAATGTATCACTCTCATAAATTTCAGCACATTAGTGGATCAAATTTAAATCACATTATATTCATTGGTAATTGAAGAAAATAAAAAATAGTTAACTTCACAAAGATCTACAATACATAAAATATTTTATATTTCAATTCAAGGATCAAACATTTGCTACTACTTTAGTCGACGGATGAAATCCCTTGGTACGATATATTTCTCGCCTTATAACAAAAATATTGTTGTTCACAAACATCACAGTTGAAGACAAATTACGATTTAAACTAAATAAAAAAAATTAATATATAGCAGGCAATAAAGGTAGATAGATATTGGGTAAAATATAAAATTTCGAAAAAAATTAGTAATATGAGAGTGAGAGAACCTCTAGTCATTCTTACCCTATTTTTATTTTCTCACTGCAACTTGTCAAAATTTATGCGAACTGCTCTCCATCTTTCTTTTCTTCACAGCAATGTGTAACCACCCATCTCTCATGCATCTGCATCCTAATTTCAAATATCTGCCCAACCCCCTTTCCCTCTCACCCTGGTGTCACACCCCTGCACACTCCACTACCCCTTTAAATTTATGTGCTCACTCTCACGCATCTCCTTTCCGTTTCTCTCCTCTAAACAAAACCGCGACCCACTTTGTGAAAACCGCCGCCCTCCCAAAATGTTTCATTCTCACCGTTATATTACCGAGGCCACCAAGACGTCCTCCTCCACTTTGTGACATTCTTGATTGAGAAAACATGGCAAAGTGGATGGACAAGTCTGCCAGAATACAATCAAGAAAATGTAATTGGTAGATCAGAAGCATGTGGACATTTTTTTTGTTTGAGCATATCTATCCTAAAGGAGGCGCAAATTAGGATGAATGAATTAATCTATAATACACTTATGGCGTGAAGATATTTTTGAGTGGGAGGAACATTGGGTATTGAAACGGGTAGTGATATCATGGAGCTACATGCATATATAGCGGAAAATATCACAAATCAAGATGCAATGGAGTAAATTTAATTCACATATAATATCATATCACCCACACAGATCCCAACCAAAACAAATTTTACCAAACACAAACTCGAATTAACGTTTGAATGCCCTAAAAGATGAACATTAAAACACCAAAGACGAAATACTAAAAACAACTACTAACAATATTATTGGTTGTAAAGAAAAGCTTAACGAAATCGCCTATAAGGAGAAACTTGATGAGGTAATCGTAATATGCCCGTGCCCCTCGTCTGTGGTGCCGCCATTCACCTTCTCACTGCTCTCAGATCTATAGTCGATTGAACACAAATTAGTGACAGAATGTAGACAACAATAAAAAAACGCAGGTGGATTTTGGAGGGGTGATTGTGACTCCTCTAATTCTGCATTCAATAATAGTTGACTCTTAATATTCTTCATTCAAGCCACTTCATTGCCACATATTGGAATGAGGAGAGCCACATCATTGACACGTGGCGGAAGGAGGAGAGCCACATGGCAGAATCAGGAGAGAACTTTCCTGCTTTTATATATTAAAATTTCTATGTTTAAAATCATTTCTAATTGTTCAATTTCTAAAGAAGCTTGGGATATATTACAAGAGCATTGTGAAGGTTCGGATAGTGTTCGAAGAATAAAACTTCGAATGCTAGGAACTAAATTTGAGAATCTCCGAATGAAGAAAGATGAGACCATATCATCTTATAATGAACGTTTAAGTGAGATTGTCAATGAATCACATTCTCTTGGTGATCCTATTTCAAATGTGAGAGTAGTTCATAAAATTTTGCGTTCAGTTCCAAAAAAAATTGATGCAAAAATATGTGATATAGAAGAGGCTAAAGATACTGATAAGTTAGAGTCAAAATGAGCTAGTAAGTATTCTTAAAACTTATGAGATGAACACTACTCAATTTGATGAAAATAAAGATGATAAAAAGGTGGTTGTTTTTTAAAGGAGAGACATCACAAGGTTCTGAAATACAACCAACTAACACTGAAGTCGACTCAAATGATGATTTGATGGACCTGCGTTATGACAATCTAGACCACATGGCCTTTCTCAATAAGCATTGTAATAAGTTTTTGAAGAAAATAATGAACAGGTCCAAAAGGAATATTCAGCCAAAGATCCAAATCAACACATCAACACCACAACCAGAGAAGAGAAGGAGTCAATTTCCACCGAGAATATCACAAAGTGAAGGTAAACCAAGGTATGATCCTGAATATAGAAAATCAGTTCAATGCAATGCATGTTCTGGATATGGCCATTATGCAAATGAATGTGCCAATACCAGACTCAAGCAAAAACTGAATTTTAGTGCTACCTTGAGTGATGATTCGCATGATGAAGATGTTAAATCAAAAGAAATTTAATTTGTTTTTCATACTCAGATTGATTACGATGACTCTCTAGATGGTGATCTAGATGAAACAGACTCTGATGTTGAATTAGATGTTACAAAATCAGAAATAACATCAAGTCAAAATCACCCAGATTTGAACTGTTTTAATGGTTTTGTTGATGATATAGGAATAAAGACAGAAGATTCTAAATACCAGAAGTTATTGGAGGATTGGGACTGCATCTATTTCTAAAAGTTTTGAAAATCCAGTGAAGTTTGTGAAGGCTAATGCTAAAACATATGTTGAAGCATCAGCACAAACAAAACCTCACAAAGCTAAAACTTTTAAAAGGTTATTTGTTTGCCATTATTGTTCTAAATTAGGTCATATTCGTCCTTATTGTTTGAAAATAAAGAAAGATTTTGCTAATGAGAAATTGTTACCTAAAAAGTTGTCACATTAATTCGAAGAAACATTTCTCAAAATCTACTTGGAAAAAGAAATCTGATGTTACCTATAATGCAGTCCACACTTCTTTGAAAGCATGTTTACCTGGTCTATGGTATTTTGATAGTGGTTGTTCTAGACATATGACAAGATAAATTGACTACTTATCTGATTATGTTACTGTAAATGGTGGATTTGTTACATATGGTAGAGGTTCAAAAGAAAAAATCATTGGAAAAATAACTTTAAATGTTGAAGGTTTTCCTAAGCTTAAGAATGTCTTGCATGTTGATGGCTTGCTCACTAATTTAATTAGTATAAGTCATTTGTGTGATGATAATCTGCATGTAAAATTTGACAAAGATTCATGTTATGTTCTTGATAAAGATGATGAATGTTTAATGACTGGTACTAGGTTAGCTCATAATTGTTATCTTATTGGAACAAACAATGTATGTAACTTATCAAAACATGATGAAAATGTCTTATGACATCAAAGATTAGGTCATGCAAATTATAGATCATTAAAAAAGCAAGTCAATGCTAAAGCTGTGAATGGATTACCAAACTCGAAGTTTGACAAAACCACTATATGTGGACCATGCTAGAAAGGTAAGCAGGTAAGAGTGTCGCACAAAATACTGTCACATTGTTCTACACATCGTTGTTTTGAATTGCTGCACATGGATTTGATGGGTCCTATGGAAACTGAAAGCATTGGAGGAAAAAGGTATTCATTTGTTGTGGTAGATGATTACTCTAGGTTTACCTGGATAGAATTCTTAAGAGATAAATCTGAAACATTTGGTGCTTTTAAAGTTCTTTACAAGAGGTTCAAAAATGTGTTTAACTTGAAAGTTAGCAAGATTAAAACTGATCATGGTAGAGAATTTGAAAATAGCATGTTTACAGTTCTTTGTGAAAAGAAAGGTATAATGCAAGAATTTTCATCTCCTAAAACTCCACAACAAAATGGAATTGCTGAATGAAAGAATAGAACTCTACAAGAAATAGCAAGAGTAATGCTTACTTCTAAAAGTCTTGCTAAAAGATTTTTGGTTGAAGCATTGAATATAGCATGTCATATCACTAATATAGTTTATATTCGATCTGATTTTAATCAAACACCTTATGAGATTTTGAACAACCGAAAACCAAATGTGAAGTATTTTCATGTATTTGGTTGTGTGTGTTATATACTGAATGATAGAGATCAACTTCATAAGTTTAATTTTAAAAGTGATAAAGGTTTCTTCTTAGACTATTCTAGAAATAGTAAAGCTTATAGAATTTATAACCTTAGGACTAACAATGTTCAAGAATCTGTTAATCTTGTGTTTGATGATGATAAAGGTCTTACAAATGGAAATGAAGAAGAAGATGTTTCAGAAGTTATTGAAAAATCTGGAGATTCTCTAAAAACTGAAAAATGTTGCTCCTAATGTTACAACATGTGGAACAACATCGACAAAAAATTCAACATAATCTACACAGAAAAATCAGTATGTTCCCAAAAGGAATATTTCTTCAAGGATTGATAAAAGTCATCCATCTAACCAGATCATAGGTGATGCTACAGTTGGAGTGCAAACAAGAGGCAAAGTAAGAGCCAATAAGGTAGATGTGGTAAAAACATTATGCATGTCTTATATATGTAATATTGTAAATGCAGAGTGCTATTATTCTGAAATTGAACCTAAAAATGTTAATGAAGCATTAACTGATAAAAATTGGATTAATGTTATGCATGAAGAACTTAATCAGTTTGAAAGAAATGAAGTTTGGACATTAGTTCCAAGGCCTGACAACACTAATGTCATTGGAACTAAATGGATTTTTAAGAATAAAACTGATGAGTTTGGTAACATTGTTAGGAACTGTGAGGTTTATCTCAAATCCTCCAAGACTAGACGAGTGTTACTCGTCTTGTGAAGATCAGGTAGATTCTACTCTACTACTGTACTCGTCTGTTGGGCAGATCAGTCGAGGTACTTAGTTGATAGAAGTCTTCTGAAGGACTCAGCTGTTGGGCGTATCAGCTGGTGGAGTCAGACAAGTTAACTCAGACCAGATCAGATGAGTTGGAGGAGTCCAAACAGATGAGATGGGTGTTGCGAAGGACAAGACGAGTTGGGAAGACCAGACAAGTAGAGGTCTGACCAGACTAGTTGAGTTCTGTTAGCAGGGTTAATTTTTGGCTAAGTATGGAGTCGTCTTGTCTTGCGAAGACAAGTGAAGGGCAAGGAGGTCAATTCAGATTGAGTCACGCTGAAGGTGTGAGTTTGTTACACGGTTGTAACAGAATCCACGTGGCAACAGAGCACGCTTTCAACACACGCTGCAATCACCTTGAATCCTATAAATACCCCATTACTTGTAATTGTAATTCTTGACGCGTACGAGCATTCGTTTTGAGAGTTGAGAGTTCACGAGTGAAGTGAGGATAAATCCCTTTCCGAGTGATGAGTGTGTAAACATCTCTTATACTTAATCAAATTGAAGTCGTGTGTCCAGTGGATGTAGATCACGTTGATCGAACCACTTAAATCTTCTTGTGCTCTGTTTTTCGTTTTCGTTTATATTTGTGAATTGCCATGCTTTCGTTGGATTGAATATTGGCCGATTATTTTGCTTGTGATTGGAGACGTCTAATCGGAGTCGAATTATCATTGACAATCGTAACAATTGGCGCCGTCTGTGGGAACGATCGGGATCGAGAGGAATTGATTGTCAACCATTAATCAATTGCCAGATCGAAGATGGAGAATTCGACCAAGTATAATATTGAGAAGTTCTCAGGCACAGGTGACTTTGGGCTGTGGAGAGTCAAGATGCAGGCTCTCCTAGAACAGCAAGGGTTGTTCGACGTGCTCGAAGAGTCTACAGCCCCAACTGAGGAATCTGCCTCCGTTGCTGCTGAAAGGAGCAAGATGCTCAGGAAAGCTCGAAGCACTATTCTGCTCTGCCTTGGTGATAAGGTTCTGAGAGAGGTGGCTAAAGAGAAAACCGCGAAAGAGGTCTGGGACAAGCTAGGTAAACTCTACATGGTTAAAACCTTAGCTAACCGTCTCTATTCGAAACAGAAGCTGTATGCCTTCAGAATGGTGGATGACAAACCCATTCCGGATCAGCTTGATGAGTTCAATAGAATTCTTGATGATCTAGAGAATTTAGATGTCAAGTTAGAGGAAGAGGATAAGGCCCTGATTCTATTGAGTGCTCTCCCTAAGTCCTTTGAAATCTTAAAGGACACCATCTTGTATGGTAGGAAGGAAAGTATTACATTGGAGGATGTAATGCTGGCTGTCAAGTCCAAGCTGCTGCACAACAAAACGTCTCAAGTAGACAAGGTCAGTAGCGGAGAAGGATTGGCAATCAGAGGTGGCCAGAAGCGATCTGGTGCCAAGAAGGGGTCTAGTCAACCCAAAGGAGCTGATAAGGGAAAATCAGCTGTGTCCAATCAAGGTGAGGCAGTGTGCTACCATTGCAACAAACCTGGGCACTATAAGAATGCTTGTCATAAATACAAGCAGTTCTTGAGGAAATCTGGTGCCAACACCTCTAATGACAAGAATCAAGCTAATCAGACTCAAGTTGAGAAGGAGCAAGAAGGCTACGAGTCTGCTCAAGCGCTAACCATCACATCCTCTACAGAACAGCAAGCATGGATCCTTGATTCAGGGTGTTCTTTCCATATGACTCCAAGACGAGATTGGTTTCATGACTTCAAGCAACAGAAGGGCGGTTTTGTTCTGCTTGGGAATGATCACACTTGCAAAGTTGTTGGAGAAGGTAGTGTTCACCTGAAGATGTTCGATGGGGTAGTAAGAATACTCAAGAGTGTTAGGTACGTACCTGAACTCAAGAGGAATTTGATCTCACTTGGGATGCTGGATTCTATGGGCTATAAATTCCAGTCTGCTGATGGAGAGCTCAGTGTGTCAAAGGGGGAGCTGACTGTCCTGAAAGGCGAGAGAAGGAGTGATCTCTACTTTCTTAAGGGAGAAACGGCAGCTGGTAGATCAGATGTAGCGGAGGTGCAAGACAACTCGATGTTGTGGCACAAAAGACTAGCTCACGTAGGCGAGAAGGGCCTAGTGGAGTTGTCTAAACAAGGTCTGCTTGGCAAAGACAAGATCACTCAACTCGACTTGTGTGAGTCTTGTATTCTTGGTAAGTCCAAGAGACTTAAGTTTGGTAAGGGTGTTCACTCTACCAATGGGATCATGGACTATGTCCATTCTGATCTATGGGGGCCAGCGAGGAATCAGACGAGGTCTGGTGGAAAATACTTTCTGTCTATCATAGACGACTACTCAAGAAAGGTGTGGGTGTCTATTCTCAAGTCGAAGTCAGAAGCATTTGAGAAATTCAAGGAATGGCTCATTGAATGTGAAAATGTCACAGGCAAGACTCTCAAACATTTGAGAACTGATAATGGTCTGGAGTACCTATCAGACGAGTTCAATGCGTTCTGCAAATCGAAAGGAATAGTACGGCATAGGACTGTGCCAGGGACCCCTCAGCAAAACGGTGTTGCTGAGAGGATGAACCAGACACTACTTGAGAGAGTCAGGTGTATGTTGAACTCGTCTTGTCTGCCAAAGGTGTTTTGGGGAGAGGCAGTGTCTACTGCAGCCTACTTGATAAACAGATGTCCGTCCTCGGCTGTGCAGTAGAAAACCCCAGAGGAGTTGTGGTCTGGACGTGCAGCCGATTACAATCATTTGAAGGTATTTGGATGTCAAGCTTATGCTCATGTCAAGCAAGACATGCTTGAGCCTCGAGCATTGCGATGCGTGTTTGTTGGGTATCCTTCAGGCGTGAAAGGATACAGGTTATGGTGCCTCGAAGCTGGGATGCAAAAGTGCATAATCAGTAGAGATGTTACGTTTGATGAGAGTCGGATGCCTCTATCAGAACAGACTAGTACGAGTACTAGTGCAGCTAATAACCAACCAGACGAGACACAAGTCGAGGTGGAGCAAGTTGACTCCACAAGACCAGTTGGAGATGATATTGATCCAGATGAGGAGGGCGATCCTCAAAGTGAGAATGATCTTCAAAATTATCAGCTGGCACGGGACAGAACCAGACGAGAAGTCCACCCACCTCAGAGGTATGGTCAAGCTGACATAGTCTCATTTGCATTATGTGCAGCTCTTGAGGTGGAGTCTCTGGAGCCAAAGTCTTATACAGAAGCCATTAGCTGCCACGACAAGGAGAAGTGGATAGTTGCTATGGAGGAGGAGCTGCTTTCTCTGAACAAGAACCAGACATGGGAGATTGTTCAGAGGCCCAAGAACAAGAAGTTGGTTGGGTGCAAGTGGATCTATAAAAAGAAGGTGGAGGCTCAGAGGGGTGGCAGACTTAGATACAAGGCGAGGCTTGTAGCTAAGGGATTTACACAGAAAGAAGGTATTGATTTCAATGAAATCTTCTCACCTGTTGTGAAGCATTGTAGCATCAGAATCTTGTTAGCTATGGTTGGTCAATTCGAATTGGAGCTACATCAGATGGATGTGACCACAGCTTTCTTACATGGATCTCTAGACGAGAGGATCTACATGAAGTTACCAGAAGGGTTGGACATAGAAGAAGGGGAAGACAAGGTCTGTCTATTGAAGAAGTCCCTCTATGGCCTCAAACAAAGCCCTAGACAATGGTACTTGAGATTTGATGAGTACATTTGCTCAGCTGGTTTTACAAGGAGCTTGTACGACAGCTGTGTCTATTTCAGACGGGTTGGGACTGGAGTTACCTATCTTCTGTTGTATGTTGATGACATGTTAATAGCAGGTGAGTCTATTGACAATGTTAATCAAGTCAAGGAGATCCTCAAACAGGAGTTTGAGATGAAAGATCTTGGTGAAGCCAAAGTGATTCTTGGGATGGAGATCAGTAGACTAGACGGGTCTATTCTGCTGAGTCAACCTACTTATCTTCAGAAGGTGTTAGAGAGGTTCAGAATGCATAAGGCAAAGACTGTCTCTACTCCTATTGGCCAACATCATCGATTGTCCAATCAGATGAGTCCCAGGAACAGCCAAGAGCGAACTCAGATGAGCAAGATACCTTATGCCAGTGCTGTAGGGAGTTTAATGTATGCTATGGTGTGTTGTAGGCCAGACTTGACGCATGCTATGAGTGTGATCAGCAGATATATGAGTGATCCAGGCTTAAGCCATTGGGAAACGGTTAAGTGGGTTATGAGATATGTTCTGGGATCAGCACAGACGGGTCTGAAATTTCAGAAGATGCCAAGTGAGGGGGATGCACTTGTGGGATACGTTGATGCAGATTACGCAGCCAATGTTGACAATCGAAAATCCTTAACAGGATATGTGTTCACTCTTTTTGGTACGGCAGTGTCGTGGAGGTCTATTCATCAATCCGTAGTTGCATTGTCTACTACTGAAGCGGAGTACGTGGCCTTGACTGAGGCAGTTAAGGAAAGCATGTGGCTGAAAGGGATTCTTAAGGAATTTGGTTTATCTCAGAACAATGTGACTGTCTTCTGTGATAATCAAAGCGCAATTCATCTCGCAAAGCATCAGGGGTATCATGAACGAACCAAGCACATTGATGTGAAACTGTACTTTGTGAGAGACATTGTGGAGAAGGGGAGCGTCCAAGTGGTTAAGATAGCTACTGAGGAGAACCCTGCTGATGCATTTACTAAGGCATTACCAAAGGAGAAGTTTGGTTTATGTCTTAGGTCAGTTGGTTTGCATTAGTGACCTCTGCGGAGAAGGCTACTAGTCTGGTGGAGGCAGATTAGTAGTAGAATCTGTCCTTTGAGAAGGATAGATCGGAGCTGTTAGTTCAAGGTGGAGATTTTGAGCTAAAGGTGGAGAATTGTGAGGTTTATCTCAAATCCTCCTAGACTAGACGAGTGCTACTCGTCTTGTGAAGATCAGGTAGATTCTACTCTACTACTGTACTCGTCTGTTGGGCAGATCAGTCGAGGTACTTAGTTGATAGAAGTCTTCTGAAGGACTCAGCTGTTGGGCGTATCAGCTGGTGGAGTCAGACAAGTTAACTCAGACCAGATCAGATGAGTTGGAGGAGTCCAAACAGATGAGATGGGTGTTGCGAAGGACAAGACGAGTTGGGAAGACCAGACAAGTAGAGGTCTGACCAGACTAGTTGAGTTCTGTTAGCAGGGTTAATTTTTGGCTAAGTATGGAGTCGTCTTGTCTTGCGAAGACAAGTGAAGGGCAAGGAGGTCAATTCAGATTGAGTCACGCTGAAGGTGTGAGTTTGTTACACGGTTGTAACAGAATCCACGTGGCAACAGAGCACGCTTTCAACACACGCTGCAATCACCTTGAATCCTATAAATACCCCATTACTTGTAATTGTAATTCTTGACGCGTACGAGCATTCGTTTTGAGAGTTGAGAGTTCACGAGTGAAGTGAGGATAAATCCCTTTCCGAGTGATGAGTGTGTAAACATCTCTTATACTTAATCAAATTGAAGTCGTGTGTCCAGTGGATGTAGATCACGTTGATCGAACCACTTAAATCTTCTTGTGCTCTGTTTTTCGTTTTCGTTTATATTTGTGAATTGCCATGCTTTCGTTGGATTGAATATTGGCCGATTATTTTGCTTGTGATTGGAGACGTCTAATCGGAGTCGAATTATCATTGACAATCGTAACAGGAACAAAGCAAGATTAGTTGCACAAGGGTATACACAAGTTGAAGGAATTGATTTTGATGAAAATTTTGCACTTGTTGCTAGGATTGAGTCTATTAGATTATTGCTAGCAATTGCAAGTTTTATTGATATTAAACTTCACCAAATGGATGTAAAAGCTGCATTTCTTAATGGAATTTTGAATGAAGAAGCATATGTTGAACAACCTAAAGGATTTGAAAATACACAATACCTTGATCATGTATATAAACTTAAGAAAGTTTTGTATGGTCTTAAACAAGCTCCTAGAGAATGTTATGGTAGACTTATTGACTTTCTTTTGGAATTTGGTTTTATTAGAGGAGAAGCCGATAAACCTCTGTTCATTAAGAAATCTGGAGAAGATATGTTAATTGCTCAAATTTATGTTGATGACATTGTTTTTGGTTCAACTTGTGATAATATGTTAAACCAATTTGTTAAAGCAATGACTGCAACATTTGAAATGAGTATGGTTGGAGACTTGAATTATTTTCTAGGTCTTCAAATCAAGCAATGCAAAGATGGAATATTCTTCTCACAAGGTAAGTACGCTAAGGACTTGGTTAAAAGGCTTGGTCTTGAAAATTCTAAAAGCATGAAAACTCCTATGAGATCTACTTTAAAACTGTGTAAAGACAATGTTGGAAAAGATATTGATCCAACATTGTATAAATCTATTATATGAAGTTTGCTTTATTTAACCTCCAGTCGACCAGATATTATGTACAATGTTTGTGTTTGTGCAAGGTACCAACCTAACCCTAAGGAATCTCACCTGAATGCAGTGAAGAGAATCATAAGATATATTGCAGGTACAAGTGAACTTGAGATTTGGTACACAAAGGATACAAGTAGTAAACTAGTTGGGTATAGTGATGCAAATTGGGCAGGAGATATAGATGATAGGAAAAGTACGAGTGGAGGATGTTTCTACATGGGAAACAATCTTGTGTCATGGCATAGCAAGAAGCAAAATTGTGTCTCACAATCTACAGCCGAATTCGAATACATTGCTGCAGGCAGTTGTTGTACACAACTCCTATGGTTGAGTAAGATGTTTAAAGATTATAGATTAGAAAGTAACACATTAACTGTTTTTTGTGATAACACAAGTGCAATCAACATTTCTAAAAATCCAGTACAACACTCTTTAACTAAACACATAAGCATTAAACATCATTTCATAAGAGATTTAGTAGAGAAAAGTATTGTGAAGTTAGAATATGTTCCCACTGAAAATCAATTTGTAGATATTTTCACTAAGGCTCTTGACCATGAGAGATTCTCATTTTTGAGGAAATCTTTTGGTATGTGCAAAACCTGAAAATCCAAGATGGATGCTGTTACAAATGCGGTAGCATTTGGAACAACATTAAGGGTAAGTGTAATCCTGATTAATTTAATTTATTCCATGATTCGTCAAATAATTCATTTGTAAAATATTTTTGAATCTGAAATTTGTGGTACAAAAATAGACACGATTTTACACCTCTCAAATGCATATAAAAAGAATGTTGTTAGCATACTAAAAGATGTTGTTAATCACTGAGTAACTATGAAACACAAAGTTCACTACTACGATGCTTTTTTTTTTCCAAAGGTGATTAACAAATACATCAATAGGTTCTTAATCCATTGAGTAATTATGGGGCACGGAGTTCGCTACTACGATGCACTCATCTAGAAAAATGGATCAATATGAACTAGGTGCTACAACACGAAAAGAAAAGAAAAAATATATGGTGCAACACAAATGAAGCAAATTCATGTAAAAACCGTGTTGAGGTGTGTTTATAAATGTCTTGAGTACAACATTAAAAGATTCGCATTTATTTTTATTAGTTGTAATTATTTAATTAATTTTCTAGAATTTATTTTATTAAATGGAGCATACTAACCCACGTTTTAATTTTTCCAGGTCATGCACTTTATTTTATTTAATTTTTGAGCTAATTCGTTTATTATTTATTTAATTAATTATGCATTTTATCCACTAACACCATGATCTAATATGGGATACCCACTTTGTTCTTCATGATACAAAAATTGGGCTACCATAATCTAATCATGGACATTTATTCCAGAATTTTCTAAAGTGGTGGGACATTTTAATAACTTCCAAACTCAGACTCTATAAAATCATCTTGTGGTTTTATGTTTATTTCACCAGTGTAAGTTGAATTTTGTAAACTGAATTTTTCAGAAATACAGATTGCAATTACTTGTTTCGAATTCTATGTCCACTTTCTTGTGCAATAATCATTCTATTGATGGGATTTAAAAATGAAAAAGATGGGAAACACTTCATCTTCTCAAGCTGAAAACACTCAATCCCCATCTTCTTCGAATCCTCTCCATCTCCTTGCTTCAGTGGTTTCCAACCAAACCACCGAAAATGCTGCTCCAATCACTGCACCAACCACTACCGCACCGTCACTACCGCCACTAGCTGCTCCTAGGACTGTTCAAATAAAAACCGGACCGGAAAAAAGATCGGAACCGGACCGACCGGTTAGATTCCGGTCCGACAAATTTTGGATTCCGATCTTCCGGTCTGGTCCGGTCCAAGACCGGAATTTTTCGGTCCGGACCGATTTGGACCGGATTTTTTTTTTAATTTTTTAAATATTTTTTTACTAAGGAAATCTCAATTATTTTTCAAAACCAAGTAATTGGTGAAAATGTGTTGAGCTCTATTACATTTTTTGCAAATATATAATTTAACAAACACATTTAATTTATTTTTAGGGTCAAAAGATAATTAATAATAATGTAAATAAAATTCACATTGGCGTAATGAAGAGCAAACACTTTAATTTTCATACACAAATTCATCAATCTTGTTCTTGCTTCTATAAACTTAAAAAAAAAAATTAAAAATTTTTTTTGGTCCAACCGGTCCAAACCCGGACCGGATTAATACCGATTCGGTCTCCGGTCCGCCCTTTACCACACATTCCAGTCCCGGTCCAAACCGGTGCCGGTCCGGTCCGGTTCGGTTTTGGACCGGTGCACACCCTTAGCTGCTCTGATCACCGTCGACATTCCTTAGAATGCGACCATCGAGGAATTTACACGGGTTATTCAAAATATCTCTTCGAACCTCTTAAATTCGATGCTTATGCCTCAATTTTTTGTTGGAGACGTTCCCTTGATTTTCCCTACTCAAACTCATACTCTAATTCAAACCACTACCTCTACACCACAAAATCCCCAAACTGCAAACCCTACTGAGCCTGAAATTTCACCTGAAATCATTCCCGAAACTACCGAAACCACCACCACCATACCTACTGAAACCGCTCTGATTGCTGCTCATGTTGCTGAAACAACCGAAGTAACTAAGGGAGATGATACTCCCATGGCCGATGCCGCACCTGAACAAGCAGAGGATTCTTCCCACACTGGTTCCTCTCTCTCGAAATCAACCGAGTCAGAGCATATGCCTCTGAAATCTTCCTTGGCTAAAGGAAAACGAAAGCGGAGCCCGAAAAAATCAAAGAGGAAGGTCCAATAGAGTGTTTTCGAGGGTGAAGTTTGCTGAAAGTTCACGAAAGAAGAAGCCCATGACTGGTGATGTAGCTAACACTCCAATTCAGGTCTTTACAGATTCTAATAGCTCAGATAGTGGGGTTGCTGGTACTGAAGCTAGTGAGAAAGTGAGTTCTGACAAGAAGAATGTCACTTTAATGGAGCTGTGACTTGGTTCGTATTTTGCACATTTTTTAGTACAACAATAACGATCCCCACAAGCGTATGGGTTCATTATAGTTGAGTAAGTATACGACCTAGTAGTTATCGTCCAAGGACCTAGAGAGAGCGTGGAGCCCCAAAACCATAAGTCAAAATGGTGTTATAGAAGTTGAACGTGAGGATAAAGCAAATATCAAATAAGAAAAAGAAACAAACAACTAAACTAACTCTCAAAGATGAAAGTGCAAGTGAAAGAATTGTTTCGGGTATCTTCCTTATGTGGGATCACTAATGAATTAACGAACCAATTACATGAATTAACTATGTCTTGAGTTATGCTAAAGGCTATCACATATATGTGTAGACCCCCTCGAAAGGCATAGGTGAACAACGTGCATTGATTAGCAATTATAGGATCTAACCAAATACCATAAGCTCATAAGATAGTGTTTCATAAGCACTTTCAACACGGTTACTAATGCTTATGGAACGCCCCTCACCAAACTCCTAGACGACCTCTATTCGTTCAGTGTCTAAAGTTGTCGGTCTAGGAATTAACCCTCTCTTGGTTAAGCTAATTACTACTTAACTTCAATTAATTAATCAAGGCTCACACTCACACCTCAATCATGCAAACCCAATTCTCGTTGCGATTAACATAATCGAAAATGCTAGCTAATAGGATCAATTAATTAATTGAATCACACAAACCACAAAACTAGAAACAATTAAAATTCAAGACATAGACTAAAATATGCAATTAATTCATAAATCCACTAATTACTCTCATAATTCCAACACCCAAAACAATCAAAGTTTAGTCCATAACTAAAACAATAAATGGAAGAAAACCCATAGAATATAAACAACAATGCATTAAATTTAAAGAAAGGTATCTCCTACTTTGTCTTCAAATCTTTGAATCTCACAACAATAAAATGAAATATTAAATTGAAATCTATCTATGGAATGAAATAACAAACTAAACTAATCTATTGAGTGAAGTGTGGAGAGGAGGGGCTTCCCTCCCCAATGAAGTTTCGTGCCCTGTCTCTCTCGAATTCTGCGTGTTGCCCCCTTCTGTATGCTTTTTTCCAATTAAAATGCACGCCTTCGCCTAATTAAAACAATAAGATGGGCCAGCTGGTTGGGTCTCCAAATGAGATGGCCCAAAACTCATTTTTAATGCTCACGCAACATTTCCTTACAAATCAAATGGGCCCTGCTCCTTTTCCTCCATCAATTTAATTAATCATGTGGGCCTAGATCAAAGTCAACAATTGCAGCCTGCTTTCAATCCTCTGCTGCTACTTTGATAATCAATTAACATTTGGGCCTTCATCAATTTTTTTAAGGGAGCGGCTAAAGGCACCCAAGGATCCTATGAGTACACTCACATAAACTTTTTTTTATCAATGAGGGTATGCGAAATGTCTTTTGTACCCCTCCCTAACATTTTTAAAAAAAAGGACGAATGAGTACACCCATCCAATCATTCGAATCCCCACCATCACCCCCAAAACAACAAAAAGCAAAGTGAAATATATTAGGCATTAGAGATGCCTCAAGGAAAACAGTAGTACAGATTACAATACAGATGCCTCAAGGAAAAGTGAAATATATTAGGCATTAGAGATGCCTCAAGGAAAACCAATGACATGATTCTCTTCGCACAATACAGAGGTATGTTCGAAAAAAATTCCAAAGTGAAAGTGTGCGTGTTAAGTAAAACAAGACTGATGCTACACTCAATGTTAGAACACTCAATGTAACACTGACTCGATTACAGAATATCAGAATACGAATAGCGGAAGACTTGAAAGTATGAAAACACAAAGACACAAAATTAACTTTTTAACATAGATTTTAATTTAAAATCTATGCGAGCCTCATGGCGAAACTTTCACTAATAATTATGTGAATACAAATGGTGTGTGAACAAATATTCACAACGGAAATAAGACTCGATAATCTATCAAATCTAAAGACGGCTTAAGTGTAAAAATTACACTACCAAAAACTAATCTAACTCTATGATCTATCTATCAAAGATGTGTAGAGAAGTTTATGTTGTACAGGAAGTTTGGACTCTTCGGCACAACGACAAGAACATGCCAATGACAATTAATTCCTAACAGGATGAACACTAGTTTAGTAATTAAAGAATGGCACTTCGATTGATGGATGATGACCACGGCTCTGCTGTATTTATAGGCGTGAATATGCATTCTAGAACCTTCATCCATGATCTCCTAAATTTTAGGATCTTATCATTTCTTCTCTCCCAACTGCCTTCTAGGATCTTCCAGCCAGTTCTGGACGTTTCTCAAGGGCAACCGCATGATCTACACACTTCTGCAAGCTTCCAGATCCTTCCAGTCTGGAACGTTGTAGAATGTTCTAGATCTTCAACCTGCGATGTTACAACATCCAAAGCAGCATTAGCCAGAAAACAGAATTTAGACTTAGGAAAAATAAGAAAGGTCGAATTATGATGTTGCAGCCTTGTGTGATAACATCTTCGATAACATCACCAAGTCTTCAACATCAACAATCTCCCCAAATTTGACCTTTCTGCTACAGCACACCTGATGTACACATGTAAACATATATAAACCAGTTTTATGTACATGCTAGAGTATTACCATCATATCCATGTACTTGTCAAGTCAACACCTGTTGTAGCATATGATCAAATAGTGAAAGAAACAAGAAAATATACAAGACTAAGTGGTGTTAGTACTCTGAATACTAAGTAGAACACTTTGTCTTAGTAATATCTTCCAACAATAAAATGAGTAAGTAAAATACTCATTTAACACAACCTTTTTCAAAGTGAAATAATCAGAACTAAATGGGAAAACTGAAACAAGTCATAATCTGAGTAGTGTGAACAAAATAAAACAAAATAAAACGTAGTCCTATCAACTAATATAATATCAGAGCTCAAAACAAAACATATCAGAGCTTCAATAGAGTACTAAGTTCAAACTAAACTATAAACTACTAAGTTTGTAAAACTTAACACAAAACAGTTAAATCAGTGTATCAGCCTGTAGGATCATAAGTTAAAACAGTAAGATAGAAACTGAATAAGATGCATCATTTGTTGTAACAACAGCTGCAGCAACAGAAATCTGCACATTGCATCCTTTAAGATTCAGCCTCCCCCTGTCTTCAAGCATTTCCAGCAGCAAGGTCTGGAAGATCAGCAAAAACCTGTTCATCTTCATCAGGTTGTTCAATCACCATTGTTGCAAGGTGTGCAACAACATTTGGATCAGCATCAGCATCAAGTTCTTCAATTCGAACTCCCCCATACTCAGTGACTCTAACATCAGGGACTGGTGCAGCAGCAGCAGGTACTCCCCCTGGTGTAGCAGAAAGTTTCTTCATCCAGTAATCCTTCATGAACTGTAGTTCATTGATGGTATCCTGCAAGTGAGTTAACTGAACAAGTATGAAGTCTCTGGAAATTGGAATGTGGCTTGTGGTGTTTGGGACATTGGGAGCAGCATTTGGAACTTCAGGTTCAGCTCTTTCAGCACCTTGGATAGGGAGATCAATAACTCTATCTCCAATCATCAGCTTACGAGACACTGTAATTTGAGGAACTCTCCCCCTCAACATATCATGTCTATCCCGTTCATAGTTGTTATGTCTCAAATACCCATAGATGAGAGCCGGATAAGGCAGATTGCCTTTATCAGTTACTGTCCCAGAAAATTTCATCATATGATTGAAAATAGTCAATCCAAGATTGAAATTCCTCATTACCACAATTCTGTAAAGAAGTATTCCTTGACTCATAGTGACCTTTGTTGAGTTCGTGGATGGAATCCAATTATACACAATCTACTTATGCAAAATTGAATATAGAGAGGTAAGATTACATGCAAACATAACTTTCTTCCACCTCATCATCCTACCACCTGTAATTGCTTGAGCAATTATATCCATTGAAGGTTCTTCAATTTCCTCAACAGATTCAAGGTGTAAAAAGTCGTTAATCAATTCGGGGGTAAAGGGAAGATCTCTATCTCTAAATCTTACAATTCCATACCATTGAGAAGTTCTTCTACCAATGCTTTTTCTTAAACAGGAGTAAAATTCATAGACCCATGTTGCAACAAATGATTCACCAAACGTAACAGCATGCAATAAATTTATATCCTCAAGAAATCTAATCAAACCCTTAGAATTAAAGTCAGGTACACATATCCTACGTTCAATTAACAGTTTTCTCCTTGACAGATTGGCTAACCTATCCTCAGAGGTTTCCATTTCTACATCAGTTTCGGAAGTGGGTGTACCTTCATCACCATTAGAGGTGTGTTCAGATTCAGAATTAGGTTGATCGGATTCAGTAGAGCTGTTATCATGAGGACTTTCATCAGGAACAGAGGTTGCAACCGGTGCTGGAGCAATGGGAGTAGCATCCTTCCTTTGCTTTGATTTCTTTCCTATCTTTTTGCACAGTAACATAAAAGGAACATTCTCTTCGTCAGAGCTTTCTTTCTCAGCAGCTTTTGTATGAGCAACTTCACCATCCGAGCTATCCTTTTCAGAATCTGTAAAGACCTGAATTGGAGCGGTAGCTACATCACCTGCCATGGACTTCTTCTTTCGTGAACTCTCAGAATAGTTCACCCTCGAAAACACTCTGTTGGACCTCCTCTTTGGTTTCTTCGGACTCCTCTTTCGTTTACCTTTGATCAAAGATGATTTCAGAGGCATAGGCTCTGACTCAGTCGATTCCGAAAGAGAGGAACTGGTGTGGGCAGAGTCCTCTGCTCTTTCAAGCTCGGCTTCAGCCATGGGAGTGTCATTTCCCTCGGTTGCTTCGGTTGTTTCAACAACAGGAGCAGAAATCGGAGCAATTTCAGTAGGAATGGTGATTTTAGTGGTTTCGGGCTCAGTAGGGTTTGCAATTTGGGGATTTTGCAGAGTAGGAGTAGTGGTTTGAATCGGATTAGGAGTTTGAGTAGGGATATTCAATGGAACGTCTCCAACATAAATTTGAGGCATAGGAACCGAATTTAAGAGGTTGGTAGAAATAGTTTGAATTACCCGGGTAAACTCCTCGATTGTTGCATTTTGGGGAATGGTAATGGTGGTCGGAGAAGTCAGTGACGGTGGCAGTGGTGCGGCAGTGGTGATCGGAGTTGTGTTTCCGGCGGATTGGTTGGAAGCCATTGTTGCGAGAAGATGCAGTGGAGTCGAAGATGAGGGCGATGGATTCTTATCAGCTGGGGAAGATGAAGTGAGTCCCATCTTTTTCATACTTAAATCCCTTCAAAGACTTAATGCTCAAGAAAGTAGACACGCAATACGAAACACACAATTGCAATTTATATTTCTGGAAAAAAAATTCAGCTTACACACTTTAGCTTACACTTATGAATTAAGCACACACACGAGAGGATTTTATAGAGTATAGAATGGAAGTTATAAAAAAAAATGTCCCACCACTTTTAGAAACTTCTGGAATGAAATCGCATGACCAAATTGTGATACCTTGATTTTCGGTCACGAAGAGCAAAATGGGTATCACATATTGGATCATGGTGTTAGTGGCTAAAATTGCAGATTAATTAGATAATTAATAAATTGGCTCAAAATTAAACAAAACTTTGCATGACCTGGAAAAACAAAACGTGAGTTAGTATCTTCCATTTAATCAAATAAATTCCAGAAAATTAATTAAATAATTACTACTAATAAAAATAAATTCAAATCTTTTAATGTTGTACTCAAGACATTTTTAAATACACCTCAACACGGTTTTTACATGAATTTGCTTCATTTGTGTTGCACCTTATTTTTTTCTTTTGTGTTGTAGCATCTAGTTCATATTGATCCATTTTTCTAGAAGAGTGCATCGTAGTAGCGAACTCCGTGCCCCATAATTACTCAATGGATTATGAACATATTGATGTATTTGTTTAATCATCTTTTGAAAAGAAGGCATCGTAGTAGTGAACTCCGTGCTCCATAGTTACTCAGTGATAAACTACATCTTTTAGTATGCTAACAACATTCTTTTTATATGCATTTGAGAGGTGTAAATCATGTCTATTTTTGTACCACAAATTTCAGATTCAAAGATATTTTACAAAGGAATTATTTAACGAATCATGGAATGAATTAAATCAATCAGGATTACACTTACCCTTGATGTTGTTCCAAATGCTACCGCATTTGTAACAACATCCATCTTGGATTTTCAGGTTGTGCACATACCAAGAGATTTCCTCAAAAATGAGAATCTCTCATGGTCAAGAGCCTTAGTGAATATATCTGCAAATTGATTTTCAGTGGGAACATATTCTAACTTCACAATACTTTTCTCTACTAAATCTCTTATGAAATGATGCCTAATGCTTATGTGTTTAGTCAAAGAGTGTTGTACTGGATTTTTAGAAATGTTGATTGCACTTGTGTTATCACAAAAAACAGTTAATGTGTCACTTTCTAAGCTATAATCATTGAACATCTTACTCAACCATAGGAGTTGTGTACAACAACTGCCTGCAGCAATGTATTCGGATTCGGCTGTAGATTGTGAGACACAATTTTGCTTCTTGCTATGCCATGACACAAGATTGTTTCCCATGTAGAAACATCCTCCACTCGTGCTTTTCCTATCATCTATATCTCCTGCCCAGTCTGCATCACTATATCCAACTAGTGTACTACTTGTACCCTTTGTGTACCAAATTCCAAGTTCACTTGTACCTGCAATATATCTTATGATTCTCTTTACTGCATTCAGGTGAGATTCCTTAGGGTTCGATTGGTACCTTGCACAAACACAAACACTGTACATAATATCTGGTCGACTAGAGGTTAAGTAAAGCAAACTTCCTATCATAGATCTATACAATGTTGGATCAACATCTTTTCCAGCATTGTCTTTACATAGTTTTAAAGTAGATCCCATAGGAGTTTTCATGCTTTTTGAATTTTCAAGACCAAACCTTTTAACCAAGTTCTTAGCGTACTTACCTTGTGAGAAGAATATTCCATCCTTGCACTGCTTGATTTGTAGACCTAGAAAATAATTCAAGTCTCCAACCATACCCATTTCAAATGTTGCAGTCATTGCTTTAACAAATTGGTTTAACATATTGTCACAAGTTGAACCAAAAACAATGTCATCAACATAGATTTGTGCAATTAACATATCTTCTCCAGATTGCTTAATGAACAAAGTTCTATCGGCTTCTCCTCTAATAAAACCAAATTCCAAAAGAAAGTCAGTAAGCCTACCATACCATGCTCTAGGAGCTTGTTTAAGACCATACAATGCTTTCTTAAGTTTATATACATGATCAGGGTATTGTGGATTTTCAAATCCTTTAGGCTGTTCAACATATGCTTCTTCATTCAATATTCCATTTAGAAATGCAGCTTTTACATCCATTTGATGAAGTTTAATATCAATAAAACTTGCAATTGCTAGCAATAATCTAATAGACTCAATCCTAGCAACAGGTGCAAAAGTTTCATCAAAATCAATACCTTCAACTTGTGTGTAACCTTGTGCAACTAATCTTGCTTTGTTCCTAACAATGTTACCAGACTCATCAGTTTTATTCTTATAAATCCACTTAGTTCCAATGACATTAGTGTTGTCAGGCCTTGGAACTAGTGCCCAGACTTCATTTCTTTCAAACTGATTAAGTTCTTCATGCATAGAATTAATCCAATTTTCATCAGTTAAAGCTTCATTAACATTTTTAGGTTCAATTTCAGAATAATAGCACTCTGCATTCACTACATTACATATAGAAGACATGCATAATGTTCTTACCACATCTACCTTATTGGCTCTTACTTTGCCTCTTGTCTGCACTCCAACTGTAGCATCACCTATGATCTGGTTCGATGGATGACTTTTATCAATCCTTGAAGAAATATTCCTTTTGGGAACATACTGACTATTCTGTGTAGGTTCTGTTGAACTTTCTATCGATGTTGTTCCAGATGTTGTAACATTCGGAGCAACATTTTCAGTTTTCAGTGAATCTCCAGATTTTTCAGTAACCTCTGAAACATCTTCTTCTTCATTTCCATCTGTAAGACCTTTATCATCATCAAACACAACATTAACAGATTCTTGAACAGTGTTAGTCCTAAGGTTATAGATTCTATACGCTTTACTATTTCTAGAATAGCCTAAGAAGAAACCTTTATCACTTTTAGAATCAAACTTATGGAGTTGATCCCTATCATTCAGAATATAACACACACAACCAAATACATGAAAGTACTTCAAATTTGGTTTTCTGTTGTTCAAAATCTCATAAGGTGTTTGCTTAAAACCAGATCGAATATAAACCCTATTAGTGATATGACATGCTGTATTCAATGCTTCAGCCCAAAATCTTTTAGCAAGACTTTTGGAAGTAAGCATGACTCTTGCCATTTCCTGTAGAGTTCTATTCTTTCTTTCAGCAATTCTATTTTGTTGTGGAGTTTTAGGAGATGAAAATTCTTGCATTATACCTTTCTTTTCACAAAAATCTGTAAACATGCTATTTTCAAATTCTCTACCATGATCAGTTCTAATCTTGCTAACTTTCAAGTTAAACACATTTTTGAACCTTTTCTAAAGAACTTTAAAAGCATTAAATGTTTCAGATTTGTCTCTTAAGAATTCTATCCAAGTAAACCTAGAGTAATCATCTACCACAACAAGTGAATACCTTTTTCCTCCAATGCTTTCAGTTTCCATAGGACCCATTAAATCCATGTGCAGCAACTCAAAACAACGATGTGTCAAACAATGTGACAGCATTTTGTGCGACACTCTTACCTGCTTACCTTTCTGGCATGGTTCACATATAGTGATTTCATTAAACTTCAAGTTTGGTAATCCATTCACAGCTTCAGCATTGACTAGCTTCTTCAATGATCTATAATTTGCATGACCCAATCTTTGATGCCATAAGACATTTTCATTATGTTTTGACAAATTACACACATTGTTTGTTCCAATAAGATAAAAATTATCAGCTGACCTAGTACCAGTCATTAAACATTCATCATCTTTATCAAGAACATAACATGAATCTTTGTCAAATTTCACATGCAAGTTATCATCACATAATTGACTTATACTAATCAAATTAGCAAGCAAGCCATCAACATGCAAAACATTCTTAAGCTTAGGAAAACCTTTAACATTTAAAGTTCCTTTTCCAATGATTTTTCCTTTTGAACCTCCACCATATGTAACATATCCACCATTTACAGTAGCATAATCAGATAAGTAGTCAATTTGTCCTGTCATATGTCTAGAACAACCACTATCAAAATACCATAGACCAGGTAAATATGCTTTCAAAGAAGTGTGGACTGCATTACAGGTAACATCAGATTTCTTTTTCCAAGTAGATTTTGAGAAATGTTTCTTCGAATGTGATAACTTTTTAGGTAACAATTTCTCATTAGCAAAATCTTTCTTCATTTTCAAACAGTAAGGACGAATATGACCTAATTTAGAACAATAATGGCAAACAAATAACTTTTTAAAAGTTTTAGCCTTGTGAGGTTTTGTTTGTGCTGATGCTTCAACATATGTTTTAGCATTAGCCTTCACAAACTTCACTGGATTTGCAAAACTTTTAGAAATAGATGCAGTTTCACCATCATAACCTAAACCATGATTGTTAGATTTACCAAATATCAAAACATCATTCATATCAGAAGCACTCTTTTCATATTTTCTGAAACTTAAGGTAGAACTTTTCAATTCTTCCTTTAAATTGTAGAGTTCTAAATCTCTTCTGGTAAGGATAACTTCTAGTTTGGTGATTGTTCCTTTCAGATCCTCATTCTCTTTATTCAAAGAATCAAGAGTGAGTTTCTGAGAGTTCAAATCCTCCAATAACTTCTGGTATTTCGAATCTTCTGTCCTTATTCCTGTATCATCAACAAAACCATTAAAACAGTTCAAATCTGGGTGATTTTGACTTGATGTTGCTTCTGATGTTGTAACATCCAATTCAACATCAGAGTCTGTTTCATCTAGATCATCATCTAAAGAGTCATCATAATCAACCTGAGTATGAAAAGCAAATTCAATTTCTTTTAATTTAACTTTTTCATCATCTGAATCATCACTTAAGGTAGCACTAAAATTCAGTTTTTGCTTGAGTCTAGTATTGGCACATTCATTTGCATAATGGCCATAACCAGAACATGCATTGCATTGGACTGATTTTCTATATTCAGGATCATACCTTGGTTTACCTTCACTTTGTGATAATCTTGGTGGAAATTGACTCCTTCTCTTCTCTGGTTGTGGTGTTGATGTATTGATCTGGATCTTTGGCTGAATATTCCCTTTGGACCTGTTCATTGTTTTCTTCAAAAACTTGTTAAAATGTTTAGTGAGAAAGGCCATGTGGTCTGGATTGTCATAACATAGGTCCATCACATCATCATCTGAATCGACTTCAGTGATAATAGGCTGTATTTCAGCACCTTGTGATGTCTCTCCTTTAAAAACAACCACCTTTTTATCATCTTTATTTTCATCAAATTGAGTAGTGTTCATCTCATAAGTTTTAAGAATACTTACTAACTCATTTTGACTCAATTTATCAGTATCTTTAGCCTCTTCTATAGCACATATTTTTGCATCAAATTTTTTAGGAACTGAACGCAAAATTTTATGAACTACTCTCACATTTGAAATAGGATCACCAAGAGAATGTGATTCATTGACAATCTCACTTAAACGTTCATTATAAGATGATATGGTCTCATCTTCCCTCATTCGGAGATTTTCAAATTTAGTCCCTAGCATTCGAAGTTTTGTTCTTCGAACACTATCCGAACCTTCACAATGCTCTTGTAATCTATCCCAAGCTTCTTTAGAAGTTAAACAATTAGAAATAATTTTGAACATAGAAACATCAACAGAAGTAAAAATAGCATTTAAAGCTTTAGAATTAAACCCTGCTGTTGTTATCTCGTCAGCCGTCCAATCAACTTCCTTCTTGAGTTGAACTTCATTGTCTTCATCTACTGGAGTTTTTGGTGCATCCCAACCTGTAAGTACTGTCCTCCATGCACGTTCATCAATAGACTTGATATACATGCGCATCTTAGGTTTCCAATATGCATAGTTTGTACCATCTAAAACTGGTGGCCTAAGTGCTGTAGAGATGTGATGTGTTTCCATTTTTGCAAAGACACAATAAATACTAAAACACACTAATTAAAAACAAGGATCTAAACCTAGTGTCGTCAGGTATCGGCTCTGATACCAACTGAAAGTGTGCGTGTTAAGTAAAACAAGACTGATGCTACACTCAATGTTAGAACACTCAATGTAACACTGACTCAATTACAGAATATCAGAATACGAATAGCGGAAGACTTGAAAGTATGAAAACACAAAGACACAAAATTAACTTTTTAACATAGATTTTAATTTAAAATCTATGCGAGCCTCATGGCAAAACTTTCACTAATAATTATGTGAATACAAATGGTGTGTGAACAAATATTCACAACGGAAATAAGACTCGATAATCTATCAAATCTAAAGACGGCTTAAGTGTAAAAATTACACTACCAAAAACTAATCTAACTCTATGATCTATCTATCAAAGATGTGTAGAGAAGTTTATGTTGTACAGGAAGTTTGGACTCTTCGGCACAACGACAAGAACATGCCAATGACAATTAATTCCTAACAGGATGAACACTAGTTTAGTAATTAAAGAATGGCACTTCGATTGATGGATGATGACCACGGCTCTGCTGTATTTATAGGCGTGAATATGCATTCTAGAACCTTCATCCATGATCTCCTAAATTTTAGGATCTTATCCTTTCTTCTCTCCCAACTGCCTTCTAGGATCTTCCAGCCAGTTCTGGACGTTTCTCAAGGGCAACCGCATGATCTACACACTTCTGCAAGCTTCCCGATCCTTCCAGTCTGGAACGTTGTAGAATGTTCTAGATCTTCAACCTGCGATGTTACAACATCCAAAGCAGCATTAGCCAGAAAACAGAATTTAGACTTAGGAAAAATAAGAAAGGTCGAATTATGATGTTGCAGCCTTGTGTGATAACATCTTCGATAACATCACCAAGTCTTCAACATCAACACAAAGCAATTTAAATTTGTACGAAAAAAAGATTGAAATAAAATGTTCGAAAAAAATTTCAACACAAACAAAGATTGTTCGAAAAAATTTCTAAAACAAACACTTTCGAAAAAATTTCCAAAACAACCTAAATTTGTCCGAAAAAAAAAGATCGAACAAAATGTTCGAAATTTTTTCCAAAACAAACACATTGTTCGAAAATATTTCCAAAACAAACTCAATATGTTCAAAAATAAATCACGAACTTCTAAAAACCCTAATTTTTCTATAAACCCTAAAATTCCAAAAAATTTAAAAAATCCTACCCGGAGTTCTTGATTTCCGGGATTCTTCAAGCAAGATAATGCGTCATCTACCTCACTGTCCCCAAACCCCTCGTGAACTTGGGCCATGCCTTGTGCTCTGAATTCCTGAATGTTGCTTTTCAGAACGTTGGCAACTGATTCATTGTACCTGGAACGGGCGGCGGTGGCGGAGGAGGGGTGCGAGCGGCCGCGTATCTGGGAGGAGGGCGACGGCGGCCGCGGCGGACGAGGGAGGAGAAGAGGCGGCGACGTGGGGAGTGAGGGCGGCGCTGTTGTCGCGTGGGAAGGGGAGGCGGAGCTGCGCCGCGGCGAAGTTGTCGTGCGTGTTGGGTGGGGAGACGGGGACGGCGACGAGAGGAGGCGGCCGCGAACAGCCGCGAAGGGGAGAGGGAGGGGCTGCGGCCGCTAACGGCCGCGAAGGGAGGGAGAGTGCTGCGCAGTGGGCGGCGTGGGCCGCCGCGACGGTGGAGTGGTAGGTAGGCGCCGTGAAGAGAGAAATGGAGGTGTAAAAATGGAGGTGGGTGTCTGAATTTTTTGAGAAGTGGAGAGAATGAATGAGTTAGGGTTTTAATCGAGAGAGGGTAATTTTGAGATTTTCACGTGGGTGTCCTCATCGCGTGTGTGTCCTCATAGGATCTGTGTGTGCCTTTAGCCGCGCCCATTTTTTAATCTTAGGCCCAATCAGTTGGCCTTCGAAATGGGCTGCTGCTTCAACAATTTAATAGTGGGCCCAAATTCATTCCCTCTTTTTTTCTCTTCTTCGACACAAAATTATCGAGGCGTTCTTTGCTCTAAAAATGCTCATTTTTCCTATAAAAATAGCAAAACAATACCTTTCTCATTTCAAGTGTAGTTAGTCAATTTAGTGTAAATAATGCACAAAATCCTATAAAATTATGCAAATTAAATCCATGAATTTTAAGCAATTTTCACACTAATCAACCCCCCCAAACTTAAAGTGTTGCTCGTCCACGAGCAACGAAAGAAAATAGAATAAGTGGGAGGATTGTGATGGAATTCATTCAAGCCAAAATAGAATAAGTGATTGTCAAGATCCAACAATTCAATCAAACTTTGAGATTGAAAAATCGACAAGCAAGTTCACAAGCTATGTTCAAATCCATGCAAGTTTTTTAAGTGCTCAATTCACAATTTCCTCACAAGTAAGTGTATTTCTCATCACACATAGTGTATCAAGGAAATGTATGCTCTCAAATCAAATCATACAAGTGTATTACCATATGATTGCCAAATGTCTAAGTTCTCCACCACATGTTATGTGCTCAATCAATGAATCAATAAGGACTTCACATTTGGTTGTAATGTAGGCTCTTTGGTTAGGGTATGAAAGATTTGGATAAAGTGACTTATAAACTAGTGGAGCAAGAAGGAAAGTTGCAACTCAAAGTTCTCTATCTCACACAATTTACTTGTTTCTTTTCTTTTTAAGCACATTCTTCACCACCAACTAAACAACACTTTTGAATTGAAGCTCTACCAAATGCTTGTACACAAGAGAGTTTTATTTTCCAATTTTTTTTTCTCATCAACTCAATCTTTTTTTCATGTACAACTCACAATTCATCTTTTCACTTTTTTTTTTCTTTTCAATCTTTTCACCTCGATTCAACCACATTTGCCAACAATCAAGCTCCACTAGTTCATAGGAAAATTAGGCTCATAAAAGATGGACAATGGGCTAAATATGTAGGTTGCCAAAGAACATAGGTCAATAGGCTCAAAGTGACTAACTACGGAAAAATCTCATTTGGTATGGAAAATTTGGCCAAGTGACTATTCAAAACAAAGACGGCCTTATATCACTTTCAAGAATTTCACACAAATAGTAGCCTCAAACAAGATAATTGGCAAGTTCTAGAGCACACAAGCATGAATGACACTCACATGAAGGAAAATAGACCATAACTTATGAAAGTCTAAGGCTCTAAAGCTCACAAGCTTGTCTAATCATGAATTGAGAGCACCAAACTAAGTACAAATCTTCACATAATCAAGTGAACAAACAAGAATCAATCAATACCAACAAACTCAACCAAACTTAAAAAAATCAACAATCACAATCAATTAAGCCTCAAACACTAACAATTCACAAGATATCTCAATCACCAAAACTACATAATATAGTAGGACAAATGGTGCAATAAAATGAAGGTAAACACACGAAATCCCTCAAACTTAAATGAAACTATCTAGTTGAACGCAAAGTTTGGGAATGAGTGTGTTACCTTAGAATTTTACCACCAACTAAGCTCACTAAAGAAGCAAGCTACCACCACCAATTATCCCTTGGACCTTTAGCACCAAAACACCACTACCCTTGAGCTCCACCATGCACATCTCTCATCCTTGACCACCAATTCAACACTCAACCTACAAAACAAAAACTAAACAAAAGATCAAACAAGCTACAAATCTAAAAATAAAAGAAAGCAATAAAGAATGGGTTGCCTCCCATTTAGCGCTAAGTTTAACGTCTTCAAGCCGGACGGAAATAAAATAACTCATCGGAAAGGCCATGGATATTGGTCCTCCTTCCCATTGTATTTCAACCTTTGAGCTTCAAACTCAATGAGGCTCTTATGAATGGAAGACCAATCATCCACATTTTTCTTACATACTTTCATCGATGAATGTTCATTTTACTCCTTCCACATCTCTTGCCATTCATTTCCCTTTTTCCCAAATATGCCCAAGCTCTTCTCAACTTCTTTATTAAAATCAAAGTGATCAAGAGGAAAAATGAAATCAATAGAAGCATCAATATCAAGTAAAGTGCAAATTGAAGAGTTTAAAGGTTTAGAAGTGCTCATTTTGCTCTCCAACTCATCTTGTGATGCTTCTTGATTTTCTTGTTCCTTGTAGCTCATGTCCATCAAATGACATTCCTCTTCATCTCTTTTGATAATCACCATTAAGCTCCTTCTCATGCTCATGTCTTCAAGTAGATATCTCTTTGCATCCATTGTCTCCTTCATGTGTGCAATGAGGAGCTTTTCGATAGTAGTCTTACCCTGTGGCCAATACTCATCTCTTTCCCACTCTTGATAATGATAATGAGAAGAAGGTTGTTGCATTTGATAATCGTACTCAAAGCTCCTCTCACTATCATACCAATTTCCTTCCGAAGCTCCATGGAATTCAAATCTATTGTGTGCATTATATTCTTCCAAAAAATCATACCCCAAGAGGTTGTTGAATTTTTCTAGAAGAACAACCAACATTTCTCTCAATTCTTGATATTGTACTTGACGGAGCTCTTCCATAAGTGGAGGAAGAGGTGGAAGATACAACTCTTCGGGTGGTGGGGGAGGATATGGATGTGCATGTGGATGTGGAGGATAATATGCTTGTGGTGGAGGTGGGTAAGGATAAGGATAATATCCTTGAGAAGGAGGTGATGCTTCTTCATTCCTCCAATCTTGATAATAGGAGGGAACTTGTTGCATTTGATAATGGTGATCAAAGTTCCTCCAATCATCGTAGCTCACATCTCCATGTGGTGGAGGATAAATCATATCATATTGATCATAGCAATAATTCCACGAGTATTGGTTATATCCATCCATCTAGTCAATGAAGTGCACACCTGTAAGAAAACCAAAGTATCAAATTCAAAGAAAATAACTAAACACAAGATAACAAAAATAAAATGCTACTAGTAACACCACTCAACAAGTATCAAGTTCCACGTAAGACTCTCAACTAGATCCCCGTCAGCGGCACCACTGACTTGGTTCGTATTTTACACACTTTTTAGTACAACAATAACGATCCCCACAAGCGTATGGGTTCGTTATAGTTGAGTAAGTATACGACCTAGTAGTTATCGTCCAAAGACCTAGAGAGAGTGTGGAGCCCCAACACTATAAGTCAAAATGGTGTTATAGAAGCTAAACATGAGGATAAAACAAATATCAAATAAGAAAAAGAATTGCTTCGGGTATCTTCCTTATGTGGGATCACTAATGAATTAACGAACCAATTACATGAATTAACTATGTCTTGAGTTATGCTAAAGACTATCACATATATGTGTAGACCCCCTCGAAAGGCATAGGTGAACAACGTGCATTGATTAGCAATTATAGGATCTAACCAAATACCATAAGTTCATAAGATAGTGTTTCATAAGCACTTTCAACACGGTTACTAATGCTTGTGAAACACCCTCTCACCAAACTCCTAGACGACCTCTATTCGTTCAGTGTCTAAAGTTTCCGGTCTAGTAATTAACCCTCTCTCGGTTAAGCTAATTACTACTTAACCTTAATTAATTAATCAAGGCTCACACTCACACCCCAATCATGCAAACCCAATACTCGTTGCAATTAACATAATTGAAAATGCTAGCTAATAGGATCAATTAATTAATTGAATCACATAAACCACAACACTAGAAACAATTAAAATTCAAGACATACTAAAATATGCAATTAATTCATAAATCCACTAATTACCCTCATAATTCCAACACCCAAAACAATTAAAGTTTATCCCATAACTAAAACAATAAATGGAAGAAAACCCATAGAATATAAACAACAATGCATTAAATGTAAAGAAAGGTATCACCTCATTTGTCTTCAAATCTTTCAATCTCACAACAATAAAATGAAATATTAAATTGAAATCTATCTATGGAATGAAATAACAACCTAAACTAATCTATTGAGTGAAGTGTGGAGAGGAGGGGCTTCCCTCCCTAATGAAGTTTCGTGCCCTGCCTCTCTCGAATTCTGCGTGTTGCCCCCTTTTGTATGCTTTTTTCGAATTAAAATGCACGTCTTCGCCTAGTAAAAACAATAAGATGGGCCAGCTGGTTGGGTCTCCAAATGAGATGGCCCAAAACTCATTTTTAATGCTCACGCAACATTTCCTTACAAATCAAATGGGCCCTGCTCCTTTTCCTCCATCAATTTAATTAATCATGTGGGCCTAGGTCAAAGTCAACAATGGGCCCTGACTATATGCACCTCCATTTCGGAGAGATGCACTCCCCTTTTCAGTTTATTAATAAAATAATAGGGTAAAAAACCAAAAATACCCTTCATTAAAATACAGCGTACTAGATGCACTCCCCTTACTAAACGCACCCCTACTACCATTTTTTCCCTTATCCCTAAATCTTCCGACCACCGTCACCATTTTTTCCGGTAACAAGAAATAAAAAAAAAAATCCAAAATTTCAACAAATGAACCATATTCATTCCCAAATCACCATTATCAAACCCATTAACAATATCAAACCCATTAACAAACATCATTATCAAAACTTAGAAAACTAACAATTTTTTTTAAACAATTCGTCAAATCAGTGTCGACCGTGTATCCTTCCGTCGACCACATTTTATCGACGGGAGGATATATGGTCGACAAACAAAGGTCGATCGACACTGTAATGTCGACCATATACACTCTGGTCGACAACATTTTGTCGACGAAATTGTACATGGTCGACATTACAGTGTCGAAATTAAAAAAAAAAAAAAAAACCTGTTGTGCTAACGCCGTGGACGGCGAATCGGGGTGGGCTAACGTCGTGGACGGAGCGACGTGGGGCCAACGCCGGTGAAGAGAGGGAGAGAAGTGAGAGGTAGGGGTGTCCGCGCGGCCGTGAAAGCATTTTTTTTTTACAGATCGTGCTGGTTGGGCGGGGGCGCCATGGCAGAGGGTGTGGGGGGAAATGGAGGGGAGAGAAGAGAGGGCGGTCGCGGCGGCCGATGGACAGGGCGGCCGCTGTAAATTTTTTTTTTACAGATCGGGGTGGTGGGGCGGGGGAAATGGAGGGGAGAGAAGAGATCGGGGTGGTGGGGCGATTCCGGCGGCGGCGACATAATTTTTTTTCTTCTTTTTTTTTTGCAGAAACGGAGGAGGGCGGCGGAGGCGGAGGCTGCGATGGCGGCGGATGGGAAATGGAGGGGAGAGAAGAGATCGGGGTGGTGGGGCGATTCCGCCGGCGGCGGCACAATTTTTTTCTTCTTTTTTTTGAAGAAACGGAGGAGGGCGGCGCTGCGAGGGCGGCGGAGGCGGATGGTGTGGGCGAGAGAGGGTGTTGCCGGCGGCGGCGGCAGGTGGTGGAGTGATTTTGGGGAGAAAAAGATGGAGTGATTTGGGGATAAGAAGATGGAGTGATTTGGGGGTGTGGATAGTAAATTGAATTTAATGAGAGAAGGGTATTTTCGACATTTCGAAGGAAGGGTGTATTATTTTAAACCAATTTTGGGTGGTGGGGGCGTGCATCTCTCCTAAATGGAGGTGCATATAGTCAAACCCACTTTCAATACTCTGCTGCTACTTTGATAATCAATTAACATTTGGGTATTCATCAATTTTTTAAGGCCACGGATAAATGCCCCCCTATTTATTATGTGTTCACCCTCTAGATGACTTCACCCACCCCCCCAAAATATGAGCTCACCCTCCATAAAATACCACATATAACCTTTTTCCCTCCCCCCACAATTAATATATAATACAAAATATTTTGAGTTCACCCACAATTCAAAAAAAATCCCCCTTGGAGCGAAATCGTGCAATTTTCGTTGTTATTGGAAATGATTTAGACTTTTAGTTGTTCAATATATGTGTAATGTATTTCGTTTCCGAGTTTTTTTTACAAAAATCGTGTTTTACAAAAACTCAGCACTGGTTCGCCGAGTTTTATGAGATTTTTCGAAAAAAAATTCCACGTTATGAATCAAAACTCGGCCAACTTTTCCACGTTTTGATTCAAAACTCAGCGATCGAGTTTTGATTCATAAAGTGGAAAAGTTGGCTGAGTTTTGATTCATAACGTGGAAAAGTTGGCCGAGTTTTGAATCAAAACGTGGAAAATTGACCGAGTTTTGACTCATAACGTGGAAAATTGACCGAGTTTTGACTCATAACGTGGAACTTTTTTTCGAAAAATCTCACAAAACTCGGCGAACCAGTGCTGAGTTTTTGTAAAACGCGATATTTGTAAAAAAAAACTCGGAAATGAAATACACTACACATATATCTATTACAACTACACAATCATGCAACAATACGGTCAAATAAAACAATAATATGAAACATAATCAATTATAAAAAAATAATATATTTTTGGTGGGGGAGAAATGCAAAACCCTGTTTTTTTTATGGGTGGGTGAACTCAGCACATAGGGGTAATATAGTCTTTTTATGTATTAGTTCAAAATATAAATGGGGGGTGGGGGTGAACACATAATATGTGGGGGTTAATTTATCCGTGGCCATTTTTTAATCTTAGGCCCAATCAGTTGGCCTTCGTAATGGGCTGCTGCTTCAACAATTTAATAGTGGGCCCAAATGCAATTCATTCCCTTTTTTTTTTCTCTTCTCCGACACAAAATTATCGAGGTGTTCTTTGCTCTAAAAATGCTCATTTTTCCTACAAAAATAGCAAAACAATATCTTTCTCATTTCAAGTGTAGTTAGTCAATTTAGTGTAAATAATGCACAAATTCCTATAAAATTATGCAAATTAAATCCATGAATTTCAAACAATTTTCACACTAATCAAGTTGTACAAAAAGAAAGGGAAGAAACCTAATCAAAGGAAGGATGTTACTCCAGTTGCTCCAACACCTGTTGCAATCTCTGTTCCTGCTGGAAATGATCCAGATGATAGCAGTTCAGATGAGTCTGATCAACCCAACTCCGAGTCTGAAAACACCTCTAATGGTGATGAAGGTAGACCTACTTCTGAAACCGATGTAGAAATGGAGACCTTTGAGGATAGGTTAGCTAATCTGTCAAGGAGAAAGTTATTAATTGAACGTAGGATATCTATGCCTGATTTTGATTCTAAGGGTTTGGTTAGATTTCTTGAGGATAGAAATTTACTGCATGCTGTTACATTTGGTGAATCATTTGTTGCAACATGGGTTTATGAATTTTATTCCTGTTTAAGAAAGAGCATTGGTAGAAGAACATCTCAACGATATGGAATTTTAAGGTTTAGAGAAAGAGATATTCCTTTTACACCCGAGCTGATTAATGATTTTTTACACCTTGAAACTGTTGAGGGGGTTGAAGAACCCTCAATGGATGTAATTGCTCAGGCAATTACTGGTGGTAGGGTAATGAGATGGAAGAAAGTGATGCTTGCATGTAACCTTACTTCTTTATATTCAGTGCTACATAAGTTGATTGTGTATAATTGGATTCCATCCACAAACTCCACAAAGGTTACAATGAGTCAAGGAATACTTCTTTACATAATTGTGGTAATGAGAAACTTCAACCTTGAGATAACTATATTTTATCATATGATGAAGTTTTCTGGGACAATTTCTGACAAAGGCAACCTGCCTTACCCGGCTCTTATCTATGGATATTTGAGGCACAACAACTACCAAAGAGATATACATGATATGTTAAGGGGGAGAGTTCCTCAAATTACAATGTCTCGTAAGCTGATGATTGGAGATAGAGTTGTTGATTTCCTTATACAAGGTCCTGAAAGAGCTGCATAAGAAGTTCATGACGCTGCTCCTAATGTCCCAAACACTGCCAGCCACATTCCTATCTCCAGAGACTTTATACTTGCCCAATTAACTCATTTGCAGGATACCATAAATGAATTACAGTTTGTTGGGAATAAAATGAGATTTTGATTAAGATACCAAAACCCCTTAAGACATGCCAAGTAAGATAAGTAAAAATTCAATAAATATGTTTCAGGAATGTTGGAAAATATAGATCAGGCTAGTTGAACAGCTGACATGTTAGGCAACTTATAGATGTTTAGATGCATAAGTTGAGGGGGAACACAAGCTTAGAAGATCACAAGAATCAAGTTCCTCAAGGCTCAGAACCAGAAGAGACAACTATGCTGAAAGCACAAGATCAGAAGAGTTCAACTGTGCTGGTAAGAGAATCAGCAGAGTATGATTAGAAGAGATAATCCTTCTGATAGGCAAATACTAATAGATCACATCAAATGGACCAAGCCTACTGACAAGAACTCTACTTGGAACCAGAAGATATGCTCAGCAGAGTTGATCAGCAGAGTTGATCAGCAGAGTTCAAAACCAGTCTAAGGTAAGAGACAACTGTGCTGATGAGGTCAACTCCACTGATATGGAAGAAAGGACATCAAGAAACATATCAAGTTTGATCAGTGAAGATGATGAGCAAACTCAACTGAAGAAGCTAGCCAACACTACTGATAGGCCAAGTCAGCTGATGAGATAAGCTTGAGCACAGATCAATCCTGATGATAAGGAAAGTTATCCTTTTTCATGGATCAATGATCAGAAGGAATGTCTATTGTTTGACTACTGAATCTTCAAGTTAGACATTGGGAAGAGTGCATTAAAGTCAAGACAAGAACCTACAAGATGTTTACTTCCCAAATCAAAGACATATAACTTTCAATAATCTGTCCTCAAGATGCTAAGTCCAAGGAAGACTTATATAGACAATTTGAGGCTGTCTCTCCAACGAACATAACCTCACTTTGCTCTATAAATACTGGAGTATGGAAACCATTCAAGGTGTGGAAACTGATTCACGTATTATGCAACACCAAAATACACAACTGCAAATATACATCGTATATTGTAGCGTGATAAGTACGAGGTCGATCCCACGAGGAGGTGTAGTGTAAAAGTGAAGTTTATCGATTTTAGTTCTAAATAGACGTGATCGATTAAGTGGAAATGTAGTGATTACCCCTAATTATCTACCCAAAGTTGTCACAAGTAAACAATTAAAAGAGTAATATGGAAATCGATCAATGAATGCTCATGCAAATCACAAAACGAGAGAAAAATACAGGTGAACTCAAAGATGAGAAAGTAGGTCCTAAAGCACATGCAATACTAATGAATCCATCAATGATTAATTATCTACTTAAGTGGTGTTTATGCTTTGTCTATAAGATTGATCACATAATAATGAATTAAAAGTTTCTTCAATCCAAATAATCCAAAGGAAATATCACACAATTTAGTATCTCTACCTAAATTGCATCATAAAACCCAATCAAGCTCCTAGGATCATCACACATCTTTCTAATCATTGATCATCTTTCAATCTCACAATAAAATTAGGTTAAATGCTTGCAATCAATTAATCAAAATAGATTTCTCAACCTTATTCAATTAACTAAGATTAACATATCACTATTGTACACTAATGACATGTTTTGCAATGAAAATCAAGCATTCAAATAGAATTAAGCCACACAAACACCAAATAAGCAAAACATTAATTCACAAACTTCAACAAAAGTATTTACAACGCTCTAGAACCAAAAGTTTTCTAGCCAATCAACAACATAATCAAATAAATAAAACTAAATGAAATTACTAAATAAAAAGAGAGAGAAATAGAAAGCTTAGTCTAAAATGTGGTGGGGAATGAAATTTACAAGCTATTGATGTGTTGGTCCTGAAAGGAGTTCAGCAAGATTTCTTTTCAAACTTTGATCAAACCAGAGTTCAGCAAGATTGTCTTGGACAACTCTGCTGAAGATGTATAACTTCTCAAAGATAACCAAGCTGCTGAGTACTATTGAGTACTTAGTTGAATGATTATCTAAGTTAGTTATAAGTGCGGAATTAGTGGTTTTGCCCTTTAGTTTAAACTCCTTTTAAGTTCTGAAATCACTTAGTCAATCAATACAGTTTTTCAGGGAACTTGTCCAAATGTCTTTTGCACAGTCTTTGAATGTTTCTCCTTTGAAAGATCAGTTTTGTGTGCAGTGTTGAATGTATGAAAGTACTTGTAAGTAAATCAACACAAGAGTTTCTAGTGGTTTAGAGACTCAAGCTCCTACATCCACTTTCCCTGATTTAACAGGATAATTCCTTCACTCTTGGAATTAACTTGTTTTATAGTGCCAAGGTGCACTTGATCAAGAACACTACTTCTTGGTGAATTGATCCCTATGATGTCTAGAGTCCTAGTACCCTCTTCTCAACTCAGAACTGAACTGTTCTTCTCTCAACAGTCAGCTCCTACCACTTCTACTACTACAACAACCTTCTCACTTTCTCACTTGAAAGGGGTAAGGATTGAAGTAAGGTTCCAACTAATGAGATATCCTTTACAATGAAGATCAGTGTATTAAGATTAGGATATCTCTCTAAGCTTTGTATGGATATACACTTGGGTTCAGCTTAGAAGAAGTGTATGAAGACTAAGATAGTCTTTTGAAAGCTTTAAAGCACTATTGCTTGTAGGATAGTTGAATATTCTTGTCAAGGTTGAGGTGCTTCAAATGGTCTTCACACTTCTGTATTTATAGACAAATGAAGGATTTGCCCGTTGGAGAGGCAGCCTCAAATGCCCATAAATGTCTTCTTTAGTTCTTCAACTTAGAAGACAGATTCTTGATAGTGACATGTCCTCATTTGGGAAATAAACGGCTGTATAGACTTTGTCTTCATTCTGCAGCACTCTTCCCAATGTCTGACTTTAAGATTCACTTGTTAATACTTGGACATGGCTTCTGATAGTTGGTCCACAGATAGAACAACATTCCTTATCACTTGGACAACTCTGCTTATCACTATCAGCAGACTTGCTTATCAGCATAGTTGGCTTGCTCTTTTCAGATGACTTGACTCTTTCCCTTTGCTTCTTTTGGATGTGATCTTAGCATGATTCTTTGAAGATCTTTTAGGGTATAGTTGTCTTGAACTCTTCAGCATAGTTGATCCTTAAACATCAGAGGACTTGTTCTGGTTGAACTTTGCTGAGACAACTCTGCTGAATATCTCTTCAACATACTTGTCCTTCAGTAGACTTAGCCATTATTTCAGAATTTGAGCCTTGAGGGGACTTGATCTTGTTAGTCTTCAAAGCATATGTTCCCCCTCAAACTGTGCATCTATTCAACTAAAACCTGCCTAACATTTCAGCTTCTCATCTAGCCTTATGCTACATGTTCTAACATTCTTAGAACATAGTCATCTTTGACTTAGGCATGTCTCAGGGGGTTTTGGTATTAAATCAAAACATATCTCATTTTATTCCCAACAATTTCCCCCTTTTTGATGATGCCAAAACCTATAAATTTTATGCAAAAGTGACTTGACTACACCTATTACATTTATCTTCAGAAGATATGACTACAGTCAATTTTCCTGAAAAAGAATGTGTTAGTGTACTCACTATTCATGCTGCAAATAGGTTTCAAGATTAGGCATAGAGAGACTTTTGTAATAATGTTTCTTAATTCAAAATGTGTTCAACTATCATTCATTTGAAATTCATTACAAGCATGTTGATAGTTGAAGCTAACATATCAGAGCATGAACACTATTACATCAAGGCATTTCTTTACAAATTATCAGAGCATATACTAATCACTTAAGATATCAGACAAGATCTTTGAGTATTAGAGCATAAAACAGATATCAGAGTAAATAGTCATCAGAGCAAAGCACATCAGCAATCTTGATAGATTTTCTGCATGGATGACTAGTTTCAGGAATTCAGCATTCAAAGCAATCATATCAGCAGAAAGGGATGAAAAGGACTTAGCCAATTTCAGAGATTGTCTTCAGGAGGTGGCACCATCCCATATTGTGCCCACACCCTTTTCTTAAGCTCCATGGCCTCTTGATTAGTGCCCTTTGGTCCAAGATGCATCCTATTCAACTTCAGGATTCCAACAAACTCTTGGAGAATCTTGTTCTGATCAATCCACCCATTCAGCTTTGGGGGCATATATATGATTGGCTTGGGGGCAGTGAGTTCAAATCTTGCAATGTCAGCAGCTGCAAGCAATTGTTGATATAGCTCTCTGTGATACTCTATCATGAACTCAGCAAAAGTGGAGTTGGCATCTCTTCCATTCCATCTGTCAATGACATAGTAGTCATAGACAAACTCCCTTTTGGCCTCTTCCCATGAGTCATTCAGCTGTATTGGCACCCATTTATCCAAGTGAGGATATTTGGTGTCCATGGGGATCAAAAGCTGTGGCTTTAGCTTGCTGTAAGTTGCTCTCTTCCTTCTTGGCTTTTGGAAATCAGCTCTTCTCTTGTCTCCTGCTCTATTTGCCTCATCCATCAAGCCCATTCTTTCTTGGGCCCTCATCATGGCCAGCTTCTGTTGTGTTTCAGGGTCTTTGTCATACCCTTCATGAAACAACTTTGATGGATCATTCAATATCACAACTTTCTTCTTCTTTGGTCCTGGTCCAAAGCCTTCTTCATACAGCTCTTCCACATCTTCAGCAGCTTTGGCACCTTCAGTGGACTTAGTCTCAGTAGACTTGTCAGTTTCAGAAGATTTGTCTTTTTCAGCAGTTTTGTCCTTTTTAGTATTCTTGGCCTTTTTGGAAGTAGGCACATCATCATCAATTCTAAACTCAGGAGGAAGATCAAGGTTGTTGGGAAAGTCAGTGAATGTTTCAGCCTTTCTTTTGTTTCCCTTGGACTTCTTGATCTTTCCTCTAGTTTGGACACCTTCAGCACCTTTGTCCAAACCAGACACTTCTCCTCCTGGTCTTTGTTGTAGCACTCTTTCCTCTTGAGCTGAAGCCATTGAGTTCTTCAAGGCAATTGCTAACTGCTCCTCTTCATCCAAATCATCCAAGTTCAGCACTACTGGCTCTTTTCTTTTCTCTTCAGCTACCTTGTCCTTTCCCTTAACTGGACTTCCAATAACCAAGGCACCTTTTGCCCTTGCTCTCTCCCTTTCCCCCTTTTTGGCAGCATCAAAACACTGAGGTTTGAGCTCACTCATTGTGGATGCCATTAAGGACTGGGCTTGGGTTAGGGACTTCATCTCCTCCAACAAATATACATTCTCATCGTGTATATTCTGCATCCTATCACTGCTCAAGCTAAGGAAAGCTAGAACAGGCTTCATCTTTTGTTGGACAACTTCCTCCATAGTTGCTTTTTGAGATGCATGAAGTTGAGCTTTAAGAAGTCCAGTGAGGTTGGCCACTGCACCTTCAGCAATGTTGGCCATCACCTCTTTGGAAACCTTTTCTGAAGCTGCTTTCACCATTGCTAGCCTTTGTGCCTCTGCTCTTTTCTTCTGCAGGGCAGTCTTCTTTCCAAGTGCCTGCTTGATGGTTAATATAATGGCTTGAACATTAGCATTGTGATTGTCTCTTAGCAGCTTCTGATCCTTCTTGACCTCCTTTGAGATTGACTCCATAGTGGTTTTAGCTTTGTGGACCTCAGTGGAAATGGTTTGGAGACCAGATTCCACTCCACTCATCCTTGCCTCCAATGTGGGTAGCACCACATCTTCAGAGCCAGTCAATCTCATCTCCACAGATGCCAAAGTTCTTTCGTGCTCATTCAAAGCTCCAGAAGTTTCTGCCAAGGAGTCCAACTTTGTTGTTTGCATCCCAAGCAAGGCTTGTGCTGATCCAGAATCCACTTGGATGGGTGCATTTGTTAAGAAATCATCTGCAAAAATTTGGTCAAAGGATATACCTGCAATATCAGAAAGATCAAAAGGGTTAGAAAATAAGCACTCATCACCCTCAGTTTCTTTTTCATGAGACTCTGATACATCAGCAGTCTCCTTCTCATTTTCAACTAATTCTTTTCTTCCTTCATTAATAATTTCCTCACTTAAAGGAACATGCCTCCTTTCACCAAGGGATTCTTGAAGTTCAGATTTGACTTCAAGAATAACCTGTCCTTCCTCACTTATACCACCCTCATTTTGTGGTACACTCACTCTCTTAGTGATTATCACATCTCTCTCATCCACTACTCCCTCTGATTTTTCAACTAAACTCTCCTTTTCAACACCTTCTCCTAGACCTGCAACATCTCCACCTTCAACAAGGTTCAAAGATGGCAGTTGTGGGGAGATAACAGTGCTTATCTCAGCAGCCACTGAGTCATCCTGAATAATTAAGGGCTGATCAGTGTCCAACTCTCCTGACACTGAATAGGCCTTAATCAAACCAGCCTCTAAAGTAGGAACCTCAACATCTTTCGGCTGTGCCTTGGGTTCAGAAGAACCTTCATTGGCAGATGTGTCTTTGGTTGTGTCACCAGCCTTGGTCAACACCTCTGAAGATACAGAGCCTTTCCTATGATAGGTTCTAGGAGGGTTTGAAAGTCTGCTTGATACAGAAGGCTTAGGTTGAGAAAGTTCAGGGATGTTGGCTTGAGGGGTTTCAGGAGGGTTGGGATTTGAGGGGTTTGAGGGATCATCATGGGAATCATCATCATTTGAGCTCTTTCAGGGTGTTTGATGCCCTTAGCTATCCTTTCCTTCTCCTCAATGATCTTATCCTCCACTAACTTTGCAAAAAAAAATCCTCATCAATGAGGAATCTTATTTTTAATACACCAGCAAAGTGTAGCAATCTACTTTCCTCCACTTGCCACCAGTTTGCACCCTTATCTTGGATGACTTGTGATATCTCCATAATGGTTTTGTCCTTTACATCCACAAGCATCCTTAAATCATGAAACATCTTCTGAATTCTTGGAAATTCAGCAAGTTGTGGGTACAAACTGTCCACAGTAGCCTTGGCTCCACCTCTGAGCATACTCTCATAAGTATACTCCTCCTCATCTCCACTGGTATGGGGACTTTGGGTTATAGGGGAGTTGGCTCTGGTTTCTCCTAATGTGGCTTCAGGAAGTGTAAGTTCAGGGATGTTGGCTTCAGAAGGGTTGGGTGCAATTGAAGGTACTTCAGTTGCTTTTGAGAGCAATGGATCTGAAGGGGCTTTACTCAGGGGAGTTGGCTCATGAAGTGCTGCTTCTAAAAACTTAGAATAGTTGAGCATGGATGAGTCAAGGGGAGATTGCAATCTTGTCTCATCTACTGCTAAGTCTGCAAGCACATCAATCCCACTTCTTTGCACACTCCCTTCTGGAGAATATCTCTTTGTTAGATTGAGAGGGGTGATTGGTTGGTTTGTTGGGGTAATATGGGTTTCAGGGGAGTTGGGCTCAGGATTTTGAGTTTCAGGAAGGTTGGCCTCTAAAGGTTGATCTTCAGGGACCTTGGACTCTGGAGTTCCAGAACCAGAAGAATTGGTTCTAGACTTAGATTTTGTCCTGCTTTCAGCTCAGCTCTCCCTTAGAGCAAGTTGGAGAGACTTTTCCTCCTGAAGCTCCAACACCTTTTCAGTAGGCTTGGCCCTTCTATTGCTAGCCCTACTGCTCCCACTGCCTTCTCCATCTTTCTCAGGGACAACTTCCCTGGGCCTCTTATCACCCTTGTGCTTTTGCCTTGTTTCATTGTATTTTTGCCTCAACTCTTCTGAGTGATCAGAGGGCACTTGCACATCTTCTTCAGCAACTTCTTCAATTTCAGTTGAAGCTCCTGAGTTCTCTTCTGAAGGGATTTGAGACACCTTCCTTGTCTTTACCACTCTGGCCTTAGTCCTCTTCTTCAATTTTGGCTTCTCCTCAACCTTTTCCTCAGCAGGTTTGGCCAGTTGCATCCTCCTTTGCTCAGTTTTCTTACTTAGCCTTCTGAACATTACTTTCTAGGCAGAGAGGGGTTTGGCAAAGGTTTGCATTTCAAAATAGTGAGCAAACGTCTCAATCAGGAGACTTGCCCTTGTGCAATATCTTAGTTTGCCCTCCATCACAACCTTGTTGTGAGCTTTAACTTTGAACTTTGCCTTCTCCTTCATCATCTCAGAAAGGATGAAGGTCCTCCAATTGAACTTGATGCCTTTGTCACTGGATACATTGTCTCAATCATTGATGCCAGTGTTGCTGACCTGCTCCAAACTTCCAGTGTTGCTGAGCAAACTCTTTGCAACAACCTCAAACAAAGTGAGGAACTTTGGCTTGAGTGTCCTTTTGTGCTGTGTAGAGGATAGTGGCCCTGGAGTAATAAGCCAATCTTGAGCAATTTCTTGCTCAAGTCCGTTTCCATAGAATTCTGGATTCCTTCCCTCTGAAGGCAATCCAAAAGCAGCATCAACTTCCTCCTCTGAAAATTTCACCCTGTGAAATCTTTCCTCCTCTTCTCCCTCTGCAACAAAGGACAATCTTGTGGCAACTTCTCCATCTTCAGGTTTGCCTCTCCATTTGAGAAAAGCAAAGAACTCTGCCATGTAAGACTCAAGGCAAGAGTCTGGCTTTTCTTGCATGAACTTCTGGAGACCTGCCCTCCTCAACCACCTTAAGGTTGGAACTACTTCAGGATCCTCACTTTCAAAAGAGAGGATTGGCTCAAAAGTGAGGTTGTTCTTGTGGTTAAGATAGCCAAAATCAAGGTCAATATCTTTGTTGGTAAAGTCAACAACCATCTCAGTTTTTGCTTTGGGAGCCATTGAAGGTTATAGAAAGAAATTTGAGAGTGTTTGAAGAAGATGAAAGCTAGGGTTTCGAATACTTGGGGAACAAGTGTTTGTGAGGGGTTCTTAAGACTTGTGAATATTCTAAAAAGAATGTTTGTCAATGAGTTGGTGAGTTTTGAGAGTTTTCAACGGTTGTCAAAAATGGAAAATAAGATTGGACGGCCAGGGTTGATTTCAGGGGAGTTGGCCAATTTTGATCCAATGGTCAAAAACCAATGTAACAGTGAGTAATTGGTTTTATTCAAAACGTGGAAGTTATTTAATATTAGTTAATGGCTGAGGAGTTTTCAAGGTAGATCATGGCTTGAAAAGTGTAATGCAAACAAGAGTTAAATCTTGGCATTTAATGCATGGAAAGTGACCTTTTGGGTGGGAAACAAATTAAATCCTATTAAGGTGATATATGTTAATGGAATGGGACAGATATCAAAATAGGCAATGATTACCCAAATTAGGTGTTTATCAAACCAAGAAAATAGTTTGATAGCCAAGACAACTTATCTGACCCCACTTCGACAAGTGTCCTGAAAAGATGTGGACAAGTGTCCTGAGTAGATGTGGTCATCTCTTCTGAATTTCAGTAGACTTGACCAAGTCTGCTGAAAACCATTTTAGCTTCCCCCTCTTTCATTAACTCCAATTAATTTACTTATCCAACTTCCCTGGATCAAGTAATCCCAATTCTGCTGATAGCTCTAGAAATCTTGCCTCTGCAAGTGGCTTTGTCAATGTATCAGCTTTTTGGTGATCTGTGTGGATTTTCACCAATTTTATGTCCTTCTTCTCCACATGATCTCTGATGAAGTGATGCTTGATGTCCACATATTTGCATCTAGTGTGCAAAACTGGATTCTGTGAAATTGCAATGGCACTGTTGTTGTCACAGAATATAGGCACTTCAGCAGAGTTGACATTGTAGTCTCTTAGTTGTTGTCTCAACCAAAGGATTTGAGCACAACAACTCCCAGCTGCAACATATTCAGCTTCAGTGGTGGAAGTAGCCACTGTGTTCTGCTTCTTGGAGAACCAAGATATGAGTTTGTTCCCCAAGAATTGACAAGTCCCTGATGTGGACTTTCTGTCAATTCTACATCCTCCATAATCAGCATCTGAGTAGCCAGTTAACTCAATGTTGTCATCAGCAGGGTACCAAAGGCCTAGATTCTCAGTGCCTTTAAGATACCTCAAGATCCTTTTTGCAGCCTCAAGATGGCTTTTCTTAGGATTGGCTTGAAACCTTGCACAAACACCTACTACAAAGGTGATGTCAGGTCTGCTGGCAGTGAGATAGATGAGTGAACCAATGATTCCTCTATACTCAGTAGAGTTGGTTGGAACACCACTCTCATCAGGATCCATCTTCCAATTTGTGTTCATTGGGATCCTGACTGGCTTGCTAGTTGTACACCCAAACTTTTTGATCATTTCTCTGGTGTACTTAGCTTGGTTGATGAAGATCCCTTCCTTAAATTGCTTGACTTGAAGACCCAAAAAGAAGTTCATCAACCACATCATGGACATCTCAAACTTGCTTTGCATAAGCTTTGAGAACTTCTCACACAGCTTCTCATTGGGGGATCCAAAGATTATGTCATCCACATAAATTTGGACAAGCAAGATGTCCTCTCCTTCAGATATTCTGAAGAGAGTTCTATCCACAGTCCCCTTGATAAATCCATGATCCAAGAGGAATTTTGATAGTGTATCATACCAAGCCCTAGGGGCTTGCTTGAGTCCATATAGAGCCTTCTTCAGTCTGTAAACTTGATTTCCAACCTCAAAACCAGGTGGTTGCTCCACATAGACTTTCTCTTTCAAGACTCCATTCAGAAAGGCACTCTTGACATCCATTTGGTACACTTTGAACCTCTTGTGGGCTGCATAGGCTAGAAAGAGCCTTATTGCTTCTAGCCTTGCCACAGGTGCAAATGTCTCATCATAGTCAATACCTTCATGTTGGCAGTAGCCCTTTGCCACTAGTCTTGCTTTGTTTCTGACAATCACATCATTCTCATTCTTCTTGTTCTTGAAAACCCACTTTGTTCCAATAACATCTTGATGTGAAGGTCTATCCACCAGCTCCCATACTTCATTTCTGGTGAATTGGTTAAGCTCTTCCTGCATGGTTGTGTTCCAATTGGCATCTTGAAGTGCTTCCTCAATATCACTTGGTTCTTGTTCTGACAAGAAACAACAAAATAGAGCACTTTCACCATGAAACCTTCTAGTTTTGACTCCTTCTTTTTCTGATCTCTTCAGTAGAGTTGTCCTCTACTGAAGTTGAGTCATTTTGATCATAAAATTCAGGAAATTTTAATGCAGGATCTAATTCAGGATCATAATCAGGGGTGTTGTCCTCAATATCAGGGATATTGGCATTTTCAACATTGTTGGTTCCACATTGATTATTTGATCCATTAACTACCTCAGCAGGGACTGCTTCTTCATTGGTAGTTGTTACCTGGATGTGAACTGGGATTGGATCATTCAGTTCACCATTTTCTTCAGTGGGGTTTGCCTCAGGAAGGTTGCCTTCAGGATTGTTGTCCAATGGGAGGTTTTCAGGTAGGTTGGCTTGGACAACATCTATGAATTCAGTGTCTTTGTCCTTTAGGCTCAGTCTGGTTATCCTCTGTGTGATTTCTTCTGGTTCTAAGTTCTTATTCCTGAACTCATTAATAGATTCATCAAACACAACATGAGGTGTTTCCTCCACAATAAGGGTTTTCTTGTTGTAGACTCTGAAAGCTCTACTGATTTGAGAATATCCAAGGAATACTCCCTCATCAGCTTTGCTATCAAAGGCTTTCAACTGTTCTTTCCCATTATTGTGAATGAAACACTTACAACCAAAGATGTGAAAATATGACACTTTAGGCAATCTTTCTTTCCAGAGTTCATAGGGGGTTTTGTCTTGCCCCTTAGTAATCAAACATCTATTTTGAGTATGGCATGCAGTGTTTATAGCTTCAGCCCAAAACCTCTTAGGTAGACTGGAATCTGCAATTAAAGTTCTAACAGCTTCTTTTAAGGTTCTATTCCTTCTTCCTGCAACTCCATTTTGTTGAGGAGTTCTAGCTGCTGAGGTTTCATGAGCTATTCCATTTGATGTGCAATACTCATTGATGTATGAATTTATGAACTCAGTGCCTTTATCAGATCTTATCTTGATAATGCTAATGCTTTTCTCATTTGACAGTCTCTTAAGTAGTTCAGGCAGTTTGACTTGAGTTTCCTTCTTATTAAGGAGAAATACTACCCATGTGAACCTAGAGAAGTCATCTACTACCACCAATGTGTATTTTCTACCATTTATACTTGCAGGGGTAATTGGTCCAAATAAGTCCATATGTAAAAGTTCAAGTACCCTTTCAGTAGAAATGATTGGTTTCCCTTTAAATGAGGCTTTAATCTGTTTTCCTTCTTGGCATGGTTTACAAACATGCTCTTTAATGAAAACCTCATTAGGTAGTCCTTTAACTAATGCATTTCTTGCAATTTTGTTCATTGTTTTGAAGTTCAGGTGATTTAGTCTCTTATGCCATAACCAACTTTGTTCACTAGAACTCTTAGCAATGAAGCATGCAACATCAGTAGACTTATCCCAGACTGCAAAATACACATTTCCTTTCCTAGTTCCAGTCAGTAGAATTTGTTGAGTCTTATCTTTAATTAAGCACTTTCCACTTGAGAACTCAACATTGAAATCTTTATCACAGAATTGACTGATACTTAGGAGATTATACTTGAGACCAGCCACATAAGATACATTGGATACTTTGATGTTACCAATCATCAAAGTACCATAACCTTTTGTTGTTGCTTGTGAGTTGTCTCCAAATGTGACATTTGGGCCTTCTTTTTCAATAAAACCAGTGAGGAGTTCCTTATTTCCAGTCATGTGCCTTGAGCATCCACTGACATGATACCATGCTGACGTTTTGTTCATGCTCCTCTTCTTGTGGCCCATAGGTACCTGCACTTAGATAGGTTTAGGTACCCTTTAAGTTTTGGGTCCTGAGAGGTTAGTTGTACCTTTAGGAACCCAAACTTGCCTAATAACCCTGATTGATTCAAGGTGGCTAAGTTTTCTTCCTCTAGCATCAACATACACTGTCTTTCCCTTAAATTCCTTTGGGAAAGTATGTGTGAAGGTGTTAACTCTGTAAGTTTCAGGAGAGTTGTCAAACCTCCTGAACTTATGAGTTTTTTGAGCTACTTGAGGGAATCTTTGAGGAAAGGCATTTTTATGACCATTACCCTTAGGCATGAAGGGTTTTGGTTGTCTCATTTTATTATGCCTTTGAGGAAGGTTTTCCTTAGCTCTATTCATCTGAGGCTTTCTCAGTAGAGTTGGCCTAGGCTGATTATACCTTGGATAACTCCTCTGAACATTGTTCAGGAGAGTTGCTCTACCATTGGGTCTACTCTGCTGACCAACATTCCTCTTGTGTTAAGTGACTTTGGCATTTTCCTTAGGTTTGGGCCTAGTCTCCTGAAGCACTTGAGTTGGCAAATCATCCATTTTGCCCTTTCCTTTATTCAGTGGCTGAATTATTTCATTTTCAGCTTGTTGTGCTACTGATTTTACAAAGATTCTCTTAGTGTTACTTGTAGAAGCAACACTAAGATAAGGTGAAGATTCAAATGGATCAAAGCCTAATCCACTTCTTTGAGCCATAGGTCTTTGGTAACTCTGAATTTCCTCTATTGCTTTAGTGGATCTTCTCAGAGCAGACAACTTTAATTTCAGGCTCTCTTCACTTGATTTTAGAATATCATACTCATGTGAGAGGTTTTTAAATTTAGCTTGAAGAATTTTCAGTTCAAAATATTTTCTCTTCTGAGAGAGGAGTTGTTGGGATATGAATCCTAGAACAAGTCCTAAATGATGAAAAGATAAAAATGAAGTTTTGATAAGCCAAAAGTAGATTGAATATTTTCTAAGTGTTGACTGATCTAGTCTAGTTAAAGAAGACATCTTGTACAGACCAGTAGAGTTCACAAGACAAGTATTGTCAAGTTAACAAAAGACAAGTACGAACTATAAGTACTTATAACACGTTGATACTTTGTATTAATTGTTTAGGTTGTTATTGAGCTATGATAAACATCGTATAGAAGCTCATGATTTTTATATGTAAATGATATAAAAATTGTATAGATTCTAAGTTGACTAAGCTGTTTTATAAAGCTTAAAGTAAATGTAATAGTCTTGTTAGGATTAGATTAGTTGTTACTAAGTCTACTAAAGAAGACTGCGCAAGACCAGACAAGAAGAAAAAGGATGAAGTCTACACAAGACAGGTGCGCATAGAAGACAAGACAAGTCAACATAAATAGAAGGAAGAAGTTAGTTATTCAAGAGCGTGTAAAGATAAGGATTGAAGAGTTGGTTAGAAATAACTGATTACTGAAGAAACGCGTGGAAGGATAAAAATAACAAGTTGCAAGTTAGTTTTCAAGAAAGGTTGGTTACAACTGAAAGTTCTTGAAGGATTGGAAGTCTATAAATACCTCAAGGTATTGATTGGTTAAAGACTACTGCAATACTGATCACTGAAGCATTACTGAAGCATTCAAAGAAGCAAAGTTACTCACAGAGTTTGAAGTTCAGAAAGCAAGTCCGGAAGACAAGTGAAGAACGAAGAAGACTGCTACTGAATAGAGAAGTTTTTAGTTTACTATTTTCAAGTTGCTAGATACTTGTAAATCTCTAGTAAGATCGAAGATATACTTGGTAGTATATTCGAGAAGATCTAAGTCTTGTTTCTTGAGACTTAAAATTATAAGAACACACACTTTACTCGATTGGAAGAGTGAATAAGAACATCACAACTGGGTTTGTGAGAGTGGACGTAGACAAGTTGTCGAACCACTATAAAATCGTTGTGTGTTGTGTACTTTACTGTTTGATTGTTGTTTAATTGATTAACTGTTTAACTACAAATCTGAACAAGACTAGTTGAGTGTTCATAACAGAGTTCTCGAATATAAGTTGAGCATAAACTAGAATTGGGCTCATTGATATATTCTGATTTCCGCATTGTAGTTTGATATATTGAAAGATTTTTGAAAAGTCTATTCACCCCTCCCTCCCTCTAGACATTTTCACTAGCTTACTCAATATTAAACTCAACTTTGGGACCTACAAGTGGTATCAGAGCAGTAGTTTACGAACTGCTGTTTCTTGATAACCGACTTAAGACTTAGGGTGAAGTCTTGGTCCATGTATGTACGTGCTATTATTTGTTCTTGATCACTGCTATTGAACATATCCTTTTCTTGATACTATACTGTGCTATTCTAGTCTTCTTGAATCATGTCGTTGGAAATCAGTGCTAATAAGTTGCCTAAGTTCCAGGTTCAGGACTACGACTATTGGAAGCTGCGGATGGAAGCAATTTTTAGCTCCACGCACGACCTAATGATCTCTGTTGTCACCGAGGGTCCGATCGTGACAATGATCCCAAATACTCCTGCCCTCGAAAAGACAAACCAGTTGGTACTCTCGTCAAGAAACCCAGGTCAGATCTAACCTCAGAAGAAATGAGGCAAAATAATTTGGATAGCTTGGCGAAGAATTACATCTTACACACTCTTCCTAACGAGTATCTAGGAAAAGTGTTAAAATGTAAAACTGCGAAAGAGATGTGGGACAGATTAGCTATTATTTGTGAGGGAACTACCCTGATCAAAGAAAGCAAATTATCCACTGTTGTCCAAAGATTTGAATCATTTCGAATGAAAGCTGGTGAAACTATCGACCAGCTGGATACTCATTTTACTAAGATCTTGAATGACTTGGAATTCCTTGGTAAATCATATACACCTCGTGAGATCAATCTTACGATTCTTAAAAGCCTTGATAGACGCTGGAAAATGGTTAAGATGCTTATTAAGAATACCCAAAACATAGACGTGTAGACTGCAGAGACCATGTTTCAAACTCTAAAGGCTCATGAGTTTGATTTAGACGAAGATGAACCCGTAGCAAGTAGTGACTGAGAACATGCTGTATCGAAGAACATTGCCTTTAAGTCTAGTTCGTCTAAGTCCTCTAAGGTAGACAGGTCGAAGTCTAAGACTAAGTCTGCTTCAGTGAAAGACGAGTTAGATTCTGATCTTAGTCTGAAGGATCGGGTGAACCTCATGGTGAGAAAGTTTGATGGGCTGAATAAACGTTTCGGTAGATATAAGAAGTTCTATAGAGATCATAAAGCGTCTACCTCTAAGAACTCGTCTGAGACCAGACGAGACCGAAACTCGTCCGAAAGAAGAGACGAAGTCTCGAAAGGTAATAGGCGAGATAAAGAGTCTGATGATAGGAAGATTCAGTGTTTTGATAGACGTGATAAGCGCAGGGATAAATCTCCTATTAAAAAGGCTACTAATGATCTTTTGTGCTATAATTGTGAAAAGCCAGGTCACTACATCTATGAATGTCCAGACCTAAGCACTGACGAATGAGAAGAACGCAAAGCACGAAGGGAAAGAAGATACAATCGTGGCAAGAGAGTAATGATGGCCAATGATGACTCTGAGTCTGATTCAGACGAGTTGCCATCGTCCTCATCTAGCTACCCGTCTGATCGAGATCACGATGAAGCATTTATAGTAGATGATGGTCTATGCTGCATAGCTAAAATCGACCAAGAGGTATCATCTGCTACTTCTTTTCAATCATGTGATGAATCGGATTCTGATGAAAGTGATACTGCCAGTAGTGAAGTACGGAGTAGTCTTCATCACTCTACTAGTGCAATAGACTTGAAGAACGTAATAAGTTCTTAGACACCGAGGTTGTCGCACTAGATCTCAAACTTACTGACCTGGTTAACTCTTCAAAGATTAACCTTGAATTGTCATATAGGTATAGAGATCTAGCTGACAAGACAGGTATAGGTGCTGAGTCATCTAGCTCGTCTACTCGAGTCATTAAGAACCCTACTACTAATAACTTGTTGGGATATAAATTCACCCTAAGCCCCACTTGATGTTAGAATAGTTTTGATGGCCAAAACACTTAGAGTTTATAAATGTAATAGGATCAGCTGACTTGTATAGAACAACTTAGACTAGTCTTGTGTGATCAACTGTATTGATATCAGCTGATCAGCACAGTCCTGGCTTACATACCTATCCTCAAGATGAGAAGAGTAGAAGACGTGAAGACTAGTAGATCCTTGAAGACCAGATAAGTTAAGGTGCTTGTATACCTACCTATCTGATGGAGTGCAGATTGAAGATGGCCTAAAGCAGCACAAAGAATTGCCAGATCAGAAGAGTGTTACTCATCTGATATCAGAAGACCTAAGGCCAGAAGAGTAGTCAGAAGACTAGAAGTACATATCAGAAGACTATGTGCTCTTCCAGGACTCGGATGATTCCAAAGTCATCTTGCAATTCAAATGAAGACCTACCTTATATAGAAGATTGACATGATCCCAGGATTGAAGCAATCAAGCGGCTGGAATCAAGGAATCAAGCCATTATGGAAAGATTGCCCCAACGGCTAGTCAACTCCAACGGCTAGTTGCAAGCAATCACCACTATAAATACAAGAGGATGAGAAATCACAATCAAGGAAGTCACAAGAGAGAATTCACAAGCTAAGCAAGCAATCAAGCAAATAGCCATACTGTTCTAAAAGTTCTCCAAGAGCCAGAAAACCATTAGAATATCTATAGCTCTTAAGTGATTTCTATCCAACCCATAAGAACCTGAAACCTGTTCATATTGTTTAATCATTGTTTTAGGCATAGTGGTTAAGCAAATTAGAAGCTTGAACCATTAGTTGGATACACTTCAAAAACCCCAAACCCTCACCGAAAGGTTAAAGTTTTTGAACCCCTTAAAGTGCAAGTGCTTACAATCACTTGTGGAGACCGTAGCTGTTAGGACGGCTCAGATCTCAAAGTCCTAACCTTGGGACTATAAAGGTCAAGACCCTTGTAATTTGTGGTAAATTAAAGGGATTAAACATCACGTGTGGACGTGAGAGTGGACGTAGGAACGTATATCCGAACCACTATAAATCTGGTGTCATTTACCTTCTGCACTTTACATTTCTGCCTTTACATATATTTTTATATAGTGCATACTGTAATTTAAACATTCTTCAAAACAAGGCCATAGCTTTCAAACCAGCATCAGCTGAGTACTTTCATAAAGAAAAACAAGTTAACACTTTGATAAGAAACTTAAAGAACGAGTCTAAACAAGGCCTACCATAATTCCGCATATAACCTATTCAATCAGATCACTATAGTTATCTGGACCAGCAGACTTGTAGTCCAGTCGACATAGCAATCAGAAGAGGTTCCCAACTCTATTGAAAAAGTTTTAAAGTCTATTCACCCCTCCCCTCTAGACTTTAATCCCATTCACTACTCGTTCAGGGACCAACAAGTGGTATCAGAGCAGTGGTTCTAACGGACTACTGTCTCTAGATTATCAGAAGACTTGAGGGAGTCTTTCTGTAGTCCTCTTGAACAGATCTATTCTTTTTGAAAAACTTGTTTTTGAAAACTCATACAGCATGAGTGCTAATATGCGAAAGTTGCCTAAGTTTTCAGTTGAGGATTATGATTACTAGAAGATCAGGATGAGGAAGAATCTTACATCAGTCCACTATAAGATGTGGTCAGTAATCACTGAAGGCCCAATCACCATCATGGCAGTCAACACTGCAAATGGTGATCCAGAAATTCCAGTTGGAGAACTTGCCCCCAAGCCTAAGAAGGACCTCACTCCAGAAGAGATGAAGCAATCCAATCTTGACAGCATTGCTCAAGATTACATAATGCAAACTCTTCCAAATGAGTACATTGCAAAGGTAATCCACTGTGACTCAGCCAAAGAGATGTGGGATGCATTGGCTCTTCTCTGTGAAGGAACTGAGCTGATCAAGGAGAGCAAGTTGTCAACAGCAGTCAAGAAGTTTGAACACTTCAAGATGCAACCAGAAGAGTCTATTGATCAACTAGACAATAGATTTACCAAGATTATCAATGAGATAGAATCTCTGGGCAAGAAATATACAAATAGAGAGAAAAATCAAAAGATCTTAGACTCTCTAACCAAGAAATGGAGACTCAAGAAGACCATCATCAAAGATACTCAAGATATCAAGAAGTGGTCTGCACAGACTCTATTTCAGAAACTAAAAGCCCATGAATATGATCTGGAAAGAGAAGAAAACTCAGGAAGTGATGAGCCAACTGCAACTCCATCCACCTCAAAGACTGTAGCCTTCAAGGCAGCCAATACAAAAGCTGCAAGTACCTCATCTGGCAAGACCTCACTGAAAATAGAAGACTGTGAAGGATCAGACATGAGTCTGAAAGAACAAATGGCTCTTATGATCAAGAGATTCGAAAGGATGAACACTCTCAATAGCAAATGTTGGTCCCAAAAGTTGAGTTAAGATTGAGTAAGCTAAGAAAAAGTCTAGAGGGGAGGGGTGAATAGACTTTTCAAATTCTATCAAAATATCAGAGTTTAAGTGCGGAAATGTGTTCTGTACAGTACTGTTCTTAAAATCAGCTCAGTACTTAACAGTTAGCTTTTATACTCAACTTTTCTTTAAATCTTTTCTTTAGAAAACTTACTGTTCTTATTCAACAAATATATCAACAGTTAATCAAAACATAAAACAGTAAAGAACACAAGATTTTTATAGTGGTTCGACAAATGTCTACATCCACTCTCACAACTCCAGTTGCGATGTTTTATTACTCTTTTCCACTTGAGTACTTGTAGCTTAGAGTCCCAAGATTAAGACTTCGATCTTGTCGATTACACCACCAGGTATATCTTCGATCAACTAGTAATTTCACAAGTAACTAGCACACTTGTTTACAACAATACAAACTTAAAACGAAAAGTAAAACTTCTCTTGATGATAGCCTTTGTTTCTTCAAATCAGATCTGTGGCTTTTCTTCAGTTCTTCGATCTTCAACTCTGTGAGTGCTTGAATACTTCTTGATTGCTCTTGAATAGTAATTGTATCAGTAGTGTCAGTAGTCTTTTCAAGTAGAAGATCACACGGTATTTATAAGCATTAGTAAGACAGTTAGCAGTTTGTGAACTAACTCTCAACTAACTCATAACCGTTTCTAGTTTTGTAACTTCTTTTTTTTTGTAACCAACTTATCTTATCTTTCCAAGTCAGCTTATCTTCATATATATCTTCAGTTACGCCTTAAATAAGTTATCCAAACTTATTCTTCAAATAAACCAACTCAGCACAGTAAACTACTCTTCTTAGTTTTACTGCTCTTGGTCAGCACAGTTCTTCAAAACTGTTCAGCTTCTTTCAAATACTTCACTTGATTTCTTCAAACTCTGAAGTAGTCTTCTTAGTCATCTGACTTCCATCTAATCTACCGTTCTAACTATTACAATGCTGAATACAATAGAATACAACTTTTACAAATATAAAACCTATATATACATCAACTGAACTACATACAGATGAGTATAACTAAGTCCTATACTATAAGCTGTCTATACAATACTTCCATCAGCTTAGTTCTTAAACAGTTCATATATCAGATTAGTAATATACTAAGATCAGTAAACTTAACATAACACATTAAGATCAGTAATCTTATATCATGTATCTCACATATACAAACATATAATCACATATATCATTAACTCTAAAGTTACTTTTGGCCATCAAAACATACAATCATCAATTAGAACATTGTTTATAGGATTCATATCCCAACAATTTCCCCCTTTTTGATGAAGCCAAAACTACTTAAACATTAATAGATCAGTAGTTAAGATATATAGTTAATCATATTAGTTCATCAATTCAAAACATCAGATTAAGATTCAAATCCAAAATAAGATCAAATATATCACATATTACAACTAAGTCACATAATCACAGAAATAAAGAAATAAAGATAAGGATAATAAATGTTATCTCTTCAGCATAGTCCTTCATCTTCAGTCTCTATCAGGAATTCTGAATGCCAAGTACAATCTGTTCTTGATATCCATCATGTGCTTATGATCAGTGATTCCTTCATCTTTAATGATTTGTGAAATTATGTTTCTGATCTCTGAGTAATCTGGTTCACCATTTTCAAGTCTTGGAGGATCCCAAACTGGTTCTTCAGGACATAAGATCTGTATACCTGTACTAGCAGTTAACAACAGAATATGTTCCCAAAATTCTCTTGAGATATTCATCATGAATGCATCAAAGTCAGAATATTCATCTTCCTTGCTTGAATGGTTACCAAATTTCTTCACAATAAAATTTGCAATCTGCCATTTCTTTTTCAAGTTATTCCAGAACTCCATATCTTCTGGATCCACAACAAATTCCATGAATTGTTCATCCAGAACAGTTCCAACAGATTTAGACTTCATTTTCTTTTTCAATGCAACAACTCTATTATCAAACTTCTTTCTTGTAGCTTCTGCATCTTTCATCTTTTGTTTTCTAATCTGTTCAGCAGATCTTTTCTCAGTCATTTCAATTTTCTTCTGAGCAAACATCTGATTATGCTTTTCAACTGATTCAGCTATCAGCACATCACTTGGTCTATTTTCAGTATCACCATGTTTTAGCTTGCTTTTAGACCTGGTAATTCTACCAATCTGTTCACTCTCTTCTTCATCATCAATAATGAATTTTCTTTTTCTTTTTCCAGAAGAAGATTCAGCAACATTTTCTGAGTAGCTGTTGTTTCTTGAGTAACAGAATCAGGATTTTGTAACTTTAGCTTCAGACGGATGATTTCTTCTTTCAAATCATCATTGCTGACTTTCAACTCATCTTGACTCATAACCAATTGAGCTTGTTGTGATTGAGTTTGTTCCATCACTTTCATTACTTTTACTTCCCCCTTTTTGGCTTCATCTTGCCATTCCTTCAAGGGTGTTAAAAGTATCTCTACTTTCTTTTGCAGCTCAGTAGAAAGTGATTTTTCTTGTAATCTATGCAGATCATAGATTTTATTCATAGTGAATTCCATTATCTTGTCATAAGAATTTGCAGCAGTCAAACTTTCCAACTTTTCAGTGGCTTGTAATTCTTCATTATGCTTTTTCAACAATTCAAAGCTAGAGTTCTCTTGAGCTGTCTCAGAAGGAACTGTTCTTACTGTCTCTTGAACATCATCAAGCACAGTATTCTGATCAACATCAATTGGTGTGCTCTCCAACTCATTAGCACCCAAAGATTGTTCCTTTAAGACCTCAGTGTCTTCAGCCACAACTATGTTCTCAAACATCTCAGTTGCATTAGTATCAGCTTCATAATCAGCTTCCATATCAGCTTCATAATCAGCTTCAACATCAGCTTCAACATCAGCTTGATTATCAGAATGTTTAACTTCAGCATCATCCGCATCCATGTTGACATCAGTATCAACATCCACATCAGCAGACTTAACAATGGAATATTTGCAACCAGTTATTCTTTCAATCAACTGAATAACAGATTCCAAATTTGATAACTCAGTATAAGAATTAACATCTGCAGCTTCTTTCTGTTCTTGTTCCCAATCATGAAACACAGAAAGACCACCCATACCTTCAGCAACAACCATCAGCTGATCTAGACCTATACTTCTAAGATATACCCAAGTACCTATCCTTAGAAGTTGCTCAAAGGTTCTAGTGCTGTCATCTAATCCATGAAAACTTTTGAGAAGAGCATTTCTCAACTTAAATCGGATCCTCTCTTCCTTATCACAAACAGGATAATCCATCAAGAACACTGATTCTGGATGTATGAGTTCAGGTTCGGGAGAAGAGGTAATTTCAATTAGTTCAGACGAAGGTATATGTTCATGCTCAGTAGAGTGATCATGAACTGGTTCGGTTTCAAATTCAGGAGAAAAATGAGGAGTAGGGGTATGGTGAGGATTAGCTTGAGGAGTGGAATGAAAAGAAGTGTTCTGAGGGGTTGAGGGAGGAGTGTTTTGATGAATAGGAGAGTAGTGAACTGACTCCTCAGAACAGGAAGGCTCAGCTTCATGGGGTTGGACTTGAATAGAATGAGAGGTTGAGGGAGAAGGGGTAGTGTTCTTGAGGACTCTTCTGGGTCTAAGAACACCAGAAACTTTAGTTCTCTTGTGTGAAAGGATAAGACTTGGAGAACTTACCTCTTCCACAGAAGACTCCTTCACATTGGCAACTGACTCTTCTGTCTTTTCAGGAACGGCCCTAGCTGATCGGCCTCTTCTTAATCCAGATCGGTGAGGATCATGCCTAGCCTTTGTTCTCAACTCCGGCTCATCATTATCAGAACGGAACATAGAACCACCAGATTCTTGTGGTTGATTCCTCTGGCTTTGTTCAAATAAAGTGGACTCCTTCTTGAACAAGAATTTGCCCTGGTGAAATCTTTTTGGACGACTCCAATCCATCTTCCTTTCAGCTAATTGAGGCAACAGTATGCTCAATTTACTTCCAAAACCCATCATGGATTTAATGGAAAATTCTCTTGAGACCTCATCAAATACCACTTTCTCTCTTTCAGCCAATAATCTGCCAAGCAGAAATCCTTGCCAATCACCATCAACACGATCAGTGATTGCAGCCATAATGCGAATCTTGAGATTGGTGAGAGCGTCTTGACTGAAATGTTGCCCTAACAAGCATTTTCCAGCAATATCCATCAACAATTGCATACCCTCTAGAAGAATGTCCTTCTTCAAATTTGATAACGTCGCTGGGTGAACATTCAACCATCTGCCCACGCGAACTTTCTCTTGCCCTGCCATATAGCTCAGAATGTCTATTGGCCCGTTTGGTAGATTGAATGCGATTCCAAGGGTTTCTTTAGAAATGACAACCCTGTGGCCAGAAATGATCGAACGAATGCTGTTTGAGTCACCCTGTACCTGAAGAAAGAATTCCATCGCCTCAGTTTCATAAACCTTTTCAGGATATGATTCTAGGTATTTCCGTAGCCCACATTCTTCACACATGGTGAGAATGGCTTGATTCTCAGCTTTTTGACGTCCGGTGAAGTAAACGGAGTTTTCGACGAAGATTCCTTTCTCTCTCATCCATCTGGTTGAATCAAAAGTTCCTGCGACTTCATTTTCTTCGTTAAGAATATCGATAATCGCCATAGGAGAGAAATAGAGAAGTGTAGTTGCAAGAGTAGGAAGAATCGAAAATGCTTGAGCTTAGAGAATTTAGCAGAAAGATTTAGAGTAATGGAGAAGAAGAAGTTAATGTGATCGTGTAAATCAAAAATCAAGGCAAATCTAGGGCTTGGATTGATTTTGATTTCCACGTTGTGTGGTTTGGATTGAGTTGTAAATAGGGAGAAACGTTCCAGATTCATAACAGCTCAATTCCAATTTGGAGCCAACTTGTGTTGATAAATACACCGTTTAAATTAGGTTAAAAATAGAGGAGTGTATTAATCTTCTCTATAAGTAATCTAACTTTGAACAGTCCTTGACTTAGAAGAATTCTAAGACAGGATACTGTTCTGATGTGTATCAGCACAGTTGTTTTCCATACACACTATACTTCAATTTCTTATTACTACTATATGGAATTTTACTTATCTGGGTTCAACTGAGTACTGTGATCAGCTGAGTACTCTTTTGAAGATCAGCTCAGTAGTTGGGTCAGCTCAGTAGTCATTAGATCAGTTCCCCAACTCTTCTGATTTTCACCTTTTTGATACCAGCACAGTACTTTCTCAGATCAGTACTGAAAATATTCTGTAGACAAATTTTCCTGTAATCAAATAAGCTCTGTAGACAGTTATAATCAGTAATCAGATCAGTTCTGTAGAGAGAATGGTATTGTAGTCAGAAAGGTTCTGTAGACAAATTAACTTTGTAATCAGAACAGTCCTGTAGACCAGCCAATTCAATAGTCAGAACATGTCTGTAGACAGATTTGTACTGTAATCAGATCAGATTTGTAGACAGATCAAATCTGTAATCAGATCAGTTCCCCCTCTAGTGGAGAACACCTCTTCTGTGCCTGTTTCACCTTGGTAGAAGTGTTAGTTCAAGCATAAATGGTGAAATACAGTACAGAATAGTAAAGAATAATTAAAATAGGTCTATATAGGGCTTGTTCTAAGGTGACTTGTGCTGTGAGTCAACATACAGGATTTTTCAGAAATCATAGATTCCCCCTTAAATGTATATTCTCAATTCCCTCAGCTTTACCAGCTTCCTCATCGGGAATTAGGCACCTTAGTAACCTTTTTACCTGATTGTGATGAATGTAGAGGTCGTGACATGGTCTGTTCTTCAGAATTACCCTTCTTGGTGAACTGATCTTGATATTAGCTCAGTACCTGAAATGTTAGTATACAGCTCTACATACAATCAGGATCCATATCTATCAATCCTAGACTTATGCATAGCTCTCCAAATCTTGATCATCAGGATCCATTCTGTATGTTGGCAGCATTGGTACTCCAACTGTTTTAGAAGTCTTGATACCAAATTTATCTAACAAATTTCTTGTATATTTTGCTTGATTGATAAAGATACCATCAGATGATTGTTTTACTTGAAGTCCAAGAAAATAGGTCATTTCTCCCATCATTGACATTTCAAACTTGCTTTGCATGAGTTTTGAAAAGCTCTCACTCATGCTCTTGTTAGGAGATCCAAATATTATATCATCAACATAAATTTGGACAAATAAAATGTCTGTACCTTCTTGTCTTCTGAACAAAGTTCGATCCACTTTGCCCTTAGTAAATCCATTTTCAACTAAGAATAGTGAAAGAGTGTCATACCAGGCTCTTGGAGCTTGTTTCAGACCATATAGTGCTTTCTTCAACCTGTATACTTGATTACCACTTACCTCAAATCCAGGAGGTTGTTCTACATAAACTTCTTCAACAAGTATACCATTTAAAAATGCACTTTTCACATCCATTTGATACACAGTGAATTTCATATAAGCAGCATAAGCAAGAAACAATTTTATAGCTTCTAATCTAGCTATAGGGGCAAATGTTTCATCATAGTCAATACCCTCAGCTTGAGAGTAGCCCTGAGCCACTAATCTGGCTTTGTTTCTCACAACAAGATCATTCTCATCTTTCTTATTTTTGAAAATCCACTTTGTACCTACCACATTGTGATCAGTAGGTCTCTCTACGAGTTCCCATACATCATTTCGAGTAAACTGATTTAATTCTTCTTGCATAGCAATAATCCAGTTACTGTCAGATAAAGCTTCTTTCACATTAGCAGGCTCAATAGAAGATAAGAAGCAACACCAACAAAATAGAGAATTACTGGGTTCAGGCTTAGAATCAAACAGTTGTCTTCTGGTCTTAACACCTTTATTGGATTCACCAATAATCAGATCAGTGGAATGAGCAGATTTCCATGTTTTTCTAGTCTTAACAGGAATACTTTCATCATCCACATCATGTATAACAGAATCATCAATATCAATATCATCATTTTCAGCAGGTTTATTCACAGGAGAACAGTCAACCAATTCAGGCATGTCAGTTGGTCTAGAAGACTTACCATTGTATTTTACCTTTTCTACATCATCATCTTTGTTTAGAACATTTAGAAATGGATTGTAGGCTTGTACAGATTCATAGAGTTCAGTCTCTTCACTGTCTTTATCAGTTTGAATGGTCAGATCATCAATTTTCTTACTAATCTGATGATCAGCAGAGTCCTGTACAACTTCATCAAAGACAACATGGGGTGTTTCTTTTACACATAGAGTAGAGTAATTAAATACTCTAAATGCCTTGCTTGTAGAAGAATATCCTAAGAATATTCCTTGATCAGCTTTGGCATCAAAAGCATTTAATTTGCTCTTTCCATTTTTATGAATAAAGCACTTACATCCAAAGATATGAAAATATGAAATTCTTGGTTTTCTACCTTTCCATACCTCATAAGGAGTTTTACCATGTACTTTGTTGAATGCACATCTGTTCTGAGTGTGACAGGCAGTGTTGATTGCCTCAGCCCAAAACTTCTGTGGTGTGTTGTACTCAGCAAGCATGGTTCTGCATGCTTCTTTTAGTGTTCTGTTTCTTCTCTCAGCTACACCATTTTGTTGGGGTGTCCTGGCTGCACTTGTCAAATGCTGAATTCCAGACTTAGAACAAAATTCTTTAATATAGCAGTTTATAAACTCAGTCCCCTTGTCACTCCTGATCTTGACAATGGGCTGACCTTTTTCTACTTGCAACCTCTTTAACAAATCTGGTAGTTGGGTTTGTGTATCACTCTTTTTGTGTAAGAAGATTGTCCAAGTGTACTTTGAATAATCATCTACCACAACCAAAGTGTACCTTCTACCATTCAGTGTAGGAGGTTTTATTGGACCATGTAAATCCATGTGCAAGAGTTCTAAGACTCTACAAGTAGAAAGAGTGGGAATTGACTTAAAGGAAACCTTTACCTGTTTACCTTTTTGGCATGCATCACACACTTGTGATTTGAAATAGATTTCATTAGGGATACCTTCAACAAGGTAGTTTCTTGCAATCTTGTTAATAATCTTAAAGTTCAGATGGCATAAGCGTCTGTGCCATAGCCAACTGATTTCTTTAGGACTTTTAGAAAGAAGGCAAGCATCCCTAGGACAACTATTCCAATTTACAATGTAGACACTGCCCTGTCTAACTCCAACTAGTAGAATTGTATGTGTTCTTTTATCCCAGATTTCACATTTGGTGCTTTTGAAGTAAACTTTGTAACCCCTGTCACAAAATTGAGAGACAGATAACAAATTATATTTCAGACCTTCAACATAAGAGACATCTTGAATCTCTACATCTCCATTCTTGATGTATCCAAATCCTTTTGTGATTGCCATAGAACTATCTCCAAAGATCACCTTTGGTCCTTCCTTCTCATGATAGTTAGAAAGGAGAGTCTTGGTACCAGTCATGTGGTGAGAACACCCACTGTCTATGTACCAAGTTTCTCCAACTGAGCCACCTTTCTTGTAAAGATCCAGTCGACCCTGCAAGTAGTGATCTTAATAATTTAGGTACCCTGTCACATCCCGACTTTAGGGCCTAGTTGAAAACACCATACTTCTACTTTGAATGCTAATGTAACTCGAGTTTATGAATTTGTAAAAATATTTGCAGCGGAAGATTAAATAAAACTCAAATTTCTTAAAGAAGATCATTACCAAATTTAATTCAAAAGAGAAGACTCTAACATTTGTTTCAAACGAAATTAAAGTAGGGCATCATTTAAGAATGTGTTTAACTCAAGATGCGACTAATTAATTAAAAGAAAAACTAATAAAGAGAAAAGCATTTGCATGGCAAGACATCCACATCCACCGTCCCTCCACCGCAACTCCGTCAATCTGTAAATTGTTAAATAGATTGGGGTGAGCAAAACAACTAGCTCAGTGGGGTCCCCTTTGTCACAGTTAAATATAAATGCAAATAAAATCACAACTCACAAACATGCGTAAATAAGTCTTCCATATATTGACCAATTAAATTGGCCAATCTGTATACGGTGGAGTTGCCCCCAAGGATCTTACCATCCCGGACCGTAGTCCCCGCTAGTTACAACGACCTTTCCGTCGAGATAACCCATAATAAGCATAAGCATAAACGTATGATCATGTAGTCAAGCAACAATTAAATTCACATAACATTTAAAAGTGACAAAGTGTAAGAAAAACCCCACCTTTATATCTTTAGTAGTCTCGTAAATTCGTGGATTGATTTATTGCAAGAGAGTCTCGTCACCTAAAAATTAAAGAATAATGTAACTTAGAGTTATCACTATAATAAACTAATTAATAAATAACTAATATGTATATTATTATTAATTTAATAAATATATGATTTACGGTATATGAGCAAAAGAAATAAAGATACTGACATTTTATAAACCTACGTCAACTACTAAATAGAATCTATAAAATAAAACAAATATTAGATATTAATATTTTTATATAAAATTACAAGATTGAGTGTAAAGGCTTATCTATAAAAAGGTGCTACCCAAATAAATTATTTTGTGTAAACAGAGCAACGTAGACTCTGTACACCTTCATTATTATATATATATATGCATATATAAAACTACTGGGTAGTTAACATAAAATAGAAACAGAGGTAGACCACCCATCGCTAATACTGATTTGCAAATATAAAAAGAAAGACAACTTTTAAAACCTATAAACACCAGTGTAAATTGGCTTTACAAATATATGAAAGAAAGGCAGTTTTAAAATTGTAAAAGTTACGCAGAAGGAAAATGGTTTGTCCCAACATAGCCTCAACTCAGTAAATACACACTAGTAAACCCAAAATACTTGCCTACTCAAATCAACACTACTATACACAGTGCAAGAAACCTTAAAAGATAACATAAACATGAGTAAGGGAGAAGAACATTTACAATGCTTCAAAAGAAAGGAGGGCAGCTGCTGAAATAAAGGGAGAGACTGCAACAATGTTTAACCCAGGGAGAACACAACACACTGTAGGAATTTGATGTCTCATTTCTTGATGGAGTTTGAAAAAGGGTCGGAAGAAAGGTAGATGATAGCTGCCATATTCAATAGGGTTTTGACTTGTATTAAAGAATTGAAAGAGAAACACAAGGATACCTATTTATAGAATCTACTAACCACTAATTTGGTGACACCTATCACTCTATAACAAAACATCCTTTCATCCCAACAAAACAACTTGTACGAGACTATTAAATGGCTTGCAGGCATTTCAGTTTTGCAATTTGGATAGATGGAATCAAGAGGGAATATTCCTTGATTCCATTGTGCTAGTGTGAAATATTAACCGAGAGTGAGCGAGAGAGATAAAAATCCGAAATTTTGAAATAATGAGTAAATCAAGTAATGTTATAAATTATAGAGTTTGAAATCTTAAAATAAATAAGAAGAGAAACTCATGCTTAAAATATATCATAAAATACTTAGTTTAAAATAAATATTATATATATATATATACATACGTATCTTATAACTCCTAATTATTAGGTATATTAATTTATTTATTTTTATTAAAATATTAATATATATATATATATATGAACATATGTACATCTTAATTTATTTATATTGAAATATTATCTTTTGCATTTCAATAATTTATGGTGGTTGAAAATTACGGGTGTTACATACCCTTTCTTTATTGGGGTCCTTGGGGGTTAGTAGTAAGAGGTATCCAAATAAACATTGAAGTTTTGAATAATTGAGACCTCTTAAGTTTTCTACCATGCTTATCACAGAACAATACTTTATTGACCTTATCCAAATTATCAGCAGACTTAGGATCTATTTTTCTGAGATAGCCTTTCCTTGGTTCTATCCCTTTTTCAGGAAGATCAGTATGTCTGTAATAGTTTGCATATGGCCTAAAAGCCTGTGGACCATACGGCTTATAGATGCGTTTTGGTCTTTCTTCTCCAATGATATCATAAGATAAAGGTGGAGGATAAAGAACAGGTTTGTTATGATAATGAGGCACAAATTTCCTAGGTTTAGTTGAGTACAGCTGAGACTGCCTTATGAAAGGAGGTCTAGGCTGTTTCCAACTTGCCTAAGTTTGTCTTGACCTACTGTTCTGAGTCTGCCTCTTCTGATTCCAGGACTTTTCAGCTCTGGTCAGAGGAGTAGAACTCTTCTGGTACGGTCTTGACTGTACTGGTCTAGATCCATTCTTCTGTTTACCATTCTTGGCATTAGGAGGAATGTATTTAGACTGTACTTTGGAGTTTGGTTCATTATCATAGATCATAGGTTCTTTTCCTTTATCTAGTTGCAAAGAACTTGAACTTGCTCAAGTAGTGTTCTTAATGCCTGAAGTAGAGGGACTAGGCAGATCAGTACCTATTCCACTCTTATCATAAGGAGCTCTGTATCTGTTTGATAATGTTTGATTAATCTTATAAGAGTTAATCATATCAGATAGCTTCAGATCCAAGCTCAGTACTTCAGATTCTAAGAATCTATTGCGCTCTTCAAGTTTTTCACATTTAATCTTTAAGTCATTGAACTCATTTGTCTCTTTAGCTTGTGTATGAAGCATACCCTGATACAACTTGTCCATAGATGCATATTTATCTTTGAGTTGGGACAACTCTTCTGATAGTCGTGCATTTAGAATAGTTATATTAGGATCCACTTTCATTTGAGCTTCTCTAAGACTCATGATTTCTTGTCTTAAAGATATGTTCTCATCACTGATTTCTATGAATGCTTTGTTAGCTGGTAGGAGGTCTTCTTCATCCATTCCATTGGAATGGTGAAGACTACTCCCTACACTACTATCAGCAGTGTCACATAAATCAGAATCAGAATCTGATTCATCACAAGATTGAAAAGATGTGACAGATGATACCTCTTGATCTATTTTTGCCATCATGACCAGTCCATCATCTGCAATGAAGACTTCTTTCTCACTGCTGGAAGGGTAATCAGAGGAGGAGGATGGCAACTCATCTGAATCCGTATCAGATTCATTGTTAGCCACCATTGCCCTCTTACCCTTTGCATATTTGCGATCTCTCCTTGCTTTCCTTTCTCTTCTGTCTTCAGCACTCAGATCAGGACATTCATGGATGTAATGACCTGGCTTTTCACAGTTATAACACAGAGGTTCATTAGTAGAACGTTTAGTAGGAGAGTGATATCGGTTCCTGTCCTTTCTATCAGTAGAGTTCCTATCCTTCCTATCAGCAGAGTTCCTATCTCTTCTTTTCTCATTAGAGATCTCATCTCTCCTTTCAGAAGATTTGTGATCCCTTCTGGTCCTAGAAGAGTCCCTGTTATTAGAGCCCTGAGTGTCCTTATAGAATCTTTTGTATCTACCATACCTCTTGTTAAGTTTGTCAAACCTCTTAATCATTAAGTTCAACTGATCCTTAAGATCAAGATCAGTACTCTCTAGTTCATCTTTTATGCTTGAGGACTTAGACACAGATGATCTAGGCTTCTTAGAGGTAGATGCCTTAAGTGCAATGTTCTTTGAGATTTCCTTAACCCTATCACCACTAACTATTGGATCCTCTTCATCCAATTCGAACTCATGTGCCTGAAGGGTTTGGAAGGTAGTTTCAGCAGACCAGTTATCTATATCCTGAGTGTTTTTAATGATCAGTGTGACCATTTTCCACCTTTCATCTAAGGCTTTAAGGATACGTAAATTGATCTCCCTATTGGTATAAGTCTTGCTTAAAACATCCAGATCATTCATAATCTTGGTAAAACGAGTATCGAGCTGGTCTATTGTTTCACCAGGCTTAATTTTAAATGATTCGAACTTCTGGACAGCAGTGGATAGTTTGCTTTCCTTTATAAGAGAAGTTCCCTCACAAATGATAGCTAACTTGTCCCACATCTCTTTGGCTGATTTACATTTAACCACTTTCCCAAGATACTCGTTGGGAAGGGTGTGCAAAATGTAATTCTTTGCCAAGCTGTCTAGATTGTTCTGCCTCATCTCTTCAGCAGTTAAATCTAACCTGGGTTTTGGCACGAGAACACCAATGGCTTTTGAAGGCTCCAGATTTGCAGTGTTGGGTATCATGGTAGTAATAGGCCCTTCTTTGATCACAGACATCATTAGATCATGGGTTGAACTAAAGATGGCCTCCATCCTTAGTTTCCAGTAATCGTAATCTGCAACTTTGAACTTTGGAAGTTTATTGATGTTAGTTTCTTCCATGATAGAGTAGACAATTAAGATCAGTAGTATGACAGATAGGTCAAGAAAGACAAGTAAGATCAAGAAACAAGTATCAGTAATGAGAGACAATTAGACTTTCCCCAAAGTCTACAAGGTTATCAAGAAACAGCAGTCCAAAGAACTACTGCTCTGATACCACTTGTTGGTCCCAAAAGTTGAGTTAAGATTGAGTAAGCTAAGAAAAAGTCTAGAGGGGAGGGGTGAATAGACTTTTCAAATTCTATCAAAATATCAGAGTTTAAGTGCGGAAATGTGTTCTGTACAGTACTGTTCTTAAAACCAGCTCAGTACTTAACAGTTAGCTTTTATACTCAACTTTTCTTTAAATCTTTTCTTTAGAAAACTTACTGTTCTTATTCAACAAATATATCAACAGTTAATAAAAACATAAAACAGTAAAGAACACAAGATTTTTATAGTGGTTCGACAAATGTCTACATCCACTCTCACAACTCCAGTTGCGATGTTTTATTACTCTTTTCCACTTGAGTACTTGTAGCTTAGAGTCCCAAGATTAAGACTTCGATCTTGTCGATTACACCACCAGGTATATCTTCGATCAACTAGTAATTTCACAAGTAACTAGCACACTTGTTTACAACAATACAAACTTAAAACGAAAAGTAAAACTTCTCTTGATGATAGCCTTTGTTTCTTCAAATCAGATCTGTGGCTTTTCTTCAGTTCTTCGATCTTCAACTCTGTGAGTGCTTGAATACTTCTTGATTGCTCTTGAATAGTAATTGTATCAGTAGTGTCAGTAGTCTTTTCAAGTAGAAGATCACACGGTATTTATAAGCATTAGTAAGACAGTTAGCAGTTTGTGAACTAACTCTCAACTAACTCATAACCGTTTCTTGTTTTGTAACTTCTTTCTTTTTGTAACCAACTTATCTTATCTTTCCAAGTCAGCTTATCTTCATATATATCTTCAGTTACGCCTTAAATAAGTTATCCAAACTTATTCTTCAAATAAACCAACTCAGCACAGTAAACTACTCTTCTTAGTTTTACTGCTCTTGGTCAGCATAGTTCTTCAAAACTGTTCAGCTTCTTTCAAATACTTCACTTGATTTCTTCAAACTCTGAAGTAGTCTTCTTAGTCATCTGACTTCCATCTAATCTACCGTTCTAACTATTACAATAGAATACAACTTTTAAAAATATAAAACCTATTTATACATCAACTGAACTACATACAGATGAGTATAACTAAGTCTTATACTATAAGCTGTCTATACAATACTTCCATCAGCTTAGTTCTTAAACAGTTCATATATCAGATTAGTAATATACTAAGATCAGTAAACTTAACATAACACATTAAGATCAGTAATCTTATATCATGTATCTCACATATACAAACATATAATCACATATATCATTAACTCTAAAGTTACTTTTGGCCATCAAAACATACAATCATCAATTAGAACATTGTTTATAGGATTCATATCCCAACAGCAAATATAGAAAATTCTATAGAAACTACAAAGATAGAAGAGCAAGTTCACCCTCCAGAGGTTCCAGAGAAAGAACACCAGAAAGACATCCTAGAAAGGATGTGGAGTCATCTGACAGCCGAGGATCTAGAAGAAGAGATGCCACTCCTCCAAGGAAAGGCAACTCAAATCAGAAATCTGGATCATGCTTCAATTGTCGCAAACCAGGACATTATGTCTATGAATGTCCTGAGCTGAATTTAGATGACAAAGAAGAAAGAAGGCCAAGAAGAGACAGAAGAAATTCAGACAAGCAAGCAATGGTGACTGAAGAATCTGAATATCAAAGTGATGAACTCCCTACATCACAAGACTGCCAAATCTTCTCAGATGATTCAGATGACCTAGCTATGATGGCCATAGGTGAAAATGAGGTAAACTCCTATACTACTACTTTCCATTCACCTATTTTTTCACAATCAGATGAGATAAACTCATCTGAAGGCGAATCAAAAGACACCTATTATCAATCTTTAAGAAAGATAAAAGGTGATCTGGATATTGCCACTAGAGCTTTTATAGAAGTGGAAGAGGAGAACAAGGATCTAAGCAAAGAAATTGCTAAGTTAAAAAAAACTAAGTTTGATAACACCCCTGAGTTGGTCACAATGAATGAAAGATTGACCAGAGAAGTGGAACTTTTAAGGAAGAAAATACCACAATAACTCAGTTGTATGAGGGGATGTTAGAAACCCAAGCTTTAGAGACTAAGGAATTTCGTTCACTACAATCCAAGTTCGATGACCTCTTCCAAGCACACAAGCTCTTAGAAAAGGAGAAGGATTGCCTAAATCAAAAGATATCAGAGTTCAATAAAGCTTCCACAACTATTGAAAGTATCTCTGAGTATTATAGATCAAATGGCAATAAGATGGGTTTTGGTTATGAACTTAATCCATCTACATCCTCTCCAGTTGGGGGTAGTACACCTAACAAGTGCACTACTCAGACACATGAAAAGGGTGAGTGTTCTAAACACAATGAACCTAATATGAACCAAAAGGCATATGTACCAGCTAAGGCTAACTATCCCAAAACCAAAAAAGGTAAAGGACAAGCTAACCCCAAGCCTGTACAGAGGAACAAAAAACAGCCTAGACCATCTCGTTTGAGACAGTCTCAGCTGTATGCTGCTCCAGCCAAGAAGAAGAAATCTTCTACAAACAAATCTGTTCTCTTTGGACCTCCTATCTCCTATGATATTGTGAGAACAGAAGAGTATGGTCCATATAATCGTGTGCATCGTCCAGCTAATGCACCCAGACCGAATGTAACTAGTCAAAAGATCATGTATGTACACTCCTATAAAGGGAAATCATTTGACTATTTCTTAGCTGACACAAACAACAAATCAGACCAGTCCAAGGTGTTAACTGGTAAGATTTGGTTCTGTGATGCCCGAGGGAAACAACTCAAGTGCTCAAGGTTGTTCAAACGACCAATGTATATGTGGGTTCCCAAGGGTAGTACTAACACCCAAGGACCCAAGACAAAATGGGTACCTAAGACTTAACCTTTCTTACAGGAAAGGAGGGACCTATACAGAAGAGGAGGTCTAGCAGGAGAAACATGGTACATAGATAGTGGATGCTCAACTCACATGACAAGAACCAAAACCCTGCAGACCAACTACATAGAGAAGAAAGGTCCAAAAGTCTTCTTTGGTGATAACGCGCATGGTAACACAAAAGGATATGGCACCCTTAAAAATGGTGACATTGAGGTACATGATGTATCATATGTAGAAGGTCTTAAGTTTAATTTATTATCTGTTTCTCATTTTTGTGACACTGGTTACTCAGTTAAATTCTCTAAAGATGAGTGTCTCATAAGTGATAAAAGAACAAAACAAAACCTTCTAACAGGATCTAGAAAGGGAAGTATGTATCTTGCAAATTGGAACAGTTGTCCTAAGGATACATGTCTGCTTGTGAAGATCCCTAAAGATGTCAGCTGGCTATGGCACAAACGCCTTAGTCATCTGAACTTTAAGACTATGAACAAGCTAGCAAGGGAATCCTTAGTTGATGGTCTGCCTAATGAACTCTACTGTAAAGATCAGGTATGTGATGCATGTCAACAAGGAAAGCAAACAAAGGTCTCCTTCAAGACCAAGAAGACAGCATCAACCAGCAGAGTTCTTGAATTGCTTCACATGGATCTCTTTGGACCAAGTTTACTTGGGTTATCTTCTTATTGTTGTAGATGACTATTCCAAGTTTACTTGGGTTATCTTCTTATACAAGAATACAAGAAGAGTGAAACACAGCAGAAGCTCCCTGAACTATTGAAGAGGATCCAAGTAGAGAAAGGAGAACCAATTGTGAAAATTAGAAGTAACATAGGCACTGAATTTATCAACTCTTATATTATTTCCTATTGTACTTCTAATGGTATTCAGCATGAGACAAGTGCAGCAAGAACACCACAGCAGAATGGTGTAGCTGAAAGAAGGGTCAGAACACTCAAAGAAGCTGCAAGAACTCTCCTTGCTGAATTCTCCACTTCTAAGAAGCTATGGGCAGAAGCCATCAACACAGCTTGTCACACTCAAAACAGGTCAGGTATTCACAAAATTCATGAGAAAACCCCATATGAACTGTGGAAATGAAGAAAACCTAGAGTATCTTACTTTCATATATTTGGTTGTAAGTGTTTCATTCACAACAATGGGAAGAGTAAGTTGAATGCTTTTGATGCCAAAGCAGATGAGGGGATATTCTTAGGATACTCCTCTACTAGCAAAGCATTTAGAGTACTCAACAAACGAACCCTTCTTGTGGAAGAAACACCTCATGTTGTTTTTGATGAGTCTTGTGAAAAGAGTGCAGTAGAAATAAACTCAGCTGCAGATCAGATGAGACATCTAGTGATCAAGTCCAAACCAGATGAGTTCATTGAAGTCAATGAACCTTTCCCTAAAGAACCAGAGGAGGATAAGCCTCATAGACCTGTCACTAGATCTCAAACTCAAGCAGGACAAGCTGACCAGAATCAAGATGCAACAATCCCAAATGCCAGGGGGAATGATCTCTTTGACACACAAGATACAAATGATGATCGACCTAATCAAGTCAATCCTCCTGATGGCACTTAGATCAGATGATAATCCAAGCTCATCCAATGCAGATACTCCTGTGAGGCATACATGGAGAAACAATCATCCATCAAACCTCATCTTAGGAGGAGCGGACTCAGGTGTCAAGACCAGAAGACAACTGAATCAGAACTCACAATCATCTATGTTCTGCTGGTGTGCCTTCGTATCCAACATTGAACCAGCTGACGTAGAAGAAGCAATGACAGATAGCAATTGGATCACTGTTATGCAAGAAGAACTAAACCAATTCGAAAGAAATGAAGTCTGGGAATTAGTAGATCGTCCTGAAAACCAGAATGTAGTAGGAACAAAGTGGGTATTCAAGAACAAAAAGGATGAAAATGATGTGATAACTAGAAATAAAGCAAGGCTAGTTGTAAAAGGATATTCACAATCTGAAGGGATTAACTATGATGAAACCTTTGCTCCAGTAGCCAGACTAGAAGCTATTCGACTATTTCTAGCTTATGCATCATATATGGGCTTCAAGGTATATCAAATGGATGTCAAAAGTGCCTTTCTAAATGGTATTCTGGTAGAAGAAGTATATGTAGAGCAGCCTCCAGGATTTGAAAAAGGTGATCAAGTATATCGACTGAAGAAGGCTCTCTATGGTCTAAAGCAAGCCCCTAGAGCTTGGTATGACACATTGTCACAATTCCTACTTGACAATGGATATACAAAAGGCAAAGTGGATAGAACTCTTTTCAGAATACAAGAAGGAGAAGACATTCTAATGGTGCAAATATATGTAGATGACATTATATTTGGATCACCCAATCAAGAGATGTGCAAAAAGTTCTCTGAACTCATGCAAGGAAAATTTGAAATGAGCATGATGGGTGAGATGAATTACTTCCTAGGACTTCAAGTCAAGCAGAGTCCAGAAGGGATCTTCATCAACCAGTCCAAGTATACCAAAAGCCTATTAGAAAGATTCAAAGCTCTACAAAGCAAGACTGCAAGGATTCCAATGATGACATCCTTCAAAATGGAACCAGGTGAGTCTGGAAAGGCAGTTGACCAAGCTGAATATAGAGCACTGATTGGATCTCTACTATACCTTACAGCCAGCAGACCAGACATAACATTTGCTGTAGGAGTATGTGCTAGGTTTCAAGCAAATCCCAAGCAAAGTCATCTAGAAGCAGCAAGGAAGATTCTCAAGTACCTAAAAGGAACAGTCAATCTAGGACTATGGTACCCTGCTGATGACAATCTAGAATTGAGTGGTTATTCTGACTCAGACTATGGAGGATGTAGAATTGATAGGAAATCCACATCTGGAACCTGTCAATTCCTAGGCAACAAGTTGATTTCATGGTTCTCTAAGAAGCAAACTTCAGTTGCAACCTCCACCACTGAAGCTGAATGTATGGCAGCTGGAGTTATTGTAGTCAGCTGCTCTGGCTAGTTCAACAACTCAAAGATTACAATGTAGAGGCAAGAGAAGTCCCTATCTATTGTGATAGCAGCAGTGCCATTGCCATCACTCAAAATCCAGTCCTCCACACAAGGTGCAAGCATGTCGACATTCGACACCACTTCATAAGAGACCACCTTGAAAAGAAGGACATCAAGATGGAGAAAATTCACACAGATATCCAAAGAGCAGACATCTTGACTAAGCCCCTAGCTGAAGAACGATTCAAGACCCTATGCTACAGCTTAGGACTCCTGGATCCAAGCACATGAAGAGCAAAGATCAGCTGAAGACCTCAGCTGATACAGTTGCAGCAGACTAGGAGGATCAGATGAGGTGAATAGACACCCTCATCTTCAGGTAAGTTCTTTCCCAATGAAGACAAATAAAGCTGAGGGAAAACATAGAGTTATCTAATCAAAGGGGAATCAATGATACCTTAAGAACCCTTGATGAAATACTCTAAAATCTGCACTGCATATTACATATATATATATAGCAGACTTGAACAAAGTTATTTGACATCTTTACTCTAAGCAATGTATAACTATGTATATTAATAAACTATTCTTCATAAAGTACTTTATTCGTATACATACATACAGTATACTATTGAGTTATACTTGGTTGGATTAATACACCATCCTCACCGACTCAACAGTATGCATGCACTGTACGGATTTCAAATAACTCTTGCTCAAAATTTATAATCTCTGCATTCCATAAGATAAAGTCTAAATATCTTTAAATGTGAACCCTTAGATCAAGAATCTCATTGCTGATCTTAAGAAGTAACTTTTCAGAAATTCAGACCTATCAACTCTATAGTTTTGTCATCTTTCACTCCACTACCTCATTTCTACCCCTATAAAAGGAGGAAGTTATGGGAACACCTAAGAACACAAATCACTAACTATGATTTTTGTTTCAGGTATGGAGACAATCGAAAGAAGAGATGGAATGGAGATCATCCTTCAACCAAGGTCATGGATGAAGGAGATGAAGATTTGTCCAGAAGATGAAGATGATGCAGATCAGCACACTTGGCTTACTCAACATGAGTATGCCTATGAAAACTAGAGGAAGGAGAGAAGTTCTTGTTGAAAACTAGAGGAAGGAGAGATGCAGAGGACAAAGTAGCAAGCAAGCAGAGCTTCTTCTCCAGGGGGAAGTTCCACATGGAGAGCTTGTTATCAAAGGTTACTGTGTCTAAACAAAACATGAAGTCCAAGTCCATGGCTCTCTCTTCACACTCCATTGAAGCCTCATCCAATCTTCCTTCACTTTCAAGAGAAGCGAAGAGATTCAACAAGGACACTTTAGATGCTACAACCCATCTGATGATGAGGAACATCAGATGGTGAGGGCAATCTGAACCAGTGGGATATCATCCAGGCTGATCATCATATTGATTTGATGGTCCTACATGGTTCAGAGGTAGAGCTGGAAGATCCATCAAACCAGGTTGGGTCACCACTCACAATAAAGCTGGAAGATCCATCATCCGGGTTGGATCATCACAGCAGCGCTGAAGGATCCATCAAACTAGGTTGGACCTTCAAAGCACAGAAGATTTACTCAGCAAACCCCTATCCTCTACTCAGCTGATCAGAAGACCAACTCAGCTGACCAAACGACTTTCAAGGAAAATCAGCAGACTTTTTGAAGAAATCAGAAGACCTCACTCTGCTGATCAGATCACTTGATTTTAGAGTTTAATGACTATCTTTGATCATGTAATTCATTCTAGATTTATTCCTGAATGTAATTACACAAATTGGCCTATATAAGGAATGTAATTCACTTATAAAAAACGGCCTTGATGATCAATTTTTGCCACAAAATTAGTCTCAACGGCTATTTTTGGTAATGATGTCATTAATACTCAATTACCATATTGCCAGCAAATCAACAATTGCCACATGGCAAATTCAGCCGGCAAATTTAAAGAAAGGCCCGAAATCAAAGAAGGAAATCTTGGGCTCTACTCCACAATTAAACCCAAATCTGACCGTTAGATCAAGAATTGTTGGAGTATATATATACACACCCTTAAACCTCTTCCAAACCCTTTCGCTCAAATTACTCAATTGCTCTCAATACTCTCTCGTTCTGTAAATTTCTTTCAAGCTCTCAAAACCTAACACTCAAACTCTACTATGGCAATCATTAAAATTTACGACGAGAAGACCAAGAGCACTGGCACCTTGGATGCTGCAAAGTGGTCCAAGGAAGGGAAGATGTTCACAGAGAATGCTCTGTTTTTCAAGGGCAAACACAAAGCAGAAAACAAGGAGATCCTTCTTCGCTGCATCAACCTCAACCTGCGAGATTTTCTGGAAGCAACACCCACCAATGTTTATGAACAAGATGTGCTGGCTTTCTATGCAAACGCTGTGCTGAAGGGATGTTATGTCGAAAGTGTCATGGGTGGACACAAGGTCAAGATAACAAGGGAAATTCTTCAGGAATTGTTTGGCTTGTCAAGGGGGAACATAAATATCTCCAACTACATCATGGGTAGAGAAAAAGAGTATATGGAGATGTTTATTGATGGAAGAATAAAGGCTATTGATGCCACTGGACTCAAGAAATCCAAACTTGAACCTAAGTTTCAAACCTTGATGGACATTGCAGGCAAGATGTTGCTTGGTAATACATTCAGTCATGATGCTGTTACTACTTTAAAGGTTAGAGTTATGGCTGCAATCTGGGATCAGATTGATGGAGACTGGCAAGGACTATTCTTAGATAGAATTGCTCTTGAGGCAAAGAAGGTCACTTTGGACTTACAGTCAAGAGAATGGAAGGTAACAGCTACAGTCAGCTTTGTCAACAAGCTGAGTATCATCCTTCCAGATATTCTCCCAAAGAAGTACAAGATGGGACCTCATAAGACCTTCCACATCTCCAAGTATTACTTAAGGAAGGAAGCTCTTGCTGAGGCAGCAAGGTTGAAAGAAGAGAGGAGGAAGTTGTTAGCTGAAGCATCTTCCAAAGATGTTGTTGAAGAGGCAGAAGAGTCTGCTCATGACTCTGCTGCTGAAGAAGAAGAGGAGCCATCCAAAGAAGAGGCTCAAAAGAAGGCTGTTGAGGATGATGATGATGACAATCAAACCTTAGCACAAAGAAGATTTCTGATCAGATCTGGGCTCATCTCCCCATCTGATTCAGATGCCACTCCCACTGCCTCTCCTTTGAAAAAGGCAGGTACTTCTAATCCCTCTCTCACTTTCACACCTTCTAAACTATCAAAGGGTCAGAAGAGAAAGAAGAACACTTCTTCTTTCACGAAGAAAACCAAGAAATCCAGGCTCCCTACTCCAATGAGCATAGCCCCTATATCATCCTTCAACCCCTCTGATGAGTCCAACCCATCTGAACCTTCAAACACTGATACTCAAATCCCTGCTGATACTCACACAGCAGAGGAACAAACTCAGCCTCAACTAACCCTTGAACCACAATTGCCAACCCCTGCTGACATTCAAACAGCAGATGTCCAAGATCATCATGCCCAACCATCTACTGATCTTCAAGTAGAAACTGAACCAGACCAGCAGACCCAAAACCCTGCTGATGAACAAATCACTGAAGAACAATCCCAACTTCCTACCCAACAAGAGGATATCACTCCCCAAATCCCTGCTGATACTCACACAGCAGAGGAAAATGCCCCAGCTACCCAACCTCCTACCATCATTGTCCCATCTGTTCCAGAAGATATGGCACCAGAAGACCTGGATCAAGCTGGCCCCTCTCAACCTCAGTTCAGAATGGTGCACTACCCTATGTGCACAAAGGAGAAGATAATGAGGATGAAGATAGCCAACCTGCTCAAGTCCACTACTCCTGGTGTTGATGAGGAATCAATCCAGCTTGCACTACAGGAAATCACACATTTCGCGATGAATTTTTTTGCGACGACACAAAAATCGTCACAATTTCTTACTTAAACGTGACGAATTTTATTTTTCGTCATTAAAGTACTAGAAATTGTGACAAGATTTTAATTCGTCACCAATTACAATTTTTTTCGTCACAAATTTGTTTATTTCGCGACAATGTTAATAAATATGTCACAATAATACTATGTGACGATTTTAATAATAAATGGTGACGAAATTCAACGTCAAGGAAAATAGTTTTTCTTGACAAAGCTAAACTATCGCCACAATAATAATTGGTGACGATTTTAATAATAATTGATGATGATATTCGATGTCATCAAAAGTATATTTTCATGACGATACTATTTTTCGTCATTAATTATTCGAAATATTTAAAGATAAAATATTTTTCGTCACAATAATAATTGGTGACGATTTTAATTGTAATAGATGACGATATTTGACGTCATGAAAAATATTATTTTATGACAATATTATTTTTCGTCATTAATTATTCGAGATATTTAGTGACAAAATATTTTCGTCACACTAATAATTGGTGACAATTTTCATAATAATTGATGACAACATTCAACGTCATGAAAAATATATTTTCATGACGATATTGTTTTTCATCATTAATTATTCAAAATATTCAGTGATAAAATTATTTCGTCACAAAAATAATTAGTGACGATTTTAATAATGATTGATGACGATATTCAACGTAAAAAATATACACATATTCATGACGATACTATTTTTCGTCATAATTATTTAATATATTTAGTGACAAACTTTTTTCTTCCCAAAAATAATTGGTGACGATATGAATAATAATCGATGACGATAATCAACGTCATAAAAATATATATTTTCATGACGATGTTATTTTTCGTCATTAATTATTTAAAATATTTAGTGATTTTTTTTATTGTCACTATGATAATTGGTGACAATTGATAATTGGTGACAATTTTTATTAATAATTGATGACGATATTCTACGTCGTAAAATATATTTTTTCATGACAATGTTATTTGACGTAAAAAAAACATAATGGTCTCTAATTACGAATACAAGTTCTTAAATAGAGATGGCAATGGGACGGGTATGCCATGTCCCAGGACCCACCACGCCAGAAAATTCTCATACCCGGACCCGCCCAGCTTGAAAACACACCGTATCGTCCCGCGTAATTTTTTTAATTTTTTAAAATTAATTTTAATAAATACAATATACCTCCGTCCCACAGGAATTTGCACACTTTCCATATATGGATGTCCCATACCAATTTGCACACTCCATAAAAGGAAATATCTTCACAACCCTCACCCTTGAAATATACTCATATTTACTCATATGCCATTACTTTTTCACACTCAATCTACTTTTTACTTTACTTTATTCATAAAAGTTTACAAAACTACCCCTCAAAACATCAATCATTACACTTTTTCTTACACATTTCTTAAAATGTGTGCCGGTCAAATGGTGCAAGTTCCTCCGGGACGGAGGGAGTATTTATTTTGATATTATATAATTCAAATTTTTACTATTCATTTTATACTAAAAAACTAAATAAAAAATATTTTTACAAACATATATATATATATATATAAGTTTTTATAAATAGAAAATATATATATTAAATATTACTCCCTCCATCCATCAAAAGTGTGCTCATTTCTTTTTTTGAGGTCCACGAAAACGTGCTTATTCTATTTAAATAGTTAACCTTTAAATATTTTTTCTACTTTACTAACAAGATTGAGTATCTACCAAATATATTTTCTACTCATTATATTAAATATATTCTTTATAATTAAAATATGATTTTTTTAAAAGCACATATAAAAAAAAGTGAGCACACTTTTTGTGAACAGAGGGAGTACTATATTTATATATAGTGCCAGTCCATTTCAAAGATAACCTATCATATGAATGTTCAAATTACCAATAGCCAAGAAACAATTAGTAGATCTTTTTTATTTGAAATGTATTTCAAATTAACATGACGACATATATAGTGATCCACTCCAAAAAAATAAAAGAACCCTCGTAAAAACACTTCTAGAAAGCCTTCTCTGATGATTGGACTTATGTTGCATAAATGTCACGACAACTATAAATCAAATTTTAATCCACCATTCCTGTCAACCTTCATCATCGACAATTGAACATCCAAGTAGAAATTAAGAACTCAACAAAAAAAATTTGCAAAATTTGCATATTTCTGCAAAGCACACAGTAAAACAAAATATTAATTCAAGTTGCATATTTCAGAAAACCAAAATACTACCATAATTACTCGAAAAAAAAAATATATATATATATATATACAAACCTAATTTGCCAAATCAAACCATAATTGAATAACTAATCCCCTTCAAAGAAATCAAATTCATGCTGCATATGACATCATAATCCAGAAACTACAAATTCATAAAGAATTAAATAAATCATCACCATCCAATCCAAAAACCAGCAGCTATGAATAATCGAAACAAAACTCATTCAATTACAAATTAAACATCGAGAAACAGAACAGCAAAACACCACCATATAAGCAAAGAAAGCAAGGGAAACATTCCAAAATTTTAATCTAACCTCTTAGTAAATTTACTATGTAACCTCTTATTCACATGTATGTTCAAATCTCAGTGCAAACCTTCGTCGCAATTTATACATTAAAAAGAATTTACAATTTGGAAATTTTAAAACATGACAAAGAAGAAATTACAATTCAAAAATTCTAGGCATATGATACAAACTAAAGAAACCACGTGATTCAAATACACCTTTTAAATTTTAATACTAATAAAATCCACCTATTGTATTTCAAACCCAATCAAATCCATGAACAAACACCCATGTAATATTTTCTGCTGTACAAAAATAGTTTTCAGCTGCTAAAAAAAAGTTTTCTGCTGTCAATAATAATTTTACTGCTGTTAAAAACAGCTCTATATATATATAACATAACATTGGTATTGCATACATTCTGCTGTTAAAAACAGCACATTCTGCTGTTAAAAACAGAAAAACAGCACTTTCTGTTGTTTCTGCTTGTTAATCAGGGTATGCAATGTACACCAAAATTTGTCTCAGCACAAATCATACATCAAATACCAATCATACATTAAGCGAAGAAATAAAATAACACATACATTAAGCGAAGAAATAAAATAACACAAAAAGGAAAGATAACACCATCATACATTAAGCGAAGAAATAAAATAACACAAAAAGGAAAGATAATACCAATCATGCTTTTAGTCAAGAATTTCAAGAATTTTTTACATCCAAGCACAAATGAGAATATTCCAAGAATTCCAAATTATTGGACCAAACTCGAAGAAAGGGAGGGGTAGTGTTTCAAGATTAGCCAGTGTAATTATGAATCTTATTTATATAATTTGGTATTTTTCTACTGCCTGTTGTATTTTTTTAATCATCACAAGGTTGAAAATATCATTCTAAGAAATCATGATGATGGTAAAAGATAGTGGCCAAATTATGAAGAATTCAGAGTTTGGCAAGCAATATGACTTTCGTGAAAGCACACATAAATCTCAGTATCAAATTCAAGATAAACAGCTCTTTATTTTCAGCCAACCAAAAAATTCAAATCAAATCGTTATGACACCATGTTCAGTAAACACCCCGGAAACAACAGAACAGAGTATCACGGCCCTAATATTTACCGCCTAAGAAACAACTTGTCTTTAACCAATCACAAAACGCTTTATTCACTGTAATTCATCATGAATTGACCAAAGATTCAGAACAACAAAAAACCAAAAACCAAGTAATTCAATTAGCGTGTGATAGCATAATTACAGAAAGAATGAGCAAATCCATACACAGATTCGGGGAACACCAGGCGCGATCCTTCAGAAATAATAATTCAACATGAACTCAAATATGGGGAACACCAGGCGCGATCCTTCAGCAATACTAATTCAACATGAACTCAAATTGCATAGAAGGGTTTGTTATATTTAACGTAAAGGCGTGATTGAGGTTGGCGAATTGATCCGCGCATAGGAGAGTTGAGGGTTCTAAGATTTAGGTCTTGTGACTGAATTTATAGGATTAGGGATTTAGATTTACCCGCTCCGCTGCTAGCGCCAAATTTTCCTGGCAAAAAAATTAAAGATAAAATTGTATTATATTTAAATTATTTTCCTTTATATAATAATTAATTTAAATTATTTATGTCTATTTTAAAATTGATTAAGTGATATTTGGTGCAATGATAAGGAAGAATATTGATATGGAAATATATTCTTGGAGTATATATTATTATCCGAGGACTAAGGAGAATATTGATATGGAAATATTTTCTTGGAGTATATATTATTATCTGAGGACTAAGGAAGAATACTGATATGGAAATATGTTCTTAAGTATATTATTATGAAATATATTATTAGCATCTAAAAAATTTAAATCTTTTGGGATTTTTGTAATTAAAATTTGAATTATTTATGTCTATTTTGTTGTATTTATACCATTGAAATTAGGCTCCAATGAATTGAGTCAAAATATTTCTTCAAAATTAAATTGAATAAATTGAACATTAAAATTCAAGTGTATCTATACACTCGATTACATGAGAGAATTTGTCAAATACATAAGTATATAAATTTTGTTTGTGAATATTTATAAACATTAGTTACTTATGATAATATGGGATTTATATGCATCTTTATAAAAATTATTTTTTTAGAACAAGCACCTTTAAAATTAATATTGTGTATTAGTTTTAATTATACTTTTCAAATTTAACAATAATAAATTATTTGTTTCTCACATAATGTAATATTTTAATTAGAGTATTAATTTATGAGATCGGACATTGAAGAAGTTTGATATATACGAAGAGTAGTAAAGAATTTAAATCTAACTAATTGTTTGATCTCAACTCTTGTTTTATTATGGTGTACTGAAATAGTGAAATTTAAAACTACTAATACAAAAGTTTTCATTTGAGAATATGTGTGTATGCAATCACATGGTTCGGGTTTCCCAAAATCTCCATACAATTCGTCAGCTGATCATAGAAGTTATCATCTGGACATCTTTCTCGTTTCTTTGGTTTTGATCGTGAAAAGCCTTTGCATTGAAATTGTTCATGTGCATTTTGTGGCATCGAGTTCTGGTCAATTTAACTAACTTTATTACTCCCTCCGTCCCCTACTTGATGACCCATTTTGCCATTATGGGTGTCCCTTATTTGATGAGACATTACCTAAAATATAGCAAGAACACTTTTAAACAATCCCCTTAAAACATCACACTGGTTTATTACACTAAAAAGTAGTAACTTATTACTATTTATAAAGTAGAAAAATATTTAGTACCCTCACTTTATTTTTCATAATACTAATAAACAATTCATTCCTTAAAACTCGTGGCCAATAGGTTTGTGCCATTAAGTAGGGGACGGAGGGAGTAATATTTATAAAGTTGAAAAGTCTTTACTATCACTACTTTATCTTTCGTATTACTAATAAACAATTCATTCGTTAAAACCTGTGTCCAATAGTTTTGTGTCATCAAGTTGGAGACGGAGAGAGTATTTAAACTAATATCATATCACTTATTAACCGAAACTGTTATACTTATAAACTTGTACTTTAACTTTTGTGTCCAGTTCAACATGTCAGTGTGTAAATGTTATTGTATTAGTTTATAAACGTAATTGTATCATTGAATTTAGGGTACATGAACAAATTTTTCGGAAAGAATTTACATTTTTTTTAACACACTAGTAAGTAAATACGGATGCTACTTAGTAATATAATACAAAAATATTTTAGTCAAAGAAATGTATTTTTTTATGTGTTCAAATTAAATAATTAAATAAATTAAGAAATTTGAGCCAAATGAATTTTGGAATGGTGTGCACCCTAGTCTAAAGAAAAGTGTATGTTATTAAATTGAAAAGTACAACACAATATTACTAAAAAGTGTAAGTCACTATGACTAAAAATATTATTATACAGTTTAATAATTGAAAAGTGCAACACCATTTACCAAAAAGTGTAAGTCAATAAAATTGAAAAGTGAAACATGAACTAGGGTGCACAACATACACTCGAGTCCATAGCAGACCAACCCTTTTGGAATTGGAGCCAAATCAAAAGAATTTAGAGCCAAAAGATTTCAGCGGATTTTTCAAAATTCTTTTGAAGATTTTTTAAAATTTTAATTAGGAAAATCCCAAAATATTGGATTATTTTATCCGGCTAATACCATATACAGTGTGATGTGGATAAATATGTCGCTCCTGGAAAAGTCGACACGTGGAAACGGGATGAATTATAGTAATCTCAATTAGGTCAACGGGCTTAAAGATTGGATTTGTACACTCCTAGGCCCAAAGAGGGGAATGAGGATAGTTGGGCTTTCAGCCCATGTTCGAAGCCTAATAACCTTTGAGCCCAGAGGTCAGGCCCAAAGGGAATACGTAGTATAGACCAGTTTCTCCTAGTTGAGTCAAAGGAAAAGGTCAGCCCGTGAAGATAGGGCCAGTATATTGAAGGGCCAAGTCGTGAGGGGTATAAACCAGGTCTTCAGGGGGTTGGGCCGGATTTACAGGAATGGATGAGCAAATCTAGGAAGAAAGAGTCTTTCTCTCTCCTGAGAGGGGGACCAGGTATATAAGCAGGTTCTTTCCATATTCTTAATTACGTTCTTTGACATATACATACATTTTTACTAAACATACACTGAATTGAGAAGAAATACTACTGTATTCGCCGGAATTTCCCTAGATATACAGGGGAATTCCTCTTTGATTTCGCCTACGATCAATTCTGACTTGAGCGTCGGAGCTTCTACGCCGGAGCCCCCCTCCGGCGTACTTTTGCAGGTTATTCTTGGATTCTTGGGTGATTTCCTTGAAGATTGCCAAGGATAAAACGAGTGATTTGACTCGTGATTAATAGTGCTCGCAAGAGCGGTCGATATCTGAAGGCGTTCTTTTTCGACGCATCAACTGGCGTCGTCTGTGGGAAACTAGATCTAAGACGTGAGATTTATTTCCTAACTATTGGAGGTGAACATGAGCTTGTTAGACGAACTACTAAAGAGGGAAAGAATATATTTTCCTCCCCTATACGACCTGAATTTGGAATTCCAGTGGGAGGAAGAACTCCACTACCTATTTTCCTTCCTCCCCCTCCGAAGAATTTGGTTGAAAGTTCGGGAAAATGACTTGCATTCGTTCCTTCAGGGGAAAATCTGCCCCTTACACCAATAGAAGTCCAGAATCTGAGGGAAGAGACTCTAGACACTCCTATCCCTACTGAGGGTGACATGTCTGGAGCCCTCGGGGGTGGACCTAGCAGGGAGATACCTCCAGCAGCTACAGGTTCAGAATTGCTGGTATTGACTACTGAACAACTGAATGTTATAATAACACGATCCAGGGAGAAGGTGATGGTTGTCCAGGGCGCTCCAGCCCCTATAGCCTTCCCGAGGGCGACTGAGGCTGTAGGTCAGAAATGACCTGAACATATACCTGGAATCTCACAAGTCTTTTCGAGGGTTTGATGAACATATACCTGGAATCTCACAAGTCTTTTCGAGTATTTGATAACTTAAGGGAGGTATCTCTGCACTCTTTATGTAAATTGAAATTGAAATATCACTTGAAAGACGTTTTTGTTGATGATCTAGTGTTAAGTACTTCTGAAAAATTAGTTTGTATAAGAAATATAAGTCTATAATGAGAACATGTGTGTAGTCTGATAAAAAGTGATTGTGATAATATTTGCATCAACAGTCATTTTCTGACTATTATGTTGAAAAATGTGATATATGAGGTAGCATGCATTGTCTTGGCCAATTGATTCATACTAATCTGATACTTGAATGAGACTCGTCGATGCGATGAATTTGAGTGAGAAGAATAATTTACCTGTGATAGATAGAACCATGATAAACTATTATATGTTGTGATTTGCATAAATGACTACTCCTTAACTAAGATGTTGTGGAGAATGATTTAAATCTATTTAGTTTAGCGTGGATGTTAATCGTTTCAATCAATATGTTGCGAAAATATGAGACGTATTGTATATGTGGAAAGATTCGCACGAGAATACACCTTTTATTGAATGAGCATTAGAATATTGACAAAACACGTACTAAATCTTGGTACAAATTGTTATTTAACCTTTTTGTTTCGAGAAATTTTGAGGAGGTCCAGCCCAGAAATCCTTAAGAACTCTGGGAGTGCTGGAAACGCAAGAGGTTCAGGAGGGATATTCAGGTCCCCGAATGCTGGCAGAGATATAGAGTATTCCAGTCCCCGAGGGCTGGCAGCGATATGGAGTATTCCAGTCCATGAGGGTTACCAGAGATATGAACATGAATTGGCCAGGACCTAAGAGCCCAGGTCCGTGAGGGCTAGCAGGGATATGCTGAGTACATTAGTACCACTGGTTAGTACAAGTGTTAATTCTTGTAGATATTATTATGAGCATGTCTTTAAGAGATTGACATATATGATACGCGACTACTCTTTTCCGTTGAATTAAGAAGGGTCCCCTTAAGCTTACACGATTGATTTATGTAGATGTTTTATAAATGATATTGGAATTGAGAATTACTTGAAATCTTAGAAGCATGAGTAGGTGATTCATATGTTGAAATCTATGACTACTTTATGTGGGAGAATTGATGATGACTACGGTTCTGGAAACTAAAGCTAGCATAACTATTTTCAAATTGTGTATGATTGACATGTTTCTATACTTTAGATATGATTTCAAATTATAGATTGAGCTTATTCAGGTCATTGAGATCAAAAAATGAAAAGTGCTACTTCTTACCTTTTTTATCTTTAAACAAGGATATGTCTTGAGTTATGTCCTCGTTTAGGACCTTGAAGCTTGCATGTACTGGAAATACTCATTTATGATGAAACATGGAGAATTGAATATTCATTGTAATTTTCATTTGAAGAGATTATTTGAGTGAGCATGATCCACTTTATTTATGATTTTTAGAGTGGAAGTTGATTTGATTTGTTGGTTCGATGCTATGAAGTTTTATTTTTGAAAAGATAATGAATTTGTAATATTGCATGAGATGATCCTTTTAAAGTAATGAAACATGATTTGAGCATTTTGAAGTACTTAAGGGCCAATAGCCCTAAGTAACCGAAATAATAAGTCCGAAAACTAGAGTTGATGGAAGGATGGAGATTATTGGAGGAGACTGGAGAGAAATCCTCACAGAGCTGAACAAAGACCCAGGGGCTCCACTATCCCGAGAGGCCCGAGCCTTAAGGCTGAAATACTGCACCCTGGAAGGTCAGTTATACAAGGATCACCTAGAGTTCCACAAATAAGAGGATTGATTTGAGACTGATATACGAGTAAGCCGGGAGATTTACATGTCACTCTTAAGCTGAACCAGAACATAATGAAGGAGTTTCCCTTTAGGAGCTCCCTAAACTTGAGTTGAGTATCCAAGACCTTGAGGTATATCAAAGATAAGAGTACACGTGTGAACAGTTGAGGGACGCCGAGTCCCTGAGAAATTCGATGGGTAATTTTACCCTCTCGGTAGAGGGGGTAGGGCGGTTGGCATGAGTCAGGTATGACTTGCATTTATTGTTTGTGAATTTAATAAGATATGATGTTTTGAGATATTCCTGAGATTCTTTGCATGAGATAACTGTTAGGGGTCCGCATAATGAGTGCTGAAATAACGAATGTGTTTTGGAAATTAAAACATAACATGATAGAGATATTGCGAAATGGAGAGATTTACACCAACTCATGAGGATTCGAATAGAAAATACCTAGGAAGAATTCCTAAAGTTTCTATCCACGACAGCCTCTAAAGCTAGGGGGAGTAGGGGGTATAGCAGCAGAAGATATAATTAACTTGTCAATAAACCCTATCCCTAGCGACTTTCGCAAACTCTTACGAGTATAAACAAACTCTTACGAGTATAAACTAACTCTTACGAGTATAAACAACTTAAGGGAGAGTATAATCCCTACGAATTCTAACTTTTGGGAGAGTATAATCCCTAAACATTCTAAACTTCAGGGAGAGTATAATCCCTAAGAACTCTTACGAGTATAAACTAACTCTTACGAGTATAAACAACTCTTACGAGTATAAACTAACTCTTACGAGTATAAACTAACTCTTACGAGTGTAAACTAACTCTTACGAGTATAAACTAACTCTTACGAGTATAAACAACTCTTACGAGTATAAACTAACTCTTACGAGTATAAACTAACTCTTACGAGTATAAACAACTCTTACGAGTATAAACTAACTCTTACGAGTATAAACTAACTCTTACGAGTATAAACAACTCTTACGAGTATAAACAACTCTTACGAGTATAAACTAACTCTTACGAATATAAACTAACTCTTACGAGTATAAATAACTCTTACGAGTATAAACTAACTCTTACGAGTATAAACTAACTCTTACGAGTATAAACTAACTCTTACGAGTATAAACAACTCTTACGAGTATAAACTAACTCTTACGAGTATAAACAACTCTTACGAGTATAAACTAACTCTTACGAGTATAAACTAACTCTTACGAGTATGAACAACTTAAGGGAGAGTATAATCCCTACGAATTCTAACCTAAGGGAGAATATAATCCCTAAAAACTCTAGTATTAAGAGAGAGACTAGAAGCATTATCAAATCACCAAGTAAGTACAGGGATATAAACCCTATCTCCTCATTAAGGTTCTTCTAGGAGCTTTAGAGCCTTTACGTGTCAAGAAAACGCTGAAAACATGCTAAATTCATAAGCAGGACAGATAGTGCACCCTATAGCAGAGATAGAGATATATATGTATATATGCATGCCAAGTGATAAATGTGCAGGTACGATATTAAGCGAAAGAAAAGCAGAAATATTCAAGACCTAAGGCACCATGCCTAGGCCCTCCACAGAAAAACCCCGGAGTGTGGAGTCTCCGGAAAATACCAAAAAGGGCCTTAGAGGCCTTAACAAAAATAAAAGTGTTTTAAAAGTACCGAAATGTTATCAGAGAAATAGAGTTATGAAGAGAGGGGAATATCATTCTTCCCCTCGAAACCTTCTCCTGCTTCATCAACTTGCCCACTGGAACCACCTCCCTCTGCCTTCTCCTCTAGAGCGCCGGCTGCCACGGGATCTGGGTTAGCCACATGGATAGGGAAAGTCATATCCTTCGCCGGTACAAGGTCGTCCAAACGAAGAGCACGGGTGTACTACCCATTGAATCCAGGAGCAGAGTGTTCAGCTACGGCATTGGAAAACCCATGATCTATGAAGTGAGGGATATATGCGCCCATTGCCCCTAAGAAGCTTGTACTCTTAAGAAAGGCTTCCAACCATTCCTGATACAGGGTACCCAAAAACTTCTGACCCATGGCGGAGGTAAAAAGAGAGTCGATGCATAGTTTCATCCCAGCTAAAGGGAGAGTAGCCTCCAAGCGTTCAACTCGCTCGTCCGAGGATAGAGCATTAAGCGCCTCCGTGGCATGGGTCGGAGTGTGACGTTCTATGAAAGCTATGAGATGATCAACATTAATCTCACCAGGTGCATTGGGAGCGACATTGGGCAGAGAGGACTTAACTTTGGACTTCTTCTTTTTAGAGGCATCAAAGGTGAGAGGCAACGAGGAAATCATAGCCTTCTCAGTAGAGGACCTGGTATGCTTAGTAACTGACCCAGTGGAAGGTTTCACTGGGGAAAGAGGGATAGGGGCCTTTGAGGAGCTTTCAGGGGCCGGAGATAAAACACGGAAAGTCGAAAAACGTTCAAGACGAGGGATATTTGCGTGGGTTCTTGATATGAACCCAACTCCTGATATATTTGCGAGAGTCCTTGATATGAAACAGGAAATGGTGTTTGTAATTCTATGACCCAACAGGTGTCCAGTTCCCAAAATGATTAAAGAAGAAGCTCTACCCATTATATCCCTCGAGACTTGAGGGAAATAGATGACATCCAGAGTTATAAGAGGTTTTCAAAACTAGGGATATAGGACCCTAGCCGTCCAAAGAAAAACTCAGAGGTATAAGAGCAGGATTAAAGTTTCTTACGATCGGAGAGTGAGGCCGAGGGGAATTAGAGAGCCCCTCACAATTCTGAGATTCAAAGAGATGAACAGTTTCGATTTAAGATCGCGCGACTAGACTCATGAGATTGTAAATGAGAAACACTTATGAGATTTTGAGGTTCAGTGTATGAACCACCTTGATTGAACTAGCCAAGGTATAGCTGGAGATTTTGAGAAGTGTAAATCATTTAAAGAGTTCGAGAGGTTTGGCATCTAAACCATATTGAGCCAGGATATGGCTGAGAGTTTCTGAGTGATAAGTGTTAGCCACTTAAGAGTCCTTAAGGTTCAGAGTACGAGCCATAACACCTAATATCCCTGAAGTGGGGAAATTTTAGAGAGTTTTGAGCTCCCTAGGGCTCGAGGGTTTCAGAGAGGGATATAATTTCCCAGGGCGACATGATACACTCTCTGAAACTTGAACTTGGGTGTATCCAGGAATGGAAGAGAGTATTGAAGGAAAGGTGGCGAGGATCTGTACGAAGAGGTGTTCATGTTAATTCATCTTGTTATTTCCTACTCTCATAAATTTGAGGTATTTTACGAGAGTAGGGGGGAGTGGTTGATGTGGATAAATATGTCGCTCCTGGAAAAGTCGACACGTGGAAACGGGATGAATTATAGTAATCTCAATTAGGTCAACGGGCTTAAAGATTGGATTTGTACACTCCTAGGCCCAAAGAGGGGAATGAGGATAGTTGGGCTTTCAGCCCATGTTCGAAGCCTAATAACCTTTGAGCCCAGAGGTCAGGCCCAAAGGGAATACGTAGTATAGACCAGTTTCTCCTAGTTGAGTCAAAGGAAAAGGTCAGCCCGTGAAGATAGGGCCAGTATATTGAAGGGCCAAGTCGTGAGGGGTATAAACCAGGTCTTCAGGGGGTTGGGCCGGATTTACAGGAATGGATGAGCAAATCTAGGAAGAAAGAGTCTTTCTCTCTCCTGAGAGGGGGACCAGGTATATAAGCAGGTTCTTTCCATATTCTTAATTACGTTCTTTGACATATACATACACTTTTACTAAACATACACTGAATTGAGAAGAAATACTACTGTATTCGCCGGAATTTCTCTAGATAAACAGGGGAATTCCTCTTTGATTTCGCCTACGATCAATTCTGACTTGAGCGTTGGAGCTTCTACGCCGGAGCCCCCCTCCGGCGTACTTTTGCAGGTTATTCTTGGATTCTTGGGAGATTTCCTTGAAGATTGCCAAGGATAAAACGAGTGATTTGACTCGTGATTAATAGTGCTCGCAAGAGAACGGTCGATATCTGAAGGCGTTCTTTTTCGACGCATCACAGTGTATATTATATTAATATTATAAAATTTGAAGATTATTTCAAATTTTAATTAGGAAAATTTCAAAAGATTTAAATTTTTTTTATGCCGCTATTACCAAATATCATAATAATATACTCCAATAATATATTTCCATATCAATATTCTTCCTTATACTCCTAGCATAATAATTCCATTCATATTAATCTTCCGTATTCCTAGCGGCTCTCACCACGCAAGTCGATATTTTTTTCTCTCTAAATTTCATATACAGCGGGATTCTCAAAATTTTTATTAGGAATATTTCAAAATTTGATTTTATTCAATCTCCCACAAAAATATATTTTTACTTTAAATTTGCATGCCTCCATGAGTTTATTACGGTTCTCTTACTTTTTTCACATATCCAAATCACTCTCAACCCCTCCACTCCATTAGTGTGTTCTTATTTTGGTTCTTGTGCTGATACCTGATTTCTTATCGTGGGTGAGTTTTCTTATATATATATATATATATATATATATATATATATATATATATATATTTATATGTGTGTGTATGCGCGCTGTGCGTATATATATAGTTATATGTGTATGACTTGTGTGAGTGTGTATATAAAATACCTATGTACTGTTGATTTCCAGTAATATTGTTTGCGTAATTTTTTTTCAATTTGAATACAATTTATATATTTCTTCAAACCAAATAATAATTTAATGTAAATTCTAAAATTATTTTAAATAATTTATGAATTAAAAATCTACATTAAAACTTAAATTTAAGGTTCTCAAAAAAATAAATAAAAAAAAAAGCCAAAACAAAAATACCTTAAATAAAAAAAATATGAAAAGCGGTCTGAGATGATATTAAAAAAATTTGGAGATTAAAATATCAGTAAAAAAAAAAATATCTTAACCCATATCCTTCCCAAAATTAAAACACCCACCCACCTACCTTATAACTCGTGTACTCTTAGCGTGATTCATCTAAATCATAATAACAAAACACGTCTAATTCCGCGGCGGCGCAAACAGAGGCAAGGACGACGACCACCATCGACGAGCAGGGTAGCACCACCGTGGAAGAGGATCGGTGGCGAGTAGCGTATTCATATTTTTTTCTAATTGAGAGGAATACGGCGGCATAAGGCGGAGGTAAGGGTGACGACTACCATCGGCGCGGAGGGTTTCTCCATCTTGGTGAACCTTCAATTTTTGGTACCCATCATCCTCCCTTTGCGATTTTCTATTTTCTCCAGTTAACCCCTTTTTTTTGCGAAGAACCCTAATTCACAGCCCCTTCTTCTACCGCTTCTATTTAACATTCACGGCCCCTTCCCGGATCATGTATTATTGATGTTCTTCATACTACTTTATCCATTGAATTTTGGGTTTGATTTCTTGTGATTTTTGGGTACAATTCTGTGGTGGATTTTGGGTTTCATTTTTTTGTTATTTTGTTGGTGATTTATGTGAAGATTTTGTTAAATATGTTATTAGGCATTCATTTTTCATTGTATGTTCTAACGGCCGCGTGTATGACACACACATTAAATCTGTTAAAATTAACAGAAAATAACTATGGGACCAAAAGTGATTTTACTATATTCTTACGGAACTAAAAGTGCAATTTTTCCATTAAAAGGTCATCCTCTCTCAGGGGACCATAATAGGGTTTTACCTCTTATATGCCATGTCTCACATGAATTTTTTTTAATGTAACTATTTTCATCGATATCTAGATAATGGCTCCTGGAGGTATGAAAAGAAAACGCAATTTTATTTCAAGGGAAGGTATTAGAGAACTATTAAATAGGAAAACTGAGTCATTCGATGTGGAGAATTACTGAGGCATGGCACCTCTTAAGTTCCAACAACAGAAACATATCATCCTTCAAGTGAAGGAAATTAACAGGGTGGTGTTTTTGCGCCAAATTTGGCAACCAAAAGTGTTGAATTACTGAGGCATGGCACCTCTGAAGTTCCATCAATAGAAGATGAAGCTGCAACAATAGGTGCAACAATAGGTAAATTTATCATTTTAATTATTGTTATGTTTACTTGACTATCTGTATATTATAACAAATGTTTAATGTCCACATGTAGGTGTTGAGTCTAAGAAAAAATGTCGAGGTCAAACACTTGGGAAGAGAATACTGAAGTACTTTACAAATGGAAATAAAATGAAGATTAGAGTAGATCCTACGGTTGGAAGACCTTTAAACGAAGACGAGTCTGCAAAGCTTGCATCCCAAATTGGGATAGTGACTCGGGATGTTCTTCCAGTTCCGAAAAAGTGAAAAGAAGTGGATACAAAAGATGGTTTGGAGCCGGGATTCGATCATTTGAAGGTATGTGTATAAATTGCTCTCATTTATTTTCACATTTTGTAATTAATCTGAAGTATTTACATTAAATGTAGATTCACATGGATGTCAATATTGATGAGTCTGGTGTGAGACAAGCCCTAGTTGATAGGTTGAAAATTAGTAGTCGAAACCAACGTCACAAGTTGCATAAGCATTTTGTTAAATATGCAACTTTGGAAGAAGCAAAAAATAACAAACCCGATTTATGTCGTACCCAAGAACAATGGGAAGAGCTTTGTGATCTTTTTTCATCAGATAACTACAAGGTAATAATTCTTTTTAAAAAATTATGCTTAAATGTTATGATAAATTTATTAGTATAATTTTATATATTTAAGTTGTATTGTTTTTCTAGCGTGTGTGTCAGGTGAATAAAGAAAATAGGAGCAAGTTGAAATGCAAGCATATTTCGGGAAGGAAGGCTTTTGTAGTTAAGTTCCATGAAATTGTGAGTAATTTCTTACTCATGTTTAGTAATGTTTAATTGTTGGTTGATGGTTGGATTTTGTTTAATTAATTAACTTTAACTTTTTTTTTTGGATAGTTGTGGTGTTATTGATTTTACGATCAATTCATTTGAGCTAGGTAAATATGTTAATTTTTTATTAATTTTTTACAGTCTAAACATGAGTTAAATGGTGAAGAGTGTGATAGGATTGAATTGTATGTCCGTACACATTCTTCAGAGAAAGATGGTTGGAAATCCAATGAGGCTAAAGAAAGTACACATTCTTCAGAGAAAGATGGTTGGAAATCCAATGAGGCTAAAGAAAATTGGGTAAGTCATATAGGCATGTACAAATGAGATTTCATTTTATTACTAAAATTGATGTTAATTTTTTTTTTTTTTTTGTCATAATTAATGACCACATAGGAGAAAATGGTAAAGAAACAAGAAGAATATGCTGAGCAAGGAATTGATAAAAGTTCTGCTGAAATTGTTCTTGAGGTCCTAGGCCATGGGACTGATTATATAAAAGGGTTTGGTTATGGTCCAAAGCCTCCGAGTAGACGTAGTGTTTCAGATGCTGCTTCTAACCAATTGGAAATGGAGTTACTTGAGACAAAAGAAAAGTTGGAAGCGTCTGAAACTCGCGTAAGTGCACTCCAGGAAGAAGTGAGTGATATAAAAGGCACCATGAACAAACTTATGAATTTCTTGGTCGAGAGAGGAATAAGTCTTTAAGATTTAGGAGAATCTTCCTTATAATTATGTTTATTCATATGTTTGTTGCTTTTAACTTTTGAAACAATTAAGTTCATTGTATTTTTTTTATCTTATCATACAATTTAAATTTATTTATCATCTTTAATTTAGCGGTCAATCTAAATATTTATTTATTATAAATTATTAATTAATTAGTTCATTAAAAATGCAATTAATGACAAAAAAAATTGTCACCGTACACTAATTAGTATTGACGATAAATGTTGTCACAATATATATATATATGTATATATTTATGACGATTGTTACTTTGTCATTAAAATATTACTATTTAATGACAAATTGTGTTGTCATTATATATATGCACATATGATGACAATAAAAAATTCGTAACAATACAATTATCATATTCGTCACTAAATAACATTTCTTATGACAAAAATGTTTCGTCACTAAATAATATTTCTTATGACAAAAATGTTTGGTCACTAAATAATATTTCTTATGACAAAAATGTTCCGTCACTAAATAATATTTCTTAAGACAAAAATGTTTCGTCACCATTACTATGCTATTTAGTGATCAAAAATATTTTGTCGCTGAATATTACCCTTTCGTGCATGACGCATTGTGTCGTCATTATAAATACATATGTATAACAACGATTAAAATTTTGTCACTAAAGTGTTATTCTTTGACGACGAACTATATAAAAGGTGACGAAATTATTCATTTAATTGTGACGATAATATTGTCACTAAAATTTGACAAATGCGGTAGCAAATGGAAAAAATCGTCACTTAAAATTATTATTTTAGTGACAATAAATCAAATCGTCATGTAAAGTTGAACTATTTGGTGACGAACTCTATAAATTACGACGAAATAATTAATTTATTTGTGACGGAAATTTCGTCATTACAATTTTAAAAGGTTGATATGAAATGGATAATCGTCGGTAAAAATTAATATTTTAGTGACAATAAATAAAAACGTCATTTAAAGTTGAACTTTTAGTGACGAAATATCATATTCAGCGATAAAATTTAGTGTCAAATGTGACGATTTATTCGTCACCATAGATGGAATAATATAGCGACGATGAACTTTAGTGTCGCCAAAAGATGATTGTTGATGACGAATTCAAATAAAGTCACATTTACCTAATGTGACGCACCTACGGCGACCTTCTTTGCGATAGAGAAAAATCGTCGTCAAACACATTTCGTGACGAAAATTGATGTTTTTATGACGAATTGTTGTCGTCGCGATTTCTCAAATTTCCTGTAGTGTTGAACAAGTGCTTAGGATATGCACTTGGATTGAGCTCAGAAGAGATGATGTAGATGACCTTCTTGAGGTCATGGAAGGAATGGGAGGAAAGGAAAACTTCCTCGATTGGGAAATGGAGCAAAAGGAAGTTGCTCAAGTTCGATCTTTTGCTCAGCTGCTATCAGACGAGGCACTGACTGCAGTTTGCAACCGGATTCTAGGAATCCCCACTGTTGATGTCTCTATCCCAGAAGACTCATCAGATCAGCAGACAGCTGAACAAGCAATGATGAAGGACTCAGCTGCACCAGCCTTGGTGGAAGTCTCAGCTGCCCCTGCAGAAGACTCACCTGCCCCTGCAGAAGACTCAGCTGCACCTGCAGAAGACTCAGCTGCACCAGCTGACAAAGAAGAGATTGAAAGAGAAGTAGTCTGAGTACCAGCTCACTTCATGCCGACAGCTGATCTGTCTCACTTCATTGATAAAGGAGAGAAGATCACGACACATCTGGTTAAGGCCACTTCCACATTCCTCAATGAAGAATATCTTTCAGCTGAAGAAAGAGGCAAAGCAATAATTGTTCATCCAAAGCCTCAAGGTACAACCTCTACTTCTACCCCATCTGTTGATCACACAGCAGACATCTGCTCCCAGGTTAAAGCTGCAATAGACTTGCACTTTGAAAAAGGTTTAGGTCTACAGCTTGGAAGATATGTTGAAAAAGCTGTTAGGGAGCAGAGGACTCGTCTTAATGACCAAATCCTTGACATCGATGACAAATTTGGTGAGGCACTCCATGATCGGATTGGAGATTACATGACTCTCATTCAGAAAAGAACAACTGACGTTTCCACAATGTTTGCTGATGAGATCTCCCAAATGGAGGCAGCCTACGAGTCAAGAGTTAAAGATGCTGAAGCAAGAACTGCTGAAGGTCAAAACCTTCTTAAGGCAGCTGCAGAAGAGAATGAAAAACTGCAGACTCAGCTGAAGGAGACAGCAGCCAAGCTGGAAGTACTTACAAATAGATTTGAAGCTGCCTTCTCCTCCAACTCTCATGCTGAAGTTCTTGAACACAGCATATCACATCTGACCCAGGTTAGCAAAGTCAATGCCATGGCTCTAAAACAGACCCTGATGGTAGAAATTCGAAATGTTATGGTACCTTTTGCGGCTGCACTTGCTGAAGCCAAAAAGGGGGAAGATGTGTTGATAAAGGCTCTAGAGAAGTCTACTGCCCAGCAAGCTGAACTGGTAGTAGCACAAGATGACTTGACTGAAACCTTGGGTGGTTTAAAGAGCAAAATCAAGAACAGACAAGGCAAAGGCAAAGAAATTGCTCAAGAAGATACCCAAGCACCCTCTCAAGCTCCTGCCAAGACTCTTCAGATCACTGCTCCTGAAGAACAAGTCCCTGAGAAAAGAATGACAAGGAAAAGGAAGGCAGATGAGCAAGCTCAGTCAGCTCAGACCAGTAAGAAGTCAGCTCCAGCAGAGCCTACTGCAGAAGAGAAAGAGGCTCTAGAGTTGAAGAAAAAGAAGTTGCTTGAAGCTCAAGAGCTTAAGCAAAAGAAGCTGAATGATGCGAAGGCAGTCAAAGCCAAATTTGAAAGGATAATTGCCAAACTCAGGAAAGCAATCAAGGACAAAGCAAAAGAAGACAGTGTCCTGGTGTTTGATAGCAATTATGTGGATTATTTAGCCCTTCAAGATGAGCTACCAAGATGGTATCCCCTGAAGAAGAAGTGGCAAATTCAACACCACAGAGTAAGGAAATTTGGCCATCTCCCAACTTATGAAGATGAATTCTTCCAGTTCATGAACATTGAAGATCCAGTGTTCTGGGAAGAAATTGTCAAGACAGCCAAAGGACTTGACAACTGCAGAATCCTAACTCCTGAAGAACCCAAATGGGATGCACCCCTTCTGGATTCAGGAAGAGCCAACATGATTGAAATCAAAAAGATTCTGTACAAGATCTATGAAGAGGAGAATGTTACAGATGTGCAGCACATGGAAGAAGTTCGAGCTCGTTTGTACCTTGCCTACCGCATTTGAAGATCAGAAGACCTGATGAAGACCACTTTAAAAGTATAAAGAAACTATTACTTGTAATCTGTAAAAGCTCTATATATACTCAAGTTCTAGTTCTTTTTGCTTACAAGACAAATTCTCATTGTCTTCATCAGATACTTCAGTTTTAGCATGTTATAAACTCTTATCTTATTTCATTAAGAGCATTTATCAAGTATAGTTTTGGCTTCATCAAAAAGGGGGAAATTGTTGGGATATAAATTCACCCTAAGCCCCACTTGATGTTAGAATAGTTTTGATGGCCAAAACACTTAGAGTTTATAAATGTAATAGGATCAGCTGACTTGTATAGAACAGCTTAGACTAGTCTTGTGTGATCAACTGTATTGATATCAGCTGATCAGCACAGTCCTGGCTTACATGCCTATCCTCAAGATGAGAAGAGTAGAAGACATGAAGACTAGGAGATCCTTGAAGACCAGATAAGTTAAGGTGCCTGTATACCTACCTATCTGATGGAGTCCAGATTGAAGATGGCCTAAAGCAGCACAAAGAATTGCCAGATCAGAAGAGTGTTACTCATCTGATATCAAAAGACCTAAGGCCAGAAGAGTAGTTAGAAGACTAGAAGTACATATCAGAAGACTATGTGCTCTTCCAGGACTCGGCTGATTCCAAAGTCATCTTGCAATTCAAACGAAGACCTACCTTATATAGAAGATTGACATGATCCCAGGATTGAAGCAATCAAGCGGCTGGAATCAAGGAATCAAGCCATTATGGAAAGATTGCCCCAACGGCTAGTCAACTCCAACGGCTAGTTGCAAGCAATCACCACTATAAACACAAGAGGATGAGAAATCACAATCAAGGAAGTCACAAGAGAGAATTCACAAGCTAAGCAAGCAATCAAGCAAATAGCCATACTGTTCTAAGAGTTCTCCAAGAGCCAGAAAACCATTAGAATATCTATAGCTCTTAAGTGATTTCTATCCAACCCATAAGAACCTAAAACCTGTTCATATTGTTTAATCATTGTTTTAGGCATAGTGGTTAAGCAAATTATAAGCTTGAACCATTAGTTGGATACACTTCAAAAACCCCAAACCCTCACCGAAAGGTTAAAGTTTTTGAACCCCTTTAAGTGCAAGTGCTTACAATCACTTGTGGAGACCGTAGCTGTTAGGACGGCTCAGATCTCAAAGTCCTAACCTTGGGACTATAAAGGTCAAGACCCTTGAAATTTGTGGTAAATTAAAGGGATTAAACATCACGTGTGGACGTGAGAGTGGACGTAGGAACATATATCCGAACCACTATAAATCTGGTGTCATTTACCTTCTACACTTTACATTTCTGCCTTTACATATATTTTTATATAGTGCATACTGTAATTTCAACATTCTTCAAAACAAGGCCATAGCTTTCAAACCAGCATCAGCTGAGTACTTTCATAAAGAAAAACAAGTTAACACTTTGATAAGAAACTTAAAGAACGAGTCTAAACAAGGCCTACCATAATTCCGCATATAACCTCTTCAATCAGATCACTATAGTCATCTGGACCAGCAGACTTGTAGTCCAGTCGACATAGCAATCAGAAGAGGTTCCCAACTCTATTGAAAAGTTTTAAAGTCTATTCACCCCTCACCTCTAGACTTTAATCCCATTCAATACTCGTTCAGGGACCAACATAACTCAAGACTTTTGCCAAATGATAAAGGAAAAGGACCAATGATATACGATATTGGAACTCCGTCTAAAGGCACTGTACCTAAACAGACTCGAGTTAACACTCCAATTACCAAGGGAGGTAAAAAAAATGTTAACAACAAGCCTGTTCCGTTTAGAACTAGTCAACAAAGGACCACTAATCGTGGACGACCCAACCAGGTCAGATACGAGGATTGGTATCCTGAGGAGACGAGTACTAGACAGGTACAGACTAGACGACAAGAGCCTAGACCTCCTTTTATAAGGCAGTCTCAGCTCTACTCGCCTAGGCCCAGATAGGTTGCTCCAAAATATCGTACACAAGCTGTCCTATATCCTCCACCTTTGTCATATGATATTATAAGCGAGGAAAGACCTAAATGAGTCTATAAACCGTATGGACCTAATGCATACAAGCCCTACTCTGACTATCATAGACTAGCGCCTGCTCAAGTAGAGATCAAGTCGAAAGGCTATCTCAAACGAGTAGACCCGAACTCAAATGATAGGCCAGATAAGGACAACAAGGTCTTATTTTGTAACAAGTATGGCAGTAAAATTAAGAGATCGAACTTGTTCAAAACTCCAATGTACATTTGGATTCCTTTGAACTCGACTAACCCCCCAGGACCCCAATAAACAAAATGGGTACCTAAATTATTGAATATCTTCATTACAGGGTCGACTTGACTTGTATAAGAAGGGTGGCTCAGTAGGAGAAACTTGGTACATTGATAGTGGTTGTTCACACCACATGACTGGTACTAAGGCTCTCTTATCGAGTTACCATGAGCAGGAAGGACCAAAAGTGATATTTGGTGATAGCTCCACTGCTGTCACTAAAGGATTTGGTTACATCAGGAATGGAGACGTAGAGATTCAAGATGTCTCATACGTAGAAGGTTTGAAATATAATTTACTTTCTGTTTCTCAGTTTTGTGACCGTGGATACAAGGTGTAGTTTAAAAGCCGCAAATGTGAGATTATTGACAAAAGGACGCACACAGTCCTACTGGTCGGCGTAAGACAAGGTAGTGTATACATAGTGAATTGGAATAGCTGTCCAAGGGACACTTGTCTACTTACTAAGAACCCTAAAGAACTTGGCTGGCTTTGGCATAGACGCCTCTGCCACATGAACTTTAAGGTAATTAATAAGATAGCAAGAGATTACCTAGTGGAAGGTTTACCCAACGAAGTTTATTACAAATCACATGTATGCACTGCTTGTCAAAAAGGTAAACAGGTAAAAGGTTCTTTTAAGTCAATTCCTACACTCTCAACTAGTAGAGTCTTAGAACTCCTACATATGGATCTTCATGGTTCGATAACTCCTTCAACCTTGAATGGTAGAAGGTACACACTTGTTGTTGTAGACGACTATTCTAAGTTTACTTGGGTAGTCTTCCTACACAAGAAGAGTAATACACAAACACTTCTGCCTGATCTGTTGAAGAAGTTACAAGTTGAGAAGAACTAGTCTATTGTCAAGATTCGTAGTGACAAGGGAACTGAGTTCATTAATTGCTATATCCAAGATTTTTGTGCTAAACGTGGTATCCAGCACCTTACTAGTGCAGCTAGGACGCCACAACAGAACGGAGTAGCTGAAAGAAGGAATCGAACTCTCAAAGAAGCCTGTAGAACCATGCTAGCCGAATACAAAACTCCTCAAAAGTTTTGGGTCGAAGCAATTAACACTGCATGCCACTCACAGAACAGAAGTGCGATCAACAAAGTTCTAGGCAAGACACCCTATGAGGTTTGGAAAGGTAGAAAACCCAGAATTTCATATTTCCATATATTTGGTTGTAAGTGTTTCATTCACAACAATGGAAAGAGCAAGTTGAATGCTTTCGATGCTAAAGCAGACGAGGGGATATTCTTAGGATACTCCTCGACTAGAAAAGCATTTAGAGTATTCAACTACTCAACTCTTTGTGTGGAAGAAATACCACATGTGGTTTTCGATGAATCTCGACAGGACTCGTCTGCCGACAAGATCAGTGAGAAGATGACTGATCTATCGATCGAATCTGACAAAGAATCAGAGGTATATGAATCCGTTCAAGCCTACAACCCATTCTTAAAAGCTCTCGAGTCTGATGACAAAGAGAAGGTAAGTGCTCAAGGTAAGTCTTCTAGACCAGTTGACATGCCTGCTCTAGTTGACTCGTCTACTCCTGTTAAAATTGATGATACAAATGATGTCGATATGCATGATGCTGTACATGATGTAGATGATGATAGTATTCCTGTTAAGAATAGAAAAACATGGAAATCTGCGCATGATACTGATAATATTATTGGTGACTCTACTATTGGTGTGAAGACTAGACGACAACTCTTTGAGTTGCAAGAACAGCCTAGTCCAACTATGTTTTGCTGGTGTTGTTTCCTCTCTGCTATCGAGCCTACCACTGTTAAAGAGGCATTGGCTGATAGTAATTGGATCATCGCTATGCAAGACGAGTTGAACCAGTTTGTTCGAAACGACGTCTGGGAACTTTTCAATAGGCCGGAACATCATAATGTAGTTGGCACTCGATGGATTTTCAAAAACAAGAAAGATGAGAATGATGTAGTCGTTAGGAATAAGGCTAGACTAGTAGCCCAAGGCTATTCACAAGCTGAAGGCATAGACTATGATGAAACATATGCTCCTGTTGCTAGACTAGAAGCCATTCGATTGTTCCTTGCATATGCTGCTCATATGAAGTTTAATGTATATCAAATGGATATTAAAAGTGCATTTCTTAACGGTATTCTTGCGGAAGAAGTGTATGTTGAACAACCCCCAGGTTTCGAAGTCAAAGGCAACCAGGTGTACAGATTGAAGAAAGCCTTATACGGACTAAAGCAAGCTCCAAGAGCATGGTATGATACTTTCTCTCTCTCTTTCTATTAGAAAATGGTTTTACTAAGGGCAAGGTCGATAGAACCTTGTTCAGAAGACAAGAAGGGAAAGACATTTTACTCGTCCAAATTTACGTAGATGATATCATTTTTGGTTCACCTAACAAAAAGCTGAGTGAAAGTTTCTCAACACTTATGCAAAGTAAATTTGAGATGTCTATGATGGGTGAAATGAATTACTTTCTTGGTCTTTAAGTAAAATAGACCCCTGAAGGGATTTTCATAAATCAAGCAAAGTACACTAGAAATCTTCTAGACAAGTACGGGATTAAAACATGCAAGTCTACTGGCGTACCGATGCTACCTACTTACAGGATGGATCCAGACGAACATGGTAAATGTGCTGACCAAACTTATTATCGTGGTCTTATTGGTTCATTGTTGTATTTAACTGCTAGTAGACCGGACATTGCATTCTCTATTGGTGTTTGTGCTCGTTTTCAAGCCAATCCAAAAGAGAGTCATATGGAAACCACTAAAAGAATATTGAAATATTTGAAAGGAACCATCAATCGTGGTATATGGTATCCTTCAAATGATGATTTATCTTTAAGTGGCTACTCAGACTCTGATTTTGGTGGCTGTAGAATAGATAGGAAATCTACATCTGGTTCTTGTCAATTCTTAGGCATAAAACTCATTTCATGGTTTTCGAAAAAGCAAACTAGTGTGGCTACCTCTACTACCGAAGCCGAGTACATGGCGGCTTGTAGCTGCTATAGTCAAATGTTCCTATTTTCTGTGATAGTAATAATGTCATTGCCATTACACAAAATCCTGTTTTGCACACACGTTGTAAGCATGTTGATGTGAAGCATCATTTCATACGTGATCATGTAGAAAAGAAGGATATTCGCATGGAAAAGATTCATACAGATTTTCAAAGAGCTGATATTTTCACAAAACCATTAGCTGAGGCTCGTTTTCGTGAGTTATGCATTAGTCTAGGACTAATTGATCTAGACCCTACTTGCCTATAGCTATGTACTAACCAGACAGGTACATCAAAGAAATAACGAGACAAGATCACTAGAACAGAGCACTCGTCTACTCGCTCAACAAACAGGTATACAAGGTCAAACAAGATGACCAAACTACCCGATGAGGAAGCTGGTAAAGCTGAGGGTAATACTAAGGGAATAAACATTTAAGGGGGAATCTATGATTTCTTAAATATCCTTATGTTGACTCTTAAGTTTGTTAAAAGTCATCTTGTTCAAACCTTGATCATTGCTTTAGATTGATATTCATCTTAATTATTCTACTCTACTTGTACCTACGACTATACGTTGCATAAGACAAGATAGGTACATGAAGTCGTTCGACATTCAGAATAGACAAGCACGGTCGAAGGGGGAACTCGTCTTGTGCGCATGAGTCTACTCGTCTGTTCTGGATAGACTCGAACAGACAAGATAAGTGTTCTTATGATTCAAATATTCTAAGTGTTTAAACTAAACGAATTAAGGGTATTAATGTAATTTGATTTTGTAAAAATTGGAAAACCCTAGAATTGGATTTATACACTCCCATTTAATGAGGTGTATACACCCAGTTCACGCCAAACCCTACAACCCTAGGTCAGATGAGTTCACTCCTCTGTCCTAACCAATAGGAAAGGCGGATTCCAAAGTTTACAATATCAAATCACATAATATTCTCGATTCCGTAACTGAATCTCAAAAGACACACCTTTGGATCAATTCATACAATCTTGGCCGTTAATTCTCAAATTTAGTTTTCAAATAAAACCAACACTTACACTCCACTACTCTCACGTTTCTTAACTCTCCTACTCTCAAACATTTGATTTCTTGTGAAAATCAAGCTATTTGTTCTCAAAATTATCTATCTACTATGTCGATTATATCTCTTTTCGATGTGAGGACTAACAGCTGAAAGCAAAGTGCATGTGGAACCATCTGTGTTTTTCAAGGGAAAACACACTGAAGGCAATCAAGAAATTTTGACGAAGTGCATCAGATGTGGTTTGAAACCATACTTGGAGGCCTTTCCAGAAATCGTATTGGAACAGGAGGTGTTGGAGTTCTATGCCAACGCCACCAGTCGAGGAGACTCGATTGAGTCATTTGTTGGTGGAAGTCGAGTGGAAATCACTCGTGATACTGTGTTCGAGCATTTGAGGCTGCCCATCGGATCGATTGATGTGGAAAATTATGCTATTGGACAAGAAGCAAGATACCTTAGTATCTTTTGTGGCAAGAAATTAAGGCTGAATCCGGACGGAAAACTCCCAGCTGTCAAGAAGAAGGAGTTGCTTGAGAAGTATAGAACTCTCCTTGACATAGCAAGTAAGATGTTGCTATGTGTCACCGGTTCATATGATTCGGTCACCTTGTAGAAGGCAAGAGTGATGGGTGCAATTTATGATGGAATTACTGAGGGCAATTGGTTCAAGTTATTTGTTGATCGACTCATGTATTTCAAGAGAAGTGTGCGCGTGGACACCGATACTGCAAATTGGGTGGTGTCTGCTGTAGTCGGATTTGGGAACAAGTTATCAATCCTTCTACCCATCTTGTTGCCAAACAAGACGGAATGGAGCAAAGGGAAGCCATTCCATCCCTTAAAGTTTTATTTGAAGAAGGAGGCATTAAGGAAACAAGTTGCTGCAAGGCCGGCTGCCCCAAGGCAAGTCTACATTAATCCTCTTGATGCGATGCCCGAGGCCGCCTCGTCTAGTTCAGAAGAAGGCGACTCGGATGATGAAGATTCTGAGGAGGAGGTCGAAGCCGGAACTAGTGGAAGGCTAGTCGACTATGTGCCAGAGGAGACTGCTTTCGAGCCTGCAGAAGACTCGGAGGAGACTCAATCAGATGAAGAGCATGAGAAAGTTGAGGAGACAAGTGCGGATGTTGCTGAAGCCTATCGCCTTGTAAGAGTAGAGTCGAGTCTCTTACAAGACAAGTCGACTCAACAGGTTGGTTCTTCTTCTCAATATCTTTCAATTCCTCTCTCTCTCCCTCCTGTTCGAACCAAGGCCAGATCACATCGATCTCGTGCCAGAACTGCACCCCTATCCTCGCAAGTGTTGGCAGTACATCCACTAAGAGCCAACATAACTCAAGACACTACTATAATTGATACAACTGATACTCCTATAGTTGTCAAACCAAACCTAGCCACATCAAAGCCCCTAGAAACCACACTCCAAATCTCCTCTACCTCAACAGAAAATGTTGAACCCCTTCACCCATCTATTTCAGAAAAGACTCCAGTTGCCACTGCAACAACTGAGACAGGGACCCCACCTGCTCCGACCCCTTCTGAAATTAGATTCGATTCCCTTGTCTATTATCCGATGTGTTTAAGGGAGAAGAGAATTCGTTCGAAAGTGAGCAACAATCTAAGGAAGAGGCTCTCGTCTATTGAGATAGACACGTCGACAGAGCAGTATGAGAAACTTCTTAGGATTTGCACGTGGGTTGCATTGAAGAAGTCCCCGACAGAAGATCTTTTTGAAGTCATCTTAGGGATGGAAGGAATCTCCAATTTTATGGATTGGGAGATGGAGCAAATGGAGAACAGTGGAGTCCAAGACCACTCTGAGTTATCTCCTGCCCATGCCCTAACTGCACTTGTGAAGAGATTACTAAGTATTCCTGATGATGTGATGTGCTCAGACTTTAAGTATGATGTTGGTATTCAAACTGATCTACTGGAAGAAGAGTCGAAAGCTGAGCTTGTTGATGCTGCTATTCAGACTTCAGAACCTCTATTGGAACTAGAGAATGTCCCTGATCATCTTGAAGAAGAGGCTGAAAGTGCTGAAGAAGAAGTCGACTTGATCGAACTTGGTGAAGAAGATGATGAGTTCGTAGAAGCCATCATGTTTGATGAAGATGAGCTAATTGAGAAAGATATAGCTGAGGATGCTGTTGCTCAGACCTCTACTCAAATGTTTCCAGAAGGCTTTCTAGACGAGCTAAAGACGGACTTGAAAGGAGTTGTCCAGTCTGCCATAGATGAGTTCTTGAACTTGAAGCTGAAAAAAGTCTTGGTGGAACAAAATTAGTCACTTGTTGATAGCTCGAGAGAGTTAATAGTTGGTGAAGTCAACAAGATGGACTCGTCTTTCAGAGAAGAAATGTATGCTCAAATTGAAGATTTCCTGAAAAGACAAATTGATTTCTCGGAGAAAAGATCAATTACCTTTGCAAGATCGTTAGCTGAAGAGTCAAGCAAGATGGAGAGACTCTACAGAGTTAAGATCGAGATTGCTGATGAACAAAGAAGAGAAGCACAAGATCAGTTGGTGCGTTCTCGAGTTATTCTAACTGAGCTAACTGAGCAGAATAGACTCCTTAGGCAAACAGCTACGTACTTTAAAGATGAGCTTGTATCTAGTTCAAGGAAGCTGGAGTTGGCTACTGATCGTCTTGACAAGATGAGTCATGACAAGACGCATCAAAGGCAAATAGAGTTAGCTGCTGAAGCGATGAAGGAAGCTATGCTTGAAGAGATGACTCGCTTTACTTCTCTATTCACTCTTAAGGCAAATGATGAAGCCAAAAAGGGGGAAGAGACAAGTAGAGTTGAGGAAAAATCTAGTGTTGAACCAGAGATGAAGGCTGCTGATACTGCGATAGAAGAGCTGAAAGGCCTAAGAGAGGCAAGTTAGTAAAGACAGCTGATCTTGAGCAAGCCAGAGCTGAAGAGTTAAAAAGGCTGGAGAAAGGCAAAGGTGTTGCGTCTCCTGAAGCTGAGGTTAAGACAAGACAGGTAAAGAGGAAATTGGTTATTGAACCTAAGGAAGCTGAAGAACATACTGCAATCGCCAAAAAGCAGAAAGTTGTTGATGCTGATGATGAAAGGCACTATGCAAGCCAAAAGAAGATTGGTAAACATATTCGAAGGCTGCAGAAGATTAAGGCGAATCCAGATCAAATGGAAGATGCATTCATTGAAAACTTTATTGACAAAGAACATCGAGAAGATTGGTTCAAAGTCAAGTTGCAATGCGAATTAGATCACTGGATAATCAGGAAATTTGGTGATACTGAGAATTCTGATGAATTGTATGCGTTATTTGACAAGTTCATGGAAGGTCAAAACAAGAATCTTTGGAATTTGGTCATGAGGATTTCTGCTGCTGTGAATTACAATATTCTTGTACCGATCTATCCGAAGTGGAAGACTCCTATGCTTAGCTCAGGAAAGAGGGTTGACTTCAATTACATTAAGAAGTTTGAAGAGGAGCTACTGGACAAGGAGAAGATCGATGATGAAGAACATGTCAGAGTGATATATAGAAGACTCTGTGATGCATTCTGCGTTCCTAATCTTGAAGGAGGTAACATAACAGATTAGTTGTTTTATTGTTTTTTTGCTCTGATTATTAGTTTTTTATTTTGTTTAAGTATGTGTAATATCTACTGATCTTATTTGAATGAATGAAAGATAAGTACTATTTGATGTTAAAGACAAGATAACTACTTAACTAGTCTACTATTGTGAAAAGATTCAAGTAGTTTTGGCTTCATCAAAAAGGGGGAAATTGTTGGGATATGAATCCTAGAACAAGTCCTAAATGATGAAAAGATAAAAATGAAGTTTTGATAAGCCAAAAGTAGATTGAATATTTTCTAAGTGTTGACTGATCTAGTCTAGTTAAAGAAGTCGTCTTGTACAGACCAGTAGAGTTCACAAGACAAGTATTGTCAAGTTAACAAAAGACAAGTACGAACTATAAGTACTTATAACACGTTGATACTTTGTATTAATTGTTTAGGTTGTTATTGAGCTATGATAAACATCGTATAGAAGCTCATGATTTTTATATGTAAATGATATAAAAATTGTATAGATTCTAAGTTGACTAAGCTGTTTTATAAAGCTTAAAGTAAATGTAATAGTCTTGTTAGGATTAGATTAGTTGTTACTAAGTCTACTGAAGAAGACTGCGCAAGACCAGACAAGAAGAAAAAGAATGAAGTCTACACAAGACAGGTGCGCATAGAAGACAAGACAAGTCAACATAAATAGAAGGAAGAAGTTAGTTATTCAAGCGCGTGTAAAGATAAGGATTGAAGAGTTAGTTAGAAATAACTAATTACTGAAGAAACGCGTGGAAGGATAAAAATAACAAGTTGCAAGTTAGTTTTCAAGAAAGGTTGGTTACAACTGAAAGTTCTTGAAGGATTGGAAGTCTATAAATACTTCATGGTATTGATTGGTTAAAGACTACTGCAATACTGATCACTGAAGCATTACTGAAGCATTTAAAGAAGCAAAGTTACTCACAGAGTTTGAAGTTCAGAAAGCAAGTCCGGAAGACAAGTGAAGAACGAAGAAGACTGCTACTGAATAGAGAAGTTTTTAGTTTACTATTTTCAAGTTGCTAGATACTTGTAAATCTCTAGTAAGATCGAAGATATACTTGGTAGTATATTCGAGAAGATCTAAGTCTTGTTTCTTGGGACTTAAAATTACAAGAAGACACAGTTTACTCGATTGCAAGAGTGAATAAGAACATCACAACTGGGTTTGTGAGAGTGGACGTAGACAAGTTGTCGAACCACTATAAAATCGTTGTGTGTTGTTTACTTTACTGTTTGATTGTTGTTTAATTGATTAACTGTTTAACTACATATCTAAACAAGACTAGTTGAGTGTTCATAACAGAGTTCTCAAATATAAGTTGAGTATAAACTAGAATTGGGCTCATTGATATATTCTGATTTCCGCATTGTAGTTTGATATATTGAAAGATTTTTGAAAAGTCTATTCACCCCTCCCCCCCCTCTAGACATTTTCACTAGATTACTCAATATTAAACTCAACTTTGGGACCTACAAGAGTTGATCATCAATCTCCTTTTGTTGGTCAACTATCCTGAGATTTGCTTCCTCAAGCTCTCTCAAGACTTGTTGATACAACTCAGTAGACTTGACATCAACCACTAACTCAGAGTTTTTAGCAAGCTCAATTGAAAGTCTTTCATTTTCTCTCACACAATTGTCATGAAATTCTTGTAACATAGTGAAATCTTCCATCAACTTTCCAAGGGAGAGTTTCAGGTTGACCTCACTAGTGTTTTGTGAGATGAATGATGGAGAGCTAGAAGCAGAGGATACCTCATCATCCTCAAGAGCCATGTTGCACACATCATCATCATCTTCAATGTTGGAGAACAGTCCATCAGAAGAGTTGAAGCTTTCAGCACTATCAGATTCTTCACCAGCCATCATGGCCTTTCTGTTGGTGAACTTTCTATCTCTTTTTCCTTGCCTTTCTCTTCTTTCTTTAGAGCTTAGTTCAGGGAAGTCATACTGGAAGTGCCCTTTCTTCTTGCAATTATAGCACAAGTCTTCATCATCATCCTTCTTGGGTTCATCTCTTCTTTTAGATGATGAAGGTTCAGCTCTACTGGACCTTCTCCTATCAGAGTACTTGTCCTCTGATCTTTTCTCTTCAGGCTTCTTGACCTCAGCCTGAGCTTCAGGAGAGTTGTACCTTCTCCTGAATTTGTTGTCCTGGTAGAATTTCTTGTATCTACCAAACTTTGAATTTAGCCTTACAAACCTCCAAGCCATCAAGGCTAGTTCTTCCTTCATTTCAGTCTTGGAGACTGACTTTGATGATCTAGGAGTGGACTGCATTTATGGTTCAGCTATTTTGGCTTTGAATGCCACTCCTTTTATGGGAATTGAAGGTTACTCAACAGGCTTTCTTCTGTTGAGATCGAACTCATAGGCTTTGAGTTCAGAGAAGATTTGTTGCATGGGCATGGTGGAGAGATCCTTGGTGTTTTGCATCATAAAAGCATAGACATCCCACTTTTGAGTGAGACTTCTCAAGATCTTTAAACCAACCTCTCTCTTGGAGTACACCTTGCCCAAGAAGTTGATTTCATTCATCACATCAGTGAATCTGCCAGCAAATTTGTCAATGGACTCCTCAAACTCCATTGTGAATTGTTCAAACTTCTGCACTGCCACTTGGAGCTTATTCTCCTTGATCTTTTCAGTACCCTCACACATTTCTGCAAGAGAATCCAAAATTTCTTTGGCAGTTGTGCAGTGGTAGACTCTTCCCATGATTGCATCTACAATTATTTGATAGAGGGTATTCATAGCAAGATAATTCAGATTATCCTTCCTCTTTTCATCAGCAGTGAAGTCAACTTCATCTTTGGGGAGCACATCTCTTGTGTCTGCCCTTTGAGCCTCAGTGACTCTGGGATTGACTTGAGTGAACACAAAAGGACCTCTTGTGATCACCCTCAACATGTCAGTGTGTAGAGATGCAAGATGAGCCCTCATTCTGATTTTCCAGAAATTATAGTTGTCTATTGAAAACATGGGTAATTTATGATGTGAGATGTGGTTGACTGGATTTGTGGCCATGTTGTCCAATCCTTGAACAGCAGGAGGTGGAACAACAGCATTGTTGTTGGCCATATCTCAAGAACAAACAGTTAGTCAACAATTAATAGGATTTCAGATAGATCAGTTCAGTGACCACACCAAATATGTGATTTTGAAAACCAAGATGGCTTTTCAGAAGCAGTGGTCTTTGAACCCCTGCTCTGATACCACTTGTTGGTCCTGAAAGGAGTATATAACAAGTGTATGAGGGGGGAGAATACACTTGTATGCAAATTCTTTTCAAACTTTGATCAAACCAGAGTTCAGCAAGATTGTCTTGGACAACTCTGCTAAAGATGTATAACTTCTCAAAGATAACCAAGCTGCTGAGTACTATGGAGTACTTAGTTGAATGACTATCTAAGTTAGTTATAAGTACGGAATTAGTGGTTGGCCCTTTAGTTTAAACTCCTTTTAAGTTCTGAAATTACTTAGTCAATCAATACAGTTTTTCAGGGAACTCGTCCAAATGTCTTTTGCACAGTCTTTGAATGTTTCTCCTTTGAAATATCAGTTTTGTGTGCAGTGTTGAATGTATGAACGTATTTGTAAGTAAATCAACCCAAGAGTTTATAGTAGTTCAGAGACTCAAGCTCCTACATCCACTTTCCCTGATTTAACAGGATAATTCCTTTACTCTTGGAATTAACTTGTTTTATAGTGCCAAGGTGCACTTGGTCAAGAACACCACTCCTTGGTGAATTGATCCCTAGGATGTCTAGAGTCCTAGTACCCTCTTCTCAACTCAGAACTGAACTGTTCTTCTCTCAACAGTCAGCTCCTACCACTTCTACTACTACAACCTTCTCACTTTCTCACTTGAAAGGGGTAAGGATTGAAGTAAGGTTCCAACTAATGAGATATCCTTTACAATGAAGACCAGTGTATTAAGATTAAGATATCTCTCTAAGCTTTGTATGGATATACACTTGGGTTCAGCTTAGAAGAAGTGTATGAAGACTAAGATAGTCTTTTGAAAGCTTGAAAGCACTCTTGCTTGTAGGATAGTTGAATATTCTTGTCAAGGTTGAGGTGCTTCAAATGGTCTTCACACTTCTGTATTTATAGACAAATGAAGGATTTGCCCGTTGGAGAGGCAACCTCAAATGTCCATAAATGTCTTCTTTTAGTTCTTCAACTTAGAAGACAGATTCTTGATAGTGACATGTCCTCATTTGGGAAATAAACGGCTGTATAGACTTTGTCTTCATTCTGCAGCACTCTTCCCAATGTCTGACTTTAAGATTCACTTGTTAAGACTTGGACATGGCTTCTGATAGTTGGTCCACAGATAGGACAACATTCCTTATCACTTGGACAACTCTGCTTATCACTATCAGCAGACTTGCTTATCAGCATAGTTGGCTTGCTCTTTTCAGATGACTTGACTCTTTCCCTTTACTTCTTTTGGATGTGATCTTAGCATGATTCTTTGAAGATCTTTTAGGGTATAGTTGTCTTGAACTCTTCAGCATAGTTGATCCTTAAACATCAGAGGACTTGTTCTGGTTGAACTTTGCTGAGACAACTCTGCTGAATATCTCTTCAGCATACTTGTCCTTCAGTAGACTTAGCCATTATTTCAGAATTTGAGCCTTGAGGGGACTTGATCTTGTTAGCCTTCAAAGCATGTGTTCTCCCTCAAATTGTGCATCTATTCAACTAAGAGCTGCCTAACATTTCAGCTTCTCATCTAGCCTTATGCTATATGTTCTAACATTCTTAGAACATAGTCATCTTTGACTTAGGCATGTCTCAGGGGGTTTTTGTATTAAATCAAAACATATCTCATTTTATTCCCAACATGATGCCTTCCTTGCATGAATTGATGAATAATTGAAGAATTTGTGGCCAAATCACCTCCAAGTATGTGTTTATATGTGTGGAATTTGAGGAATAGGGGGAAGGTACAAATGATTTCAAGAATGGGGGCTTATATAGTGTTGGGGTAGGGTTTGGATGCAAGAATTGCAAGTTGGTCCCTAAAAAATGGCAAAAATAGGAGAATGGCACCGAAAATGGGGTAGCACGGGCCATGCAAAATGGACTTTAGGCTTGGATGGAGCTCGGCCGAGCAGGTGACTCGGCCGCGCTGTGTGATGATGGACGCTGGATGGTGCTCGGCCGTGCCTACTTCTCGGCCATGGCATTGGCGTGCGCAAATTTCTCGGGCTCGGCCGAGAATGGTGCTCGGCCGTGGCCTCCCTTGGCCCAAAAATCTGTCTCGAGCTCCTCAATTCCGAGCTGAAGCTTGGTCATGCTCCTTGCTCGGCCGAGGTATGTGTAGGCCTCAAAAAAGCTGTCTCGAGCTTCCCAACTTCGAGCTCGATGCTCGACCGTGGCCTTGTTTTGTCTTGGAAAACAGCTCGGCCGAGGAATGAGCTCGGCCGTGCTCTTTGTCGAGTTCTTCCCTTTCTCGTTTCGTGCATATCTTTCACCTCGGGTGTCCGATTGACTTATTCTTTCGGCTATTCCACTTCGTTTTTCGAGACGAACCCAATGGTGCACTCCTCTTCTTGATCCAGTTAAGTATGGTTGGTGTTTTGCTCCGAATTCCATCGTATTTCCTACAAAATCGACAAAACACAACCTTTCCTTCATTTTGGCTCAAATCATCATAATCAATCCATAATTCAATGAAATCCACATCAAAATATGCTTCACATGTGCATCTAAAGTGTGTAAATTCCACCCGAATCAGAAACTACAAGCATTCAAAGCATACAAACCTTTATACTCTTACAAGAATACATCATTCTTAGAGTTTCTATACACTTCCAGTTCCCAACTAAGCTGAACCTATTGTAAATCATTCAAATCTTAGAGAGATACCCTATCCTTATACAATACTTCATTGTAAAGGATATCTCACCTAGTTGGAACCAACCTCAACCCTTTAACCTTTCAAGGAAAGTGAGAAGAGTTGTTGTAGAAGTGTGAGAACTAGAACTGTCAAGTGAAGAACAGTTTAGTTCAGAGTTGGGAGTGAATACTAGGACTCAGAATTCTTAGGGATCAAGGCACTAAGGAGTAGTGTGGTTGATCAGTGCATCTTGACACTAAAAAACAAGTTAATTCCAAGTGAAGGAATTATCCTGTTAAATCAGGGAAATTGGATGTAGGAGCTTGAGTCTCTAAACCACTATAAACTCTTATGATATTTACTTTCAAGTCATTTCATTCAAGTAACACATTCATAAACTACACAAAAACTAATCTTTAAAAGACATACTTAACAAGTTGTGCAAAACAGATTTGGGGCAAGTCCCCTGAAAACTGTTTAACTGTTAAGAAAGGTTTCAGAATTAAAAGGAGTTTAAATATAAAGGGCCAACCATAATTCTGCACATATAACTTACTTAGATAGTTATTCAATTGAGTACTTTATAGTATTCAGTGGTTTGATTATCTAAACAAAGTTATACATACTCAAAGAAGTTGTCCAAGACAAGTCTCCTGATAGCCTGATTTGTTTAAAAAGAAAAGAATTTGCATACACAAGTGCATTCCCCCCCCCCCCATACACTTGTGTCATACTCCTTTCAGGACCAACAAGTGGTATCACAGCAGGGGTTCAAAGAGCACTGCTTCTGAAAATCCATTTTGACTTTTCAAACCAGATTTTAGCGTGGTCACTGAACTGATCTTTCTGAAAACCTTAACACTCTGTGCTTTAACCTCATATATCTGGAAATATGGTTCGAAACAACAACAACAATGCAGTGCCTGGAGATGTTATGGAGACCATCAACAATATGGCTCCAAATCCAGTCAATCACATATCTCATCATAAGCTACCAATGTTCTCAATAGAGAACTATGACTTCTAGAAGATCAGGATGAGAGCTCATCTTGCATGTCTTCATGATGAGATGCTGAGAGTCATCACAAGGGGACCCTTCACATTTACACAGCCAAATCCAAAGGTTACAGCTGCTCAAAAAGCTGATCCAAGGCAAGTAATCCCCAAGGATGAAGATGACCTCACTGCAGAAGAGAGAATGAGGAACAACCTCACCTATCTAGCTATGAACACTCTCTACAAAAAAATTCCAGATATTGTAATGGGGAGAGTCTACCACTGCACAACAGCCAAATAAATATGGAATAGTCTTACAGAAATGTGTGAGGGTACTGACAAAATCAAGGAGAATAAGCTCAAGTTGTTGTGCAGAAATATGAACAATTCACAATGGAATCAGATGAATCCATTGATAAATTTGCTGGTATATTCACAGACATAATGAATGAGATAAACTCATTAGGCAAGGTTTACTCCAAGAGAGAGGTGACACTCAAAATTCTAAGAAGTCTCACTCCAAAGTGGGATGTATACTCTTTATGATGCAGAACACCAAGGATCTCTCTACCATGCCCATGCAACAAGTCTTCTCAAAACTCAAAGCTTATGGGTTTGATCTCAACAGAATAAAGCCAATTGAGGAACCTTCATTGCCAACCACGAGTGGCCTTCAAAGCCAATTGAGGAACCTTCATTGCAGACCACTCCAAGATCATCAAAGTCAGTTTCTAAAACTGAAATGAAGGAAGAACTAGCCCTCATGGCTAGATGATTTGAAAAACTCAACTGAAGATTTGGTAGATACAAAAAGTTCTTCCACGACAACAAGGTCAGGAGAAGGTACAACTCTCCTGAAGCCAAGGTTGAGGACAAAAGGCCTGAAGAAAGAAAATCAAAGGACAAGTACTCTGATAGGAGAAAGTCCAGCAGAGCTGAACCTTCATCATCCAGAAGAAAATATGAATCCAAGAAAGATGATGATGCAGACCTGTGCAACAACTGCCAAAAGAAGGGGCATTTTCAGTATGATTGCCCTGAGCTCAGCTCTAAGGAGAGGAAGGAGAGGCAAGCCAAAAGAGATAGAAGACTCAACAACAGAAGAGCCATGATGGCTGGTGATGATGAGTTTCAAAGTGATGAGAGCTTCAACTCCTTTGATGATGGATTGTTCTCTAATAGTGATGATGATGATGTGTGCAACATGGCTAGAAGATGATGAGGTATGTTCTTCATCTAATTCATCATCAATTCACTCACTGGAACCTAGTGATGTCAACCTGAAACTATCCTTTGGAAAGTTGATGGAAGATTTCACTAGATTACAAGAACTTCATGATAATTGTGAGAGAGAAAATGAGGTACTATATTCTGAAATTACAAAGCTCTCCCAAGATGAATCTGTAGTGAATGTCAAGTCTACTGAGTTGTATCAACAAGTCTTGAGAGAACTTGATGAAGCATCTCTCAGGAGATTGATGAGCATCTACTTATTCAGAAAAGAAAAGACTTTGATCTTAAAATCCTTCAAGCTAAATTTGAAAAACTCTCTCATGAATATGATGTTCTTAAATTAAGTGAAGAGAGCCTGAGAAATTAGATGTCTGCAATGAATAAATCCTCTAAGGCAATAGAGGAAATTCAAAGCTTCCAACGACCTATGGCTCAAAAGAGTGGACTAGGATATGATCCATAAAATCTTCACATTGTCTTAGTGTTGCTTCAACAAGTAACACTAAGAGGATCTTTTTTAAATCGGTGGCACAACAAGCTGGAAATGAATTAATTCAATCACTGAACAAAGGAAAGGGCAAAATGAATGATGTGCCCACTCAAGTATTCTAGAGAACAAGGCCCATACCAAAGGAAATGGCCAAAGTCTCTGATTACAAGAGAAATGGTGTTCAGCAGAGTAGACCCAGTGGAAGAGCAACTCATCTGAACAACATTAAGAGATAACCTCAGCTGAACAGACTTAAGACCAACTCTCCTAAAGGGCACAATAAAATGAGACAACCAAAACCCTATATGGCAAAGGGTAATGGTCATCTAAATGCCTATCCTCAAAGATTTCATCAAGATGCACCAATGCATTATAAGTTCAGGAGAAATGTCAACTCTCTTGATACTTACAGGGTAAACATTTTTACGCATTCTTTCCCAAAGGCATTTAAGGGAAAAACTGTGTATGTTGATGGAAGAGGAAAATAACTTAGCCACCTTGAATCAATTAGAGTTATTAGACAAGTTTGGGTTCCTAAAGGTACAACTAACCTCTCAGGACCCAAAATTCAAAGGGTACCTAAAGCTTGATCTTTGCAGGTACCAAAGGACCACAAGAATATGAAGAGCTTCAACAAAAAGACAGCATGGTACTTGGACAGTGGATGTTCAAGGTACATGACTGGAAATAAAACACTCCTCGCTGAATTTATTGAACAAGAAGGTCCTAATGTCACATTTGGAGACAACTCACAAGCTACTATAAAAGGTTATGGTACCTTAAACATTGGTAATGTTAAGGTAACTAATGTATCATATGTGGCTGGTCTCAAATACAATTTGCTAAGGATAAGTTAGTTCTGTGATAAATGATACAATGTTGAGTTCTCAAGTGATAAATGTTTAATCAATGACAAGATAACTCAACAAACTCTACTGACTGGCATAAGAAAAGGAAATGTATATTATGCTGATTGGAACTTGTCTACTGATGCTACATGTTTCATTGCTAAGAGCTCAAATGAGCAAAGTTGGTTATGGTATATGAGACTTAACCACCTGAACTTTAAATCCATGAACAAACTAGCAAGAAATGCATTAGTAAAAGGACTGCCAAATGAAGTTTTCATTAAAGAATATGTATGTAAACCATGTTAAGAAGGAAAACAGATTAAAGCTTCATTTAAAGGCAAACCAGTCATATCTACTAACAGGGTACTTGAACTTCTACATATGGACTTGTTTGGACCAATCACCCCTGCTAGTATAAATGGAAGAAAGTATACATTGGTTGTTGTAGATCACTTTTCTAGATTTACTTGGGTAGTATTTCTCCTTAATAAGAAGGAAACACAAGTCAAACTCCTTGAGTTAATGAAGAGACTGTCAAATGAGAAAAGCCTTAATATCATCAAGATCAGATCCGATAAAGGCATTGAGTTCATAAATTCATATATTAATGAGTATTGCATTGAAAATTGAATAACCCATGAAACTTCAGCTGCTAGAACACCTCAACAGAATGGGGTAGCTGAAAGAAGAAATAGAACTCTAATAGAGGCTGCTAGAACATTAATTGCTGATTCTAATATGCCTAAGAGATTTTGGGCTGAAGCTATAAACACTACATGCTATACTCAGAACATATGCTTAATCACTAAAGGTCAAGGAGAGACCCCGTATGAACTCTGGAAAGGAAGATTGCCTAAAGTATCTTATTTTCACATATTTGGTTGTAAGTGTTTCATTCACAACAATGGGAAAGAACAATTGAAAGCTTTTGATAGCAAAGCTGATGAGGGGATATTTCTTGGATATTCCCAAATCAGTAGAGCTTTCAGAGTACAATTGTAAATCCCTTCTTGTGGAAGAAACACCTCATGTTGTGTTTGATGAAGCTACTTTTGAGAACATGGATAATACCTTGGAATTAGATGACATCACACAAAGAACAACCAGACTGAGCCTAATAGGTAAAGATACTTTATTCACTAAAGTTGTCCAATCCAATCCTCCTGAAATTATCACTATGGACAACACTCCTGAAGACAATCTACTTGAAGCTAACCCCACTGAAGGCTGAATGATCCAATCCCGGTTCATAATCAGGTAACAACTACTAATGAAGAAGCAGGATCTGCTAAGGTAGTTAATGGATCCACTATTCAAGGGGAAATTAACACTGTTAAAAATGTCAAGGTCCTTGTCATTGATGCCAACTCCCCTGAATATGATCCAGAATTAGATCCTTCAATAAACTTTCCTGAATTTTATGATCCTAGTAACTCAACCTCAGTAGAGGACAACTCTACTTAAGGGATCAGACATAGAAGGAGATGGTTATCAGACCACCCAAATAGCCTGATACTTGGAAGTCCAAAACTAGAAGGTTTCATGGTGAAAGTGCCTTGTTTCTCATCAGAACAAGAACCTCAAGATGCAAACTGGATCACTGCCATGCAAGAGGTGCTGAACCAGTTTACAAGAAATGATGTTTGGGAACTGGTTGACAGGCCATCACATCAAGATGTTATTGGAACAAAGTGGGTGTTCAAGAACAAGAAGAATGAGAATGATGTGATAGTCAGAAACAAGGCCAGGTTGGTGGCCAAAGGATATTGTTAATCAGAAGGCATAGACTATAGGGGTGGGCATAAAACTGAAAAAACTGAAAAACCGAACCGACGATTTTCGGTTTATTTGGTTTGGTTTATTCGGTTGTTCGGTTGAAATTTTTTAAAATTTCGATCTTTTCGGTTCGGTTGAAATTTTTTAAAATAATATAATTAATTAATAAATATATATATATAAATAAAACCCTAGGACAGTAAACCATTTAACATTCATTTCCATTTCTGCCGTTTCTTTTCCATTTCTGCCGATTTCCCCTACTTCCACCACTGCCGTTCGTGTTCCCCCACCGCCGATAGGCCCATCAGTGCCACCAGCGCCGTCTTCGATGTCTGCCTCTCTTCGTCGTCTTCGACTCTTCCACCACCGCAGTATGTTCTGCTTTGCTTGAATGCCCTTTTATTTAAGTTATATATGTTAGTTTTGTTTTTGGATTTTTAGATTATGTTTTTGGATATTTGATTTCATTAAATATAAATGGGAGATCTAATGCAACATATTAATTATATTTCCAGATTTGTTATAACATATTATTTAATTTATGTTACAGTAGATTATTTAGCATATTTAATAGCAGATTTTGTATATTTTAAAAAGATTGCTTACATTTTGTATTATTGTTTTGATTTACAACAGATGTCTACTTTCTCAAGAGCAAGCAAATGAAATTACTTAGTCAGCCTGAAGAAGAAGGATCTAAACAATCTGAACAACCTTGTTCCTCGTACTTCCGCTTCAGCTTCAAATCACAAAAACCGGAAAGCAATTCCTAAAAAGATCGATTGTGTGGGATCATTTTGTTCCTTTCATGAAGAAACTAAAGAAGATAATCGAGAGGTAAGTTCAACATTCTATTTTTGTGGAAAATGAATTCTCATAGATTTTCTGTTCTCTCAGAAATTGCTCGGGATATTTTTTATGTTCTCATCTCAACGGTAGCTTCAGAATCTGCCTTTAGCACGGGAGGACGAGTGCTTGATTCATTTAGAAGTTCATTAAATTCTAAAATAGTGCAATGTCTCATTTGTTCTCAAGATTGGCTTCGCAAAAAAAAAGTATTTTCCAGTTGAGGTTGAAGAAAGTATTGAAGATATTGAAGAAATTGAAAAAATTAATATATTTATATTGCATTTGTTTATAATTTTAATTCATATGTTATAATCTTTTAGATTTTGATCATTTTGTTTTCTTTTGTAGGTTTTCGAGATATGGCTTTTTTGAGGATTCAACCGATGCATGAAGACAAAGTGGGATTGCTCAAGTGGTTAGAGCACCACTACCTAGGCATTAGATCTTGGGTTCGAGTCATGGGGAGGGGAAAAAGGGAGGGTATTTAATGTAATTCATTCAAAAAAAAAATCGATGCATGAAGATTTGTTTGATTATGAATTTGAATTTATGTGGGATTTGTAATGAGATTATATTATGTGTGTGATTTGAATTTATTATGTAAAATTTTGTGGATGAACTTTTATTATGTAGAATTTTTAGAATTTGTTATGTAGAATTCTGTGGATGAACTTTTATTATGTAGAATTTATTATGTAGAATTCTTCTGATATTGCAGATTATGTGGCTGAACTTCTATTATGTAGAATTGAATTTTTTAAAATGTTTATTTGTTTAAATAATTTAAAAAAAAATTAGGCAGGAAAAATTCGGTTCGAACCGAACCGAACCGAACCAACCGAATTGTAATTCGGTTCGGTTCGGTTCATTTTTTTAAAACTTCGGTTATTTCGGTTCGGTTGAAAAAAGGTCAGAACCGAACCGACCGAATTCCCACCCCTAATAGACTATGATGAGACTTTTGCACCTGTGGCAAGACTTGAAGCTATAAGGCTATTTCTAGCATATACTACCCACAAGAGGTTCAAAGTCTATCAAATGGGTGTCAAGAGTGCTTTTCTGAATGGTAAAGTCTAGTATGCACTCGAGTGCATGTTGTGCACCCTAGTCTAAATAAAAGTGTAAGTTATTAAACTGAAAAGTAAACAAAATATTACTAAAAAATGTAAGCCACTATAACTAAAAATATTATTATACAGTTTAATAATTGAAAAGTGCAACACCATTTACCAAAAAGTGTAAGGCAGTAAAACTGAAAAGTGCAACATTGACTTGGGTGCACAACATGCACTCGAGTCCATAGCAGACCAACCCTTTCTGAATGGAGTGCTCAAAGAAGAAGTCTATGTGGAACAACCCCCAGGGTTTGAAGATGGAGATAAGGTGTACAGACTCAAGAAAGCGGGAAAATTTTAAAATACATCCTGTAACTTAGGTCGTTTCCATTTTAAATCCTTTATGTTTTCACTTTTTCAAAATATGTCCTAAGGTGTCCAATTTACGTCCTGTAACTTAGGACAATTTCATTTTAAATCCTTTAAGTTTTCACTTTTTTCAAAATACGTCCTAAGATGTCCAATTTATATAATTTTTTATCGAAAATTAATTTTTTTTCCAGAAGTTGACACGCGCGGCTCGAACTTTTGTTTAAAATTGGGGCTTCCGGCAAATTTGTTTATTGGGCACCTTAGGACGTATTTTGAAAAAGTGAAAACTTAAAGGATTTAAAATGAAATTAACCTAAGTTACAGGACGTAAATTGGACAAAAGGATGTAAATTGGACACTTTAAGATGTATTTTGAAAAAGTGAAAACTTAAAGGATTTAAAATGGAATCAATCTAAGTTACAGGATTTATTTTGAAATTTTCCCCAAGAAAGCCCTCTATGGACTTAAGCAAGCTCCAAGAGCTTGGTGTGACACCTTGTCACATTTTCTGTTGGATCATGGTTTTCTCAAAGGGACTGAAGACAGAACCTTGTGATGGGAATTTAGGGGGGCTTCTTATTAATATTAGTCAATGACTATTTAAACAAAATTTTAAGTGAAAGGGGTTATTGAAAATAATTTCCCACTTTTTTTTTTTTAATGGTTTAATCTGATTTTAGGAGTTTGATTATGTTTTCACGGAGCGCCACTTACACTCGGTTTATATCCTTTAAAATTGAAGGAAAATTATTGTGGGACTAAAAGTGATTTGGCCTCAATTTTATCGGATCAAAAATGCATTTTTTTTCTAATTAAATTATTAAAATCGGGGTATCAGTTACTTTTAACAGTTTTGGACAAAAATAAAGTGGGAAGGGTGATTGAAAATGAAATAAAATTGAGGTAAAGTGTATGGAGTAAATTTAAGAGGTGGAAATGAAGAATATTGTTGTGACAGTTTTATTTTAATAATCAAAGGATACGTTAGTAATTTTTCTATTTTAATTCAATAGCATAATAAATATGGTGTGTATGTCAAACAGTTTTATTTTGTGTCCAGGTTAGATTTGTAATTCCAATTAACATTAAATTTGATATTATTAATTGCATATTTAGAAAAGAATGAGTCTAGACGATATACTTTTAAAGAATGCAATTAACATAATATTTGAAAGAGAGTCTTGGTGAGGCCGTCTCGAATCTCATTATGTGAGACCGATCTTTCTTGACTCGGATACATTAATTAAATTATGTAAAAAAGATTCAGCAAAAACAGAACCTACCTGAGCCCAATCCAAAAACTAATCAGTCCCCAATTCAAAATCTAATCAGGCCTCAAACACAAAATTGCATAGTTAGCAGGTTGAGATTCAATTTATATGAAAATTCTATTAAAGCTGAATCTAAATAATTTTTAAAATTAAAATCAAATAAATTACAGGGGGAAATAAAAAAAAATATATACAGGAGAGAAAATTGAAAAGGCACCCATTTTGTACCTTGAGAAACCGCTCCAGTCTCATGCATATATATGTATAAGGGCGCTCAATTTGCATCCTTGCACTTTATATATTTTAGAAGATTTCTTTTTTCTTTAACTCCCAAATGCGGATACCAAGCAGCATTAGGGCGCACCCGGAGACAGAGGACGAGATCGAGCATATCTACGAAGTTACTCTCGTCGATAACGGTCGCCACACATTAGTCTTGACCATCCTCACAATGGACCCCAACGCGGTCACACAATGGATCGAAGACGTCAACGTCAACGTAAATACTCGTCTCCGCCACATCGGCTTCGAATACGAGTTCGACAACCACAACAAGCGCATCGGCACCTTGCAGTTGTGCGTCGGAAGGTGCTGCCTCATCTTCCAGCTCCCCCATGCACCTCTCCCGCCCTCACTCGACAAATTCCTGGGCGACCCGAACAACGCTTTCGTGGGCATCCACATATTATCCAAGATTGATCTGTTGAGGAGACAGTGTCCCTTTGACGCCTTGCCGGTGCAGTGCATCGATTTGCACAACCTCTCGCCGCTGCCTCGTCTTCCGTCTTCGATTGTCGAAACGGACTGGGCTCGCCCTACGAAGCTCTCTGATCACCAAGTGCACTATGCTTCTCTTGATGTTTTCTTTAATCTTCAAATCGCAAGGTGCTTCTGGAAAATTTACTAGTTTCACTTTACTCATGCATGTATGCCATGGATATATCAACACTTGTTTAGTTTTCTTTGAATCTTGAGATATTCATGCTGTTTTCTTTAGCAAATTTAACTCAACTATTCATATATATTCACGCTGATCGATCTTTAATTATTTGGGTAATAATATTATAATATTAGGAATTAAATTATTTCACTTTTTTATCATTAGTAAAAAGAAAAATCAAAACCTTTGTTTATTCATAATACGCTTAATTAATTTCTATTTTAGGTTTAGAATATATAGAATGCTATAAGTAACTGCAAATTCTGTTAATTTAGTGGTTGTATCAATATTGATCAATTAGTCATGCAGTTCCTTGTATATTTATCTCAAATATGTGCATCTTTATATTAATTCTCATGCCAATTGCTTAGCATAAAATGTGTTTTCACACTGAACCATTGCACGAATTATGTCCATTTCTATGGTGCAAGCATGCATCTACAATTTCTATTAGATAAGCTTTAGAACAATTTGCAATTTTTGGAAGATATACTTAATTTTTTAAAGAATTTTTAGCTAGCTTTCATATTACTTTTAGCCACTTCTGCAAATAATGATTTTAAAGGTAGTTGTACTATACGACACAAAATACTAAATTCTATCACTTTCTCTAGTTAAAAATCTTTAATCACAAAAATTGTCTTTTACTAACGGGTACTATCATTAATTCTCAATTTCATACACTTGGAGAATCAATGATAAAATGATTTTTTCCACTGTTAAGGTGTTTTTTAGATGATTTGACGTTATGTCAAATTACTGTGTAAAATTAAATTTATGTCAAACCAATTAGTGAGTTTAATAAAAGTGAGTTTGAGTGATTTTTGAAAACCGATTTTTAAATCTCGAAGTAAAATCAACGTAGGATTTTAAAACTCAAAAATCGATTTTTAAAATCAAAACTAAACATCACCCAAAGGCCAATTTTCTTAGTGAATATTTTTTTAAAAAGTGATTAGCAAAAAATAATATACACGTCATACTTAAGCTTGACACTTAATGTCCTATTATAAGTTTTCAATTTTTTTAAATGACAAAATTTACTATCTCTCTATGTGGTCTTCGATCTTCTTCCTACCTCTATTTACTTGATCAACTAACCACTACACATTATATATTGTATTCTTTAATCTTCGTTCAAAAGCAAAGTATGTATTTCAAAATTGGCTTATGAGTTATGACCGAAGAAAATGAGTATATATATATTTTTTTTTTGGACAGAAACGAAATGAGTTTAAGTTACAAATTAATGGTTAAAACAAAGTATGTATTTCAAAATTGGCTAAAAGAAAACTTGGTACATAAGCATGCAACTAATACTCTCTCCGTCTCATTATTATTTGAACATTTGCCAAAAACGTCCATCTTATTATTAATTGAACATTTCCTTATTTGAAAACAAGTAATTTTTTACTCATTTAAAAAACTCACTCAAATTTTTTTTTTTTACACACATGTTATTACTTTTCACACACTAAGTAAGGATTCTCTCTCCAATAAAGTTGAATGACCCATTATATCTCTCCTCAAAAAGTCACTTTATCTCATTTAATACCAATAAACAAAATCTTACATTAAAACTCGTGAAACAATAAATGTTCAATTAATATACTCGGTGCAACATCTTTTCTTCACATTTCACTCATGGTTCAACTCCTCCAAGGCCGGACAATGGAACTGCGCAACCCATTTTCATCTAACACATTGCATAGAGGCAATTGATTAAAATTTGTCTTGGAATGCATGTGGTGTTGCATCGTGTGGCACCTTTGGAGAGCGAGGAATAAAAAACTAGTGTTTGCAAACGAAGAGATTAGGCAAGAGAAAATGTTTTACGATAATCGAGTTATGATGCGGGATTTATTTATCCAATTACAAATTCTACATTTATCCATTTAATTTCCATGGTTGGTGGGTAAATTCTAGGCTTATATGTGTGCAACATAGCTCATCACATACCCTTTAATTTCCCTATGTAGTACTCTTGGTTAATATCATTTTATCCGTTCAATTTTTTTATACACAAAATTTCACCACGCAAGTCAACTTATTTTTTTAATTCATATAAAATGATTTACAAAATTAATTACCTCTAAAAAAATCTACTTATTATTACACTTTCTTAATATGTGTGTTCATCTACCTGAGAGGAAGTATATATTACGTACCCATGCAAAAGAAAATATATTGAATATGTAGACATCAAATATATATATACATATATATGTGCGATTTTGATATGAAACCAAACGGTGAGTTTCTTATGGAATCAGCAACTTGCATAAAATATTTGTATTTCCATAAAAAAAAATGATTATGAGTTTCTATATCATTAATTTATAAATGCATATCAATTGGTTATAGGGTATAATTTTTAATCGGCCTTATAACTTTACACCTTTTGGCCAAATTAACTTGTAAAGGTCCCAGAAAGGTTAATTAAATAATTGTAGTCCCGATGTTTTGAGAACTGCGCGATTAAGGCCCCAAAATTGCAAAATGGAATCTAAAGAAGTCTCGTTGGAAGATACCCTCATTTTCTTCCGTCGGAAACCGCCCCCCTCTCTGATATATATAAAGATAAGTCTCAAATTCAATTTTGATATCCTTTTATATATTCTAGAACTAGAAACCGTTGTCTCTCTCTCTCTCTCTCTCTCTCTCTCTCTCTCTCTCTCTCTCTCTCAACTCCCAAACGGAAACAATGATATCATGCAGCATTAAAGTCCACCCCGTGGAAGAAGGCGCAATGGAGGAGTATTTCTACACCGTTAAGCTCCTCGACAAAACAATCTTCACCACCGTCACACAGCACCCCGTCGCCGTCACGCGGTGGATCAACGCTGTCAGCGCCGTCAAAGAAAATACTGTTGTCCACCTCGTCGGATTGGAAATCGAGTTCGACAAGCACATCAACCGTATCGGCACGTTGCAGTTGTGCGTGGGAAGCTGCTGCCTCATCTTCCAGCTCCCCGAGTCGGATACACCTCTCCCCCCGTCCCTCGTCAAATTCCTCGCCAACAAGAACAACTGTTTCATCGGCGTCAACATTAGAGCCAAGCTGGATCAGTTGATGAAACAGTGCCCCTATGAAACGACTTCGGTGAAGTGCGCGAATTTAGCTATGTCGCCGCTGCGACGTGCTTCAGCTAAGATAGTGGAAGATGACTGGGGTCGCCGTACGAGGCTTTCACTTTACCAAGTGCTCTTTGCTTGTATAGATGCTTTCTTCCATTTTCACGCCGGAACGCTCTGGAACATCAATTAATTTCATCCTTTCATGTATGCTATGGATCTTGTCACATATAACCTCACTTTTCTTTGAATCTTTAAATGTTCTTGCTATTTTTCTTTGTATCTTTACATATTAATTCTTCAACTTTAATTAATTGTTTGGCTAATTTTTGAATATTATAATTGAATCTTTAAATATTCTTGCTATTTTTCTTTTGGTTCCACCACGGGAACTCATGTTTTTTATCCCAACATTCTGAATTTTGGTCCCGAAAGAGAAAAACATGATACATTTGGTCCCAAAGTTAGTCAACGGTTAGTTGACCTTAGTCAACCGTTAATCAACCTTAGCAATATTAGTCCTAGTAACTATTTTCCTATTTTGGGGCGAAAATTGGCGCCTAAAACATCATTTCCCCTATTTGGAGGGAATTTTCTTACCTGTTGGAGGGAAAATCGAGCACCTCTATATATACACACTCCAGCCACACTCAAAACAACCTACCTTTTCACAAACAACAAAAAACAAAAAAACACCGAAACTCATGTCTTCATCTTCCAGATCCATGATGAAAATTGTGGTATGTCATTGTAGAAAAGAAGCTCGTATGTGCATTTCGAAGCAAGAAAAAAGCAGAGGTAGACTGTTTTATACTTGTTCAGATTCACTAAGTGGTGTTGGATGCTCCTTTTTTATTTCGATCGATGAACACGAAATCCACAAGCAAGTAATGTGTTCACACGGAATGTTTTCGAGCATGGTGAGGAGAATTAACTCACTGTTGCTTGAAAATCAGAAGCTCAACAACAAGCTGAATCATGCAAAACTAGTTAGGAAAATGTATACGGATACATCTGACCAACTAACATCAGAAGTAGGATTTCAAGTTGGACAAGTTGAAGAGGTAAAGAAGCAGAGGAACTTTCTTATTGTTGCCATAATATTCTGTATTCTATCCTATATGTTCAAGTTTATAGGGTGAATGTAATCCTAAGTTTATGCCTCTAATATGTATTGCTAAGTTTATTTAATCCTAAGTCTATGTATGTAATATAACCACAATAGTAGCCTTTCTTCAAGGCATTTTTTAATGAAAATGTTGTTTATTTATCACATGAAGTCTCCCATCACATTCACACAAACATAAACACATGAAGAAACAGAGTACATTCAAACATAATGAAGATTCAATCCAGATAACATCCAAAATTACAATTCAAAACAGAGTATCAATCTAAATATCAATCCTAAACATAAAAATTCCAAACAACTCAATTCCCATTTTCTACAATCAAAAGTGTGGAGAAAAATGCACTTTTGGTCCCATCATCCACGGGCACTCATGATTTTGGTCCCGAAAGAGAAAATCTTGACACATTTGATCCTAAAGTTAGTCAACCGTTAGTCAACCTTAGCGATATTAGTCCCAGTAACTATTTTTCTATTTTGGCGCGGATATTGGCGCCTAAAACATCATTTCACCTATTTGGAGGGAATTTTGTTACCTGTTGGAAGGAAAATCGAGCACCTCTATATAAACACACTCCAACCACACTCAAAACAACCTATTTTTTCACAAACATCAAACACTGTAATCTCATACTTGAACCATCAAACATTGTAATCTCATACTTGAAGTCATTTGCCTTCACTGAGATACAATCCTTTGCAACATCCATTTCTCTATAAATGAGAGAAGTTGTCCTTCCACAAGTTTTTTTTTGCCTTCCACACCCTCTCACATTTTTCCTTATTCTTATGAAGCCTTGTCATCATATATTCTCTGATCCATTCTAATATAATCAGTATAGGTTTGCTTCTAAGATGGAAGAGTTGAAAATTTCACACATGTTGTTCACCAAAGTATCACACCTTGCAAGTGTAGAGAAACGTGACCTTGGCCATCATCTATCACCTTAAAGCCATTGAAAGCCATTGGAAGCATCTATCATCTATTTCTTTTAATTTCCTCATAGATCTGTCAAAAGCTGAGATTGTTGTTGTTGTGGCTGCAAGCCATAAAGCCTTCTTGAATGCATTACCTTTGAGTCCAGCCTACTTCATATTCCCATGCAAGTGCCTAACACATAATCTATTCTCTACACCAGGTAACACCTTCTCAAAAGCTGGGATCGGGCCCTTTTGCTTGTCTGACATGAAGGTGTATCCATCTTCCCTTCCTACAATTAGGTCTTCCTTCACCAAGCTTAAGAACCATTCCCAGTTGTCCTTAGTTTCTGATCCAACTACTGCATATGCCAATGGAAAAGGGTCATTATTTGGATCAATGCCAACTACAGTAAGCAACACAACTTGAACGACCCCTTTTAGGTGACAACCATCAACACCAATCCATGGCTTGCATCCAACTTTGAAACCCTCCTTCAGTACATTCAAACACACATATAACTTTGAAAATTTGTTACCAGCAGGTGTTTGCTCCATCTTCATTATCACTGTTGAACCAGGATTATTTTCCTTTAAGGTTGCCAAATAGCCCCACAATTTGGTGTGTTGATCAGTGACTTAACCCTCAATTGCCTTCACTGCTTTCTATTTGCCTTGTATGCTTGGTGGTGAGAAATGTGACACCCAAGTTTCTTTATAGCTTGATTCTTTGACACGTATTTTTCAATACTCACCTCTCAAGTATAAGAGGGTCCTCGTAGTAAAAATAAGTGCCCGGTTAAATTATCGAACCACGGGACTAGTTAGCTTGTGTAGCCTTAGTGTTGTGTGTCGACACGTAAATATAGTGAAGGAGCATGGGGGTGAGCTAAAGACTAAATGTAAAAATCAACAAGATAAAAACTAACTAAGAAAAACAAGTAAAATGATGATCAAATATCAAACGTGAGAAGTAGTGTTCGGGTGTTCTTCATTATGTGGAAATCGATTAAAACTTAACTTGGAAGTTTAATTCATTGGTTGGTGTATGATAAGAGCAATCACTAAAAATGTATCTAATAAAGCACCTAAGATCGAGAGTAAGGATAGAGTCGTTCTTGCTCGGGTAATCACACAATTAGGGGGTTCTACTCTATCTAAATTAATCTAATCTAATCTATAATCATGCTTTTCCACCTGAATACTAGAAACCAAACTCCTATAATCTCTTCACTAATTACCTAAATTCTCATTCAAGTAATTAATGTAAATTAATGGGGTTCTAATGAAATTTATCCAACTCTCGTTGCGATAAACCAATATATACTCAAATCACACTATCTCAGCCCTCGATTATATGATCTAACACAATTAACCAACTCTCGTTGCACTAATTATGCTTCACATAAAACCTAATAATTGAAATCATGCAATTGATCAATAAATACCCACTAATTTAATTAATACACCACCAATAGAATTAAACAATCCAAACTAAACTAAAAATCTAATTCCATCATTAATCCAAACACCCAAACACAAACAAACCTAGCTAATAACTAAATTAACAAATAAAATTAAACTCATAAAATATAAATAACAAAGCATTAAATTAAAGAAAGGTATCACCTCAAATGTCTTCAAATCCTTCAAATGCTTGCAATAAAATAAAATACTACATTAAAATCTATCTAAAACATTAATTGAAAGCTAAACTAATGAGTGGAGTGTGGGAGGAGAGGGAGTTTCTCCCCAATGCTGATGCGCCGAACTGTTCTACGCTGTGCGTATGTATCCCCTCCAGGTATTGTGTTAATTCCCTAATTGATGGAATATGTGTGGGCCTGATTAATGGATGGTGTGGGCCAAATGAACCTCATGTGTTGTGTGCGCATACCCTCCAAAATAATGAAATGGGCCTGAAGCTAAATTGGAAATGGGTTTATGGTGTGGCCTAGTAGAAACTTAGCTGCTTGCTTGGTTGCATGTGGGCTGCTTCAACAATTGGCCCTTTTAATTAATTAAATGGCCTCCACAAATTAATTGTCCAACCCAAATAATTTTGACTTTCCATTCTTTTTCTTCGACTCCATTGTCGTCTCACTCCTTCAATTGACTCCATAAAATAGTTAAGGTGTGTTTTGCTCCAAATATCCTCATTTTCCTACAAAAATAGCAAACCACACCACTTCTCCAAATCAAGTGCAATTAGTCAATTTAGTGTAAATAATGCACGAAATCCTATAAAATTATGCAAATTAAATACAAGAATTTAGAGCAATTTTCACACTAATCAACCCCCCCAAACTTAAAGTGTTGCTCGTCCCCGAGCAACGGAAGAAAAATAGAACAAGTGGGAGAATTGCGAAGGAATTTATTCAAGACAATATAGAATGAGTGATTATCAAGATCCACCAATTCAATCAAGCTTTGAGATAGGAAAATCAACAAGCAAGTTCACAAGCTATGTTCAAATCCATGCAAGATCAAGTGCTCAATTCACAATTCTCTCACAAGTAAGTGTATCACTCATCACACAAAGTGTATCAAAGATCACAAATGCACTACCATATGCTTGCCAAAAGTCTCAATTCTCCACCACATGTCATGTGCTCAATTCATGAATCAACAAGGACTTATCATTTGGTTGTAATGTAGGCTCTTTGGTTAGGGTGGGGAAGATTTGGATAAAGTGGCTCACAAACTAGTGGAGCAAGAAGTAAAAATGCCTAGGAACATCTCTAAATTCTCAAGAGGAAAGCTACAATTGATCAAGTTGCAACTTCTAATTCCAAACTCCCACAATTCATTTGTTCACTCTTTCAAAGCACATTCTTCACCACCAAAACTATTGAACTCTTTTGAACTTGAAATTATACCAAATGCATGTACATAAGAGAGTTTTTTTTTTTTTTTCATTTTTTTTTCTCATCAACGCAATCTTTTTCATGCACAACTCACAATTCATCTTTTATCAAAATAAAATTCACTCTTTTCACTTTCCAACCAAAAAAATCCACCAAATTTACCTTTAAGTACAATTCAACCTCATTTGCCAACATTCAAGCTCCACTAGTTCATAGGAAATTAAGCTCACAAAAGATGGACAAATAGGATAAATTTGTAGCTTGCCAAAGAATGTAGGTCAATAGGCTCAAAGTGGTTAACTACGGAAAAATATCATTTGGTATGGACAATTTGGCTAAGTGACTATTCAAAACAAAGATGGCCTTATATCACTTCCACAAATCTCACACACAAAGTAGCTTCAAACAAGACAATTGACAAGTTCTAGAGCACACAAGCATGAATGATACTCACATGAAGGAAAATAGACCAAAATATATGAAAGTCTAAAGGCTCTAAAGCTCACGGGCTTGTCTATCATGAATTAAAAGCACCAAACCAAGCAAAGATCATCACATAAGCAAATGAATGAACAAGCAAGTATCAATCAATACCAACAAGCTCAACCTAACATAAAAAACCAACAATCACCAACAAGTAAGTCTCAAACACTTTCTTCCACAAGATCTCATCCAATAAAGCTAAACAATTATAGGACAAACGGTGCAATAAAAATGAAGGTAAACACACGAAATCTCCCCCCAAACTTAAATGAAACTATCTAGTTGAATGCAAAGTTTGGAGATAAGTGTGTTAACTTAGAATTTGTCCACCAACGTAGCTTACCAAAGAAGCAAGCTACCACAATCGATTTGTCCATTGAACCTTTAGCACCCAAAGCATCACCACTTTGAACTTCACCATGCATATAACTCATCTATCACCACCACACAACACTCAACCTACAAAGCAAAAACTCAACAAAACGATCAAACAAACTACAAAGCTAAAATAAAAGACAAGAAAACAATAAAGAATGGGTTGCCTCCCATTTAGCGCTAAGTTTAACGTCTTTAAGCCGGACGTAAATGAATAAGCTCATCGTAATGGCCAAGGATATCGGTCCTCCTTGCCATTATATTTCAATTTTTTGGCCTCAAAGTCAAGGAGACTCTCATGGATAGTAGGCCAAATCCTTGCATCTCTCTTGCACCCTTCCATCAATATGAATTCCTCTCCTTTTTCACCAATGATGCCCAAAGTCCTCTCAACTTCTTTCTTTAGATCAAAATTAACAAGAGGTAAGATAAAATCAATAAAAGCATCAATATTATTTAGAGTGAAAATTGAAGAGTGTAAAGGTTTAGAAATTCTCATTTCACTCTTCAATGTGTCATCTAATGCTTCTTGTTCTTTTTGTTCTTCGTTTCCCGTGTCCATCAAGGGACATTCTTCTTTCTCTTTGTCATCTTCATCAATCTTCAATAAGCTCCTATCATCATCATCATAAATAAGAGAAGAAGAATAGTCAATTTCAATATCAAATAAAGGGTTATCATGAATACGAGGAAAGTAAGGCTCAAGAGACATTTGGAGTGTCTTTTGAACACAAGGCTCTAAACAATCAATTGTTTTGCACGCATGATCTTCCAAATATTGCTTCTTAGCATCACGAGTGTCAAAATCAATCTCATTATTGGTAAGAGTGAGAGCCAACTCTCTCGTGCTCATGTCCTCAAATGAATGTCCATCTTCATCTCTATCCTCAATAAGAGTGCTCCCTTCATCCTCCTCTTCACTTGAGCCCCCTTCTTCATCAATCGACATGCTTAGCCCTTTATAACTAGTCCCACTTGAAGAATCCATTTGACGCAATTGGAACGTCATATTCTTCATTCGATTCGAAAGTGAGACCATTTGCTCATCCATCTTTTCCAATCTTGCATTGTTGTGAGCAGACACTTGATTGGACTGAGTCATGAAAGTGGCTAGCAAATTTTTCAAGTAGGCATTTCTTTCATCATCTTGATAATGGGTGGGAACTTGTTGCATTTGATAATCGTAATCGTAGTTCCCCTAACTATCATAACAAACTTCTTCTTGATGAGGAGGATAAATCATATCATATTGATCATAAGATTGATTCCATAAATATTGGTTGTATCCGTCCATCTTGCAATTAAGCTCACCTACACAAATAATCAAGGATCAAAAGCACAAGATAATGTGGAACAACTTAAAATAAAAATCACTAGTGGTTACGCTAAACTAACACTAAGTTACACAAAAGGCAAAACTAATCCCCGACAACGGCGCCAAAAACTTGACACGTGGTTTTATCAACACGTTCCCCTCAAGTATAAGAGGTTCGTATGTAATAAAAGTAAGGCCCGGTTAAATTATCGATCTGTGGGACTAAATTGATCAAATAGCCTTAGTGTGTATGTTGTTCTTTGAATATAGTAAAAATTCATGTTTTGTGCAAGGAAATGTAAATGAAATTCACAAATAACAACTAATGATAAGCAATAACTAAAGATATGATGATAAAAATCAAGTGAGAGAGGTAGTGTTCGGGTGTTCGTCCTTGTGTGGAATCGATGTTAAAAGTCGAAGTCTATGTGTAATTCATTGGATGGAATTTGGTAGAAGCAATCGCTAAGGCATATATCGAGCAAAGCACCTAGGATAGAGAGGATGAATAGAGGTTTTCTTACCCGGGTAATCACACGACTAGGGGGTTCGACTCTACCTAAATTATATTAAACTAATCCCTAGTTATGCTTTTCCACTTGAATACTAACAACCAAGCTCCTATGGTCTTCTCATTAATCACTTAAATGTTAATTAAAACAATTAATGTAGATAAATGGGGTTCTAATGAAATTTACCCAACTCTCGTTGCGATAAACCAATATTAACTCATTCACTCGATTCTCAACCCTCGATTATACTATCTACCCCGATTAACCAACTCTCGTTGCATTTATCGAGCTTCTAATACAACCTAATAATTGAGTTCTTGTAAAATGATCTCTCAAAACACATAAACCTAACCAATAAACCCACCAATGAATTCCACAATTGAAATCAAGCTAAAACATTAATTCCATCACAATTCTACAACACCCAAACACCAAAATGCTTAGCCCATGGCTAATTTAATGAAATTAAGGAAGAAAAGAGAGATAATCAACAAACCCATGCTTAATAACATAAAATTCTTGAATAAAAGTAAAGGTATCACCTCTTTGATTGAAAATGTAGACAAAACCTTAAAGTGCTTCAATGGAGTCTTCAATCCTTGCTTGAAATTGAAATTACAACTCAAATTAACAACTAAACTATGAAAATCCACTCAATTCTATGGCTAAACTAAGGAAAATGAGCTAAGATGGTGAAATTTGGATTTTGGGGAGCTTGTGTCCTCTTCTAATGGTTGCCTCCTCAAGAAAAAAAGAATTTGTGGCCTTTTATACTCTTCCAATCAAGCTTGGCACGTGTCCCTAGGTCAAAAGTGGGAGTGGGCAAAAATTGCTCTGTGACTCGGCCGAGTGGGCTAAGTAAAAAAACGTGCCACGCTTTTATCCATCAATGACTCGGCCGAGTGGGCTCACTCGGCCGAGTGCTCAGAAATTTTGAAACTCTCAATCTCGACCGAGTCTGAGCACTCAACCGAGTGTTCAAAAAATGAAAATTGCTCAGAAATTTTGAAACTCTCAATCTCGACCGAGTTAGGCTCACTCGGCCGGGTGACACTCTATCCTTGCTTTTCCTTTGGGCATAACTTTTGATCCAGAGGTTCGATTAGCTCGATTCTTATCTTATTACGACCCGCTCCTCGATGCCTTTATTGTGGTTGAATCTTTGTATTGATCCAACGGCTGGATTTTTCGTGGTTTGCTTCGAAACTTCACGTATTACCTAGAAATCAAACAAGAATGTTCGTGTATCAAAATTTCAAGAATTAACCCATAATCACACGATTCTTGCAAGAATAACTTGATATTTAGAGCACAATTCATCCACAAATTCGAGCAATCTCACGACAAATCACCCCCCAAGCAAAGAAAGAAAAGAACAAGGAGAGTGATTGTGAAGAATTTGAAATTGGATGCAATGTAAATCATATAAATGATCAAGCAACTCTTCAAATCATGATTCATCAAATCTCGAAACCATCTACCATGTCAAGCAAATTATGATCACAACCAAGACAAATTCAAACACTTACTCCACCACCCTCTCAAGAAGTGTTTCACTCACACTCAAGTGTATATATGGACATGTTTGCTCTCTAAGGTCAATCCATAAAAATGCACAATCCATAAGCTTGCTCTTAAACTCAATTCTCCACCTTTTATTCAAGCAACAATCATCAATCAAGGAGGACTTCAAAGGGTTGTAATGTAGGATTTTTGGACATGGTGGGGTAAATTTGGAAGTGGTGACTCTATTAACTTGTAGAGCCACAATTGTTGGTGTTATTCACAATCATCACTCGAATTTCACACCACAATTGCATCTCTTTATTTTCTTTTCTTTTCTTTTCACAAAGTTTCACCCAACTTCCTTGCCAATTTTGAAGCCATTTTTTCTCTTGAGCTTCTAGGGAATTTTTGTTCCCCTCTTTGTTTTTCACAACTCTCTTTTTTTTAGCTCCAATTGTTCCCCCCTTCCTTTTTTTTTTTTTTTTTGCAACCCTTTTTCTTTCTTTCTTTTTTTCTTTTGACATTGGTCAATCTAAATCCACTCTTCAAGAAGTTTACTACCAATTCACCAACAATGAAACTCCACAAGTTAATTGGGACAATTAAGGCTTAAAAAGAATGGTGTCATGGTTACATTTTGTAGCTTGCCAAAGAAAATCGGTTTTACGGCTCAACGGGGCTAACTACGGAAATGCGTCTTTTGGTGGGATTTATTTTAGGCCAAGTGACTAGTATTCAAAGAATTGCCTCCTATCATTTTTGAAAACTTCACTCAAATCAAGTTTCAAATAAGTTCAAGAGCAAGTTCTAGCATGCACAATTATGAATGACTCACTCAAGAAAAATTGACCGAATTGATTTTTCGATTCAAAAGGCTCAACACTCACCGGCTCAATGTGGTGGGTATAAGTGTTTTTCTAAGTCTAATTACTCACACAAATTGCAATCAAGTGATACAATCATCCAAAAATTGACTCACCACTCATATCCAAGTCACAAAATCACCTATAAAAGAATCATGCATCCAAAATTCAAATCCATCTCAATACATCCATCTTTCACCAACAATTAAATTCATGTGCTTGGGTGCAAATTTACTTTTAAAAATGACATCCCCCCAAACTGTTTCATTGCTATGCAATAAAAAGTTTGGAAACAAGTGATAAAATTAAATTGCAACCAAGCACTACACAATAGCTTCAATCCAACACATATGACAAATGAATTCACCATCATGAAAATCAATCAAGCACACACCATCCAATATTATAAGAAAATACTAATCACCAATGGAATGTGCTCATATGAAAAATAAGCCAAGTACAAAAAATTAAAGAAAAATTTCCATATCCCCCCCTCCCCACCCCCCAAACTTGAGAATTGCTAAGCAATCCAAGTTTGGGAAAGGGTGTACCTTCCATGATGGCTATCACCTCCTTTTCTTTTTCTCACTTCATCTCTTCAATGATTCCACTTCCATTTCTTCAACCATTTGGCAACACGTCCATATGAATGTACCTACAAAAATCAAGCTCACCCACCATCAAAAGCATCATCTAACAACATAAAAGAAAACTACACTATGAAAGCAAGTAAAAATGGGTTGCCTCCCATTTAGCGCTAAGTTTAACGTCTTCAAGCCGGACGGAACTTATAGAGTTCAAACTTCCTCTTCCATCTTGACACCACCAACTTCTTTTGAAGAAGAAGCATAGTGATGCTTCTTTGATTTGTTCTTCATTTTCTTCTTCTTGTCATACCAATCCTTCACTTTCTTCTTTAGAATTTTTGAACTTGGATCAACTCTTTTCTTAGCTTTTCTTCCTAGGCCACAAAGAAAGTTAATATTAGTCACACGAGATTTGTTAGAACAATGTGAATCATTAAGAATTTGAGAAGTGGAGAGTATAGCATTGCTTATGCTTGAGTGTGAGGAATTTTTCATATCCTTCATTACAAATGCCACTTCTTCCTCCTCCACTTTCAACTTGATCTCTCCATCTTTCACATCAATTGTTGCTCCCCCCGTAGCTAAGAATGGTCTCCCCAAAATCAAAGGAATTTCGGGGTCCTCTTCCATATTCATCACCACAAAATCGGCATGAAAGTTAAATTTGTCCACTTTCACCACTACATCTTCTACAACCCCTTCCGGGTAAACTATGTGACTTGTTCGTATTTTTGGATAAGTTTTTCCAAGTATATTTTCGTTCCAAGGACTTAATTGAGTATCAATGAATCCCTAAAGTTGCAAGTTATCATGCTATTGTAGTAACTAAGCTTGTTTGTTTGGATTTTCGGGAATAAGAACAAAGATATTAAACTAAATTAACTAAAGTAATAAGTAATAGTGACTAGAAATAGTGAACTAACTAACTTTCTTTTGAAAAGTGCAAGAGAAGTGTATTGCCTCGGGTGTTTCCGTTTTGTTAGGAATAAATGAACTAGTGAAACAATTACATGAGTTAGATATGAATTCGGATTAAGCTAAAGGCTATCACATAAGTGTGCAAACCCCCTCGAAAGGCATAGGCGAACATCGTGCATTGATTAGCAATTATAGGATCTAACCAAATACCATAAGCTCCTAGGATAGTGTTTCATAACCACTTTCAACACGGTTACTAATGCTTATGAAACGCCCTCTCACCAAACTCCTAGACGACCTCTATTCGTTTAATGTCTAAAGTTGTCGGTCTAGCCATTAACCTCCTCTCGGTTAGCTAATTACTAATTAACTTCTATTCAATTGACCAAAGCTCACACTCACACCCCAATCATGCAAACCCAACTCTCGTTGCAATCAACACAATCGAAAATGCTAGCTAATAGGGTTAATCAATTAAATGAATCAAACACAATACAACTCTAGAAACATTTACACCCAAATCCTAAGTGAATCATGCAACTACTTCACAATTACACTAAATTCCCATCAAAACATCCACACCCAAGGCAATTGGGGATTAGCCCATGGTTCTAGAAGAGAATCCCATGGCTACAACACAAAATAACATAAAGCCCATGCTAATTGATAAAGAAATTGCAAGATAGAAAGTAATTACGAAATTGAAACTTAAAATTGAGAGATATCACCTTGATGATGGATTTGTAGCTACAATATGATGAAATAAGCAAAACCCACTTACAATCCTAGATTGAAAACACCAAATTAACTAAATTCTAAGCTAATCCATGGAAAACTAGAAGAAAACTATCTCAAAAACCTATCACTATGTATAACTATGTGTAGAGCCTTCTCAATGTGTGGAATCCCCTTTCAAAAACGAACTTTGGGCCTTATATACTCTTCCAAAAGTGCTTGCCATGTGCCCTAAGGTAGAAACACGATTTTAGGCGAAAATAAGAGGTCGCACGGCCGAATCGGGTAGCTCGGCCGAGTCGGGCACTTCCAAAAGCATGTTTTCCATTTTTGTTCACTCAGCAGCTCGGCCGGATGCCGTAGCTCGGCCGAGTCGGGCCGTAGAATGCATTGCCCTCTTTTTCAGGCAACTCGGCCGGATGGCGTAGCTCGGCCGAGTTACCAATCGTTCCAGATTCTGCATTCCCATTCCACTCGGCCGGATTGGAGAGCTCGGCCGAATTACCAATCTTTTCCACTCGGCCGGGTTGGAGAGCTCGGCCGGATTGGCCGTCATTCCAGATTCTGGATCAAAATTCCACTCGGCCGGATTGGAGAGCTCGGCCGAGTTGTCCGTCGTTCCAGTTTCTGGAGTCGCATTTCCACTCGGCCGAGTTGCACTCCGAACTTGTTCCGTGCATAACTTTTGCTTCCGACCTCCAAACGACTTGATTCTTTTAGCCATTCCACTCCGTTTTTCGAGACGAACCCAATTGTCATCTTCTCTTCTTGATCCAGTGAAGTATGGTATGTGTTTTGCTTCTAAAATCCATCGTTTTTCCTACAAAATCAACAAAACACTACCTTTCTCTTATTTTAATCAAAACAATGATAATCAACCTATAATTCAATGAAATAAACATCAAATGAGCTACAAATATGCATCTAAATCGTGTAAATTCCACCCGAATCAACTCCCCCAAACTTAAAGTGTTGCTCGTCCTCGAGCAACGAAAGAATTAAAACACGAGGGTGAAATTTACAACTAGATGATCAATGAAAGATCCCACGTATCAAATGACATGAAATGAATTCTTCTTCCTCAAGATACATTCTTAAAATGATCACAAGTTCAATATTGAAGATCCAACTCATTACTCACACATGCTCTACACACAACAACAAGTGATGGTGATGACAATATCAAGATGTTCAAGTTTAACTCACAAGAAATAGTGTTTCACTCAAACACTCAAACAAATTAAGGACAATAAGCACTCATCAATCAAATCATGCATTGCAATTGCCATAAGCTTGCCCAAGCTCTACCATCTTTCCACCACAAACATGTTCAACAATGAGATCAATAGGGCTTAACCAAGGATGTAACGTTGGCTCTTTGGATGGGGTAAGAAGAATATGGAAAAAGTGACCCGTCTAGTGGAGAACAAAAGTTGTTATTCAACAATTCAAGCTCGTGCTCTTAAGATTCACAACCTTCATTCTCACTTTTCATATAAGTTCCTCAAATGCATTCATCTTCTCATCTTTTTAGCCAATTTCTTTTCTTTTCAAGCTCTTGGGGCTCATTGTCCCTCTTTTCTTTTCACTTCCATCTTTTTCTCTTTTTTCACAACTTTTCCCAATTTTTTTTTTCAAAACAAAGGTACTAAAGCACATATTTTACCACTTTCTCTTTTATTCTCCACTAGATATGGATATCAAAGGCTCAAAAGGATAAGTGGTTAAACATTGTAGGTTGCCAAGAAAATGGGAAATCAAGCTCAAACGGGCTAACTACGGAAAATTTCTTCGGTTATTGGGAAAATTTGGATAAGTGACTTGTAGTACGAAAGATGGCCTACATCATATCTCAAAGTATCACACCAACATGATCTCAAGCAAGAACTTGGGCAAGTTCTAGAAAAGCAAGCAATGAATTGATCCACTCAACAATGAAATAAACCGGATTAATAATCGATTCAAAGCTGAACTCTCACCGGGTCATTCAATCCTCAAACATTCATCAATCATCACCACACATAACTCATTGTGCATGCAAAACATCCATAGGCAATAAGATGACAACAACACAAACAAGATGAGTCATTCCAATCATGTACACATTCAAGGAATCAAAAATTCACAACAAATCACCATCAAATGTGTCTCAATGATCATTAAAGCTCAAATTTCATACATGCACTAGAGTACACCTTGGTGTCAATAGAAAATGTAAAAACGAACATACCCCCCTAAACTTTTTCATTGCCAAGCAATTAAAAGTTTGAAAAAATAGTTTTGCAATGATATTGACACCGAGTGTTATCCATACAAATCTACACACATGGGCCACTATCCCAACAATCAAAACTAGGAGTAGTTAAGCAATCAATATTATGAACAAGAATATAAATACCACTACCCCCCCAAACTTAGTAATTGCTATGCAATTCCTAAGAATTGGGGTGGGCGTACCTCTTACGATTGCTATAGCTACACCTTCTTCTAAGCTCAAAGTTCCACTTTCAATCCACTTGTCCATTCGATCCAAGCTTCTCCAACTAACATCAAAACTCACAAACACATCAAACTAAACTAACAAAGCATAAAAATGAACAAAAAATGAAAGAAAGCAAGTAAAAATGGGTTGCCTCCCATTTAGCGCTAGGTTTAACGTCTTATGCCGGACGGAACTTAACAAGTTCAAACTTCCCTTTCTTTGAATGGAGGATGATAGTGCTTGACATTGTGCTCATCGGTGATGAACACTTCATCCTCCTCACTTTCCAACGCAATGCTTCCTTCATAGGCCATTTTCTTCATGACCAACATTTTGCGTTCCTTGAGCTTTATCCTTCCAAGGACCTCCATCACTCCAAGGGTGCACCATACCACCATATCTCCAATTTCAAAGCCCTTCTCAATCTTTATCTTGTTCGAACTCTTTCTTCTTCCCTCTTCATCTTCACTACCCTCAAGGAACTTATCAAAACTCTTCTCCTTATAAAACTCCCCCAAACTTGAGTTTTGCTCAAGTTTGGGTGTTTGCTTCAATTTTTTATCATCTCCCGGATCTTTCAATGGGGCTTTTGGTAATGGCTCATAAATGTCACATTCTTGGATGGAGGGAGATTCCTTCTTTCTTGGGGAACTCTCAATTGAGCCATACTTGGAGAAAATCACTTTCTCTCCATTCACTTCCAATGTTACCTCCCCTTTTCTCAAATTGATATTTGCACCCCCCGTGGCAAGAAATGGCCTCCCAAGAATCAATGGGATATTTGCATCTTCTTTCATATCAAGCACCACAAAGTCGGCCGGAATGATGAACTTGTCAATCTTCACCAACACATCTTCAATGATCCCTTTAGGATATGTGATGGAACGATCCGCCAATTGAAGAGTAATTGATGTGGGCATTACTTCTCCAAGTCCCAAACGCTTGAAAATTGAAAGTGGCATCAAATTGATGCTAGCTCCCAAATCACAAAGAGCCTTCATCATAGGCCCATCGCCTATTTCACATGGAAGAGTGAAACTCCCCGGATCCTTGAGCTTCTTGGGAGGAGTTCGTTGAAGGATAGCACTACACTCCTCGGTCAAATTTATCTTCTCATCATCCACTAGCTTCTTCTTGTTTGCTATTGCATCCTTTAGAAACTTCATGTAATGAGGCATTTGCTCTAAAGCATCCGTAAGTGGAAGATCAATGGAATTTCAAATGGGACAATTGGCAACTTCAATTGGATCTCAACCAAACAAAGGAAAATTTCCACCATTGACTTGGTTCGTATTTTGCACACTTTCTCAAACAACAATACGATCCCCACAAGCGTATGGGTTCGATAGTAGTATGATAAGTATACCAAGTAGATATTCGTTCCAAGGACCTAGAGAGAGCATGGAGCCCCAAAACTATGAGTCGAAATGGTGTTATAGGAGCTAAACGGGAGAATTAACAAGTAACAACTAAGAAAATAAACAACTAATGCAAACAACTAAACTAACTCTCAAAGATGAAAGTGCAAGTGGAAGAATTGCTTCGGGTGTCTTCCTTATATGGGATCACTAATGAATTAACGAATTAATCACAATAATTAAACCTAATGTCTTGAATTATACTAAAGGCTATCACATATATGTGTAGACCAATCCCTTGTGAGGCTTAGGTGAACACGTGCATTAATTAGCAATTATAGGATCTAATCAATACCATAAGCCCCTAAGATAGTGTCTCATAAACACGTTCAACACGGTTACTAATGCTTATGAGACGCCCTTTCACTAATCTAATAGACGACCTCTAATCGACTAGTGTCTAATGTCGTCGATCTAAGCAATCAACCCCCGGTCGGTGTAGTTAATTACTATGTTAATTCTAATAGATTAATTCAAGCTCACACACACATTCTTAATCATGCAACCCAATACGGTCGTTGAAGTCGACGAAATCAACAATGCTAGCTAATAGGGTGAATTAATCAATTGAATCATGCAAAACACAATACTAGAAACAATTAAAATCAAGACATAGGTTAATTAAACAATTAATTCATAAACCCACTAATTACCCTCATAATTCCAACACCAAAAGCAATAAGAGATTACCCCATATCTAAATTAACAACTATAATAAAACCCATGTAAATTAAACTATAAGACATGAATGAAAATGAAATTACCAAATTAAAATTGCAATAATAGAAAAATATCACCTCTAGGTCTTCAAATTCTCCCAAGCTTACAAACAATAAAATGAAATACTAAATTAAATCTATCTAAGAAATGGAATAAAAAATTAAACTAATCTATTGAGTGGTGTGGTGGGGAGGAGGAGAGATTTCTCCCCCAATGGAAGAGTTGTGCCCCTGTTTCGCCAATGTATGCGCGTCTGTGTATATACCCCTCTTTGAGCTCACGTCAAATGTTATATATATGAGTGGGCCTCTCCATCAATTAATCCAGCTGTATTGAAAATGGGCTGCCATCCTCCTTTCTCTTTACAGCCATTGCACTTGGGCTCCAATAATGTAATTAAAGGGCCCAATTAATTTTATTTCTGCTGTCCACAATTTGCTTCACACGACTTCTGCACCTGTCTTTAATTGATTGGCAAAAGCCAATATTAAATTGGGCCCCCAAACTTGTTAAATATCATGGGCCGAATCCAATATGTAATCGGGCGCGGCTAAAGGCACCCGGCGTTCCTATGAGTACACCCACTAGATGAGGACACACGCCATTTGGATGAGGACACCCACCTGGAAAACCCAAAAATGCCCTTAAGCATTTTCGCACTCCCTCCCTTCTCTCCCTCACTTCTCTCGATTGGGTACACCCACTCTCCATCTTCCCCAAACCTTTCCTCTCCCACCTCATTTTCGCACTCCCTCCCACCTCTCCCACTCCCACTCCATTTTCGCACCACTCTTCTACTCTCTCACTCCCTCTCTACCTGCGACGAAGAAGAGAAAGAAAAAAGAGAGCACCGTTCTGTACAAGCGTTTTTTTTTTCGAAGAACTGTACAAGCGTTTTTTTTTTTCATTTTTCAAAAATGGGTAAAGGTTAGTTTTTCTTGCTTATATTTGAGAAGAAGAGTAGGACGCATGTTTAATTTCGATTTTTGTTGGTTGGAACATTGATTTTATTGTTGTAGGGTTTAGGTTTTGTTTTTTGAATTTGGGGTTAATTCATGCATGTGTTGATTAAGGTTGATTTTTTGTGTTATAATCATGTTTATGTGTAGAATGTATAAATTTTTGATGCGTTAGGATGAAAATAAACAAATGGGCATCTAATTGGCATGGTTTAGCACGAATTGACTGGTTTTTCGAACATTAGATGGTTGTGCGGAACAAATTTTCGGACAAGTATGGTTTGTTTTGGATTGGGTTTCGAACATTAGTTATTTGTTTGGGTTTTAGTTTCGAACATGGCTTGGTTGTTTTGGGTTTAATTTCGAACATTTCTTGTTTGTTTTGGGTTTAGTTTCGAACATGTAGTAAATTTCGAACATTGGTTGATTGTTTTGGTTTAGGTTTCGAACATGGCTTGGTTGTTTTGGGTTTAATTTCGAACATGGCTTGTTTGTTTTGGTTTTAGTTTCAAACATGTAGTAATTTTCGAACATGGGTTGTTTGTCTTGGTTTAGGTTTCGAACATGGCTTGTTTGTTTTGGTTTTAATTTCGAACATGGCTTGTTTGTGTTGGTTTTTGTAGAGGGTGTTAGTAGGGCTCGACCGACTGCTTCCAACAGGAAAAGGAAGCAACATATTAGCGATGAGGCCGCTCCTCAAGAGCCCAATTCACAAGAGGCCAACCCTCAAGAGGCCAACCCTCAAGAGGCCAATCCACAAGATGCCAACCCTCAAGAGCCCACTCCACAAGAACCGGTGTCCACTCTACAAGAACTGGAAGTAGATGAGGAAAACGATGACGAGGAAGAGGAAGAGGCGGAGGGAGATGATGAGGGAGAGAAAGAAAGAAGAGTTGTGATTGTTGATCGGCCATTGGTAACCGCACCTCCACTTCTCAAAAGCTTCCAAGACCATGTAGCCAAATTCATATGGTTGGGTGAGGAGCGAGATGTGTTGAAGTGTCACTGTCATGTGACCAAACTATTGAATTGGGAGTTCGACAATGAAAAGAATTGGCGTCATTGGCGGAGGTTTTTGAGAGGATCTAAATTGATACATATTAGACGTGCAACTTACAAGTATTCAAACAAGAACCTTATCACAACCTTCGTTGAGAGATGGCACGAAGAGACCAACTCATTCCACTTGCCCTTCGGGGAAATGACAATCACTCTTGATGATGTCTACTGTATCACGCGTTTGAAAGTTAATGGTCTCCCGGTGCAGTCTACTTCCGAAGAAGATATTTTGGCTTCAGATTATTTGATGAAATATTTGGGTTTAACCTTAGATGAGGCCAAGGAAGCATTAAGTGGGCAACGAGGGGGTTCTGTGAAGCTAGCGTGGCTAAGGGAGACTTTTGTGCCCATGATGTCCTCGGATAACGAGGACGAGGTGTTGTATTCAGCACGAGCGTTTGTGTTGTACACGTTTGGGACCACTTTGTTCCCGGACAAAAGTGGTACTCGTGTTCACGTACAGTGGTTGCAGTATATGGACGACATGGCACAATTTCGTAACTATGCTTGGGGTACCGCAACACTTGCCTATTTGTATAGACAATTGGGGATGGCGTCAAAGTTCAAGTGTAGGCAGATTGGTGGTTACCTTACGTTATTGGAGGTATTAAGTATTTTAAATAAGTTTGTTAATATTTCATGTTTTTCATTTGATATTGACCTAATAATATTGTACTTGTAGGCTTGGATTTATGAGCACTTCCCTACTTTGATATTGCCGCCTCATAATCCAGACTTTGTCCTTACGGATCCACTGTCGATGCGTTATGCACCGGAAGCTCATACAGGCCCTTGCGTCGACCGAGTAAGAGGCTTTAGAGAGCGATTAGACACCCTCCTAGCAAGCGAGGTACGTTACTAACCAAATTATCTATATTTGTCTGTTGTTAGTTTGTTTTTAAGATAAATACGCATTTTTTATTTAATTTGGTGTTGTAGGTTAACTGGAATCCATATCGCCCCGTACGAGAAAACTTTCCATTGGATGAGGTATCTTACTCTCATGGGTGCATTGTGTGCGGAGATATTGTTGAGCCGTACATGCCGGATAGAGTGCTCAGACAGTTCGGGTACGTGCAAACCGTTCCTGAGAAGCCGCTTGCTGCCCGTGTTAAGAGAACCGGTTCCACATCCAAGAAAACAAAGCTAGTGTGGGGTGCTATGGCGGAGTACTTTTCTACGTGGGACGCACACATGCTTACGGAGGATAGACTTGGTGAGCGTTGTACTGTCGATTCGGATTGCAGTGATGGTTATATTGATTGGTACCTCGCCAACGGTCGTCCTTTCGTTTCAAATCCTTCTAACAGGAGACTTCCTCCTCGTGAGCCTCCACGTAGGGCCGAGCCATGGCACTTGGTAGATTTTGCAAAGGTTGAGCTGAACATGTTGTTGCACAAGTGGAGGAACGACGAGCCATTAACAATGGATGGGGTAATGCAAAAGGTTGAAGAAGTTGTGAGGCAGCTTGGTGGACAAACTTCGGATGACGTAGGAGAAGAGGCACCGTCATCATCAAGTACACGTCGTGGACGTGGAAGAGGTCGGGGAAGGGCTAGGCGTTCTTGAGGCGTTACTTGTTTTATATCATTTTGAACAAAAACTTGACAAATGTTGTTTTTTATTAATCGTAGTTTGATTGATCAGAATGATACTTTAGTGTTTTAACATGTATTGTAACATGTATGTTAACTTTAAAGTTATAGTTTGTTTTACTAATTAAAAGTAGTTTGGATGAGAACACCCACACGATTAATGTTTTGGATGAGGACACCCACCTTTGTACGAGACCTTTTTTCGAACAAATGATATATGTACGATATTTATTGCCGAACACGAACTTTTTTTCAAACAAATATTATTTGCGCGGAAGTAATTTTCGAACATTGGCCATTTGTTGGGTACTTTTTTTCGAACATGGACCATATGTTCGAAAAAAAGTCCGTAACAGAGACTTTGGGGTTAAAAAATTGACCAAGTAAAACACGTGGAAGTAATTTTCGAACATTGGCCATTTGTTGGGTACTTTTTTTCGAACATGGACCATATGTTCGAAAAAAAGTCCGTAACAGAGACTTTGGGGTTAAAAAATTGACCAAGTAAAACACGTGGAAGTAATTTTCGAACATTGGCCATTTGTTGGGTACTTTTTTTCGAACATGGACCATATGTTCGAAAAAAAGTCCATAACAGAGACTTTGGGGTTAAAAAATTGACCAAGTAAAACACGCGGAAGTAATTTTCGAACATTGGCCATTTGTTGGGTACTTTTTTTCGAACATGGACCATATGTTCGAAAAAAAGTCCGTAACAGAGACTTTGGGGTTAAAAAATTGACCAAGTAAAACCAAAACACCAAAATATTACCCATCTACAACCAAAACACCAAAAATATTGCACATCTACAACCAAATCACCAAAAAATATTACACATCTACAACAAAATCACCAAAAATATTACACATCTACAACCAAAAATCACCAAAAATATTACACATCACCAAAACACAAAAATAAACATGCAAGGGCTGAGAATTACCGGTTGTTTTTTTGGAATCCCTTTCATTTGGAAGGACGGGGATGAGAGCGAGTTATCTACATTGATGACCGTCTGCTCCTTTTGTACCACCGAGCAACTTGCAACTTGACTCTCTACAAGCTCAAATAGGCTAGGCTCACGTTTGGTGGACGCATCGGCCTTCTTCTTCTTCTTTCCTTTTTTAGGTCGACCACGAGTGTCTTCCTTAGGAGGTGGCTCAATAAGAGTCGTAGTCTCGGGGTTTGCAAGCTCCCTCATACGCTTTAAGAAGATGAGTTGCTCCTCCTGAGAGAAGCTCTTATAAACCTCAGCCATGTCGTCTACGGCATCTTCAAAGCGATTTTTGTTGTGGGTGGGAACGGGGTCAACCGATGTGGTGGTTGGGGCAGGCTCCATATCCAATTTCCTCCAAAAGGGATCAATGGCATTCACGGGTATCGGTTTGTCACAGTAAACATACTCTTCGATCTCATGACCACATGGCAAACCGTATACCTTCCTCAAGATGTGTTGGCACTCTTTAGGATCGAATCCGGGTCGTTTGATCACCTTGATTTCATCAAATATCTTTTCTAGAGCCACAAACGACACCGCCCCTCGTAAGTAATTGAAAACGTTTGAGGAGAACCTATGTTGAACTACGTTCAAACTCTTTTCGAAGGAGGCTTTAATTGAAACATGGCATGCCTCGAATAGAGTGTGACATTTCTCCCAACATGTCTCAAAATTTCCTAATGAATTGCCCAGCATTCTTTTCAACGCGGCGTGATGGCTTTCGACCCTGATCAGAGAAAATTTAAAACGTTAGGCAACTTATAAATTAAAGTAATAATTTACGTGTAAAGACTAGAGTATAAACATACCTGTTGGTTGTGGTGTTGCCAAAGTGCATAAATTCATTCGTCCAAGCCCTTACAAACCTTTCTTTATAAGGGTTAATCCAACTATTCAACACGTAATTCACTGGCTTCTTGGGAAATTTGGACTTGAACTTAGCAAGAGCTTCTTCAAAGTCGGACTGGGTATCGGACCTCCACACATAGTTGAAATGAGATAAAAATACCTCCCATTTTTTGACATCTTTAAATGCACCCTTGCAGTTGGCTAGTACATTCCGGTCAATGTGGAATGTACAAAGAAAATGACGGGCTTCAGGAAATTTCTTGGCCACAGCATTCATCAATGCAAGCTCACGGTCCGTGATAATAACATCGGGAAGTGAAGATGAGCCCAACACATCTCGAAGCACCTCCAATGCCCATTGATAATTTTCTTCTTTCTCATCCATTAGGTACACCGACGCAACAAAAAATGTGATCCCAGTCGATGTAACCCCCACAATCTCCAAATAAGGTAGCCGGTACCTATTCGTCTTGTATGTGCAATCTATCATGAGTACCTTCGAAAAAGCACGCACTAGTTGGAGTGAGACGGGATGTGCAAAAAACAACTCGTTAAGAGTGTTTGTCTTCTCACATCTTCGTGTGGCGTGGAAGTAATTTTGCTCGACAAGTTGACTCATCAAATATTGCAACTGACTACGTCCATTGTATTGATGGATTTTGTGCTTCAACCTTACATTGTAGATCGTTCGAAGAGTCGAGTGATTGTTCTCATTGTTCCTCTTCAACTTCATCAATACAGATTTAGGAGGAGCGTGTAATTTGGACATTTCGACAACGAAGTCCTCTTCCTCGGTAGTTAGGCGGCCGGCATAAGAATGTCCCTCAAGGTAACGGGATATTGGATGGTTATGTGTACCGCATTTCACCTCTAATCTCCACTGCATCTCACCTTCTTCTGTACCCTTCAACATAAACGGACACCCACATTTCTTGGTGCCCGTAACCTTTCCACTCTTTTCTTGTACCACCTCGTTCTTCTTAGCCTTCTTCTTCATAGGAGTTGTAGGCTTCTTCTTTTCACGGTACACACCGCCACGCTCACACGTCAAGAATATACGACCTTTTTTAGTACCTTGGCCGTTATCCGACCGCTTCACAACAATAATTATGTTGTGTTGTTTCCCCATACTACGCACCCAAGACAAGAGTGCATCACGAGACTCAAACAAAGCCATATTCGTGAAGACGTCCGTGTAGTCCATAATAATTTCATGACCCTGGACATCATCATTCTCCGGTTCAACAACAGAGTCATTCGCCCACTCATCATCATAATTGTACTCCTCATACTCCTCTTCAAGACAATATTCGTCCACCCAAACATCGTCCTTCTCATCACCCGAATTCTGAAATTCAAAAAAATAAAAATTAAGTAATGTTCGAAACTTTCTTCAAAACAAAAGCTTCATGTTCGAAAAAAAGTTCAAAACAACAGCTGCATGTTCGAAAAAAAGTTCAAAACAACAGCTTCATGTTCGAAAATTTCTTCAAAACAAAAGAGCTATGTTCGAAAATAAGTTCAAAACAAAAGATATTTGTTTTGAACTTTTTTTCGGACAACACGACCATGTCCGAAAAAAAAACACGAACATGGTCGTCTTCTTCGCAGAACCAGTCGCGAAAAGGGCTTTTTTTGAAAAACGAAAAATGCACTACATAATGTCAAAATGTATGTCCTAAATGCATATTATTTCAACTACATACCACTATAAAGTCATAAGATGCAAAAAAAACAAGCATAAACACCAACACAAACACTAAAAAACCCTAAACATAAAAACTCTTTCACTTTCGAAAAAAAAAACTTTCAAAACATGATAAATAACTTACAAATGAGTCATTGGCACCACCACTCGTAGTTATTACATCATAATCGACCATTTTCGACCCCATGTTAGCTCTAGAAATGGAAATTGCAGAAATGGAAAGTTTGGAATGGAGAGTTGTGAGACTCTCTGAATTCTCCCGCGATTTAGAGTGAGGTGGGTGTACTCATCCGTGGATTTTTTTTAAAATATACAAGAGGGGTACAGAAGTAATTTCGCACCACCCTTTTCACCAAATTTTTTTTACCTGGGTGTACTCATAGGAACGCCGGGTGCCTTTAGCTGCGCCCTATGTAATCAGCTGCTTGTGAATCCTTCACTCTTGCTACGTTTATACAACAATATCAAATGGGCCCACTTGGTCCATTGCTATTCATGTGCCCAATATATTAAATGGGTCATCAATTAAATTGTTGGCCCAAATAATCTTCACCTTCCCTTTTTTTCTCGACTCCACTCTCGTTTCATTCCTTCAATTGACGTCACAAAATAAATGAGACGTGGTTTGCTCTAAAAATGCTCTTTTTCCTATAAAAAATAGCAAACAACACCCTTTCTCCAAATCAAGAGCAATGAGTCAAATTGGTGTAAATAATGCACAATATCCTATAAAATTATGCAAATTAAATCCATGAATTTCAAGCAATTTTCACACTAATCAACCCCCCCAAACTTAAAGTGTTGCTCGTCCCCGAGCAACGAAAGAAAATAGAGCAAGTGGGAGGATTGTGAAGGAATTCATTAAAGCCAAAATAGATTAAGTGATTGTCAAGTTTCATCAATCTAGTCAAGGCAAGAGGTAGAAAAATCAACAAGCAAATTCACAAGTTATGCTCAAATCCATGCAAGATTAAGTGCTCAATTCACAATATCCTCACAAGTAAGTGTGTCACTCATCACTCAAAGTGTTTATCAAGGAAGTGTATGCTCTCAACATCAAATCACACAAGTGCACTACCATATGCTTGTCAAATATCTAAGTTCTCCACCACATGAAAGTGTTCAATCAATGAATCAATAAGGACTTCACATTTGGTTGTAATGTATGCTCTTTAGTTATGGTAGGGAAGATTTGGATAAAGTGACTCATAAACTAGTGGAGCAAGAGAAAAGTACAATTGATCAAGTTGCAACTCCAAATTCTAAACTCCCATAATTCATTTGCTCGCTCTTTTAAATCACATTCTTCACCACCAAAACTTTTTGAGCACTTTTGAACTTCAAGCTCTACCAAATTCTTATGCACAAGAGAGTTTTTTTTTTTTCTTTTCTTTTCCCATCAACTCAATCTTTTTTTATGCACAACTCACTATTCATCTTTTTTTCTTATCTTTTCAATCTCTTCACTTTCCAATCAAACAAATCCACCAAATTCATATTTCACCTCAAATTCAACCACATTTGTCAACATCAAGCTCCACTATTTCATAGGGAAAATTAGGCTCATACAAGATGGACAAATAGGCTAAATATGTAGGTTGCCAAAGAATATAAGTCAATAGGCTCAAAGTGGCTAACTACGGAAAAATTTCATTTGGTATGGAAAATTTGGTCAAGTGACTTTTCAAAACAAAGATGGCCTTATATCACTTCCAAAGATTTCACACAAATACTAGTTTCAAACAAGACAATTGACAAGTTCTAGAGCACACAAGCATGAATGATACTCACAAGAAAGAAAAATAGACCACAATATATGAAAGTTTAAAGGCTCTAAAGCTCACAAGCTTGTCTAATCATGAATTAAGAGCACCAAACTAAGCACAAATCTTCACAAAATCAAATGAACAAACAAGCATCAATCAATACCAACAAGCTCAACCAAACTTCAAAAACCAACAATCACCATCAATTAAGTCTCAAACACCAACAATCCACAATAAATCTCATCCAACAAATCTACACAATATAGTAGGACAAATGGTGCAATAAAAATGAAGGTATACACACGAAATCTCCCCCCAAACTTAAATGAAACTATCTAGTTGAATGCAAAGTTTGGAAATAAGTGTGTTACCTTAGAATTTTGCCACCAACGAAGCTCACCAAAGAAGCAAGCTATCGCCACCAATTGTCCCTTGGACCTTTAGCATCAAAGCACCACTACCCTTGAGCTCCACTATGCATATCTCTCATCCTTGACCACCAACACAACACTCAACCTAAAAAACAAAAACTAAAAAAAAGATCAAACAAGTTACAAATCTAAAAAAATAATATAAAGCAATAAAGAAAGGGTTGCCTCCCATTTAGCGCTAAGTTTAACGTCTTCAAGCCGGACGGAAATAAAAGAACTCATCGGAAAGGCCATGGATATCGGTCTTCCTTCCCATTGTATTTCAACCTTTGAGTTTCAAACTCAAGAAGGCTCTTATGAATGGAAGACCAAGCATCCACATGTTTCTTCCATACTTTCATCGATGAATGTTCATCTTACTCCTTCCACATCCTTTCTTTCCACTGCTTTCCTTTCTCCTCAAGAATACCCAAGTTCTTCTCAACTTCCTTTTTTGGATTAAAATGATCAAGAGGCAAAATGAAATCAATAGAAGCATCAATATCAACTAAAGAGTAAATTGAAGAGTTTAAAGGTTTAGAAATGCTTATTTGACTCTTCAAGTCATCTTCCGACGCTTCTTGATTTTCATGTTCCTTATTGCTCATATCCATTAAATGACATTTCTCTTCATCTCCTTTGACAATGAGCTTGACATCTTCACTCTCCTCACTTGAGTTCTCCTCTTCTTGCATTTTTTTCACGGCGATGGCCAATTGTCCAAGTTGGAATTCCATCGATTTTTGACTACTCAGAAGTTAAGCAAGGATGGAGTCGGTTGATTTTTTATTACTCATAAGTTGAGCAAGGATGGAGTCGGTTGCTTCGAATTTCTTCTCACTTGCCTCCAACCTTTTTTCACTTGCATCTAACTTTTTCAACAATGGTGCAAGAACCTCATCGGTAGAGGACTTTCCTTCTCCGTTAGGAGGCTTTTCTTCTTTGATTCCCCACTCTTGATAATGAGAGTGATCTTGTTGCATTTGATAATCGTACTCAAAGCTCACCTTATTATCATGACGAAGTTCATTCAAAGCTCTTTGAAATTCATCTTCACCCATGTAGTTTTTGAATGCTTCTATAAGAAAGGGTGAAGCTTCCTTTTTCCCCCAATCATGATATTGATAATGAGAGGAAACTTGTTGCATTTGATGATCGTACTCAAAGCTCCTCTCACTATCATACCAATTTCCTTCCGAACCTTCATGAAATTCAAAGTAAGGTTCTTCTATAGGTGGAGGAGGAGGTGGACGATACTGCTCTTCAGGTGGTGGAGGAGGATATGGATATGGTGGATAAGGGTGTTGGGGAGGAGGGTAATATCCTTGAGGAGGAGGTGATGCTTCTTTATTCCTCCAATCTTGATAAGAGGAGGGAACTTGTTGAATATGATAATGGTGATCAACGTTCCTCCAATCATCGTAGCTCACATCTCCATGTTGTGGAGGATAAATCATACCACGTTGATCATAGCAATGATTTCACGGGTATTGATTATATCCATCCATCTAATCGATGAAGTGCACACCTGTAAAATCAAAGTATCAAATTCAAAGAAAACAAAATAACAAAAATAAAAAATGCTACTAGTAACACCACTCAACAAGTTTCAAGTCCCACGTAAGACTCTCAACTAGATCCCCGGCAGCGGCGCCATTGACTTGTTCGTATTTTTGGATAAGTTTTTCCAAGTATATTTTCGTTCCAAGGACTTAATTGAGTATCAATGAATCCCTAAAGTTGCAAGTTATCATGCTATTGTAGTAACTAAGCTTGTTTGTTTGGATTTTCGGGAATAAGAACAAAGATATTAAACTAAATTAACTAAAGTAATAAGTAATAGTGACTAGAAATAGTGAACTAACTAACTTTCTTTTGAAAAGTGCAAGAGAAGTGTATTGCCTCGGGTGTTTCTGTTTTGTTAGGAATAAATGAACTAGTGAAACAATTACATGAGTTAGATATGAATTCGAATTAAGCTAAAGGCTATCACATAAGTGTGCAAACCCCCTCGAAAGGCATATGCGAACATCGTGCATTGATTAGCAATTATAGGATCTAACCAAATACCATAAGCTCCTAGGATAGTGTTTCATAAGCACTTTCAACACGGTTACTAATGCTTATGAAACGCCCTCTCACCAAACTCCTAGACGACCTCTATTCGTTTAGTGTCTAAAGTTGTCGGTCTAGCCATTAACCTCCTCTCGGTTAGCTAATTACTAATTAACTTCTATTCAATTGACCAAAGCTCACACTCACACCTCAATCATGCAAACCCAACTCTCGTTGCAATCAACACAATCGAAAATGCTAGCTAATAGGGTTGATCAATCAAATGAATCAAACACAAAACAACTCTAGAAACATTTACACCCAAATCCTAAGTGAATCATGCAACTACTTCACAATTACACTAAATTCCCATCAAAACATCCACACCCAGGGCAATTGGGGATTAGCCCATGGTTCTAGAAGAGAATCCCATGGCTACAACACAAAATAACATAAAGCCCATGCTAATTGATAAAGAAATTGCAAGATAGAAAGTAATTACGAAATTGAGAGATATCACCTTGATGATGGATTTGTAGCTACAATATGATGAAATAAGCAAAACCCACTTACAATCCTTGATTGAAAACACCAGATTAACTAAATTCTAAGCTAATCCATGGAAAACTAGAAGAAAACTATCTCAAAAACCTATCACTATGTGTAACTATGTGTAGAGCCTTCTCAATGTGTGGAATCCCCTTTCAAAAACGAACTTTGGGCCTTATATACTCTTCCAAAAGTGCTTGCCATGTGCCCTAAGGTAGAAACACGATTTTAGGCGAAAATAAGAGGTCGCACGGCCGAATCGGGTAGCTCGGCCGAGTCGGGCACTTCCAAAAGCGTGTTTTCCATTTTTGTTCACTCAGCAGCTCGGCCGAATGCCGTAGCTCGGCCGAGTCGGGCCGTAGAATGCATTGCCCTCTTTTTCAGGCAACTCGGCCGGATGGCGTAGCTCGGCCGAGTTACTAATCGTTCCAGATTCTGCATTCCCATTCCACTCGGCCGGATTGGAGAGCTCGGCCGAATTACCAATCTTTTCCACTCGGCCGGATTGGAGAGCTCGGCCGGATTGTCCGTCATTCCAGATTCTGGATCAAAATTCCACTTGGCCGGATTGGAGAGCTCGGCCGAGTTGTCCGTCGTTCCAGTTTCTGGAGTCGCATTTCCACTCGACCGAGTTGGTAGCTCGGCCGAGTTGCACTCCGAACTTGTTTCGTGCATAACTTTTGCTTCCGACCTCCAAACGACTTGATTCTTTTGGCCATTCCACTCCGTATTTCGAGACGAACCCAATGGTCAGCTTGTCTTCTTGATACAGTGAAGTATGGTATGTGTTTTGCTTCTGAAATCCATCGTTTTTCCTACAAAATCGACAAAACACTACATTTCTCTTATTTTGATCAAAACAATGATAATCAACCAATAATTCAATGAAATAAACATCAAATGAGCTTCAAATATGCATCTAAATCGTGTAAATTCCACCCGAATCACTATGGAACGATCCGCCAATTGTAGAGTCATGTTGGTTGGCTTCATACTTCCAAGCTTCAAACGATCATACATTGAGAGGGGCATCAAATTTATGCTAGCTTCAAGATCACAAAGAGCTTTCTTCTTTTCTCCATTGCCCAACTCACATACCAATGTGAAGCTCCCGGGGTCTTTCAGTTTGAGGGAGACTCTTTTGGATTAAAGCACTACATTCCATAGGAAGATTCACTGTCTCACATTCTTCCACTTTTCTTTTCTTTGAAAGAATCTCTTTCATAAATTTTGCATAAGTGGGCATCTCCTCAAGAGCCTCCAAGAAGGGTACATTCACGGTGACTTTCTTGAAAATTTCAAGAAACTTTCCAAATTTCTCATCGAGCTTCTTTCTCATAAACCGTTGGGGAAATGGTGGTGGAACAAGTGTTTTTGGAACTCCCCACCCATCACACTCTATCTTCTCTTCATACTTTGCTTATCTTGCTTCCTTAGCTTTCTTCCACTTAGGTATCCTTTCTTCTTTCTTCTCTTCTTTCTCCATCCCTTCTCTTATCCTCATTTCTCCATCTTCGTCTTCATTTGGCATGCTTGGTCCCTCGTATTGAGTGCCACTACGGAGATTAATTGCCATACAATTCTCTCTAGGATTTACTTCCGTAGTAGAAGGGAACTTGCCTTTTTGATTTACCCCACTTGAAGAAGCAATTTGACTCATGTGAAACTCCATGTTCTTCATTTGCTTGGCCATTGAGAGCATTTGTTCATCCAACCTATCTATCTTTTGGTTTTGTTGAGCCGTTGTTTGATTATTTTGAGCTATGAAAGTGGTCAACAAGTCTTCCAAATGTGTCTTCCCTCATTGTTTGGTGCACGAGCACCCGGATCAAATCCCGAAGGGAGTGTGAGAGCGGCTTTAGGATTTCCATAAGAGAAGTTTTCATGCTTCCGAGCATTTGGGTTGTAAGGAGGATTTCCTTGGAATTGGGCTTGGGCGTGTTGTTGGAAATGGTTTTGATTTGGAGCTTGGTTTGGGAATGGTTGGTGAAAATTTCCTTGAAAATTCCCTTTTTGGTATTGGGGCCTCCCCATGTAGTTAGCATTTTCCACTTGGGTCAACATGTTAGGCATTTCCATTCCTCCACCAAAATTTTCTCTCCTTTGATTGTTCTCCATTAACTCAACCTTGTCCAAGAGCATCTTGATTGTATCACCCAATGATGTAGAGATATTCCCAATTTGAGCAACTCTATTGGGTCTATTTCCATCAATAGGCCAATCATAGGTGTTTGTAGTAATTGCTTCAATGATTTCCTTTGCTACTCTTGCTCTTGCACTCTTTGCAAACAATTGCCCACCCGCGGATGCATCAATGTATTGCCTTGAAGAAAGCCCCAATCCATTATAGAAGAAGCTAATCGTTTGCTCTTCTGCAAACCCATGTTGAGGACACCTCCTCAAAAGACTTTGGAATCTCTCCCATGCACTATAGATGCTTTCATTCTCCGTTTGGAGAAATTGGGTAATCTCGGTCTTGCATTGAAGAGTCTTGGATGGAGGGAAGAACTTCAATAAGAACCTCTTGCTTAGCTCGTCCCATGTGGTTACTCGGTTGTTGATCATTGAGGTAAGCCATTCCTTAGCTTTATCTTTCAAGGTGAAAGAAAAGAGCCTCATCTTCAAAGTATTCTCATGTACCCCATTGATCTTGACTGTATCCGCGTACTCCAAGAATCGGGACAAGTGTTGATTGGGATCTTCAAGTGGCTCACCTCCAAATTGCCTCTTCTCTAGCATTCGAATTAGACTCGGGCTAATTTCGAAGTTGTTGGGCGCAATCGGAGGGCGCTCGATCCCATCATACTACCTTTGAACCGGGGGTTCAAAATAATCCCAAATGGTTCTCTCTTCCTCATTACCGACTCCACCCTCATTCCCCGCTCCAATGACTCGGTTGTCAACCGGAGGGTGAATGATGTTTTGATTGTTGTTGTTTCCTTGGTTTTCCGTAATTGCTCTTTCTTGTTCAAGTCTTTGATTCTGATCTCGATTTCATCTTCTAGCGGTAGCTTCAATTTCCAAATCAATAGGAATCGGATCAATCTCACTTCCTCTTGTGTTCATGCACCTATAGAATCAACCAAGTATCAATTTCCAAAGACAAGACAAACAAAGAACTTACTAACAAGAAAATAAAATCACTAGTACTCAAGACCAACAAACACTAAGTTACTTAAAAACAAAACTAGTCCCCGGCAACAGCGCCAAAAACTTGACATATATTTTTCAATACTCACCTATCAAGTATAAGAGGGTCCTCGTAGTAAAAATAAGTGCCCGGTTAAATTATCGAACCACGGGACTAGTTAGCTTGTGTAGCCTTAGTGTTGTGTGTCGACACGTAAATATAGTGAAGGAGCATGGGGGTGAGCTAAAGACTAAATGTAAAAATCATCAAGAATAAAAACTAACTAATATAAGAAAAACAAGTAAAATGATGATCAAATATCAAATGTGAGAAGTGGTGTTCGGGTGTTCTTCATTATGTGGAAATCGATTAAAACTTAACTTGGACGTTTAATTCATTGGTTGGTGTATGATAAGAGCAATCACTAAAAATGTATCTAATAAAGCACCTAAGATCGAGAGGAAGGATATAGTCGTTCTTGCTCGGGTAATCACACAATTAGGGGGTTCTACTCTATCTAAATTAATCTAATCTAATCTATAATCATGCTTTTCCACCTGAATACTAGAAACCAAACTCCTATAATCTCTTCACTAATTACCTAAATTCTCATTCAAGTAATTAATGTAAATTAATGGGGTTCTAATGAAATTTATCCAACTCTCGTTGCGATAAACCAATATATACTCAAATCACACTATCTCAGCCCTCGATTATATGATCTAACACAATTAACCAACTCTCGTTGCACTAATTATGCTTCACATAAAACCTAATAATTGAAATCATGCAATTGATCAATAAATACCCACTAATTTAATCAATACACCACCAATAGAATTAAACAATACAAACTAAACTAAAAATCTAATTCCATCATTAATCGAAACACCCAAACACAAACAAACCTAGCTAATAACTAAATTAACAAATGAAATTAAACTCATAAAATATAAATAACAAAGCATTAAATTAAAGAAAGGTATCACCTCAAATGTCTTCAAATCCTTCAAATGCTTGCAATAAAATAAAATACTACATTAAAATCTATCTAAAACATTAATTGAAAGCTAAACTAATGAGTGGAGTGTGGGAGGAGAGGGAGTTTCTCCCCCATGCTGATGCGCCGAACTGTTCTACGCTGTGCGTATGTATCCCCTCCGTGTATTGTGTTAATTCCCTAATTGATGGAATATGTGTGGGCCTGATTAATGGATGGTGTGGGCCAAATGAAGCTCCTGTGTTGTGTGCGCATACCCTCCAAAATAATGAAATGGGCCTGAAGCTAAATTGGAAATGGGTTTATGGTGTGGCCTAGTAGAAACTTAGCTGCTTGCTTGGTTGCATGTGGGCTGCTTCAACAATTGACCCTTTTAATTAATTAATTAAATGGCCTCCATAAATTAATTTTCCAACCCAAATAATTTTGACTTTCCATTCTTTTTATTCGACTCCATTGTCGTCTCACTCCTTCAATTGACTCCATAAAATAGTTAAGGTGTGTTTTGCTCCAAATATCCTCATTTTCCTACAAAAATAGCAAACCACACCACTTCTCCAAATCAAGTGCAATTAGTCAATTTAGTGTAAATAATGCACGAAATCCTATAAAATTATGCAAATTAAATACAAGAATTTAGAGCAATTTTCACACTAATCATTCTTCAACCCACTAACTTCTTTGTTTGGTTTTATCCTTAATTCTTCCCCATACATCTTTGCTAACCAACCATATTTCACATTCTGAACATGAAAACTCCTAACACATGTGTGATCTGCATTGAATTTTCTAATTTGGAATGCTTCTTCGCCTACAATCATCGGTGCATTAATGTGCAAATCACACCTTTATGCCTTGCATCTTGCATATATTCTCCTCCCATCATTCTTAATATTGCCAAGCTCCTACCTGTTTGCACACTATGGTAGGTAATTGCCTCCTTGAATAGCTTTTTGGTGGCAAATATTTGCTCAATGAAGAAAAATGGCTTGACAACTTGAGATTTCCTGAAAATAAGATCTGGCTTACCAAGTTTATCTTCATCATCAGACTCTGCTAGACTATCAAGATCTGATTCATTGTCTTGGCAAATTTCATCATCCTGACCTGATGAATCAGACTGCTCTTCATCAATACCAGCCTATTCAACTTCATTATCAACATTTTCATCATATATTATATCATCATAATCATCACTGTCCTCTTGACCAATGAAATCTGAGTCCTCATCAGAGTATGACAAATCTGAATCCTCACCATCATAATCCAAAACTTGTTTTCCTTTGTTGATTGCATGCTCATTATCCATTAGCTCTTTCTTCACCTTCAATATGTGTTGAATTTGTGCATCATCATCATTGATATCATACTGTTGATTTTGAACCTCAATATCAATCAAATTGAATTCTTCTACCTCGTTCTCTACCACAGTGGACACCTCTGGCTCATTCTCAATCAAATTGAAATCTTCTGCCTCATTCTCTACCAAATGCATACTCATGTCTCCTTCTCAACCACATGAACCACCTCTGGCTCCTTCCCAGATACACTAAATACATCTGGCTCCTTCTCAACCACACAGAAGAACTCTACCTCCCCTAAATAATCATCAATATCATCCAGTGTGTCTGTTTTCTTGCCAACCAAATACATTTTAAACAACCTAGTTTCAATACCAAGGTTAATACACCTCTCTATATCAAATGAAACTTCAACCTTCTCTAATTTCCCCTCTCTGTTCAACCCATAATATTGTTTAACCTCAATGTAACCTAGCTTCTTACATAACCTATCCATATAGCCTAAATCTATCTTTCTTCTCTCTACAAAATAAAAAACACTCACTTTTCCTCCAGAGTACACTAAATCCATTAAGATTTTGACTTACTGTCCCACCATGTTGCAATGATAATGTGTACTATTATCTTTTTTCAATGGCAACTACAAATATTTAACAAAAAAATTAATTACTAATTGTTGCCAACTAAAAAATTCCAATTAAACAAGAGCAGAACACTGAAGAAAAATTCCAATTAAACAAGAGCAGAACAAAAAACCCTAAACTCATTAACACTCATTAACAATTAATTTGAAATATGCATAAACCACCTAAAATCCTTCTGAAATTGACCAAGTACGACCAAATGCGTTCGTTTGTAAGCAAGAGCAAACAAATTCGTTCACAAAATATAGAAAATAAAGATGAAATAAACAAACTTACCATATAAGGGTACTCCCACCTTCATCTTACGCCTTTGCTGCAACATTTCTCTGCCGATTAATCGAAAATATTGAGAAGCTGAAAGATCCGTGATCAGGATCCGAACACAAGATATGGGTTCGAGACGTTAAAAATATTTCCAAGAGAAAATATTGTGAAGTAAATAGATCTGTGATGAGGATCAACTAGAACCCAAGATGTGTGTTCAAGACGTTAAAATATTTTAAGTTATAAAATATTGAGAAGTTGAAAGATCCGTGATTAGGATTAGAAGTCAAGATATGAGTTTGAAACGTTAAAAATATTTTCAAGAGAAAATATTGGGAAGCTAAACTATCCGTGATGAGGATCAGATCAAACCCAAAGTGTGGGTTCAAGACTTAAAATATTTTCAAGATAAAATATTGAGAAGCTAAAGGATCCGTGATCAGGATCAGAACCCAAGGTGTCGGTTTGAAACGTTAAAAATATTTTCAAGAGAAAATATTGAGAAGCTAAAGGATCCGTGATCAGGATCAGAACCCAAAATATGGGTTCAAGACGTTAAAATATTTTAAGTTATAAAATATTGAGAACTTGAAAGATCCGTGATCAGGATCAGAACCCAATATATGAGTTTGAAACGTTAAAAATATTTTCAAGAGAAAATATTGAGAAGCTAAAGGATCTGTGATCAGGATCAGAACCGAAGATATGGGTTGGAGACGTTAAAAATATTTTCAAGAGAAAATATTGTGAAACTAAACGATCCGTGATCAAGATCAGAACCCAAGGTGTGGGTTCAAGACGTTAAAATATTTTGAAGAGAAAATATTGAGAAGCTAAAGGATCCGTGATCAGGATCAGAACCCAAGATATGGGTTCGAGACGTTAAAAATATTTTCAAGAGAAAATATTGTTAAGTAAAGAGATCCGTGATCAGGATTAGAACCCAAGATGTGGGTTCAAGACGTTAAAATATTTTTAGTTATAAAATATTGAGAAGTTGAAAGATCTGTGATCAGGATTAGAACCCATGATATGAGTTTGAAACGTTAAAAATATTTTCAAGAGAAAATATTGAGAAGTTAAAGGATCTGTTATCAATATCAGAACCCAAGATATGGGTTGGAGATGTTTAAAATATTTTCAAGAGAAAATATTGTGAAGTATAGAGATTCGTGATCAGGATGAGAACCCAAGATGTGGGTTCAAGACGTTAAAATATTTTAAGTTATAAAATATTGAGAATTTGAAAGATCCGTGATCAGGAATATCAGAACTCGAGATATGAGTTTGATAGCGTTAAAAATATTTTCAAGAGAAAATATTGTGAAGTTAAAGGATCTGTGATCAGGATCAGAACCCAAATGTGGGTTCAAGACATTAAAATATTTTCAAGAGAAAATATTGAGAAGCTAAACGATCCGTGATCAGGATCAGAACCCAAGATATGGGTTCGAGACGTTAAAAATATTTTCAAGAGAAAATATTGTGGAGCTAAACGATCCGTGACCAGGATCAGAACCCAAGATGTGGGTTCAAGACGTTAAGATATTAATTTTCAAGAGAAAATATTGAGAAGCTAAAGGATCTGTGATCAGGATCAGAACCCAAGATATGGGTTTGAGATGTTAAAAATATTTTCAAGAGAAAATATTGAGAAGCTAAAGGATCTGTGATCATGATCAGAATCCAAGATATGGGTTTGAGATGTTAAAAATATTTTCAAGAGAAAATATTGAGAAGCTAAAGGATCTGTGATCATGATCAGAACCCAAGATATGGGTTCGAGACATCAAAAATATTTTAAGTTGTAAAATATTGAGAAGAAAAAGGATCCGTGATCAGGATAAAACCCAAGATATGTGTTCGAGACGTTAAAAATATTTTCAAGAGAAAATATTGTGAAGTTAAACGATCCGTGATCAGGATCAGAACCCAAGATGTGGGTTCAAGACGTTAAAATATTTTCTCCGTGATCAGGACCAGAACCCAAGATATGGGTTCCTGACGTGAAAAATATTTTCAAGAGAAAATATTGTGAAGCTAAACGACCCGTGATCAGGATCAGGTACCAAGATGTGGGTTCAAGACGTTAAGATATTTTCAAGAGAAAATATTGTGAAGATAAAGGATCCGTGATCAGGATCAGAACCCAAGATGTGGGTTCAAGACGTTAAAATATTTTCTCCGTGATCAGGACCAGAACCCAAGATATGGGTTCCTGACGTGAAAAATATTTTCAAGAGAAAATATTGTGAAGCTAAACGACCCGTGATCAGGATCAGGTACCAAGATGTGGGTTCAAGACGTTAAGATATTTTCAAGAGAAAATATTGTGAAGATAAAGGATCCGTGATCAGGATCAAAAGACGTTAAAAATATTTTCAAGAGAAAATATTGAGAAGCTAAACGATCCGTGATCAAGATCAGAACCCAAGATGTGGGTCTAAGACGTTCAATATTTTTAAGAGAAAAACATTGTGAATCCAAGATGTGGGTTCAAGACGTTAAAAGTATTTTGTAAAATATCAAGAAGCTAAAAGATTCGTGATCAGGATTAGAACCCTAAATATGAGTTAAGACGTGAATTATTTTAAGTTGTAAAATATTTTAATTTACATGATTCGAGAAGTTCGTGATTCAGACATGAATCTTAGAAGCGAGACATTAAGTATTGAAGCATTCATTGATCCCAAGGCCACAAGGTTTTATGGACAAGATAAGAAATGAAATTTTCAAAGAGCATGCAAGCTAAAAAAAAAAAAAAAAAAGCTCTATTCTTGGAAATCAGAGAAAAAAACTATTTACGTCCCGTAACTTTTACCTTTTTTGAAAAACGTCCCAAAATAGTTAAAATTTTAATTTACGTCCCATAACTTTTTCAATTGCTTAATTTACGTCCAATTTTAGCTGGAAATCCCCAAATTTATGTAAATGGGACGTAAATTGAGCAATTAAAGAAGTTATGGGACGTAAATTAAATTTTTAATTAAAATGGGACGTTATGCAAAAAAAATAAAAATATTCAACAAATGTGTACAATTCACTATAAAATTAATGTAGTTTATGTTATACAATCAAATAAAAAAATAATTCATTTATTCATAAATTAATTATTCATAAATTAACTTATTTTAATATAAAAAAATAATTCATTTATTCATAAATTAATTCATTATTATAAAAATCAATTAACTTACCTAATTCATTATTAGAAAAATTATTAACATACCTAATTAGAAAAAAATTATAATTACAATATAAGTATTATAAAATTATTTATTTATTTTAAAGTAATCAAATAAATATAAAAAATTATCTAAATATTACACAAAGTGGGTCCACATATTTTTGTACGAACTAATATCAAATTAAAAATTGTATAATAAAAATGAAAAACAATAAAATTAACAAATTGTTAAAAAATATAATGTTCATCATCATCTTTCAATTATCTTGGGTAAGAGATGAGAATTTTGGATATATTTGAGTATTTTTTGATTTATTTGAGGATTTTAAATATTTGTGGATTTTTTTATTTATTTAAAATATTAAAATAATTGTTAAATTTTAATAAGATTTTTTGACAATTTTAATAAAAAAAAAAATTTGGGATTTTTATTATTTTAAAGATAAAATTTATATTTATTTGAGTTTGTTAATTCATTTTTTAAATTATTTTTTTAATTAGGTTAATTGAGTTTTTAAATTATTAATAGGTAAGTTAATTGATTTTTCTAATTAATTGACTTAGGAATAAATTTTGGTTTTTTTTTCATATATATATTTTTTTGATATTATGAAAAATTATTTACTTATTTAAATATTATTGCAAATTTATTTTCATATATTTTAAAATATTATATTATTTAGTATTTTAATTAATATTCACAATTTATTTTATAATACTTATATTGTAGTTATAATTTTTTTCTAATTAGGTAAGTTAATAATTTTTTTAATAATGAATTAGGTAAGTTAATTGATTTTTATAATAATTAATTAATTTATGATTTTTTTTATTTGATTGTATAACATAAACAACATTAATTTTATAGTAAATTGTACACATTTGTTGAATATTTTTATCTTTTTCGTATAACGTCCCATTTTAATTAAAAATTTAATTTACGTCCCATAACTTCTTTAATTGCTCAATTTACATCCCATTTACATAAATTTGGGGATTTTCAGGGAAAATTGGACGTAAATTAAGCAATTGAAAAAGTTATGGGACGTAAATTAAAATTTTAACTATTTTGGGACGTTTTTCAAAAAAGGTAAAAGTTACGGGACATAAATAATTTTTTTCTCTGGAAATCTGCGCCAAGATCAGCCTCATCATCGTCATTCAACTTCTTAAAATGAAGATATATTCCATTTCTGAAAACAAATAAAAGATGTGAAGCCAAAATCTTTTCTTGAGAACAGAATTTAGCGTTTATGAGAAATTATTATAAATCATTTATCAGAGCAAATAAAGGTCCAGAATAGGGGGGAGTGGATGATATGACATAATCATGGCATATCCCAAATTAAGAACTGATATAGAGAACCCCTCTATTTCATAAAGCACTATGGCGAGAGCAGACTGAAACCAGATCAACTTATTTTAGTAGTGATTATTCACTCAAAACTACGAGAATGATGGGGGTATCACACAAACCTACCCAAACAAATTGGTATTACTAAAATCTACAAAATGGGGATGAAAGCCCCAATATACCCTTGTGTTACTAAATTAATTCACTCTCAATTTTATTCATTTTCTCTCTCCAATCCCCTCTTTTTATAAACTTTTGAGATTCATTTTCAAATTTACTTTGACCGACTCTCTCCAAACCCCCCACCCACCCCTCTCAACTCTCTCTCTATCTCTCTTCCGGCGGCCACAAAAACAGATACCCCGCGAGCTTACCGTAGAGGGTGGAAGCGTGGTCAAAACCAAGGCGGCGACGCAAGAACTTATTCCGAGGGTGAGGCTAGAGACGACGCAGCCGGAGCTGCAAAGCACTGCGCCCACCCACGTCGCCCCTCCTCCCTTGCCACGTCGTCGACAGATCTGTAAAGGTCGCTGCCTGTTCGCACCCCTCCTCCCACGAGCCTCGTCGTCGCTCATCCGCGTTTCGCCGCTGCCTCGGTTTGAGGAAGAAGAAGGTCGTCACCGGATCTGTAAAGGCCGCCGCGAGGTTTGTAGAAGAAGAAAAAGGTCGGATCTGAGAAGGCCTAAATTTGATTCGAAAAAAAAAAAAATTGTTTTGATTTAGGACTTTTTTGAAAAAACTGTATTTTTGCCTAAATTTGGGTATATTCGAAAATACAGTTTTTTCCGATTTTCTTGATTTAAGACTTTTTCAAAAATTGGTGTTCTATCACTCTGTGTCTTGTAATGATTTGTTTTGGAGTTTGTGGGTTTGGAGTTTGTTTCGAAAATTGGTATAATATTTAATTTTGTGTGTTTGGAGTTTGTTTGAATTTTATTTTTTTACATTTTTTCTAATTTCCAGCTTATTTATTTAATTTTTTCTAGTCTGAGTTTTTTTTAGAGAGGATTCGAGTGAAATGAGGGTGTGTACTCGCCGTAAAATGAGATAAATAAAATAGGAATAAAAAATTATTTTGTAATTTATTTGTCAATATATGTGTTAAAATTATGGTATGCAAATATGCATCATTCACTATGTATATACATTATTTGTTGTTAGTATGCATTCTGTGTTGTAAATATGCAACATTCACTCGATATATGCAACATTCACTTGATATATGCATTATTTGTTGTTAGTATGCAATGTGTAATATGCATTGTTTGTTGTTAGTATGAAATGTGTAGTAATTTTTAAAAAATCTAAATAAAATAGAAATAAAAAATTATTTTATAATTTAAATGTAAATAATTTTTGAATAAAATCTAAATGTAATATAATATAAAAAAAAATTCAATCCCTTATAATATAAAAAATAAAAAAGTGAAAAAAAACTAATTTTTCAATTTCATTTTAAAAATTTGGAACAAAAAAAATTTGAATAAATAAATAATTTTTAAATAAAATTTGAATAAATATAAAATAATAGTTTTAATTAATAATAATAATCAATAATTAATAAAATATTGGGAAGGAGGGGCACACTAGTAATTTTATGTCCTTTTTTGTTGATTTAAGTAATATTATTTTATGATTGTAGTTTTGTGTACTGTAGGATTTCAAATTGTAGATTTGAGTGATTTTCCCATTTTAGTAAAGTTCACTATCAGACCCATAACGGGATCCAGATCTTGAGTTCTCTTCCTCTCGGGATCTGAACTGAATAAGTTTCCAAAGAACAAAATTAGTCTTCTGATCTGAAATTAGGACCTGGAGCTAGGACCTGAGGCGAGGCTCTGATTAAGGATGTTAGCATCAAAGCTTATGAGCCAAGAGAGCACGCAATCTTGGTGTGTCAAAATATCTCTACAAATGTGTGCGCACTACTCGAAATAATTAGAATGTGTCAGAGTCGTACTATGACGTGACACTATTTGTAACAAACGCTAGAAAGCATAATTACTATTCTACCCCTAAGGTACAAAAGTATATAAGACATCTCTCTCATTTCTAAGTTTTAAAGCTCACTCTCATCAAAATACACTTTCTCTCTCTATTATTCATCGTCTTCATTACTGACTTGAGCGTCGGAGGTCCGTCGCCGGACACCCCTCCAGCCCAGTTTTCGTGCAGGTCCCAGCAACCATCGTCATCCTCCATCTTTATCAATCATTCAAGAACTTTCAAGGAGCTCATTTAGGTATTCATCATTTTAAATATCTCTTTGATTGTGTTCTCTCTCATTCACTTCTGTGAGGTCACATCACTTATATTAAAACTCGTGCAAATAGTAAATGTTCAATTAATAATGGGACAAAGAAAGTATATACTCGGTGAAACATCTTTTCTTCACATGTCACTCACGGTTCAACTCCTCCAAGGCCAGACAATGGAACTGCGGAACCTATTTTCATCAACACATTGCTTATAGAGGTTATTGATTAAAATTTGTCTTGGAATGCTTATGGTGTTGCATTGTGTGGCACATTTGGAGAGCGAGGAACAAAAAACTAGTGTTTGCAAACGAAGACATTAAGCCAGAGCAAATTTTTGACGATATTCGAGTTATGATGTGGGGGTTTATTATCCAATTACAAATCCTACATTATTTCATTTAATTTCAATGATTGGTGTGTAAATTCTAGGCAAAAAAACTGATCACATACCTTGTAATTTTCCTATGTAACGTCAGATTGTTACCTTTTGAGTGCCTCTGATACTTGATTAATATAATTTTTTCCGTTCAATTTTTTTTTTTTTTTACGAAAACATTCATTACTTTTGAGTCACACACAAGTCAACTCATTTTTTTACTTTATACATAATGGTTACAATTTTTTAATATGTGTGTCCATGTACCTATAAAACTTGTTACAAGGGGAAGTATATTATATTACCTATACAAAAGAAAATATATTGAATATATAGACATCAAAATATATATATATATAAATATATATATGTACAATTTTAATATGAAATGAGATGATAAGTTACAACTTTCATAAAATATTTGCACTTCCTTAAAAAACCATCATCGTTTCTATATGTATATCAATTGGTTATAGGGTATAATTTTTAATGTGGTCTTATAACTTTACACCTTTTGGCAAAATTAACCTGTAAGGGTCCCAAAAAGGTTAATTAAATCAATTTAGTCCCGATGTTTTGAGAACTGCGTGATTAAGGCCCCAGAATTGCAAAATGGAATCTAAAGAAGTCGATCTCGTTGGAAGATACCCTCATTTTCTTCCGTCGGAAACCGCCCCCCTCTCTGATATATATAAGGATAAATCTCAAATTCAATTTTGATCCTTTTATATACCCTAGAACTAGAAACCGTTGTTTCTCTCTCTCAACTCCCAAACGGAAACAATGAATATGTCAAGCAGCATTAAAGCCCACCCCGTGGAAGAAGGCGCAATGGAGGAGTATTTCTACACCGTTAAGGTCCTCGACAAAACAATCTTCACCACCGTCACACAGCACCCCGTCGCCGTCACACGGTGGATCAACGCTGTCAAAGAAAATACTGTTGTCCGCCCCGTCGGATTGGAGATCGAGTTCGACGACCACATCAACCGTATCGGCACGTTGCAGTTGTGCGTGGGAAGCTGCTGCCTCATCTTCCAGCTCCCCGAGTCCGGTACACCTCTCCCCCAGTCCCTCGTCAAATTCCTCGCCAACAAGAAAAACTGTTTCATCGGCGTCGACATTGAAGAGAAGCTGGATCAGTTGATGAAACAGTGCCCCTATGAAACGACGCCGGTGAGGTGCGTGGATTTAGTTATGTCGCCGCTGCGACGTGTTTCAGCTGAGATAGTGGAAGATGACTGGGGTCGCCGTACGAGGCTTTCACTTAACCAAGTGCTCTTTGCTTGTATGGATGCTTTCTTCCATTTTTACGCCGGAACGGTCTGGAACATCATTTAATTTCATGCTTTCATGTATGCTATGGATCTTGTCACATATAACAGCACTTTTCTTTTGAATCTTTGAATGTTCTTCCTATTTTTCTTTGGATCTTTACATATTAATCCTTCAACGTACTTTAATCGTTTGGCTAATTAGATTAATATTATTGAGATTTAATTTGGAGGTATAAAGAAAAATCAAAACCTTAATAATATTTTTATTCGTATATGATTATGCTTTCTATTTTCAGTTGGCCGGCCTTCTATGCCTTTCCGATGTGGGACATTTAGTCTAGTCCACTCGGGACGGTCACCTCTGACAAGCATTCGTCAGGATTATGGGCCCCGCTCTGATACTACTTGTTAGAGTCCTCGAACTGGATCCTCCGTAGTATTCCCCACTTGGTATTGTCCGCTATGGGTTTGTCAAATCCTCGCGTCTTCGCTTTTGAGTTTCCCCAAACGGCCTCATACCAATGGGGATTACTATTCCACCCTTTTTATAGCCATATAAATCCTTCTATACCTTTCTTATTCGTATATGATTATGCTTTCTATTTTCAGTTGGTTTATAAACTGAAAATTTGGTTTATTGTATCATCCTTCATTACTTTTCTTCCCGCGTCTAATCAGTTGCTTAGTTTCTTATTTATCAAATATTTGTATCAATTGTATTGATTTCCATACCAATTACCTAAAATGAAATGTGCATGTTATATTCCTCTCGTATTCTCATTAGATGTCAATGAAGGAGTAAATGATTTGGAAAGGGAGAGGTGTAGTTTCTTTTCCAATAAAACTAGACCAATTTTTTTTTTTTGGAAATAATGTAATCGAATATATAGTCTTGGGTGAGACTGGTCTCACGGAATGATCGAGATCCGCGAAACGGGTCTTCTTTAACCCTAATGTAAAAAAAATGATAGTGTTTAATTAAAAAGTGATAGTCATTTTTGTTAAAAACATTATCACTTTTTAATTAAACACTATTACTTAAAAGGGATACCGTCTCGTGGATCTTTACCCGTGAGACTGTCGTACACAAGTTTTTGCCGATGGAGTAATTTATTTGAAAATGTAAAAACCTTGTCAAATACTCCCTCCGTCCCGTGATTACTTGCACACTTTCTTTATTGGGACGTCCCAAAATTATTTGCACACTTTTAATATGGAAATACCTAACAAAATTAATAACCTCACGACATCATTTTATTTTTAAATTTGCCACTCATTTTTTCTATACATTTCACTTTACATATAATAAAATCCATATTTTTAAATTTGCCACTCATTTTTTCTATACATTTCACTTTACATATAATAAAATCCACTTTACACATCATCAAATTACCTAAAATACCCTTCCTTTATCTTACATCATCAACCACTAAATCCACTTTTCTTAAACAACGTGCCGGTCAAACTATACAAGTAATTACAGAACGGAGGAAGTAATTAACAAGAAAAATCCTATACAAGTAATTCCGGAATGGAGGAAGTAATTAATAAGAAAAATCCAAACTTATATATTGTCCTAATTTAAATAGATTTATGGATTTAATTTTAAAAGGCAGAATCTAATGAATTCTTTTTAAAAAATCTGTTCAAGTACTATAGGAGGAAATAAATTATTAAAAAATGTTAAATATCATAACAAGAAACAACACAGAAAAAAAAAAGTTGGAATACTCCCTTATTTCTTCCGTTGGAAACCGCCCAAAGATTGCCGTACGAAAATTTGTAACAGGTGATCACATCTACTCTCATATACAACGGAAATTGGAAACAGTTGCTCTCTTTCTCTCTCTCTAACAATGAGTATACCAGTATACAACTCCATCACAGCGCACCCCGAGGAAGAAGATGCAATTGAGCGTGTCTACGACGTTACTATCATCTGCAATAAACTCTTAACCACCGTCACACAGCACCCCGACGCCGTCACACGGTGGATCAACGCCGTCAATGCCTACGAACATACTGGTGTCTGTCGCGTCGGTTTCGAATTCGAGGTGGACAAGCAGGCCAACCGAATCGGCACCGTGCAGTTGTTGGTGGGAACGCGCTGCCTCCTCTTCCAGCTCCCCGATGCACCTCTCCCCGCCTCCCTCAACGAATTCCTCGCCAACCCGGACAACTGTTTCGTGGGCGTCGACATTAAAGCCAAGATGAATCGGTTGAGGGCACAGTGCCCCTTTGAAGCCTCACCGGTGAACTGCGATGATTTGTTTCCCTATTTGCAGGAGCCTGTGGAAATGACTGGATGGGTTAGGCCTAGGCTCTCAGATGTCCATGTTCTCCATGCTTGTACAGACGTTTTCATGAAAACCTTCGGAAAGCTCTGAACCATTTAATCATTTTTTCCCAGTTTCTTTTCATACATGAATGCCATGGATCTTGATATATCAACGGTTGCTTAGTACTTTTCTTTGAATCTTCATATATTCTTGCTATTTTCTTCAAATAATTTAACTCAACTATACATAAAATTGTTCAACTTTAATTATTTGACTAAGTAGAATATTGAGAATTAAATTGAAATTTGGAGAAATTTCTATTAATTTGCACGTACATTGTTTTCACTCACCTTTTCATGCACTCTCTACACATGCACGTCCAAGAACACAACTTCTTCGCCTTTGATAGAAGGCTGCTTTAATAAAATTAGAGAAAAGGGAAAAAAAATCAAAGAACCGAGCAGAATGTGTCTCGGTCTCTCACCTACAATACGCCAATGACACCCTCAGGCTGATTTTGCACGTGAAAGTCACGTGAGACACATTTTTTTGGGCTGAACTTTTGGTAGGTATCAAAAAGAGCTAGGGCAACAACTTTACAGACGGGCAAAATCAAAATTAGAACCATAACTTTTTTTTTTTCGCAATTTCATTCTCAATTAGCTTGATTGACCATATTTTGAGCTAGTTTGGCACCGGAGACCCATTTTTTTGTTGAATGCGTACGTAAGACCATTTTTTTAGGTTAATTTTGTATACCCTACAATCACCAAGCCTTCATCCCCACCGCCTTGCTACCGCCACACCTCAACCTACCATCATACAACAAACTACATCCGCACGACTAGGGTAGTAAACGAGTGAATTGTTTTGGTGAATTGGGTATTCATATTCGGTATTCTATTAATTATTTGAATCGTATACAAACTTTCTTTTTTATTCGATTAGTAAAAAAATACAAATACATATATTAGGAAGAAATAAATTTCTTGATGGGAAAAGACACTAATAGAAAACTGACTTTTAGTGACAGCATCCTCTCATTATTGCTTCTCCAGTTAAAAGTCTTTAGTGACAGGAATTTCAGAATTAATGGCACAACCTCTCACTAAAAGTTAATTACCGTCACTAAAGACTTTTAGCTAGAGAAGTTATAATGAAAGGAATTCTGTCACTAAAAATCAGTTTTTCTTGTAGTGAGAGAAGAAGCTATAATGAAAGGAATTTTGTCACTAAAAATCAGCTATAATGATTGAATTGAATGAAATGAAAGATTGTTCATTGTTCTCCACTAGTCGAGTCACATTCTCCCAAATTCTTTCCACCATGTCCAAAGAGCCAACGTTACGCTCTAAGGAAAGTCCTATTTATCTTATTGTGAAACACAAAAGTGGTGAATATAAGAGATTTGTGGCAGGCTTATGGCAATTATGTGATGCGACATAATTGATGAGTGGTAAATATCCATAATTTACTCGTGTGATTGAGTGGAAACATATCTTCTGAGGAATGTGAATCAAGTGTTCGAATTTGCTTTATATTATTCACCACGTGCATGATGGTGTTAAGAGAGTTCATGGCTGATGATCATTCATTGAAAATTCACTTAATCATATCATTGCTATAATTGATTCCATGATTCAAATTCTTCACAATAACTTACCTTTGTTCTTTCTTTGTTTGGGGACGAGCAAATCTTTAAGTTTGGGGGGAGGGGTGATTTGTGGTGAGATTGTGCGAATTTGTTAAGTGATTATGCTTTAAATATAGTTTAATGCTTGCAAAAATTGTGTAAAAGTAGTTTTATTGTCAAATTATTGATGCACGATTGTGTTACTTGGTTTTTAGGGAAAAACGACTTGTTTTGAAGCAAATCACGCCAAATCATGCGATTGGATCGAGCTGAAGTGAGGATCTTAAAGACGTTGATGAGAGGGTCGGATTCAAGAATTATGCATAAAACAAATGATTAGAGGGTGTTAATTGAAGGCCACGACCGAGTCACCAACTATGCCGAGTCAAGGAATGAAGAGTTGAGAGCCTCGACCGAGTGTGCAGTCTCGCTCGAGTGGGAACATGGCCTGTAACTTCGAACATCAAGGCCACAACCGAGTCAAGAACTCAGTTGAGTTGAGGAAATTTTTACCTCGGCCGAGAGTGCAGTCTCGGTCGAGTTCGAGCTGGACCTGCAACCACAAAATTTTAGTCTGACTCGGCCATGCTCCCACACTCGGGCGAGTCGCTGCTTTGAAGAGGCGTGGATGCGTTTTTACTAAGTCCCGACTCGGCCAAGTCAACTCGAATTTTTTGCTCCTATAGGGCCACATGCCACACTAATGTAAAAGGGTATAAATAGGCCAATTTTCGGTTTTAGAGAAGAGTTTTCCCATTTTTGCAAGAATTCTCTCATAGTTTAAGGTTTTTTTCATTTAAATTCAATATATTAGCTTAGATAGTGGTAAAAACATCATTTCAAGCATAGATTAGTACTGTTGGTCTTTCTTAATTAGCTCAAGTTGTAGCTTCATTTCAACAATCAAGATGATTTTAACCTTAGCCGCATGAACATTCTTCCTAGCAGCAGCAACTTTGCCTCTTCGTTTGACCCCTTTAATTCTCCATAAACCTCAACGTTTGCTAGAAATTACTAAATGTTCGCAAAATCCTTATTCATTTTTGCTTAAAATCTGGAACTGAAAAATAACTCACTAAATGATTCCATAACCGACGCTTTCTTCAACATCCTTCCTCTCCATCGCCACCGATTTTCCCTTTCCGTCCAGATGTAGGGTTTTGCTAGTATTTCGACATCCTTTCTCAAACCCCATATCACTATTTAGCTAAAATATAATTGACGACGAAGAATCGCCCCCATGGAATAAAGGCGACCGGGAGGCGGTGCTGAAATTAGACAAGAAAATTTGAGAGAGAGAGCCAATAATAAAGAAGAAAATACTAATCAAAATGTACCAACCCAAAAACATCAAAAATAATTTTTGATATATTTATCTTCCTCCTTGAACCGCTCCCTTCTCCTTCAATTCGCTGCTTCTTCAGCCTCTCTTCTTCACGAGCGGAGGAATCCACGGAGTCATTTTACGACGCCTGTAGGCGGTGCTCCGACACAGTTTCACAACCCCTCGTCATCTATTTTAATGGCCACACATTTGCGTTCCTCAGCTCTATTGTCTCTTCTTTTTTGGGGAGGGAGGGGATTGGGGTTTTTTTTTTCTAAGAGATAAAGTTGAAAATAATGGGTGGGGATGAGTTTCAAATTAATAATTATGAATGAGGGTGGAAAGATGTGAAGAAGCGAGAAAGTACATTGATGGGGAAAATTATTTTTTCAGGACCGCAACTTAGGGGTGTTTGCAAAAAGAGGACCGTAACTTTGCGGGCTGGCAAAATTAGGCCCGTAACTTTTTTTTTTCGCAATTTCAGGCCAAATTAGCCCAATCAATCCAATTTCGGGCTGATTGAGGTCCATTGTTCGGGCCAAACTTATTTATGGCAAAAAGAGGACCGCAACTTTTTTTAATGCAATTTTAGAATCAATTAATATCCTATTATAATAATTTGGAATCTTTTTTTTTCTATGTGTCTCAACACAAATTCAATATTCATATTTTATAATTTTCTCATAATTTTACTTTTCTTTTAAAACAGTTTTTTTAATAGGTTTAAAATTGTCTCTAACCTCTTCTTCTACCACTCATCTTCCCCAATTTTTAACAATTTAAATTCTAAAAATCGCGTTTGTATTTTAATGCATTTTTTATAATCTTAAAAAAATAAAACTCTTTTATTTTCTTTTGGAGCTGGGTCTCACGAGGAAAATTTTCTAAAGTAAAATCAAATATAACTTTTATAATAAAATAAACTTTAAAATCTTAATTTTTAATGTTACTTAAAAAAATGAATATCTTGTGTGAAATTGACTTTCATGAATGGGATTGAACTTTACTCTAGAGTTTGTATTTTACTTTATACTCCTTCCGTCCCGCAAGTGTTTGCACCACAAAGTGGGCACACTTTTTAAGAAAAAAGTGTAATGAGTGGAGTATTGAAGGGTAATTTTGTAAAGTTATATGAATAAAGTAAAAAGGTGATTGGAAAGAGAGTAAAAGTAATGACATTTTATGTAAATATGTGAATATTGTGAGGGTGAGATTTATGAATAAGTTTCCTTTTATGGGTGTGCAAACAATTGTGGGACGGACAAATAAGGTAAGTGTGCAAACAGTTGTGGGACGGAGGGAGTATATAGTCTTTATTTTAAAATACGATTTAAATAAGGTTATAACACTTCATAAAATTTATAAGTGTTAAAAATATGTATGAGTCTGTCTTATAATTTTTTTGTCAAAATATTAATATAATAAATTATCTTCAATCAGGCGTGTTACGCGGGTCTTCCACTAGTAAATATATAATTTTTAAAATATACTCTAGTTTATATTCCCTTCATCAATTAGATCCATTTTCATGTCTTATATTATTTTAAAATATTATACAAAATTTTCCATAAAATTTCGAATCGAATAGTTTAAATAAAAATATTGGAAAATGTTTGATCGAAATTTTGTAATTAATGTTTACTATAATCCTCTCAATAATAAATCTATAAAAAAAATTCTTCAATAAAATTTATAAGCATTATTTATGTAAATACAATCTAAAATGTACTAATTAAACATTTAAAAATTATATTTATATTTAAAAATTGTGAGAATCTTTTCAATTAACAATTAAAAATTTATCATCCCAATTTATAATATTTTGTTCTTTCAATTCACTATAATTTATATGTAGTATATATTTGTTTCTTTAAACATAAATAATGTTTTCTAATTCATAACAAATTATTACATCTACAACTTTCAAATTTAATTTTTAAAAGTTTACGAGTATTTTTTATTTATTTTGTCATGTTTCTTAAATTTGCATTAAAAAAGTTACAGTCCTCTTTTTGCAATAAATAAGTGTGGCCCGAAAAATGGGCTTCAATTAGCCCGAAATTGGGTTGATTGGGCTAATTTGTCCTGAAATTGAGAAAAAAAGAAGTTACGGGCCTAATTTTGCCAGCCCGTAAAGTTACGGTCCTCTTTTTGCAAACCCCCCTAAATTGCGGTCCTGAAAAAATAATTTTCCCTACATTGATGTGACAATTCAACATCTGAACTCTGCTAAAATAAAGATGAGGGCTCAACTTCAATTCTGATTCTAGAAACTGTTGCTCTCTCTCTCTCTCTCTCTGTCATTCTCTATGACGATGTGTGAGGTTTATCTCATAATCTCAAATCAGATGAGTTCTACTCGTCTGGTTAAATCAGTAGAGTACTAGCTAGTAATCTGCTGATTCACTACAAAAAAATGTTCAAAAGGCAACAGATATTAACGAGTGCAATATACAGTTGCCAATTGGCAACGAATTTGGCAACTGCCAGAAAAAAGGCGACGAATGTTGTCGCGATCGTCTTTTGGCAACGTAAAAGGTAACGGCGTGTGTTGTACTCGCCAAAAGGCGACGGGAGTGGGCCCCTTGAAAAATGGCAACGGGACCCCACTCGCTAAAAGGCAACGGGAGTGGGCCTGTCGCCCTAATTAAACAAAAATTTGACCTTAAAAATCAACATCCACATCCGTTGCAGATTGAAATCCTTTTTGGCCATTTGTGTTCTACACTTCGACGAGAGAATTTCTACGGTAATTTTTTTCGTTTTCATTGGTTAAATTTGAAGTTATATGTATTTATGTAGTTTTAGTATATATATGTATATATATGCATATATGTTGTATGTATGTATAAAATTGTTGAATATATATATATATATATATATACAATTTTATTTTTATAATTGTTTGAAATTAAATGTTAATTTTTATGCATGCATGTGTTAATTGATAGAATTTAATTGTTAATTGTGTTATGCATGTATGTTTTAAGTGTTAGAATTTATTTGTTAGGGTGTTAGAATTGTTAGAATATATTTGGAATTGTATTAATTAATTTTAATCGAATTGAAGGGATGAGACGTTGGTTGTTTGTGTGTTGTAGACGTCGATTGACATGAATTATTCAAGTCGTAGTTGGATGTATAGTCCAAGATTGGTGAATGGGATTATGAACCCCGAATTTATTAGTGGAGTAAATGAATTTATTGAAGCTGCCACTAGTAATGCGAATTCGATTTGGGAAGGAAAAATTAGGTATCCTTGTTCGAAAGCTAGATGTCGAAATCAGACTTACAGAGATCCTAATGAAGTTAAATCTCATTTATATCGAAATGGTTTTACACTGAATTATTATAATTGGATTTATCACGGGGAAGAGAGTTGGGGTCCACGTCCATTTCAAAACACTAATGAATTTGCGTCAACTTCAAACGAAGTTGACCCAACGGGACGTAGTTCGTACCACACTATGGTAGAAGACTTAATGGGTGGCCCAAACATTGATTTTGGAATAAACGTGGAAGAGGAGACACATAATAAAGAACCCCCTAACGAGAATACAACACAATTTTACGGCATGATATGCGAAATAAATAAATTAATTGAGTAAAATTAACTATATTAGTAACAATTGAATACATATATAATTAATATTAAAAAATGAACCAAAGAGGTGTCTACCTGAGTGGTGGGCACACCATAGCTGGGTGCCCATCCACCCGGGATATATCGATTCCCACAAAGACCAAATAAATAGTCATTTAAATAAAATGGGGGAGGGGGTATGCGGGTGGGGTTCGGTGTGGGTTGGGTTGGTCGAGTGCAGAAGTGGTCTTAGAGAATGATTCGTAAATTGGATATCCATAGCCAAATATTAGCGACAAAAATATGAGTATCATCGCTAACATTTGCAACGAAATTAAAATATTTATCGCAAAAAAAATTTGCCACGAAGTAAGGAGCTACTATTTTAGACACGGAAAAATTTGACGCTAATTCTAATATTTTCATCGCTAATGTGAGTTAGCGATGAAATAATTTCGTCCCGGGATTTGTTGCTATACACCCGTCGCTAATGTGTTTGCGACAAATGTTTGATTTTCCTCGCAAACATTTTGCGATGAAACTCATATTTTCATCGCTAATATTTGCGACAAAATTAATTTTTTTATCACAAACACGTTAGCGACGGGTGTATAGCAACAAATCTCGCGATAAAATGATTTCATCGCTAACTCACGTTAGCGACAATACACGTGTTCACCTAAGCCTCAAGAGGGATTGGTCGTCTACACATATACGTGATAGTCTTTAGCTTAATCTAAAACCTTAGGTCCATTTTGTGTAATTGGTTCACTAAATCATTAAATCACCTCAAGAACGGAAGCAACCAAGGCAATACTCTCTCACTTGCACTTTCACACGAAAGTTTGTTTTTACGTTATTTTCCTTGTCATTTGCTACTATTGTTCTACTTGTTACAGTTTTATTTAGTTTCATCCTTACTCCTGTCATTAATTAGTCTTGATCACTTAGTTCATTTGCATGTTATTTGTGTTTCTTTAGTAGTTTAGCCTTAATTTTCAAAAAATCCAAAATAACACATTTAGTTACTACAATAACATGACAACTCATAACGTTATGGATTTACGTTCACTTAACTAGGTCCTTGGAACGATGAATACTAGGTCGTATACTTATCCTACTACAATCGAACCCATACGCTTTTAGGGATCGTAATTGTTGTACGAAAAAGTGTGGGGTAAATTGCAGATTTAGTCCCAAGAGAATGGCTTATCACGAAATTGGTCCCATTTTAAGCAAAAATGATCCCAGGTAATATTTCCGTCTAAAATTAACGGAAGTCGCAGCGTGAGATACACGCGCCCGTTAATGTCTGAAACATAAACACAGAACTCCTCCTCATTTCGATCAAACACCAGCAACCAAAATTTCAAAAAAAAAAATTGTTCTATCTCCACCAAAATTTCGAAAAATCCTCAAAGAACCCTAAATCGCACCCCAAATCGAAGGCCTCACTGAAATCACACCCCAAATCGAAGCCTCACTGAAATCGCACCCCAACCAAATCGAAAAACCCCAATTCGCACCCTAAACCACGAAACCTTGAAATCGTACCCAAAATCGAAACACAGCTATGAAATCGTTCCTACTGAAGATGTTGCGACGACAAGGCAATGTTGGAGAACCTCCCCACAGCGTAAGTTCCTGAAATAATCTAGGGCTTTTATTTAGTTATTTTGGGTCTAAAAATACTGATGGATTGGGTCATTCTTTATTTCCTTATGTTTTTTTTGCTATTTAAGCAAATGTTATAAGGTTGAATACGTGGTTTTTGACATTACTGAATTTTTAAGAATTGTCTTCTCAGTCTCGTAAATCCAGCATTTTTTTGTGTCGATATAATAGGGTTTTTAATGGGTCTTATTTATTTATGCTCTGTTTTTTTGTGGCAATAGAATTCGGTTTTAATGGGTCTTCTTTATTTATTGTTAATCAGGCTCAAAACAATTAAAAAAAACATTAGGCTGAAGATATAAAAACCCAGACTGCCAAAACTAATGGATGGAAGTTTAAATTAGTAATATAAGACTATCGAAACTAATGGTGGCACAATACATAATCTTGTATACAGAAGTAGTGCTGCAATGGAGGAGATCCACAAACTGATGACATTCACTCAATAATCACAAGTTAGAGTGTTTTGTATGGATGCAATTATTCTGAAATTATTGGTTAAATTAGAGTGGTTTTGTATGCATGTAATTATTCTGAAATTATTGGTTAAATTAGAGTGGTTTTGTATGCGTGCGCTTATTCTGGGATTTTTTTGGTTAAACTGTATTGATTTAGATTTGTTTAGAATGAGATTTAGATATAAGTGTGAAGTAAATTGTTTCCAGAATTATGGATTAGGTTGTGAAGTAAATTGTTTGAGATTTTTTGGTTAAATTCCAGGTGCGTATCAGTTCCCATTTTCTAGCAACAAATGAGTCAATTCCTTTCAAACCTCCTAGACAAGTAGTTTCAAAGGTTAAGATTAATTATTAGAGCACCGGCTCCCATGACTCTACACCGTATTGAGAACCCAACTACACTAAGAGAAAGTATAATGACAACTCCATCATCACCTGTTGTTCCGTTGCTGAAAATTGGGTGCAAGAAATATGTGACCATGAAAAACTTGCAAACATCAATGGTTCGATCTTCCAAGAAGAGGAAGGGTGGAAAAAAGAAGTAAAGTATGCAGCTTCTTTATCTTTTATTTCGGGAACTTCAACTTTGGTTTTGTTTTGTGTTAGATAGAAAACAATGGTGCATCTAGTTTGTGGTTAGATGATTGACTCTATCTTAGATGAAGTTATTTTTGCTAGTTAGTTTGAAACAAAACAATATGTGTTGGTGCTGTGATGGATATTATATTTTTTGCTATGAACTTATTAGCCTTTTGGATTTATGTAACGTTCGATCGAATGTTAGATGTCAAAGAAGATGAAGACATGTGAGTATTTTTTTTGTTTGTTACAAATCAGGTATTTTTTTTTTAGTATTTGAGGTTTAGGTTGATAAATCATGTTATTTAATGGCATGTATGAGTCATTTACCCTCTAAAAAAAATGTAATTTAATCAATTTTCCCTCCAAAAAATATGCAGGTCATTTCCCTCTAGAAAATTCAATCCCAAAACATTTTCCCTTTTATTTTGTTTTGGGACTATTTTTGCATTTTCATCACTTAACAGAAACTGTTAAGAATTTAACAGTTGGGACCGTTTTTGCAAAAAATGGGACCAAAAAAGAACGTGGGACCAAAATTGTTTTCAGAAAATTCTCTTGGGACCAAACTTGCATTTTACCTAAAAGTGTGCAAACTACAAACCAAGTTAAGAGATACGGCCCAATAGGGAAGCCCAGCACACATATGTCCTTCTCAATCCTTTCAGCATTCTAACAAACCCTACCCCACGTCTCACTCTCACCTCCCAAGCTCTCTCACCGGAACACAGCAACCACGCCGACCCAACACCCACCACCACCGTAAAACTTTGGTACCCCCTTCCACTCTATTTTTCTTTATTTGTGTTCCTTTGCTTTTATGTTAGGGACAAACACCTATTTAAGTGTGGGGGATGATTCATTGTTAGAGTATTTTATGCGGAGATTGGAATCATGTGAAAAAATGTGTTTGTTGTTTGAAGCATGTTTAATTGGTTACTTGCATATGTTTTTAATTATTGGGTTTTTGTTAAATTACTAAAATCATGAGTTGTAAGTCTTGAATAGTAGCCCGTTGATATTCATAATTTGTGCCTTGAAATTGAATTGATTTTTCGTTTATTCATGCCCAGAAATGGTGTATCTAGTTGCTTTAGTTTTGGTGAACTTTGCATTGGTTTTCTTGAGAAGTGAAGAATCTTGGTATCCTAAGTTGAAAAAAAAAAAATTGATGAGGTTGGAGAAAAAAAAAAAAAAAGAGAAAAGTTGAAAAAAAAGTGATGGATGAAAAAAAAATATATATATAATGAGGGGCTGAAATAACTGCCTACTTTAGAAGGATCAAATGTTTTTAAATGAATAAATTTAGTTAAAACCTGAAAAGTATAGAGAAGTTGCAGACATCATTTTAAAGCTTAAAGGCAGAAAAGTGTTCTGAAATGAATTACGGGGAGTATTTTCTTTTACAAAAGAAAATTGAAAGTGTGATTTATGAAATAATAAAATTGAAAAAAAAAATGAGAATAATGAAATTGATTAGGGAGTGATAAATTTGATTTTTTTTTTAATTATTTTAAAAAATTCAGTTCAAGAATGGGAGGAAATAAATTATTGAAAAATGTTAAATATGATAACAAGAAACACACGTTATTATCTTCCTTGGAAACCGCCGGCGTCTCTCATAGATGTATATAGGTCTCAAGTTCAATTTTGATTCTACAAACCGTTGCTCTCCCTCTCTCTCCGTCTCCCTCTCTATCAACACAATGAGTATACCAGCATCCACCTCAATTTCAGCGCACCCCGAGGAAGTAGAAGCAATCGAGCATGTCTACGACGTTATTATCAACAGCACTGAAGTCTTGACCACCGTCACACAGCACCCTGACGCCGTGACACGGTGGATCAACGCCGTCAAGGCCCACGCACATACTGGTCGTGTCCGCCGCATCGGTTTCGAATTGGAGGTCGACAAGCGCATCAACCGTATCGGTACTGTGCAGTTGTTGGTGGGATACCGCTGCCTCGTGTTCCAGCTCCCCGATGCACCTCTCCCCGCCTCCCTCAACAAATTTATCGCCAGCCCGAACTTCTGTTTCGTGGGCGTCGGCATTAAAGCGAAGATGAATCAGCTGAGGACACAGTGCCCCTTTGAAGCCTCGCCGGTGCATTTCCTTGATTTGGTTCCCACTCTGCAGGAGTCTGAGTATGCGGAAATTACTGACTGGATTCGCTATAGGCTCACACTTATCCATGTGCTCAATGCTTGTACACATGTTTTCATGGAAACCTCCGGAAGGCTCTGATCCATTTTATCTTTTTTTTTCTCTGTTTCTTTTCATGTACGCTGTGGATCTTGATATATCAACGGTTGCTTACTACTTTTCTTTGAATCTTCATATATTCTTGCTATTCTCTTCAAAAAATTTAACTCAACTATACATAATGTTGTTCTACTTTAATTACTTGGCTAACTAAAATTTTTGCAAGAGTAAAACTGATGGCAGGCTTGTAGTTTAAAATTTGGAAACGTTTAACAAGTCTCCTCTTGTCAAATGGTCTTGGCGAATTCGGTTTGAACCCAATTCATTTTGGGTAAGGATACTTTACTCGAAATATGGAATCTTCTAGCCTGGGGACTCCGTGGGTAGTACTGTCAATAGGAATTACATGTCGGGATCCCTCACCTGTCCCCCATTCGTCCCCTAGCTTAATGGTAGGGTTATACCGGCTAGTTTGCTTTTATTACTAATATATACATATTTACTTAATTTATGAAGGTACGAAATATTTTTTTTGGGCTAGTCTAATGAGATCCGTGAGACGACCTTTATATATAAAAAGTGATAATGTTTGAGCAAAAAGTGATACTGTTTAAGTAAAAAATTATAGTTACTTTTGTTAAAAATATTATCACATTTTACTTAAACATTATCACTTTTTTTACAAACCAAAATCTGAAAAAAAAAAAAAAAGGATTATCCTACCCAAAATTTTAAAATATTGGTTAAAAGGATCCGTCTCACAGAAAAAGATCCGTGAGACGGTCTCACACAAGTTTTTGCCATTTTTTTTAGTTGCATAGATTTTACTATTGAAATTAGGAGAAAGAACGAACCCTAAATTCATAGGTTTTGAGTCTGCATTTTGTAATTGCATAAAACAACATGGAATTTGCATAATGCTTGAATATAATTTCATAAAGGAGCAACTCATAACAAAATTTGAAGAACACAATTAACAAATTTTCAGAACCTCTCAATAATAAAAGAACTGAAATTATTTATAAATTTCCAGAACCTCGTAAATTAGTAATTTAAGTATTTGAACAATATTGTAAGGCTGTTGGTGAATAATTTTTTGATTTTGTGTTGAAATGCAATATGTTTATCGATCTCAGTTCAGTTTTGCATATTGATATATCTGTAAAGAGAAAGCCCCAGCTCTATGCATAGCTTGTGTTGACTTTCTAAATATCAGTTTGATTTGTGTTCATCCAACATTAAAAGAAAATCTTTCATTTCAATGCATGTCATCTCTATATATGTAATTACTTGTAAAAAAAACAAAAAAAAATTGCATAACACTTAAATACGGTTGCACAAAGAATTAACTCAAGAGCCCTAAACGATTATGCACAAACAAACATATTTTTTTTAATTTTTACTCTTACAAAAAGTAACAAAAAAATTTGCGAAATGGTGTGTTGTAATTGCATAAATTAACACGAAAATTGCATAAACGAACAACACCTCTTTGTTGGCATCCCATAAAATATGTTCCACATTTATGTCCAAAGCAAAGACAAGAAAGAAAACGAAGGGGAAATACGATTCCTAAAGATTACTACTATAAACAAACTTTAAGTGTCTTACTACTAACATTAGCATCACAGGCAAAACACAAAAGCACCATATGCTTCTTCAAAAGCAACAGCATGTATCCACACCCAAACCTGACGGATAATGGTGTTGTCATTAATGTTTTGTTCTCTATCAAGAAAGTCTGTGTTAAACCCAACCCGGCCAACCCCCATCTCATTCTATTCCTAAACTCATTACTTCCCCATTTTCTTTTAATTTTATCAAACAGTTAACATGAATTAAACAATCATCCACAATTCAAGAAAAGAAGGCTCTTACGAGTAGACAAAATCCAGTGACATTTGTAAGAGAAGTAATGAGAGATATTAGTTAAATTTTTAGATAACTCGTCCTCCTCACCTCTACAACCACAAAGCCACCGGGATCGACACATATTTGAACATATGGGTCCGCCGCCGCTACAAAGAATCTGGTCTCGACGCTCGACACCCGATGTTACTTTCTCGACAATCGACGCACACCCTCACCCCGATCTCGCTGTCGAATGCTCTGACGAATTGAACAAAAACCGGACTTGGTCAAAGGCGGCATCGGCGCTTTGTTGCGCGAGAAGATTGTCCTGATTTAGGTCCGCCTATGCGTCTTTGTCTGTGTGCGCAAGGAGGGGGATTCAATTTCGAAAGGGATTCGATTCCATCGAGTGATTTTTACCGTGAGAGGAAGTGGGATTGGATGTTCAGCCGTGAGAGAAAGAGAAAAAGAGGGGTTCTAATTGTAATGCTGATTTTTTTATTCCCCAGAGGGGTTCTAATTGTAGTGACTCGACCACATGCTACCCTCATAAACACTTTCCCGCCACCTCCGTGAAATCGTAATTTATGTATCACACATATCATAATATTATATTATAATATAATAATTATATGAAAGAATTCCGTCTCATCTAAAAGTCCGAACTTGTAGAGAGGTGGAAAATTAATTCTTGTATATTAATTCCTAACACTCCCCCTCACTCGTGGGCCGGATTAACACCTCTTATCCTTTTTTGGGGAGGAGGCCCATCGAGTGGACAATTTAAATGGGTGGAGTGCTTTCAACAGGAATCGAACCCAGGTCGTTTGCCCGGTTTGCTCTGATACCATGAAAGAATTCCGTCTCATCTAAAAGTCCGAACTTGTAGAGAGGTGGGGAATTAATTCTTGTATATTAATTCCTAACATTATACTTATATTTTATGTTCTTAGTTATATGTTTGTGTTTGTTTAGTTTAGTTTAGAATACACTAACAATCCATATAAAATTACGGCAATACAGTAGTGACACACACCTGGTTAACTTTTAAGAAAAGCTATACATAAACTTCTTGAATGCTTTTAGCAAGCGTAATGCAGTAGAGGCCGTGCGAGCTTCGATTTGACCACACTTTGCCTAGCTCATTTTCTTGAATATTTAATTATTATGAGAACTCTTGTCTCTTAATTTACTTAACAATTTTCCCTTATGAGTAAATCTTATAATCACATAACAAGTAATATTAAAATAATAAATTCAATCAAATACATTTTAACATTTATCAATTGGTGTGCTTCAACAAATAATAATAAATTATGGAGCAACATATTAATAAGTCGAGTTTATATATATACATATATAGATATTTGAATTAAATGACTTTAGTGAATAAAAATATAGAATTTATAAAATCAACAACATTTTGAAAACCTTAATAGTTGTTAATTTGCATATACACAAAAATGGTACTAATACTCAAATAACAAATAATGTATTTATAATAATGACAACTCATATTTAATCCAAACATGTTTCTTACTTAACAATCACATAAGAGAAACTTATAAAATAATGAAATTAAAGTAACACCTAACTTAATTATATTTAAAACATCATTCTTATTTTATTAGCACAAATAATGATAGTGATAATAAATTAATTAATATATTATAACTTTATTAACATTTGTAGATGCATAATTCACAAAGGAAATAACACCCATATATTTAGCATATATATTGTAATAATAAATGTAAACAGGTTATTTGAGGAAAACTGGTTTAACCATAAAGTAGGCGTTTGGATTCCTTTTGAAAAAATTCAAGTTATGTTTTCTAAAAAGGATTTAATACATGCTAAATATTCTTTATGAATTTGTGTAAGAGAGAAAATTTCATTTTACGTCTTGTAACTTATGCCTAATTCAATTTATATCCTTTAAGTTTTCACTTTTTCGATTTACATCCTTTTTGGTCCCAATTATGTGCTCGATTGATTATGCCTAAGTTACAGGACGTAAAATGAAATTTTCTCTGTGTAAGATTATGCGTGTTTCAATTTTAGTCCTTTTTACTCGGAAAATTAAAATAAAATATCTATAGTTGTTTGATTCCTACAAATATTATTGGCTTATCATTTCAATATATTTATATCAACATATATATTTTTGTAGAATTTAATTGTGGCTCAAAAGATAATATTTTGTAAATTTTTGCATGTGTTCGTCATGTATTTATCGTCAAACAAATAATCCAATTAACATGAAATCTTGGGTTAAATAAACTTTATTATATCAAGTTTATTGGAAAGAAAAGGGTTTGTCAAAAAAGCGTTTCGAAGTCGAGTAAAAATGACTCCGAAATACTGAACCTGAAATGGTGCTCTGTTTTCCCAGCTTTAATACTCTAACTTCAAAAGTGTATAACTTTCAATCTACCAGAACAATTCATGCAATATTTTTAAACGTGGACTCCCTATCGTATATAGATTGTACTCACATCGGTTTCGTGTCAAAATCATTTTTCTTTTAAAAGATATAAGCCTCCAAAGTCACTACTTTAATAGTTTTGACACATTTTCTTTAAAAATTCATATCTCTTAAACCGTTGGCTCAATTCGTACAAGATTTATACAGTAAGGTCATAACTCAACATAGTTCATTTTTATATATTTTTTTTTAGCAAAAACTCCCTGTAATAAAGGTCGAATTACAGGGCGCTAGCTATGTTCCTCAATTTCAGCCTTTCTGTTATGTGACTTAGCATGTCCGTGCATAAAAATGGGCTGCATAACGTTACTATATTCGAAAACTAAAATCATGGATGTAAAGTAAAACTATCAACCAACACATAAGAGTTTAAAACTAACAAATATCATCAAACTTAAACAAGTTAAAAGCTCATATAAAAACAACAAAGCGCAGTTATTAGTTTACGGGTTTCCAGAATAACCTTGGTGATTTAGTCTGGATAGAGCACGATAATTTTCGTGCTTAGGCCTGGGGAAGGATAGAAGAAGAACAGGAGCTTGGTTCTTCAAGGATTGAGCAAGAAAATTGAAGAACAAGTTAGAAAATAGTATCGGCAAATAAAAGAGAGCAACAAAGAAGAAATAGGAAGTGGTGTTCTTCACTTCCGTTGAATCATATGGACCGTTCTTCGACCAAACGAATCAAAATCATCGCGGGTGTGTTTCCGGCTCTTGAAGACTTCTATAGAGTTGGAAGAATCAACTTGCTTCCTATTGTTTTAGGGAAGAAAGGGAAGAAAGAATCAACTTGTTTCCGACTCTCGAAGACTTCTATAGAGTTGTTCTTCCTTTTGATTGTGTAGCTGCTTGGTTTCTATTTCTGTAAAGGTTTGGGAAGCTGAATGAAGAAGAACATGGTTGTGGTTTGGGTATTTATTTTTATCACGATATTCGTTAGTTTACTACACAGTTGTTACTTATATTCGTGTTAGTTTATCATGGAAAATTACGCAAGAGCTATAAATATTTATTTAGAATTACAGTGATAAAATCGTTGCTCTTTGAGATTAAAATTATTTAATTATAAAATTCAACATAAGACAACTTATATTATTTTTGTTTTAATTCTAATATTAATTTAAAAGCGAATTATCAGAATGAGTCCTAATATAAAATAATATAAGATAAGAAAAACATTATATCACAAAGAAATGAAAGAATGGCAACCAAGTAAATGTAATTTTCATGATTGTGAATTTTTGACGTATAAGATATTATTTAAATGATCAAGCAAGTAAAATGAATCAAACCTCTATATTTATATTAAGATTAAAATGACAAGGCAATACTATTTATTAAAACGCATTATGCTTTGTTAAGTTGTTTATCACATAAGTTTGATAAAATGATTTGCAAGATTATTAATTAGACTTCCTTTATTTTCGACACTTATTAAATACCCATCAAACCTTATACTTTATTTATTTCTTTATTAGGTTCTAGAAGTGTTCCCCGATCAGAATGGTCGTCCGTCTTCCTGAAAATTAAATCTTTTGAAAACAAATAACGACGTATATATAATTGAAAACTCTTAATTCATTTATTCTTTTATTTCATATTAAATTTGGGACGAGGTGTTACATGGATCCTTTTATTTTCGAGGCTATGGCATCCACACTTGGTACATGCAAACCACTACCTTGGACCGCATTCGATTCCAGAGGGTGGGTCACAGTTCATATGCACATGTTCACTGTTGGTCCCAAAGTTGAGTTAAGATTGAGTAAGCTAAGAAAAAGTCTAGAGGGGAGGGGTGAATAGACTTTTCAAATTCTATCAAAATATCAGAGTTTAAGTGCGGAAATGTGTTCTGTACAGTACTGTTCTTAAAATCAGCTCAGTACTTCACAGTTAGCTTTTATACTCAACTTTTCTTTAAATCTTTTCTTTAGAAAACTTACTGTTCTTATTCAACAAATATATCAACAGTTAATCAAAACATAAAGCAGTAAAGAACACAAGATTTTTATAGTGGTTCGACAAATGTCTACATCCACTCTCACAACTCCAGTTGCGATGTTTTATTACTCTTTTCCACTTGAGTACTTGTTGTTTAGAGTCCCAAGATTAAGACTTTGATCTTGTCGATTATACCTCCAGGTATATCTTCGATCAACTAGTAATTTCACAAGTAACTAGCACACTTGTTTACACAATACAAACTTAAAACGAAAAGTAAAACTTCTCTTTGTAATAGCCTTTGTTTCTTCAAATCAGATCTGTGGCTTCTCTTCAGTTCTTCAATCTTCAACTCTGTGAGTGCTTGAATGCTTCTTGAATACTTCGAGTAGTAGTAGTTTCAGTAGTCTTTTCAAGTAGAAGATCACACGGTATTTATAAGCATTAGTAAGACAGTTAACAGTTTGTGAACTAACTCTCAACTAACTCATAACCGTTTCTTGTTTTGTAACTTCCTTCTGTTTTGTAACCAACTTATCTTATCTTTCCAAGTCAGCTTATCTTCAACAATATCTTCAGTTACGCTTCAAATAAGTCATCCAAACTTATTCTTCAAACAAACCAACTCAGCACAGTAAACTACTCTTCTTAGTTATACTGCTCTTGGTCAGTCAGCACAGTTCTTCCAAAACTGTTCAGCTTCCTTCAATAACTTCACTTGATTTCTTCAATCTCTGAAGTAGTCTTCTTAGTCATCTCTTAGTCTTCTTTAGTCTTCTTTAGTCTTCTGACTTCAATCTAATCTACTGTTCTAACTATTACAATGCTGAATACAGTAGAATACAACTTTACAAATATAAAACCTATCTATACATCAACTGAACTACATACAGATGAGTATATCTAAATTCTATACTATAAGCTGTCTATACAATACTTCCATCAGCTTAGTTCTTAAACAGTTCATATATCAGATCAGTAATATACTAAGATCAGTAACCTTAATCAACATAACACATTAAGATCAGTAAACTTATTTCATATAATTCACATAGAACAACATATACTCACATATATCATTAACTCTAAAGTTGCTTTTGGCCATCAAAACATATAATCATCAATTAGAACATTGTTTATAGAATTCATATCCCAACAATTTCCCCCTTTTTGATGAAGCCAAAACTACTTAAACATTCTAAGATCAGTAGTTAAGATATATAGTTAATCATATCAGTTCATCAATTCAAAAATCAGATTCAGATTCATATCAGATATATCACATATTACAACTAAGTCATATAAACACAGAGATACAAAATAAAGAAATAAAGATAAGGATAAGAAATGTTATCTTCTTCAGCATAGTCCTTCATCTTCAGTCTCTATCAGGGATTCTGAATGCCAAGTACATTCTGTTCTTGATATCCATCATGTGCTTATGATCAGTTATGCCTTCATCTTTAATGATCTGTGAAATGATGTTTCTGATTTCTGAGTAATCTGGTTCACCATTTTCAAGTCTAGGAGGTTCCCAAACTGGTTCTTCAGGACATAAAATCTTTATTCATGTACTAGCAGCTAACAATAGAATATGTTCCCAAAATTCTCTTGAGATATTCATCATGAATGCATCAAAGTCAGAATATTCATCTTCCTTGCTTGAATGGTCACCAAATTTCTTCACAATAAAATTAGCAATCTGCCATTTCTTTTTCAAATTATTCCAGAACTCCATATCTTCTGGATCCACAACAAATTCCATGAATTGTTCATCCAGAATAGTTCCAACAGATTTAGACTTCATTTTCTTTTTCAATGCAGCAACTCTATTATCAAACTTCTTTCTTGTAGCTTCTGGATCTTTCATCTTTTGTTTTCTAATCTGTTCAGCAAATCTTTTCTCAGTCATTTCAATTTTCTTCTTAGAAAGCATCTGATTATGCTTTTCAACAGTTTCAACTATCAGCACATCACTTGGTTTATTTTCAGTATCAACATGTTTCAGCTTGCTTTTAGACCTGGTAATTCTACCAATCTGTTCAGTCTCTTCTTCATCATCAATAATCAATTTTCTTTTTCTTTTTCCAGAAGAAGATTCAGCAACAACATGTTTCTGAATAGCAGTTTCTTGAGAAACAGAATCAGGATTTTGTAAACTTTAGCTTCAGACTGATGATTTCTTCTTTCAAATCATCAATGCTGACTTTCAACTCATCTTGACTCACAACCAATTGAGCTTGTTGTGATTGAGTTTGTTCCATCACTTTCATTACTTTTACTTCCCCCTTTTTGGCTTCATCTTGCCATTCCTTCAAGGGTGTTAAAAGTATCTCTACTTTCTTTTGCAGTTCAGTAGAAAGTGTCTTTTCTTGTAATCTATGCAGATCATAGATTTTTGACATTGTGAATTCCATTATCTTGTCATAAGAATTTGCAGCAGTCAAACTTTCTAATTTCTCAGTAGCTTGCTGAAACCTCTTCAAAGTCTCATCCAGCTTGCTTTGTAACTCTTCATTATGCTTTTTCAACATTTCAAAGCTAGAGTTATCTTGAGCTGTCTCAGAAGGAACTGTTCTTACTGTCTCTTGAACATCATCAAGCACAGTATCCTTAACAACATCAATTGGTGTGCTCTCCAATTCATTAGCACCCAAAGATTGTTCCTCTAAGACCTCACTGTCTTCAGCTACAACTGTGTTCTCAAACTTCTCAGTTGCATTGGTATCAGCTTCATAATCAGCTTCCATATCAGCTTCATAATCAGCTTCAACATCAGCTTGATTATCAGAATGTTTAACTTCAGCATCATCCGCATCCATGTTGACATCAGTATCAACATTCACATCAGCAGACTTAACAATGGAGTATTTGCAACCAGTTATTCTTTCAATCAACTGAATAACAGATTCCAAATTTGATAACTCAGTATAAGAATTAACATCTGCAGCTTTTTTCTGTTCTTGTTCCCAATCATGAAACACAGAAAGACCACCCATACCTTCAGCTATAATCATCAGCTGATCTAGACCTATACTTCTAAGATATACCCAAGTACCTATCCTTAGAAGTTGCTCAAAGGTTCTAGTGCTGTCATCTAAACCATGAAAGCTTTTGAGAAGAGCATTTCTCAACTTAAATCGAATCATCTCTTCCTTGTCACAAACAGGATAATCCATCAAGAACACTGATTCAGGTTGGATAAATTCAGTTTCGGGAGAAGAGGTAATTTCAATTGGTTCAGAGGAAGGTATATGTTCATGCTCAGTAGAGTGATCATGAACTGGTTCAGATTCAAATTCAGGAGATAAATGAGGAGTGGGATTTTGATGAGAACTTGATTTGGGAGTGGAATGAAAAGAAGTGTTCTGAGGGGTTGAGTGAGGAGTGTTCTGTCGAATAGGAGAGTAGTGAACTGACTCCTCAGAACAGGAAGGCACTGTTTCAAGGGGTTGGGCTTGAATAGAATGAGAGGTTGAGGGAGAAGGGGTAGTGTTCTTGAGGACTCTTCTGGGTCTAAGAACACCAGAAACTTTAGTTCTCTTGTGTGAAAGGATAAGACTTGGAGAACTTACCTCTTCCACAGAAGACTCCTTCACATTGACAACTGACTCTTCTGACTTTTCAGGAACAGCCCTAGCTGATCGACCTCTTCTTAATCCAGATCGGTGAGGATCATGCCTAGCCTTTGTTCTCAACTCCGGCTCATCATTGTCAGAACGAAACATAGAACCACCAGATTCTTGTGGTTGATTCCTCTGGATTTGTTCAAACAAAGTAGACTTCTTCTTGAACAAGAATTTGCCCTGATGAAATCTTTTTGGACGACTCCAATCCATCTTCCTTTCAGCTAATTGAGGCAACAGTATGCTCAATTTGCTTCCAAAACCCATCATGGATTTAATGGAAAATTCTCTAGAGACCTCATCAAAAACCACTTTCTCTCTTTCAGCCAATAATCTTCCAAGCAGCAATCCTTGCCAATCACCATCAACACGATCAGTGATTGCAGCCATAATGCGAATCTTGAGATTGGTGAGAGCGTCTTGACTGAAATGTTGCCCTAACAAGCATTTTCCAGCTATATCCATCAATAATTGCAAACCTTCTGGAAGAATATCCTTCTTCAAATTTGACAACGTTGCTGGGTCAACATTCAACCACCTACCCACGCGAACCTTCTCTTGCCCTGCCATATAGCTCAGAATGTCTATTGGCCCGTCTGGTAGATTGAACGCGATTCCAAGGGTTTCTCTGGAAATGACAACCCTGTGGTCAGAAATGATCGAACGAATGTTGTTTGTGTCACCCTGCACCTGAAGAAAGAATTCCATCGCCTCAGGTTCGTAAACCTTTTCAGGAAAAGATTCTAGGTATTTCCGTAGCCCACATTCTTCACACATGGTGAGAATGGCTTGATTCTCAGCTTTCTGACGTCCGGTGAAGTAAATGGAGTTTTCAACGAAGATTCCTTTCTCTCGCATCCATCTGGTAGAATCAAAAGTTCCTGCGACTTCATTTTCTTCGTTAAGAATATCGATAATCGCCATAGGAGAGAAATAGAGAAGTGTAGTTGCAAGAGTAGGAAGAATCGAAAATGCTTGAGCTTAGAGAATTTAGCAGAAAGATTTAGAGTAATGGAGAAGACGAAGTTAATGTGATCGTGTAAATCAAGAATCAAGGCAAATCTAGGGCTTGGATTGATTTTGATTTCCACGTTGTGTGGTTTGGATTGAGTTGTAAATTAGGAAAAACGTTCCAGATTCATAACAATTCAATTCCAAATTGGAGCCAACCTGTGTTGATAAATACACCTTTTAAATTAGGTTAAAAATAGAGGAGTGTATTAATCTTCTCTATAAGTAATCTAACTTTGAACAGTCCTTGACTTAGAAGAATCCTAAGACAGGATACTGTTCTGATGTATATCAGCACAGTTGTTTTCCAACACATTATGCTTCAATTTCTTATTACTACTATATGGAATATTACTTATCTGGGTTCAGCTGAGTACTGTGATCAGCTGAGTACTCTTTTGAAGATCAGCTCAGTAGTTGGGTCAGCTCAGTAGTCATCAGATCAGTTCCCCAACTCTTCTGATTTTCACCTTTTTGATACCAGCACAGTACTTTCTCAGATCAGTACTGGAAATATTATGTAGACAAATTTTTTGTAATCAAATAAGCTTTGTAGACAGTTTAATCAGTAATCAGATCAGCTCTGTAGATTGAATGATATTGTAGTCAGAATAGTTCTGTAGACAACTCAATACAATAATCATAACATATCTGTAGACAGATTTATACTGTAATCAGATCAGATTTGTAGACAGATCAAATCTGCAATCAGATCAGTTCCCCCTCCAGTGGAGAACTCCTCTTCTGTGCCTGTTTCACCTTGGTAGAAGTGTCAGTTCATGTATAGATGGTGAAATACAGTACAGAATAGTAAAGAATAATTAAAATAGGTCTATATAAGGTTTGTTCTAAGGTGACTTGTGCTTTTGAGTCAACATACAGGATTTTTCAGAAATCATAGATTCCCCCTTAAATGTATATTCTCAATTCCCTCAGCTTTACCAGCTTCCTCATCGGGATTTAGGCACCTTAGTAACCTTTTTACCTGATTGTGATGATTGTAGAGGTTTTGACATGGTTTGTTCTTCAGAATTTACCCTTCGTGGTGAACTGATCTTGATATCAGCTCAGTACCTGAAATGTTAGTATACAGCTCTATATACAAGCAGGATCCATGTCTATCAATCCTAAACTTATGCATAACTCTCCAAATCTAGTTTCAGCCAAAGGTTTTGTGAAAATGTCAGCTCTCTGAATATCAGTATGGATCTTTTCCATTCTAATGTTTTTCTTTTCAACATGATCCCTAATAAAATGATGCCTAACATCTACATGCTTGCATCTAGTATGTAAAACGGGATTTTGAGTGATGGCAATTGCACTATTGCTGTCACAGAATATAGGTACATTGGATTCCACAATGTTGTAGTCTCTAAGTTGTTGCATTAGCCAAAGAAGCTGACTACAACAACTTCCTGCAGCCATATATTCTGCCTCAGTGGTAGAAGTTGCCACACTTGTTTGTTTCTTTGAAAACCATGATATGAGCTTAGAACCTAGAAATTGGCATGAACCAGAAGTTGATTTTCTATCTATCCTGCAACCACCAAAGTCAGAATCTGAATAACCACTTAGGGATAGATCATCATCTGCAGAATACCACAAACCTCGATTAATGGTACCCTTTAGATATTTCAATATCCTTTTAGCAGTCTCCACATGACTTTCTTTGGGGTTGGCCTGAAATCTAGCACATACACCTACTGCAAATGCAATGTCTGGCCTACTAGCAGTTAAATAGAGTAGAGAACCAATTAGAGCTCTGTAATAGGATTGGTCAGCAGACTTACCTTGATCATCAGGATCCATTCTGTAGGTTGGCAGCATTGTTACTCCAACTGTTTTAGAAGTCTTGATACCAAATTTATCTAACAAATTTCTTGTATATTTTGCTTGATTGATAAAGATACCATCAGATGATTGTTTTACTTGAAGTCCAAGAAAATAGGTCATTTCTCCCATCATTGACATTTCAAACTTGCTTTGCATGAGCTTTGAAAAGCTTTCACTCATGCTTTTGTTAGGAGATCCAAATATTATATCATCAACATAAATTTGGACTAATAAAATGTCTGTACCTTCTTGTCTTCTGAACAAAGTTCGATCCACTTTGCCCTTAGTAAATCCATTTTCAACTAAGAATAGTGAAAGAGTGTCATACCAGGCTCTTGGAGCTTGTTTCAGACCATATAGTGCTTTCTTCAACCTGTATACTTGATTACCATTTACCTCAAATCCAGGAGGTTGTTCTACATAAACTTCTTCAACAAGTATACCATTTAAAAATGCACTTTTCACATCCATTTGATACACAGTGAATTTCATATAAGCAGCATAAGCAAGAAACAATCTTATAGCTTTTAATCTAGCTACAGGGGCAAATGTTTCATCATAGTCAATACCCTCAGCTTGAGAGTATCCCTGAGCCACTAATCTAGCTTTGTTTCTCACAACAAGATCATTCTCATCTTTCTTATTTTTGAAAATCCACTTTGTACCTACCACATTGTGATCAGTAGGTCTCTCTACGAGTTCCCATACATCATTTCGAGTAAACTGATTTAATTCTTCTTGCATAGCAATAATCCAGTTACTGTCAGATAAAGCTTCTTTCACATTAGCAGGCTCAATAGAAGATAAGAAGCAACACCAACAAAATAGAGAATTACTTGGTTCAGGTTTAGAATCAAACAGTTGTCTTCTGGTCTTAACACCTTTATTGGATTCACCAATAATCAGATCAGTGGAATGAGCAGATTTCCATGTTTTTCTAGTCTTAACAGGAACACTTTCATCATCCACATCATGTATAACAGAATCATCAATATCAATATCATCATTTTCAGCAGGTTTATTCACAGGAGAACAGTCAACCAATTCAGGCATGTCAGTTGGTCTAGAAGACTTACCATTGTCTTTTACCTTTTCTACATCATCATCTTTGTTTAGAACATTAAGAAATGGATTGTAGGCTTGTACAGATTCATATAGTTCAGTCTCTTCACTGTCTTTATCAGTTTGAATGGTCAGATCATCAATTTTCTTACTGATCTGATGATCAGCAGAGTCCTGTACAACTTCATCAAAGACAACATGGGGTGTTTCTTCTACACATAGAGTAGAGTAATTAAATACTATAAATGCCTTGCTTGTAGAGGAATATCCTAAGAATATTCCATGATCAGCTTTGGCATCAAAAGCATTTAATTTGCTATTTCCATTGTTATGAATAAAGCACTTACATCCAAAAATATGAAAATATGAAATTCTTGGTTTTCTACCTTTCCATACCTCATAAGGAGTTTTACCATGTACTTTGTTGAATGCACATTTGTTCTGAGTGTGACAGGCAGTGTTGATTGCTTCAGCCCAGAACTTCTGTGGAGTGTTGTACTCAGCAAGCATTGTTCTGCATGCTTCTTTCAGTGTTCTGTTTCTTCTCTCAGCTACACCATTTTGTTGGGGTGTCCTGGCTGCACTTGTCAAATGTTGAATTCCAGACTTAGAACAAAATTCTTTAATATAGCAGTTTATAAACTCAGTCCCCTTGTCACTCCTGATCTTGACAATGGGCTGACCTTTTTCTACTTGCAACCTCTTTAACAGATCTGGTAGTTGGGTTTGTGTATCACTCTTTTTGTGTAAGAAGATTGTCCAAGTGTACTTTGAATAATCATCTACCACAACCAAAGTGTACCTTCTACCATTCAGTGTAGGGGGTTTTATTGGACCATGTAAATCCATGTGCAAGAGTTCTAAGACTCTACAAGTAGAAAGAGTGGGAATTGACTTAAAGGAAACCTTTACCTGTTTACCTTTTTGGCATGCATCACACACTTGTGATTTGAAATAGATTTCATTAGGGATACCTTCAACAAGGTAGTTTCTTGCAATCTTGTTAATAATCTTAAAGTTCAGATGGCATAAGCGTCTGTGCCATAGCCAACTGATTTCTTTAGGACTTTTAGAAAGAAGGCAAGCATCCCTAGGACAACTAATCCAATTTACAATGTAGACACTGCCCTGTCTAACTCCAACTAGTAGAATTGTATGTGTTCTTTTATCCCAGATTTCACATTTGGTGCTTTTGAAGTAAACTTTGTAGCCCCTGTCACAAAATTGAGAGACAGATAACAAATTATATTTCAGACCTTCAACATAAGAGACATCTTGAATCTCTACATCTCCATTCTTGATGTATCCAAATCCTTTTGTGATTGCCATGGAACTATCTCCAAAGATCACCTTTGGTCCTTCCTTCTCATGATAGTCAGAAAGGAGAGTCTTGGTACCAGTCATGTGGTGAGAACACCCACTGTCTATGTACCAAGTTTCTCCAACTGAGCCACCTTTCTTGTAAAGATCCAGTTGACCCTGCAAGTAGTGATCTTAATAATTTAGGTACCCTTTCTTTATTGGGGTCCTTGGGGGTTAGTAGTAAGAGGTATCCAAATAAACATTGAAGTTTTGAATAATTGAGACCTCTTAAGTTTTCTACCATGCTTATCACAGAATAGTACTTTGTTGACCTTGTCCAAATTATCAGCAGACTTAGGATCTATTTTTCTGAGATAGCCTTTCCTTGGTTCTATCCCTTTTTCAGTAAGATCAGTATGTCTGTAATAGTTTGCATATGGCCTAAAAGCCTGTGGACCATACGGCTTATATATGCGTTTTGGTCTTTCCTCTCCAATGATATCATAAGATAAAGGTGGAGGATAAAGAACAGGTTTGTTATGATAATGAGGCACAAATTTCCTAGGTTTTGTTGAGTACAGCTGAGACTGCCTTATGAAAGGAGGTCTAGGCTGTTTCCAACTTGCCTGAGTTTGTCTTGACCTACTGTTCTGAGTCTGCCTCTTCTGATTCCAGGACTTTTCAGCTCTGGTCAGAAGAGTAGAACTCTTTTGGTATGGTCTTGACTGTACTGGTCTAGATCCATTCTTCTGTTTACCATTCTTGGCATTAGGAGGAATGTATTTAGACTGTACCTTGGAGTTTGGTTCATTATCATAGATCATAGGTTCTTTTCCTTTATCTAATTGTAAAGAACTTGAACTTGCTCCAGTAGTGTTCTTAATGCCTGAAGTAGAGGGACTAGGCAGATCAGTACCTATTCCACTCTTATCATAAGGAGCTCTGTATCTGTCTGATAGTGTTTGATTAATCTTAGAAGAGTTAATCATATCAGATAGCTTCAGATCCAAGCTCAGTACTTCAGATTCTAAGAATCTATTGCGCTCTTCAAGTTTTTCACATTTAATCTTTAAGTCATTGAACTCATTTGTCTCTTTAGCTTGTGTATGAAGCATACCCTGATATAACTTGTCCATAGATGCATACTTTTCTTTGAGTTGTGACAACTCTTCTGATAGCCGTGCATTTAGAATAGTTATATTAGGATCCACTTTCATTTGAGCTTCTCTAAGACTCATGATTTCTTGTCTTAAAGATATGTTCTCATCACTGATTTCTATGAATGCTTTGTTAGCTGGTAGGAGGTCTTCTTCATTCATTCCATTGGAATGGTGAAGACTACTCCCTACACTACTATCAGCAGTGTCACATAAATCAGAATCAGAATCTGATTCATCACAAGATTGAAAAGATGTGACAGATGATACCTCTTGATCTATTTTTGCCATCATGACCAGATCATCATCTGCAATGAAGACTTCTTTCTCACTGCTGGAAGGGTAATCAGAAGAGGAGGATGGTAACTCATCTGAATCCGTATCAGATTCATTGTTAGCCACCATTGCCCTCTTACCCTTTGCATATTTGCGATCTCTCCTTGCTTTCCTTTCTCTTCTGTCTTCAGCACTCAGATCAGGACATTCATGGATGTAATGACCTGGCTTTTCACAGTTATAACACAGAGGTTCATTAGAAGTACGTTTAGAAGGAGAATGATATCGGTTCCTGTCCTTTCTATCAGTAGAGTTTTATCCTTCCTATCAGCAGAGTTCCTATCTCTTCTTTTCTCATTAGAGATCTCATCTCTCCTTTCAGAAGATTTGTGATCCCTTCTGGTCCTAGAAGAGTCCCTGTTATTAGAGCCCTGAGTGTCCTTATAGAATCTTTTATATCTACCATACCTCTTGTTAAGCTTGTCAAACCTCTTAATCATTAAATTCAACTGATCCTTAAGATCAAGATCAGTACTCTCTAGTTCATCTTTTATGCTTGAGGACTTAGACATAGATGATCTAGGCTTCTTAGAGGTAGACGCCTTAAGTGCAATGCTTTTGGAGATTTCCTTAACCCTATTGTTGGTCCTGAAAGGAGTATATAACAAGTGTATGGGGGGGGGGGGGAATACACTTGTATTCAAATTCTTTTCTAACTTGATCAAACCAGAGCTCAGCAAGGTTGTCTTGGACAACTCTGCTGAACATGATTAACTCTTCTAAGATAATCAGACTACTAAGTACTATTGAGTACTTAGTTGAATAACTATCTAGGGGAGTTATATGTGCGGAATAATGGTTGGCCCTTTTAGTTTAAACTCCTTTAGATTCTGAAATCACTTGGTCAATTCAATACAGTCCAGTTTCAGGGAACTTGTCCAAATCAGTTTTCCACAGTCTTTGAATGTTTATCCTTTGAAAGATCAGTTTTGTGTGCAGTGTTGAGTGTATGAAAGTACTTGAAAGTAAATCAACACAAGAGTTTATAGTGGTTCAGAGACTCAAGCTCCTACATCCACTTTCCCTGATTTAACAGGATAATTTCTTCACTCTTGGAATTAACTTGTTTTATAGTGCCAAGGTGCACTTGATCAAAAACACCACTCTTGGTGAATTGATCCCTAGGATGTCTAGAGTCCTAGTACCCTCTTCTCAACTCAGAACTGAACTGTTCTTCTCTCAACAGTCAGCTCCTACCACTTCTACTACTACAACCTTCTCACTTTCACTCTTGAAAGATATGAGGATTGAAGTAAGGTTCCAACTAATGAGATATCCTTTACAATGAAGATCAGTGTATAAGGATAGGATATCTCTCTAAGCTTGTGTATGAATATTCAATGTAATTCAGCTTAGAAGAAGTGTATGAAGACTAAGATAGTCTTTGAAAGCTTTGAAAGCACTCTAGTTTGTAAGAACTTGAGGTTAGATGTGCTTGGTTGAGGTTGAAGTTGGATGCTAGTTGGATGCTTTCAAATGGTCTTCACACTTCTGTATTTATAGACAAATGAAGGATTTGCCCGTTGGAGAGGCAGCCTCCAATGTCCATAAATGTCTTCTTTTAGTTCTTCAACTTTGAAGACAGAATCTTGATAGTGACATGTCCTCATTTGGGAAATAAACGGCTGTAAGAGCTTTGTCTTCATTCTGTAGCACTCTTCCCAATATCTGACATTCAGATTCTCTTGTAAGAATGTGGACATGTCTTCTGAAGGTTGTTCCAATGATAGGACAACATTCCTCATCATTTGGACAACTCTCCTTATCACTATCAGCAGTCTTGCTTATCAGCAAGATTGTCTTGCTCTTCTTCAGATGACTTGGCTCTTTCCCTTTTATTTCTCTTGAAGGTGATCTTAGCTTGTTTCTTTGAAGATCTTTAGGGAGTGTTTGTCTTCAGCATAGTTGACCTCAACTTTCAGAGCACTTGATTTTGACTTCCTCTACTGAGACAACTCCTCTGGACAACTCTCCTGATCAGTATAGTTAGTCTCAAAAGACTTAGTGTTGTATCCAGAGTTTGAGCCTTGAGGGGACTTGATTTAAATAAACTTCTAAGCATGTGTTCCCCCTCAATTTGTGCATCTAATCATCTAAGAGCTACCTAACATATTAGCTCCTCATCTAACCTTTATACTATATGTTCTAACATTTCTAGAACATATTCAATCATGACTTAGGCATGTCTCAGGGGGTTTTGGTATTCAATCAAAACATAACTCATTTTATTCCCAACAATTTCCCCCTTTTTGATGATGCCAAAACCTATACAGCTTGTGCAAAAGTGACTTAGCTACACCTATTACATTATTCTTCAGAAGACATGACTAAGGTCAGTTATCCTGAAAAGCAATGAGTTAGTGTATTCACCATTCATGTTGCACATAGGTTTCATAGATAGGCATAGAGAGATGAGTGTTTCTTGATTCAAAATAAGTTCAACTATCATTCATTCAAAAATCATTACAAGCATGTTGATAGTTGAATTTAACATATCAGAGCATGAATCAACAACACTAAATACATCAGAGTATTTCATTCTAACAGTTCAACACATATACAAGATTTTTCAGTATCAGAGCATAAACTTGTATCAGAGCACCAATCTTGTATCAGAACAAATACTAACACTTCAAGACATATACAAGATTTTCAACATCAGAGCACAGAGCTTGTATCAGAGCAATCCATATCAAATCAGAGCAAACAGGTTAGCACACCACATCAGCAATCTTGACCATATTTCAGCATAGTTGATCAATCAAGAAAGGTCAGAAGACTTAGCCATTTCAAAGATCATCCTCAGGAGGTGGCAGCATTCCATACTGTGCCCACACTCTTCTTTTCAATGCCATGGCTTCTTGGTTTGTTCCCTTAGGACCAAGAACCATCTTGTTTAGCTTAAGGATCTCTGTGAATTCTCTCAGAATTCTTGCTTGGTCAATCCATCCTTCAAGCTTTGGAGGCATGTATATGATTGGCTTAGGAGCTGTGAGTTCAATTCTTGCAATATCAGCAGCTGCAAGCAATTGTTGATAGAGTTCTTTGTAGTATTCTATCATGAACTCAGCAAAAGTGGAGTTGGCATCTCTTCCATTCCATCTGTCAATGACATATTGATCATAGACATACTCCCTTTTGGCTTCCTCCCATAAGTCATTCAGCTGAACTGGTACCCATTTATCCAAGTGAGGATATTTGGTGTCCATTGGAATCAATAGCTGTGGCTTCATCTTGTTGTAAGTTGCTCTCTTCCTTCTTGGCTTCTAGAAGTCTGCTCTTCTCTTGTTTCTTGCTCTGTTGGCCTCTTCCATCAAGTCCATTTTCTCTTGGGCTCTCATCATAGCCAGTTTCTGTTGTGTTTCAGGGTCTTTGCCATACCCTTCATGAAACAGCTTTGATGGATCATTGAATACCACAATCTTTGTCTTCTTTGGTCCAGGTCCAAAGCCTTCTTCATATAATTCCTCAACATCTTCAGAGGCTTTGGTACTTTCAGTGGACTTAGTCTCAGTAGACTTGTCTTTTTCAGCAAACTTGGATATTTCAGCATTCTTGGGCTCTTCAGCAGTTTTGGCCTTCTTTGAGATAGGCTCATCATCAACAACTCTGAATTCAGGTGGAAGATCAAGGCTATTGGGAAAGTCAGTGAATTTCTAAACTTGTCTCTTCTTTCCTTGGGCCTTCTTGATCTTTCCTCTAGTTTGGACACCTTCAGCATCCTTGTCCAAACCAAATACCTCACCACCTGGTCTTTGTTGTAACCTCACTCTTTCCTCTTGAGCTGAGGCCATAGAGTTCTTCAATGCAAGTGCTAACTGCTCCTCTTCATCCAATTCTTCCAAGTTCAGCACTGCTGGCTCTTTTCCCTTTCTTTCAGGGACTTTGTCCTTACCCTTAACTGGGCTTCCAATCACTAAGGCACCTTTTGCCCTTGCTCTTTCCCTTTCCCCCTTTTTGGCAGCATCAAAACATTGGGGTTTTAGCTCACTCATTGTTGTGGCCATTAGGGATTGTGCCTGATTTAGGGATTTCATTTCTTCCAACAAATATACATTTTCATCATGTATATTCTGCATCCTGTCACTGCTCAAGCTAAGAAAAGCTAGAACAGGCTTCATTTTTTGTTGGACAACCTCCTCCATGGTTGATTTAAGAGATGCATCCAATTGGGCCTTAAGAAGCTCAGTGAGGTTGGCTACTGCACCTTCAGCAATGTTGGCCAATACCTCTTGGGAAAATTTTTCTGAGGCTGCTTTCACCATAGCTAGCCTTTGCTCTTCAGCTCTTTGTCTTTGCAGTGCAGTCTTTCTTCCAAGAGCTCTCTTTACCACTGACCTTAATGTCTTCACATTCCTATTGTGGTTGATTCTTAGCAAAGATTGCTCTTTCTTAACCTCCTTTGAAACTGACCTCATGGTGTTTTTGGCTTTGATAACTTCAGTGGAGATGGTTTGCAAACCAGTCTCAACTCCACTGATCCTTGACTCCAAGGTAGGTAACACCACATCCTCTGAGCCAGTTAGCCTCATTTCCACAGATGCCAAAGTTCTTCCATGCTCATCCAAGGCTCCAGAAGTTTCTGCATGAGCTGATTGTACCTGGTGAGCCAAGGAATCCAACTTCTCTGATTGCATCCCAAGCAAGGCTTGTGCTGATCCATTATCAACTTGGATGGGTGCATCTGTTAAGAGTTCATCTGCAAAGATTTGATCAAAGGTTATACCTGCAATATCAGACAAATCAAAAGCATCAGTAAAAACACACTTGTCTCCCTCCAATTCTTTTTCATAAGACTCTGATACATCAACAGTCTTCTCCTCATTTTCAACTATTTCTTTTCTCCCTTCAACAATGATTTCCTCACTTAAAGGAACAGGCCTCCTCTTATCAAGGGATTCTTGAAGTTCAGATTTGACTTCAAGAATAGCCTGCCCTTCCTCACTTATATCACCCTCATTTGGTGGTACACTCACTATTCTAGTGATCACAACCTCTCTATCATCTACTTCTCCCTCTAGTTTTTCCACTATCATCTCCTTTTCAACTCCTTCACCTAGACCTACAGCATCTCCACCTTCAACAAGGTTCAAAGATGGCAGTTGTGGGGAGATCACAGTGCTTATATCAGCAGCCACTGAGTCATCCTGAATGATTAAGGGCTGATCAGTGTCCAACTCATCTGACACTGAATAGGCCTTAACCAAACCAGCCTCTAAAACAGGAACCTCCACATCTTTAGGTTGTGCCTTGAGTTCAGAAGAACCTTCATTGGCAGATGTGTCATTGGTTGTGTTACCATCCTTGGTCAACACCTCTGAATTGACAGATCCTTTCCTATGATAGGTCTTAGGAGGGTTGGAAAGTCTTTCAGATACAGAAGGCTTAGGGATATTAGCTTGAGGGGTTTCAGGAGGGTTGGGTTTTGAGGGGTTTGAGGGATCATTGGGGGAATCATCATCATTGGAGCTACTATCAGGGTGTTTGATTCCCTTAGCTTTTCTTTCCTTCTCCTCCTTAATCTTATCAGCTACCAGCTTTGCAAAGATTTCCTCATCAATGAGAAATCTTGTCTTTGAGACTCCAGCAAAGTGTAGCAATCTGTTCTCCTCAACTTGCCACCAGTTTGCTCCCTTATCTTGGATGACTTGTGATATCTCCATCATAGACTTATCTTTTACATCAACAAGCATCCTTAGATCATGAAAAGTCCTCTGAATTCTTGGAAATTCAGCAAGTTGTGGATACAAACTGTCCACAGTAGCCATGGCTCCTCCTCTGAGCATACTCTCATAAGTATACTCCTCCTCATCTCCACTTGAATGGGGACTTTGGGTTATAGGGGAGTTGGCTCTAGGTTCTCCTAAAGTGGCTTCAGGAAGGTTTAGTTCAGGAATGTTGGCTTCAGAAGAGTTGGGTGCAGTAGAAGGTGCTTCAGTTGCTTTAAAGAGCAATGGATCTGAAGGGGCTTTACTCAAGGGGGTTGGCTCAAAAAGTGCAGCTTCTAATTGCTTTGAGTAATTGAGCATAGATGAGTCAAGGGGAGAATGTAGTCTTGTCTCATCTACTGCTATATCTGCTAGCACATCTATCCCACTTCTTTGCACATTCCCTTCAGGAGAGTATCTCTTTGTAAGATTGATGGGGGTTATAGGTTGGTTGGTTGGGGTTATATGGGTTTCAGGGGAGTTGGGCTCAGGGTTCTGAATTTCAGGGATGTTGGCCTCTATTGGTTGACCTTCAGGGACCTTGGATTCTGGAGTTCCAGAACCAGATGAGTTGGTCCTTGACTTTGATTTGGTCCTGCTTTCAGCTCTGCTCTCTCTAAGAGCAAGTTGTAGAGACCTTTCTTCTTGGAGCTCCAACACTTTGTCAGTAGGCTTGGCCCTTCTCTTGCTAGCCCTACTGCTCCTACTTCCTTCACCATCCTTTTCAGGGACAACCTCCCTGATCCTCTTATCACCCCTAGACTTTTGTCTAGTCTCATTGTACTTCTGCCTTAATTCTTCTGAATGATCAGAGGGCACTTGTACACCTTCTCTAGCAACTTCTTCAATCTCAGTTGAAGCATCTGAGTTCTCTTCTGAGATGATCTGAGACATTTTCCTTGCTTTTGTCCTCTTCTTCATTTTAGGTTTCTCCTCCACCTTTTCTTCAGCAGGTTTGGCCACTATCATCCTCCTTTGCTCAGTTTTCTTGCTGAGCTTTCTGAACAAAATCTTTTGAGCTGGGAGAGGCTTTGCAAAGGTTTGCATTTGGGAATAATAGGAAAATCTCTCAATCAACAAGCTTGCCCTGGTGCAATACTTGAGTTTCCCTTCTAGCACAACCTTGTTATGAGCTCTCACTTTAAACTTGGCCTTTTCCTTCATCATCTCAGAAATAATGAAGGTCCTCCAATCAAACTTGATACCCTTGTCACTGGCATCAATGACTGCAGCCATGATTTTGATTCTAGGATGGCTGACCTGCTCCAAGCTTCCAGTATTACTTAAGAGACTCTTAGTGATTACCTCAAATAAATTGAGAAATTTAGACTTGAGAGTCTTCTTGTTTTGTGTTGAAGATAGAGGGCCTGGCACTAATAGCCATTCTTGTGCTATGTCATCTTCATGGCCAGCACCATAAGATTTTGGATTCCTTCCTTCTGAAGGCAATCCAAAGGCTCCTTCAAGATCTTCTGAAGAGAATTTCACTCTATGAAATCTCTCTTCTTCATCTTCTTCAGCAACATAGGACAATCTGGTGGAAATCTCACCATCTTCTGGTTTGCCTCTCCATTTGAGAAAGGCAAAGAACTCAGCCATGTAGTTGTCCAAACAAGAGCTTGGCCTTTCCTCCATGAATTTCTGAAGGCCTGCTCTTCTCAACCATCTCAGGGTTGGAGTGATTTCAGGATCTTCACTTGTAAATGACACTATTGGCTCAAAGTGAAGGTTGTTCTTGTTGCTCAAATAACCAAAATCAAGGTCAAGAGCCTTGTTGGAAAAATCTATGATCATCTCTGGTCTAACTTTGGGAGCCATTGAAAATTCCAGAGATGAATTTGAAAGAGTGTTGAGAGAGTTTGAAGAAAAGTGAGCTAGGGTTCGAATACTTGGGGAAGAAGTGTTTGTGGGGGATCTTAAGACTTGGGGATATTCTAAAAAGAATGTTTGTCAATGAGTTGGTGAGTTTTGTGTATTTTCAACGGTTGTCAAAAATGGAAACATACACTTGGACGGCCAGGATGAATTTCAGGGGAGTTGGCCAGTTTTGATCCAATGGTTAAAAACCAATGTAACAGTGACTTGTTGGTTTTATTCAAAACGTGGAAGGTATTTAATATTAGTTAATGGTTGGGGAGTTTTCGAGATAGATCATGGTTTGAAAAGGTGTAATGCAAACAAGAGTTAAATCTTGGCATTTAATGCATGGAAAGCGACCTTTTGGGTGGGGGACAAATTAAATCCTACAGAAATGATATCTGTAGTTGGGACAGGTATCAAGGTAGACAATGATTACCCAAAATAGGTGCTTATCAAACCAAGAGAATAGGTTTGATAACTAGGACAACTTATCTGACCCTACAAGGACAAGTGTCCTGAAGAGATGTGGACAAGAGTCCTGAATGTCAATGGACAAGTGTCCTGAGTAGTTATGATCATCTCTTCTGCACTTCAGTAGATTTGTCCAAGTCTACTGAATATCAATTCAGCTCTTTTACTCCCATTAACTTCAATGAGTTTTACTTGTCCAACTTCCCTGGATCAAGTAAACCCAACTCTGCTGATAGCTCCAGAAACCTTGCCTCTGCAAGTGGCTTAGTTAGTATATCAGCTTTTTGATGATCTGTGTGGATCTTGACCAACTTTATATCCTTCTTCTCCACATGATCTCTAATGAAGTGATGCTTGATGTCCACATGTTTGCATCTTGTATGCAAAACAGGATTTTGTGAAATAGCAATGGCACTATTGTTATCACAAAATATGGGCACTTCAGTAGAGTTGACTCTGTAATCTCTTAGTTGTTGTCTCAACCATAGGATCTGGGCACAACAACTTCCAGCAGCAACATATTCAGCCTCAGTAGTGGAAGTAGCCACTGTGTTTTGCTTCTTGGAGAACCAAGATATGAGCTTGTTGCCTAAGAATTGACAAGTCCCTGAAGTGGACTTTCTGTCAATTCTGCATCCTCCATAATCAGCATCTGAGTAGCCAGTTAACTCAATGTTGTCATCAGCAGGATACCAAAGGCCTAGATTTTCAGTGCCTTTGAGATATCTCAAGATCCTCTTAGCAGCCTCAAGATGGCTTTTCTTAGGATTTGCTTGAAACCTTGCACAAACACCTACTGCAAAGGTGATGTCAGGTCTGCTGGCAGTGAGATAGAGGAGTGAACCAATTATTCCTCTATACTCAGTAGAGTTGGTTGGAATACCACTCTCATCAGGATCCATCTTCCAGTTTGTGTTCATTGGAATCCTTACTGGCTTGCTAGTTGTACACCCAAACTTCTTGATCATTTCTCTGGTGTACTTAGCTTGGTTGATGAAGATTCCTTCTTTTGATTGCTTGACTTGAAGACCCAGAATGAAGTTCATCAGTCCCATCATGGACATCTCAAACTTGCTTTGCATTAGCTTGGAGAACTTCTCACATAGCTTCTCATTGGGGGATCCAAATATTATGTCATCCACATAAATTTGGACAAGCAAGATGTCCTCTCCTTCAGAGATTCTGAAAAGAGTTCTGTCCACAGTTCCCTTGGTGAATCCATGATCCAAGAGGAATTGTGACAGTGTATCATACCAAGCCCTAGGGGCTTGCTTCAGTCCATAAAGAGCTTTCTTGAGTCTGTAAACTTGGTTTCCAACTTCAAAACCTGGTGGTTGCTCTACATAGACTTCTTCCTTCAAGACTCCATTCAGAAAGACACTCTTGACATCCATTTGGTACACTTTGAACCTCTTGTGGGCTGCATAGGCTAGAAAGAGCCTTATTGCTTCTAGCCTTGCCACAGGTGCAAATGTCTCATCATAGTCAATGCCTTCATGTTGGCAGTAGCCTTTTGCCACAAGTCTTGCTTTGTTTCTGACAATCACATCATTTTCATTCTTCTTGTTCTTGAACACCCACTTTGTTCCAATAACATCTTGATGTGAAGGCCTATCCACCAGCTCCCATACCTCATTTCTGGTGAATTGATTCAGTTCTTCCTGCATGGCTGTGATCCAATTGGCATCTTGAAGTGCCTCCTCAATATCACTTGGTTCTTGTTCTGACAAGAAACAACAGAAAAGAGCACTTTCACCATGAAATCTTCTTGTTTTGACTCTAATACTTGGGTCACCAAGTATTTGATCAGTAGGATGGTCAGACAACCAAGTCCTTCTTTTTCTGATCTCTTCAGTAGAGTTGTCCTCTACTGAAGTTGAGTCAATTTGATCATAGAATTCAGGATAATTGAATGCAGGATCTAATTCAGGATCATAATCAGGGGTTGTTGGGATATAAATTCACCCTAAGCCCCACTTGATGTTAGAATAGTTTTGATGGCCAAAACACTTAGAGTTTATAAATGTAATAGGATCAGCTGACTTGTATAGAACAGCTTAGACTAGTCTTGTGTGATCAACTGTATTGATAGCAGCTGATCAGCACAGTCCTGGCTTACATGCCTATCCTCAAGATGAGAAGAGTAGAAGACATGAAGACTAGAAGATCCTTGAAGACCAGATATGTTAAGGTGCTTGTATACCTACTTATCTGATGGAGTCCCAGATTGAAGATGGCCTAAAGCAGTACAAAGAATTTCCAGATCAGAAGAGTAGCACTCGTCTGATATCAGAAGTCAGAAGACCTAAGGCCAGAAGAGTAGTCAGAAGACTAGAAGTACAGATCAGAAGACTATGTGTTCTGATAAGGACTCGGCTGATTCCCAAGTCATCTTGCAATTCAAACGAAGACATACCTTATTTAGAAGATTGACATGATCCCAGGATTGAAGCAATCAAGCAGCTGGAATCAAGGAATCAAGCTATTATGGGAAGATTGCTCAAACGGCTAGTCAACTCCAACGGCTAGTTGCACCCAATCTCCATTATAAATACAAGAGGATGAGGAATCACTAAAAAGAAGCAACAAGAGAGAATTCACAAGCTAAGCAAGCAATCAAGCAAAAAGCCACATTGTTCTAAGAGTTCTCCAAGAGCCAGAAATTCATTAGATTATCCATAGCTCTTAAGTGCTTCCTATCCAACCCCTAAGAACCTGAAACCTGTTCATATTGTATATCAATTGTTTTAGGCATAGTGGTTAAGCAAATTATAAGCTTGAACCATTAGTTGGATACATCTCAAAAACCCCAAACCCTCACCGAAAGGTTAAAGTTTTTGAAACCCCCAAAAGTCCAAGTGCTTACAATCACTTGTGGAGACCGTAGCTGTTAGGACGGCTCAGATCTCAAAGTCCTAACCTTGGGACTATAAAGGTCAAGACCCTTGTAATTTGTGGAAATTAAAGGGATTAAACATCACGTTAGGACGTGAGAGTGGACGTAGGATCGTATATCCGAACCACTATAAATCCGGTGTTATTTACTTTCTGCACTTTACATTTCTGCTTGTACATTCATTATTATATAGTGCATACTGTGATTTCAACACTCTTCAAAACAAGGCCATAACTTTCAAACCAGCATCAGCTGAGTAGTTTCAATAAGTAAAACAAGTTAAAAGAACGAGTCTAAACCAGGGCCACCATAATTCCGCATACAACCTCTTCAGTCAGATCACTATAGTCATCTGGACCAGCAGACTTGCAGTCCAGTTGACATAGCAATCAGAAGAGGTTCTCAACTCTGTTTGAAAAAGTTTTAAAGTCTATTCACCCCTCCCCTCTAGACTTTAATCCCATTCACTACTCGTTCAGGGACCAACAAGTGGTATCAGAGCAGTGGTTCTAACGGACTACTGTCTCTAGATTATCAGAAGACTTGAGGGAGTCTTTCTGTAGTCCTCTTGAACAGATCTTTTGAAAAAAAAAAAAAAAAAAAAAACTTGTTTTTGAAAACTCATACAGCATGAGTGCTAACATGCGAAAGTTGCCTAAGTTTTTAGTTGAGGATTATGACTACTGGAAGATCAGGATGAGGAAGAATCTCACATCTGTCGACTACAAGATGTGGTCTGTAATCACTGAAGGCCCAATCACCATCATGACAGTCAACACTGCAAATGGTGATCCAGAAGTCCCAGTTGGAGAACTGGTTCCCAAGCCCATGAAGGATCTCACACCAGAAGAGATGAAGCAATCAAACCTTGATAGCATTGCTCAAGATTACATAATGCAAACTCTTCCAAATGAGTACATTGCAAAGGTAATCCATTGTGAGTCAGCCAGAGAGATGTGGGAGGCATTGGCACTTCTTTGTGAAGGAACTGAGCTGATCAAAGAATCCAAGTTGTCTACAGCAGTCAAGAAGTTCGAACACTTCAAGATGCAACCAGAAGAGTCTATTGATCAACTAGATAATAGATTTACCAAGATCATCAATGAGATAGAATCTCTGGGCAAGAAGTACACAAATAGAGAGAAAAATCTAAAGATCTTAGATTCTCTAACCAAGAAATGGAGACTCAAGAAGACCATCATCAAGGATACTCAAGATTTCAAGAAGTGGTCTGCTCAAACTCTATTTCAGAACCTAAAAGCCCATGAATATGATCTGGAAAGAGAAGAGAACTCAGGAAGTGATGAGCCAACTGCAACCCCATCTACCTCCAAGACTGTAGCCTTCAAGGCAGCCAATACAAAAGCTGCAACCACCTCATCTGGCAAGACCTCTCTGAAAACAGAAGATTTTGAAGGATCAGACATGAGTCTGAAGGAGCAAATGGCTCTTATGATCAAGAGATTTGAAAGGTTGAACACTCAAAACAGCAAATATAGAAGATTCTATAGAAATTTCAAAGATAAAAGAGCAAGTTCACCCTCTAGAGGCTCCAGAGATAGAACACCAGAAAGACATCCTAGAAAGGATGTGGAGTCATCTGACAGCCGAGGATCCAGAAGAAGAGATGCCACTCCTCCAAGGAAAAGCAACTCAAATCAGAAACCTGGATCATGCTTCAACTGTCGCAAACCAGGACACTATGTCTATGAATGTCCTGAGCTAGAGTTGGATGACAAAGAAGAAAGAAGGCCAAGAAGAACTTCAGACAAGAAAGCTATGGTGACTGAAGAATCTGAATATCAAAGTGATGAACTCCCTACATCACCAGACTATCAAATCTTCTCAGATGATTCAGACGACCTAGCTATGATGGCCATTGGTGAAAATGAGGTAAATTCCTATGCTACTATTTTCCATTCACCTATTTTTTCACAATCAGATGACATAGACTCATCTGAAGGCGAATCAGAAGACACCTATTACCAATCTTTAAGAAAGGTAAAAGGTGATCTAGATATTGCCACTAGAGCTTTCATAGAAGTGGAAGAGGAGAACAAGGGTCTAAGGAAAGAAATTGCAAAGTTGACAAAGACTAAGTTTGACAACACCCCTGAGTTGGTCACGATGAATGAAAGACTGACCAGAGAAGTGGAACTCCTTAGGGAAGAAAATGCCACAATAACTCAGTTGTATGAGGGGATGTTAGAAACTCAGGCTTTGGAAACTAAGGAATTTCATTCACTACAATCCAAGTTTGATGATCTCTTCCAGGCACACAAGCTCTTAGAAAAGGAGAAGGAATGCCTAAATCAAAAGATATCAGAGTTCAATAAAGCTTCGACTACTATTGAAAGTATCTCTGAATATTATAGATCAAATGGCAATAAGATGGGTTTTGGATATGAACTCAACCCATCTACATCCTCTCCAGCTGGGGGTAGTACACCTAACAAGTGCACTACTCAGACACATGAAAAGGGTGAGTGTTCTAAACACAATGAACCTAATATGAACCAAAAGGCACCTGTACCAGCTAAGGCCAACTATCCCAAAACCAAAAATGGTAAAGGGAAAGCTAACCCCAAGCCTGTACAGAGGAACAGCAAACAGCCTAGACCATCTCGACTGAGACAGTCTCAGCTGTATGCTGCTCCAGCCAAGAAGAAGAAGACTTCTTCAAACAAATCTGTTCTCTTTGCACCCCCTATCTCTTATGATATTGTGAGAACAGAAGAGTATGGTCCATATAATCGTGTGCATCGACCAGCTAATGCACCCAGGCCGAATGTAACTAGTCAAAAGATCTTATATGTACACTCCTATAAAGGGAAACCATTTGACTATTACTTAGCTGACACAAAGAACAAATCAGATCAGTCCAAGGTGCTGACTGGTAAGATTTGGTTCTGTGATGCCCGAGGGAAACAACTCAAGTGTTCAAGGTTATTCAAAAGACCAATGTATACATGGGTTCCCAAGGGTAGTACTAACACCCAAGGACCCAAGAAAAAAATGGGTACCTAAGACTTAACTTCCTTGCAGGAAAGGAGGGACCTATACAGAAGAGAAGGTCTAGCAGGAGAAACATGGTACATAGATAGTGGATGCTCAACTCACATGACAGGAACCAAAGCCCTGCTGACCAACTACATAGAGAAGAAAGGTCCAAAAGTCTTCTTTGGTAATAACGCGCACGGTAGCACAAAAGGATATGGCACCCTTAAAAATGGTGACATTGAGGTACATGATGTATCATATGTAGAAGGTCTTAAGTTTAATTTATTATCTGTTTCTCACTTTTGTGACACTGGTTACTCAGTCAAATTCTCTAAAGATGAGTGTCTCATAAGTGATAAGAGAACAAAACAAAACCTTCTAACAGGATCTAGAAAGGGAAGTATGTATCTTGCAAATTGGAACAACTGTCCTAAGGATACATGCCTGCTTGTGAAGAGCCCTAAAGATGTCAGCTGGCTATGGCACAAACGTCTTAGCCATCTGAACTTTAAGACTATGAACAAGTTAGCAAGGGAATCCTTAGTTGATGGTCTGCCTAATGAACTCTACTGTAAAGATCAGGTTTGTGATGCATGTCAACAAGGAAAGCAAACAAAGGTCTCCTTCAAGACCAAGAAGACAGCATCAACCAGCAGAGTTCTTGAATTGCTTCACATGGATCTCTTTGGACCAATCACTCCAACCACTTTAACAGGGAGGAAGTACACTCTTATTGTTGTAGATGATTATTCCAAGTTTACTTGGGTTATCTTCCTATACAAGAAGAGTGAAACACAGCAGAAGCTCCCTGAACTATTAAAGAGGATCCAAGTAGAGAAAGGAGAACCAATCGTGAAAATTAGAAGTGACAAAGGCACTGAATTCATTAACTCTTATATAATTGCCTATTGTACTTCTAATGGTATTCAGCATGAGATAAGTGCAGCAAGAACACCACAACAGAATGGTGTAGCTGAAAGAAGAGTCAGAACACTCAAAGAAGCTGCCAGAACACTCCTTGCTGAATTCTCCACTCCCAAGAAGCTGTGGGCAGAAGCCATCAACACAGCTTGTCACACTCAAAACAGGTCAGGTATTCATAAAATACATGAGAAAACCCCATATGAACTGTGGAAAGGAAGAAAACCTAGAGTATCTTACTTTCATATATTTGGTTGTAAGTGTTTCATTCACAACAATGGGAAGAGTAAGTTGAATGCTTTTGATGCCAAAGCAGATGAGGGGATATTTTTAGGATACTCCTCAACTAGCAAAGCATTTAGAGTACTCAACAAACGAACCCTTCTTGTGGAAGAAACACCTCATGTTGTTTTTGATGAATCTTGTGAAAAGAATGCAGTAGAAACAAACTCAGCTGCAGATCAGATGAGACATCTAGTGATCAAGTCCAAACCAGATGAGTTCATTGAAGTCAATGAACCTTTCCCTGAAGAACCAGAGGAAGACAAGCCTCATAGACCTGTCACTAGATCTCAAACTCAAGCAGGACAAGCTGACCAGAATCAAGATGCACCAATCCCAAATGCCAGGGGGAATGATCTCTTTGACACTCAAGATACAGATGATGATCGACCTAATCAAGTCAACTCTCCTGATGGCACTAGATCAGATGAGGATCCAAACTCATCCAATGCAGATACTCCAGTGAGGCGTACATGGAGGAACAACCATCCATCAAACCTCATCTTAGGAGGAGCAGAATCAGGTGTCAAGACCAGAAGACAACTGATTCAGAATTCCCAATCATCTATGTTCTGCTGGTGTGCTTTCCTGTCCAACATTGAACCAGCTGACATAGAAGAAGCAATGACAGATAGCAATTGGATCACTGCTATGCAAGAAGAACTAAACCAATTCGAAAGAAATGAAGTCTGGGAATTGGTAGATCGTCCTGAAAACCACAATGTAGTAGGAACAAAGTGGGTATTCAAGAACAAGAAGGACGAAAATGATGTGATAACTAGAAATAAGGCAAGGCTAGTTGCAAAAGGATATTCACAATCTGAAGGGATTGACTATGATGAAACTTTTGCTCCAGTAGCCAGATTAGAAGCCATTCGACTGTTTCTAGCTTATGCATCATATATGGGCTTCAAGGTATATCAAATGGACGTCAAGAGTGCTTTCCTAAATGGTATTCTGGTAGAAGAAGTATATGTAGAGCAGCCTCCAGGATTTGAAAAAGGTGATCAAGTATATCGACTGAAGAAGGCTCTCTATGGTCTAAAACAAGCCCCTAGAGCTTGGTATGACACATTGTCACAATTCCTACTTGACAATGGATATACAAAAGGCAAAGTTGATAGAACTCTTTTCAGAATACAAGAAGGAGAAGACATTCTAATGGTACAAATATATGTAGATGACATTATATTTGGATCACCCAAGCAAGAGATGTGCAAAAAGTTCTCTGAACTTATGCAAGGAAAGTTTGAAATGAGCATGATGGGTGAGATGAATTACTTCCTAGGACTTCAAGTCAAGCAGAGTCCAGAAGGTATCTTCATCAACCAGTCCAAGTATACCAAGAATCTACTAGAAAGATTCAAAGCTCTACAAAGCAAGACTGCAAGGATTCCAATGATGACATCTTTCAAAATGGAACCAGATGAGTCTGGAAAGGCAGTTGATCAAGCTGAATATAGAGCACTGATTGGATCTCTACTATATCTTACAGCTAGCAGACCAGACATAACATTTGCTGTAGGAGTATGTGCTAGGTTTCAAGCAAACCCAAAGCAAAGTCATCTAGAAGCAGCAAGGAAGATTCTCAAGTACCTAAAAGGAACAGTCAACCTAGGACTATGGTACCCTGCTGATGACAATCTAGAATTGAGTGGCTATTCTGACTCAGACTATGGAGGATGCAGAATTGATAGGAAATCCACATCTGGAACCTGTCAATTTCTAGGCAACAAGCTGATATCATGGTTCTCTAAGAAGCAAACCTCAGTTGCAACCTCCACCACTGAAGCAGAATACATGGCAGCTGGTAGTTGTTGTAGTCAGCTGCTCTGGCTAGTTCAACAACTCAAGGATTACAATGTAGAGGCAAGAGAAGTCCCTATTTATTGTGATAGCAGCAGCGCCATTGCCATCACCCAAAACCCAGTCCTCCACACAAGGTGCAAGCATGTCGACATTCGACACCACTTCATAAGAGATCACCTTGAAAAGAAGGACATCAAGATGGAGAAAATTCACACAGATATCCAAAGAGCAGACATCTTGACTAAGCCCCTAGCTGAAGAAAGGTTCAAGACCCTATGTTACAGCTTAGGACTCCTGGACCCAAGCACATGAAGAAGGAAAGATCAGCTGAAAACCTCAGCTGATCCAAGTGCAGCAGACTAGGAGGATCAGATGAGGTGAATAGACACCCTCATCTTCAGGTAAGTTCTTTCCCAATGAAGACAAATAAAGCTGAGGGAAAACTTAGAGTCATCTAATCAAGGGGGAATCAATGATACCTTAAGAATCCTTGATGAAATACTCTAAAATCTGCACTGCATACCATATATATATATATACAGCAGACTTGAACAAAGTTATCTGATTTCTTTACTTTAAGCAATGTATACTATGTATAATAATAAACTATTCTTCATAAAATACTTTATTTATATACATACATACAATATACGATTGAGTTATACTTGGTTGGATTAATACACCATCCTCACCGACTCAACAGTATGCATGCACTGTACGGATTTCAAATAACTCTTGTTCAAAAATTTATAATTTCTGCATTCCATAAGATAAAGTCTGAATATCTTTAAATGTGAACCCTTAGATCAAGAATCTCATTGTTGATCTTAAGAAGTAACTTTTCAGAAATTCAGACCTATCAACTCTATAGTTTTGTCATCTTTCACTCCACTACCTCATTTCTACCCCTATAAAAGGAGGAAGTTATGAGAACACCTAAGAACATAAATCACTAACTATTATCTTTGTTTCAGGTATGGAGATATTCGAAAGAAGAGATGGAATGGAGATCATCCTTCAACCAAGGTCTTGGGTGAAGGAGATGAAGATTTGTCCAGAAGATGAAGATGATGCAGATCAACATATTTGGCCTACTCAACATGAGTATGCCTGTGAAAGCTAAAGGAAGAAGAGACGTCCTTGTTGAAAGCTAAAGGAGGAAGAGATGCAGAGGACAAGGCTACTGTGTCTAAACAGAACATGAAGGCTGAGTCCACGGCCCCCTCTTCGACTCCATTGAAGCCTCTTCCAATCTTCCTTCTCCTACCAGAGAAGCGAAGAAACTAAAAAAGGACACATTAGATGCTTCAACCCATCTGATGATGAGGAACATCAGATGAGATGGACGATAGAGCTGGAAGATCATAGAGCTGAAAGATCCATCATACAGGTTGGATCATCACAGCAAGGATCCATCAAACCAGGTTGGATCACCACTCACAATAAAGCTGGAAGATTCATCATCCAGGCTGTATCATCACAGCAACGACGAAGGATCCACCAAGACAGGTTGAACCTTCAAAATCCAGAAGATTTACTCAGCAAATCTCAATCCTCTACTCAGCTGATCAGAAGACCTACTCAGCTGACCAGAAGACTTCAAAGAGAAATCAGCAGACCTTTTCAGGAAAACAGAAGACTTCACTCTGCTGATCAAATCACCTCAAATTAGAGTATAATGACTAGCTTTGATCATGTAATTCATTCTAGATTACTCCTGAATGTAATTAAACAAATTGGCCTATATAAGGAATGCAATTCTCTTATAAAAAATGGCCTTGATGATCAATTCTTGCCACAAAATTAGTCACAACGGCTATTTTTGGTAATGATGTCATTAATACTCAAATACCAAATTGCCAGCAAATCAACTGTTGCCACATGGCAAATTCAGCCGGCAAATTTAAAGAAAAGGCCCAAAATCAGAGAAGGAAAATCTTGGGCTCTACTCCACAATTAAATCCAAATCTGACCGTTAGATCAAGATTTGTTGGAGTATATATACACACCCTTAAACCTCTCCCTAACCCTTTCGCTCACAATACATTTTTTTTCTCTCAATACTCTCTCTCTCGTCTTGCAAATTTCTTTCAAGCTCTCAAACCTAACACTCAGACATTACTATGGCAATCATTGAGATTTACGACGAGAAGACCAAGAGCACTGGCACCTTGGATGCTGCAAAGTGGTCCAAGGAAGGGAAGATGTTCACTGAGAATGCTCTGTTTTTCAAAGGCAAACACACAGCTGCAAACAAGGAAATCCTTCTCCGTTGCATCAACCTCAACCTTCAAGATTTTCTGGAAGCAGCACCCACCAATGTTTATGAACAAGATGTGCTGGCTTTCTATGCAAACGCTGTGATGAAGGGATCTTATGTGGAAAGTGTCATGGGTGGACACAGGGTCAAGGTATCAAGAGAAATCCTTCAGGAACTTTTCGGTTTACCAAGGGGGAAGATCAATATCTCCAACTATATTATGGGTAAGGAGAAAGAGTACATGGAGATGTTCACTGATGGGAGAGTCAAGGCTGCTAATGCCTCTGGACTCAAGAAATCCCAACTAGAACCTAAGTTCCAAACCCTAATGGATATAGCAGGCAAGATGTTGCTAGGTAACACATTCAGTCATGATGCTGTTACTACTCTAAAGGTTAGAGTTATGGCTGCAATCTGGGATCAGATTGATGGGGACTGGCAAGGGCTTTTCCTGGACAGAATTGCTCTTGAAGCCAAGAAGGTGACTTTGGACCTTCAATCAAAAGAATGGAAGGTGACCTCTACTGTCAGCTTTGTCAATAAGCTGAGTATCATCCTTCCAGAAGTACTCCCAAGAAAATACAAGATGGGACCTCACAAGCCCTTCCACATCTCCAAGTATTATTTAAGGAAGGAAGCTCTTGCTGAGGCAGCAAGGTTGAAAGAAGAGAGGAAGAAGCTGTTAGCTGAAGCATCATCCAAAGATGCAGTTGAAGAGGCAGAAGAGTCTACTCATGACTCTGCTGCAGAAGAAGAAGAGGAGCCATCCAAAGAAGAGGCTCAAAAGAAGGCTGCTGAGGATGATGATGATAATCAGACCTTAGCACAACGAAGATATCTGATCAGATCAGGGCTCATCTCTCCATCTGATTCAGATGTCACCCCCACTGCCTCTCCCTTGAAAAAGGCAGGTACTTCTAATCCTTCTCTCTCTTTCACACCTTCTAAGCTATCAAAGGGTCAGAAGAGAAAGAAGAACAATTCTTCTTTCACAAAGAAAGGCAAGAAATCCAGGCTTCCTACTCCAATGAGCTTAGCCCCTATTTCTTCCTTCAACCCTTCTGATGAGTCCAACCCATCTGAGCCCCTAAACACTGATAGCCAAATCCCTGCTGATACTCACACAGCAGAGGAACAAGCCCAGCCTAACCCTGCTGATGTTCAAACAGCAGACAGCCAACCTCAAACCACTCCCACACACCCTGCAGATGATCAAACTCAGATGATATACTCAATTCTTGCTGATATTCAAACAGCAGATGCCCAAGATCATCAAGCTCAACCATCTACCAATCTTCAAGTAGAAACTGAACCAGACCAGCAGACTCAAAACCCTGCTGATGAACAAACCACTGAAGAACATATCACTTCCCATATCCCTGCTGATACTCACACAGCAGAGGAAACTACCCAATCTCCTATCCTCTCTGCTCCATCTGCTCCAGAAGACTTAGCAACAACAGCCATGGATGAAGCTGGCCCCTCTCAACCTCAATTCAGAATGGTGCACTACCCCATGTGTACAACAGAGAAGATAATGAGGATGAAGATAGCCAACCTGCTCAAGTCTACTGTCCCTGGAGTTGATGAGAATTCAATCCAGTTTGAACAAGTGCTTAGGATATGCACTTGGATTGAGCTCAGAAGAGATGATGTGGATGACCTTCTTGAGGTCATGGAAGGAATGGGAGGAAAGGAAAACTTCCTCGACTGGGAAATGGAGCAAAAGGAAGTTGCTCAAGTTCGATCCTTTGCTCCACTGCTATCAGATGAGGCACTAACTGCAGTATGCAACCGGATTCTAGGAGTCTCCACTGCTGATGTCCCTATCCCAGTAGGCTCATCGGATCAGCAGACAGCTGAACAAGCAAAGATGAAGGAATCAGCTGCACCAGCCTTAGTGGAAGACTCAGCTGCTCCAGCTGACAAAGAAGAGATTGCAAGAGAAGTAGTCAGAATACCAGCTCACTTCAGGGACCAACATGTGGTATCAGACGAACTGACTCACTTCATTGCCAATCAAGAGGATCCAGACAGATGTATACTGACTCATCTGAAGAAGGCCACTACCTGTTTCCTCAATGAGGAGTATCTATCCGCCGAAGAAAGAGGCAAAGCCATAATTGTTCATACACAGCCTCAAGGTACACCCTCCTCTTCTATCCCTTCTGTTGACCATACAGCAGACATCTGCTCCCAGGTCAAAGCTGCAATAGACTTGCACTTCGAGAAAGGTTTAGGCATGCAGCTAGGAAGATATGTTGAGAAAGCTGCAAGGGAACAGAAGACTCGCCTTCATGACCAAATTATTGACATTGAAGACAAGTTTGGTGAAGCACTTCATCAGCAGATAGGAGAATACTTAAGCACCTATCATAAGATGTCAGCTGACACCTCCAAAAAGTTTGCTGATCTTTACACTGATGAGATGCACCGCATGGAGACCACTTACAAGACGAGAATAGAGGATGCTGAAGCAAGAGCCACTGAAGGACAAGCTCTTCTTAAGACAGCTGCAGAGGAGAATGAGAAACTGCAGACTCAGCTGAAGGAGACAGCAGCCAAGATGGAAGCACTTGCAGAAAAACTCGAAGCTGCCTCCTCCACCAATTCTCTTTCTCATATCATGGAACACAGTATATCTCATATTACTGCTGTCAACAAGGTCAATGCCATGGCACTGAAACAGACTCTGAATGTGGAAATCTTGAATGCCATGAAGCCTTTTGCGGCTGCACTTGCTGAAGCCAAAAAGGGGGAAGATATGTTGATAAGAGCTCTTGAGAAATCTACTGCACAACAAGCTGTAATGGTAGTATCTCAAGATGAGCTGAATGAGACCTTGAGTAGTTTAAAGAGCAAAATCAAGAACAGGCAAGAAAAAGGCAAAGGCAAAGAAATTGCTCAAGAAGACTCTCAAGAAGACACTCAAGCAACCACTCAAGCTCCTGCCAAGACTCTTCAGATCACTGCTCCTGAAGAACAAGCCCCTGAAAAGAGAATGACAAGGAAAAGAAAGGCAGAGGAGCAAGCTCAGACTGCTCAGACCAGCAAGAAATCAACTCCAGCAGAGCCTACTACAGAAGAGAAAGAGGCTCTAGAGGTGAAGAAAAAGAAGTTGCTTGAAGCTCAAAAGCTTAAGCAAAAGAAGCTGAATGATGCGAAGGCAGTCAAAGCCAAATTTGAAAGAAGAATTGCCAAACTCAGGAAAACAATGAAGGAAAGAGCAAAAGAAGACAGTGTCCTGGTGTTTAATAGCAATTATGTGGATTACTTAGCCCTTCCAGATGAGCTACCAAGATGGTATCCCCTAAAGAAGAAGTGGCAAATTCAACACCACATAGTAAAAAAATTTGGCCCTCTTCCAACTTATGAAGAAGAATTCTTCCAGTTCGATCAGTTCATGAACATTGAAGATACAGTGTTCTGGGAAGAAATTGTCAAGACAGCCAAAGGACTTGACAACTGCAGAATCTTATCTCCTGAAGAACCCAAATGGGATGCACCCCTTCTGGATTCAGGAAGAGTAAACATGATAGAAATCAAAAGGATTCTGTACAAGATCTATGAAGAAGAGAATGTTACAGACGTACAACACATGGAAGAAGTTAGAGCTCGTCTGTACCTTGCCTACCGCATTTGAAGATCAGAAGACCTGATGAAGACTACCTTTAGAAGTTTAAAGAAACTATTACTTGTAATCTGTAAAAGCTTTATATATATTCAAGTTATAGTCCTTTATGCTCACAAGACAAACTCTCATTGTCTTCATCAGATACTTCATTTTAACATGTTATAAACTCTTATCTTATTTCATTAAGAGCACTTATCAAGTATAGTTTTGGCTTCATCAAAAAGGGGGAAATTGTTGGGATATAAATTCACCCTAAGCCCCACTTGATGTTAGAATAGTTTTGATGGCCAAAACACTTAGAGTTTATAAATGTAATAGGATCAGCTGACTTGTATAGAACAGCTTAGACTAGTCTTGTGTGATCAACTGTATTGATAGCAGCTGATCAGCACAGTCCTGGCTTACATGCCTATCCTCAAGATGAGAAGAGTAGAAGACATGAAGACTAGAAGATCCTTGAAGACCAGATATGTTAAGGTGCTTGTATACCTACTTATCTGATGGAGTCCCAGATTGAAGATGGCCTAAAGCAGTACAAAGAATTTCCAGATCAGAAGAGTAGCACTCGTCTGATATCAGAAGTCAGAAGACCTAAGGCCAGAAGAGTAGTCAGAAGACTAGAAGTACAGATCAGAAGACTATGTGTTCTGATAAGGACTCGGCTGATTCCCAAGTCATCTTGCAATTCAAACGAAGACATACCTTATTTAGAAGATTGACATGATCCCAGGATTGAAGCAATCAAGCAGCTGGAATCAAGGAATCAAGCTATTATGGGAAGATTGCTCAAACGGCTAGTCAACTCCAACGGCTAGTTGCACCCAATCTCCATTATAAATACAAGAGGATGAGGAATCACTAAAAAGAAGCAACAAGAGAGAATTCACAAGCTAAGCAAGCAATCAAGCAAAAAGCCACATTGTTCTAAGAGTTCTCCAAGAGCCAGAAATTCATTAGATTATCCATAGCTCTTAAGTGCTTCCTATCCAACCCCTAAGAACCTGAAACCTGTTCATATTGTATATCAATTGTTTTAGGCATAGTGGTTAAGCAAATTATAAGCTTGAACCATTAGTTGGATACATCTCAAAAACCCCAAACCCTCACCGAAAGGTTAAAGTTTTTGAAACCCCCAAAAGTCCAAGTGCTTACAATCACTTGTGGAGACCGTAGCTGTTAGGACGGCTCAGATCTCAAAGTCCTAACCTTGGGACTATAAAGGTCAAGACCCTTGTAATTTGTGGAAATTAAAGGGATTAAACATCACGTTAGGACGTGAGAGTGGACGTAGGATCGTATATCCGAACCACTATAAATCCGGTGTTATTTACTTTCTGCACTTTACATTTCTGCTTGTACATTCATTATTATATAGTGCATACTGTGATTTCAACACTCTTCAAAACAAGGCCATAACTTTCAAACCAGCATCAGCTGAGTAGTTTCAATAAGTAAAACAAGTTAAAAGAACGAGTCTAAACCAGGGCCACCATAATTCCGCATACAACCTCTTCAGTCAGATCACTATAGTCATCTGGACCAGCAGACTTGCAGTCCAGTTGACATAGCAATCAGAAGAGGTTCTCAACTCTGTTTGAAAAAGTTTTAAAGTCTATTCACCCCTCCCCTCTAGACTTTAATCCCATTCACTACTCGTTCAGGGACCAACAGGGGTGTTGTCCTCAATGTCAGTGACATTGGTATTTTCAACATTTTGATTTCCTCCTTGATTATTTGACCCATTAACTACCTCAGCAGGAACTGCTTCTTCATTGGTAGTTGTTACCTGGATGTGAACTGGGATTGGATCATTTAGTTCACTATTTCCTTCAGTGGGATTTGCCTCAGGAGGGTTGCCTTCAGGATGGTTGTCCAACATAGAGTTTTCAGGTAGATTGGTTTGGACAACATCTATAAGCTCAGTGTCTTTTAGACTTAGTCTGGTTGTCCTCTGTGTGATTTCTTCTGATTCCAAGTTCTCATTCCTGAACTCATGAATAGATTCATCAAATACAACATGAGGTGTTTCCTCTACAATAAGGGTTTTCTTGTTGAAGACTCTGAAGGCTCTACTGATTTGAGAGTATCCAAGGAATACTCCCTCATCAGCTTTGCTATCAAAGGCTTTCAATTGTTCTTTCCCATTATTGTGAATGAAACACTTGCAACCAAAAATGTGAAAGTAAGACACTTTAGGCAATCTTCCTTTCCAGAGTTCATAAGGGGTTTTGCCTTGCCCTTTAGTGATCAGACATCTATTTTGAGTATGGCATGCAGTGTTTATGGCTTCAGCCCAAAACCTCTTAGGCAAATTTGAATCAGCAATTAAGGTTCTAGCAGCTTCTTTTAAAGTTCTATTTCTTCTCTCTGCAACTCCATTCTGTTGAGGAGTTCTAGCTGCTGAGGTTTCATGAGCTATTCCATTAGATGTACAATACTCATTGATGTATGAGTTAATGAACTCAGTGCCTTTATCAGATCTTATCTTGATAATGCTAAGGCTTTTCTCATTTGACAATCTCTTTAGAAGTTCAGGCAGTTTGACTTGAGTTTCCTTCTTATTAAGGAGAAATACTACCCATGTGAACCGAGAGAAGTCATCTACTACTACCAATGTGTATTTTCTACCATTTATGCTTACAGGGGTAATTGGTCCAAAAAGATCCATATGTAAAAGTTCAAGTACCCTTTCAGTGGAAATGACTGGTTTTCCTTTAAATGAGGCTTTGATCTGTTTTCCTTCTTGGCATGGTTTGCAAACATGCTCTTTAATGAAAACCTCATTAGGTAGTCCTTTGACTAATGCATTTCTAGCAATTTTGTTCATTGTTTTGAAGTTCAAGTGGTTTAATCTTTTATGCCACAACCAACTTTGTTTACTAGAACTCTTAGCAATGAAGCATGCAGCATCAGTAGACTTGTCCCAGTCTGCAAAATACACATTTCCTTTCCTAGTTCCAGTCAATAGAATTTGTTGAGTCTTATCTTTGATCAAGCATTTATCACTGGAAAACTCAACATTGAAGTCTTTATCACAGAATTGACTGATACTTAGGAGATTATATTTGAGACCAGCTACATAAGATACATTGGATACTTTGATGTTACCAATCATCAAAGTACCATAACCTTTTGTTGATGCTTGTGAGCTGTCTCCAAATGTGACATTAGGGCCTTCTTTTTCAATGAAATCAGTGAGGAGTTCCTTGTTTCCAGTCATGTGCCTTGAGCATCCACTGTCAAGGTACCATGCTGTCTTTTTGCTTATGCTCCTCATCTTGTGGCCCAAAGGTACCTGCAATTAGATAGGTTTAGGTACCCTTTGAGTTTTGGGTCCTGAGAGGTTAGCTGTACCTTTAGGAACCCAAACTTTCCTAATAACCCTGATTGATTCAAGGTGGCTAAGTTGTCTTCCTTTAGCATCTAAATACACTGTCTTTCCCTTAAATGCCTTTGGGAAAGTGTGTGTGAATGTGTTAACTCTATAAGTTTCAGAAGAGTTGTCAAGTCTCCTGAACTTTTGAGTTCTTTGTGCAGCTTGAGGGAATCTTTGAGGAAAGGCTTTCTTATGACCATTACCCTTTGGTATGAAGGGTTTTGGTTGTCTCATTTTATTCTGCCTTTGAGGAAAGTTGTCCCTAGGTCTATTCAGCTGAGGCTTTCTCAGAAGAGTTGGCCTAGGCTGATTATACCTTGGATACTTCCTCTGAACATTGTTCAGTAGAGTTGCCCTACCATTGGGTCTACTCTGCTGACCAATATTCCTCTTGTGTTCAGGAGCTTTGGCCATTTCCTTAGGTTTTGGCCTAATCTCCTGAAGCACTTGAGTAGGCATAACATCCATTTTGCCCTTTCCTTTGTTCAGTGGCTGAATTATTTCATTTTCAGTCTGTGCCACTGACTTAACAAAGATTCTCTTAGTGTTACTCACAGAAGCAACACTAAGACAAGGTGAAGATTCAAATGGATCAAAACCTAATCCACTTCTTTGAGCCATAGGTCTTTGATAACTCTGAATTTCCTCTATTGCTCTAGAGGATTTCTTCAGAGCAGACATCTTTAATTTCAGGCTCTCTTCACTTGCTTTAAGAATATCATATTCATGTGAGAGGTTTTCAAACTTGGCATTGAGAATTTTAAGTTCAAAATCTTTTCTCTTCTAAGAGAGAAGTTGATCATCAATCTCCTTTTGTTGGTCAACTATCCTGAGATTTGCTTCCTCAAGCTCTCTCAAGACTTGTTGATACAACTCAGTAGACTTGACATCAACAACTGTCTCAGAGTTTTTGGCAAGTTCAATAGCAATCTTTCATTTTCTCTCACACAGTTATCATGAAATTCTTGTAGCATAGTGAAATCTTCCATTAACTTTCCAAGGGAAAGCTTCAAGTTGATCTCACTATTGTTTTGTGAGATGAATGATGGTGAACTAGAAGTAGAGGATACCTCATCATCCTCAAGAGCCATGTTGCAGACATCATCATCATCATCACTGTTGGAGAATAGTCCATCTGAAGAGTTGAAGCTTTCAGCACTATCAGATTCTTCACCAGCCATCATGGCCTTTCTATTGGTGAACTTTCTGTCTCTTTTGGCCTGCCTCTCTCTTCTCTCCTTAGAGCTTAATTCAGGGCAATCATACTAGAAGTGCCCTTTCTTTTTACAGTTATAGCACAGATCTTCATCATCTTCTTTCTTTGATTCTTCTCTTCTTTTTGATGATGAAGGTTCAACTCTACTTGACCTTCTCCTATCAGAGTACTTGTCCTCTGATCTTTTCTCTTCAGGCTTTTTGACTTCAGCTTGTGCTTCAGGAGAGTTGTATCTCCTGAATTTGTTGTCCTGGTAGAACTTCTTGTATCTACCAAACCTTGAGTTTAACTTTTCAAACCTTCTAGCCATCAAGGCTAGTTCTTCCTTCATCTCAGTCTTTGAGACTGACTTTGATGATCTTGGAGTGGACTGCATCTCTGGTTCAGCAGTTTTGGCTTTGAATGCCACTCCCTTGGTAGTATTTGAAGGTTCCTCAATAGGCTTTCTTCTATTGAGGTCGAACTCATAGGCTTTGAGTTCAGAGAAGATTTGTTGCATGGGCATGGTGGAAAGATCTTTGGTGTTTTGCATCATTACAGCATAGACATCCCACTTCTGAGTGAGACTTCTCAAGATCTTCAATCCAACTTCTCTCTTGGTGTAGACCTTGCCCAGTGAGTTGATTTCATTCATCACATCAGTGAATCTATCAGCAAATTTATCAATGGACTCCTCAGACTCCATTGCAAACTGTTCAAATTTTTGCACAGCAACTTGGAGTTTATTCTCCTTGATCTTTTCAGTACCCTCACACATTTCTGCAAGAGTATCCCAAATTTCTTTGGCTGTTGTGCAGTGGTAGACTCTACCCATAATTGCATCTGGAATTGTTTGGTAGAGGGTGTTCATGGCAAGATAATTCAAGTTATCTTTCCTCTTCTCATCAGTGGTAAAGTCATCTTCATCTTTTGGGAGCACCTCTCTTGAGTCTGCCTTTTGAGCCTCAGTGACTTTGGGATTGACAAATGTGAACACAAAAGGACCTCTTGTGATCACTCTCAGCGTGTCAGTGTGTAGAGATGCAAGATGAGCCCTCATCCTGATTTTCCAGAAATCATAATTATCAATTGAGAACATGGGCAGTTTGTGATGTGAAATGTGGTTGACTGGATTTGTGGCCATGTTGTCCAATCCTTGGACAGCAGGAGGTGGAACAACAGCATTGTTGTTGGCCATAACTCAAGAACAAACAGTCAGTCAATATACAATTAGGATTTCAGAAAGATCAGTTCAGTGACCACACTAAATATGTGATTTTGAAAACCAAGATGGCTTTTCAGAAGCAGTTCAGTGACCACACTAAATACGTTTAGAAGGAGAATGATATCGGTTCCTGTCCTTTCTATCAGTAGAGTTTCTATCCTTCCTATCAGCAGAGTTCCTATCTCTTCTTTTCTCATTAGAGATCTCATCTCTCCTTTCAGAAGATTTGTGATCCCTTCTGGTCCTAGAAGAGTCCCTGTTATTAGAGCCCTGAGTGTCCTTATAGAATCTTTTGTATCTACCATACCTCTTGTTAAGCTTGTCAAACCTCTTAATCATTAAATTCAACTGATCCTTAAGATCAAGATCAGTACTCTCTAGTTCATCTTTTATGCTTGAGGACTTAGACATAGATGATCTAGGCTTCTTAGAGGTAGACGCCTTAAGTGCAATGCTTTTAGAGATTTCCTTAACCCTATTGTTGGTCCTGAAAGGAGTATATAACAAGTGTATGGGGAGGGGGGGGGAATACACTTGTATTCAAATTCTTTTCTAACTTGATCAAACCAGAGCTCAGCAAGGTTGTCTTGGACAACTCTGCTGAAGATGATTAACTCTTCTAAGATAATCAGACTACTAAGTACTATTGAGTACTTAGTTGAATAACTATCTAGGGGAGTTATATGTGCGGAATAATGGTTGGCCCTTTTAGTTTAAACTCCTTTAGATTCTGAAATCACTTGGTCAATTCAATACAGTCCAGTTTCAGGGAACTTGTCCAAATCAGTTTTGCACAGTCTTTGAATGTTTATCCTTTGAAAGATCAGTTTTGTGTGCAGTGTTGAGTGTATGAAAGTACTTGAAAGTAAATCAACACAAGAGTTTATAGTGGTTCAGAGACTCAAGCTCCTACATCCACTTTCCCTGATTTAACAGGATAATTCCTTCACTCTTGGAATTAACTTGTTTTATAGTGCCAAGGTGCACTTGATCAAAAACACCACTCTTGTGAATTGATCCCTAGGATGTCTAGAGTCCTAGTACCCTCTTCTTAACTCAGAACTGAATTGTTCTTCTCTCAACAGTCAGCTCCTACCACTTCTACTACTACAACCTTCTCACTTTCACTCTTGAAAGATATGAGGATTGAAGTAAGGTTCCAACTAATGAGATATCCTTTACAATGAAGATCAGTGTATAAGGATAGGATATCTCTCTAAGCTTGTGTATGAATATTCAATGTAATTCAGCTTAGAAGAAGTGTATGAAGACTAAGATAGTCTTTGAAAGCTTTGAAAGCACTCTAGTTTGTAAGAACTTGAGGTTAGATGTGCTTGGTTGAGGTTGAAGTTGGATGCTAGTTGGATGCTTTCAAATGGTCTTCACACTTCTGTATTTATAGACAAATGAAGGATTTGCCCGTTGGAGAGGCAGCCTCCAATGTCCATAAATGTCTTCTTTTAGTTCTTCAACTTTGAAGACAGAATCTTGATAGTGACATGTCCTCATTTGGGAAATAAACGGCTGCAAGAGCTTTGTCTTCATTCTGTAGCACTCTTCCCAATATCTGACATTCAGATTCTCTTGTAAGAATGTGGACATGTCTTCTGAAGGTTGTTCCAATGATAGGACAACATTCCTCATCATTTGGACAACTCTCCTTATCACTATCAGCAGTCTTGCTTATCAGCAAGATTGTCTTGCTCTTCTTCAGATGACTTGGCTCTTTCCCTTTTATTTCTCTTGAAGGTGATCTTAGCTTGTTTCTTTGAAGATCTTTAGGGAGTGTTTGTCTTCAGCATAGTTGACCTCAACTTTCAGAGCACTTGATCTTGACTTCCTCTACTGAGACAACTCCTCTGGACAACTCTCCTGATCAGTATAGTTAGTCTCAAAAGACTTAGTGTTGTATCCAGAGTTTGAGCCTTGAGGGGACTTGATTTAAATAAACTTCTAAGCATGTGTTCCCCCTCAATTTGTGCATCTAATAATCTAAGAGCTACCTAACATATTAGCTCCTCATCTAACCTTTATACTATATGTTCTAACATTTCTAGAACATATTCAATCATGACTTAGGCATGTCTCAGGGGGTTTTGGTATTCAATCAAAACATAACTCATTTTATTCCCAACACCTATCACCACTAACTATTGGATCTTCTTCATCCAATTCAAACTCATGTGCCTGAAGGGTTTGGAAGGTAGTTTCAGCAGACCAGTTATCTATATCCTGAGTGTTTTTAATGATCAGTGTGACCATTTTCCACCGTTCATCTAAGGCTTTAAGGATACGTAAATTGATCTCCCTATTGGTATAAGTCTTGCCTAAAACATCCAGATCATTCATAATCTTGGTAAAACGAGTATCGAGCTGGTCTATTGTTTCACCAGGCTTAATTTTAAATGATTCAAACTTCTGGACAGCAGTGGATAGTTTGCTTTCTTTTATAAGAGAGGTTCCCTCACAAATGATAGCTAACTTGTCCCACATCTCTTTGGCTGATTTACATTTAACCACTTTCCCAAGATACTCATTGGGAAGGGTGTGCAAAATGTAATTCTTGGCCAAGCTGTCTAGATTGTTCTGCCTCATTTCCTCAGTAGTTAAATCTAACCTGGGCTTTGGCACGAGAACACCAATGGCTTTTGAAGGCTCCAGAGTTGCAGTGTTGGGTATCATGGTAGTAATAGACCCTTCTTTGATCACAGACATCATTAGATCATGGGTTGAACTAAAGATGGCCTCCATCCTCAGTTTCCAGTAATCGTAATCTGCAACCTTGAACTTTGGAAGTTTATTGATGTTAGTTTCTTCCATGATAGAGTAGACGATTAAGATCAGTAGTATGACAGATAGGTCAAGAAAGACAAGTAAGATCAAGAAACAAGTATCAGTAATGAGAGACAATTAGACTTTCCCCAAAGTCTACAAGGTTATCAAGAAACAGCAGTCCAAAGAACTACTGCTCTGATACCACTTGTTGGTCCTAAAGTTGAGTTAAGATTGAGTAAGCTAAGAAAAAGTCTAGAGGGGAGGGGTGAATAGACTTTTCAAATTCTATCAAAATATCAGAGTTTAAGTGCGGAAATGTGTTCTGTACAGTACTGTTCTTAAAATTAGCTCAGTACTTCACAGTTAGCTTTTATACTCAACTTTTCTTTAAATCTTTTCTTTAGAAAACTTACTGTTCTTATTCAACAAATATATCAACAGTTAATCAAAACATAAAGCAGTAAAGAACACAAGATTTTTATAGTGGTTCGACAAATGTCTACATCCACTCTCACAACTCCAGTTGCGATGTTTTATTACTCTTTTCCACTAGAGTACTTGTTGTTTAGAGTCCCAAGATTAAGACTTTGATCTTGTCGATTATACCTCCAGGTATTTCTTCGATCAACTAGTAATTTCACAAGTAACTAGCACACTTGTTTACACAATACAAACTTAAAACGAAAAGTAAAACTTCTCTTTGTAATAGCCTTTGTTTCTTCAAATCAGATATGTGGCTTCTCTTCAGTTCTTCAATCTTCAACTCTGTGAGTGCTTGAATACTTGAATGCTTCTTGAATACTTCGAGTAGTAGTAGTTTCAGTAGTCTTTTCAAGTAGAAGATCACACGGTATTTATAAGCATTAGTAAGACAGTTAGCAGTTTGTGAACTAACTCTCAACTAACTCATAACCGTTTCTTGTTTTGTAACTTCCTTCTGTTTTGTAACCAACTTATCTTATCTTTCCAAGTCAGCTTATCTTCAACAATATCTTCAGTTACACTTCAAATAAGTCATCCAAACTTATTCTTCAAACAAACCAACTCAGCACAGTAAACTACTCTTCTTAGTTATACTGCTCTTGGTCAGTCAGCACAGTTCTTCCAAAATTGTTCAGCTTCCTTCAATAACTTCACTTGATTTCTTCAATCTCTGAAGTAGTCTTCTTAGTCATCTCTTAGTCTTCTTTAGTCTTCTTTAGTCTTCTGACTTCAATCTAATCTAGTGTTCTAACTATTACAATGCTGAATACAGTAGAATACAACTTTACAAATATAAAACCTATCTATACATCAACTGAACTACATACAGATGAGTATATCTAAATTCTATACTATAAGCTGTCTATACAATACTTCCATCAGCTTAGTTCTTAAACAGTTCATATATCAGATCAGTAATATACTAAGATCAGTAACCTTAATCAACATAACACATTAAGATCAGTAAACTTATTTCATATAATTCACATAGAACAACATATACTCACATATATCATTAACTCTAAAGTTGCTTTTGGCCATCAAAACATATAATCATCAATTAGAACATTGTTTATAGAATTCATATCCCAACATTCACTATGAGTCCCTTCCGGAGTTCGGTGTTTCTTGTAAGATTGTGGGAAATTCATCGGTTGTCTATAGAAAAATAGCAAGCGTCGGGGAAACGAAGGGCCTCTGCCCCCTTTGCCCCCGATGGGCAACAAGCCACAGGATACACCTACTGATATGATGCACGTGGAAAATTCAAAATAGAGCATCATTGTGGCCTCTTTTTCACCCCACATTGACTCTGTCGGAATGCAGGACTCTAGTTTGGGGGATATAGGTGACGATATTGATGATCCCAACCTTGACTTTATAGGAATGTAGGGCTCTGATTTGAAGGATATAACTGACGATATTGATGACCCCAGGTCAGCGCCGGTTACTTCCACATCTGTTCCATTGGGGAACACTTTCGAGGCATTGGTTGAGAACACACCTGATCACATCCTTGAACATTATGCTTCCCTTCGATCTCCCATTCGGGGAGGTGTAAACCGGATTATGGATCACTTAGAGAAACATCCAACGAATCCTTTGTTGTTGTTTCAAGCAAGTCTGGTTCAGCCGACTCTGGCTCTTTAGAGATCATGAGTGTGGTCCTTCATAAACGTTGGTCGGATATGTTGGATGACACCGAATAATGGTGTTATAATGAAACATTTTTTAACTTTTATCAACATTTTTTGTTTACTTTAGTCATTGACGCCTAGAGGAGTGTATCTTTTTCGTTGATCTCGAGTTTTGTCCCTAAGTAGAATTTTTCCAAGTAAGGTTTTAACGACACTCCGGCCTCTAGCTCGGTCTGTGAGCTTATGGTTCAAGATTCTCTTTTTCTTTTATATCATACATTTTATTGTCATCGTTAATTACTTTTTTCCATCTAATAAACTGCTCAACTCCTTATTTATCAAATATATGTGTTCTATATATCCCTCTCGTATTCTTATTACTACAAAAAAAGCTTGATTTTGATACCGAAATTTTGAGACGGACACCTAATCCGTCTCTAATAGATACGAATTAGATACGGTTTTGTTAAAAAAATGAGATTTGAAACCGAAAATAAAACTGTCTCTCATTATAAACAGATTAGATACGGCTTTTAGTTTCAAGAGTTTTAGATACAAATTAGATATGCAACTTTCAGTTTCGAGAGTTTTAGATACGGATTAGATACGTATACCACCATCTCTAAATAGTCAATTTTTTCTCCCCGATATAAAACGAGACTAGGTGGTACACGAAATTTGTGATACGAAATCTAAAATAAAGAAACAAACCAGTAAATTGTTCAAAAAATAAACTTAAAGACGAAGGAAAAGGCGACGACACAATAGGGCGACGACACAACATGAGGAGGTATACTGTGTACACGAGGATCCTCAATCGGAGGTCACGGGGATCCTCAATCGGAGGTCTGAGTGAACAACGACGCGCCCTTCCTCGTAAGTTACTAGTGATGCCATACGAGGAGTATTTGAAACCGAAACCGTAGGACACTGTGAGAGAGAGAGAGAGAGAGAGAGAGAGAGAGAGAGGATTCTTTTCTTGTTTTTTAGAGGTAATTTGGGAGATAGAAATCCTTATATATAGAGAGAGAATTGAGAATATGAACGGGTGAATTGACTTATATTAATTAATTTATTACTCTTTTATAATTAATAAATAGTAAAAATAAAAAATCAATTAATATATCTTCTATGTATCGGATAAACATAAATGTTAGAATAATAGTATGTAGATATATTTTACGATAGCATAGATATTATAATAATAATATTATATTATATCTTCAATTCCATATGACAATATATATATATATATATATATATATATATATATATTGATTCTCTAATGAATTGATTTTCTAATCATATATCAATTTTGTATGATGTCCAGAGACGTTAGATTAAAAAAAGGAGGTGTACGGTGTCATTTAATAATTTTTAAAAGTTTTTAAATATCTTGACCATTAAAACTTAATAAAGAAATTTGTATAATATTTTTTAAAAAGTTTTAGATTAAAAAAAAATTATATCATCCATTTAGAAAAAGTATAAATACGTGAAGCATTGCTAATTGTAAAAGTCATTGTTTGGAAGTGATACAAGTTAGTCTAAAAGTTGTTTCATTTAATTTTACTAAATTAGTCTAAAAGTTGTTTAGGAGTAATACAAATTAGTCTAAAAGTTGTTTGGAAGAGATACAGTAAGTTATCTAATTTATAGAAATTGAATTCATTTAATTTTACAAAATTTTAAAAAATATATCATTTCGTGTCAAAATAAACTTAAATTAAAAAGTGTCAAAATGAAGGGAGGTACATATACAAATTAAGTGAATGATTCATATATTAAAACTTCATTAAATTAAAATAGAGTGTTATATGGGTGAGACGATTACGGGGTTATGGAGTTTGATCAACGAGCCTACTCAATGTGTGTGGAAATTAAGGATTTCAGGTGTTTTAGGCCTACAATGTGGGGAAATTAATGATTCCAAGTGTTTTAGGCCTACTTGAAAGGGTTGCCGACGACAGCCTACTTTCCTTTCAGGCTGACGCACAAAGTGGTGAAAATCTGAAGGAGGGCCTACGGAGATATGAGAGAGCCTCGGGACAAGTAATAAACTATGAGAAATCTTCAATCACTTTCAGCCCTAAGATTGGACTGGAAGCAAAGGTCTTGATAAAAGACCAGCTGGGAATCCGAATGAGTCAAGGCCATGATATATATCTAGGTTTGCCGACATTCTCTTTGCGTGCCAAACGATTGCAGCTTGCATATATTAAGGATAGAGTGGCAAATAAATTGCTAGGCTGGAAAATACGAGAGTTCTCGGAAGGAGGTAAGGAGGTTTTGATAAAGGCCGTCATCCAAGCCATCCCGACTTATGTTATGGCTTGCTTCAGACTCCCGAAGACACTCTGTAAGGATATCGAGAAAATGTGTGCTCAATTCTGGTGGGGAAAGAACGAAAATGGAAATTCAATGTATTGGAAGAAATGGAAGGAGATGTGTCAACCAAAGAAGGAAGGGGGTATGGGTTTTCGTAAAATGGAACTCTTCAACAAGGCTTTGCTGGCTAAACAGCTTTGGCGTATAATAGCACACCCTCAATCCCTAGCAGCCAGAGTACTCCGAGCTAGATATTTCAAGCATGACCATGTTATGGATGCAGGGCTGGGTACCAACCCATCATATATATGGAGGTCCTTACTTTGGAGCAGGGACCTACTAGAGAAAGGGTTGTATTGGAGGATTGGGAATGGGCAAAAGATAGGAATCTTCAAGGAAAGATGGGTACATAATACTCAAGATGGAAGAATTCACTCTAGAATCGCTATTGCTTCAGCAGTCAACCGGTTCATCTTGGATGATAGGGAGTGGAACAAACCTCTTGTCAGGGCAGCTTTCCTCCCCTTTGAGGTGGACGCAATCCTCCATACCCCAGTAGGAGGTGCGCAGTATGAGGACACCCTATACTGGAATTTGGAACCGAAGGGAGGATATTCGGTCAAGTCGGCTTATAAACTTGGCCTAAATTTGGAACATATGAAGATAGAAGAAGACAGGGGTTCGACCTCTAGTGAGAGGAAGGAGAAATACAATGAGATATGGAAGCTAGATGTGCCGCCAAAACTCCGTATATTCGCTTGGAAGGTAGCAGAAAATATCTTGGCTACGGAGGGAAACCTAGCCCACCACCATGTACCTGCATTCCCGCACTGCTTCCTATGTGGGGCACAGGAGGCAACAACGATTCATTCACTATTCGGATGCCACCTGGTTAAGAAGATCTGGAAGGGGGCTGGATTGGGAGGCATCATCAAGGAAGGAAAACACCTAGACACAAAAAACTTCATAGACATGATTTGGAAGAGCAAAGGTGCGATCCCGATGGAGGAAGTGGTCACATTAATGTGGGGAATCTGGAGGGAGAGGTGCTCCTTGAGGGGTAACAGGACTGTTTCGGAAACCAATGGTAAAGCAGCAACTTTCACAGATATGAATTGGGCCCTTCTGTTCCTAAGTAATTACCAGCAGGCAAAAGCGAGAACCGGAACTCTCCCTACGCTACCCTTAGCGAATTCGGGACCTGAAAACGGCCCTTTGGATGCTGAGTGGGGAGTGGTTTATACGGATGCAGCAACTGGGGAACTGGATCACATCTACGGAGTGGGATATGTTGTGATGGCCGAGGATGGAAGAGTGGGGGCTGCAGGGTATAGAAGAATTAAAAGGCCAGGAACAGTACTGGCAGCAGAAGCACTCGCTATAGCGGAAGGTCTTCGACAATGTAAGGCACGGGGAAAGACTAAAGTAAGGGCGTACTCGGATTGTTTGAATGCGGTGTCGATACTACGAAATAGAGAGAAATGCTGGACATCGGATGGATTTGCAATAGATGAGGCGAGGAAGGCAATGGACGATCTCGTAGTGTGCGAGGTATGCTTCATTCCAAGGACTGAGAATACAAAAGCTCATCGACTAGCAAGGGAATCAATAGGCTCTCCTACCCCTCGAGATTGGGACGGAGCAGGCTTGCCTACGTGGCTTTTGGAACAGTGAGGCCTTAGTTTTCTTTTTAGTAAAATGCTTACTGAATTCATGTTTGGCTCGTAGCCAATGTAATAGGCCACTGTACCCTAAAAAAAAAAAAAGAAAAGAAAGGGCAAATACACTCAGTGTGGAGTTGGTCAACGAACGAAGAGTAAAAAATTCCACATATATACGTGTTATTGATATACACTCAGTGTGGAGTTGGTCAACGGACGAAGAGACATATATACGTGTTATTGAATTGTGCAGAAGTCCAATTTGTTATTGAATTGTGCAGAAGTCCAACCCTGTAAGTAGTTTCATCCATGTTTATTCAATCTATAATTATTATTGATAATAATATATTTTTGTGAATTAGGATGTATATTCAACAATTAACACAAGAAGAACAAAATATCTCAAATGCAAACATAGATGCTAGTATTCAACATATTTTTTTCATATGGTTCCAAAAATATGTAAGTACCGATTCAATTGTGTTATTGGAATTATTATTAGTGTTAGTGTATATATATAAATAATTAATTTAAAGTTATTTTAAATGGGTAGGGCTGCTGTGTACTCAAGTACACGGTGTACTTGAGTCCAGCTATATAGGAAATATTAAATATATATATAATAAATAACAAAATATTTAACAGAAGTTATTCTAGTGTAGTTGTTGTCCTTAGATCCTTTTATCCCAAAGGTCATGAGTTCAAAACCCACTCTCAACAATTTCCGAAAATTGTTATTTTTGAACAGTTTTTTTCCGTAAATAATAAATATTTTCGAACAGTTTTTCTATATTAATAATTAATAATAATTAAAAAAAAATTAGCACCAATTATTTTATACATTTATAGAAAATTAGTAAAATTAATAATATTTTTTAAAAAAATTAGCACCAATTTTTTTAAATTATGAAAGTACGAATATAAAAAACCAAAAGGTGTATCATTAGCATACACTTTTCAGTTATAATATCGTACACTTTTCAATTATAATAACATACACTTTTCATTAATATATAACTTACATTTTTCATTAATAGAACATACACTTTTTAGTTATAATAACATACATTTTTCATTAAATAGATCATACACTTTGCAGTTACAGTTATAATATCATACACTTTTCAGTTATAATATCATACACTTTTCAGTTATAATAACATACACTTTTCATTAAAAACAATGTTGCACTTTTCAATATAGTAACATACACTTTTCATTAAAAAAACAAAGATACACTTTTTAGTCATAATAACATACACTTTTTCAAAAAAAAAAAAATTCAAAAAAAAAATCGATTTTTTTTAAAAAAAAAAAAGTCAAAGTTGACCGTTGACCGGTCAACGGTGGTCAACAGTCAACATTTGACTAGTAAAAGTCTACTCAAGTAAATGCTGTACTTGAGTACATACAAGAATTTGGCATTTTAAATTACTAGCGAGGTGAGGTCACACGACGTTGGGAATCGATATTTAAGGGATCTTAGCAAAGAGCCACTATTATTCAAATGTGATTGGTTTGAGCACACCTCATTAGAAACAAAAATTCATTCCAATTACAAGTTTGTGGATGTTCATCACCTATCCAGAAGGACCACGTAACAAGTAACAATGAATGGATCGTTGTTTGCAAAGTAAAGGAAAGATCCTCGGTGGAAGGCACTACAAAGAAGTTTAAAAAAAATAGAGACGAAAACTAAGGTGTTTGCAGGAGATTTCAATATTTTTTTGTAGATTTAAGGGTTACAAATCGTGATTTGATCGGAATTGAAAACGATGATGATGAGAATGATAACAAGGATGGAGATCAATATGATGAAGAAGAAGATGATGACGACAATGATGAAGGGAAATATGAAGATGAAGATTAAATGTAATTTAATTAATTTATTTGAATTTATAAACTTTTATAATTGAAATTATTCAATAACAATTTTTTTTATATATATTTTTTAAAGTTACAAATTAATCAATTAATTATATATGTTATGTTTTGACGGCTGTGAGTAATTACAATTTTTAGAACTTAATAAAAAAAATAACATTTAAAAATTTAAAAGTTATAATTTAAATACATGTAAAAGAAATAAATTAATATACATATACAATTAATATTAAAAGATAAAACAAAAGAGTTACCTGTCGTGGCGGGTGCTCAATAATGGACACTTGCCCACCTGGGTTCAATTCCCACATAGACCAAAATAATGGTCAATTTAATAGATGGAGAGGGGTTTGGGGGCTGGGTCGGGATTGGGATTGGGATGGGATGGGGTCGGGCTTTAATAGTTGGAGAGGGGTTTGGGGGATGGGATGGGATGGGATGAGGTCGGGCTGGATTAGGATTCGGATGGGTGGGCTGGGATGTATTAGGTTGTTCCTCGTTTAGATACGGATTTAGAGACGAGAAAATGTCGTTTTTAATTAGGAACAAAACTATAAACAAATTTTTGACCCAGATGTAAAACGGGTCGTTTATCGCTTAGATACGGATTTAGAGACGATAAAATGTCGTTGTTAAATAGAAACGACATTTGAAACAGATTTTTAACCCAGATATAAAACGGGTCGTTCATCGTTTAGATACGGGAATATACAGTGTCAAATTCCGTCTCTCATTATAAACCGAAAAAATAGGTCTCAAATCCGTCTCTTATTAGAAACGGAATTTAGAAAACCGTTCCTGACATTATATACCATGTGATTAGGAACAGATAGAAAATGGTTCCAAAATCCGTTACTAACCTGTTTAGAGACAGTGTTTATGGTATCTAATCCGTCTCTAAATCGCAGTTTTTTTGTAGTACGTACTAGTGCAGAATTATGTAGGCCCTAAATGTTTAGACTCATGGGTTGAATGAAAACCTTTTCAATAAAGAATGACTTTATAAAGTTATATGATGCTATCAGTCAACTTGATGTCTTCTGATGATGATAAAATACTTAGTGAGATTAATTTTGACTCTTTTATAAAATTTATGTATGAAGAATATATGAAAAATATGAATAATAAATAAATTTATAAACAATAAATGAACACAATGATTTATAGTGGTTTGGAACAACTTGTCCTACATCCACTTTCACGTTTCAACGTGAAGTTAATTCCTTAAAAAGGATCCTTGCTACTTTATAGACCTTATATATATATATCTAGAGTGCAGTTGGATCTACTTGTTATTGGGAAAATAAGTACTCTTACAAAGGGTTTAAGTAACTAAAAATAAACTAACAAAATAAGGTTTGAATGTGAGTTACCAACTGTGTGTTGAACAAAGAGGTCCGGAGCCACACTTTCTAAGCTTAATATATGAATGGAATTTAGGCTTAGATTTAGGAAACTAAGAGGTATTAATACTTAAGATAAATTCAGGCTCTGAAGAACTCGAAAGGATTCAGGATGCTTGATGAACTTGATAGCTGCTGATGTGAGTTCTTGCTTGTAATATTTCCGTAAGTTGCTACAATGAACAACACCTCAAAAAATTTATAGAGGATTGATGCACGAACTAGCCGTTGGTTGAACTAGTTGTTGTAAAACAAATCTTCTATATATGGGTCGAGATCTTCATGGATTTGATGTTTCCCTTGATTCTGGTACGACAATACCTATTAAGGTAATGTGCATTAAATGCATATGTACGGCTCTAAAGAATCTCTGAAACCCTATTGAAAGTCAACTTTATAGCTAGGTTATTAGACTTTCAGTCTTGTCTTATGTTAAGTCTGTCGTATGCTATCTAACATTCTCTTTGTCTTCTCATAATTGCTAGCCTTCTTTAATGCATTATGTTATATGATCAATCAGATGAACAGTCTTCTATGTCTTTAAGGCTTGACAAGATCTGGTCGAGTTCATATCAGCTGGCATCTTCTAGTCTGCTAAACTCATGTAGCAAGTCAAATGATAAAGGTATACAAGAACTCATGGATCTGTTTGGGGTCTTCTAGTCTTTAGTCTTCTACTCTTTAAGTCTTGAGCATTCATGTGTTTAACCAGATGTGGTATCGATCAGCTGATATACATATACATATACCTTTTTGGTGGTCGACTATCTTCTCGTCCATAGCAATATTCATGATCAAGATATCGACTTCCCTTAAGTCTAGTTTACTAGATATTGTCTGAGGCAACTTCAATAGGGGTATTCTAGCAAGATGATATTAATATTGTTATCAACAACTGATTGGATAACAATCTTTTGAAACTCTTCATCCTTCCATTACTAAAGGAAATTTGAGAAATCGCGACAACAACAATTCGTCATAAAAGCATATTTTTTCGTCATAAAATGTGTTTGACGACGATTTTTCTCCGTCGCAAAGAAGGTCGTCGTAGGTGCGTCGCATTAGGTATATGTTCGCATATTTTACAACACTAAAATAAACGATCGCAAGTATACGGTGTAAATCGTAGTGAGGTAAGTACGAGTCGATCCCACATGGAGGGGGAGTGTAAAAATGGTGTTTGTTGATCAAATTCTAAATAGACAATGATCGAAATTTTGAATGTTGAATTACCCTAAATTGCCTACCAAATTTTGTCACAAGTAAACAATTAAAAGCAATAAGTAAATTCGATCAAACAACTCATGCAAATCACAAAAGTAGGAAAAATATGGATTAAACTCAATTAAGAGAAGGTAGGTTCTAAGGTATATGTCACACTAAGGGGTCAATTTATGATAGAATCCTATTTAAATGGTGTTGTGTTTGTTCCTATAGGGTTGATCACTAAATAATGAATTAAAAGTTCTTTCGATCCAATTAATCCAAGAGAAATATTATACAAACTAGTATTTCTACCTAAAATGCACAATAAAACCCAAAAATGCTCCTAAGATCATCACACACCCTCCTAATAGTTGATCCTCTCTCGAGCTCACAATAAATTAGGTGGAATGTTTGAGTTCGATTAATGAAAAAGATTTCTCAATCCAATTTCAATTAACAAAAGATAAGCAAATCATCATGTACACTAATGACATACTTGCAATAAAAACCAAACATTCAAATAGGAGTATTAACACAAACACCAAATAAACAAGAATTTAATTCATAAATATCATCAAAAGTGTAGACATAGCCCTAGAACAAAAATGGTTCTAGCCAAATACCAACATTGTCTAAACTATTACAAGATAAATATCAAAAGCTAAATAAATAAAAGGGAAAGAAAAGCTTAGTTTAAGTAGATGGTGGAGGATGAAACTCCAAAATTAATGCTCCAACTCTTGCTCCAAAGTATGAAGAAAATGAAGAAAGTGGAGGTAGAACACCTTCAAGTGTGTGTTTGTATGTGAGGGTTTTTGGTGGCTTGGGGTGGAATCCTTTCAAAATCTCATAAGAATCCTACTTAAAGTGTGTAGGGAAAGCTTGTCTCGAAATTGCATTTTAGTCCCTAAAAAATGTGAAATTTCTGAATTTTTTCGCGCAAAGGGTGGTGTTGACTCGGTCAACCGAGTGAGAGGGACTTACAAAAAGTTTTCTGGAATCAATGTTCACTCGGTTGCCAGGTTGGAGTGAAACGGTCGTCCGAGTGAATTTGTTAGATTTGAATTCCAACTAAAAGTCAATCTGATTGACGCGCGGGGCTCAAGGTGCAAGCAAGAGCTTTATTCTCTCTCTCCCCTTCCATTTGTTTGGCTGGTGCCTCTGACTACATTTAATGTGTGGGCCCAACATTTTCTTCATGCATGCGGACGGCTACTTGGCTTTTCAATACACCCCATTTGCTTGCTTCTACATACCATAAATAACACACCATCTTTTATTTAATTTTAATGTGAGTTTTTCTCTCTCCTCTTATTACATATTCATGCGTATGGCTGCTCCAAAATAATGGGTCAAAGACGATGATGGGCCTCCAATAAAATTTCAGGTGAGCTATTAATTGGGCCTCAAAAAAATGGAAAAACAGCAGCCCAATTTGAGAATTTTGGCCCGTCCCATTCTTCAACTCGAATTCTTCCTTCCTTCGTTGACTCCACTAAAAATTAGGTAGGTGTTTTTGCCTTGAAAATATTCACTTTTTCTACAAAATGCATAAAACACCACCTTTCTCCAAATTAAGTGAATTTATCCAAATTGACCAATAAAATCATGAAATTATGAGAAAATTGAGCTCAAAGTGTGCACTAAAATCATGCAAATTCCACCCGAATCAGTATATATGTTTGTAAAAATATTGTTAATTTAGTTTTTTAGTATTAAATGAATAGGAAATGTTATTTTAAACAATTATATATTTAATTTGAATTATGCAATATCAAAATAAATATATTGTATACATTAAAATTAATTAAAAAAAATTATGCAGGACAGGACGGGTAAAATCCGACGGGTTTCAAGTGAGGTGGGTCCTGGCACAGGGCATACTATGACGAAAAATAGTATCGTCGTGAAATTATATATTTTATGACGTTGAACATCGTCATCAATTATAATTAAAATTGCCACCAATTATTATAGTGACAATAAAAAAAATTCACTAAATATTTTAAATAATTAATGACGAAAAATAACATCGTCATGAAAATATATTTCTTCATGATGTTGAATATCGTCATCAATTATTATTAAATCGTCGCCATTTATTTTTTGGACGAAAAAAGTTTGTCACTAAATATTTCAAATAATTATGACGAAAAATAGTATCGTCATGAGTATATATATTTTTTTGAAGTTGGTTATCGTCATCAATTATTATTTTTTTGACGTTGGATATCGTCATCAATTATTATTAAAATCGTCACTAATTATTTTTGTGACTAAATAATTCTATCACTAAATATTTTGAATAATTAATGATGAAAAATAATATTGTCATGAAAATATATTTTTCATTACGTCGAATGTCGTCACTAATTATTATAAAAATCGTCAACAATTATTAGTGTGACGAAAATATTTTTTCACTAAATATCTCGAATAACTAATGACGAAAAATAGTATTGTCATAAAAATATATTTTTCATGACGTCGAATATCGTCATAAATTATTATTAAAATCGTCACAAATTATTTTTGTGACGAAAATTTTTTGCCACTAAATATTTTGAATAATTAATGATGAAAAATAATATCGTCATGAAAATATATTTTTCATGACGTCGAATATCGTCATTTATTACAATTAAATTCGTCACCAATTATTATTGTGACGAAAATATTTTGTCTCGAAATATTTTGACAAATTAATGACAAAAAATAGTATCGTCATGAAAATATACTTTTTATGACGTCGAATTTCATCATCAATTATTATTAAAATCGTCACCAATTATTATTGTGGCGATAGTTTAGCATTGTCAAGAAAAACTATTTTTCATGACGTCGAATTTCGTCACCATTTATTATTAAAATCGTCACATAGTATTATTGTGACATACTTATTAACAACGTCACGAAATATACAAATTTGCGACAAAAAAATTTGTAATTGGTGACGAATAAAAATTTTATCACAATTTCTAGTGCTTTAATGACGAAAAATAAAATTCGTTTCGTTTAAGTAAGAAATTGTGACGAATTTTGTGTCGTCGAAAAAAAATTCGTCACGAAATGTGTGATTTCCTGTAGTGTTCTTTCCAAGAAAGCCTCAAAGTATTGAAAGGTTATCTCATCTTCAAGATTTTGGGACTCTAGCTCGAGGTTAAGGTCCTTCGACTTATCTAAGTTCTTCAGCAAGTCCTCTCTCTGAGCAGCAGTTATCTTCTCAAATCCATCTTCTCCCTTTGAGTAGATGCATGCTCTCTGACTTGACTTTTGTTCAGTTCTTCATCCTTTGCATCATCCAAGATTCCAACTGCTTCATTAACTTAGTTTTGGCCTCGTGATCCATCGCTGAGATTGCTTTTACAGTGTTGTCTGCATTCTGTTGGATGAAGTCATCAACTTTTGTCATGATTGCAGTCGTGATATCACTCTCAAAGTATCTATTCATGCTAAGCCTGACTGCATCATAGATAATTTTGTTGCCTGATTCTTCTTGGCGCTTGATGCGAAGGCTAGAGTCTTTGATGTGAGGCGTCACATCGTCAAAAACCTTCTTTTCAACATTAAGCTTGTAGAGAGCTCGACCAGTATCTCCTTCAGCGTCTGATAGCACAAGTCTGGAAGGGCCAACTGGTGAAAGAGTTGTCATCTGAGTACCAGCTTCTTCTCTCTTCACCACTTCTCCGAGTGTAAACTGCAGACTGAATTTTCACATCACCTTGATTGAGAACAACTAGATCTTCTCCTTCCTCGAATATTATATTCTCCTCAACTATAGGAGTCGGTTGTTCAATAAGCTTGGATCCCTGAACCTCTGAGATCGAAGAATGTGAAGGTTAGTTGTTACAATTGCTTGTAACTGATCAGTTTGAACATTGAACTGTACATTACCTGATGTAGTGATCTATAGTCTCTTCTTTCTTGGAGATGGAGGGGTTTGGGGGGGGGGGGGGGGAGGCTAGGGGAGGTTCTAAGAGATAAAGTTGAAAATAATGGGTGGGGATGAGTTTCAAATAATTATGAATGAGGGAGCTAGGAAAGAAAGTACATTAACGTGACAATTCGATAGCTTAACTCTGCTAAAATGAACGATGAGGGCAGGGAAGACATTTTAGAGCCAAATTTGTATTGCTAAGTAATTCTAAAATGTGATTGTACTAGAGAGTAAATGGAAGTTGAAATTTGTACTAGAGAGTAAATGGAAAGCTTATAAGGGGAGTATTTTCTTTTCCAGTAAATAGAAAATCCAATTTACGAGAATGATAAATTGGAAAAAAAAAAAGGAAACGAGAATAATGAAATTGAATATGGATTAGTAATAAATTCGAAAATATAAAAACCTGGTAAATAAATTGAATAGGTGGAAATAAATTATTAAAAAATGTCAAATATCATAACAAGAAACACACCGAAAAAAAAAGTATTTTCTTCCGTTAGAAACCGCCGGCGTCTGTCATAGATATATATATATATATAAGGTCTCAACTTCAATTATGATTCTAGAAACAGTTGCTCTTTCTCTCTAACAATGAGTATACCAGCGTCCACCTCAATTTCAGCGCACCCCGAGGAAAAAGAAGCAATCGAGCATGTCTACGACGTTATTATCAACAGCAATAAAGTCTTGACCACCGTCACTAAGCACCCCGACGCCGTCACACGGTGGATCAACGCCGTCAAGGCCCACGCACATACTCATCATGACCGCTGCATCGGTTTCGAATTCGAGGTCGACAAGCAGGCCGACCGTATTGGCACAGTGCAGTTGTTGGCGGGAAACCGTTGCCTCGTGTTCCAGCTCCCCGATGCCGATGCACCTCTCCCCGCCTCCCTCAACGAATTCATTGCCAGCGCGAACTACTGTTTCGTGGGCGTCGGCATTAAAGCGAAGATGAAACGGTTGAGGACACAGTGCCCCTTTGAAGCCTCGCCGGTTCATTGCGTTGATATGAATATCATCTTGCAGGAGTCTGAGTCTGCGGAAATTACTGACTGGATTCGCCAAAGGCTCTCACTTATCCATGTGCTCAATGCTTGTACACATGTTTTCATGAAAACCTCCCCAATTCTCTGAACCATTTTATCTTTTTTTTCTCAGTTTCTTTTCATGTATGCGCGCTATGGATCTTGATATATCAACGGTTGCTTACTACTTTTCTTTGAATATTCATATATTCTTGCTATTTTCTGCATATGTCCAAGAACACAGCTTCGCCTTTGATAAAAGGCTGCTTTAATGAAATTAAAGAACCGGGCGGAATGTGGCTTGGTCTCTCACTTGCAATACGCCAACGACACCATTTTGGTGGGCAATGCATCTGGAAGCAACATTTGAGCCCTTAAATGCATTTTGGTTAACTTTTGTCCTCAAAATCAAGTACTCTAAATGCAGCCTCTTTTGAGTTAATATCGACACTTTTCTTTGAATCTTTAAATATTAATTCTTCAACTTTGATTAAATATTAGGAATTAAACTGAGATTTGGAGATATTTCACTTTTTTAATCAGTATTAAAATGAAAAATCAAAACCTTAATTATATTTGCTTATTCACCTAGTTTTCACGATTCATAGAGCATGGGGTGGGGGGGGATTGTAGCCGGGGCCTTTCTTGCCCCCTTTTATGCGGATGACATTCTGATTTTATGTAGGGCTAGCTAGTAGTCCAAGTATAAGGGCTATTGGCGATGCTGTGTATTAATTATGGGAGGCTTTCGGGGCACCTTTTCAATCCCAGGAAATCTTGTGTTTACTTTGGGAAGTATGTTCGCTATAATGTAAACATTATATCCGACAACTGTTAGATTTGAATCCGAGAAAGTTGCCTTTGGTCTATCTAAATTGGTGTTATATGTGAAAGAATTTCATCTCATTCTGAACTTGTAGAGAGGTAGGGAATTAATTCTTGTATATTAATTTCTATTACCCTCCCTCACTCGTGGGTTGAATTATCACCTCTTACCCTTTGGGGAGGAGGCCCATCGACAATTTAAATGGGTGGAGTTTCTTCCGGCAGGAATCGAACCCAGGTCGTTTGCCTGGAGGCTCTGATAACATGAAATAATTTCGTCTCATTTAAAAGTTCAAACTTGTAGAGAGGTGGAGAATTAATTCTTGTAAGTTAATTCCTATTAATATGGAGAAGGTCATTATTAGATTATAAATATGTGAATATTTGTATATCTAGTGTATTTATTGATAGTTATTCCTTTAGTTAAATTAGTGCAAAATTAGTGGTAAATTATGTGTATATATGTTATACTTTTTGAATGAGAAAGTCAAGGAAATTACAATCTTTTATGGTATCAAGAGATTACGGTTATCTCTCCACTCTTTCCACTGCTCTGTGATCTCCTTCGTCCCCGATTCTTGTTTCTCCGACGAACACCATGGTCACTCAACGGACCTCCTTTCATCTGGCCTTGGCTGTTTCCAACATCAAGAATCACATCTTTATTACCTTAGAGATGGAGAATGTTCAATACGGTACACGGGCAGAACTCTTCAAAATTCATGCTCGTTCCTACCGTGTTTTGAAACATATCATCCCCACTGATCCCCCTACGCCTGTTCCGATTGATCCAGAGGAGAAAGAGACATGGCTGACCCTCGATGACACAATCTTGCAATGGATCTATGCAACCATTTCGTCAGATCTGCTCCATACCATCCTCGAACCAGATATGACGGCTGCTATGGCGTGGGAGCGATTGCGGGACATCTTCGAAGATAATAAAAATTCTCGTGCGATCACTCTCGAACAAGAGTTTTCTCACACTATGATGGAGTCGTTCCCGTCGGCATCCGCCTATTGCCAGAAATTAAAGGTTTTGACGGACCAACTGAAAAATGTTGGGGCACCAGTATCAAATGATCGACTCATTCTCCAGTTGGTGTCTGGATTGATCGATGCGTATGACGGCATTGGTACTCTAATCCGCCAACGTGATCCCTTGCCCAAATTCTACCAAGCACGTTCTACGCTTGTTCTTGAAGAGGTCGCCTTATCTCGCAAGACAACTCCGGCAACGGCTCTGTTGATGGCTGCCCCTCCATCAGTTAGCCCGTCCCAACCAATTGGTTCCTCGAGTACTGATAGTGGTCGTACCACGAAGAAGAAGAAGGGCTCCAAAGGTTAGCGTTCGCTGGCGGGAAAGGGTGTTATGTGGCAAACCCAATGGGCTGCCCCCTCTCCGTGGTAGTGGCCTTGGCCTACTCCGCTATGCCCTTATCCCACGATGCCCTGGCCTGGTCAGGCCCGTCGTCAGACCCACGGATTCTGACAGCCGTCTCCACAGCAGCAGGGCCTCCTTGGGCCTCGTCCTCAGGCCTATGCGGTGCAAGCAGGGCCATCTCCTACGGACATTGAGGCTGCAATGATCACACTTGGTCTCACACCTCCGGACTCAAGCTGGTATAAGGACACGAGTGCGACCTCGCACATGACTTCGGGATTAGGTACTCTTTCGTCTTATTCCAATTTGAGTACTCCGAATTCTATTCTTGTTGGTAATGGTCAACATCTTCTAATTTTGGGTACTGGTAGTGCAACGATTTCTTCCCCTCATTCCCCTTTATCACTTCGTAATGTCTTACATGTTCCGGGAATTATTAAAAATCTTGTGTCTGTTCGTCAATTTACACGTGATAATTCTGTGTCTTTAGAATTTGACCCGTTTAGTTTTTCTGTAAAGGATTATCGGACGAGGACCATTCAACTGAGATGTGAGAGTACGGGGGAGCTTTATCCTATTACTTCAAGCACTTCGACAACTCTTGCTGCGTTGTCTCCGGGGGTGTGGCATGATAGGTTAGGGCATCCGGGAATTTTTGTTTTGGAGTCTTTGTGTAAGAATAAATTCATTGATTGTAATACCCTGCATACCAATTCACTTTGCAATTCTTGTTGTGTGGGGAAACATGTAAAACTTATGTTTACTACGTCTATGTCTAAATCTTTTTCTCCATTTGATATTGTACACTGTGATTTGTGGACGTCTCCTATTTTGAGCTCCATGGGTCATAGGTATTATGTTATTTTCTTGGATGATTATTTAAATTTCCTATGGACTTTTCCCTTAGCTCGTAAGTCGCAAGTGTTTGCTGCGTTTATATATTTTCGTGCTTTTGTTCATACACAATTTGAGAGTGAAATAAAGTCGTTTCAATGTGATAATGGTCGTGAATTTGACAATAAGATGTTTGCTGATTTTTGCTCAACTCATGGAATGGTGATGCGTTTTTCTTGTCCGTATACATCCTCTCAAAATGGGAAAGCTGAGCGGCAATTTCGCACGATAAACAACATGATTCGTACGCTTTTGTTTCGTGCAACCATTACATCCACATTCTGGCATCACGCCCTCCATATGGCAACCTATACACTAAACATCCTTCCTCGCCACCATATGTCATATCAAACCCCACTTGCCACACTATATCACAAGCAAACCTCTTATTCGCATCTTCGGATTTTTGGGTGCTTATGTTACCCTCTTATTCCAGCAACCACCATACATAAAGTTCAGCCTCGCTCTACACCTTGTGTATTCCTTGGTTATCCATCCAACCATAGGGGTTATAAGTGCTTTGACATAATAAACAACAAGGTCATAGTGTGTCGCCATGTTCTTTTTGATGAAACCAGATTTCCATTTCTTGATAAAGGACCTCCGAATTCTTCATCTTATAAGTTTTTGGATGAAGACATCTCTCCTTACGTCCTACATCATATATCGCATCCGTCGACCACACCTATCCTTTCAGCCACGGGTGTCCCGCCACCTCCTTCAGCTGAGCCACGGCAGGTAGCTGACCCTCCACCCCAGGTACCCGTGCCGCCAAATCAGCCGGACGTACCCCCTACCATTTCTCTTAGACCCGTTACTCGGAGCCAACGTGGCATAATCCGTCCTAAACGTTTATTTAATCTTCTCACCACCATTTCTAAATCTCCTATTCCTAAAAATCCCATTGTTGCATTACATGATCCTAATTGGAAATTAGCTATGCAAGATGAATTTAATGCTCTTATTGCTAATAAGACGTGGGAGTTGGTTCCCCGTCCTCATAATGCTAATGTTATTCGTTCAATGTGGATTTTTACTCACAAGGTACGTGCCGATGGGTCTTTTGAGAGGCACAAGGCTCGTCTTGTAGGTGATGGACAAACTCAACGGGTCGGTATAGATTGTGGGGAAACTTTTAGTCCGGTGGTGAAACCGGCTACCATTCGCATAGTTCTGTCTCTTGCTCTTTCAAGACAATGGACCGTCCATCAACTTGATGTGAAGAATGTTTTTTTGCATGGTTCACTTGTTGACACTGTATACATGCATCAGCCTGTCGGGTTCAGAAGTTCAACATATCCTGATCATGTTTGCCTCCTACAAAAGTCATTATATGGTTTAAAACAAGCTCCTCGTGCTTGGAATAAACGATTCTCCGACTATGTTACCTCTCTTGGTTTTGTTCGTAGTAAGAGTGATCATTCCCTATTTGTGTATCGTCAGGGAAACCACATGGCTTACCTACTTCTTTACGTTGATGATATTCTGTTAACTGTATCCTCAGATTCTCTTCGGAAATAGTTTATATCACAACTCAGTACTGAATTTGCGATGAAAGACTTGGGTCCTGCACACTATTTCTTGGGTGTGGCTCTTCACACACACAAGGGTGGGATGTTTCTGTCTCAACGCAAATATGCATCGAAATTCTGAGTCGTGCCGGTCTTCTGTCATGTAAGCCCTCGCTTACTACGGTAGACACTAAACCGAAACTTGGTCTTACCTCAAGTCCGCCGGTATCGGATTCGACCTTATACCACATCATCGCTGGCGCTTTACAATACCTCACATTTACTCATCCGGATATTGTGTACGCTGTACAACAAATTTGTTTGTTCATGCATGATCCCCGTGGAGCTCATATGGCTGCTGTAAAACGTGTTCTACGTTATATTCAAGGTACCCTTGACTATGAACTTCACTTGTCTCCGTCATCTTCGTCCTCCCTTGTGGCCTACACGGACGCTAATTGGGCCGACTGTCCGGATACTCGACGTTCCACCTCGGGTTATGTAGTTTTTCTGGGGGACAACCTGTTATCGTGATCGTCGAAGCGGCAGAAGACGTTGTCTCGCTCGAGTGCAGAAGCTGAGTATCGTGGCGTCGCCAATGTTGTATCTGATACTTGTTGGCTTCGAAATCTTCTTCTTGAGTTTCATTGTCCCGTTTCGACTGCTACATTGGTTTATTGCGATAATGTGATTGCAATATATTTATCAGGCAATCCAGTTCAGCATCAACGAACAAACCTTATAGAGTTAGATATTTTGTTTGTTCGAGAGAAGGTATCCTTATAGAGTTAGATATTTTGTTTGTTCGAGAGAAGGTATCTAAGGGAGAGGTGCGAGTATTTCATGTCCCTTCTCGGTTTCAGATTGCAGATATTTTCACTAAGGGCCTTCCTCAAGTTTTGTTTGATGATTTTCGGGACAATCTCAACGTGCGTCAACCACGCGTTCTGATTGCGGGGGAGTATTAGATTATAATTATGTGAATATTTGTATATCTGGTGTATTTATTGATAGTTATTCCTTTAGCTAAATTAGTGAAAAATTAGTGGTAAATTACGTGTATATATGTTATACTTTTGGAATGAGAAAGTCAAGGAAATTACAATCTTTTAGTCATTAGTAAGATTGCTTTGTGGAAAGGCTCTGCATTGTCTTTGGCATGTACGTAGTTAGGGTTTGCTTGGTAAACCATGTTTGCGCGATATGGGGTACATGTTCAACACTTTGGTGAACGCTTTTGGGCTTGTCTATAATACCAGGCGGGCGCCGACTATTTGTTCAGTAAGATGGCAAAGACCAGCTCCATGTACCATCAAAGTGAACAAAGATAGGGCGGCTTCGGGGATGCCAGGAGCATTAGGTGCGCGCGTATTTCGTGATCACAATGGCCATATTGTGGGTAGGGTTTAGTTGCCTCTAGGTGTGGGATATGCCTTGAGGCTGAGTTCAAGGCGGTGGTGTTAGCTTTTAGGCGTGGTCGGAAGTCCCTTTGGGTGGAGAACGACTCTAGTTATGTGGTTTCAATTTTTGTGACTTCGGCACCATGTATTCCTCGGAGGTGTATTGCAATTTGTATCAGGTTTCTAGTATGCGATGTGATATGAGGTTGGTTGCAATTCATGATGTGTTCAGAGAGGGAAACTCACCTGAGGATTAGCCCAAGGTGATTTTTGTTGGTGGATCATCATCCTATGGATTTGCAAAGGTTATTGTGTTAATGGATTTTAATTTTTAAAATCTGCTCCAACTTATATTCCCTTCCTCGATTATATAGGTCCATATAATTATCTCGTGACCTATATTTTTCTCCATAAAATTTTGAATCAAATTGTTTCAAATTGAATACGAACAAATTTCAAATGAAATACTTGAAAAATATTGTGTAGAATATAATCCAAAAAGAAAAATCGAATCGTGGCAAAAGAAGGAAGGGATTAAAACTTTTGAATACATTTTGTGTGCAGTGTATAGATGTGTATGAATGATAAAGTATTGAATGTAAATAAAATAAAAATTTATAGTGGTTCAGAGACCCAAGCTCCTACGTCCACTTTCCTTGATTGAACGAGATAATTCCTTAACAATGGAATTAACTTATTTTATAGTGTTGAAATGCACTTATCAAAAACACTACTCTTAAGTGCTTTGATCACCAGGAATTTTGAGTCTCAATGCTCAACTTCTCTGAACTAGAGAACTATACTAACTTTTGACAGTGTCTAGCTCTTTTCACTTCTTCAACAATCCTACTTTCTTTCACTCTTGAAAGGTTTAACGTTAATGTTGGTTCCAACTAGATTGAAATATCCTTTACAGTAATGTATAAGGAATAGGGTAGGATGTCCCTCTAAACTTTAATATGAATACAAAGAGTATGACTTAGAAGTGATCAAAATTTTTGGAATGATTGCTTGAATTACTTGATAGCATGTATGTTTGATTGCTTGTATTTTTCGTACATAGTTCTTCAGTTTGAATGCTTCCAGTATTTATAGGATAATTTGAACATTTGTCCGTTGGAGAGACAATATTCAAATTATTTTATTTTCCAACTTCTTTGGAATGAGCAATGATCTTCTTAGTATTGAGACCCTTGTTATCCCTTTTAAGCCAAAGTAAGGGCGCATAGCGGTACTAGCAATTCAATCTCTTTTGCAGTGATGGATGGCACAAGAATTCGCGGCTTTGTTGCAGCGATGCCATTGACTTTCCGCTCGTTCTCGCCTTCCTCCTCCCTCGCGAGCCAGTTCTTTCATTCAAGCGCGCAATACAGATGAGAGATTTCAACACCGGATATGAGGCTCACCGACAACTTTTCAATCGTATAATGTTTCCGCTTCTCGCTCTACAAAAGAGAGAAGACTTGTATTTGAGTTAATTACCTTGGTTTTTCCAAGTGACATGAACTTTTTGTAAATTTTTAAGAATAAAGTAAAGAAAAAAGTAGATTGAGTGTGAAAAAATAATGACATATAAGTAAACATGTATGTTAGTATATTTTGAGGGTGGAGGCTGGTTATGAAGATGTTTCATTTTTTTATGTGTGAAAATTAGTACAAGACATTCAAATATGACAATTGGGCAATTTTTTGTGGGAGGGAGGGAGTATTTGCCAAAAAAATGTATGAAAAACTTATAGGTGAATTGATCAAAATGATAAAATGGAAAACTTATAGATTGAAGGAGTATTTTCTTTTCCAATAAGTAGAAAGTACAAATTTATGAGAATAATAGAATTTGACAAGAAAAAAATGAAGATAATGAAATTGAATAGGGAGTAATAAATTTGAAAATCTAAAAACATTGTAAAAAAATTAACAAGAGAAATCCAAATGTAAAATAAAAATGAAAAATTATGATAATGCCATTAATATATATATAGTAGTGATATAGAATCAACCTTCGGGTTTTTTATGGAACCAGATTAATGAGGTGTCACTCATCCACATAATTTAAAACAAATCATATCCATTAAAATGTATTTTAATTTTTTAATATCTCATCTCTCACTTAACCGTGAGTAAAAATCAGAAAACATCTCCAAAAAGCAAATCAAATTTTCCATCTGCCCATCAACCAACAATTTATTTTTCAAGTTTTCTGCAATTATAACTTATTTTCTCAGCAAAAAAATAAATTAATTTCATACCTTAATTTTGTCGTCATTGTATATGTATAATTTTCTAACAGTTATTTCATAAAATATTTTAGAAAAATTTGATGTATCATACATTAGGAAATTCACTTGTATATAATGGACAATTTCTTATCTATGATATATTGTTTAATTTACTAACACAAACAAATAGTGGTAATGGATGACATAATTTATAATTTAGCAGTAACTATCACAAAAAAAAAAAAATGATAATATTGAATTAAAATTGATATGTACCACTTTTATCTAAATATGGGGTGTGTATGTCTAACATCTCCTTGTGTAATACTGCTAGGAACTACTCGTCAAGTTGGTGGAGGGATATTTTTTATTTATTTTTCTCAAATACAAAATGTCAGTGGTTTGAGTCGATTCTATACAAAAAAATTGGAAACAGATGTCATACACTTTTCTGGAAAGATAGGTGGCTAGGTGATTCTGTTTTGGGGGAGTCTTTTCCAAGATAATTTTCTATATGTGCAAACAAAGAGTCTACTGTTAGTATAGAGAAATAATGAATTGTGAAATTATAATTTTATTGAGTGAAAGTAAAGTGTTTACAAGAGAGGTATTTATAGATATAAAGTGTATCTATATTTACAAGATAGGAATAAATATTTACATCAAATATTCTAAAAGATAGAGATAAATCATAATATTAAAAGATACAAATCTTTATAATATTATATTCCTAATAGTTAGTGAGTCAGGTATTTGGGTTAATGGCAAATGGCAATGGTGTCTAAGCTGGAGACGTGAATTATTCTCATGGGAAACCAACTTATCTGATCAATTGATGTGCTCCCTAGAGAATTTTAACTTGCAGGAATCTCGACCGGACAAATGGGTCTGGAAATCTTCTTGTGATGGATGCTATTCATCCAAATCAGCCTACAACAGCTAGGCGGTTCAAGCTCCAACGCAGGTCCTCGACAATGTAACACGTGATGCCCTTCGGAAAATCTGGAATACGCTGACCCCCACGAAATTCTCGGGATTGACCTGGAAAATACTTCGCCAAAGGTTACCAACTCGGGCTGAATTGAGGAAAAGAAGTGTGTTATCCGACGGTGACGATTTATCTTGTGGACTTTACGGTCTTGATGTCGAAACAGTACAACATCTCTTTTTCGACTGCAGCTTCTCAAATGATGTTTGGCGACGTTGTTACTCATGGCTAAATTCGCCCATGGCCTTGCATTCAAAGCCATCATCCCACTTCCATCAACACACCGGTGTGTTTGGAGGTAAGAAGAAGAAAAAATTATTCTTGAATGCCTTTGGTGCTGCATAATGTGGTTCATGTGGAAGGCTAGGAATGGCAAAGTGTTCACAATGGAGGAGATCAAAGTTGAAAAGACACTTGAAGAAATCAGAACAAAGATGTGGAGCATTCTATATCACCATCAAACATGTTCCTCTTCTTTTTCTTTTCAAGATTGGTGTGAAAATCCTAGACTAGTTTGCATGTAATGGGGGCTGCTATAGTTGCTACCTTAAGTCCACTCTCTACTTCAATTCTTTAACTGTATTTGTTCCCCTTTTTGAGTACGAGTGACCACTAATCAATATATCATTTTTGCTGTCCAAAAAAAAAAAAAAGATATGTACCACTTTTATCGGTTAAAAATAAATAAATCGTTGGTTGATGGGCCGATGGAAAATTTGATTTGAGATGTTTTGTGATTTTTAATGGATAATTTTTTTTTTAAAATATACTATTAATAAGAATTATGTGAATGATAACACGGAGTGACACTCATTAATCTGGTTCCATAAAAAACCCTAGGTTGGTTCTATATCACTACTATATATATATATATTATCCTAATTAAATTAAATAGTTTTATGGAATTTCTTTTAAAGCAAAATATAATAATTATTTAAAAAATCAATTCAATTATAGGAGGAAATAAATTATTAAAAAAAATGTTACACTCTCCGTTCCATAATTTGTTGCATGATTTTTTTTTTATTGAAACGTTCCAAGATTATTTGTACACTCTCAATATAAAAATACTCAAAAAAAATTTAATTTATTTTTAAAATTGTAATTCTTTTTTTTACCTACATTTTACTTTATACCTCACCAGATCCCCTTTATACCTTACTAAATTACCTAAAATACTACTCCCTCCGTCCCATACTTGAAGGCTCAAACCATTTTGGTACGGGTTTTAATGAATGAATTATTTATTAATATTGTGTAAGATAAAGTGGGGGTAGTAAAGACTTTTCAACTTTATAAATAGTAATAAAGTTACTTTTTTGTGTAATAAAGTAGTGGCATTTGTTGTAATATTGTGATGTTTTAAGGGGAGTGTTTAAAAATGTTTTTGCTATTTTAGATAATGTGCCCTCAAGTATGGGACGCCCAAAATGGTAAAATGTGCCTTCAAGTATGGAACGCAGAGAGTATTATTTTAACTTACATCAACAAACAGGAGGGAGTAAATATCATAACCGGCCAGAAACACACAGAAAAAAATAAAATAGTTGGAAGACTCCCCTTATTTTCTTCAGTTGGAAACCGCCGCATCTCTCATATATATATAAGGTATCAAGTTCAATTTTGATTCTACAAAACGTTGCCCCTCTCTCTGTTTCAAACGGAAAGAATGAGCGATATACCAGTATGCTCCATTACAGCGCACCCCGAGGAAGGAGCAATCGAGCATGCATGTCTACGACGTTACTATCATGTGCATTAATAAACTCTTGACCACCATCACACAGCACCCCCAAGCCGTCAAACGGTGGATCAACGAACATACTGGTGTCCGCCGCATCGGTTTCGAATTTTTGGTCGACAAGGAGACCAACCGTATCGGCATCGTGCAGTTGTTGGTGGGAAGGCGCTGCCTCGTGTTCCAGCTCCCCGATGCACCTCTCCCCACCTCCCTCAACGAACTCCTCGCCAACTCGAACAACTGTTTCGTGGGCGTCGACATTACAGAGAAGATGAATCGGTTGAGGGCACAGTGCCCGTATGAAGCCTCGCCGGTGCATTGCCTTGATTTGTTTCCGATTATGCAGTGGCAGGGGCCTCCTAACCCATCTGACCCAGCACAGACTGTGGAAATTACTGACTGGGTTAACCCTAGCCTCTCACTTGACCATGTGCTCTATGCATGTACAGATGTTTTCATGAAAACCTCCGGAATGCTCTGAAACATTTTATCTTTCTTTATTTTCTTTTCTTGTATGGATCTTGCTTAGTTTCTTTGAATCTTCATATATTCTTGCTATTTAATTTCTTCAACAAATTTAACTAAATTATATATACATTTTTTTTTTTTGAAAGGAAAAAAGGTTGTTATATTAAAAGAGTACAAGAAGTACTCAGAGGAGCAAAAGAGTATAATTTAACTAAATTATATATACATAATACTCCGTATTCGATCTCCAACCTTAATTATTTGGCTAACTACAATATTGAGAACTAAATTTCAAATTTGTAGAAAATATGTATTTGCCCATTGGTTTCACTCTCTAAACATATGAACACAACTTCATCGCCTTTGCTACAATGAGCATTCCAGTCGAGCTAATATGACCTAAAATTGCAAATTTGCTAAAAAAAAAAAGTTAGAGGTCTAATTTTGGGTGCTTGTAAAGTTACGGTCCTCTTTTTTGCTATCCCCCAAAGTTCAGCCTGGTAAATGCGCGTCACGTGACTTCCACCTGCGAAATTAGCCCGGAATTGGGTCATTCGGGCTAATTGGGCCTGAAATTTGCGGAAAAAAAAGTTACTAGTCTAATGTTTCCAGCCAAAAAAGCTGTGGTCCTCATTTTGGCACCCCCAAAATTATGGTCGAATGTAGTTCAGGAGATGAGGAACATGCTTTAGGCTTTCGGGTACATTCCCTTAATTACGTTGAAGACCATTATTCTAAAATATTACTCCCACCGTACCGGAATAACTTTCACATGTAGATGAACATACAAATTAAAATAGTGTAATAATATTACTTTAAATGCAGCCACTTTGGAGTTAATATCGATAGAGACATGTTGCAGGGTATGGCCACTTTTATGGGATGCGGAGTGGGATCATTCCCTATGACTTTCCTTGGTATTCAAGTTTGCATAAAGCGTCACAGCTCGACAACTTGTGATTCAAAATGTCAAAAATAGGTTGCAAACACGGAGTGATCGACATATATCCTTTGGAGGTAGGATTAGATATCCTGTCCAGTACTGCGGTTATCAATTTGCTAATCATTCATTATTTTTCATTCTACTACTAATTACCAAAAAATACCTAGAGAGTTCTCACAAAACTTCATCGTGATCTTTTATGGGGGGAGGTCTGGGAATACATCAAAAATCCCTTGGGTATCTTGGAATGATATATGCAAGTCTAAGACTTATGGCAGGCTTGGAGTTAAAAATTTGGAAGTATATAACAAATCTCCTCTTGTCAAATGATCTTGGCGAATGCGGGTTGAACCCAATTCATTTTTAGTAAGGATACTTTTTTCGAAATAAGAAATTGGTTTGCCCGGGGACTCCATGGGTAGTGTCAATAGGATCTACATGTCGTGATCCCTCACCTGTCCCCCTCGTTCCTTTACCTGCCCCGCCAACAGTCACACCCAAGTCCTGCTGACGAGATCATACGGTACATGACCACATATTCGATGGCAGTCGAGCCAGAAACAACATATTCAAACAACGTATTCGAACCATACGGTACATGACCACATATACTCCAAGTTGTTTTTTTTTTCTTCCATTTGCACCCCATGATGCTGATAAATTGGAGTAGATGTGAGGCTGGTTAACGACTGTAGGGCATTGGGCAACCGAACCAGGAATACATTCGAGATCATGCCTGGTGTGAGTATGCACAGTCGAAAAAAATATGGCGAACAATCTCCTCAACCTGCCAACAAAAGCCACAACTAATTGTCGTCGACTCCGGTGCCAAGTATTTTCCTTCTTCTCAGGTTGGTGCGAGTTGGGAGCCGCTCACAAAGTATTTTCCTTCTTCTCAGCATCAAGGGTCACACGGTTGAGGGGATGAGTGAGGCTTGAGCATTGTATGCAGATTTGATGGAGAGAATCTCCCATCGCTGGAAAGCCTCCATCGCTAAGGAATAAAGTCTAGGAAATGATTCATGAATTTTAGCATTTTTATCGAAGAAAATTTAATATAAGCCTAGCTAGGACATAATTGATTAAGCTTCGATTTCCCTACCCAAAAATCATTCTAAAAGTAGGTATGCGCCTCATTCCCCACCTTTTTACATATATTCTAAATAATGGCATTTGAAATCTAGTACCACCTACCCCATCTCAAAATGTTGCGGGTTGTAAGTGCATCTTTCATACTCCCTCCGTCCCTGAGTAAGTTTTCCACTCTTTTTTGTTATTTTGATTAAGGAATATTATAAAATAATATATAAAGTACAAGTGATATGATGGTGAGAGAGAAAATAATAGATGAGTATGAGATGAAGTAGAATAAAATAATAGATAAAGTATAAGTGATGTGATTGAGAGAGAAATTCATATGCTAAAAATGAAAAAAAAAAAATGAAATGAGAAACTTATTGTGGGACATCCATAAAAGGAAAGTGGGAAACTTATAGTGGGACGGAGGGAGTATTAAACACAATGTTGACAACTCTATTGATAATTTAAGGCTCGTCTTATTGCTAAATGTTTTCATCAGAGACCTGGTGTTGACTTCACTTATACTTTCAGCCCAGTTCTCAAACCTGCCACCATTCATATTGTTCTCGGTTTAGCGATTTCTCATGATTGACTTCTCCGTCAATTTGATGTCAACAATGCCTTTCTATACGGTTCCCTGCCTGATGAAGTCTATATGTCACAACCCCCACGAGCTTCTCAGATAAAAAATTTCCCTCATATGTTTGCAATCTTTATAAATCAATATATGGTCTCAAACATGCTCTCAAAACCTAGTACAATATCCTTCAGAATCTACTAGCAATATTGGGCTTTGCTCACACAAAGTCTGATGCGTCTTTATTCGTCTACAGTCGGGATAATATTCCTGCCTATTTTATTGTGTAAATTGATGATCTTGTGCTCACAGGAACTAACACAAATTTTCTCAATTCAAGTTGTAACAACTCTTGTCATAGTTCTCTATCAAGGACCTTGCCTCTTTATCCTACTTGCTAGGAATTTATGTACTTCACCTTTCACACATCAAACTCATGTACTTTAGTTCAACGGAAGTATGTCAAGGATCTACTTGTTGAATATAACATATTCGATGTCAAGCCCGTTGCCACACATCGGTTGTGGGAGTCACTCTCTCACTTCATAATGGATCTAAACCTACTAATGAGACTACTATCGCCAAGCCTTGGGCATATTACAATATCTATCATTCACTTGACCAGATATTGCCTTTTACGTCAATAAGTTATCTCAATTTATGCATGACCGACTGACGAAACACACTGGGGTGGTGTCAAGCACCTCCTTTTTGATACCTTAATGGTAGTTGCACATGAGGGATCTCGTTACGACGTGGTTTGTCTCTCTCATTTCATTGCCTCACTAGTGCTGACTTGGTTGGGGGTTGTGATAATCATACCTCTATAGGGCATATATTGTATATCTTGGGGCTAACCCCATTTCATGGTCGTCACGCAAACAAAGTTCGGTAGTCCGTTCCTCTACTTAAGCTGAATGTCGTGCCATTGTTGTTGCTGCATGCCGCAAAAGTTCAATAAACCAAATTCCTCTTATCTGTCCTGCATACTCCTATTACTAAATTCCTCTTATTTGTGTTCAAATTTCGCCTTTCACTCTTGGATGAAACACATTGCAATTGATTCTCACTTTGTTCGAGATTTGGTGCATTTGTCTCATGTATGGATCCCTCATGTTTTCTCGATCTGTTGACCAATTAATTGGCGGATGCCCTAATAAAACCACTAACCAGAACCAACTTCATTTACTTATTTGCAAGATTGGTGTCATTGATAGTGCTCCATCTTGAGGGGGTGTATTAGAATATATATATGATTTATTTTAGATTTGTTTTGGCCGATCCACTCTTGTATAAATACCACATTCTACTCATTAATAAAATTATTTTCCCATTTAATATTTTTTATATTAATTTAGTGGACTAATTAGTACACGTGTTCACTTAAGTACACGTATTCACATAAGCTTAAAAGAAATTGACTAAAAAAACCTTTAAAAGAAAAAAAAAATGAAATGAGTACTCCCTTATTCTGTTCCTGTGGGAAACCGCGTCCCCTCTCTCATATATCTATATGTAAGGTCTCAAATTTAATTTTGATCCTTTCACTCCATATATATTAATAAGGATTGATAAGCCAAGAATTATAGTGGATCGAGTTTTTATGAGGACTGTCTTGGGGACAATGATATGTGAAAAGTTATGTATTTTGGACACATAATCTCAACAAAAGGAATTTTTTTTGAAAGGAAAAAAAGGTTATATTGAGAATTATGGAGTACCAGGAGTACTCTAGAAAATTAATCCAGTTACAACTTCCAAGTGAAATTACAGTGGCAAGTAATGAAACAACACCAGATCAGACTACTATCTAAATAAGGACCCCTTATGCGCAGGGTGCTCTCGGACTAGCACACCAATCGTGAAAAGAGGTCGAGCTAGAGCATACTTTATGTAGACAAAAAATACTCCAGGCCTTTGCTCTAATTTCGTCAAACACTTTTTCTGGTTTCGGCTCCTCGCTTGAGAAAATCTTCTTATTTCTAGCGTTCCATAAAACCATACCGTCTAGCACCAGATGCATTCCAAGATGGACTTTTTACGCTTGAAGCCGACAATACCACATAATTGTGAAAGTGTGAAATTATGTCGTTCTGCATCGGCGAGCTATTGTTGAACCATGAAAAAACCAACCTCCAGACTTTATTGGCCATGTCGCAGCCAACAAACAGGTGGTGGGAATTTTCTTCGCTGGCTCCACATAGTGCGCATCCCAAATCGGCTCCATTACCCAGAATTTTCCGCTTGCTAAGTTCACTCCGAGTGGCTATCCGTCCTCGTAGCACCTTCCAGGCCAACCCCGAGTATTTTGGAGGTATAAATGGATCTAGGGAAGTTGGAGGCAATAATGGATTGGAAGATGCCATCCAAATGAAATTCAAAGCTTTCTTAGATTAGAGGGCTATTATCCGAGAATCATACAAAACTTTTCACGCATCGCTTGGCCATTAACCCAGTTCACGAAGAAGAATGTGAAGTTCACCTGGACGCCTACACGCGAAGAGAGTTTCTAGGAGCTGAAGAACACTACAAGAAAATAATTAATTGGCTAGAGAATATAATATTTTGTAGGCAATAATTCCAATTTTGTAGGCATTTATATTTACCTACGGAATAACAACGAAAATCATTCGTATGGAATTCACTCGTAAGTAATTCGGTTGCCCACGAAAATTTAATTTGTAGGCAATTACCTACCACATTTTCGTAGCAAATCCATAACATTTCGGTAGGTAATATGATTACCATAATAAATGAAATTTCGTAGGTAAATATCAACTACGAAACATTTCGTTGGCAATAAACATTTCGGTGGGAAATTTTTTAATATATATATTTTAAATTTTTTATTAATAAATTATATTTTTAGCCTTAGCCTACAAAATAAATTCATTCAAAATTGGACTAGCCAGTTCAACCGGTCCAACCATGAATCGATCATAAAACCGATTCAAAAAGTGTTAAAATATATAAACATTTTTAAAATACAAACTTAAGTGCACATTAGACCCCTTTTATAATGATTCTCTCTCATGTTTCTTCTGCTCTTTATTCGATGTGGGACAAAAAATTTATGTTTGTTGGTTACTAACTTATTAATACTACTACTTTTATATTGTTCTTTCTCTTATGTTTTTTCTACTCTTTGGATGTGGGACATAATAAAGCTCATATGTTTATTTGTTATAACACTATTGATTTTCTTAGTTCCTAGCTAATTTTGTAGATAATACAATTAGATAATTTATACATATAAATAGCTAGGAAAATTTTCGTAGGTAAATAAATAAACAAATCACCTACAATCATTTTGGTAGGGAAATGCTATTTTGTCTACGGATTATTTTGTAGGTAAATCAATATTTTTTAAGTTCCTAGCTAATTTTGTAGGTAAGACAATTAGATAATTTATACATATAAATAGCTAGAAAAATTTTCGTAGGTAAATAAATAAACAAATCACCTACAATCATTTTGATAGGGAAATGCTATTTTGCCTACGGATTATTTTGTAGGTAAACCAATTTATTTTAAAGTTTCTAGCTAATTTTGTGGGTAATACAATTAGATAATTTATACATATAAATAGCTAGAAAAAAATTTGTAGGTAAATAAATATACAAATCACCTACAATCATTTTGGTAGGGAAATGCTATTTTGCCTACGGATTATTTTGTAGGTAAATCAATATTTTTTAAGTTCCTAGCTAATTTTGTAGGTAATACAATTAGATAATTTATACATATAAATAGCTAGAAAAGTTTTCGTTGGTAAATAAAAAAAAATCACCTACAACCGTTTCGGTAGGGAAATGTGATTTTACGTACGGATTATTTTGTAGGTAAATCACCATCCGATTTTTCCTTGGTAATTTCGTGGGTGAAAATGTGTAAAATAATTTATAAAGATCCGTAGGCAATCTGTAGGCAATTCTCAATATTTAAAGACGAAATTATTTTCGTTGGAAAATTCTATAGGCAATTCAACAATTTCTTGTAGTGGAAGAATTCGACTACCTCGTCAGTGTTAGCTATCCCCGATGGGCACGAGGAATTTGTTATTTACACTGATGCATCCTTAACTAGATATGGATGTGTGCTGATGCAACACAAACACCCTTACAATACCACTTTTATTTCCAAATTGCCATTACAACTCAAATTAATATATACCCAAACCCAGATTAAAATATTCAAAACCCAATTATATATCCCTAAATCCAATTAAACCAACATCCTACCTAAATCATCAGTGTTCTTCCTCTCAATTCTTCCATATCGCTCTCTTCAAGAAACTCTAGTAACAAAAAACTCTTCACCTCCCTCTCCCTCTTTCTGTCACTGTCTCAAACCTTGTTCGTGTGGGTGGAGAATCTGACAAAAGACCTGTTATCAACGATATCAAAATTTACAATTTCTCATGGGGACTAATTCAGGACAAAATTCTCACCATTCTTAATCTTGGATTATATTCAAATTATTTTAATTAATTTGTTCAAGAAAACAACAAGAATTAAAGATTGAAAAGAAAACTAAGCAACAAGATGATTCATACCATACATGAAAAGAAAATTATTAAAGGAACGATTAATGCATATACATCAAATTAACTGATGATCAACAATTATGAGCTGGGCTCAATGCGGCTTTAAGATTGAGGATAGCATCGAGACAAGCATAGTGCACTTGCTCATCTGAAAGCATCGAATGGCGACGACCCCAATCATTTTCCACAGTCCCCGGCCCCAACCCATACATAGCAAATATTTTCTCCTTATTGTCACACAGCCACGGCAAATTCTTAAGCAATTCCACCGTACGTATCAGTTCGACTGCAACAATAGGAACCTGTCGGCTCAACATGTTCAACTTGATTTCCATTTGGATGCCCTCAAAAATGTTGTTAGAGCTGGCCAGGAATAGGTTCAGGGAGGGAGGCCAAGGCATTTGACCCGGCGGGCCGACGAGATGGAGGACGAGGCAGCGCCTGTCCACGCACAACTGCAGCGTGCCAATAGGGGCGGTGTTGCGGTGGAACTCTAATTCGAAGCCTACTTTGCGGACGACAGCATTTCCATCAGCAGCTTTGACGCCGTTGATCCACTCAGTGATAGCATCAGCTTGGTTTGTGAGGGTGACCACGAAGGTTTGGCCGGAGATTGTTACGTCGTAGATATACTTGATCGCTCTAATGGAGCTTCTTCCCGCCATTCTTGACCTCTAAACAACGGTTTCTAGAATTAAGCAAGGGAAGGACGAAAATTGAGCCCTCCTGTATATATATGTGACAGGGGAGCGGTTTCTTTTGAGTTACTCCTCCAATTCCTTTATTAGATAATTCAAACCGACTTAGATTGCGTTTAATGACGAGATTTGATTTGAGTACAGATTTGAAATAAATGTGTTGAGGGTGAAACAATGTCCCAGATCGAAAAGTCATTGAAGGATCATGGCCTATAAAAGGGTGGACTAATATCCCCATTGGTATGAGGTTTTTTCGGATTCTAGAAATGATTTCCTAACTATCCAAGAATAAGTAAACCATAAAATACCCCCTTTAAGTAGTTACCATGCACACTTAATGACCTACATCATCAATTGACTTATTCACATCACTGTCACCGTTGACACTCGGGGACACCGCCCAAACAAGTATTTTTTTTTTTTCTAGAAAAAGCACAGGCGGTGGTGCCGCCACCTCCTCCCTCCCACGACAACCGTCTCCGTTCCACAATAACTTTCACACTTTTCTTTTCGGTATACTTAAAGGATATAAACTTGATTAGGCCTAAGTTACGGGACATAAAATGATTTTTTTCCACTTTCTTAATTTGCGTGTCCACCTACATATGAAAGTTATGTCAGGACGGTGGGAGTATTAAAAAATATTATTTTCTCCGTCTCGTGATTACTTGCACATTTTTTTTACCTTCACAAACTTAATATCCTCCCAACATCATTTTATTTTCAAAATTGTCACTCCTTTTTTTTATGTACATTTTACTTTACACCTCACATAATCTACTTTAAACCAACCACTAAATTTCTTTTTCTTAAAAAAATGTGACAAAGAAACCAGAGGGAGTAAATATATATCATAAAAAGAAACACACAGAAAAAAAAATAGTAGTTGGAAGACTCCCTTATTTTTTTCCGTTGGAAACCGCCGGCGTCTCTCATTGAAATATATAGAAAGTCTCAACTTCAATTTTGATTCTAGAAACCGTTGCTGTCTCTCTCTCTCTCTCTCAAACGGAAACAATGAGCAATATACCAGTATACTCCATTAGATCTCACCCCGAGGAAGAAGGGGCAATCGAGCATGTCTACGACGTTATTATCATCTGCAATGAAGTCTTGACCACCGTGACACAGCACCCCGACACCGTCACACGGTGGATCAACGCCCTCAACGTACATACTGGTGTCCACCGCATTGGTTTCGAATTCGAGGTCGACACGCAGGCCAACCGTATCGGCACCGTGCAGTTGTTGGTATCGGCACCAATGCGCTGCCTCGTGTTCCAGCTCCCCAATGCACCTCTCCCCACCTGCCTCGACGAATTCCTCGCCAGCCTGAACAACTGTTTCGTGGGCGTCGACATTGTGGCGAAGCTGAATCGGTTGAGGGAACAGTGCCCCTTTGAAGCCTCGACGGTGCATTGCATTGATTTGGTTCCGATTATGCAGTGGCCGCAGGGGCCTCGTAACCCATGTGAGTCGATGACCGTGGAAATTACTGACTGGGTTAACCCTAGCCTCTCACTTGACCATGTGCTCTACGCCTGTATAGATGTTTTCAAGAAAACTTCCGGAATGCTCTGAAACATTTTATCTTTTTTTCTTGGCTAGGATGGCTTATACTCAGTTTCTTTTCTTGTATGGATCTTGCTTAGTTTTCTTTGAATCTTCATATATTCTTGCTACTTAATTTCTTCAACAAATTTAATTGACTCAATTATACATAATATTGTTCAACTTTAATTATTTGGCTAACTACAATATTGGGAATTAAATTGAAATTTTTAGAAAATATGTATTAACTTGCGGATTGTTTTCACTCTCTACGCATGCATGTCCAAGAACACAACTTCATCGCCTTTACTACAATGAGTATTCCAGTCAAGCTAATTTCACCTAAAATTGCAAAAAAATAAATATGTTAGAGGTCTAATTTTGCCAGCTAGTATCCTCTCCTTTTCTCTCTCTACACATGTCCAAGAACATAACTTCATCGCCTTTGATAGAAGGCAGCTTTAATAAAATTAGAGAAAAGGGAAAAAAATCAAAGAACCGAGCAGAATTTGTCTCGGTCTCTCACATGCAATACGCCAACGACACCATTTTTGTTGAGGGTCAAACAATGTCCCACATCGGAAAGGAGGGTGGACTATTGGTATGAGGTCTTTTGGGAAAACTAAAAAACAAAGTCGTGAAGGTTTGACAAACCCAAAGCGGACAATATCATACCAAGAGGGAAATACGGAAGTGTCCAGGCTCAGGACCCCCAACAAGTGGTATCAGAGCCTGGGGCTATGATCCTGACGAATGTGATGTGGAGATGTCCCCGATGATAAAAAACAGTAGGACGGACTAACCCTTTGGAGAAACAATAGGGTAAGCCTATTTGAACTAGACATGGTGTTGTAGTTAGTGCAGTCGTTTGAGAGGAGGATTGTTGAGGGTCATACAATATCCCACTATAAAAGGATGGACTAGTTTATTTTGAGAAGAAAAAATGTTGCATTTTATTAGAAAAGAGTACCAGGGGTACTCTTGGGAATTGGTCTAGTTACAGCAGCCAAAAACGATTACAGCACAATAAAATAAACAACCCCATCTAAAACTGGAACAAGGGAACCCTCCTATGAACATATCGCTGCTCTCGGGCATGCACACCAATCATTAAAAGAGATCGTTGTTGGGATTGCATTATTAAGACAAAGAATACTCCAGGCCTTTGCTCGAGGGATTGCATTATGAAGACAAAGAATACTCCAGGCCTTTGCTCGAATTTCATCGAACAGCTTCTCCGGCTTCGACTCTTCATGTGAGAATATCTTCTTATTTCTAGCATCCCAAACAAACCAGACCGTCACGCACCAAATGCATTCTAAAATGTGCTTTTTTCGCTGCGGGCCGGCGATGCCGCTGAATTGGTGAAAGTGTGAAATAATATCGTTCGACATTGGGGAGCAACAATCCAGCCAAGCAAAAGTCAGCCTCCAAATCCTATTAGCCATGCCACATCCAATAAACAGATGTTGCAGATTTTCCTCACTTGTTCCACAAAGAGCGCAATCCAGGTCTGCACCGGCGCTTAATACAAAGTTGTGAGAATAGTATCCCCATTTGTATGAGGCCATTTGGGGAAACTCAAATACAAAGTTGTGAGACTTTGTTAAACCCAAAGCGAACAATATCATACCCACTTGGGCGCTTAAATGCATTTTGGTTACCTTCTGGCCTCAAAAAATCTACTTTAAATGCTTCCTCTCTGGTGGTAATATCGACAGAGACCTGTTGCAGGATATGGCCACTTTTTTGGGATGCCAAGGGATCCTTCCCTATAACTTACCTTGGTATTCAACTTGGCATAAACCCTTACAACTCGAGAGCTTGGGAGAATGTGATTCAAAATGTCAAAAGAGGTTGCAAACATATATATCATTTGGAGGTAGGATTAGATATCCTCCCAGTGCGGTTATCAATTCGCTACCCACTTATTATATTTCCTTCTACTCTTACCAATTTCTTGAGAGTTCTCACAAAACTTCATCATGATGTCAAATGATCTTGACAAATTCGGATTGAACCCAATTCATTTTTAGTAAGGATACTTTACTCGAAATACGAAATCTCCTTGCTCGGGGACTCCATGGGTAGTGTCAATTGGAACTACATGTCGGGATCCCTCACCTGTCCCCCACTCGTCCCTTTACCTGCCCCACCACCAGTCACACTCTTGTCCTGCCGACGAGATCCCTCATCCGATCCCCCAACTGCTGCCCATCCGATGGTCCCTCACCAGAAATAACATATTCAAACCCAGTCTAAGGCATGGCCTTGTGACTTCAGTTAACTCTGATATCGAGCCTTGCACTGTGTTTGGGGCACTTTCAGATCCCCGTTGGCTAGAAGCAATATTTATTGAATTCGCGACTTATAAAAAAATTGGATAGAATATGAGTACTGGAGGTACTCAATGTATCAACGGATTCGGATGAGAGTTACATAGATTTACCTGAATCAAACTCATCCTATCGCTCAACTTATCTTACAATAGAGCAAGAGATTACAACACAAATCTTGGAAAGAAAAAGATTTTTTACCACAATAAAACTGAGAATAAAGACAACACGCTTTAGCTCTTTATCTCCTCAAATGTCTTCAGCCGGATTGACTCCCTTGAAAATTCTGATATTTCTAAATTTTCCATAAGAACCATACGGATAAATTGGAGTAGATGTGAGGCTGGTTAATGACTGTAGGGCATTGGACAACCGAACCAGGAATAGATTCGAGACCATACATGATATGAGTATGCATAGTCGAAAAAAATATGGCGAACAATCTCCTCAACCTGTGTCGTGTCCGGTGCCAAATATGGCGAACAATCGCTTGGAATGGGTCATGCTTCTCCATATTTTAGAGAAGGCCTTATACGTCTCAACATTGAGGGTTACGCTTGAGGGCTTGAGTGAGGCTTGAGCATTTGTATGCTGATTTGGTGGAGAATCTCCCATCGCTGGAAAGCCTTTATCGCCAATGTTGGGATTTAGCCCAAGTGTGGTTTTGGCCATTGGGCCTTCACACAAGGGCCCAACTTATTATTGCCCTAGTTCTTGGCAGCCTTCCCATTTATACTGAGTCACCCTCTCTATTGTCGAGGAAATGAGACGCGTGATGTAAACGTGAGATTGGAGAGTGAGGGAACAGTGAGGGTGAAGTGCTACCCATCTTAGTGTTTGATTATCTCCACTATGTCCCGATACAATCCGACACGTGTCTGAGCCCGTTCGTGTGACCCGACTCGAGTGGCGGCCGACGGCACCGAATCCCAACAATGGTTTTCTCCACCTTTTTGGCCATCCCTTAATCCACAACCACAAACAATTTTGTCATCATCGCCCAACCCACTTCCACATACCTGCAAAAGACAACCACTAATACATATTTGGTTTTGCATAGCCCTTAAAAAGTGCCTTGTTTAAAACAGTTCTCCAGGTGACAGTTGTCTAAGCTTAGTAATAGCACTTAGACAGTGGTTTTGAACCGCATTGCAAGTGGGGACCTTAGACAGCGGTTATAAACCGCTGTCTAAGTAAAAGCACTTGGACAGTTGTTCATAACCGCTGTCTAAGTAAAAGCACTTGGACAGTTGTTCATAACCGCTGTCTATGTATTTTTTTTAATTCCTTTCACTTAGACAGCGGTTCATAACCGTTGTCTAAGTGATTTTTTTTATCTTCTTTAACTTGGACATCGGTTATGAACCGCTGTCTAAGTAATTTTTTTTATTTTTCGTTTAACTTGGACAACGGTTATGAACCACTGTCTAAGTAATTTTTTTTATATATATTTTTTTTAATAATTATTTTATATTTTAAAAATCCTGTTTATACAAAACCAAAACTTAATTATACTACTACAATATATATATATATATATATATATATATATATATATATATATATATACGTCAAATACAAAAAAAATCAAATAAATAAATGTACACAAACATACGTCCGATATACTCAAAAAACATGAAATATCATCACAAATATATAAGTTGATATATTACATGCTACCAAAAGTTATACTACTTTAATTATACATATACAAAAATCGATTGTAAAGGTACCCTGTCCAATCTTTTTTCCATTTGTCCATTCTTTTGGCATTATAAGTCTTGAGCGGGCGGTCATAGATAAACTGCAAACAACAATCAATCAATATAGTTAGATATATAGTATATGAATTTTTATTCAATCAATAATAATTTAAATAAATCGATAAATTGACTTACAGTGTTAGAAATCGTCAATTGATAAGAATATCTTCAATATAACAATCAGGTCCTGCAACCATATATTGCACAATATTAATTCTCATCATTTTTAAAAGTAAATATAGATCCACTATAGGAAAATTGACTTTTAATGACAAAAACTATGTCATTATAGATTCTCTTAACATAAATTGATTTTTAAGTGACAGACCTCTCATTAATTCTCAATGTTCTGTCAAAAAAAATTTAGCTAGAGAAACAATAATGTGAGTATAAAGTCAGTTTTAGTTACATAATTGATAATAAAAACTTACAGCAACAACAGATTTGATATTGTCATCTGTAATCGAAAAGCTATGCTCTTGATTCTCATTGAACCGCAGAAGAATGTCAAGAAGATTCTCGCTGTCCAACTCTTGATTGCCATTTCTCCTCATCAAGGCCATATTCTTCCTATGATCACCAATTATGTGTTGTCCAGAACCATAATTAATGTACATTGAATTTTGGTGGAAATTGCACTACTAATATTGTTCAAAAATATTTGCAAGCTAATTGGAAGAATACAATATACTTACAAAAATATTTTATATATAAATTGATAATGCAAGTGCTAATACAATTAGTTTAGAGACACTTATATTCAAATTTGTAAATCATCAAATGAGTGTAAAATAAAATTAATTAGTAGCATAAATATAAAGAGATTCATTAATAATATTGAAATACAGAATTTTTGTAACTACCTGGTAAAGGACAACCACTCTTAATCCTCTTTTGCTAATCTTCTGGAGGATCTTGCTGAGTAGTAGCAATTTGCTGCTCAATTTAATTTCATTGTACTTTCGAGGCTCATGCAAGGATGAGTCCACCAGTTTAGGATGATCACAACACTGAAACTAAGTTTAAGAAAAGCAGTCAAGTAAAATTAGTCACATTAATTAATTACATACTAATAAAGTTTAAGAAAATATTGCTTATAGTAAAATTTTGGTGTATTTAGCAATTCAGTGGAGGAAACCATGGAAGTTTAGTGATGTTCATGATATCTATTTTGGTCTAAATTAATGGATTACACTCTACAAGTCTAATCCATGACGACAGAAGTGGTGAAGTTACTGGGGAACAAGATATACATAAGTCACGCTTACGAGGTGCACTCAAAAAAGCCACAATTTTGATTTGGTTGGCTAAAAAAATCCAATTGAATAATTCAGATTATATCCATAAGGATCACCTAAAATCCAATGGCATATATATAAGAATTGACAGAATGATAATAATCACCGTGTAATTTACGGTGTATGATATTCTCATTAATATAGGTGAATTACAACTTGTTGTACAAGAAAAGAATCTATATACAAGGAAAGAACTTGTTGTACAAGAAAAGAATCTATATACAAGGAAAGAACTTGTTGTACAAGAAAGGAACCTAATCAATTTATTCATCAATCAAATCTTCTCTATTATCCCCCCTCAAGCGAAGAGTCGGAATCGCATCGACACGAAGCTTGGATCGAAGCAGTTCAAAATTTGGCCGGGGTAAACTCTTTGTAAAAATGTCCGCAATTTGGAGATGAGAGGGAACGAAGCGTGTCTCCAAATGTCCATTTGCTACAAGTTCGCGAATGAAGTGACAGTCTATGTCAATGTGTTTAGCACGCTTGTGAGCAATTGGATTCTGACTCAAAAATAGGGCACTCTTGTTGTCACATAAGAGTAGCGAACGAGAAGAAGGAAGTGCACGAAGCTCCTTAAGTAAATGGGAAAGCCAAACCATTTCTTGAGCAGTGTTTGCTAGTGCACGATATTCAGACTCACAACTGGAGCGAGCAACTGTAGGTTGTTTCTGTGCACTCCAAGAAACCAGATTGCCGCCTAGAAAGATGGAGTAACCATAGGTGGAACGACGTGTGTCCACACAGCGGGCCCAGTCGGCGTCAGAGTAGCCAACAATGTTGTAGTCTGAAGAGGGCGAGAAGGATAGCCCATGATGAATAGTCCCTTTAACGTATCGAAGGATCCGTTTAACAGCCAAGAAGTGATCCGTTGTGGGTGAATGAAGAAATTGGCTAACGTGATTAACGGCATAGGACAGATCCGGGCGAGTGATGGTGAGATATTGTAGAGCACCCACCAAGGATCGATAAAGTGTAGGATCCTTGAACGATTCACCTGAACTGACCAGAGAGTCACCTGCAACCAGTGGAGTAGAGACCGGCTTGCAATCGAGCATTTCAGCTCGTGTGAGAATATCATACGCATACTTTGCTTGACCAAGGAAAAGGCCAGAAGGATGATGAGTAATCTCAAGACCAAGGAAGTAATTGAGACGACCAAGATCAGTGACAGCGAACTCTTTGTTGACACGAACAATGAACTTTTGTAAAGCAGCAGAGTTGCTTCCTGTAACAATAATATCATCAACGTAGAGTAATAAAAAAATGGTACAAGAGGAACTATGAAAGAAAAATAAAGAGGTGTCAGAACGAGAACGAGTGAATCCTAAGGAGAATAAAAAAACACTAAATCTATCAAACCAAGCACCTGGTGCCTGGCGGAGGCCATAAAGAGACTTCTTCAACCCGCAAACATGATTAGGAAAACGAGGATCAGTAAAACCAGGAGGTTGTGACATAAATACAGGTTTAGGAAGTACGCCATGCAGAAAGGCATTTTTCACATCTAGTTGATGCAAAGGCCAAGAGCGCTGCACAGCCAAAGACAGTATGACACGAACAGTGGCAGCACGAACAACATGACTAAAGGTGTGCGAGAAGTCAAAACCTGGAATTTGAGAGAACCCTTGAGCAACTAAGCGAGCTTTATATCGCTCAATGGATCCATCAGATTTGTACTTAGTACGAAAAACCCATTTAGAACCAACAATGTTGACAGAAGGTGGACGAAAGACAAGATCCCATGTCTGATTAGAATGTAAAGCCTCCATTTCGTCACGCATGGCAGAATGCCAATGTGGAAGCTTTAAGGCAGATTTGAACCCTCGAGGTTCTGTGGAGACAGACAGGGAATGTAGCAGCTTAGTGGTAGCAATATCAACCGAATATTTGGGTTTAAAGATACCGGATTTGGCACGGGTTTGCATGGGATGAAGTGAAACAGATGGAGCGGGTGGAGGACTAGCCAGAGGAACGGGAACCGTGGAAGGAGAGCCATGACCAGCAGGGTCGGTGGGTGCGGGTATGGCAGGATCAGGCACTGGAACCTGAATCGGGTCGGGAACAACGGGATGGAGCATTGGCGTTGGCTCATGAGATGAATCAACAGGGCAGAGCGTGCAAACCTTAGTAGGAGAAGAACACGCATGTGACGATGAAGGAGGATCGTGCGGAACAGATCGTTAAGAGGCAGGACTCGAGATTGTCGATCGAGAAATCTGAGGATCCAAAAAACAAGAAAAGTCCAAGTCAGTATGAGATGTAGACAAAGTATTAGAAGAGAAAGGAAATAGAGTCTCATCGAATTGAGCATGACGAGTAATGTAAGTGCGCGAAGAAACAGGATCGTAGCACCGAAAACCCTTGTGAATACTGCTATAGCCAAGAAAAATGCAAGGATGACTACGAGGAGCCAACTTATGAGGAGCATAATCACGGAGATACGGAAACACACGACAACCAAAAACTTTAAAATTGCTATATGAAGGAGGAGAGTGGAATAAAAGCTCATATGGTGACTTATTGTTAAGAACAGGAGATGGAAGCCTATTAATAATGTAGACAGCGGTAGAGAAGGCATCAACCCAAAAAGGAAGAGGGGTATGAGAGTGAAACAAAAGTGATAAACCAGTTTCAGTTATGTGACGATGTTTTCTCTCAGCTCGACCATTTTGTTGAGGAGTGTAAGGACAAGAAAATCTATGTAAGATACCAAATGAATTAAAAAAATCACGGACACGATGGTTGGTAAATTCAGTACCACCATCACTCTGAAAATTTTTAATGGATGAGTTAAATTGAGTGGAAACGAAAGTATTAAATTGTTTGAGAGCATCAAAAAACTCAGACTTTGCGCGTAAGGGATAAATCCACGAGAAACGAGAAAAATCATCCACAAATAAAGCATAATATCTGAAACCATCGACAGACAAAACAGGAGAAGGACCCCATAAATCACAGTGTATAAGATCTAAAACATGTAAAGCACGTTTATCGTTTAAATCAAACGGTAACCTTTTACTCTTAGCCAATTGGCAAGAAGTACAAGGTGACGGCTTAGGCAAAACAGAAGTAACACTCAAATGGCCTAAAGTTTTTAACAACTGAATAACAGAAATAGAAGCATGACCCAAACGGGAGTTCCACAACTCAAAAGAAGACTTCAATAGACTAGAATTTAAAGCAGCAACCAGGGCAGATGTGCCCTGCTCTAGAATGTAAAGGCCATCCTTACATGTCCCTCGAGCGAGGATTTTCTTTGACAACCGAGTCTGAACCACAAAAGAGTTGTTAGAGAACATAACATCAACAGGCAAATCATTGGTTAACTTGCTAATAGATAATAAATTTTTAGTAATATGAGGTACTACTAAAACATCTAACAAGGGCAAGGTATTAATAACACGAGAACCAATATGCGAAATGGGAAGAGAGTCACCATTACCGACGATGACTGAACCATTACCAGAATAGGGTTCAAAGGAATCCAGAGCAGTGGAGGAGGACGTCATATGAGCCGAGGCACCAGTGTCAACATACCAATCTGATACAGATGAGGGATTGACGGTACACTGAGTTTGAAACGTCTGGGCAATGTTTGCAGATCTGGACTGGGAATCATGAAAATTATAATCCCGAGAGAACCTGTTCGGGCAATTAGTGGCGTAATGAGCATCGCGACAGATTTGGCAGCGAGGCACACGCTTAGTACCGCCACCTTGGGGACGGCCACCACTGTTGGAGGTATGGCCACCATCGCGACCACCCTGACCACGACCACCGTCGCGGACCTGATTCGAAGTACGATTACCGGAATACGACGAGCGATGGCCTGAACGATTAGCGTAAAAGGCAGCAGTAGGCGGCTGAGCGTCAGAAGCTTCCATAGCTTTCTCGCGTAACTCATGATCTCTGGCCTGAGACAACAGATCACGAAAGGAGGGTAAGGGGGCGTTGGCTAGGCGAACCTCAGTGAACGCTCGAAATTGCGGGCCAAGTCCGAAAAGGAACCATCGAGCCTTGTCCGCATCAGAAACTGAGTGGCCGATTGCAGCAAGCTGGTGACAGAGATTAGTAAACTTCCTATTGAACTCGACGACGGAAAGCGAACCACGACGGAGGAATTGTAGTTCATCCCATAGTTGTTGAGCGTGGGATGGGGAGGAGGGATTGAATGCGGCCTCTAGGGCAAGCCAAACATCACGAGCCTTAGAGAGGCCAACGACTTCAGACATAGCTTCTTCCGTGAGAGAGGATAGAAGCAGGCAAAGGACACGATCGTGGCGTTTGCGCCAGAGAAGATAGGCTGGGTTGGGTTCGTCCTTGTCTTCGGACGACTTAATCAGAGGTTCGCGCTCGGGACCAGAACCGTCGACAAAGGTTGCGAGATTATCACATCGAAGCATTGGAAGAACTTGACTCTTCCAAAGAAGGTAGTTTGATGAAGAGAGGCGGATCGTAACCATGTGAATCAGAGTGGCAAGGGGAATGTGATCGGGATCCTTATGTGTTGCTGGAACAATATCCAACATTGTGAAGGAGAAGGAAGAAACGATGGGAAAGAAAAAAAAAATTGGGCTAGGGTTTTCAACACTTAATTTGCTGATACTATGACAGAATGATAATAATCACCGTGTAATTTACGGTGTATGATATTCTCATTAATATAGGTGAATTACAACTTGTTGTACAAGAAAAGAATCTATATACAAGGAAAGAACTTGTTGTACATGAAAAGAATCTATATACAAGGAAAGAACTTGTTGTACAAGAAAGGAACCTAATCAATTTATTCATCAATCAAATCTTCTCTATTAAGAATCCATGCACCTCTTCAGTGTTGTTCTGTTATGAGAATTTGGCTGATTATTGTTATAGCTGAACAACAATACTGCAAAGAGTTTCTATAGAAAAAAGATGAGACTAAACAGAGTATGTTTGAAAAAAGAGCTCTCCAAGTGCAGTTCTCCAAGCTTAAATGTGTAGTAGTGAACACACAAAGAAACACACCAAGTTTGTCCACGTACATAAAAGTTAGTCCACAAAGAAAAGCACGCAGTGCTCCACCTAAATTGGAGCATTCACAAAGAGAAACACAAAGACAAGCTTCACCTCACACAGAGCATTCACAAAGAGAAACACAAAGGCACAAAGACATGATATCATAAGAGAAAAAAATTATTCATGTCCCATAACTTTTACATTTTTTGAAAAACGTCCCAAAATAGTTAAAATATTAATTTACGTCTCATAACTTTTTCAATTGCTTAATTTACGTCAAATTTTTGCTGGAAATCCCCAAATTTATGTAAATGAGACGTAAATTGAGCAATTAAAAAAGTTATGGGACGTAAAATTAATAAAAAAATTCACTATAATTACAAATGTTTCAAATAAAAAAATAATTCATTTATTCATAAATTAACTTATTTTAATATAAAAAAAAATATTCATTTATTCATTCATTAATTAATTAATTATTATAAAAATCAATTAACTTACCTAATTCATTATTAGAAAAATTATTAACTTACCTAATTAGAAAAAAATATAATTACAATATAAGTATTATAAAATTATTTATTTATTTTAACGTAATCAAATAAATATAAAAATTTATCTAATTAAGTATTACACAAAGTGGGTCCTCATATTTTTGTACGAACTAATATCAAATTAAAAATTATATAATAAAAATGAAAACAATAAAATCAACAAATTGTTAAAAAATATATTGTTCATCATCATCTTTCAATTACCGTGGGTAAGGGGTGAGAATTTTGGATATATTTGGGTATTTTTTTTGTTTATTTGGTGATTTTAAATATTTTTGGATTTTTTTATTTATTTAAAATATTAAAATAATTGTTAAGTTTTAATTAATAAGAGTTTTTTCACAATTTTAATAAAAAAACTTATTATTTTAATTAATATTCATAATTTATTTTATAATACTTATACTGTATTATAATTTTTTTCTAATTAGGTAAATTAATAATTTTTCTAATAATGAATTAGGTAAGTTAATTTATTTTTATAATAATTAATTAATTAATTTATGAATTTTTTTTTTTATTTGATTGTATAACATAAACTACATTAATTTTGTAGTGAATTATACACATTTGTTGAATATTTTTATCTTTTTCGCATAACGTCCCATTTTAATTAAAATTTAATTTACGTCCCATAACTTCTTTAATTGCTCAATTTACGTTCCATTTACATAAATTTGAGGATTTTCAGTGAAAATTGGACGTAAATTAAGCAATTGAAAAAGTTATGGGACGTAAATTAAAATTGGAACGTTTTTAAAAAAAGGTAAAAGTTACGGGACGTAAATAATTTTTTTTCGATATCATAAAGTATACATAACTCACAAAAACGAAATCACTCCAACTTACTAAGAATAATCTCTAAACACAAAGAAGCAATCAATCATTCATAATCACACAAAGAGAAGAATGCATTGAAGAAGCACACAAAGATCAAGACATAGAACTCAATAAACATGCGACTAGATGTATATGGGGTAGGGGAAAAAAAAGAAACCAAAATATATGAAGTCATGCACAAAACACATACATATAAACATATACTCATAATTCCCACGGAACCCACAAGTATAATCATGCCATTCCCCCACCTTTCCACTGGCCCATCATCTACTTATGCATCACAAATAAAATCACAGAGCAACACGAAGACACAAAGCACAAAGAACAAATAGCACAAAGGGACATAATCACCAAGAAAAAATAACCACAAAGACACCAAGAAAGCAAACTACATGCATCAAAAGATTAACTAAAAAGCGAACAATAAAAATTGCACAAGAAAACCTTACAAAGGCAAACACACAAAGGCACTAAGCACAAAGAGAAAATGACGTAGAGAACAAGCGGAAGCAATAATATTTACGATGCAAAAAAACGTAAATAAAATCACAAAGACACAGGACTTACAAAGATATTTAAAGGGGTAAAATAATTTAAGCAATTCAATTAACTCAAATTAAATCACTGCAAATAATTAGTAGACATATAACCCATAGTCCAAAATTAATTTTATCTGATAAGCAGGGATTAAAAAAAGTCAAACTCATTTAAATGCAGCTACCCCAAACATAGTCCATGGCAAAAATAATCTCAACCTCAAATCAATAACAATTAGCTAGCCCAATAGTATACTGTAAAACTGAATAAACAATTAATACACTCTCCACCCCCCAACAACAACACATGGCAGAAAAATCAAAGGAATAAAATCTTACCTTCTTACCTGCTTCAGCAACACGCGACGACAACAGCAAGGCGGCGGCGCAGAGGAGAGCTCCTCACGGCGTCTTCAGTCTAGCAGGCGGGCGGCGATGGCTTCTGTTCGTGAGCAGGGGCGGCGCGACGGAACGCGCGACGAGGCGGCACTGCTACAGGCAGAGAGCGGCGACGACGGAGGCTACACGCAGAGGAGCTTCGACGGCGTCGGCAGGCCCACGAAGATGGCGGCCATGATCTGGACGGCGCTGCACCAGCGGAGACGATGTACGCGGAGGTGGAGGCACGATCTGCTTCTGGGCAGCAACGAACGACGCTCACAAAGAGGCGGCGAAAATAATTTCCTGCGAGAGATACGGTGGCATTTTCTCTACGATTTCTTTTTTCTCCTAGTTTTCCACCATTGTTTTCTTTTTTAGTACAACGTAAACTTACAGCCAAGGAATAAAGTCTAGGAAATTATTCATGATCCATTTTAGCATTTTTAGAATTTTTATCAAAGAAAATTGAATAATGTATAGGAAATAGTTCATTAAGCTTTAATTCCCCTACCTGAAAATCATTCTAAAAGCAGGTATGTGCCCCCATTCCCCACCTTTCTACATAAACTCTCGACTCTTCTTAATAATGGCACTTGGGATCTAGTACCACCTATCCTATCTAAAAATATTATGGGTGATAAGTGCGTCTTTCGTACTAAACACAATTTTGATGGCTCTATTGATAAATTAAAGGCCCGTCTTCCTGCTAAAAGTTTTCATCAAAGACCCGAGGTTGACTTCACTTACACTTTCAATCCAGTTGTCAAACCTGCCACCATTCATATTTTTCTTAGTTTAGACATTTCTCATGATTGACCTCTCCGTTAATTTTATGTCAACAACGCCTTCTTACACGGTTCCCTTCCTAATGAAGTTTATATGTCTTAACCCCCAAGCTTCTAAGATAACAATTTTCCCTCATATATTTGCAAGCTCAACAAATCAATCTATGGTTTCAAACAGGCTCCTAGAACTTGGTACAATATCCTTCACAACAGGGACGGACCCAGCATTATAGTTTATTAAGGGGTGCCGGAAAAAAAAATAATCTCTTTATTTATTTTATATAATACTAGCTACAAATGGTTAACCGCAAACGTGTTTAAAAAATACTAAAGTAAATCTGTAAATATAAAAGTTATCTTATTTTCATTAATAATAGTCTCAAACAAAAAAAACATAATTCCTACAAAATCAGTTTTCTAGTTAATATATGGTACAAAATAATAACTTTTTTTTTAACAACAAAAATGGTAATATATTAACGAGTACCAGAGGTACTCAAATGGGTCAATAAGAGTTACAATTGTAAAATGACGCGAAGATTAATCTAAGCATAACCAAGCCTATCACTCAAAGCTTCTTACAACAAAGTCTAGGGTTGCAACACCAATCCTGAAACGAATAGTGGTTAACACCACTAAAATGTAAGGAAAAGAGACTCCATACTTTAGCTCGAATCTCCACAAAAATCTTATCCGGGGCAACATTCTCACCTTTGAAAATTTTGCAATTTCTAGATTTCTATACAAACCATAGAGTACTGAACCAAATGCACTCCAAGACATGTTTCCTTCTCTTGCAGCCCAAGATGCCAATGTGTTGTAATAGGTGCAAAGCTGGTTTGGGATGACAAGGCATGGGGCAGCCAAGCCTCAAGTAGTACCCTGACCATATTTGATGAGAGACCATGCAGTCGAAGAAGATGTGATGAACATTTTCGTCAACTTGTCCGCACAATCCACAGCTGATGTCGTCGCCGTCTCCGAGTATTTTCCTCCTTTTAAAATTCATCCGGGTAAGGAGTTTATCACGGAGGATCTTCCATGTCAAACATGACCACTTGGAGGGTGTCATGTTGTTCCAAATTTTGGGGAAGGCTTCATACGTCGCCACATGCGAAATTGATGCAGCTTGGAAAGCATAAGTTGTATTGGTAGAGAATATTCTATCACTGTTTAGAGCCCATCTCCATGAATCAGAAACATATTCCTGCAAACACTACAAAAAGAGTCTGATTTTGATACCGAAATTTTGAGACGGACACCTAATCCATCTCTAAGGGTACGATTGGTATGCAGTAATAGACTTGGAATGGAATGAGCATTCATGAGTTTATTCCTAATCTCATGATTGGTATGTTTTTTTATTTGGAATCCCGATTCCATAAAGAATCCTGATTCCAAAAAATACGGAATTGTGATTCATCTCTCTCCCCCGTCTTTACCCATTCCATTCTGTGTGGAATTATTTTTTTAAAATTTTTATAAAATAAAATTATCTATCATATTTTATTTTTACAAAATTATCCTTTTCAATAATTAAAAAGATCTTCAACTCCAGTTCACAAGAGAGAAGACGCAAGATAAGAAGGGGAATTAGACAAAGGTAATTAAATTTGTTCGTTGATTCTCTAAACAAAGAAAAATTTGACATATGTAATGTATTGCAAAAAATACCAAAGTTCTGTTTTTATATGATATATATCCTGTGTATATATATATATAATATGAGATGAATGCAATATATATATATATATAAAAGATGAATGCGAATTATGTATATAACCAATGCGAAGGATATACAGAGGCTGCTGTACTTGAATTTATTGTATTCTTTTTACTGTATTATTGAGTTAATTAGTTATGGAAGAATATTATATATACATATGTGACGATATATGCATATATATATGTGTACAATAAATTAGTTATTGGATTATCGTTCCAATCTAGCTTTAATCTTAAAATAATAATATATTCACTAATTTAATATGTTTCTATAAAATATATATTAAAGGGTATTTTAGTCATTTAAGATAAACTACATACATTATGACAAAGTGGGATAGCTCAAGTGGTTAGAGCACCACTACCTAGGCCTTAGATCCTGGGTTCGAGTCATGGGGAGGGGAAAAGGGATGGGTATTTAACTTGTAACAAAAAAAAATAAACTACATACATTATTTTGCATTTCAGGTTATTATACCAATCATAAGAATTGAATCAATCAACGAATCATTTTTCCATTCCCAGTCAATACCAATCATGGGAATGATCATTCAGAGTTCATTCCATTCAGACCTTCATTCCATTCTTAAATTCATTCCATTCGGTCCTAAATTCATTCCGTCATACCAATCATGCCCTAATAGGTACGGATTAGATACAGGTTTGTTAAAAAAATCGAGATTTGAAATAAAAAATAAAACCGTCTCTAATTATAAACGGATTAGATACAACTTTTAGTGTCGAGAGTTTTAGATAAGGATTAGATACGAATACCGCCGTCTCTAAACAACCAATTTTTTCTCACCGATATAAAACGAGACAATGTGGTACACGAAATAAAATAAAGTGTAATTATACCTGAAGACGAAGGATGCGGCGACACGACAGGATCCTCAATCGGAGGTCTAGGGGAACAACGACGCGACCTTCCTCGTAAGTCACTAGTGGACGCCCCACGAGGAGTATTGCGAGGAGTATTTTCTGCGTATTAAACGTACATTAAAATATTTAAAAATATTTAATTTAAGATATCAACGAATCAGGAGCGTTTAAAATATCTAGGAATCAAAAGAGCGGAGGTCTAGGAAATAAATAGTAAAAATAAAAAAATCAAATATTATAATAATATTATGTTATAACTTTCATATATTTTATATGATAATATATATATATATATATATATATATATTTCAAGAATCCATTCTTTAATCAAGATCGACGAGGTATCAAGTATTTATTATAATACATAAATTTAAAATTTTGTGTACAATAAATAATTTACAAAAACTTATATGCAATATTGCATACATGCAATATTGACCAATTAAGTCAATTGAGCTGAAAATATTGACTTATTAAGTCAATGGGCTGAAAATATATATTATTGGGCCACCATTAATTCATTTGGGTTAATTCTTAATTTATTTGTCAACTAGTCCGCTTGTGTTCTAATTTTGACCAACAATTTTAACCCGTTTATTTTACTAGTTTCTATGATTTTTTTATCTTTTATTTTATTGCCGAACGCTGGATATTAAATGTAGTAATTCAAATTGTAATATGTAGTAACACACATTATTTTATGTAATAATAACACAAACTATTTTATATAATAATACAAATTCTTTTATTTAGTAACACGTTTTTTTCTAGTGTTTTTGTTAATGTAGTAACTCACATTATAATACGTAGTAACATATATTATCGCATGTAGTAAACACAATAACCATGTTGTAATGAAAATCATTTGATAAAGTTACATATAGTAACAAACACATATTCAATGTAGTAATTCAAACTGTAGTATGTAGTAACATATAATTTTTATATAGTAATACCGATTCTTTTATTTAATATTTTTTTTCTAGAATTTTTATTGATTAATTAACTCACATTATAACATATAGTAATATATATTATTACATGTAGTAATATAAAATAACCTTGATCCATAATAATTATTAAAGAATATTTAAAGAAATATAAAATATTTAAAGATTAAGGCCGTCGTAAATTGCAGCGTTCGGCCGTGGTCTGTGGTGGCCGAAAACTGTACGAAGAAGACGACTAAGTACAATTTCTGCTAGTGGGTGTATTTATAAAAAAGATGGCCGGGTGTGAATTGAACTGTCAGTGGGTGTATTTATAAAAAATTGTGGGTTGAGCTGTCAGTGGGTGTATTTATAAAGAATGTGAGTGTGAATGGTTGAAATTCATATATGCAATATTTCACATAAGACTAGCCCAATAATATATATACAAATAAATCTAAAGTATGCTTGAGACCTCTTCATCTAGCCTCCAAATCAGTAATTGTGATTCTGTGTGTCTCAGACATCAGACTTGGTGATATGCTATTTTTTCCAATGAAGAAACCAGGCTCTTTGGGTTCAGGCAAAATAGCTCCATCATATCCTAACATGAAAATCACAGATGACATCACTGGTCTGTCTTCTGCAAATTGTTGAACACACAATAATCCGACATGGATGCATCTTTTGACTTCAGATTCCACGAATGTATCCTTCAAACATTCATCCATTAACTCTACACTCTTGTTTGCTTTCCATAGCACCCATGCCTGCACAATAGCAGCCACAACACAAGTTAATTCTTTAGTTATTCCACGCATTTTAAATGAATTGAGATCACTTACATGTCCCAAGAGGCTATGAAAATAATCGTCATTCCGTTCAAATCCCCTGTTCTTTTTTCCACTCGCTATCTCTAACAATACCACTCCCATGCTGAAGATGTCCGACTTTACAGAATATTTCCCAGCAATTGCGTATTCTGGAGCCATATAGCCACTGCATAATATTATTTGTCCAAACTGATCTTTGAGAATTACATCTCTATATAACTTATTTTATATAAAAAAAGGAGAAAGCTTACTAAGTCCCAACAACCCTCATTGTTCTTGTTACGGGTTGATCCTCTTCAAAAGTTTTTGCTAAGCCAAAGTCTGAAATTTTTGAATTTAAATTTCCATCTAGTAAAATGTTGCTTGTTTTGAGATCCCGATGGATAATCTTTAATCTGGAATCTTGATGAAGATAGAGTAGTCCTCTAGCAATTCCCATGACAATGTCAAAGCGATTAGGCCACGTCAAAAGTTTTCTTTGATTTTGATCTGCATATAAATGTCAAAGCGATTAGGCCACGTCAAAAGAGAGTTCCAAACAAAACAGATCGAACAACACAAGATAATCGTAGATTGTACCAAACACAAAATAATCCAAGCTTTTATTGGGCAGGTACTCATAGATTAGCATCCTTTCTTCTCCTTCGATGCAGCATCCTAAAAGTCTAACAAGATTTGTATGTTGAAGTTTGGCAATCAAGTTGGCTTCAGTTTTGAACTCTTCAAGACCCTGCCCCGAAGTTCTCGACAATCTCTTGATGGCTATTTCTTCTCCTGACGGTAAAGTACCCTGCTTATGCATGCCAAATTAAGTATCAGAGTGTCTGTTTTTTATGTTTCACATTATAGACACTGTCATGCAGTATGTTACCTTGTAAACGGGACCAAAGCCACCTTCTCCAATCATGTTTTCCCTTGAAAAGTTGTTTGTTGCAGCCACAATGATTGCAAACTTTAATAGTGGTAATTCTAGACCTTCGTTATTATTTTTTATGGCTGCAAAAAGAAAAAATGGAATATAATGCCTCGGGCTGCTCTGTTTCACTGAATGTTTGCAAACGTTTAGATTTGTTACCTTGCTTCTTTTGTTTTCTCATTATAAAAATACCTCCATTAATAAACCCCGAGACAATAACTCCAGTAGCAATTGATATCAATATTAGCCTTGTAGGCCTTTTCTTCTGATCATTCTCTGAGTCCGGGTTAGAATCTGCAAGGAGAAAAGCCAGGCAGTGCAATGAATACGAGGTATGCACAGCTAGCTAGCAGTTTATTATACGAATACGAGAAGCACTTACAATCAAATAATTCTGAAACTGGTAACCGAATATAGGCGTCTTGCTTTCTATCTGCCCCAGGACGGTGTCTGGTATCAATGAGATCCCCAAACCACATGACACAGCCACTGCCTCCATTGGTTATGTATGGATTTGCATACGCGGTGCAGCTACAATTTTTTAGGCACTCAGCTTTGCATTCGTCAAGGCTCATGCTAGTGTTTAACCAAAACTCCAACATATCCGGATGCTTTACCCCTCTAACCTTTTGAAAACCATCTCCACCCTTGCAATTCAACGGTGTGATTCTCGTGCACCCACCGGACCAATCTTGAAGGTCCCACTCTTTTCGGAATTTAGGGGCAAATCCCTTTAAACACTGGCATCGAATTGGCTTCTCAATGCTGCAAATACCATTAGGACCACATAGGCCGTATTCGTCACATTGGTCTCCTGGAATTGTGTAGGCAACATTCCACTTATCTTTTCTTGCATTCATGGTGTAGAAGTAGACTTTACCAGATGTATCTAATGTTGCTCTTCTTAAAATTGTTCTTTCAGGATGGTCTAGTGTAAAAGATATCAACCTCTCTCCTATGAAAACAAGTTTTGGTTTGAATAACTCACTGGGAAGGCGTGGATATCCACTGAAATGAAGGCCGTTCCACTTTCCGTTTCGTAAAATTTTCGATTTCCCTCGGTGAATCACCAAGTCAGGCAAGCCCTGGTTTTCAATCCCGGCAACAAAATATCCAGGAGAAGGATCATCCCAATTCCTCCATGATGTAATGTTCTTGACCACACCAGCATCACTGTCGTCGACAAACTTCATTCCTGGTAATAAGGTGTCAGTTGGGTAATCAAAACTCTGCCATATGAACGAGCCTTGTTCGTTTACGAGAACCAGGTTCCCTGTATCCAGGAGCTGTAAAATCGCATTCGATGAGGCCTCCGAGTGACTTTCGGACCAGATAATGGTTCCAGGTTTGCTTATCACAAGAGTTCCATTTTCAGAAATAGAAAAAGTAACATCATTTGAGTCAGAGATGAGGTTGTTCCGATTTGCAACCCAAATTACAACTTCTGGAGTGTTTTTGTACCATACCCCAAAAAAAGTATTTTTGGACTTGCCAGGGGAGAAAAACCCCACCTCAAAATCACGGTTACGAGAAATCAAAGTTTGGCCAATAGAAATAGTTTGGTTTGGTCGGAGTGTATCTACTACATCAACTGCAAAGGACACTTTATAGGAAAGGAGCGTGCACAGAATTGCAGTGAAAAGGAACTGCAGGGCCATTTCCAATGAGATTAAAATGTTGATCCAAGTGATAATTAAATATGAAATGATGCATGTAGGAGGCTGAAATTAAGTAAATAAAAAAAGACTTTCGACACATCAAATGAAGACTTTGGTTTGAACCCCAAAATTTAGTGTGTTGAATATTCAACACATTGTATGGTAAAACGCACATATCACTTTTGCAGGTCTAGATATTTTGTAATGGGCGTTGATATTTTTCCTTTTTTTTAAAAGAAAGATTGTTTTCATTTATTTAAGAAAGGCAAATGATATCGAGATGGTCATCCTCAAACAACTAAGGCTCAACCCAACTGTGGGGACTCGAAAAAGATGTTGGGGCTCAGAATTTAGCGTGTTGAATATTCGCAAATATCACTATTGAGGTCTGTAATGGGCGTAGATATTTTTCCAATTTAAACCCAGCATATAAACTGACATACCACAAGGGCCCAAATAATAGTGTTTAGGAAGCAAACTCAAGAGTCCGGTTATTTCATTCTCCCATATTAGTAAATACACCCCCGATTAGTTCACCATCTTGAACTACCAATGTTATTCTTATGTATTCTAACTTGGACCTTCTACGTGTAGTCAGAGTGTCGTATGGTGTCGTATGACTACCGTAGTCAATTTAATCTGAACCATTAAAAATCAAATCTAAAGGCTTAAATCTGATGACCTGTTACCTTTTATACTTTGTGTTGAAAATATTCAACGTATGTGTTAAAAATATTCAATGTATGTGTCGTATGGTGTCATATTTATAATTAATTTAATTAATTAAAATATATAATTTTGAATTTACAGTTTCATCCTTAATTTAATAAAAAGATTTATTATATTAATTAATTTAATTAAAATATATAATGGTAAAACTACTAATTTACCCTTATATTATTATTAATTTAAAACTACTAATTTACCCTTGTATTATTATTAAAATTAATAAAAATAAATAAATTAAATAAAAGAAGTTATAATCTAGAACATAATATGTAGGTTTTAACACGCACTCCACTTCAACCCCAAGCCATTGCCCTTCCGCCGTCGACAAGCTGCTGCCCTTCCGCGGCCGACGCTCCGCTTCCCTGCTGCCGCCGACAATCATCTCCTCCCCCCTTAGTTTTCTTAATTTGTAAGTTTAATATTATTATTGTGGTTTAGGTGAATTACCACCACTGAACGTTGCTTATGTATATCGTCATATTTTTTTCTTACTTTCGTCATTTGTTATGAGTATTTGAATTAATTGTGAAACTGTTAAAATTGTGGTTGAGTTGTTGAGTAGTAATTATTTTTGAAATTGCCTCAAATCAAATAGAAACATAACTGCCCAACAAGTGTTTGACAAAATGCTTCAAAGAAAATTTGAAACAGAATTTAGCAAAGGAAGTGGCTATTGAATGCACATTCCTAACCATATTCGTTGTTTGAATCCTCTAGCTAAAAGGACATAATGTAGAGTTAAATCATCATGTAAAGTTTTGAATTTTATATTTAATATAGTGTTTAAATTGAATTTTATGTTTATAACCACATGGTATTCCTCGATTTTATGTTAGAAGCACATGTTGTTAGGATCGTAAATGACATTAAAATAGGTGATTGAAATATATAATATGAAGATGTTGCATAACATTGGAAAATGTAGTAAAATTGGAAGATGCTGCATAACATGTCTTTTAATGTGTTTTTGTTGCAGTTTGTATGTACAACAACGTTCCACAATGTTCTCAGACGTTGGATATGAAGATATCAAAGTGGATGATGAATCACACGAGGAGCACATGAGTTCAGAAGAGGGGTCATATTGATTCACGTGTTATACAACACTAAAATAAACAACCGCAAGTGTACGGTGTCTATCGTAGCGTGATAAGCACGAGGTCGATCCCACAGGGAGGTTAAGCGTAAAAGGGTAGTTTGTTAATCGAGTTCTAAGTAGACGTGATCGAATGGATTGAATGTTGAATTACCCCTAAAATTGCCTAACAATGTGTCACAAACAGACAACGAAAGAGTAAATAAGAAATCGATCAAATACCATACAAATCAGTAAAACGAAAGTAAAGTGGGTGAAGACGCAAAGAAAGAAAGTGGGTTCCAAGGCGATTGTAATACATAGATATCCATTTATGAATGTTATCTCGTTTAAATGGCCATTAAGGTTATCTCATATAGGGTGATCACACAAGAAGAATTAATTAATCTCTCTATCTAATTAACCAAAGGCGCAATGTAACATAGGCTCGTATCTCTACCTCACAAACGTTACACCTCCTAAAATAGCTCCTAAGATCATTCAAGTCCCTCTCCGATAATTAATCCTCTCTCGAGATCATAATAATACCGGGTTGCATGCTTGCATACGATTAAATGGAATAAATCTCTCGATCTTACCCCAATTAACAATGAATTAAGCAAATCATCATGGCCAATAACAACATGTTTTACAATGGATAATTAAACATGCAAATAAAAGATAAACACCAATTAAAGCAAGAAATTACTCATAAACTTCAATCCAAGTATCTACAATGCCTTAGAACCACAAATTGTTTAGCCACTAACTAGCATAATCCAATTACAAATTCCAAATTAAGTAACTAGATAAAAAGGATAAGAAAGAGAAAGCTTAGTCTAGAATGTGGTAGGGAATGGAATTTGGGAGCTATTGCATCATTTCTTCCTTGATTTGATGAAGAATTGAGAGAGAAATGGCCAAAACACCTCCAAGTATGTGTAATTATGTGTGGATTGGGGGAGGATGTCTTGGATTTCAAGAAAGGGGGCTTATATAGTGTTGGGGAAGGGTTTGGATGGCATATTTGCAAGTTGATCCCTCAAAAATGGAGAAAATACAAGTTTGGCACCGAAATTGGGGTGACTCGGCCGAGTTGGGGTCACTCGGCCGAGTGGAACACTTTAAAAGCGTGTAGCAATTCTTTCCAGCCGAGACTCGGCCGAGTTGGGCTCACTCGGCCGAGTGGTCTTCAAGTCCAGCAGCTACGGCATTCATCCTTACTCGGCCGAGTTGGCTCACTCGGCCGAGTGCGCAGTAATATCCAAACTCGCAGATTCGGTCGAGTTGAGTCACTCGGCCGAGTGCGCAGTGATGTCTAAAATCTCAGATTCGGCCGAGTTGACTCACTCGACCGAGTTGCCTCCTCCCCTTCTCGTTTCATGCATAACTTTCGCCTCGGGTGTCGAATTGACTCGATTCCTTTGGCTAATCCACTCCATTTTTCGAGACGAATCCAATCGTGCACTCCTCTTTCCGGTACGATCACTTGTGGTATGTGTTTTGCTCCAAATTCCATCGTTTTACCTACAAAATCGACAAAATACAACCTTTCTCTCATTTCGGCTTAAACAATCATAATCAATGCATAAATCAATGAAATCCACATCAAAACATCCTTCACATGTGCCTCTAAAACATGTAAATTCCACCCGAATCAAACTCCCCCAAACTTAAAATGTTGTTTGTCCTCAAACAACTAAGCACTTAAAGCAATGAGGGTGGAATGATCACAATGGAATATTCAATGTAATTCACACATGTAAAGTAAGATGCAATGATATCTCTTTCTCAAAGTGCATTTCTCAATGAAGGTCATATGCTCATTATTGCCATTCACACTCATGGATCAAAGAATGCATAAACACACAACACATTGTGAATGGGAAATAAAATCCAAATGCTCAAGTCCTCTACTCACATGACAAAGTGTTTCTCTCAAACACACAAATAAATTGAGGATATTAATGCACTCATCAACCAAGTTATGCTATGCAATCACCATATGCTTGCCCAACTTCTACCTTCAATAACACTCAAATGCTCAACAAAGTGATCAATAGACTTAATCAAGGATGTAACATTGGCTCTTTGGACAAGGTAAGATGAATTTGGGAATTGTGACTCTTCTAGTGGAGGACAAAGCTTGTAGTTTTACAATGTGTGCTTTCACTTTCAAAGCTTACAAACTTCATCCTCATTTTTCTTTTTCCTTTCTTTTTCAAGCATTCATCACCTCATCTTTTGAACCATTTTTTTTTTCTTTTCAAACTTTTGGTGCTCTTTGTCCCTCTTTTCTTTTCCTTGATTTTCTTTTCATCTTTCTCTTTTTCTTTCAACTTTTCCACTTTCTCCTTTCACCAAAGATATTCATTCAAGCACATGTTTTTCCACTTTGTCTTTTATCCCCCACTAGATATAGGTATCAAAGGCTCAAAAAGGCTAAGTGGTTAACATTGTAGTTTGCCAAGAAAATGAGGGATTGGGCTCAAGGGGCTAACTACGGAAAATTACTTCGGTTTTGGGAAATTTTGGCTAAGTGACTCTTTTAGAACAAGATGGCCTATATCATATCACATCATCTCACACAATCATTCTTTCAAACAAGAATTTAGGCAAGTTCTAGAATCACTAGCAATAACCTAGTCCACTCTCAAATGAACTAAACCGGACTACATGCTCGATTTAAGGCTCAATTCTCACCGGTTTATTCAATAGAACTCTCACATTCATCAAATGTTCCCAAACAACAACAAATCATGCATCCATGCTATCAAAGATTACAAATATGAACACAACATGATACTATTCTCCAACACCAATCATGCAAACATTCAAAGCAAATAGATGTCATCACAACTACTCAACAATGGATTCCAATGACTATTCATGCTCACATTTCACCAAAGATCCACTACCCAACATATGATCAAAACCAACTTAATCAATATAATCATGTGAAAGCCAAGTGTGCGCCGGTGCAAAATGTGACACAAGTAGAATGACGAACCGGTGCAATGGTAACAACTAGTAGAAAAATAAAAGAAAAAATAACTCCCCCAAACTTAGAATTTTACTATGTATAAATTCTAAGTTTGGGGCTACAAGTTGTTACCTCCCTCCTTGCACATCCAATACTTCTTCAAAGATCACCATTGCAACACTTGCTTCTCCTCTCCAAAGTTGGTTTTGCTTCCTTCTCCATTCTTCAAGATATGATGTCCATAGTATTCTTCATCCATACCTACAAAATAAACCAAGCTATCAAAACTACTAAAGCAATAAAATCATGAAAGCAATAAATCCTTGGGTTGCCTCCCAAGAAGCGCTATTTTTAACGTTCTATGCCGGACGGTTCTTCCTTGAGGGGAATATCAAGTCACCCCATCATCCTCCTTGTTCTTAACCTTCTTAGCCCATGCAACCTTCTTGAAACCATTGAAGCATCCACTAGCTACTCCATCCGGCTCTTCAATCATGTCATAGGAGGTTGATGCCTCATTCATCCCCAAGTTCGTATAAGTAGCTTTTCTTGATTTGGAAAACTCCCCCAAACTTGGCCTTCTTGCCCATCTTCAACTCATTGTCTTCCACCTTGGGGTTCTCCTCCACAATATTTATCTTGGGCTCTTCTTCCACCCTCTCTTCCATGAGCTTTGAATAAGGGTCTCTCTTGGAATACACATACTCTTCCTCCTCATCCTCATCATCACGGAATCTAACGGCCTTGTAGATGTTGAATGAGACTTTCTCCTCACCAACATGTAGTTCAAGCTCTCCGTTTCGTACATTGATGATGGCTCCACCCGTTGCTAGGAACGGTCTTCCCAAGATCAAGGGGATTGCCCTATCTTCCTCCATATCAAGTTCCACAAAATCAACCGGGAATATGAATTTCCCAACTTTGACAAGCACATCCTCAACCGTTCCCAAAGGATAAACTATTGAGCGATCCGCCAATTGAAGATTCATGGTAGTAGGCGTCAATTTTCCCAAGCCAAGTGATTTGAAAAGTGATAATGGCATGAGGTTTATGCTTGCTCCAAGATCACACAAAGCACGATAAGTTCCCTCTTTGCCAATCACACAAGGCAATGTAAATGAGCCGGGATCCCTAAGCTTTGGAGGTAGCTTAGCTTGGATGATGGCACTACACTCTTCGGTGAGGTTCACGGTTTCAAATTCTACCATCCTTCTCTTGTTGGACATAATCTCCTAAAAAAATTTGGCATAATGAGGCATTTGCTCAAGGGCCTCCGCAAATGGGATGTTGATGTGTATCTTTTTGAACATCTCCAAGAATTTGATGAACTTTGCATCCAAACTCGTCTTCTTGAGTCGTTGAGGGTATGGGATTGGAGGCTTGTGTGGAGATGGAGGCTTATATGCATCATTCTCTTTCTCACTTGTTTTCTCCTTCTCAACCTCTTTCTCTTCAACCTTCCTTCCTTGTTGTTCCTCTTCACCATCTTCCTTTGGCATCATAGGGCCTTCATAGCTTGTGCCACTCCTCAACTTAATTGAGTTGCATTGCTCCTTGGGGTTCAATTCCGTGGTTGAGGGGAATCGACCCGGCTTGTGTTGATTTCCAACCATATTAGCAATTTGGCCCACTTGAATCTCAATGGCTTTCACATCATTCTTGATTCCCATCACTTTATTTGCCAATTGACCAATTTTCTCATCTTGACTCTCAAACTTTTGCCAAGTCTTTGTCATAAAACTCTTCGTCTCTCCCATGAACTTCTTAGTTTCTCCCATGAATGTTATAAACATTTCTTCCATAGTGAGCTTTGACGAAGACTCTTCTCTCACACCATCTCGTACATTGAAGTTCGACGGTGGTTGAATGGCATTGTGTGGGTTAGCATATGAGAAATTTTCATGGTTTCTCAAGCCGGGATGGTATTTGTTCGGATTAGAGGGGTGATAGTTCCCATGGGTTTATCTTTCTCCCCAACCTCTCTCTGGATAATTTCGGTCCCGTTGGTTGTTCATGAAATGGGCCTCTTCATATTGATCATTATTGGGCTCCACTAGTGCTTTGGCCGTCATCAAAGATATTAGCTTATTCACTTTGTTGGATAAGTTGACACTTTCTTCCGAATTTTGAGTGGAAGTTACCCTTCGATTTTGCCTTCGTTCGGATGGCCATTGGTTGCCATTCTTAGCCATCTCCTCCAAAAGCACATAACCCTCATCCGTCGTCTTTCCTAGCAACGAACCTCCACCGGCCGAGGCATCCACCATCCCTCTCGTACGGTGTTCCATCCCATTGTAGAAATAACATATCAATTGATCTCTTGAAAATCCATGTTGAGGACAACTTCTTATCAAATCCTTGAAGTGCTCCCAAGCCTCGGCTAATGACTCATCGTCGTCTTGCATAAAGGAGGAAATCTCTCCTCGTATCTTGATGGTCTTGCTTGGAGGAAAGTACTTCATAAGGAATGCATCCACAAGGTCGGCCCAATTTTCGATTGTCCTTAGATCAAGAGACATGTACCATTGTTTTGCACGATCACGGAGTGAGAAGGGGAAGAGTTGCAAGCTGATGTAGTCTTGGGGAACACGGTTGATCTTAACCGTTCCACTTATCTCTAGGAATTGAGATAAATGGAGGTTAGGATCCTCCTTCGACAACCCTCTGAATTGGTTGTTTTGGACCATCATGATTAGTGCCGGTTTGAGCTCAAAGTTATGAGCATCAACGGGTTCCCGACCCGCTCCTCCATAGGGCCTTGGGATAGGACGGAAGCGGTCTCTCAAGACTCTTTGTGGTTCCTCGTCCTCTCTTCGTCTACCATCTCTTTCCATACCAATATTCTCTTCAACTCTCCGACGAAAGTTGTCCCTTAGCACTCTTTGAGGTCGGTTACCTCCATTCCCGTTTGGTTCCTCAACTCCTTCCACTCCTTGATTCTCAAATTCCTCTTCAACTTCTTCTACAACCGGATTCTCCCTTTGATTCATTCTTTCCAACTCTATTCTCCTTCTTTCGGTGTTCCTTCTTCGACAAGTGGCTTCGATCTCCGGATTCAAAGGTAAAACTTCTTGTTGATTCCTTCTAGATCGTGTGATCATAAACCATGTCTATCAAAAGAGCAAACGAGAGTGAGAGTTGCAAATAAGATCAAGATAACAAACACAAATATTTTTGGATTTTTGCAAATAAAGAAAGCAAGTAAAATGTCTAAACTAAAACTCTCCTAACCTACACTCTAGAGCTTTAAAAACCTCCCCGGCAGCGGCGCCATAAACTTGATTCACGTGTTATACAACACTAAAATAAACAACCGCAAGTGTACGGTGTCTATCGTAGCGTGATAAGCACGAGGTCGATCCCACAGGGAGGTTAAGCGTAAAAGGGTAGTTTGTTAATCGAGTTCTAAGTAGACGTGATCGAATGGATTGAATGTTGAATTACCCCTAAGATTGCCTAGCAATGTGTCACAAATAGACAACGAAAGAGTAAATAAGAAATCGATCAAATACCATACAAATCAGTAAAACGAAAGTAAAGTGGGTGAAGACGCAAAGAAAGAAAGTGGGTTCCAAGGCGATTGTAATACATAGATAACCATTTATGAATGTTATCTCGTTTAAATGGCCATTAAGGTTATCTCATATAGGGTGATCACACAAGAAGAATTAATTAATCTCTCGATCTAATTAACCAAAGGCGCAATGTAACATAGGCTCGTATCTCTACCTCACAAACGTTACACCTCCTAAAATAGCTCCTAAGATCATTCAAGTCCCTCTCCGATAATTAATCCTCTCTCGAGATCATAATAATACCGGGTTGCATGCTTGCATACGATTAAATGGAATAAATCTCTCGATCTTACCCCAATTAACAATGAATTAAGCAAATCATCATGGCCAATAACAACATGCTTTACAATGGATAATTAAACATGCAAATAAAAGATAAACACCAATTAAAGCAAGAAATTACTCATAAACTTCAATCCAAGTATCTACAATGCCTTAGAACCACAAATTGTTTAGCCACTAACTAGCATAATCCAATTACAAATTCCAAATGAAGTAACTAGATAAAAAGGAAAAGAAAGAGAAAGCTTAGTCTAGAATGTGGTAGGGAATGGAATTGGGGAGCTATTGCATCATTTCTTCCTTGATTTGATGAAGAATTGAGAGAGAAATGGCCAAAACACCTCCAAGTATGTGTAACTATGTGTGGATTGGGGGAGGATGTCTTGGATTTCAAGAAAGGGGGCTTATATAGTGTTGGGGAAGGGTTTGGATGGCATATTTGCAAGGTGATCCCTCAAAAATGGAGAAAATACAAGTTTGGCACCGAAATTGGTGTGACTCGGCCGAGTGGAACACTTTAAAAGCGTGTAGCAATTCTTTCCAGCCGAGACTCGGCCGAGTTGGGCTCACTCGGCCGAGTGGTCTTCAAGTCCAGCAACTACGGCATTCATCCTTACTCAGCCGAGTTGGCTCACTCGGCCGAGTGCGCAGTAATATCCAAACTCGCAGATTCGGTCGAGTTGAGTCACTCGGCCGAGTGCGCAGTGATGTCTAAAATCTCAGATTCGGCCGAGTTGACTCACTCGGCCGAGTTGCCTCCTCCCCTTCTCGTTTCATGCATAACTTTCGCCTCGGGTGTCGGATTGACTCGATTCCTTTGGCTAATCCACTCCGTTTTTCGAGACGAATCCAACCGTGCACTTCTCTTTCCGGTACGATCACTTGTGGTATGTGTTTTGCTCCAAATTCCATCGTTTTACCTACAAAATCGACAAAACACAACCTTTCTCTCATTTCGGCTTAAACAATCATAATCAATGCATAAATCAATGAAATCCACATCAAAACATGCTTCACATGTGCCTCTAAAACGTGTAAATTCCACCCGAATCACATATGAGGATTTTGGGTATGCCAATTTCAAAAATGCTCCCATAGACGACAATACAATTTTGGGTATGTCATTTTAATTAATTTTGCATGTTTAATATTCGTTTATGAAGTTATGTTTTTTTAACACTCAATAACTTAATAATTTTTCTTTACCAGACATCCAGGACATAAAATTGGGCGATGTCCAAATAGGAAGAGCAACATTGATCAAGAGAATGATGAAGATCTCAACAAAGACAGTGATTCTAAAAACGTTAATTAATGTTGATCCTACCAAAACAATTAGTGTTAGATTTTTTTTATGAATATTGATCATATGTATTTCAGAAATTTTATTGAATTGCTGGTTTTTTATTTAAATATTAATTTAATATTTCTTTAGTTGTTTAATCCACGACATAAGATACGTTTATGCTAAAATTAAGTGTGAACAATAATCATATTGAATTGAGATGAAATATGCATTTTATACGAATATGAGAAAGATGCTTGTGTGTCTGCATTTCTACTTTATTTGAGGCTCGAGCACATGAACAAGAAAAGAGCCTTTTTTTGGTTTTCAAGGTTTACTTAACATCGATATCGACCGTGCAACCAGGCTTGGCTGTTGGACCGTGAAAGTGAGCACCTACAACATATTTTATGAATTGCACGGTTTACTGAGTATCGACCGTGCAACTGTGCACGGTTGTTGGACCGTGCAACTGTGCACGGTTGTTGGACCGTGCAACTGAGAATTCTTCCAGGACATATTTCTATTTACCTGGGTGACTGAGTATCGACCGTGCAACTGTGCACGGTTGTTGGACCGTGCAACTGAGAATTCTTCCAGGACATGTCGGGTGACTGAGTATCGACCGTGCAACTGTGCACGGTTGTTGGACCGTGCAACTGAGAATTCTTCCAGGACATGTTTCTATTTACCCGGGTGACTAAGTATCAACCGTGCAACTGTGCACGGTTGTTGGACCGTGCAACTGAGAACCCTAACACGTCTTCGATGGAATTGGGGAAGAAAAACATACTACTGAGTACTTTTAATTTAATTACTTTATTATTTAATTATTTTTGTATTAGTTAATTTAATTTATATATATAATTGTGCTTAATATATAAAAGAAGGGTAGAATAGTAATTTTGCTTACTATATATATTTTAAAATTTATATTTATAAAAGAAAGGTATTATAGTAAATAACAAAATACAATTTAAAAAATAATTTAATTAATTAAAACCTGTATAACGGGTAGCAGGTTCATACGACGCATACGACACCACGTGGCGCATTTCGATGCGCTGACTATATAGTCACTTTGTACTATTTGACTACACTAAGAAAAACCCTTCTAACTTCCCTCTTTGAAACACAAAATAATTCACCAACAGTGTGACAGTGCCAGGTATTCTCGGTACGGGGGGTCCAATTTAAAATTACTATGAAAATAAAATAATACTCCCTCCATCTACCAAATATAGGGGTGGGGCACAAGTTTTAAGGAAAAGGTAGATAAAGTAGATAAAGTAAGAGTATTATAGGATATTTTGGGGTCCATTGTGAATAAAGTGATTGTTTGTAAATAAAGTTGATGTCAATTTGAGTAATTAAGTGATGGATTAAAGGGTGATAGTTTTCATAAAGTGTATTGGACTACATTTGGTGGACAAAGAATACGAGGCAAATGGGACTACATTTCATGGACGGAGGGAGTATGTATTATACTCATCGAAATTTCTCATGATAAAATTGTTAATACATTTCATTTCATTAAATTAAATCGAACAAGCTGACTTTCATTATATGTTTTGTAAGATGTTTTGATAGTTCTCACCCAAAATGATGGGAAACAGTTTTAAAACTACTACTAAAATATTAATATCATTAAATTTTAAAAATATCATTTTCATTCTTAAGTTATGATTTAATCCCCATACATAAAAATTTAATTTTTAAATAGTTTATTAGTTGAAAGAGAAATGTCTTTAAAATAAACATTTTAAGTAGAAATTCAGAATTTTCGACAAGAAATTGTCCAAAATAAACATTATGGTCGACAATAATTTTCGACAAGAAATTATCGAAAAAAATCCATAAAGTTAATTTCTCGTTCCTTGGGCTTCATCAATTATTAGATGGACCAGGTTATTTACACCCCAAAAAATAATATATACACCCACACAATTAATACACACATCGTATTTAAGTAGCAATTTGTAATACAACTGAACGTCGCTTATCAGTTAACATGAAATTTAGTGTTTGATTAGTCAATCTAGCCACATAAAATCTCACAAAACGACTATCAATCTGCACTCCAATATAATATACTCCCTCCTATTCAAAATATATGTCATCCTAAGCTCATGCACTTATATTAAGAAAATTAAAGATCTTGAATTAATTTCTCATAGAGCATACCCTGTTTGCTATCGAATTTTTTAGCTTTAAATTTTGGATTAACGATGGGTTCCACCACATTCTTCTCACATATCTACCAAATTAAATATTATTATTAACATTATTAATTTTAGTACAATAATGCAACAATATTTATTCTTTGAATATAACAATATATCAATATTTATCTTATATACATATGTCAATTATGTAATCATTTTAATTTTGAGTACGTATAGATGGAACTACCGGATCGTCGGTGGATGTATTATACTCCTCGATTCGTTAATGGAAGTACGAACGATGAATTTTACAATCAAGTTCGCAAATTTATTGATTTTGCGAAGACGAGGCCACAATATATGTTTAACGATAAAATCAAGTGTCCATGTACTTTGAAGAAGTGTCAAAATAAAATATTTAAAAGTAACATTGATTTTTTTTAAAGTAACATTGATATTTTACAATTAATTCAATGATTTTTATCAGTTAATATATGTGGAAATGATTTAATTATTTTGGACTTCTTTAAAGTAATGATTTTGAAAATTTATTATTCAAAACATATATAATAAAAAAATTAATTACATATGTATATAATTATTTTTAAAAGTTACTCAAGACAATTACTTGTCAAAGTGGTGGGTGCCCATCCACCAGGGAGCAATTCCCACAAAGGCCAAAATAAAATGGCCAATTAAATAAAGTGGGTGTGGGTTGGCGGTGCGGGTCGGGTCTCGAAGGCGGGTGTGTGTGTGGGTTGGCGGGTCGGGTCGGGTCTCGAAGGCGGGTGTGTGTGTGGGTTGGCGGGTCGGGTCGGGTCTCGAAGGCGGACGTGGGTCGGGTCGGCTTGGAGATGCGGGTGTGAAGGTGGGTGTAAATAAAGAGGGCGGGTGTGGGTCAGCGGGTCGGGTTTCGGAGGCAGTTGCTGGGTAAGATCTGAGACCGATGTGAGACTGTTTTAGGCCCGAAAATAGGTCGGGCCGACTCACGTTTAGGGACCATTTTAAGACCGAATTGCCGGTCTCTCATTTAGAGACCGACCGAAAATCGGTCCTTAATCTGAGACCGATGTGAGACTGTTTTAGGCCCGAAAATAGGTCGGGCCGACTCACGTTTAGGGACCGTTTTAAGACCGAATTGCCGGTCTGTCATTTAGAGACCGATCGACAATCGGTCCCTAATTTGAGACTGTGCCATAAATCCGGTCTCTCAATATTAGGTACCGATGAAATAAGGACCTCCATAAATCGGTCCCAAATCAGTCTCTAACGTGTGTTGAGACCGCCTTTACAGTCTCAAAATCGGTCTCTAATCGATGCGTTTTGTGTAGTGTATTTCTCATGTTACCCTTAATTAATGATTTTATATCTCATAAGAAAAGAACACATTTTTGTAAATATTTAATAATCTTAAGGTTAAATTTGGAAGAAATACAATTAATTTGCATTGAAAAATGTAAAACGACATATAATTTGCAAAAAATACGAAAGGTCAAAACGACTTATATTAAAAATAGGAGGGGGTATAGTTTTGTGCACAACATTCAATCTTTTCCACCAAAAGACCCATCCCATTGATCAATTGTTTGGTGTAATTAAATTTCTTGGGAACCCTCTTCTCACGAATCAAGTCAACGGCTTGATTGTAACCCCTTTTTGGCAATCTATTCTCTGTTTTAATGTTCAATAATACGGATTTGAATGACAATTGTGAATGAGATTCGCAAACAAGATACATGTCTTGGTCCGCTTCACGAAGCATGTCGTAACATTGTGCAACATTCTAGTTAAGGGGTTCTTCATTATGTGCCTCCTCGTTAGGAGGTTCTGCATTCTCGTTTGGGCCACCCATTAAGTCTTCTATCATAATGTGGTACGAACTAGGATCCGCTTGGTCAACTTTGTTTGAAGTTGACGAAAAATAATTGGTGTTTTGAAATGCACGTGAACCCCAACTCTCTTCACCGTGAAAAATTCAATTTTAATAATTTGGTGTAAACCCATTTCGATATAAATACGCTTTCACTTCATTAGGATCTCTATAAGTCTCATTTTCACATCTAGCTTTCGAGCAAGGACATCGAATTTTTCAATCCATATTCGAATTCGGATTACTAGTGGCAGTTTCAATAAATCCATTTAGTCCATTAACAAATTCGGTGTTAATATTCCCATTTATCGAACTTGGGCCATACATCCAACCACGATTTTAATAATTCATATCAATCGATTTGTTTCAAATTGATGAATATTTAAACAATAATTAATTTTCTAAGTTTAAACATATATTTTCTAAAAAATTCGGCAGAGTTTTGCCTAAATTTATCGTATTCCCAAATATTTAAATTTCTGGTGCATCCATTTCCGAATCGATTAAATTAATTAATCAAGTCGGAACGCACAATCTACAAAACGCAAACAACCAACTTATTCCTTCAACCCCACAATTCATTTAACTACAACATCATTAATAAATTTAATTTTAAGTATATTCTAACAATTCTAACAATAAATTCCTAACAATTAACACATACATGCATAACAATTAACAAATAAATTCTAACAATTCTAAAAAAATTATAGTTTCAACAATCCTAACAATATATATGCATTCTAATAAATTCTATACATGCATTACAAAATACACATATATATATACAACATAATTATATATATATATATATATATATACACAATAAACACATACATATATATACAATATAAGTATATATATAACTTTAAATTTAACCAATAAAATTATCGTAGAAATGTTCACTTCGAAGCGTAGAACCCTCTTTCTTCTTAGTCTCGTCGAGTTCTGGCTGAGAAAGAAGGGACTGGGACCCTAAATTAATTATTGGCGAGCATTTAGGCGAGGGGCCCACTACCCTCGCCAAATTAATGACGTGGCCCAATTGGCGAGCACTAATCCCTCGCCATGTGGCGAGCACTATTTTTTGTCGTCCACGCGCTCGTAAATTGGCGAGTGGCCCAAAAATATTCCCTAGCCAATTGGCGAGTGCACTTCAAGCCGTCGCCATTGTACTCGTAAAACGTGCCCCTCGCCATATTCCGCCACCATTTGAGCTAAATTTTGTAGTGCTTCGTGCCTGGGGTGATAAAAAAAGGAGCTCATTTGTTTGAGCTATAATTTGATATATTTTTTTCTTTAAATATGCAAAAAAATACAAATCAACATAGATCGAGCTGAGCAGTAAAAAACAATTTGCTTAAATCTCCATGATTTTATTTTGGGTGTATGGTTAATATGTGGTGCATTTCGTTAATTACGTTGAAGAACAATATTCTAAAATTTAAGTATATATATTATTAAATCTTATAAAATCTAAAACCATATGAACACAGACCGTTCAAGAGGCCGGGGCCCCATTAAAAACATTCACAGGAGAAAACCCTCCTTAAGGATAAAACCCCTGATGAAGGGAAAGGGAGCCCCTCTATTGTGAGAAAATTAAGTAAACCGATAAAATTCATCGTGAATGTCTCTTGCCAAATATCCCTTGATAAAATCAGGAGGCGTGTCTCACCATTGGTAATCCTCCGTAGCTTCTTGTGCCATTCTGTCAGCCGTGGCATTACCTTCTCTATACACATGTGAAATTGCCTAATTCATTTTGTTTTTCATTCGCACAACACGCTTCCATTTTGCTCGAAATTTCAAGGGAATCTCCGTCGGCATATCGCGGAAGAGGTGCACCACATAAGTTGCATCCGACTCAAGCCAGATGTTTCTCCATCCCTTTTGGTATGCCACTTCAATTGCATGCATAACAATAAATACTTCAGCTTCGAATAGTTCCTATTATCTAGTTAGTGATCAAGTTAGTTCCTATTTTCATGATGATGTATTTGCCTATTTAAAGGCTGAGTTTATTTTATCCAATAATATTGTTTTTCCCTTCAATTAATGTTTATGCTTTTATATCGTAACAGTATTAAGGAGAATGAAAAACAGAAGGTTAGTATTGGTGGGAAGAGTGAAACAGGGGTTTTTGTGCTGCCTTTGATGAAACAATGTCTTTTTAGGTGATTTTTGTGTTTGTTTTTATGAAAAAATGCATTTTTAGATAGTTTTTGTGTAATGGTGAACTTATTAGATGGTTATTGTGCTTAATGGATCGAATATTAGATGATTTTGAAGATGAAGCAATGTAAATGTTTTTTTATTGTTTCAAATCTGCAAGATGGGCATTTTTTTTAGGTTTTGGATAATTGGGTGTGTTGGGGGCATATTTTCCTTCCAATATATTCTACCCTAGAACTGTTTTCCCTCTAACTTCAGCAATTAACGGAATCTGTTAACTATTTAACGGACATGACCACTTCTGCAATAAATAGGAGCATTTTCAAATTACAGGACCAACAAAGATTTTTCTTCATTCTTACAGGACCAAAAAGTGCAATTTTCCCAAAATTAATGTGGCAATAGAGAAAATGTGATTATAGATATTTTATTATAACATTTTGACATGTCTTTAAAAACATTTTTTTTGTAGTGAAAGTTCTTAAGAGCCAGTGTTTATTCTTCTAAGTATGTATAACTCTAAGTTTCCTACATTTAAGCCAAAATTTCATTCATATCCTAAGTTAAGAAAGTTTGACTTTGAACCTCTTTGTTCAACACACAGTTGGTGACTCACACATACACACCCTACCTTTTAATTCTTAGATAGTTAAGTTTGTCGTTACCAAAATATTTGTAAGAGTACTTGTTCTCCTATTAACAAATAGATCCAACTGCACTTTAGGTTAAGTGTATTGAGATCACATGTCTTCTCTTGGGACTATAAAGTCGCAAAGACTCATTTTTAAGGAATTAACTTCATAGTTGGAACTTTGAGACTGGACGTAGTACAAGTTGTTTCGAACCACTATAAATCATGTGTTCTTTATTGTTTTATGTGTTTATTATTTAATCATACTGCATATATTTCATATACATAGGATTTCTAAAAGAGGCAAAACTTACTAAATGTTATTTCATAAATTAGAAGACATCAAGTCTACTGATTAGTCCTTTGTTTACATATCAAAGTCATTCTTTGTTAAATGTTTTCATTCAACCCATGAGTCTAAATATTTAGGCCTACACAATTCCGCACTAACAACTGAGTAGATAATTGTCCAACTAACCAACGTACTAACAAGAAATCCGTATGTTAGTTATCTATCCTTGTTGTTCTACACTCGCACTCTAGAGCAGATCATATTTATCCGATCAGCACGCAAAAAAGTTTTAAAATATACAAAGTCTATTCACCCCCCTCTAGACTTTGTCTAGCATTGATACTCGTTTAAGGACCAACACTGAGCACATCTAGGAAAGGCGACAGGCCACAAGATACACCTATTGATACGACGCACGTGGAAATACCCAAATCGGCACCAATGGGTACTATCTCCACCAATGGGTAGTTTTTTAATTCTATAAATAGGCCAAGACTTGAATTCTTTTAAGTGTACGGGAAAATACACGAGTTGTAGTTGTAGCAAGAATTTACAAAGCAAGAAAAGCAATCAAACACTCAAGCATTCATGATTAAGTATATAAGCATACACTTGAGTGTTATCTATAGTTCCCAGTAGGCAGAAATACACTATTATCTTAAGTCTAAAAAGTGATATCCTAGTCTTTATAATTGTTCTTAATGGTAAAGGATATCATACTTTGTTGGTAACCAAAAATAAACCCTACTTTCACTTTGAGAGATGTTTGAGAGTATTGTTGAGTTCGAGTTGTTTGAGAGTATTACAATAATTGTTGGTTGTAAGGAATCAAGAGAGGTCAAGAAGAAGAAGAGAGTGTACCTTGACACTATAAAACAAGTTAATTCCGAGAGATTAAGGAATTATCCTATTAAATTAGAAGAGTGGACGTAGGAGCAGTTTAACCTCTGAACCATTATACATATTGTGTTCTTCGCTTTTTACATTTACTTACTTGTTTAGTATTTGCTTGATTACTACTTGTTGTTAACTATTATTGCATAAAAACTTGTTTTGATCATACATTGTAAAGTTTACACTAGAAAAGTTGTTTTTATAAGTGTTGACATAGAACATTGTGTTGTGTGAGTAAAACTAGGTGATTTGTTAAGTTATTTTTATGGAGTGTAATAGGGCATATATATTTTCGCATTTAGTTTGTTTAATTTCTTAAGATTTGTAAAAATACTCAAAAGGTATTTAATTTCATAGGACTTGGCTTTTGGACAACTAACGTGACTCTAATTATTTGTGTTGTATGATTTGCAAAAGTTTTCAAAAACACATACACGTGTATCCCCCCTATCTAACCTTTGCCGTAAGAGTTTTGCCTCTTGGTTTGACCAAATTAATTCTCCATACACCTCAATTTTTGCCAGAAATTACCAAATGATTCCATAATCGACACTTTCTTCAACATCCTTCTTCTCCACCGCCACTGATTTTCCCTTTCCGTCCAGATCTAGGGTTTCCACTACAAAAAAATTGGCCAAAAGAAGAGGGGAAAGGCAACGGAGCTCTACTGTCTCTTCTTTCTTGGAGAGAGAAGGGATTGGGTGGTTTTTCTAAGAGATAAAGTTGAAAATAATTTAAATATCTTTATGGAATTTTTTCAAAGCAGAATCTAATTAATTATTTTAAGAAAATCAGTTTAAGAATAGGAGGAAATAAATTATTAAGAAATACACACAGAAAAAAAAAAAAAAGAGTATTTGGAAGACTCCGTTATTTTCTTCAGTTGGAAACCGCCGTCGTCTCTCATAGATATATATAGAAGGGCTCAAGTACAATTTTGATTCTACAAACCGTTGCTCTCTCTCTCTCTCTAACAATGTTACGTATACTAGTATCCTCCTCAATTTCAAAGCACCCCGAGGAAGTAGAAGCAATCGAGCATGTCTACGACGTTATTATCAACGGCAATGCACTCTTGACCACCGTCACAAAGCATCCCGACGCCGTCACACGGTGGATCAACGCCGTCAATGCCGAGGAACATACTGGTGTCCGCCGCATCGGTTTGGAATTCGAGGTCGACACGGACGACAACCGTATCGGCACCGTGCAGTTGCTGGTGGGAAACCGCTGCCTCGTGTTCCAGCTCCCAGATGCACCTCTCCCCCCGTCCCTCAACGAATTCATCGCCAGCCCGAACTACTGTTTCGTGGGCGTCGACGTTACAGCCAACGTAAATCGGTTGAAGACATAGTGCCCCTTTGAAGCCTCGCCGGTGCATTGCCTTGATTTGCTTCCCATGTTGCGGGAGTCTGAGTCTGCCAAAATTAGTAACTGGGTTCGCCCTAAGCTCTCACTTATCCATGTGCTCAATGCTTGTACACATGTTTTCATGAAAACCTTCGGAATGCTCTGAACCATTTAATCTTTTTTTTCATGTACGTGCTATGGATCTTGATCATATATCAACGGTTACTTTTCATTGAATCTTCATATATTCTTCCTATTTTCTTCAATAAATTTAACTCAACTACATATACATAATGTACTTGTTCAACTATCATATGACTAAGCCTATGAGCTGAGTTGACCAATCTTCCTCAGCTAATCTGATCCTATCAAACGAGTACAACTTCTTCTTATATCACGCATTAAAATCAACTAACAACCAATTTGCATTACTACATGACAATTCTCCACCTTAATGCATAATTGCCTCCTCACAGCCCACCTCTAGGCTGTTGTTCACTTTCCTTAGTGAACATCTCAATATCTAAGGTTTACCAATATGATGCAATGCTTAAACTTATTGCTTGGTAAAGCCTTAGTGAGCATATCAGTTGGATTCTCTTATGTAGAAACTTTCTGGACTTCTACTAAAGCTTCTCCAAGATGTCTCTCACAAAGTGCAACTTCACATCAATGTGTTTTTACCTTTCATGAAACACTTGATGTTTTGTTAAGTGAATTGTGCTCTGATTTTCACAAAGAACAGTCACACTCTTCTGATACATCTCGAAGTCTCTCAAGATCCTCTTTAACCAGATTGCTTCCTTGACAGCTTCTGTCATGGCTATATACTCAACTTCTGTTGTGGATAAAGTGACCATAGATTGTAGGGCAGCCCTCCAAATAATTGCAGAATAGAGGGTGAAAATATAACCAGATAGGGATTTTCTTGTGTCGACATTCCCAATAAAATTTGAATCACAAAACCTTGCAAAGGACACTTTCACTACAAGAAAACTGCGATTTAGCGGTGAAAAAATTTGTCGCTAATTCTAATATTTTCGTTGCTGACGTGAGTTAGCAAAGAAATAATTTTATCGCAGGATTTGTTGCAATACGCCCGTCGCTAACGTGTTTGCGATAAAAAAATTAATTTTGTCGCAAATGCTTGCGATGAGAATTTGAGTTTCATCGCAAAATATTACCGACAAAAATTGGAGTTTCATCGCAAAATATTAGCGACGAAAATATGAGTTTCATCGCAAAATGTGTGCGAGGAAAATCAAACATTTGTCGCAAACACATTAGCGATGGGTGTATAGCAACAAATCAAACGACGAAATTATTTCATCACTAACTCACATTAGCGACGAAAATATTAGAATTAGCGACAAATTTTTTCGTGTCTAAAATAGTAGCTCCTTACTTCGTGGCTAAATTTTTTGCGATAAATATTTTAATTTCGTTGCAAATGTTAGTGATGAAACCCATATTTTTGTCGCTAATATTTGGCCATTGATATCCGATTTACGAATCGTTCTCTAAACCCACTTCAGCAATCGACCAACCCGGCCCCCACCCACACCCGACCCACCCCAACCCGACCGCCCCAACCGACCCCAACCCAACCTGACCCACACCCACATACCCCCTCCCTCATTTTATTTAAATGACTATTTATTTGATCTTCGTATGAATTGATCCCAGGTGGATGGGCACCCACCACTCGGGCAAACAACTCTTTTGTTCAGTTTTTAATATTAATTATATATGTATTTAATTGTTACTAATTTAGTTAATTTTAGTCAGTTAATAATTTATTATTTCACATATATTAATTGATTAATTTTTAACTTGTAACAATTATATATATATATATATATATGTATGTATATATTTTTGTATATATATTGTAATTTTTAAAACAATTTCAATTGTAAAAAATCAATGTTAATTTAACAATTCCAAAAAAATAATAAATATTACATCAAATCTTCATCTTTTCATCTTTACGTCCATCTTCATTTGCATCATCATATTTATAAATATTTTTATAAACATTCAAACTAGTTTATAAGACACAAAATTTGGAGAATTATTAAACATATAATTATATAGCCCGATTTTCTTTATTTAATATGCATAGTTGAAGTAGTACTCTTCCCTCATTCTTAGTGGAAATAACAATAAATAATTAAAGAAATCAAGAAAACAGAAAAACATAAAATAAATTATACAGAATGAAATCAAGAAATTATACCCCAAAATAAATCAAATAAAAAAACTTAATATGTCAAATTAATTAGTAAAAGTAAATGAAATTATATTGATCCTATTATATCAAACATCATAGTGTTGGAATCGTCTCTATTATTTCATACTGTGCATGCACTAAAACTTTTTTCCTTTATTATGTTTAAACGACAACCATTTTTAATTCATGAGAATTAAAAATGAAAAAGACTATTTCATCACTAAAATGTTAGAGACGAAATATAATTTTCATTATTGTTCTTTTTATTAACAATAAAATAAAATATTGTGTTGTGTTGCTAATATAGTGATGAAATATTTTAATTTTCTCTCGAATATTAAATCCACAAAATTAGTCACAGTCAAATTTCAATTTTGTCGCTAAAATATTAGCGACGAAATATAATTTTCATTGTTGTTCTTATTATTAACAACAAAATAAAATAAATTGTTGAAAGTGTAGCGATGAAATATTTTAATTTTGTTGTAAATATTAATTTATTCCAAGAAATTAGCCACAAAAAATATATTTCATCGCAAAATAATAGCGACTAAATATAATTTTCATTGTTGTCCTGATTATTAACAACAAAATAAAAGAATTTGTTGCTAGTTTAGCGATGAAATATTTTTATTTCATCGCAAAAATTAATTTCAATAAATTAGCCACAAAAAATTCCATTTCATCGCAAAATATTAGCGACGAAATATAATTTTCATTGTTGTTCTGATTATTAACAACAAAATGAAGCAATTCGTTGCTAGTATAGCGATAAAATATTTTAATTTCATCGCAAAAATTAATTTCAATAAATTAGCCACAAAAATTTCTATTTCATTGCAAAATATTAGTGACGAAATATAATTTTCATTGCTGTTCTGATTATTAACAACAAAATGAAGCAATTTGTTCCTAATATAGCGATGAAATATATAAATTAACAACAAAATGAAGCAATTAGCCACGAAAATTTCTATTTCATCGTAAAATATTAACAACGAAATATAATTTTCATTGATTTTCTGATTATTAAGAAAGAAATGAAGCAATTTTTTGCTAATATTGCGATGAAATATATAAATTTTGTTGAAAAACTAATTTCAAGAAATTACCCACGGAAATTTCTATTTCATCGCAAAATATTAGCAACGAAATATAATTTTCATTGTTGTTCTGATTATTAACCACAAAATGGAGAAATTTGTTGCTAATATAGCGATGAAACATATAAATTTTGTTGTGAAAATTAATTTCAATAAATTAGCAACGAAAATTTCTATTTCATCGTAAAATATTAGCGACGAAATATAATTTTCATTGTTGTTTTGATTATTAACAACAAAATGAAGCAATTTGTTGCTAATATAGCGATGAAATATACAAATTTTGTTTCAAATATTAAATCTAACAATTTAGCCATGAAAAATTCTATTTCGTTGCTAATAATTAACTTTAGCGATGAAATTTACATTTGTCGCATAAATTTCGTCGCTATTCCCCTTGTTTCTTGTAGTGTTTGATACAACTGATTTCTCAAACATTAATCCCAACTTTTCTGATCCATTCAGATATCTTACAATCCACTTCAAAGCCTCCTAATGAAACCTCTAGATTTCCCATGTACCTACTCACTATACTAACAGCATAGGCCAGATCTGGTTTACTACAGACCATAACATACATGAGACTTCCTACTCCATTTGCATAAGGAACAACTAATATCTGCTTCTTCTCAACTTCAGTCTGAGGAGAGTGTTTCACAGATAATTTGAACTGCTTCCCAAAAGAAGTACTCACTAACATTGATTAATGCATAAGAAATCTCTATAAGGACCATTTGAACATAGTTCCTTTGGGATAGGAACAACTTCCCTGCTTTCCTGTTGTTGAGAATATCCATTCCTAATACCCTCTTTGTTTCAACTAGATCCTTCGTCTCAAAGGTGGTACTCAGTTGGTCCTTAGTTGAGTAATCATCTTCATACTTTTGCTAGTTACCAACATGTCATCTACATAGATCAGTAGATAGGTGCTCTCAAAATTACCTTGCTTACCAATATATATACACAACTATCACATCTGCTTCTTCAGAATCCAATAGGAAGCATGAAGTTATCAAACTTTCTATACCATTATCTGGGACTTTGCTTAATCCCATATAATGATTTCTTAAGCAAACATACCTTACTTTAATTAATTTTCAAGCATGATAAACCCTTCTGGTTGTTGCATATATATTGTTTCAATTAGACCACCATGCAAAAAATGCAGTTTTAACATCGAAATGAAAAATAACTCACCAAATGATTCCATAATCGACACTTTCTTCAACATCCTTCTTCTCCACCGCCACTGATTTTCCCTTTTCGTCCAGATCTAAGGGTTTTACTCATATATAATTTCGACATCCCCGCTCAAACCCCCTATAACAGATTGGCTAAAAAAGAATTGACGACGAAGAGTCACCACCATTGCACAAAGGCGATCGGCCTAAGGCGGTACTGATGCTGAAATTAGGAAAATTGCACTTTTGGTCCCGTAAGAATGAGACAAAATCACTTTCGATTTTAACAGATGTAATCCACGTGACTTTCACACGCCCGTTAAATAATAATCAAAACCCCAATTCAAATTAAACAAATTCTTATTCAAAAAACCTTAAGCAAGAACTAAAACGAATGAAAATACAATCTGAAACACATTTGAAGGTGGCATTTGGGGTTTTTTTTTTTTTTTCTGAAACTACCATGTTATTTTTTTGGGTTCTCTCTGAAACACATCATACCGGTATTTGGGGTTTTTTTTCTTTTTTCTGAAATCGATTTTTGGGTTATTTTCTAAAACTACATACGCCATTTTTGGGGGCTTTTTGTGAAATAGGGAATCTTTAACTTTTGGAGATTTTTTTCTGGTATATATATCGATTTTCTGGGGTTTTTTTAATTTCTTTCTTAAATCGAAAGTTTGGGCTATATGGGTTTATTTTTGAAATCAAACTATGGTCGTGGCAGCTCGGAAGGCCGCCAATAGAGTGAAGGGTTCCACCACCACTAGGGTGCTTTTCCAGCCGAAGCGTACTATTAAGAAGACTCGTGAGCCTCTCACACACCTCCGGGAATGAGCCACTCAGGACATCACAAATTCTAAGGTTGCTCACTTAGATGAGTTGAACAAAGGGCGAAGTGCTCCAGATTATGACTCTCTTAGGTATACAGCCAATGCGTCATTTATGGTAGACAATTCAAGTTTACCGGAGCTAGCAGGTGTCAGCCAACACACTAGGCGTTGGTCTGGGAAGGGTCTGCCTCAGCAGCCGCCGGATGGTTCAGCTGACTCTAGCACTTCAGAGTTTATGCAGGTGTCCCTTCACGATCGTTGGTCGGATATGCTAGATGACACGGATTGAGGGTGTTTCAAGTGAACACTTATATTTGTCATACTTTCACTATTATACTTTAGACTTTGTTATTTAGAGGAGTTTACCTTTTCCCTTGACCTCGGGTTTTGTCCATAAGAAGGGTTTTCCCAGGCAAGGTTTTAACGGCACTCCGACCTCTGGCTCAACTTGTGAGCTTATGGTTTTAGGTTTTCTTTTTCTTTTTCTTTTATATTCCATACCTTTTTATTGGTCAAACTATGACAGCGAGAAGAAAGAGCAAGGAAAAGGGAGAGATACATATTGTGTGTATATATTTTTTTTTATAATTTACATTTTAATTAAATATTTATTTTCTATTTTTTTTTATTCTGTTTGGTAAGTATACAGTATTAAACATTTAGATTTTATAAAATATATATTTGTATCTTCAAATATAGATTTATTTATTTTTTATTTTAATAATATTTTTATTCAATTTAAGTTTTTAGATTTTACATTTTAAATAATTTGTAATTAATAATTTTAAATTATATTGGATAATTAAAAAATATTCAGATTATATAAATTATATTTTTGTATCATCAAATTAAATTCAAATCATTTTATATCTTCAAAATTACTATCTTTAAAACATATTTTATATTTTTCTTTATTATATCTCGTTTATATATAATTATTTTTTTATTTTACAAGTTATTAAGATTATATAAATAATTAATTTTTGAATAATATTTTGGTTAACGGTTTCCATTCAAGTTTTCATCCAAAAACTAAACTATGGGACCAAATCTGCCATAAACAGGACCATTTTGAAACTTTGGGATCAAAAGTGATTTTAAAAAATTCCTATAAAACTAAAAGTGCAATTTTCCCTGCTGAAATTAGACAAACAAATTAATTTGAGAGCTATTAATATATAAGAAAATACTAATCAGTACCAACCCAAAAACATCAAGAACGATTCTCGATATTTTCATCTTCCTCCTTGAACCGCTCCCTTCTCCTTCGATGCTTCTTCAGCCTCCCTTCTTCACGAGTGGAGAATTCCATGGCATCATTATACGCGTCGCCTGTAGGCGGTGCTCCGGCACAGTTTCACAACCCTTCATCATCTATTTTAATGGAGCTCTATTGTCTCTTCTTTCTTGGAGAGAGAAAGGATTGGGTGGTTTTTCTAAGAGATAAAGTTGAAAATAATGGGTGGAGATGAGTTTTTAATAATTATGAACGAGGGAAGAAACATGGAAAAAAGTAAGAAAGTACTTTGATGTGACAATTTGACAGCAGAACTCAACTAAAATTAAAGGGAAAATTGCACTTTTAGTCCCGTAAGAATTATTCAAAATCACTTTTAGTCCTATAGTTTTAAAATGGTCCTGTTTATTGCAGATTTGGTCCCATTGTTTAGGTTTTGGATGGAAACTTGGATGGAAAGTTGGAAACCGTTAAGTTCACCAAAGTATTATTAAAAAAATATTTATATAATTTTAATAACTTCTAAAATAAAAAATAAATATATATATAAACAAATACTCTCCACTAAAGGTGTGCTCACTTTTTTTTATATATGTTTTTAAAGAAATCATATTTTATTTATAAAGAATATATTTAATATAATGAGTAAAAAATATATTTGGTAGATACTCAATTTTGTTAGTAAAGTGAGCACACTTTTGGTGGACGGAGGGAGTACAAAATATGTTTTAAAGCTAATAATTTGAAGATATAAAAATTATTTGAATTTAATTTGAAAATATAAAAATACAATTTATATAATCTAAATATTTAATAATTATCCAATAGAATTTAAAATTATTAATTAAAAATGATTTAAAATGTAAATTATATTCTAAAAAAATTAAATTGAATAAAAATATATATTAAAATAAATAAAATCTACATTTTATAAAATTTAAATATTTAATACTGTATACTTACCAAACAGAATTAAAAATAAAAATATATATATTTAAAATGTAAATTATAAAACAAAAAAATATATACACGCACTATACGTATCTCTCCCCTTTCCTGCTCTTTCTATTCCCCACCCCCAAAGTCGCCAATGCCGCTGTCACCCTGACCCGTCCTCGTCGCCACCGTACTGCTACCCGCCACCACAACTCCACACCGCCGCCGCCGCCTCCGTTACTCCACATTCTTCCAAACAACCTCACGGAAAATTCGGGTATGAAATTCAAGTTTCGGCCATGGAGTTCGTCGAGGCTACCCACTTTAGTCTCTTCTCAGTGTTAGGAATTAAAACCCCTTATCAATTTTAAATTTCGACGTCTCCTCATCTCCGATTTGCGAATTTTCATAGTGATTGTAGAATATTGACAGTTTTCTCAACTTTAATTTTCTAATTTCTCGTGTTTGTGTTGGTGTTTGAGAATATCTGGTGGAGTGGGGTGACATGGGATAGTGCTGGTGCAACTGTGTGAGATGGGAAGTCGCCGGAATTTGCCCGACGGTGGGGTGACATGGGATAGTGCTGGTGCAACTGTGTGAGATGGGAAGTCGCCGGAATTTGCCCGCCGGAATATTCATCGGTAATAATGAGAAAATGTGACGTGGGAAAAATTTAAGGAATTTTCAGATTTTTTTTTTAATCCTAAAGTAAACAGAGCGTGCAGCTCACACTATTATTCTGTTAAAAATCTAACGGAAATATCATACGGGACCAAAAATGATGAAAAAAGGACCACATTTGAAGAGGGGGCATTCTTACGGGACTAAAAGTGCAATTTTCCCTAAAATTAAATCATCAAATTAAAATTGAATTCTAATAATGCCATTAATATATATATATATATATATATATATATATATATATATATATATATATATATATATTATCCTAAATTAAAAAGCTTCATCGAATTTTTTCAAAGCAGAATCTAATTAATTATTTAAAAAAAAATCAGTTTAAGAATAGGAGGAATTAAATTATTAAAAAATACACATTAAAAAAAAAAAGAGTATTTGGAAGACTCCTTATTCTCTTCCGTTGGAAACCGCCGGCGTCTCTCATAGATATATATAGAAGGTCTCAGCTTCAATTTTGATTCTACAAACCGTTGCTCTCTCATTCTCCCTCTCTCTCTCTCTCTCTAACAATGAACGGTATACCAGTATCCTCCTCAATTTCAAAGCACCCCGAGGAAGTCTACGACGTTATTATTAACGGCAATGCACTCTTGACCACCGTCACACAGCACCCCGACGCCGTCACACGGTGGATCAACGCCGTCAATGCCGAGGAACATACTGGTGTCCGCCGCATCGGTTTGGAATTCGAGGTCGACACGGACGCCAACCGTATCGGCACCGTGCAGTTTTTGGTGGGAAACTGCTGCCTCGTTTTCCAGCTCCCCGATGCACCTCTCCCCCCCTCCCTCAACGAATTCCTCGCCAGCCCGAACTACTGTTTCGTGGGCGTCGACGTTACAGCGAACGTAAATCGGTTGAAGACACAGTGCCCCTTTGAAGCCTCGCCGGTGCATTGCCTTGATTTGCTTCCCATGTTGGAGGAGTCTGAGTCTGCGAAAATTACGGACTGGGTTTGCCCTAGGCTATCACTTATCCATGTGCTCAATGCTTGTACACATGTTTTCATGAAAACCTTTGGAAAGCTCTGAACCATTTAATCTTTTTTTTCTCAATTTCTTTTCATGTACGGTTAATTTTCTTTGAATCTTCATATATTCTTGATATTTTCTTCAATAAATTTAACTCAACTACATATACATAATGTACTTGTTCAACTTTAATTACTTAATTGGCTAACTTAATTATAAATTTATGGAATTAAATTGAGAAGCATGGAGAAATATCTATTATATATGCACATTGTTTTTTCACTCACCTTTTCATGCAATCTCTACACGTATGTCCAAGAACACTACTCCTTCGCCTTTAATGAAATTAGAGAAAAGGGAAAAAAACTTCTGGCCTAAAAAATGCGTCTGTAAGCAACATTTGATCCCTTTGTCAAGACTCATCCAAAAGTCAGTTAGTATAGCAAGATAGTCTTTCTGTTAGTTAGTTTGAATACAGTTTATTAGTTATTAATTTGTTAATTAGGTGGTTAATTCCCTTCGGGTATAAGAAGGGGCTTCTACTCATTCTTTGTATTACGTTGAAAACTGTTAGCCTTCTTCTTCAATTCAGAGATTAGATTTTCTTGTTTTCAACATGGTATCAGTTACATATCGCTCGTTTCAATCGAAATAGATACAGCCTCGTTCGATCCTTTTTCTTTCCAGATTTTCGGATTTATCCGCTGCATTTGTGATCGGATTGAATTCCGAGTTCTATACTCGATTGTTCTTGATTGGGTTCTACGCTCAATCGTTTTAGAAATTTCACCGGTGGTTCTTCACTGCCCTATTTTTTTGTTCAATTAGGGATTTCTACATTCAGAAATTTTCTTGCGCAAATCTTTTGCAACATTTTGGTAGTTTGTTTTCAATTGATTCCCAAATGGCTACCGATACTACTCCTGTGTTCAATCAAGATATGTTTGAGCAGTTTATGAGCTTTGCAAAATTGAGACACAATGAAGAAGCTAAAGACCACTCTGTTGTTGGGGCTTTTGCACACGAAGGGCCTCAGTCTTTGCCTAATCAAACAGGTATGCATCATTGTTTTAATATTAATTCAAACAATGAGTTTTCTTTCATTGTAGACACTGGTGCTACAGACCATATGATTTGTGATCTTTCTCTATTTTCTACACCACCTACCTCTTCAAATATTAAAATTAGGTTGCCTAACAATGCTATTTCTACAGCTACTTCTATGTGTTGAATGATTCTTTAACTTTGTACAATGTTCTTTATGTTCCTGATTTTAATTTTAATCTTCTTTCTGTTTCCCATCTAACAAGGTACTCTAATTGTACTGTTAGTTTTCTTTCCTCACACTGTGTTTTGCAGGACTTAACCACCCAGAAAGTGATTGGTTCTGCTCAACAACAAGGCGGATTGTACTTCTTTAAAGCTGCAAAACATGTATTTTTTAATTCTGTTAGTACTCTGAATAAGTTTGAGCTATGGCATTCCAGGTTAGGTCACATTTCTGCCAAGAATCTATCACGTATTAGGCAATTAAATGTAAAACACAATGTTTTGAATAAAGTTTGTGAGATTTGCCTTTGGCTAAACAAAAGAAAGCTTCATTTCCTATTAGTTGTTCTGTATCCAATTCTGCATTTGATCTCGTGCATTGTGATGTTTGGGGACCCTTTTCAATAACCTCTGTTTTAGGTCATAAGTATTTTTTGACTATAGTGGATGATTTTAGTAGATGTACTTGGATTTATTTGCTTAAACAAAAGTCTGAGGTTAGAATTGCTTTAGAAAATTTCTATAATATGGCGTTAACACAGTTCAACATTAAAATAAAAGTGATAAGGAGTGATAATGGAACTGAGTTCTTCTTGCATGATTTTTATCATAAATTGGGCATAATTCATCAAACTTCTTGTGTAGACACTCCAGAGCAAAATGGTTTAGTAGAAAGAAAACATCAACACTTATTACAAGTTGCTAGATCTTTGTTATTTCAATCTTCTTTGCCCTTGAAATATTGGACTTTCTGTATCTTGACAGCTGCACATCTAATTAACAGAACTCCTTCTACAGTTTTGAATGATAAAACTCCTTTTGAAATGTTGTATAACAAACAACCAGAGTATTCACATTTAAGAAATTTTGGGTGTTTATGTTTTGCCACTACTTTACCTACTCAAAGGACTAAGTTTGATCCTAGAGCACTGAAGTGTGTATTATTGTGGTATCCTTTTGGTACCAAAGGTTACACCCTTTTGGAATTATCTACTGGAAAGATCTTTAAAACCAGAAATGTAAAATTTTATGAGAACATTTTTCCTTTTTTCTGATAAAGAATCCAGTGACAAAGTTATTGAAGTTTTATCTTCAAAACAACCTTCTAATCCATTTACTCAAGCCAATAATGATACATATGTGGATGATGATGACATTCAGCCTATTCAAAATAACATTCAGCCTATTCATGATAACATTCATAATGATCAACCTAATGCTGATACAAACGATAGCCCTAGTTCCAATAATAATTTTTATAAAGAGGCTCATGTAGAGTTGATAGAGGAACTCACTGATAACATACAACCTCCCATTATATATTGCAGACTGGAAATCAGACTAATAATCAATCTGGAACAAGTTCAGAATTAATGCTTAGAAGATCTTCTAAATCAAAACAGCCTCGTGCATACCTGGACATTTATAAGACAGATTTGCCTCCATCTGTTGATCATGAGACTGCAAATATGTTAGTCAAATATCCTATTTCTGAATTTTTGTCTACTGATAGACTTTCTGCTTCTCATAAAACTTTTACAGCCTCTATTTCCCAAATTCAACTACCTAAAACCTATGAATGAAAATTGGAAAAAGGCCATGGCTGAAGAAATTCAAGCCTTGGAAAGAACAAATACTTGGTCTCTTGTATCTTTACCAAATAATAAGCATTGCATTGGGTGTAAATGGGTGTTTAAAGCAAAGTATAAACCTGATGGACATATAGAGAGATACAAGGCTAGGCTAGTTGCAAAAGGTTACACACAACAAGAAGGAATTGACTATTTTGATACTTTTTCTCCTGTAGCTAAAATAACAATTGTTCGAATTTTACTTTGTGTTGCAATTGCTAATGGTTGGTTTATACATCAATGTGATGTAAATAATGCCTTTTTACATGGTGACCTTATTGAGGAGGTTTACATGCTTTCCTCCTCCTGGTTATCTTCTAGATAATGATAAGAGAGTGTGTAAACTTAATATAAGTTTGTATGGCTTGAAATAAGCCTCTAGGCAATGGTTCTATAGGTTGTCTGAATCCTTAATTGCCATTGGATATGTTCAGTCTAAAGCTGATACTTCTTTGTTCACTAGGGAAACTTCTACTTCTTTCACTGTTATATTATGTTATGTTGATGATATAATATTGACTTGTAATAATTTGGCAGAAATTCAGAGAGTTAAGACATTTTTGCATACCCAATACACAATAAAAGATCTTGGTATCCTGAAATACATATTAGGCATAGAGGTAGCACGGAGTAACAAGGGGATGCAACTTTGTTAAAGAAAATATGCACTGGATTTGTTAACTGATTGTGGTTATCTTGGTAGCAAACCTTGTATTACACCTATGGACTCTAAACAGAGTTTCACTAAAAATGATGCTCGCTCCGTTACTAAAGGATCCATCTACCTACAGAAAGATTGTAGGGAAACTTTTGTATCTCACTATCACAAGGCCTGATCTTTCATATCCAATACAGACCTTGTCTCAATTCATGAGCAAGCCTAATGAGGCTCATTTAGCTGCTGTCCATAGAGTGTTGAGGTATCTAAAATCAACCATAGGGCAAGGTCTTTTTTATAACTCACAAAATACTTTCAAAGTGCAAGCTTTTACAGATTCTGATTGGGGAAGGTGTGAAGACACTAGAAGAAGTATCACTGGATATGCCGTCTACTTGGGCAACTCTTTAGTCTCTTGGAAATCGAAGAAACAAGCAACTGTCAGCAAGTCATCCACTGAGGCTGAATATAGAGCAATGAGCTCCACGGCCTCTGAAGTACAGTGGGTACTCTACATCCTCAAAGATCTGAAGATTGATCATCCACAACCTGCTATAATCTATACTAACAGCAGGTCGGCTTTTTGTATAGCCCACAATCCTGTTCTCCATGAGAAGACAAAACATATCCAAATAGACTACCACTACACGAGAGAAAAGATTCAACAGGGGGTTCTAAAGATTATTCAAATACCGACGGAACAAAATCTTGCAGACATTTTGACAAAGCCTCTGCCTCCAACAGTTTTTCAGCACATCAAAGGCAAAATGGGACTTCTTAATATTCATTCCCACTCCCCTTTTGAGGGGGGGTGTCAAGACTCATCCAAAAGTCAGTTAGTATAACAAGATAGTCTTTTTTGTTAGTTAGTTTGAATACAGTTTATTAGTTATTACTTATTAATTTGTTAATTAGGTGGTTAATTCCCCTCGGGTATAAGAAGGGGCTTCTACTCATTCTTTGTATTACGTTGAAAACTGTTAGCCTTCTTCTTCAATTCAGAGATTAGATTTTCTTGTTTTCAACACCCTTAAATGCATTTTGGTTAACTTCTGGCCTCAAAATCACCTACTCTAAATGCAGCCTCGTTGGACTTAATATCGACAGAGACCTGTTGCAAGGTATGGCCACTTTTCTTCGTATCGAAGTTGGCATAAAACATCACAGCTCAGCAGAAGCTGTTCGATGAAGTAAAATCTTTGGAAATGAGGAAACGAAATCGGAGAAGCTTTTCGATGAAGCACGAATCATGATATGGAACTTAGTACATTACAAGAAAGAATGTAATTCTTCTCCTACTTTTACTAATTGGTGTGCAAATCCTAGGCTAGTCTGTATGTGACTTGATGGTCCATAGTCCCTCTGTAATTTCTTCTTCTATCGCTTACACTCCTTCCTTGTTGTTCCTTTCGAGTACCTCTAGTACTCTAGTAATACACACTTTTTTTTTCCAAAAAAACACATGCAAAAGAAAATATATTGAATATATAGACATTAATTTTTTTTTTTGAACAGAAAAAAGCAGAATTGTATTACCGGGGTACTAGTGTTACCCGAAAGTAATGTTTACATATTACAGAGTGAAGGGATAGAAGTCAGTTTAGTCCCATAACTTCCAACCTTTTTTGAAATGGTCCCAAAAAAGTTAAATGTACCAATTTAATCCCATTTTTTTAAACTTTGTTTTGTTTTGATCCCAAAAAAGTTAAATGTACTAATTTAATCCCATTTTTTTTGCAGTTTGTTTTGTTTTGGTCCCAAAAAAGTTTAATGTATCAATTTAGTCCCATTTTTTCGCAATTACATTTAACATTTTTGGGACCAAAACAGAACAAGTTGCAAAAATATGGGACTAAATTAGTACATTTAACTTTTTTGAGACCAAAAAAAAAAAAAAACAATGTGTAAAAAATGAGACTAAATTGGTACATTTAATTTTTTTTGGGACAATTTCAAAAAAGGTAGAAAGTTATGAGACTAAAATTGACTTTTATCCCCAAAGTATAGGACTGTGTACTTGGAGACTAATTTGAGATTCCCACACCAGTCCTGACAAGTTATGGGACTAAATTGGCTTATATCCCCAAAGTAAAGGTGTGTTGTCGCTCTACTTATGGTAGATCATGCTCCAAACCGTTGTCCTGATCAATTCATAAATCATCTCTGGTTGTGTGTCTTCGTTTGAATTTTTTTTATCGTTTCTGGCCGGCTTTCCATATAAACCACACGGCGCATCACCAAATACCTTCCAAGACAAATTTCCTCGTTTCCCCGCATAGCATTCCACATTGCTGGTGAAAATGAGAGGATGGTTTTATGTTTGTGGCCATGAGTCTCTTCATCCACAAATAAATGAGGTTCCACACTCTAATGGAGATTTTGTAGACGAAGAACAGGTGCCTGTTGTTTTCTTTTGCTAGGCCACAAAGACCACAACAGAGGTCTTTTCTTTAATTCCAGTCGAGTTGGTAGTCTTTCCCTGAATATCTTTTTTCACTTATTTCACAACACTAAAATACACGATCGCAAGTATTTCACAACACCAAAATACACGAGGTTGATCCCACAAGGAGGGGGAGTGTAAAAGTGGAGTTTGTTGTTTAGTTTTAAATAGAAATGATCGAAGAATTGAGTCTTTAATTACCCCTAATTGCCTACCAAATTTGTCACTAGTAAACAACAAATGAGTAATGAATAAAATCGATCAAGTAGCTCATGCAAATCACAAAAATACAAAAAAATATGGATGAAACTCAGGAAAGAGAATGTAGGTTCCAATGCATTTGCAATATTAAGATATTTATTTATGGTTAATGACTCATTCAAATGACAATTAAGTTTGTCCTCTTATAGGGTTGACCACTAAAGTAGAATTAATTAATCTCTCGATCTAATTAATTCATAGGAAAACATAATATAAGTTTTTATCTATACCTCACAAATATCATGTCACCTAAATTAGCCCAAAAGATCATTCAATTCCCTCCCAATAATTAATCCTCTCTCGAGCTCATAATAAATTGAGTTGTATGCTTATGTTCAATTAATGAGATACATCTCTCAATCTTACCTCAATTAACAATAGATAAAACACATTCACATGACCAATAATAACATACTTCTAAATAAGAATTAAGCACACAAAAAAGAGACAAACATCATTTAAAATAATAAATTAATTCATAAACTTCAATCTAAATATATACAAAGCCCTAGAACCAAGGGTGTTTTAGCCAAACATAATCATAATCTAACTATTACAAAATGAAATGACAAAATGAAATAAAAACTAAAAGGAAAGAGAAAGCTTAGTCTAGAAGATGATGGATGATTTTTCGTGAGATTTCTCGAATTGTAGACGAATTGTGCTCTAAATATCAAGTTTTTCTTGCAAGAATCGTGTAATTGTTTGTTAATTCTCGAAAAGTTGATACACGAACATTCTTGTTTAATTTCTAGGTTAAACGAGGAGTTTCGAAGCAAACCACGAAAAATCCAGCCGGTGGATCAATCCAAAGATTCAACCACATGAAGGGCATCGAGGAGAGGGTCGAACCAAGATAAGAATCGAGCCGATCAGACATTCGGAGTGAAAGTTATGCAAAGAAACATGAAGAATGAGTCTACTCGACCGAGTGTACAGACTCGGCCGAGTCAAGGGGAGGACCAGAGGCTACGAGATTTTACTGATCACTCGGCCGAGTCGAGCCCAAAATTTCAGAATTTCTGGAATTGGAAGACCACTCGACAGAGTGACCAGACTCGGCCGAGTCATGAGGACAACCTGAAACTTTAAAATTCTCTGAACACTCGGCCGAGTCACCTGTGGATCAAAAGCGTGGCACTCTTTTTACTTACTCCACTCGACCGAGTCACTGCGATTTTTTTTTTTGCCTTCTTCCAAATTTGACCTAGGGACACGTGCCAAGCTTGGTTGGAAGGGTATAAAAGGCCACAAATTCATTTTTCACAAAAAAACAGCCATTGGAAGAGTTCTCAAGCTCCCCAAATCCAAATTTCACCATCATTAGCTCATTTTACTTAGTTTTAGCCATATAATTTAGTGGATTTACATAGATAGTTTAAATTTGAAGTTGTAATTTCATTTCAAGCTAGAGATTGAAGATTGTGTTGATGCTTTTAAAGGTTTATTTCATATTTCCAAGAAAAGAGGTGATATCTTAATTTAATTTGAGTATTTTGTTATTATTAAGCATAGGTATGTTTGTTATCTCTTTTTCTTTCCTTAATTTCGTTAAATTGGCCATGGACTAAGCATATTGGTGTTTGGGTGTTGTAGAATTGTGATGGAATTAATGTATTTTGCTTGATTTTGATTGTGGAATTCATTGGTGGGTATATTGGTTAGGTTTATGGGTTTTGATAGATCATTTGCTAGAACTCAATTAATAGGTTATATGTGAAACTCAATTAATGCAACGAGAGTTGGTTAATCGAGATAGATAGTATAATTGAGGGTTGGGAGTCGAGTGAATGAGTAAATATTGGGTTATCGCAACGAGAGTTAGGTAATTTTCATTAGAACCCCATTTATCTACATTAATTTCTTGAATGAAAATTTGAGTGATTAGTGAGAAGACCATAGGAGCTTGGTTGTTAGTATTCAAGTGGAAAAGCATAATTATAGATTAGTTTAGTTTAATTTAGATAGAGTCGAACCTCCTAGTTATGTGATTACCCGGGTAAGAAAGCCTCTATTTATCCTCTCGATCTTAGGTACCTTATAAGACGTATGTATTAATGATTGCTTCTACCAAGTGCCATCCAATGAAATTCACATAGAAGTCGACTATTAACATCGATTCCACACAAGGACGAACACCCGAACACTACCTCTAATCACTTGATTTTTATCATTATCATTTTAGTTATTGCTTATCATTAGCTGTTAATTGTGAGTTTCATTTACATTTCCAAGCACAAAACATGAATTCTCACTATTTTCAAAGAGCAATACATAACACTAAGGCTACTTAGCATTCTAGTCTCGTGGATCGATAATTTAACCGGGCATTGCTTTTATTACTACGATCCTCTTATACTTGAGAGGAGCGTGTTGGTAAAATCACGTGTCAATGGAGTCTAGCCATTCCATGATTTTGGCCCAAATCCTACTACAAAGTGTGTGTGAATGTGAGAAGATTTCTTGTCAAAGGGGTTGTGAATTGTGAAAAATAATGATAAGAGAGTATTTATAGTTTTGGGGTAGGGTTTAGAAAAGAGTTTTGCAAGTTGGTCCTAAAAACTGGGTGAAAATACACAAAATCGCCGAAAACAGGGTGACTCGGCTGGCTCGGCCGAGTCAAGACAGAGTTTCAAGTTGTAGGCCATGCGCTCGGTTTGGCCGAAACTGAGGGCTCGGCCGAGGCATGGTCGGGGCATTTTTCTTCAGCTCCGCCGAGTTAGGCAACTCGACTAAGTCATCGCATTGAGTCCTCGTAGGCCATGGTTCGACTCGGCAGAGGCAGCTTTTATTCGTCCCACTCGAACTTATTTTGCATTGAACTTTCGATTCTGACCTCCAATTGGCTTGATTATTTTTTCCATTCCGCTCCATTTTTCGACATAACAAGTATATCCATGTAGATCCAACTACACTTGAGGATAAGTGTATCGAGATTACAAGTCTTCTCTTGGGACTATGATGTAGCAAAGACTCGTTTTTTAAGGAATTAACTTCACGGTTGGAATTGTGAGAGTGGACGTTGGACAAGTTGTTCTGAACCACTATAAATCTTGTGTTCTTTATTGTTTTATTTATTGTTCACTGCTTATTCATTTGCATATATTTCATATACATAAGTTTTCTAAAAGAGTCAAAACTCACTAAGTGTTATTTCCATAAATTAGAAGACATCAAGTCTACTGATTTAGTCATCTGCTTTCATATCAAAGTCATTCTTTGTTAAAGGTTTTCATTAAACCCACGAGCCTAAATATTTAAGGCCTACACAATTCCACACTAACAACTAAGTAGATAGTTGTCCAACGTTAACTGATCAACAAACAAGCAATCGGTAGGTTAGTTATCTATCCTTGTTGTTCTACACTCGCACTCTAGATCAGATCATATTTATCTGCATCATTGTGGCCTTTCTTTTTACACCAAGTGACATGTAGTTGGTGTAAAAAGAAAGGCCACAATGAAAGGGATTGTAAGTAGTTATTTTTATTTCATGTAATAATGAAACTGATTTCAGCCGTTTTAGATTCTAAATTTTCTCGTTTTACAGGAAGACACACCCATCGAGGAAGAAAATACAATGGCCAGAAAGTGCAAGCAACCAATGTGAGTAATTTTTTAAAATTCAGAATATTTTTTTCTATTTTTTTATCAATTTCAAATAGTCAATCTGAGTGGGAAAAAAATTAATTCGGGTTTTATTATATATTTTTTTATCGGTTATTAACTTAAAAAAAATTCCCTTTTTAAGGAGAATGAACAAGTTGATGAAATGCAAGCCCCTAATGTGAGCAAAATTTGGGATTTCAAATTTTATTATTCCTTTAACAATTTCTAACTTTAAAATTTTTAATTTTTAAAATTAATTCACAAGTTGATGAAGTTCAAGCAGCCAATGTAAGTAATTTCTAATTTCTAACTTTCAGATTTTATTTCCTTATCAAATTTATACATGGATGAAATGATACAAATTATTAATATTTAGGAAAATACATCAATGGATGAAATGACACAAGCTAATGACATTCCTCCATTCACTCAAGACTCACATCTTGCACATGTGGTGAGTAGACCATATATGAACTCAATTGTGTTTATGCACTTTTTCAGTTTCTAACACATATTTCTTTTTCTTTTCTTTTTTTTGAACGGAAAAATTTTATTGATTGAGTACCAGGGGTACTCGAAAGATAATAATTTGGAGTTAAATAGGATAATTACAATGTATATTAGCTACGCTGCATGCATATAAGCCTGGGATTTGCACACAAATCATGGAAATTAAATGAAGTAGTGTAGGATTTGTAGTTAGATACTAAACCCCACATCATAACTCGAACGTCGTCGAACATCTGCTCTAGCTTGGTCTCCTTGTCTACAAACACTTTAAGCATTCTAGGATGAATTTTAAGTGTTTACCATAAGCAGTCTGCATAAGTCTCACACCTTATCAGAGAATCTGCAACTGAAGAAAAGGTGTTGCACCGTCTCGTCTTCTAGTCCGCAAAGTACGAAGGAGAGATCATCACCATTGTTGTAAATATGGCGTCTATTTAGTTCCATTCGTGTGGCCAACCTCTTCCGCAAAACTTTCCAGGCCAGTCCCGAGAATTTACTTGGGATTAGCTTGTTCCAAATTTTCTGTAGGGCCTCTCGAACTTCTTCGTCTAGAGTCTGAAGAAGAGGAGATAGGGTCATTTTGTTAGCACTAATAAAATACAATTTAGCAAAAGATTCACACAATTTCGCACCATTTAACCAAATATCTTCCCAAAAAATAAGTAAGACTTCCATCCCCCAATTTTTTAACCAAATTAGCATCAAACTAGTTACATGTTAGGTTTGAAAAGAATAAACCTGAAAGAGTTTTCCACCAATTTGAATTATAGTTTCTAGCAGCTCTGTCCATTGTTCCTACAGCAGAACTTATCCCGTATTTCGATTCGAGGATCCTTACCCAATATGAATCGGGTTCAACCCAAATTCTCCATGCCCATCTGCCAAGGAAAGACAGATTGAAAGAATCCAAATTTTTAACTTCGAGCCCACCTGCAGCCTTTGATTTGCAGATATCATTCCAAGAAACCCATGGAATGCATGATGAATTCGCACGCCCCACCCCCTCATTTCCCCAAAGAAAATTTCTTTGGAACTTGATGAGTTCACTCATGGTTTATTTTGGTAAGTGATAAAAGGATAGATAATAGAGTGGTAGTGAATTGAGTATCGTGTTGAGAAGCACGATTCTGCCTCCAAATGAAATATGATGATCCTCCCACAGTTTCAACCTGTTTTGAACTTTCTTAATTATAATTTTCCAAGCGTCTGGTCTGTGGTGGTTGTGGCCTACCTGAATACCAAGGAAAATCATAGGAAAGATGCCATTCCATTTTGCAAATCACCATCTATGTTCACACCGAAAAGACTGCATTTGTCGTAGTTAATCTTGAGCCCTGAGAGTAGCTAAAAATTTACTAAAATACATTTCAGTGCCAAAATGTTCTTTGTCGATTCCTTGCCCACAAGGATGGTATCGTCTGCATATTGTGGATGGGTGACCGGCACTTGATTCCGACCCACCAAAGCTGCGTCAAATAGCCCGCTAGCTGAGGCCTTATTAATCAAGATACTAAGGCCCTCGGGTGCAATAATGAACAACAAGGGCGAGAATGGGTCCCTTTGTCTCAAACCGCGCTCTAGCTTGTACTCTTTCGAAGGGCTTCCATTCACAAGGACGGAGGCGAATGCTGTTGTGACACATTCCATGATCGATTTACACCACGTAGGATAGAACCCAATTGCTCTCATCATATCCCTAAAAAAACCTCAATTTACCAAATCAAAGGCTTTTGCAAAATCAATTTTAAAGAGGAGTCTTTTGAGCTTCTTCTTTTTGGCCTCGTCGATTACCTCATTAATGATGAGCTTCCCTGGATAAATGTTGTTTGGTTATCATAAATTACCTTCCCAATAATACCAGCGAGTCGTCGAGCAAGAACTTTGGAAATCACTTTATAGCAACTACTAATCATGGATATTGGATGGAAGTCCCCAATACTAGTGGTGCCTTATTTCTTTGGAATAAGCGCAGTAAAAGAGGGGTTAAAGCCTTTGACGAACTTCTCATTTAAATGAAATTCTGCTAATAGATTATGAAACTCTTTTTGCAGCAAGTGCCAGTTTTCCTTAATAAAGGCAAAAGTAAATCCGTCCGGCCCCGGTCTCTTAGATGATTCGCAGCTCCACAGCGTATCCCGTATTTCCTTATCCGTGAATAGTGTTATGAGCTTGAGATTGTCTTCTAGGCTGATACGTTGGTGTACAAAATCTATGGAGAAAGAGGACCGAGCATTTTTGGTCGCTTGAGAGTGGGTTTTGAAGTGCTCGTAGACTGCATTTTTTATCTCCGATGGGGTAGACAGCCATACTCCATCGAAACACATGTTCGCCAGATCATTTGCTTTATGCCGGGAGTTGATACTGTACCGAAATTTCATTCACTAGATTGTGTATGTTCTAGATATCTTCTTCTTCAGACCGAATGTGTCATCCATAATTCAAGGAGTTCTTGTTTATTATTCTCAATTTTCTGATCTAAGGAGCCGAAATTTGATATGCTCCATTCTCGAAAATTAGCCTTGATCGACTTGAATTTTTCTTTAATGATGAAACTGTACCTGCCATCAACTTGAAGATAACTCTAGCATTTCGAGAAGGAGTCCTTGAAGGTGGGATGTTTCGAGGCATTGAAAAGATGAAAGGGTTTGGGGCCCCAATCGATTTTTTGGTCCGCCATCAATACCGGGCAGTGATCCGAGATGGATCTCGGGAGGCCCATGATGAGGTGCCAGGGTGGATCATCCAATAACCAGTCTTCGTTGAGCAAGACCCGATCCAATTTGTTCTTACAAGTGCTATCTTCCCTATACCACATGTAGCTTCTACTAGATAAGAGGATATCCATGAGATTTGCATTCTTAATGAATGTGTCAAATGCTTCCATTTCCATCCTGTTTGTGTGGCCCGATCTGCCTGCTCTTTCAAATGGGCATCTAACCGCATTAAAATCTCCTACAACATAAATTAGTTTCCCTCTGTTTTGCTCCACTACCATTTCAAGAGTACCCCATAATTTACCCATCTCTCTTGGGTTGCATGGTGCGTAAATATTGATAAGGCACAAGTCAACTTAATCTTTGCAGCGGAAGACAATTTGTACTACTAGTAATCTGTTTGTGTGCCATGCATTTACGCATTGTAAGTAATCAGCATCCCGAGCGACCCTCAGATGGACAAAAAACCCACCCACATCTTTTATTCCCCTATATGCCTTTGCTAATTTTTATATCAGTACTTTCCAATTTAGTTTCTTGAATGAAGCACACTTCTATTTTGTGGTTCACATCACTACCTAATCCTCTCACATTATAACAGAGAAAATGCATTAAAAACAGGAAGACACCAATCTTTGATAGACCAAATGGAGGTCATACCTTCTCAACTACTTCGACTATCCCGTGGAGGACCTTCTCTTCACTACCAAGGGCCTTTAGTCCTAATTGTTTGCCGAATTCCCAATTTTTTCTTGTAGATTCGGGTCCATCTTCTTCGCTAAGATCTTTTACAATTTTTTCCGATTCAATTCTGGAAAGTTTCTTTCTGATGCTAGGAGGGACCTTCTACTTTGTGATCCGACAGGACCCGATTTGTCTCGAATTTGAGGGGGCCGGATGTGGCTCTTGATTTATGGATAGTTTTGGCTCCATTTATTTCGTCGAGGATTTGTAGGGGACCTAAATAGCATATCCAATTAGTATTAGATGGTTTGTTCCATTTGAAACTTGGGCTGGGGCCTTCTCGGATTGGATTTTTTTTATGACACACAGTTTGGGCCTCCACCTCGTCTTGGCTTCGAGAATGATCCTCATGATCTAGCCCATCTAGAAAATGAGTATTTACAGCAAACTCTGGGCCCACGACATGCGTTTGGGAGAGGGAGTCGCACGCACCTGCATTTAAATCCACAATTAAGTTTATTCCTTGGGAATTATGTACTGCCGCCTCAGGATTTAATATTTCGTGATTCGATCTGGCAGTGTAGACTTCCAAGGAGTATGGAACAAATGTCGAGGGGCCATTAACTAACGTGTCGGGGTGGGCCCCACGGTGTAATGAATATGTCCTTTTGTCTACACCCTCCCCATTGGCTGATCCATGGTCGGAAAAAACGTCGTCGCCTGAAAACTCTGGTTTAGTCTCGATTACTTTCCATTTCTCATTGACATCATAATCATCAGTTGATTGGTCATAATCTGAGCATATGTCTTCAATAGATGCTGCCAGTTTTTCTGGTTCCTCATATGCACTGGTATTTAATAGCGTAGATGAGTCTATTTCAATCATATTGATAGAGTCTGATGTGAGGATTTTAATCATGGCTATGGATAGATTGGCTTTTAATAGCGTAGATGAGTCTATTTCAATCAGATTGCCAAAGAGTAAGGCCAGTCGCCTAAAAAATCTCTGGTTCCATATGTGTAGTGGAACTGTGGAACACCGTAGAATCTTACCCAAATCGATCGTTGACTGCAGACATCATTAGGTTCCCATGGGGCAAGACATTCAAACCACTGATCAATTAAATCTTCCATGCCTTTGAGGATTTCCTCCGTTGCTTCGTCATTTTATTATTTAATGAGAATCAGATCCCCATCCATATGGATGGTGCTTATTTTCAACCTACTTTCCTCTATTATGTTGTCCTTGTCCTTTGTACATGAGTATGTGTTCCTCAACTGACTAGTGAAGCATCCATTGGTCCACTCTAAGTCTTCGGGGTGTGTTTGGAATTTGAAGCGAGGAGAAGGCCTCTCTTTGACCAATCGTGTGGGGTGAGGAATTATTTTATTGGGAGAGGGGGCGATTATCAGGGGAGGTCGGGGATGAACTCGTTGTACTGTATCTCTACGGACCCTTTCGGCGAAAGAGACGCCTAGTTGGATTCTATTCGGGGAAGATATGAAAATTTTCTTGAGGGGGATGGTGGTCTTTGGGTATTCTCGTGAGAATTTTGAGAGGTTGGCTCTCAGTTTATAAGTCCCAAACCAAATCATGTTGACGCCGTCTTCAATTTTGCAGCGATTACCATTGTCGGAGAAGCGAATGAATCCAAAGAACTCACCCCCATTGTTCTTCTTTTTCGAGATGTATATGTCTCTCACTCTCCCATGGGGCTCAAACCTTACTACCAGCTTCGGGATCGATATATTCTCCGGGAAGTTGCGGAAGAAGAAGGTAAGAGTGGTGGATTCAAGTCTTCTGATCCATTCAGAGACTCTTCGTGAAGCCGTGAAAGGTATTATCTAACCTAGAGAGGGCTAAAGGAGGTTGGGGATGAGTATTTTCCTGCCTCACCGGGGGGCACTCGGGCATGTTGGTGGTGACTAGTCCTATAAACTACCCCTCTCTTCCTCTCCCACTCCACTCCCTTTCTCTCTCTAGCTCTCATCTCTCTTTTTCTAACACATATTTCTGATCCATCATCTCTCTTTCAGATTTCTTATTACTAGGAATAAACCAAGGGCAGAAAACTCTTGTCTTCAAGACAATCGAAATACTGATGCTTATAACTACAATCTTCATCCACTACAAAAAAACTGCGAAATACCGATGGATTGAAATCCGTCGGGATTATCGACGGATTACAAAAGTCAACCGATTTACCGACGGAATTTATTTTTCATCGGTATTACCGACGAAATTTGTTTTTCGTCGGTAATTACCGACGGATATTCCGTCGGCAATCACAAAAAAAAAAAAAAGATTACCGACGGAAATTTCCGTCTCTAACCACAAAATTAAAAAAAAATTAAAAAAAAAATAAAAAAAATTGTGATTACCGACGGAAATTTCCGTCGCTAATCACAAAATTAAAAATTTGTGCAAAAATTAAATTATTAATTAAAGAAAGAAAAATTGTTAGTTAGAAAATTATGATTGATTAAAATATAAAATTTTTTGATTAAATTTGAAACATGTCGATTAAATTATAAAATTGTTGATTAAGTTAACTAGGAAATTATTGATTAAATTATAAAATTTTATATTAAATTAGAAAATTATTGATTAAATTAGGAAATTATTGATTAAATTAAAAAAAATTATGTTATATTGTTTGGACATAATTTCTTTAGTGTTTATATCCATTTAGTTTATATGATAATTAAGTCTTTGTGTGAATTAATAAATAAAATAATTATAAAAAATAAAACTACATTTACAATTTATAAATTTTAAAAAATTACAATAATTACAAGCCACAAATTTAGTAATTAATATAAGTGGAATCATATTTAATCAAAACAAAAAAAAAATTATACATGTAAATTTTAGAATTTTAATTAAAACAAAAAAATTACATTTACAATTTATAAATTAAAAAGTTAATTTTACAATAATTATAAGTCACAAATGTAGTGATTAATATAAGCGAAAGAATGTTAATTATTAAATGAATTTGTTTTTTTTTCTAAGTCTCGGGTTTCCGATCCAAGGACCAATTATTAAATGAATTTGTTGTTTAACTTGTTTTGAATAAAAATATGATGCATGCATACATTAAATTATTAATATACTGTTTGAAAATAAGATTCACACATATACAATAGTTATAAGTCACAAATATAGTGATTAATATAGGTAAAAAAATGTTCAATTATTAAATGAATTTGTTTAAAAAAAGAGTAAAACATGTATACATGAATTTTAATCAAAACACAAAAAATAAATAAATTAGATTTACAATATATAAATTAAAAAAAATTAAATTTACAATAGTTATAAATAAAAAATTTAGTGATTAATACAAGTAAAAGAATGTTCAATTATTAAATAGATTTGTTTAAACAAAAGTAAAACATGTATAAATGATATGAACTTTTTAGAATTTTAATCGAAACACAAAAAATAAATAAATTAGATTTACAATATATAAATTAAAAAAATTAAATTTAAATTAGTTATAAATCATAAATTTAGTTATAGTAATATAGAAAGAAATTAATTTTGTGAATTTTTTAAAAAAATTGGGTCGAAAATGAGTACATATACAATTAATATTACATTTATAAACGAAAAATAGACTTGTCCGAGTGGTGGGCGCTCCTCACTATGCGCCCACACACCCGGGTTCATGTAGGCCGCTTATAATTCAGCAATTAACCTCGGGCCCTCGCGGGCCTTGCAGGGTCTGGGCCGGGCTGTAACAGCCCGTTGGCCTTGGGCGCCCAGGTTAATTTTTTTTTTAATATTTTGATTTACCGACGGAATATATTAAAAAATAAAAAAATAATTAAAAAAAAATCCGTCGGTAATTAAAAATAATTAAAAAAAATAAAAAAATTCCGTCAGTAATACCGACGGAATGAAAAATTCCGTCGGTAAAACTTACCGACGAGGTTGGCAGCGACGAAATTTTTCCGTCGGTATTTCCGTCGGAAAACACTGTTACCGACTGAATTTCCGTCTCTATTTCCGTCGGTAAAACAACTCTTTTTTGTAGTGATCAAGTAAGTGATTACATTTTTTAATTTTGAATTTTTTTATGGAAAATACAACAAAATTGTAAATGCTTTTAAATTTTTTATTGTAGGAAAACAAGGGAGAGGAAACATTAATTTCTCATTTTATAACAACCAATGCAAGTACTCATGTTAGACCACCAACACAGGGAAGGGTGAACATCAGAGAACCAGCTCAAAGGGTTTTTCACCCTAGAGAGGATATGTTTATTCAAAGAGGAACTGGAATGTCATCAACACCTACTCAGGTGATAAAGATTTGAGGCAAAAAATATGTTACGTACCATGTCAAATTTGCAAGCTTCAATGCTTCAAGGGTCCAAGAACAAGAAACAATCTAGAAAACGGTAAAGTATTCCATAAAATTATGTCTTTTGGGGAATATTGTTGGTTTTGTTTTGTGTCAAGACAGTAAACATGGTTGGTTTTTGTGTTGTCTTTGATGAAACAATGCCATTTAGGTGGTTTTTGTGTTGTCATTGATGAAACACTGCCTTTTTAGATAGTTTTTGTGTAATGGTGAACTTATTAGGTGGTTTTGGTGTAATGGTGAACTTATTAGGTGGTTTTTGTGTTTAGGATCAATTATTAGATGATATGAAGATGAAACATTGTAAGTGTTTTTTTATTGTTGCAAATGTGCAAGATGAGCATTTTTTTTTAGGTTTTTGATGTGTTGGGGGCCTATTTATAAAAAGAAGGGGTTATTTCCGTCCAAAAAATTCTACTCTTGAACTGTTTTCCCTCCAACTTTAGCAACTAACGAAATCTGTTAATTATTTAACTGACATGACCATTTCTGCAATAAAAAGGACAATTTTTTGAATTAAAGGACTGAAAGTGATTTTATTTCATTCTTACAGGATCAAAAGTGAAATTTCAATTTGTTTTGTTTTAAATGAATCAATTTAGTCTCTCTCTTTTTTTTTTTTTTTTTTTTTGAATTTGTTTTGGTTTTGTCCCAAAAAAAATTAAATGTAATTGCAAAAAAAATGGGACTATATTGGTAACTTTAACTTTTTTGGGACCAAAACAAAATAAATTGCAAAAAAATAGGATTATATTGGTACATTTAACTTTTTTGGGACCAGCAAATAACAACTTGCAACAAAAAAAAAAAAAAAATCGGACTAAATCAATATATTTAAGAAAAAGTTATGGGACTAAAATGCAGGAAAAAAGGCTAATTTAGTCCCGTAACTTTTTACCTTTTTTGAAATGGTCCCAAAAAAGTTAAATGTACCAATTTAATCCCAATTTTTTTAAATTTGTTTTACTTTGGTCCCATTTAGCCGGAAAGATGACTGGACAATTGAATTTCGCCGAAAAATGTTGAGTGTATAAATAAAAAATTATTTTAAAATCCAATTACAATAAAATAAAATCCATGTCATTATTTTATAAAAAAAAAATTATTATATTATTAAATTAACTAAAATTAATTATGATTCAATTCCCGTCGGAAGTTGTCTCCCCGGCCTTCTCCGATATTGAGTAACTCCATTATCAATGTTGTTAAGGTTAAAAATTACATGAGTGTTAATTGCATAGAAATACGATAAATTCAGAGATAAACTTCCTTATCCATGGCGTTACCATACCCTACAATAGTAGGAAGCCTCTGGAGCGTCCCGAGATCCGCCGTGATCGCCAAATCCACCTCCTTCACCGAGAAGAGGCGCTTTCCGTACAGTACCTTAGATCGTAGGCGGTTATTAGATCTATAGCTCCACCAATGCACGCACCATGGACGGAGGCGATCACGGGCTTCCGGCACTCCTCGATTGCCGTCGCCGGTCGCTGTAAGGACTTTATTTCACGGCCGAGCTTCTCTAGCTCTGGCGCGGTCGAGGTCGTCAGACAGAGAATCAGAAGTAAGGGAGCCGAGGACTTGGAGATCGATTTCGCTTGTTAGGAATTAATATACAAGAATTAATTCCCCACCTCTCTACAAGTTCGGACTTTTAGATGAGACGGAATTCTTTCATGGTATCAGAGCAAACCGGGCAAAACGACCTGGGTTCGATTCCTGTTGAAAGCACTCCACCCATTTAAATTGTCCACTCGATGGGCCTCCTCCCCACAAAGGGTAAGAGGTGTTAATTCGGCCCACGAGTGAGGGGGAGTGTTAGGAATTAATATACAAGAATTAATTCCCCACCTCTCTACAAGTTCGGACTTTTAGATGAGACGGAATTCTTTCACCGCTGCAGAAGTTTTTGCCTTCGCCGGAGAGGATGATGACGGCGACGTCGGGATTCTGGTCAAGGGAGGAGAGTGCGAGGGGGAACTCACCGCTGCAGAAGTTTTTGCCTTCGCCGGAGAGGATGATGACGGCGACGTCGGGATTCTGGTCAAGGGAGGAGAGTGCGAGGGGGAACTCGGTGAAGAAGTCGACGTCAGAATAATATAATAATTTTTTTTATATAAAATAATGACATGGATTTTATTTTATTGGAATTGGAATTTAAAATATTTTTTTATTTATACACTCAGCATTTTTCGGCGAAATTCAACTGTTCAGTCATCTTTCTGGTGAAATGAGACCAAAACAAAACAAATTTCAAAAAATTGGGACTAAATTGGTACGTTTAACTTTTTTGGGACCATTTCAGAAAAGGTAAAATGTTACGGGATTAAATTGGCTTTTTTCTGCTAAAATGCAATATGTTTATCGATTTCAGTTGGATTCATGTTCACTTTCTAAATCAATATATTTAAGGAAATCTTTCATTTCAATGTATGTCATCTTTGTATGTAATTATTTGAATACAGCATTAAAACAACAAAAAATTGAATAATGCTTAAATACAGTTTCACAAACAAACAACTTCAGAGCCCTAAACGATTTTGCACAAACGAACAATTTATTTTTTTTGTTGCAAAAAGAAACAAAAAATTTGCAAAATGGTGTGTTGTAATTGCATAAAGTAACTTGAAAATTCCATAAAGCAACACGAAAATTAAATACCACTTAAGTACATTTGCATAAACGAGCAACACCTCTTTTCCGGCATCACATAAAATGTGTTCCACATTTATGTCCAAAGCAACGATATGAGAGAAAATGAAGGGGCAATACGTACGATTCCTAAAGATTACTACTATAAAAAAAACTTTATGGGTTAGTTTGGATTGATGGATGGGATAATGTAGGATAAATTAACTCACCCCTTCTCTATGATTAATAATTCCACATATGCATGAAAAGTAGTATAAAATTGTCGGGCCTTGCATTAATCCCGGGCCATAGTCAATCAAACCAAATGTTTGATTAGTTGGGAATAAAAAGTCAATCAAGCCTAATCCAACCTAATCAAGCAAATCAAACTAGGCCTAAGGGCTAGTTTGGATTGATGGATGGGAAAATATGGGACAAATTAACTCACCCTTCCCTTAGGACAGTCCCACAAATGCATGGTAAATAGTACAAAATTAGCGGGCCTTGCATTAAACACGGGCCTCAATCAATCAAACCAAACGTTTGATTAGTCGGAAATAAAAAATCAATCAAGCCTAATTCATGCTAATCTAACAAACCAAACATACCCTAAGTATCTTACTACTAACATGCATTATTATCACAGGCCAAACACAAAAGCACCATATTCTGGCGGATAATAGGGTTGTCATTAATGTTTTGTTCTCTATCAAGAAACTCTGTCTTAACCCCTTTCACATTAGTAGAGATCCCCTGCAGAGGTCGCCAGATATAGGTCACGGGTGCTATAGGTGAATAGAGTTCTCCAGAATGATAAGCTGTATAATTGCAGCAGGACAATCTCAAACTGTATATGAAAGCCCATGAAAGAGGCAGATGGATGCATAGAGAAGATATTGAACTAAAAACCAGAGGAACATTAAACTCTGAATCTGCAAATAACCAACGACTGAGGAATAGCGTAGGGGAAGAGGGAAGGAAATCTTTTCGGTGTAAATCCATAAAACACACAAGAGTAGGCATGCCAAACAAAACCATATTATTGCACCATGAGTAAAAGTTCTAACTTTCTGATTGCTCTTTGCTCCATAGGCTTGTCCACACAGAGTCTCCATAGGCTTTCAAGATTCAAATAGTGATGTAATGAACAATCAAACTTATGAGTAGCTAAATAATTTCCAAGCTCTCGGTACCTAATTTTACAAATCAAACCATATATTTTTTTTTTCTTTTTATATTTTGGATCCGGCAAAAAGTTTTCATTAATTTAAAGACGAGTTACAGATATATATGCATGAGAATTACCAAACAAAAGAAATAACAATTTAAGATAGACTACTGTTAGGAATTAATATACAAGAATTAATTCCCCACCTCTTTACAAGTTCGGACTACATAAGAAAAACACTAAAAAAGAACTATACTGAAGCACATCTCCACGTTTTGACTACATAAGAGAGAAAAAATCAGAAAAAGACTATGCTGAAACATATCTCCACGGCTCTTTATTCCAATCGTTAAAATTATTCGCGCATTTTGCTACTCTGTAAGACGAGAACCAACTCTAAATCCTACTCTTAATTTCATCCAAAATACTTGATGCCTCCCAGCATATATTTTCAAAAATATGTTTGTTCCTTCATTTTCAAATAACCCAAACAGTACAAATCTGTATCCCAATTGCAATGGTGCAGCCTTTCTTGCTATCGAAAATTCTAGAGTGCATAAGAAGGTGATTCTTGATTTTATTGTGCACCCATATTGGTAAAAAAGCAGACTAAATTAAACTCAACCCGGCCAACCCCATCTCATTCTATACCTAAACTCCTTATTAAACAATCATCCACAATCCAAGAAAAAAAGTCCATTACGAGTAGACTAAATCCAATGACGTTTGTAAGAGTGGTAACAATGGCGGCACTTGAAAGAGCAAGTTCACCGAATGGCCCAACATCATCATGGAAAATCGTCGAGATAAATTTTCGGATAACTCGTCCTCCTCACCTCTGCAACCATAAAGCCGCCGGGATCGACACATTTTTGAACAGATCCGCATGCAGCCGCCACAAAGAATCTGTTCTCGACGCCCGACATTCAATTCCTTTCTCGACAATCGACGCACACCCTCACCCCGATCTCGCCGTCGACTACTCTGACGAATTGAACAAAAACCGGACTTGGCCAAAGGCCGCGTTCGCTCTCTGTTGCGCGAGAAGATGGTTACGATTCAGCTCCGCCTATGCGTCTTCGTCTGTGTGCGCGAGGAGGGGGTTTATAGGTATTTTAACACTCATTTTGTCTCTAATTGTAATGGTGAATTTTTTTTGTCCCTAATTGTTCTATACACCAACAAGTTGAACCTATGAGTAAATAAATTATAAATTAATCAACAAACGTTGAACTTCAACACGGGAAATAATAAACGGGAGTCATATTCGGGGTTAGTATGGATAGTGTAATATTAATTTTATAGTGGAATAAATTAATATTAATATACTAGAAAACCAATATTAATTCTCCTGAAAACCAATATTAATTTTGTCGGTAATTTTTTTTAGTGTTACACTTTTCAATTGTCGTGACTTATACTTTTCAAAATAATATTTTCAGGTATATTTACGTACACTTTTTGGTAATGTTATATTGCATATTTTATTTATATAGACATGCATTTTTCAGTAAAATTGTGATGCACTTTTCAGTTATAATAACTTACATTTTTTATTGAAATATTGTGTTGCATTTTTCAGTTATACTAACATGTACTTTTTAATAATATTGTGTTGCACTTTCAGTTATACTAACTTGCACTTTCTAGTTATAATGACTTACACTTTTCATTAAAAGTAGCGTTGCACTTTTCAATTATAGTGACTTACACTTTTTAATAAAAAAATGTGTTACACTTTTTAGTAATATTAACTTACATTTTTCAGCACATACGTTTTCGAAAAAAAATTTACAAAAGAAAATAAATAATAGTTGATCAGGTCAACTGTTGACCAAGTCAATTCAATTCCTTGTTCTATACAAGACCAATTCAAAAGTCAATTAACTAAGGTGATTAAAAATAATGATTAATTTTGTTGCTAGAAATAAAGGAGAGGGATATATGGAAATAAGATAAATTCTGTTAATAATAAAATATTTTCATATCTCCATATGGAAAAAGGTATATATGAAAAGAAGATGGAGAATAAAATCTTTTCATATCTCCATAACCCGCCTGCGTCTCAAGTTCAATTTGATTCAAGAAACCGGTTCCTCTCTCTCTATCTAACAATTAGTATGCCAATATGCGCACCCCGAAGAAGAAGAAGCAATCAAGCATGTCTATGATGTTATACTCTTGAATGCCTTAACATTATCAACAACATCTTAATTTGACCTTCTGAGATTTTATCTAAGTCTTTTCTAAAATGCTACATTAAATGTTGTCGCATTTCTGGCAGGATCTAGAAGCTTCTACAAGAATCTGGAACCTGGAAGATTCCAGAACATTGCAGAACGTGCTAGACCACCTTGGAACCTTGTAGATCGACCTGGAGCATTGTGGAAAGATCTAGAAAGATCATGGAAGTTGAGGTCCTAAAAAATAGGATCTCAAATATGGAAGCCTCTAGAATTCGTCCCTCACTCTATAAATACCGAAGGATGGCTCCATAATTTAGTGTATTCTATTCGATCAATATCCTAGACTAGTGTTCATCCTGTTAGGAAATTGTGGCTTCAATAGTTATACCTTTTAGTTCATACGAAGTATCCCACCCGTATGACTGTTGCTTTTCTTTATCTATCGAGAGTGTAATCATAGATAGGACTAGCATTTCAGCAGTGTATAATTCATACACTTAGATCATTTTTAGAACAGGGCACCTGCTTCGTTTGTAGTTTTTGTTGTGAAGGTTATTGCAGTAACATTTCACACAATATTTATACTTGAAGATAAGTATTGATATTTCGCCGTAAGGCTCACATAGATTTTTATTTATAAAATCTATGTGGAAAATATTTCCATTGTGTCTCGTTTGTTTTTAGTGTTTCAAGTCTTCCGCTGTCTACTTATTTATGATATTATGTTAGAGTCAGTGTTGTACTGTTTGTCTCAACATTTAGTACAACATTAATCTGTTTTTACTTAATTAAACACTTTATACACTATACCACAGCACACTTTCAGTTGGTATCAGAGCCGATACCTGACGACACTAGGTTAGATCTTTGGTTAAGTGTGTGTTTAGTGTATGTTAGCAATGGAAGCACATCACATATCCACGGCACTTAGGCCACCCGCTTTAGATGGAACGAATTATGCTTATTGGAAGCCTAAGATGCGTATGTACATCAAGTCGATTGATGAACGTGCTTGGAAGACTGTACTTACAAGCTGGGAAGCTCCAAAGAGACCAGCAGACGCAGATGGCGAAGTCCAACTCAAGAAAGAAGTTGACTGGACGGCTGATGAAATAACAACAGCAGGCTACAATTCTAAAGCTTTAAATGCTATATTTACTTCTGTTGATATTTCAATGTTTAAAATTATATCTAACTGTTCTACTTCTAAAGATGCATGGGACAGGTTGCCAGAGCATTGTGATGGTTCAGACAGTGTTCGAAGGTCTAAGCTTCGAATGTTGGGAACAAAATTTGAGAATCTCCGAATGAGGGAAGATGAAACCATTTCATCCTACAATGAAAGGTTAAGTGAGATTATCAATGAATCACATTCTCTTGGTGACCCTATTTCTAATGTTAGAGTAGTTCATAAGATATTAAGATCTGTTCCTAAAAGATTTGATGCTAAAATTTGTGCTATTGAAGAGGCAAAAGATACGGATAAGTTAAGTCAAAATGAATTAGTGAGTATTCTTAGAACTTATGAGATAAACACTAATCAAGTTGATGAAACTAATGATGATAAGAAAATTGTTGTTTTTAAAGGGGAAACATCAAACAAATCTGAGTCTCAACCTATCATTACTGAGGTTGATTCGGATGAAGAATTGCTTGGTGAATGTCCCAACAATCCTAACAACATTTCCCTCCCCACTAAGCATTTTAATAAATGTCTTAAGAAATCTGTGAACAAATCTAGAAACATTCAGTCTAAGATTCAAATCAACACATCAACACCTCAACCAGAAAGGAGGAAAGGTCAATTCACACCAAGACTATCAAAGAGTGAAGGTAAACCAAGGTATGATCCTGAATTTCGAAAATCAGTTCAATGCAATGCTTGTTCTGGTTATGGTCACTATGCAAATGAGTGTGCCAATACCAAACTTAAGCAAAAACTGAATTTTAGTGCTACCTTGAGTGATGATTCTGATAATGATGATCTTGATGAATTAAATGATGATGTATATTCTCATTTTACCAGAATTGATTATAATGATTCCTCAGATGATGATCTGGATGAAACAGATTCTGATGCTGTACCTGATGCTTTAACATCTACAGCAACATCAGAACAAAATCACCCAGATTTAGTTTGTTTTAATGGTTTGGTTGATGATACAGGAAAAAGGATTGATGACAATGCATACCAAAAGTTATTAGATTATTGGAATTCTCAGAAACTCACTCTAAATTCCTTGAATAAAGAGAATGAGGATCTGAAAGACACAATCACTAAGCTAGAAGTTATTCTTACCAAAAGAGATCTAGAAATCTGTAACTTAAAGGAGAAACTGATCAATTCCACTTTATGTTTCAAGAAATACTCCAAAAGTGCTTTTGAGGTAAAATATGATATAGCTACTGGTAAGTCTAATAATCATGGTTTAGGTTATGATGGTACTACTGCTTCTATTTCTGAAAACCTGTGAAATTTGTGAAGGTAAATGTTAACACATCTGGTGTAACATCTGCACAAACAGATTCTCACAAGGTTAAGAGGAATTTTATCTGTCATTACTGTTGCAAAGTTGGTCATATTCGTCCTTACTGTATAAAAAGGTTTGAAGAAATGTTAACACATCTGGTAGGCTTACTGAATTTCTTTTGGAATATGACTTTATTAGAGGAGAGGCAGATAGAACTTTGTTCATTAAGCACACTGAAGATGATATACTTATTGCTCAAATATATGTTGATGACATTGTGTTTGGTTCTACTTGTGATAAAATGTTGAGTAAATTTGTTGAGGCAATGACTGCAACATTTGAAATGAGTATGGTTGGAGACTTGAATTACTTTTTAGGTCTTCAAATCAAACAATGCATCGATGGTATTTTCTTCTCCTAGAGTAAGTATGCTAAGAACTTGGTTAAAAGATTTGGTCTTGAGAATTCAAAACCGGTGAAAACTCCTATGGGATCTACTTTGAAACTTTGCAAAGATAGTGTTGGGACAAATGTTGATCCAACACTTTACAGATCCATGATAGGTAGTTTATTGTATTTAACCTCTAGTAGACCAGATATTATGTACAGTGTGTGTGTTTGTGCTAGGTACCAAGCTAATCCAAAGGAATCTCACCTGAATGCTGTGAAGAGGATTATCAAGTATATTTCAGGTACAAGTGAACTTGGAATCTGGTACACTAAGGACACCAACAACATTTTGAATGGTTATAGTGATGCTGATTGGGCTGGAGATATAGATGGTAGAAAGAGTACGAGTGGAGGATGTTTCTACATGGGAAACAATCTTGTATCTTGGCACAGCAAGAAACAAAATTGTGTTTCATAATCTACTGCAGAATCTGAGTATATAGCTGCTGGAAGCTGTTGCACACAACTCTTGTGGCTGAGCAAGATGTTCCATGACTATGGTATTGAGAATGGTATACTTACTATCTTTTGTGATAATACTAGTGCCATTAACATTTCTAAAAATCCTGTACAACACTCACTCATAAAGCACATTAGCATAAGACACCATTTTATGAGAGATTTAGTAGAGAAGAATATTGTTAAGTTGGAGTATGTACCTACTGAAAACAGAATGCTGATATTTTTACAAAAGCCTTAGACCATGAGAGATTCTCTACTTTGAGGAAATCTCTTGGCATGGGCACTATCTGAAAAGAATTCGGATGGATGTTTGGGTTGTATAAATTTTATAAGTTGAATTTATTTCTTACTTAGTTAAATAATTCATTTGTAAAATATCTTCGAATCTAAGAACCTTGGAGTGCAAAAATAAACATGTCTCACACCACTCAAATGCATAAAAAGAGAATGTTATTAGCATACTAAAAGATGTACCAAATCACTGAGTAACTATGGAGCACAGAGTTCACTACTACGATGCCTTCTTTTCAAAAGGTGATATTTGGTAAAAATATCAACATATTTGTAATCCATTAAGTAAGTATGGGGCACGGAGTTCGCTACTACGATGTAATCTACAGGAACAATGGATCAATACAAATTAGATGCTATAACACAAAAAGAAAAAATATGGTGTAACACAAATGAAGCAAATTCATGTAAAAACCGTGTTGAGGTGTTTTGAGCACAACATTGCCTGATTCGAATTTATTTTTATTAGTTGTAATTATTTAATTATTTTTTGAGATTCATTTTATTTATTTAATTAATTACTGACCCACGTCTATTTTTTTTTTCAGATTATGCGATTTTAATTAGGTAAATTCTGGAAGCTTCTTAATTATTTAATTAATTTAATGAAATGGATTTTCCCCACTAGTTACCCATGATCCAGACTGTGGCTAATTATGTGGAGCATTATCGAAATTTTCTGGATTATTTCTTCTGTTTTTATTTTAACCTCCAACTACATAATTCTCTCTATAAATATCGACCATAAGATGCCATTCATTTGCTAATTGTGATTTCTGAATTTGTTGAGTACTAAGATCGCATAATTGATTTTTGGTTGTGTATATCTCAAAGAAGTGTGTGCAAATTTACATCCATTACCTTGAAATTCCAACCGCCTCACTTAAATGGCTGAAAGAAACTCAAATTCCTCACAAACTCACTCTGATTCGAAAACCTCATCCCACTCTAGCACAAACCCTCTCGAAATTCTTGCTTCAATGGCTTCAAAAAACTCAACCTCATCGAATGCTGACTCAAATGTCTCTGCAAGACCATCAACAACTGTTCCCGCTCCTCAAACCGCTCCCCACATCACCAACATTCCAGAAGATGCCACTGTTGAACAATTCACTAGGGCTGTGGAAGAAGTGTCCAATACACTGCGATCCACTGGTCATCTGCCTGTGATGATATTTGGAGATATCACTGTGGATATCTCAAGCTATTTGGCCGGACAAACTGCTCAAATGGCTTCTGCTTCGAAAAGCCCAAAATCGCCTGAACCTGCTGATCACGGTTCTAAAGCTGGAAATGTTGAGGTTGCTGCTGAAGAAGAAGCTGCTGCTACTTCCGACCATGAAGATGCTGAAATGGAGGACACACATATCTCTGAAAATGGTACAAGCTCCTCACACTCTGTTTTTGATGAGTCTGCACCTATTTCTTTCAAAAAGAATGTGCAGAAAGGCAAACGACAGAGAAGCCCTGTACAAAGACGAAGGAGATCAAACCGTGTGTTCACTAGAGTGGATTATTCTGAATCCATGAGGAAGAAGAAGAAATCTGGAGCTGCTGCTGATGATCCTATTCAGGTGTTTACTGATTCTGAAGAAGTTGAAGTTGCTACTGTTGCTAAGAAACCTAAGAAAGTTGTTGCCGAGAAGTCCAAGAATAAAGTTGTTGCTGAAGAGAAAGGAAAAGGAAAGGCTGTTGCTGAACCAAAAGGCAAAGAGAAGATGATCATTGAAGACGAACCTGCAAAATCAGATTCCAACTCTGAATCTGATGTATGCTTAAGAGACATTCTGAACTATCTTAAGAAAAATGCTGAGCAGTTTGCTGCTGCACCAGAACCTGAAGATGGTGGCAGTGGTGATAGCTCTTCCAGTGCAGAAAGCAGCTCTGAGAAAAGCTCCACTAAATGTTCCACATCAAGCTCTGCACATGATGATGACCTTGCTACTGATGATGAAGGTATTCCTGATTCTTATGAGACTCTAGAGAATAGATTAACTATTTATTCTAAGAGAAGATTGCTGATAGAGAAGAGGATTAATATACCTGATTTTGAAAGTAAAGGCATGATTAGTTTCTTAGAGGAAAGGAATTTGATGCATGTTGTGAATTTTGGTGAATCTTTCTTGACAAATTGGGCCTATGAATTTTATGCTTGTATGAAAAAGAGCACTGGTAGGAGATCATCTAAGTGGTATGGGACTGTTAGTTTTAGGGGGAGGGATGTACCTTTTACTCCTTAATTGATAAATGAGTTTCTGGAAATTCCCAATGTTGAGGTGGATGAAAAACCTGATATGGATGTGGTAATTTCTGCAATAACTGGTGGTAGGGTAGTTAAGTGGACTAGACAGATGCTAGCCAAAGACCTCACTTCCCTACACTCTGTGTTATATAAACTCATTATCTACAATTGGATTCCAACCACAAACACTACCAAGATCACAAAGGATCAAGCTGTTCTTATGTATAGGATATCTGTGCTTAAGAAATTCAATCTAGGCCTTACAATTTTCCAACAAATGATGAGATTTACTGGAAAAGTTTCTGAAAAAGGTAACCTACCCTATCCTGTTTTGATTTCCAATTACTTGAGGCATCATGGCTTTGTTGCCAAGAACACTGATGTGTTAAGGGGGAGAGTTCCATTACTGGCCATTGCTCCTGCCTTACTCACTGGGGATAGAGTACTGGACTTACCTTTGACTGCTCCTGGTACTGAACATCAGCACAGACCTTCAACTTCTGATCAACCAGGACCTTCCAGTTCAAGACAGAGGAATGCACCCCCAAATGTTGAGAACATTCGCATCAACATTTCTGGGAATGTTTGTATGTCACAGGACTTTATCAAGCTTCAATTACAGCACTTGCAGGACACCATTGAAGAGCTCCAGTTCCTGAAGAACAGATGGACCAGTATGCTTTCACCTACAATAGGGGGAGTACCACCACCAACCAACTCCAGTGTGGTGATAGAAGAGATGACTGATGGAGTTCCAGCTGCTGCTGATGGTGGAGGACTTGATGCAGGAGAAGATGCTGCTGCAGTGACTGATGTGGTTGCACACCTTGCATCTACATAATTTGTTGATGAAGCTGATGATGATGATGATGCTGACATGTGATTAGTGTGAAAATTGCTCGAAATTCATGTATTTAATTTGCATAATTTTATAGGATTTTGTGCATTATTTACACTAATTTGACTCATTGCTCTTGATTTGGAGAAAGGTGGTGTTTTGTTTATTTTATAGGAAAATGAGCATTTTTGAAGCAAAACACGCCTCCATAATTTTGTGGAGTCAATCGAAGGAATAAATCGTGAAGGGAAAGAAGAAAAATGATGTGGGTCATTATTAAATTGATAAAGCATGCAGTAACAAATTAAGGTGGCCCATTTGCAATACTACTAGGCCGTGGTATTTCTGAAATTAGAAAGAGAAAAAAAAAAGATAAATTGAGGCCCAAAAGCCCAATTTGCTCAACTCACGTGAGAAACAAAAGAAAGAAATGGCAGTTGGAATTTTTAATGATTTATGGGCGTAAGCCCATTTCACCTCATTCTCCAATTAATGGCCCATGCCCACATTTTACCATAAGCTGTGAAGAGGAGGCCCACACACATATATATATATATATATATATATATCCAGTAGCCATTGGGAGAGGAGTTCGCAGGGGGAATACACAGAAGAGGAAATTGGCGCACGAAACAGGGTTCTTCCATTGGGGAGAAATCTCTTCTCCCCCACCACTTCACTCAATAGATTAGTTTAATTTGTTATTTCATTTTAGAGATAGATTTCAATTTAGTATTTCATTTTATTGTTGGTGAGATTGAAGTATTTGAAGACAATAGAGGTGCTCTCTTTCCTTATTTCAATATTAGTTGGTTATTTGATTTTGATGTTTTGTAGTTTAATTTACATAAGTTTTATTCTAGTTGTCAATTTAGACATGGGCTAATCCTTAATTGCCTTGAGTGTTGATGTTTTGATGATAATTTAGAGTAATTGTGGATTAATTGCATGATTAGCTTAGAATTTGGGTGTTTATGTTTCTAGAGTTGTACATTGATTGATTCATTTGGTTGATCAACCCTATTAGCGAGCATGTTCGATTATGTTTATTGCAACGAGAGTTGGGTAGCATGATTGGGAGTGTGAGTGTGAGCTTTGGTCAATTGAATAGAAGTTAATTAGTAATTAGCTAACCGAGAGGAGGTTAATGGCTAGACCGACAACTTTAGACATTAAACAAATAGAGGTCGTCTAGGAGTTTGGTGAGAGGGCGTTTCATAAGCATTAGTAACCGTGTTGAAAGTGCTTATGCAACACAATCTTAGGTGCTTATGGTATTTGGTTAGATCCTATAATTGCTAATCAATGCACGATGTTGACCTATACCTTTCGAGGGGGTTTACACACACATGTGATAGCCTTTAGCTTAATCCGAATTCTTAGTTAAATCATGTAATTAGTTCACTAGTTCACTTAATTGCTCACAAAACGGATACACCCGAGGCAATACTTTCCCACCTTGCACTTTCATTATTGAGAGTTAGTTTAGTTGTTTGCATTAGTTGTTTATTTTCTTAATTGATATTAGCTTTATCCTCCCGTTTAGCTTCTATAACACCATTTTAACTTATAGTTTTGGGGCTCCACGCTCTCCTAATTAGGTCCTTGGAACGAATATCTACTTGGTATACTTATCATACTACTATCGAACTCATACGCTTGTGGGGATCGTATAGTTGTTTAAAAAGTGCAAAAATACGAAACAAGTCAACATGGACACCTTGTATGGTGACCTCCATTGATGAACAGGGAAGAAGTTGCAAGACAGGGGGAGATCTGAAGGCTTAATGGCTATTGTGCAGGAAGTTGATGCTGCAGCTGTTACCACAACAATTTATGCCATTTTTCATAGTCAATCTCTGTACTTTATGTTTAAGTAAATTCTGATACAATTGTTACTTATTTCTAGATGTTAGATGTTCTATTTTCCACTTATGCTTGATATACATCTTGCTTAATTATGTTTAATCTGTTTACTGCTATTTGCTTAAATATGTTTACAGGTTATTGATTGTTTTATTTGCAGGTTGTTAATCATGCTTAAGTTAGTCTAGAGTGTTAGTAGTTTTTTTATTATTTTTTCTGTTTTTGCTTTGATTTGTTATTTTGTTATTTCTGTTATATTTTTTTTTTTGTCTTTCTTGCTCTGATTGTTTTTGTTTAGAGCCTTACTTTAATCTTAAGTTAATTCTTCCAGTTCAACTTATGATTTCAGTAAAGTTACTTATGTTGTGAATAAGTGTATTGTTTATACTTATTTCGTTTTTGGGTAAAATTATTTTGATCTTATGGCACAGATCATTGTAAGATTATCCTTGATCTTCATTCGGTTTGATCCAACGATTACAACAGTTATTGACTTGACTAGTGCTTAGCAATGATGTTCACCTCAACTAAGTACATAAAACTGAGTATGTATAGAAATATATGTGCATCAGGTGTGTTGTAGTCGAAAGGTCAAATTGGGGGAGATTGTAGATGTTGTTAACTTTTGAACGCCTTAACATTATCGACAACATCTTAATTTGACCTTCCGAGATTTTATCTAAGTCTTTTCTAAAATGATACATTAAATGTTGATCTAAATGTTGTCGCATTTCTGGCAGGATCTAGAAGCTTCTACAAGGATTTGGAACCTGGAAGATTCCAGAACATTGCAGAACGTGCTAGACCACCTTTGTAACCTTGTAGATCGACCTGGAGCATTGTGGAAAGATCTAGAAAGATCATGGAAGTTGAGGTCCTTAAAAATAGGATCTCAAATATGGAAGCCTCTAGAATTCGTCCCTCACTCTATAAATACCGAAGGATGGCTCCATAATTTAGTGTATTCTATTCGATCAATATCCTAGACTAGTGTTCATCCTGTTAGGAAATTGTGGCTCCAATAATTATACCTTTTAGTTCATACGAAGTATCCCACCCGTATGACTGTTGCTTTTCTTTATCTATCGAGAGTATAATCATAGATAGGACTAGCATTTCGGCAGTGTATAATTCACACACTTAGATCATTTTTAGAACAGGGCACCTGCTTCGTTTGTAGTTTCTGTTGTGAAGGTTATTGCTATAACATTTCACACAACATTTATACTTGAAGATAAGTATTGATATTTCGCTGTAAGGCTCACATAGATTTTTATTTATAAAATCTATGTGAAAAATATTTTCATTGTGTCTCGTTTGTTTTTAGTGTTTCAAGTCTTCCGCTGTCTACTTATTTCTGATATTATGTTAGAGTCAGTGTTGTACTGTTTGTTTCAACATTTAGTACAACATTAATCTGTTTTTACTTAAACACTTTATACACTATACCACAGCCCCCCCCCCTCTCTGATATATATAAGGATAAGTCTCAAATTAAATTTTGAATGTATCGTGACGAAATATACAAAATATGACAAAATAGTTAGTCTAATTGTAACAAAAAATAATGTCACTAAAATTTGATAAGGTTAGTAATAGATGGACAATCGTCACAAAAAAATAATTTTTAGTGACAATAAATTAAATCGTCTTGAAAATTCTAACCTTTAGTGACGAAATATCATATTAAGTGACGAAATTTTAACACCTGATGTGACGATTTATATGTCACCATAAATGAATGATATAGTGACGATGACCTTTATCGTCATCAAATGATGACTTTTAGTGACGAATCAAAACAACGTCGCATTTTACCTACCGCCACGCACATTCGGTGACATTCTTTGTGACGAAAATTTTTGTCGCCGAACAACTTTCGTGACGAAAAATGTGGTTTTTATGACGATTTTTTTTTGTCGCGATTTCTAAAATTTCTTGTAGTGACAAGAACAGAAGAGTTGAGTATCAGAACACTAAGTAGTGTTTTGATCTTTATGGACAAGTCTTCTGATATGGAAGTTAGTTAGTTTAACTAGCTGTGTATTATAGTTACAACTACTTGAGGGCATAACTACCATTTCAGTTGGGCAATAACAGAGCACATGGGTTGTTACAAGTGGTTGCAAACGATTGATAACTACTCAAGCAGTTCCTAACAATAGCAACTACCTTGGTCTTTATATTCTCTTGTATGTGTGCATTGTAAAGGTTAGAGAGTTAGATTTTTGGGATTTTTTTATGCAAGTACGATTGTAATCTTTGAGTTGTGTGAGTTCACGAGCGAAGTGAGGAAATATCCTATTCCGAGTGAATGAGTGTGTAAACATTCTTGATCAATCAAAGAAGTACTCGTCTGGTCCAGTGGATGTAGATCACATTGATCGAACCACTTAAATTCTTTGTGTGTTGTTTGTCTCTTTGCTTACTTTTCGACTTACCATCTTAGCTGGTTATTTCTTATATCTTCAAGTATTCTACTTGGTTGGAGACGTCTAATCGACTGGAATCCTTGATAATTTCTTATATCTTCAAGTATTCTATTTGTTTGGAGACGTCTAATCGACTGGAATCCTTGACAATTGGGGTCGTCTGTGGGAAATTGAAGTAGCTGCAGATCTAAGATGGGGAATTCTACCAAGTACAACATAGAGAAATTTACAGGAACATGAGATTTTGGGCTGTGGAAGGTTAGGATGCAAGCTGTTGGTCCTGAAAGGAGTAGATAACAAGTGTATGGGGGGGGGGGGGGAATACACTTGTATGCAAATTCTTTTCAAACTTGATCAAACCAGAGCTCAGCAAGGTTGTCTTGGACAACTCTGCTGAAGAAGATTAACTCTTCTAAGATAATCAATCTACTAAGTACTATTGAGTACTTAGTTGAATAACTATCTAGGGGAGTTATATGTGCGGAATAGTGGTTGGCCCTTTTAGTTTAAACTCCTGTAATTTCTGAAATCACTTAGTCAATGTAACACAGTCCAGTTTTCAGGGAACTTGTCCAAATAGGTTTTTGCACAGTCTTTGAATGTTTATCCTTGAAAGATCAGTTTTGTGTGCAGTGTTGATGTATTGTAAGTACTTGAAATGTAAATCAACACAAGAGTTTATAGTGGTTCAGAGACTCAAGCTCCTACATCCACTTTCCCTGATTAAACAGGATAATTCCTTCACTCTTGGAATTAACTTGTTTTATAGTGCCAAGGTGCACTTGATCAAGAACACCACTCTTGGTGAATTGATCCCTAGGATGTCTAGAGTCCTAGTACCCTCTTCTCAACTCAGAACTGAACTGTTCTTCTCTCAACAGTCAGCTCCTACCACTTCTACTACTACAACCTTCTCACTTTCACTCTTGAAAGATATGAGGATTGAAGTAAGGTTCCAACTAATGAGATATCCTTTACAATGGAGATCAGTGTATAAGGATAGGATATCTCTCTAAGCTTGTGTATGGATGTACAATGAAGTTCAGCTTAGATGAAGTGTTTGAAGACTAAGATAGTCTTTGAAAGCTTTGAAAGCACTCTAGCTTGTAAGAACTTGAGCTTAGTTGAGATGCTTTGTTGAGGTTAGTTGGATGCTTTCAAATGGTCTTCACACTTCTGTATTTATAGACAAATGAAGGATTTGCCCTTTGGAGAGGCAGCCTCCAATGTCCATAAATGTCTTCTTTCAGTTCTTCAACTTTGAAGATAGTTTCTTGATAGTGACATGTCCTCATTTGGGAAATAAACGGCTGTAAGAGCTTTGTCTTCATTCTGCAGCACTCTTCCCAATATCTGACTTTCAGATTCTCTTGTTAGAACTTGGACATCACTTCTGAAGGTTGTTCCAATGATAGGACAACATTCCTCAACATTTGGACAACACTCCTTATCACTATCAGCAGTCTTGCTTATCAGCAAGGTTGGCTTGCTCTTCTTCAGATGACTTGGCTCTTTCCCTTTATTTCTCTTGAAGATGATCTTAGCTTGTTTCTTTGAAGATCTTTAGGGTGTGGTTGTCTCTTTCTCTTCAGCATAGTTGACCTCAGGCTTTCAGAGCACTTGATCTTGATTAATTGAGCTGAGACAACTCCTCTGGACAACTCTCCTGATCAGCATACTTGTCTTTCAGCAGACTTGATCATGATTCCAGAGTTTGAGCCTTGAGGGGACTTGTTCTTGATGTACTTCAAAACATATGTTCCCCCTCAATTTGTGCATCTAATCATCTAAGAGCTACCTAACATATTAGCTCCTCATCTAGCCTTTATACTATATGTTCTAACATGTCTAGAACATATTCAATCATAACTTAGGCATGTCTCAGGGGGTTTTGGTATTCAATCAAAACATAACTCATTTTATTCCCAACAATTTCCCCCTTTTTGATGATGCCAAAACCTATACAGCTTGTGCAAAAGTGACTTAGCTACACCTATTACATTAATCTTCAGAAGACATGACTAAGGTCAGTTATCCTGAAAAGCAATGTGTTAGTGTATTCACCATTCATGTTGCACATAGGTTTCATAGATAGGCATAGAGAGATGAGTGTTTCTTGATTCAAAATAAGTTCAACTATCATTCATTAAAAAAAACATTACAAGCATGTTGATAGTTGAATTTAACATATCAGAGCATGAATCATCAACACTAAATACATCAGAGTATTTCTTTCTAACAGTTCAACACATATACAAGATTTTTCAGTATCAGAGCATAACCTTGTATCAGAGCACCAATCTTATATCAGAACAAATACTAACACTTCAAGACATATACAAGATTTTCAACATCAGAGCATAGAGCTTGTATCAGAGCAATCCATATCAAGTCAGAGCAAACAGATTAGCACACCACATCAGCAAGCTTGACCAATTTTCAGCATAGTTGATCAATTAAGATAGGTCAGAAGACTTAGCCATTTAGAGATCATCCTCTCGAGGTGGCACCATCCCATACTGTGCCCACACTCTCCTCTTCAAGGCCATGGCTTCTTGGTTGGTTCCCTTAGGACCAAGAACCATCTTGTTCAGCTTGAGGATCTCAGTGAATTCTCTCAGAATCCTTGATTGATCAATCCATCCATCAAGCTTTGGAGGTAAGTATATGATTGGCTTGGGAGCTGTGAGTTCAAATCTTGCAATATCAGCAGCTGCAAGCAATTGTTGATAGAGTTCTCTGTAGTACTCAATCATGAACTCAGCAAAATTGATGTTGGCATCTCTTCCATTCCATCTGTCAATGACATACTGATCATAGACAAACTCCCTTTTTGCCTCCTCCCATGAGTCATTCAGCTGAATTGGCACCCATTTATCCAAGTGAGGATATTTGGTGTCCATTGGGATCAATAGCTGTGGCTTCATCTTGTTGTAAGTTGCTCTCTTTCTTCTTGGCTTCTGGAAGTCTGTTCTTCTCTTATCTCTTGCTCTGTTGGCCTCTTCCATCAAGTCCATTTTCTCTTGGGCCCTCATCATGGCCAGTTTCTGTTGTGTTTCAGGGTCTTTGCCATACCCTTCATGAAACAGTTTTGATGGATCATTGAGTACCACAATCTTTGTCTTCTTTGGTCCAGGTCCAAAGCCTTCTTCATATAAGATTTCCACATCTTCAGTGACTTTGGTACTTTTAGTGGACTTAGTCTCAGTAGACTTGTCTTTTTCAGCATTCTTGGGCTCTTCAACTGTTTTGGCCTTCTTTGAGATAGGCTCATCATCAATAACTCTGAATTCAGGTGGAAGATCAAGGCTATTGGGAAAGTCAGTGAATTTCTCAACTTGTCTCTTCTTTCCTTGGGCCTTCTTGATCTTTCCCCTAGTTTGGACACCTTCAGCATCCTTGTCCAAACCAGATACTTTACCACCTGGTCTTTGTTGTAGCCTCACTTTTTCCTCTTGAGCTGAGGCCATAGAGTTCTTCAATGCCAGTGCTAACTGCTCCTCTTCATCCAATTCTTCCAAGTTCAGCACTGCAGGCTCTTTTCCCTTTCCTACAGGGGTTTTGTCCTTCCCTTTCACTGGACTCCCAATCACTAAGGCACCTTTTGCCCTTGCTCTTTCCCTTTCCCCCTTTTTGGCAGCATCAAAACATTCTGGCTTCAGTTCACTCATAGTGGATGCCAATAAGGACTGGGCTTGGGTTAGAGACTTCATCTCCTCCAACAGATATACATTCTCATCATGTATATTTTGCATCCTGTCACTGCTTAAGCTAAGAAAGGCAAGAACAGGCTTCATTTTCTGTTGAACAACCTCCTCCATGGTTGCCTTAAGAGATGCATCCAATTGGGCTTTCAAGAGCTCAGTGAGGTTGGCCACTGCACCTTCAGCAATGTTGGCCAACACTTCTTGGGAAAACTTTTCTGAGGCTGCTTTGACCATAGCTAGCCTTTGCTCTTCAGCTCTTCTCTTCTGCAAGGCTGTCTTCTTGCCAAGAGCTTGCTTGATTGTCAATCTGATAGCTTGAACATTTGCATTATGATTGTCTCTCAGCCTTTTTTGATCCTTCTTGACCTCCTTTGAGATGTTTTCCATACTGACTTTGGCTTTGTGAACTTCAGTAGAGATGGTTTGAAGACCAGATTCTACTCCTTCAATTCTTGCTTCCAATGTGGGTAGCACCACATCTTCAGAGCCAGTTAGTCTCATTTCAACAGAAGCTAGGGTTCTTCCATGCTCATCTAATGCTCCAGAAGTTTCTTCATGAGCTGTTTGAACTTGTTGAGCCAAGGAATCCAACTTCTCTGATTGCATCCCAAGCAAGGCTTGTGCTGATCCAGTGTCAACTTGGATGGGAGCATCTGTCAAGAGATCTTCTGCAAATATTTGATCAAAGCTTATCCCTGCAATATCAGACAAATCAAAAGCATCAGTGAAAACACACTTATCTCCCTCATTTTCTTTTTCATAAGACTCTGATACATCAGCAGTCTTCTCCTCATTTTCAACTATTTCTTTTCTTCCTTCAATAAAAGTTTCCTCACTTAAAGAAACAGGCCTCCTCTCATCAAGGGATTCTTGAAGTTCAGATTTGACTTCAAGAATAGCCTGTCCTTCCTCACTTATACCACCCTCATATGTTGGTACACTCACAATCTTAGTGATAACTACCTCTCTTTCATCCACAACTCCCTCTGATTTTTCAAATCTACTTTCCTTTTCAACTCCTTCTCCTAAACCTGCAGCATCTCCACCTTCAGCAAGGTTCAAAGATGGCAGTTGTGGGGAGATCACAGTGCTCATATCAACAGCCACTGAGTCATCCCGAATGATTAAGGGCTGATCAGTGTCCAACTCTTCTGACACTGAATAGGCCTTAATCAAACTAGCCTCTAGAGAAGGAACCTCCATATCTTTAGGCTGTGCCTTGGGTTCAGAAGAACCTTCATTGGCAGATGTGTCCTTGGTTGTGTTACCATCCTTGGTCAACACCTCTGAAATGACAGAGCCTTTCCTATGATAGGTTCTAGGGGGGTTGGAAAGTCTTTCAGAGACAGGAGGCTTAGGGAGATTGGCTTGAGGGGTTTCAGGAGGGTTTGGTTTAGAGGGGTTTGAGGGATCATCTGGGGAGTCATCATCATTGGAGCTGCTTTCAGGGTGTTTGATGCCCTTAGCTTTCCTTTCCCTCTCCTCATTGATCTTGTCATCCACCAACTTTGCAAATACTTCCTCATCAGTGAGGAATCTTGTCTTTGAAACTCCAGCAAAGTGTAACAATCTGTTCTCCTCCACTTGCCACCAGTTTGCACCCTTATCTTGGATGACTTGTGATATTTCCATCAAGGATTTATCTTTTACATCAACAAGAATCCTTAGATCATGAAAGGCCTTCTGAATTCTTGGAAATTCAGCAAGTTGTGGATACAAACTATCCACAGTAGCCTTGGCTCCTCCTCTGAGCATACTTTCATAAGTATACTCCTCCTCATCTCCACTTGAATGGGGACTTTGGGTTATAGGGGAGTTGGCTCTGGGTTCTCCTAATGCGGCTTCAGGCAGATTAAGTTCAGGAATGTTGGCTTCAGATGGGTTGGGTGCAGTAGAAGGATCTTCAGTTGCTTTTGAGAGCAATGGATCTGAAGGGGCTTTACTCAGGGGGGTTGGCTCAAAAAGTGCAGCTTCTAGTTGCTTTGAGTAATTGAGCATAGATGAGTCAAGGGGAGATTGTAATCTTGTCTCATCTACAGCTATGTCAGCTAGCACATCTATCATACTTCTCTGCACACTTCCCTCAGGAGAGTACCTCTTTGTGAGATTTATGGGAGTGATAGGTTGATTGGTTGGGGTTATATGGGTTTCAGGGGAGTTGGGCTCAGGATTCTGAATTTCAGGGATGTTGGCCTCCATTGGTTGACCTTCAGGGACCCTGGATTCTGGAGTTCCAGACCCAGATGAGTTGGTCCTGCTTTCAGCTCTGCTCTCTCTTAGATCAAGTTGTAGAGACCTTTCTTCCTGAAGCTCCAACACCTTGTCAGTAGGCTTGACCCTTCTCTTGCTAGCCCTACTGCTTCCACTCCCTTCCTCATCCTTCTCAGGGACAACCTCCCTGATCCTTTTATCACCCCTAGACTTTTGTCTAGTCTCATTGTACTTTTGCCTTAATTCTTCTGAGTGATCAGATGGCACTTGTACACCTTCTCTAGCAACTTCTTCAATCTCAGTTGAAGCATCTGAGTTCTCTTCTGAGATAATCTGAGACATTTTCCTTGTCTTCACCACTCTTGCTTTAGTCCTCTTCTTCATCTTTGGCTTCTCCTCCACCTTTGCTTCAGCAGGCTTGGCCATTAACATCCTCCTTTGCTCAGTTTTCTTGCTGAGCTTTCTGAATAGAATCTTTTGAGCTGGGAGAGGCTTTGCAAAGGTTTGCATTTGGGAGTAGTGGGAAAATCTCTCAATCAACAAGCTTGCCCTAGTGCAATACTTGAGTTTCCCTTCTAGCACAACCTTATTGTGAGATTTCACTTTGAATTTTGCCTTTTCCTTCATCATCTCAGACATGATGAAGGTCCTCCAATCAAACTTGATGCCTTTATCACTGGCATCAATGACTGCAGCCATGATTCTGATTCTTGGATGGCTGACCTGCTCCAAGCTTCCAGTATTACTCAAGAGACTTTTAGCTACTACCTCAAAGAGGTTGAGAAATTCTGGCTTGAGAGTCTTTTTGTTTTGAGTTGAGGAGAGAGGGCCTGGTGTCAATAGCCATTCTTGAGCTATTTCTTCTTCATGGCCAGTGCCATAGATTTCTGGATTCCTTCCCTCAGAAGGCAAACACAAAAGCTCCTTCAAGATCTTCTGAAGAGAATTTCACTCTATGAAATCTTTCTTCCTCTTCTCCTTCAGCAACATATGACAGTCTGGTGGAAACTTCACCATCTTCAGGCTTGCCCCTCCATTTGAGAAAGGCAAAGAATTCAGCCATGTAGCTTTCCAAGCAGGAGCTTGGTCTTTCTTCCAAAAACTTTTGAAGACCAGCCCTTCTCAACCATCTCAGGGTTGGAGTAATCTCAGAATCTTCACTTTCAAAGGAGATTATGGGTTCAAAATGAAGATTGTTTTTGTTGCTTAGGTATCCAAAATCAAGGTCTAGGGCCTTGTTGGAAAAATCTATGATCATCTCTGGTCTAACTTTGGGAGCCATTGAAGATTGCAGAGATGAAATTTAGAAAGTTTTGAGAGAGTTTGAAGAGAATAGGTTAGGGTTTCGAATGCTTGGGAAAGAAGAGTGTGTGGGGAGTTCTTAAGACTTGAGAATATTCTAAAAAGAATGTTTGTCAATGAGTTGGTGAGTTTTGTGTATTTTCAACTGTTGTCAAATATGGAAAGATACACTTGGACGGCCAGGATGAATTTCAGGGGAGTTGGCCAGTTTTGATCCAATGGTTAAAAACCAATGTAACAGTGACTTGTTGGTTTTATTCAAAACGTGGAAGGTATTTAATATTAGTTAATGGTTGGGGAGTTTTCGAGATAGATCATGGTTTGAAAAGGTGTAATGCAAACAAGAGTTAAATCTTGGCATTTAATGCATGGAAAGCGACCTTTTGGGTGGGGGACAAATTAAATCCCACAGAAATGATATCTGTAGTTGGGACATGTATCAAGGTAGGCAATGATTACCCAAAATAGGTGCTTATCAAACCAAGGACATAGTTTGATAGCCAAGACAACTTATCTGACCCCACTTGGACAAGTGTCCTGAAGAGATGTGGATAATGGTCCTGAATTCCAATGGACAAGTGTCCTGAATAATTTCAGCCATCTCTTCTGATATTCAGTAGACTTGACCAAGTCTGCTGAGAACCTTCTCAGTTTCCATATATCCATTAACTTTTCATGAGATTTACTTGTCCAACTTCCCTGGATCAAGTAATCCCAACTCTGCTGATAGCTCCAAAAATCTTGCCTCTGCAAGTGGCTTAGTTAGAATATCAGCTTTTTGATGATCAGTGTGGATCTTGACCAACTTTATGTCCTTCTTCTCCACATGGTCTCTAATGAAGTGATGCTTGATGTCCACATGCTTGCATCTTGTGTGCAATACAGGATTCTGTGATATAGCAATGGCACTATTGTTATCACAAAATATTGGCACTTCAGTAGAGTTGACTTTGTAGTCTCTCAGTTGTTGTCTCAGCCAAAGGATTTGAGCACAACAACTTCCAGCTGCAACATATTCAGCTTCAGTGGTGGAAGTAGCCACTGTGTTCTGCTTCTTGGAGAACCAAGATATAAGCTTGTTGCCCAAGAATTGACAAGTCCCTGAAGTGGACTTTCTGTCAATTTTACAACCTCCATAGTCAGCATCTGAGTAGCCAGTTAACTCAATGTTGTCATCAGCAGGGTACCAAAGGCCTAGATTTCCAGTGCCTTTGAGATACCTCAAAATCCTCTTTGCAGCCTCAAGATGGCTTTTCTTAGGATTTGCTTGGAACCTTGCACAAACACCTACTGCAAAGGTGATGTCAGGTCTGCTGGCAGTGAGATAGAGGAGTGAACCAATTATTCCTCTATACTCAGTAGAGTTGGTTGAAATACCACTCTCATCAGGATCCATCTTCCAATTTGTGTTCATTGGGATCCTTACTGGCTTGCTAGTTGTACACCCAAACTTCTTGATCATTTCTCTGGTGTACTTAGCTTGGTTGATGAAGATTCCTTCTTTTGATTGCTTGACTTGAAGACCCAAAAAGAAGTTCATCAACCCCATCATGGACATCTCAAACTTGCTTTGCATTAGCTTTGAGAATTTCTCACACAGCTTCTCATTGGGGGATCCAAATATTATGTCATCCACATAAATTTGGACAAGCAAGATGTCCTCTCCTTCAGATATTCTGAAAAGAGTTCTGTCCACAGTTCCCTTGGTGAATCCATGATCCAAGAGAAATTGTGACAGTGTATCATACCAAGCCCTAGGGGCTTGCTTGAGTCCATATAGAGCTTTCTTGAGTCTGTAAACTTGGTTTCCAACCTCAAAACCTGGTGGTTGCTCTACATAGACTTCTTCCTTCAAGACTCCATTCAGAAAGGCACTCTTGACATCCATTTGGTATACTTTGAACCTCTTGTGGGCTGCATAGGCTAGAAAGAGCCTTATTGCTTCTAGCCTTGCCACAGGTGCAAATGTCTCATCATAGTCAATGCCTTCATGTTGGCAATAGCCTTTTGCCACAAGTCTTGCTTTGTTTCTGACAATCACATCATTTTCATTTTTCTTGTTCTTGAACACCCACTTTGTTCCAATAACATCTTGATGTGAAGGCCTATCCACCAGCTCCCATACTTCATTTCTGGTGAATTAATTCAGTTCTTCCTGCATGGCTGTGATCCAATTGGCATCTTGAAGTGCTTCCACAATATCACTTGGTTCTTGCTCTAACAAGAAACAACAGAAAAGAGCACTTTCACCATGAAATCTTCTGGTTTTGACTCCAATACTTGGGTCACCAAGTATTAGATCAGTAGGATGGTCTGATAACCAAGTCCTTCTTTTTCTGATCTCTTCAGTAGAGTTGTCCTCTACTGAAGTTGAGTCAATTTGATCATAGAATTCAGGATAATTGAATGCAGGATCTAATTCAGGATCATAATCAGGGGTGTTGTCCTCAATGTCAGGGACATTGGTATTTTCAACATTTTGAGTTCCCCCTTAATTATTTGACCTGTTGACTACCTCAGCAGGAACTGCTTCTTCATTGGTAGTTGTTACCTGGATGTGAACTGGGATTGGATCATTCAGTTCACCATTCCTTTCAGTGGGATTTGCCTCAGGAAGGTTGCCTTCAGGATGGTTGTCCAACATAGAGTTTTCAGGTAGATTGGCTTGGACAACATCTATGAATTCAGTGTCTTTGTCTTTTAGGCTTAGTCTGGTTGTTCTTTGTGTGATTTCTTCTGATTCCAAGTTCTCATTCCTGAACTCATGAGTAGATTCATCAAACACAACATGAGGTGTTTCTTCCACAATAAGAGTTTTCTTGTTGTAGACCCTGAAAGCTTTACTGATTTGGGAGTATCCAAGAAACACTCCTTCATCAGCTTTGCTATCAAAGGCTTTCAACTGATCTTTCCCATTTTTGTGAATGAAATACTTGCAACCAAAAATGTGAAAGTAAGACACTTTAGGCATTCTTCCTTTCCAGAGTTCATAGGGGGTTTTGCCTTGCCCCTTAATAATCAAACATCTATTTTGAGTATGGCATGCAGTGTTTATAGCTTCAGCCCAAAACCTCTTAGGTAATTTTGAATCAGCAATTAGAGTTCTAGCAGCTTCTTTTAAAGTTCTATTTCTTCTTTCAGCAACTCCATTCTGTTGGGGAGTTCTAGCTGCTGAGGTTTCATGAGCTATTCCATTAGATGTGCAATACTCATTGATGTATGAGTTAATGAACTCTGTGCCTTTATCAGATCTTATCTTGATAATGCTAAGGCTTTTCTCATTTGACAATCTCTTTAGAAGTTCAGGCAGTTTGACTTGAGTTTCCTTCTTATTAAGGAGAAATACTACCCATGTGAACCTGGAGAAGTCATCTACTACAACCAATGTGTATTTTCTACCATTTATGCTTGCAGGGGTAATTGGTCCAAAAAGGTCCATATGTAGCAGTTCAAGTACCCTTTCAGTAGAGATGACTGGTTTTCCCTTAAATGAGGCTTTGATCTGTTTTCCTTCTTGGCATGGTTTGCAAACATGCTCTTTAATGAAAACCTCATTAGGTAGTCCTTTGACTAATGCATTTCTAGCAATTTTGTTCATTCTTTTAAAGTTCAGGTGGTTTAATCTTTTATGCCATAACCAACTTTGTTCACTAGAACTCTTAGCAATGAAGCATGCAGCATCAGTAGACTTGTCCCAGTCTGCAAAATACACATTTCCTTTCCTAGTTCCAGTCAATAGAATTTGTTGAGTCTTATTTTTTATTAAGCATTTTCCACTTGAAAACTCAACATTGAAGTTTTTATCACAGAATTGACTGATACTTAGGAGATTATACTTGAGACCAGCCACATAAGATACATTGGATACTTTGATGTTACCAATCATCAAAGTACCATAACCTTTTGTAGTTGCTTGTGAGCTGTCTCCAAAAGTGACATTTGGGCCTTCTTTTTCAATAAAATCAGTGAGAAGTTCCTTGTTTCCAGTCATGTGCCTTGAACATCCACTGTCAAGATACCATGCTGACTTTTTGCTCATGCTCCTCTTCTTGTGGCCCAATGGTACCTACAATTAGATGGGTTTAGGTACCCTTTGAGTTTTGGGTCCTGAGAGGTTAGCTGTACCTTTAGGAACCCAAACTTGCCTAATAACCCTGATTGATTCAAGGTGGCTAAGTTGTCTTCCTTTAGCATCTAAATACACTGTCTTTCCCTTAAATGCCTTTGGGAAAGTGTGTGTGAATGTGTTAACTCTATAAGTTTCAGGGGAGTTGTCAAGTCTCCTGAACTTTTGAGTTCTTTGTGCAGCTTGAGGGAATCTTTGAGGAAAGGCTTTCTTATGACCATTACCCTTTGGCATGAAGGGTTTTGGTTGTCTCATTTTATTCTGCCTTTGAGGAAAGTTGTCCCTAGGTCTATTCAGCTGAGGCTTTCTCAGAAGAGTTGGCCTAGGCTGATTATACCTTGGATACTTCCTCTGAACATTGTTCAGTAGAGTTGCCCTACAATTGGGTCTACTCTGCTGACCAATATTCCTCTTGTGTTCGGGAGCTTTGGCCATTTCCTTAGGTTTTGGCCTAATCTCCTGAAGCACTTGAGTAGGCATAACATCCATTTTGCCCTTTCCTTTGTTCAGTGGCTGAATTATTTCATTTTCAGTTTGTGCCACTGACTTAACAAAGATTCTCTTAGTGTTACTCACAGAAGCAACACTAAGACAAGGTGAAGATTCAAATGGATCAAAACCTAATCCACTTCTTTGAGCCATAGGTCTTTGATAACTCTGAATTTCCTCTATTGCTCTAGAGGATTTCTTCAGAGCAGACATCTTTAATTTCAGGCTCTCTTCACTTGATTTAAGAATATCATATTCATGTGAGAGGTTTTCAAACTTGGCATTGAGAATTTTGATTTCAAAATCTTTTCTCTTCTGAGAGAGAAGTTGATCATCAATCTCCTTTTGTTGGTCAACTATCCTGAGATTTGCTTCCTCAAGCTCTCTCAAGACTTGTTGATACAACTCAGTAGACTTGACATCAACAACTGCCTCAGAGTTTTTGGCAAGTTCAATAGCCAATCTTTCATTTTCCCTCACACAGTTATCATGAAATTCTTGTAACATAGTGAAATCTTCCATCAACTTTCCAAGGGAGAGTTTCAAGTTGACCTCACTATTGTTTTGTGAGATGAATGATGGTGAGCTAGAAGTGGAGGATACCTCATCATCCTCAAGAGCCATGTTGCAGACATCATCATCATCATCACTGTTGGAGAATAGTCCATCAGAGGAGTTGAGGCTTTCAGCACTATCAGATTCTTCACCAGCCATCATGGCCTTTCTGTTGGTGAATTTCCTATCTCTTTTGGCCTGCCTCTCCCTTCTCTCCTTAGAGCTTAATTCAGGGCAATCATACTGGAAGTGCCCTTTCTTTTTACAGTTATAGCACAGATCTTCATCATCTTCTTTCTTTGATTCTTCTCTTCTTTTTGATGATGAAGGTTCAGCTCTACTGGACTTTCTCCTATCAGAGTACTTGTCCTCTGATCTTTTCTCTTCAGGCTTTTTGACTTCAGCCTGTGCTTCAGGAGAGTTGTATCTCCTGAATTTGTTGTCCTGGTAGAATTTCTTGTATCTACCAAACCTTGAATTTAACTTTTCAAACCTTCTAGCCATCAAGGCTAGTTCTTCCTTCATTTCAGTCTTTGAAACTGACTTTGATGATCTTGGAGTGGACTGCATCTCTGGTTCAGCAGTTTTGGCTTTGAATGCCACTCCCTTAGTAGGATTTGAAGGTTCCTCAATAGGCTTTCTTCTATTGAGGTCGAACTCATAAGCTTTGAGTTCAGAGAAGATTTGTTGCATGGGCATGGTGGAGAGATCTTTGGTGTTTTGCATCATTACAGCATAGACATCCCACTTTTGAGTGAGACTTCTCAAGATCTTCAACCCCACTTCTCTCTTGGTGTAGAACTTGCCCAGTGAGTTGATTTCATTCATCACATCAGTGAATCTACCAGCAAACTTATCAATGGATTCCTCAGACTCCATTGCAAACTGTTCAAATTTCTGCACAGCAACTTGGAGCTTATTCTCCTTGATCTTTTCAGTACCCTCACACATTTCAGCAAGAGTATCCCAAATTTCTTTGGCTGTTGTGCAGTGGTAGACTCTACCCATAATTGCATCTGGAATTGTTTGGTAGAGGGTGTTCATTGCTAGATAATTCAGATTATCCTTCCTTTTTTCATCAGTAGTAAAGTCATCTTCATCTTTGGGTAGTACATCTCTTGTATCTGCCCTTTGAGCCTCTGTGACTCTGGGATTGACAAAGGTGAACACAAAAGGACCTCTTGTGATCACTCTCAACATATCAGTATGAAGAGATGCAAGATGAGCCCTCATTCTGATTTTCCAGAAATCATAGTTATCAATTGAGAACATGGGCAGTTTGTGATGTGAAATGTGGTTGACTGGATTTGTGGCCATGTTGTCCAATCCTTGGATAGTAGGAGGTGGAACAGCAGCATTGTTGTTGGCCATAATTCAAGAACAAATAGTCAGTCAAAATACAATAAGGATTTCAGAGAGATCAGTTCAGTGACCACAGCCAATATGTGATTTTGAAAACCAAGATGGCTTTTCAGAAGCAGTGGTCTTTGAACCCCTGCTCTGATACCACTTGTTGGTCCTGAAAGGAGTAGATAACAAGTGTATGGGGGGGGGAATACACTTGTATGCAAATTCTTTTCAAACTTGATCAAACCAGAGCTCAGCAAGGTTGTCTTGGACAACTCTGCTGAAGAAGATTAACTCTTCTAAGATAATCAATCTACTAAGTACTATTGAGTACTTAGTTGAATAACTATCTAGGGGAGTTATATGTGCGGAATAGTGGTTGGCCCTTTTAGTTTAAACTCCTTTAATTTCTGAAATCACTTAGTCAATGTAACACAGTCCAGTTTTCAGGGAACTTGTCCAAATAGGTTTTTGCACAGTCTTTGAATGTTTATCCTTGAAAGATCAGTTTTGTGTGCAGTGTTGATGTATTGTAAGTACTTGAAATGTAAATCAACACAAGAGTTTATAGTGGTTCAGAGACTCAAGCTCCTACATCCACTTTCCCTGATTAAACAGGATAATTCCTTCACTCTTGGAATTAACTTGTTTTATAGTGCCAAGGTGCACTTGATCAAGAACACCACTCTTGGTGAATTGATCCCTAGGATGTCTAGAGTCCTAGTACCCTCTTCTCAACTCAGAACTGAACTGTTCTTCTCTCAACAGTCAGCTCCTACCACTTCTACTACTACAACCTTCTCACTTTCACTCTTGAAAGATATGAGGATTGAAGTAAGGTTCCAACTAATGAGATATCCTTTACAATGGAGATCAGTGTATAAGGATAGGATATCTCTCTAAGCTTGTGTATGGATGTACAATGAAGTTCAGCTTAGATGAAGTGTTTGAAGACTAAGATAGTCTTTGAAAGCTTTGAAAGCACTCTAGCTTGTAAGAACTTGAGCTTAGTTGAGATGCTTTGTTGAGGTTAGTTGGATGCTTTCAAATGGTCTTCACACTTCTGTATTTATAGACAAATGAAGGATTTGCCCGTTGGAGAGGCAGCCTCCAATGTCCATAAATGTCTTCTTTCAGTTCTTCAACTTTGAAGATAGTTTCTTGATAGTGACATGTCCTCATTTGGGAAATAAACGGCTGTAAGAGCTTTGTCTTCATTCTGCAGCACTCTTCCCAATATCTGACTTTCAGATTCTCTTGTTAGAACTTGGACATCACTTCTGAAGGTTGTTCCAATGATAGGACAACATTCCTCAACATTTGGACAACACTCCTTATCACTATCAGCAAGGTTGGCTTGCTCTTCTTCAGATGACTTGGCTCTTTCCCTTTATTTCTCTTGAAGATGATCTTAGCTTGTTTCTTTGAAGATCTTTAGGGTGTGGTTGTCTCTTTCTCTTCAGCATAGTTGACCTCAGGCTTTCAGAGCACTTGATCTTGATTAATTGAGCTGAGACAACTCCTCTGGACAACTCTCCTGGTCAGCATACTTGTCTTTCAGCAGACTTGATCATGATTCCAGAGTTTGAGCCTTGAGGGGACTTGTTCTTGATGTACTTCAAAGCATATGTTCCCCCTCAATTTGTGCATCTAATCATCTAAGAGCTACCTAACATATTAGCTCCTCATCAAGCCTTTATACTATATGTTCTAACATGTCTAAAACATATTCAATCATAACTTAGGCATGTCTCAGGGGGTTTTGGTATTCAATCAAAACATAACTCATTTTATTCCCAACACAAGCCCTCCTTGAACAACAAGGATTATTCGAGGCTCTCGAAGAATACGAAGAAACTATAGAAGAGACTGCAGCAGCTGGAGCTGAAAGGGGCAAGTTGCTCAGGAAAGCTCGAAGCACGATCCTACTCTGCCTTGGAGATAAGGTCTTGAGTGAGGTTGCTAAAGAGAAGACAGCGAAGGAGGTTTGGGATAAGCTTGAGAAGTTATATATGGTGAAAACTCTTGCTAACCGACTCTATTCGAAACAGAAGTTGTGTACCTTTAGAATGGGAGATGACAAACCCATTACGGAGCAACTAGATAAGTTCAACAAGATACTTGACGATCTGGAGAATTTAGATGTCAAGCTTGAAGAAGAGGATAAGACTCTTATCTTGTTGAGTGCTCTTCCTAAGTCATTTGAAATCCTAAAGGACACCATCTTGTATGGTAGAAAGGAAGCAATCACATTGGAGGATGTCATCTTGGCTGTCAAGTCCAGTGTGCTACTTAATAAGATAATAACACATCTCAAGGAGATAAAAGTAGCAGTGGAGAAGGATTGGCAATCAAGGGAGGTTAGAAGAAGTCTGTCTCCAATAAGGGGTCTAGTCAACCCAAGGGAGCTGATAAGGGAAAATCAGCAGTGTCAAATCAAGGGGAAGTAGTGTGCCACCACTGCAACAAACCTGTCACTACAAGAGTACTTGTTTCAAGTACAGACAGCTTATGAGAAAATCTGGTCCTAAGAACCCTGTTGATAAGAATCAAGCAAATCAAACCCAAGAAGATAAGAAGTAGAAGGGCTATGATTCAGCTCAGTCAAATTCCATCACCGCCACTGAAGAACAGCAAGATTGTATTTTAGATTTAGGGTGCTCTTTCCACAGAACTCCAAGAAGAGACTGGTTTCATGATTTTAAGCATCAGAATGGAGGCTCTCTGTTGTTAGGGAATGATCACACTTGCAAAGTTAAAAGTTAAGGTACAGTACACTTGAAGATGTATGATGGAGCAGTGAGGATTCTCAAAAGGGTCATGTATGTTCCTGAACTCAAGAGAAATTTGATATCTCTTGGTATGCTGGATTCAATGGGCTATAAATTCCAGTCAGAAGATCGATGGAGAGCTCAGAGTTTCAAAGGGGAAGCTTACTGTCCTAAAAGGTGAGAGAAAGAATGATCTCTGCTTTCTTAAGGGAGGAACGGTGATTGGCAGATCAGATGTGGCAAGAGTGCAAGACAACTCAATGTTGTGGCACAGAAGATTAGGTCATGTAGAAGAGAAGGGCCTACTTGAGATAAGTGAGAAAGGATTGTTATGTGGTGACAAGATCACAAAACTTGATTTGGGTGAGCACTACATTCTTGGGAAACCCAAGAGATTGAAGTTTGGAAAGAGTTCACACTCTACCAAAGGAATTTGGGACTATGTCCATTCAGATTTATGGGGGCCAGCTAGGAATCAGACCAGAAGTGGTGGGAGATACTTTATGTCTATCATAGATGACTACTCAAGAAAGGTATGGTTCACTATCCTGAAATCCAAGTCAGAAGCATTTGAAAAGTTCAAGGAATGGCTCACTGAGGTTGAGAATGTCTCTGGAAAGAAGCTAAAGCATTTGAGAACTAATAATGGGCTGGAGTTCATATCAGAAGATTTCAATGGTTTCTGCAAGAAGAAGGGTATAGTGAGGCATAGAACAGTACCAGTTACACCTCAGCAGAATGGAGTAGCTGAGAGAATGAACCAGACTTTGCTTGAGAGGGTCAGGTGTATGTTGAGCAGCTCTGGATTGCCTAAAGTATTTTGGGAAGAAGTAGTTTCAACATCAGCCTATTTGATAAACAGAAGCCCTTCCTCAGCTGTGCAATTTAAAACCTTAGAAGAGTTATGGTCTGGCAATGCAGCTGAGTACATTAATTTGAAGGTTTATGGTTGTTCAGCATATGCCCATGTAAAGCAAGATAAGCTTGAGTCTCGAGCCTTGAAATGTGTGTTCGTAAGGTATCCTTCAGGTGTGATTATCAGTAGAGATGTAACTTTTGATGAAATTAGAATGCCGCTGAAAGAAGAGGAAAATTCAGGTGCAGCACATAACAGACCAGATGAGACACAGGTTGAGGTGGAGCATGATGACACCAGAACACTAACTGAAGATCATATTGATCTAGATGAGGAGGAGACTACTCATAGTGATACTGATCTTTATGACTATCAGCTGACTAGGGACAGAACCAGAAGAGAATTCAAACCACCTCAGAGGTATGGTCAAGATGACATTATATCATTTGCATTCTGTGCAGCTCTTGAGGTGGAGTCTCTGGAGCCTAAAACTTACACAGAAGCCATCAACTGCCATGACAAAGAGAAGTGGTTAGTTGCTATGGAGAAAGAACTGTTATCTCTGAACAAGAACCAGACTTAGGAGATTGTTGAGAGACCTAAGAACAAGAAGCTTTTTGGGTGTAAGTGGATCTACAAGAAGAAGGTGGAGGCTTAGAGAGGTGGCAAGATTAGGTACAAGGCAAGACTTGTAGCTAAAGGATTTACATAGAAAGAGCGTATTGACTTTAATGAAATCTTCTCACCTGTTGTAAAACATTGTAGCATCAGAATCTTGTTGGCTATGGTTGCTCAGTATGAACTGAAGCTGCATCAAATGGATGTGACCACATCATTTCTTCATGGGACTTTAGATGAGAAGATCTACATGAAGGCAAAGTGTGCTTACTCAGAAAATCACTCCATGGCCTCAAACAAAGCCCTAGACAGAGGTACTTAAGGTTTTTCTAAGTACATTTGCTCAACTGGTTTTGCAAGAAGCTTGTATGACAGCTGTGTTTACTTCAGACGAGTTGGGAGTTCAGTTACCTATCTTCTGCTGTATGTAGATAATATGTTAATATCAGGAGAGTCTATTAACAGTATTAATTAAGTTAAGGAGATTCTCAAAAGGGAGTTTGAGATGAAAGATCTTGGTGAAACTAAAGTGATTCTTGGAATGGAGATCAGTAGAGTTGAGGGAGTAATTCAACTTAGTCAGCCTACCTATCTGAAGAAGGTGTTAGAGAGATTCAGGATGAACCAAGCTAAGTCAGTTTCTACACCAATTGGCCAGCATCAGAAGCTATCCAATCAGATATGTCCCAAGAACAGCCAAGAAAGAACTCAGATGAGTAAGGTTCCTTATGCCAGTGCAGTGGGGAGTTTAATGTATGCTATGGTGTGTTGTAGACCAGATTTAACTCAAGCAATGAGTGTAATCAGCAGATACATGAGTGATCCAGGCTTAAGTCATTGGGAGACAGTTAAGTGGGTCATGAGATATGTTCTGGGATCAACTGAGAAGGGTCTGAAATTTCAGAAGATATCAGATGAGGCAGAAGCACTTGTGGGTTATGTTGATGCCGACTATGCAGCCAATGTAGACACAAGAAAGTCCTTAACAGGTTATGTGTTCACCTTATTTGGTACAGCTATATCATGGAGGTCAATACATCAGTCCGTAGTTGCATTATCTAATATGTAGCCTTCACTGAAGCAGTTAAAGAGAGCATGTGGCTAAGGGGGAGCTTGAAGGAGTTTGGTATATCACAAAGAAGTGTGACTGTCTTCTGTGATAACCAAAGTGCAATACATCTTGCAAAGAATCAGGGGTATCATGAGAGAACTAATCATATAGATGTAAAACTATACTTTGTAAGAGATATTGTAGAGAAGGGGGTGGTCCAGGTAGTGAAGATTGCTACAGAGGAGAACCATGATGATGTGTTCACTAAGGCATTACCAAAAGAGAAGTTTGGCTTGTGTCTTAGACTTATTGGACTACATTAATTCCTCTGAGGAGAAGGCTACTATTCTTGTGGCAGAGGAGCAGTGGTAGAGACTATTCTTTAAGGAGAATAGTGGTTTTGTGTTTTTTGTGGAGATTAGTTCGATTATGAGCTAAAGGTGGAGAATTGTGAGTGTTATCTTATAATCTCATTAGGTAACACAGTAAGTAGTGAGCTAATAGGATCAGATAAGATGACTTAGGCCGAAATCAGATGAGTTGAACGTTTTCAATTAGCTGAGGAGGTGATGCTTAGAGTTCAGCACAGTTGGTCTGATCAGAACTGTACTTCAACAGAGTATACCAAGCACAGTACTACAGCAGAGTATACCAAGTACAGTACTTCAGCAGGGTATATCAGCACAATACTATCAGCACAGTAAATATCAACACAGTAGAAGTCTATCAGTAGAGTCATCTTTTGATCACAAGAACAGAAGAGTTGAGTATCAGAACACTAAGTAGTGTTCTGATCTTTATGGACAAGTCTTCTGTTATGAAAGCTAGTTAGTTTAACTAGTTGTATTACAGTTACAACTACTTGAGGGCATAACTACCATTTCAGTTGGGCAATAATAGAGCACATGGGTTGTTACAAGCGGTTGCAAACGGTTGCTAACTACTCAAGCAGTTCCTAAACAGCAGCAACTACCTTGGTCTTTATATACTCTTGTATGTGTACATTGTAAAGGTTAGAGAGTTAGATTTTGGATGCAAGTACGATTGTAATCTTTGAGTTGTGTGAGTTCACGAGTGAAGTGAGGAAATATCCTATTCCGATTGAATGAGTGTGTAAACATTCTTGATCAATCAAAGAAATACTCGTCTGGTCTAATAGATGTAGATCACATTGATCGAACCACTTAAATTCTTTGTGTGTTGTTTGTCTCTTTGCTTACCTTTTTGAATTACTATCTTAGTTGGTTATTTCTTATATCTTCAAGTATTATACTTGGTTGGAGACGTCTAATCGACTGGAATCCTTGACATATATCAAACACCATTAAAGCTCACCCCGTAGAAGGTGGCGCAAAATTGATTTCACCGCGTTGGATTGGAAATCGAGTTCGATGACCACATCAAGCGTATCGGTATGTTAAAGTTGTGCGTGGGAAGCCACTGCCTCGTCTTCCAGCTCCCCAAGTCCGATACACCTCTCCCCCCGTCCCTGGACGAATTCCTCGCCAACCAGAACAATTGTTTCATCGGCATTGACATTAAAACCAAGCTGGATCAGTTGTTGAAACAGTAACCCTTTGAAACGTCGGCGGTGAAGTGCGTCGATTTATTTCTGTCGCCGCCGATTCATATTTAACCTGAGATAGTGGAAGATGACGGGGGTCGCCGTACGAGGCTCTTATTTCACAAAGTGCTTTTGCTTGTGTAGATGCTTTCCTCCATTGTTACTTTGCAACTGTCAGCTGGAACATCATTTAATTTCATCCTTTCATGTCACATATATCAACTTTACTTTTCTTTGAATCTTTAAATATTCTTGCTATTTTCTTTGAATCTTTACATATTAATTCTTCAACTTTGAATTGGATCATGTTAGGAATTAAATTGAGATTTGGAGATATTTCACCTTTTTATTATTATTAAAATGAAAAATCAAAACCTTAATTATATTCGCTTATTTATATTCTTAGAGCATGCGGTGTTGGGTTGGAGATTGCAGTCGAGGCCTTCCTTGCCCTCTAATTCTTCTCTATGCGGATTACATTCCGATTTTCAGTAGTGCTAGTACGTTCAATATTTTTTACTTTTTCAAATTACGCATCAAAATCGTGGCAATTATATTGAGTTTTTTTACTTTCTTTTATTCCACCCACAAACGTCGATCTGTCTTCCCCACGAACATATGCGCCGAATACGATCAAACCCCCCGAATGGAAGACAATATCATTGTTGATGGCAGATCTTCCTTGCCGTCGTCGTCCACGATCGAACCCTCCACCCAATCTCATTCGCGGCGACGTGACAACACAGACGCGGTGCAAGTGACTGGTTCAATTTTTATGATTTTAATTACTGTGTTAAATACATCGATTCCAGTTTCAAAAGTATTTTATGTTCATATATTTGGCCAAACAAAGAGATGCAGATTGATTGTTAGTCGTTTCTACATGTTATTTTGTTATTGTTCTAGGGTTTTCTGATAAATAGCAGATTATCAATCAATGGATTATTTCGTGATCCTCAAGATCGAATTCGATGGGAAAACCAAGTTGGTTCGTGTTAATGATGAGTCGGGATTATTGAATATCTTTGTGCTTTAATTGAATATTTTATGTGAATTAATTTTCTTTTAGTGCGTCTTTTCGACTCATTATTTATTGACTTCAATTACTTTGATATTTTTATTTTCTTATTTAATTTAGGTAAAAAGAGAACACATTGGAGAAGAAATCAACACATTGTCATAAGTCACAATTCTGGGAAGGGTTTGACTATTTACACCTCCATTTTGGAGAGATGCACTCCCCCGTTTGATGCACCCCACCTAAAATCTGTCTAAGACAAATGCACCCTCCCTTAATTGTCACAAATACCCTTTTCTCCCCTTTCTCTATAAAATATCATTTACTAACCACACCCTCTACAAAACCCTAATTCCCTCTCCATGTCCGGTAAAAAACAAAACACAACTCCGCCACCTTCCCTGCCAGCGGCGTCCTCCCCTGCCCCCGCCTCCACCGCCAGCAACGGCCACCGCCTCTCCCGCCAACGGCGTCCGCCCCTACCCCCACCTCCACCACCAGCGACGTCTGCCCCTGTTCTATCGGTCGCCGCCCACTTCGCCTCTCACACCTCACCAACCCACCCGCCACCGCGGCCCCCTTATTTTCACTTTTTTTTTTTTTCTTTTTTTGGTTTTTCTCTCCCCCGTCGCCCCACCCATCGACGTCACCCGATCCCAGGTTTGTGTATCTGATCTCCATCTCCCTCCACATTCCTCTGCCTCTTTTTGGTTAGGGTTTTCTACCGAAAAATCTGCAGAAACCTTTTATTTTTTTTCAATTTCTTCGGACTAGTGTCGACCATATTGACTTCCATCGACAATGATTTGTTGACGAGAGTGTATTTGGTCGACATAAAGTGGTCAAATTTTTTTTTTTGCATTTTTTTTTATAAATTTTGACCAACTAGTGTCGATCATATACACTTTCGTCGACAAATCGTTATCGACGAGAGTGTATATGGTTGACACTGGTTGATCGAAATTAAAAAAAAATAATGTGATTTTGATTTTTTTTTTTTAAGTTTTTTGGTGTTTATGCTTTTGGCTTTGCTAGGTAAGGAGATTTCATGCCTTTGTTGTTTCTGCTTTTGGCTTTCTGTATACATCCACTCAATTTTTTGGTGTTTTTTTATGTTTCTGCGTGTTTTGTGTGGTTTGGTGGCGGTGGTCAGAGGCGGTGCGGCTACAATAATTAGTATAGAGTTTTAAAGTTGAATGGAGGGTGTAGTTAGTAATGGGGTGCATTTAGTAATGCAATTTTAATGAAAGGGTATTTTGGGTTTTCTGCATTATTATTATTATATTATTAAATTGAGTGGGGGAGTGCATCTATCGTAAATGGAGGTGTAAATAGTCAGACCCTTCTAGGAAAGAAGTCCAATAATATATTTGGGTCGTGGAAGAAAGAAAATGAAGCCTAGAAAAAAACACGCACACACGTCCGACATTCAGATTGGAAGGAGAAGCAAGCAGCAGGCGTCGGGAAATTGAAGCAGCAGGCATCCGCAATGAGTTTGACAATTATGCCTTTTTAATTATACAATTTGTGGTTGATTTTGATTTATTTGTCGATTTTGTTATTACTTGAGTAGATGATATGCATGTTTGAATTAGGAGTTTAATAGGCTTGATCACCCAATTTTATTCTTATATCAATTCTAGATATCCCATAAATTGTAATCCGTAATTGTTATAATATTTTGAGAATTGTAGCAACTAGGGCAGAACACCATATGGAGTAGTAACATCTAGGTTGCATGAAACGAGTGTCTCGTATTCATGGTCTAGTTTATCCTATTGTTTTAATTCTTGAATGCGTTCCTCGATTTGAACCTTAGATACATGTTTTAGGGTTATTCGCAGGGATAGATTAATTGGGGGTCGTACTTGCTGATTAATTAAACGTAAGAAACAATTCGAACTAGTTTGGTCGTACTACTGGTTTACGAATAAGATTCGAGAATAAATTGAGATAATCGGGTTTGTTGATTAAATTGGTATAATTAATTGAGGGGATACTATCCGAGGGCTAGATCATTTTGAATATTTGATTCCTGTTTATTTTATTGCTTCATGTTATTTTTCATATCTTCTAGTAGTTAGTTAGACAACACCAACCAATTGATACAAATAATCCCCACACACTTAAATAGGTGCAAGTACCTTAGTGGTTTCGACCGTGTTTTTCAATAAACAGAGAGGTGGGGCGGTGAAACTCCGATGGTCGAGTAGTGTGCGACGCTGCGTTGGATTTGCGGCGCTGAGCTTCGGATTGCAACGAAATGTGGCGGAGCGGCTCTGCTTCTGGCGGCAGCGGCGATGGGGCCAGATATGTGTACGAAGGGGATCGATGATGCAGGTCAGGCCGCTGCAATTCTAGTGAGAAAGACTGGGGGGTGCGGCGCGGCGGTGGTTCAACGGATGGTTACAGGCATTGGGCGAGTCACGGCGCTGTGGAGTCACGGCCGCTGCACTCCGGTGAGAGGGAGTGGGAAGTCTTGAATCAAGTCACAGGTATGTGGCCTACATTAATAAACGAATTTTATTAATGATGATCTAATTTACATTAAAGTCATTTTTCTGGATAATGATATATGCATATGCACATAATTCACTGCACACTTCTGCATTATTAATATTCTGATGCAACTTTACTATTTTTTTTTTTGTGTTATAGTGAGAGATTTTTCTGTAGATCTTTCTACATAATCAAGTTAGAGATTTTTCTGAAGAAACTATCTAATTTGATTTGATGATTGTTCTGCAGATCTTCAAGTCTGAAAATGAAATTGAATATCAGAGCTTTGGGGAAAATGCAATTCAATATCAGAGATTTGGGGAAGACTTTAATATCAGAGCTTTGGGGGAAGTCCTAAAATTTGGGATGTAGAATAATCAGCTGTGTTTGAGAGAGAGAGAGAAAGATTTGCATTTCAAATTTTAAAATCATTGACTAATTAATATATTAAAACTCAATTTTAAATATTAATGGTAATATAGTACATTTAAGTAGGATCTTGACCTGCTCTTATATGTAAAAACTATAAGTGAAAATACCTTATTGGTGAAATCCCCAAATCTTTTTAGTTAAATTCATTTTCCTCCGTCAATATAGTTTAGTCTATGGAATAACTGTATAATTCATTTGATCTACTAAATCATTAGTTAATATTAAACAGTTTATAATTTATTAAATCTAAGATGCATTATTTAATTATTCTAGGTGATGAGGACTAAATATATTTCATTACATTCATTTTCATCATCGACATACATTTTGAGGTGGGGTTTTCTAATTCATTACTTATCTCTATAGTGGTTAGTAGAGCGAGTTGTTTATTGTTAAATGTTTTACGTGATATGTAAAATGTGTCTGCGACATTTTATGTTCCATGTTATTCCATGTTTTAAAATCAGATAGCGAGGGAGTAGTTCACAAGTCCGGGACCATATGAGTTCTCCTCGAGAATCACTAGGGTCATTAAAATGGATTTGGCAAGGCTCGCCGTGCTAAGCTGATTAGTGTGAAAATTGCTTGAAATTCATGTGTATATTTTGCATAATTTTATAGAGTTTTATTGCATTTTTACACTAAATTGACTAATTGCACTTGATTTGGAGAAATGGTGTAGTTTGCTATTTTTATAGGAAAAAGAACATTTTTAGAGCAAACACGCTTCAATTATATTTTGGAGTCAATTGAAGGGATAAATTGAGAAGAAAAAAATGGGCCCATTTCATATAATCATTTCGGCCCGTGATCAGCAGCCCACTTGGAGTGGTGTGCAGTATTTTTTTTTAAAATTAATTAATTGGTGGATCATTTAGCAATTGAAGAAAAAAGGCTAGTAGGTGGCACACCTTTTATTTTTATCAACTGAAGTCGTGAAATCAAAGAAGCAGCTGAGTAAATTAAGGAGGCCCATTTTGAAGCCCATTCATTACTTACTAAAAGGAGGCCCATGATATTTAATATGTTGGGGGTTTCGCATACAGTGAAGAGACACAAACGCAGTGATACACATTACGAAACAGAGGGCTCTTCCATTTTTGGGGGAGAAATCCTCCTCTTCTCCAAACACTCCACTCAATTCAATAGATTAGCTTAGCTTGTTATTTCATTTCATTTCTTAGATAGATTTAATTTAGTATTTCATTTTATTGTAAGCTTTGAAGGATTTGAAGACCTAAAGTGATATTTTTCCATTATTGCAAATTTAATTTAGTAATTTCATTTTCATTCATGTCTTGTAGTTTAATTTACATAAGTTTTATTCTAGTTGTCAATTTAGACATGGGCTAATCCTTAATTGCCTTGGGTGTTGATGTTTTTGATGATAATTTAGTGTAATTGTGGATTAATTGCATGATTAGCTTAGAATTTGGGTGTTTATATTTCTAGAGTTGTACTTTGATTAATTCATTTGGTTGATCAACCCTATTAGCAAGCATGTTCGATTATGTTTATTGCAACGAGAGTTGGGTAGCATGATTGGGAGTGTGAGTGTGAGCTTTGGTCAATTGAATAGAAGTTAATTAGTAATTAGCTAACCGAGAGGAGGTTAATGGCTAGACCGACAACTTTAGACATTAAACAAATAGAGGTCGTCTAGGAGTTTGGTGAGAGGGTGTTTCATAAGCATTAGTAACCGTGTTGAAAGTGCTTATGCAACACTATCTTAGGAGCTTATGGTATTTGGTTAGATCCTATAATTGCTAATCAATGCACGATGTTGACCTATGCCTTTCGAGGGGGTTTACACACACATGTGATAGCCTTTAGCTTAACCCGAATTCTTAGTAAAATCATGTAATTAGTTCACTAGTTCACTTAATTGCTCACAAAACGGATATACCCGAGGCAATGCTTTCCCACCTTGCACTTTCATTTTTTAGAGTTAGTTTAGTTGTTTATTTTCTTAATTGGTATTTGCTTTATCCTCCCGCTTAGCTTCTATAACACCGTTTTGACTTATAGTTTTGGGGCTCCACGCTCTCTCTAGGTCCTTGGAACGAATATCTACTTGGTATACTTATCATACTACTATCGAACCCATACGCTTGTGGGGATCGTATAGTTGTTTAAAAAGTGCAAAAATACGAACCAAGTCAATGGCGCCGCTGCCGGGGATCTAGTTGAGAGTTTTAAGTGGGACTTGAAACTTGTTGAGTGGTGTTACTAGTTGCATTTTATTTTTAGTTTTTAGCTTTGAATTTGATACTTTGTTTTTGTAGGTGCACTTCATTGACTAGATGGACGGATATAATCAATACCCGTCGAACAATTGCTATGATCAACGTGGCATGATTTATCCTCCACAACATGGAGATGTGAGCTACAATGATTGGAGGAACTTTGATCACCATTATCAAATGCAACAAGTTCCCTCCTATTATCAAGATTGGAGGAATGAAGAAGCATCACCTCCTCCTCAAGGATATTACCCTCCATCTCCACATCAATACCCTCCTCCTCAACACTTTTATCCACCATATCCATATCCTCCTCCACCACCTGAAGAGCAGTATCGTCCACCTCCTCCTCCACCTATGGAGGAACTTTGCCTTGAATTTCATGGAGTTTCGAAGGAAAATTGTTATGATAGTGAGAGGAGCTTTGAGTACGATTATCAAATACAACAAGCTCCTTCTCATTATCAATATCAAGAGTGGGAAAGCAATGCACATTGGTCACCAAATAATGAACAATGTTCTCATGTTTGCATTGATGTTTTAACTATTTATTTAATATTTAACTGTGAACAAGTGGGTCCCACTGAGTGTGCTTGCATTACTCACTCCAACATTTAACATTTTTAAGGTTGAAGAGCTATGGCAAGGAGAGGTGGTGGATGTCAATTAACCTATCACAATTTATTATAACAACTTTATAAATTTTCAAGTGTTTCACTATGAGATATTCCAGTTTAGGATTCTTTTTGGGGTAAATTGCAGTTTTCTTCCCATAAAAAAATTTCTTAAACAATTTTGATCCCATGTTCTTTTTTGTCCCTTTTTTTGCAAAAAACAGTTCCAACCGTTAAGTTTGTAACCGTTTCCGTTAATTTTCATAATTTTTTTAGTAAAAATCCATTAAATATGTAATTAATGAATTCATACATTTCAAACTAAATATAAAATTATATACAGAATTTGAATATAAATAAAAAATACAAAAGTTAATTTTTCCCATTAAATAAGTAGTAGTTTTATGTAAAATCCGATTTAAAAAAAAATACAAAATGTAATGTTTTTTTTTTTCAAATCAAATACTAATAATTTGTGTAGAATTTTAAAATATTTTTTTTTAATAATTGTGGAATTTGAAAATTATAAAGTTATATATAGAACCTGCATATCATTCAAAAAAAAAATGCAAAATCTGTAAAATTAAAAAATTATAGTCCTTCCGTCCAATTTCATTATTCCCACTTTCCTTTTTTGGTTGTCCAATTTTATTATGCCCATACCCTTTTTGGAAATAATACTATTCATACTATTTTATCTTCACTCTTCTACCATCACTTATTTACCCACTTTACCATTCACTTTATTCATAAACAATAATTTATTTATAAATGGACCCCACAATATCCCAGCATACCCTCAACTTATCTACTTTATGAATAAACTAATCAATATTCATTAAAACACGTGCCCGGAGAAGTGAGCATAATAAAATTGGACGGAGGGAGTATATAGAATTTGAATACAATTTGTAGATGCACTGTTTTATATATAAAATCATAAAAAATTATCAAACAGATTAAAAAAATATCAGTAACAGTTTTTTATGTAAAATTTGAAGAATTCAAATAAAAAATTAAAAACCATCAAATTTTAAAATTAAAGATAATAATAATAATAAAAGGTATATCAGTAACTTACGTGCCCCTCACCTACTCATCTCACCGTCGTTGTCATGGCCACCAGCCAAAATCGAAAATCAATCGCTCCTCTAAAAAATTAAACCCTTCAAATAAAAAAAAAGTCTTAATACCAGATCTCTGGATCTGATTTAAATATTTTTGCCTAAATTTTTCTTGAAATCGCTAAATTCGGTTTTAACCAAAACCACACCACGCACCCATGGTGGTCACCGATGCCACTCCACGCCGAGGGAAAAGCAGAACAAATCAATAGCACCCCTAGAGCCCAAGTTCTTCTTTCCCAAGACCGCTGAAAAATCGCAAAAACCCCACCACGGCCACTGCCTCAATCGCAAAAACCCCACCACCAGCCCCACAATCTTTATCAAAAAAATCGCAAAAAATTAGTGGTTGAAATATGAAATTGATAAGGGTTTTTTTTTCCTGTACTTGTTAGGGAAAGTGCACCAAAAGGTATACTCCAATATCGAAGAATCTGATAACAAGTCGAGCCAAGGGAAACCCTTTTCCCGCAGAACATAATACGCCCAGGTAGTGCTCGACTGGTATGACGTTCTGTTCCCAAAGGTAAAACGACTTCGCTTAATCAATTAGTAGAACCACTAAAAGAAAGCCACAAACATACTAGGTACGAACTGAACACACCCGAAAAAATATTTCGGCAACACACGGAATGAATTCAGGCAACGAGAACAGCGTATGGCTTTGGAGAGCACAACACTGCAGAGAGAGGAGAAGAGGGGTGAATTTCAGCGTGAAGAATTATGAGGGGAGAGCCTGGTATTTATAGGCAGATAAAAACCCCAGGTGGTTGCAGAATTCACGCGTGGGCCCAGGCCCAGCTCGTTGGGTTAGGGTGCGAAAAAATCGCAAAACGTGGAGAAGTCCTTGGAGACCAAGTCTGAGGATTCCAGAGTGTTCTGAAAGCATCTTGAAGTATTACGAAATGGGCCAAACCCGTAATCGAATGGGTCAATCCAATTCCTGTGTTGGGCTTTCGGAGTTTTTGGGTCTGCAAAAAGATAGGCGGGCCCCAAAGACCTAATACATGGTTGAACTCCATTCCTACTTCAATACCCTTAAAGCCTTTAAATGTTTTATAGACTTTCTATGTGGGACTAGAGCTGTTATTCGAGCCGAGTATTTGAGGTTCGAGCTCGACTCGAGCTCTTATCGAGCCGAGCTCGGCTCGGCTCGATAACATTACCGAGTTAAAAATTGAGCTCGGCTCGACTCGTTAACGAGTCTAACGAGCTTAACGAGCCTATCGAGTCAAGTCGAGCCTCACGAGCCTAATGGAATTTTTTATAAAAAATTAGTTATCGAGCCTAACAAGTCGAGCTCGAGCCGGCTCGTTAGTAAATCGAGTATTTAACGAGCTCGAGCTCGGCTCATTAAGATAAACGAGTCGAGCCTTATCGAGCCTTAACGAGTCTTGCCGAGCCGAGTCTCGTTAAGGCTCGGTTCGAATAACAGCTCTATGTGGGACATGTGACGCTTCACATTCCCACACCTCAAACTCAAGTTGAAAACCATCCAACTTCATTAATTAATTTCTCACTCACCTTAACTCGGTTTTGAGATATTAAATATACCACGTTCATCTACTCCGCGAGTAGATCGACTATGTCACATTTAATTATTTTATAATTAACGTTTAGTCCTTCTAATTAATTAATTAGATAAGGGTATGAAAACCCAATTAATCCCACATTAATTCCAACAGTACTTAGACGAGGCGGTGGTGGGGATGTGGAGGGAGGAGGGGCTAGGGATATGCACAGCAGCGCAGAGTACAATGGTTGCAGAGTTTTTTATTACTATAATAACTAGTTTAAGACTCGCGCTCGGATTGGAAAAAAATTATATTACTCCCTCCGTCCAATTTTATTATGCCCACTTCTTCGGGCATGGGTTTTAATGAATATTGATTAGTTTATTCATAAAGTAGATGAGTTGAGGGTATGATGGGATATTGTGGGGTCCATTTGTAAATAAATGAATGTTTATGAATAAAGTGAATGGCAAAGTGAGTAAATAAGTGATGGTAGGAGGGTGAAGATAAAGTAGTATGAATAGTATTGTTTCCAAAAAGGGTATGGGTATAATGAAATTGGACAACCAAAAAAGGAAAGTGGGAATAATGAAATTGGACGGAGGGAGTATTATTTAATAAGATTTTATATAATTTAGTATTTAAAAATGTATTTGATAATTCATGGCATCTTCAACAATACCGACAACTGAAAAGAAACTCTTGCATAAGTTCAGATTGAATAAGAGAATGTGTTGTGTATGCATAAGTTTAGATTGAATAAGAGAATGTGTTGTCATTTGTGTATGGTTGTAATATGTTAGTTTGTAGGGGTGTTTTATAGATAATATGAGAGCGTTGGACTGTTATATCCAAAATTATATCAATTGTATTTGAGTCCTTGTCTAATAATGTTTTCGTACTTGTGCATGAGGTATGCAGGTATAGTAGCTTGTATTTTAAAATGCTTATAAAATTATAAAAAGTAAACATAAGAAATTTGGAACACCACATAGAAAATTATCGTCACTGGTGTTCATAGTATATAGTATATAAGGACATAGATTAAATTTTGGTCTAATTAAAATGAGTGTTGATTGAAATGTTTTGTTTAAAATTATTGAATTCGTAAATATTATAAGTGAGTAATTCAAAATGCAAGTATTATGAAATAATATAGTAAATAGAAATTTGAAGTGAGTATCTGGATAGGATTTAGGTTTGCCTTCGTCATGAGGGGCAAGTATTTTTAATCCTGCTCTGCTCTTAACTCTAGAGACAACAACATATAGTTAGTTGACCATGTGTAAAAACTGGTTTTTGGAAGAAACAATCCCATAGTGGAAAGAGATTGTCCTTGATTTTTGTTTATTGGCACAAAAGAATTGGAAACTATCGTGGGATGTGCACTGACTGCTCTGCTCTTAAATCTAACAACAATTGTTTCATCTGAAGTTGTAAGACATTCGTGGGATGTGCACTGACTGCACTCTACTCCCAATGTTTCTTCGGAATATGATTTTTGCCTCAAGAATATGTTTTTCTAGCGTTGTTATAACCAACCTAGTTCCATTGTACTAACCCGCCTTTTGATCAATGATTCTCAAAAGCATTATGGTACACCTATCTTGAGAATAAGACGATGATGAAATAGTACAGAACACTTGAGTTCAAATAATCAATTGAATACAATTCAACATCATTAGCAGAAAATGTTACTCCCTCCGTGGAAAGCTCTCCATGAGCTCCGGGCACGGAGGTTAAGAAATACTAATATAATAAGTAGATGTATTGGAAGTGATGTGATTGAGAGAAAGAAGAATATAATTAAATGTTAGAGGGAATAGTTACCAAAAAAAGGAATGTGTAGCTTTCATTGGGATGGACTGAAAAAAGAAAGTTGGGTAGCTTTCCCTAGGACGGAGGGAGTATTTTATAAAAATAGCAAAATATAAAAGTGTTAATTAATGTGTTAGTATATTTGAATACTTCTCACTAAGAATCTAAATAGAGTAAACCAAGTCAATGTACTCCACCCATTTATCTCATTCTGCTCCTTACGCTTAACCCGTTGAAGTTTTAAAAAAATATACAACACAAAGAGAAACATGTAAGACATTAATCATAGATTGAATCAAGTCAACACGGTAAATAGCTTTGTGGAAAAGTGGTGTCGAAATACAAAAGACTCATTGACTAACTTATATACAAATATACAAACACAATAAAAATAGGAAATTTTCCTGAGGTATAATTCGAGGATTGCTATCGAAACAATTAACTTGCAGCATAAAATTGATCCAATAAATTAAGATATTATCAGCCTTTGAAGATGAGTAAACTTGTATACATTTATTACATTTCTTACAACAGTAAAGCTACATTTATTAGCATCAAACTCTGATATTCTCTTTCTCCCGACCAGTATGCAAATTATGCAAAAAAAACATAATTTTGAATTCAACCTTTGCATATCCAAAAATGTATAATCTAATCGATAATTTGAAATTCATTTTCCTACTCTTTCATTTAGAAATAAATTAATCTATTTATTTTTTGTATATCAAAATCACTGTACATACCTAAGAAAGATGAAGTTTTGTACCTCTTTGCCCTCCAGCGTTGATATTTCCAATTTGTTGGAAGCAGATGTTGCATAAATAAATAAAACGAATTAGGGTTCATAGCATTGAATTGAATATTATGCAAAAAAAAAAAAAAAACGCAGTAATATAGAGAAATCTTTCATATGATAACCGCCTGCAAGAAGAAGAGTAAAATATATGAACATAAAAACAATTGAAGCAATAATGAGTACTGATAATACAGTCGACAGAACACATTTAACAATAGATAGAGGATAATAAAGTAGGAAATCATAAGAGAAATCAAAGAGATCAGGGGAGATACACAAAAGCCACAACGATGATGGGTTAGGGAGAGAAAAATCTATGAGAAAAAATGAGAATTAGAAACGAAAATTAAAAGAAATTGTGAAAAAGAAAAATGTCAGAACAACACGGAGAGAACAATTACAGAAAAAAAAGTAGAAAGTGAAAAAAAATAGAAATTCTATAAAATAGGAAAGGTAAAAAAGTAGGGATACCACGTAAGAGATAATAGATTCAGAATTAGTAGTTAAGGGTAGATTATTTTTATTATTTTTTTTTTAAAAAATTGCACTTTAAAATTTTAATTAAAAAAAAAAAAACTTTGAAACTGACTGTGCGTGTTATTCACTTTCTCTTCATCCGTTAAATTTGGATGGAAAAATCACATGGGATCAAAATTGCTTAAAAATGGACCAAATTCGTGAGAGGGAATTTTTACGGGACCATAAATGCAATTTACCCTTTTTTTTTGAGATGTTGTTTACCTCGTTAAATCTTCAGCTATTATTTAAGTAATTTTATTATTAAATAAATTTGTAAGTGTCATTTTTTAGGTTAAAATTTCAGTTCATGCCCCTTTATCTTAAAATTATCAAGTATTTCTGCAAAATCTACTTTTATAAAAATTGGGGCGTGACATATATATAACTTTCACACCCTTAAAATTGAAAGTCATTTATAAACTCCACCCTCACAATATCCTCAATTTTACACAAAATGTCACTACTTTTTGAATAAAACATACACACAAGTCAACTTTTTTCTTTACTTTATACATAAAGTGAAAACTTAAAGGATATAAACTTGATTAGGTCTAAGTTAGCGGACGTAAAATGAAATTTTTTCCACTTTCTTAATT